>CM036256.1:16967907-19367907 GCA_020698575.1 Bostrychus sinensis | reverse complement strand
AATTCTGTCTTACATCTCTACATCTCTGTCTGTATAGTTGCTGCTGTGTGGTGTGAATTTGCTTCTGCATGCAATCCCTTAAGCTAATTATTCATTGTGTTGAGTCATGGCGAGCTGAGCAGTGGCCAAAATCCACTGCTTGTATTTCCCAGCCTCAGAGGGCTACTATTACTGGACACAAGCATTTGATTTGAATGTATTATTTACAGATACCCATTGTAATTGTCGAGCTTAAAATGACCTTTTTGAACCTCAAGGCATCTTACACAAGTTCTGCTCTCTCCCATTAGGCTGTGACTGTCTGTGTGGCATTTATAGAAAAGAATAAGGCTAGAAAAGATGATTCAAGGTGAGTTTTTAGATAGCAGACAAGACAAAAATGAAAGTGAAACTGCATTTAAACAGACACAGCTCTCCTATTGTGAACAAGGAGAGTACAGATGTCGGGTACAAGCTGTTTTAAAAATATTCAAGTATATACTGTAAAAAGCAATGTAAGCAGACTGAAGCAGCACTGAAAATCTACTTAAATTTCCTGAGTATAAGTATCTAGTTTTCACCATTGAATGCAAGTGTGACTAATAAGAGATGTACTATATGTACTTTCTTACTTTGCCGTAGATGACCACATTTACAGAGCCCTTCTGGATGATGTACCAGGACGTGCCCTCTTCTCCCTGGTTAAACACTGAAAGAATACAAAAACGCAATATTTAAAACTACATAAAATACATGATCTGACAGCTATTATTAAAGAAAGAAAGCATTTTTATACACGTACACACAGTTCCTGCCTTGGCGTGTGACTCAAAAATCACAACACTCGCCAGTTCCCTCTTCACCTGTAAAATAAATTAAAGTACTTTAAAGGGTTGTCATTTATATGACTGCACGAGACAATCTTAAAGCATAGATCAGCTTATACAGGTCTTTAGTGGGAGACTTTACCCGGCTTAATCCTGTCTCTGTAGCACTTTATATTCATTTAAAGGTGTTGTGGTGACAATATAAACTGCAGCTTTTATGATTGTGGCACCGACAAATGTTTCCAATTAGCATCAACTAAACAACAGGTTGTATTGTTTTTAATATAAAGACTGTAGCTTGGGCCTTGTGCAAATGGGATTATTACCCCTTCCAAAGGTATGGATCTGAAACATTGTCTGGAGGTCAGTTTTTAGATTGCTTGAATATAAAAATGTGAAATGTGGCTATAATTGACATGTAAAATGTATTTAATTTGAATAAGTGGCAGCATAACACACTTTCATCCACAAACAACACAAAAATCTTTTTAAAAAAATGCATGACATGTGTACTATATTCCCAATGAGTACCAAGGAAAGGAAGTGAGTGCAGTGCAGCTGACTCACAGTGTTGGAGAGGTGAGCTAAGGCCTTGATGTGCAACAGTTCATCATAGATAATCTCGAGGTCATCCCCTGTCCTCTGACCAGGCCTGGAGACACACTGGGGTTAGTCACACTCGCAGTCACTAACATTATCTAACACTGCCTCTTCTCTCTCAAACTAGTAATGGCACCTCAAACTACAGTGACTTACTGTATATAGTTTTCCCTTAAAGCTAACAGAAAAAATAATGTTATGCCAAAATAGTCATGGTACTGTGTTTTTATAACTTTTATACTTGAATTTTACAATGTAACTTTGGTACAACTGTTGTTACTAGATAAGCTTGAAAAAAACAAGCTTGCTTATGGCTTTGGAAAAGATTTGGTAACTCTATAGTTAAAATAATCAGACTCACGACTTCTTTAAGATCATTCGCAGCAGAGCATCAGGGCCGATTTGAGCAAGGAAGAGGATGGTCTCTGGGAGCTCTTCCTCACTTTCCCTTTTCTCTTCCTCACTAGGCAGTGGCGTGTCCTCATCTTCATCGTCCAGGAAACGGTAGAACAGGTATTTGTCTTGGAAGCCCAGTTCCTGGTCCACTGAGGAGGACACAAGCCAAATACAAATAAAACTGAATGCATAGTGAAACATATCCAGATATACAGTATAATCATGTTCCTCAACTACAGCAGCTTCTGAGCATCGCTAATTTACATAATAAACCCGCTTTGAAGTTTAAGATCAAATCGAATGAGTTTTAATATATTTTTCATGCTCAGTACCATCAAAGATTTGGTAGCCGTTTATACTTCTTAAGATGCCCATGTTTACTTATGAAATACAAGTCAAATTTAAATGAAGAAATATCATATAAAGGCACATGTCAATAAATTAGAATATTGTGTAAAAGTAAAATTATTTCAGTTGTTCAACTCAAATAGTATATTATGTAGATTCAGTACACACAGAGTTGAAAAACTGTATTTCAAACATTCATCTCTTTTTATTATGATATATGTCATACATACATACATACGTATATCATCTACATTGTATGACATACTGAATTTTGTTTTTTATTAATTAAGCCATAATCATTGCATATAAAACAATGAATGCTTGAAATATTTCACCCTGTTTGTACTGCCTCTAATATCTGTTTTACTTTTAAATGAACTGCTTAAATAATTTAACTTTTCCAAAATATTCTAATCTGTTGATGCACCTGTATAATAAGTACAGTTAGGTCCATATGTATTTGGACACTGACACAAGTTTTGTTATTTTAGCTGTAACCCAAAACATATTCAAAATACAGTTATATAATTCATATGTCATAGTCTGAAAGTGCAGACTCTCAGCTGTAATTTGAGAGTAGTCACGTCCAAATCGGATGAAACGTTTAAAAGTTACAGCTCTTTAAATTGTAGCAGTCTCTTTTTCAGGGGCTCAAAAGTATTTGGACAGTTAGTTTAAAAGCTATTTCTTGAGCTGCCTGGGGAATTTCCTTCATTAATCCATCATAAACTGAGCAGGTAAAAGGTCTGGACTTAATTCCAGGAGGTAGGTCTATCAGTGTCTAGGTCCACTATAACGAGAAGTGTTCATGAGAGCCGCGACCCCTAACAGGAATAAGCGGTAGAAAATGAATGTTCATGAGAGAAAATGCTGACGGTTCACCACAAGGTGCAGACCAATCTGTACCAGAATGATGGACAGAGAAAAGTCTGGAGAAGGCCAAGTTTAATGTGGCTTTTCTGTTGTTGAGGCTGATGAATGGTCTCACCTTGTTGTGAATGGTCTGTATTTTCTATATAACTGTATTTTAAAATGTTTTGGTTTAGAGCTTAAATAACAAAACTTGTGTCAGCATCCAAATACTTATGGACCTAACTGTATGTCATTCTCAGCTCAATACAAACAAATGCAAATGCTTTATTATGTAAAAACAGTGTGTTTGGTCACCGTGGTTAAGCACCCCTTCTTCCAACAGAGCCTGCCACATCCCAACGGCATGAGATCGGGTCAAAACACAGGCACTCTGCATCACCAGCCAATCCACCAGTTCGGTACCGACACAACATTGTCTGCCACAAAAAATTTAGGTTGTGAGTGTTTTACAAGGTAAATGAGGCTTATTTGTAAACCCAATCTGTAAATAAAACATGTACCTGTAAGTCTTCAAGTGGTACTTTCTGTCACGGATCATGTGTGGGGCTCTGGATAGGATAGCATTGCGCAGAACCTTTCCTGCTCTCTGTAGCTTCTCAGAGGGAATCTACCAAAACAGTGGACCAAAGCATGCATAATGTACACTATTTATGCTTATTTATGTGGCAGTAGCGCTAGAGGTGCACTACACTGATGCTAATGTTTATACTACTAAATGTAGCGACAAACGCTCTACATAAGCTCCTATATCCTTTACAGAGCACACCTGCAGACTGAAAGGGCAGTATGCTGAAAACAACAGAAGAAAAGGAGGCTAATTGGACAGCTGGGATTTTTCTTTCTTTTTTTTCATGGTGAATATATTATCTGGGATTAGCATAACTACAGAGGATAACATCTGTGAGTCATCACTCGGATCTGCTCAGTAACACATACACACATCTATGAAATCTGTCCTGATGTTGTGGTTCATTCACAAAACTACCCCACTCTATACTCTATACTAGTTTACTGCATACCATTTGCAAGGGTACAATAAAAATAATGTTAGCTGTAGCAGAGAAGTATAAAGCATGTTATATAAAAACACAAAAGATTATTTTAATACAGTCTTCCTATTTTTGTGTTTACCTTGTTGTGGCCTTTGTTTGCAGAGTCTGAGTTCATGTTGTCTTTGTCTGCAAGTCCTACAAAACAAAACATTGCAATCTAAATATATAAGAGTTATTGAGAGGCAAAAGTTCAGTACAGGAGTTACACATTGCAGCTTTACTATATACTTTCTAGTGATGTTTACAGGCACAATAAATCAGAAAACTATATATATATGAATAGATATATTCAGTATCTGGTAAAATTAGAACATTATAATACTACATTACATAGTAATAATGGCACTAATTTACTGACATGTGCCTGTAGTAAAACAAGCATTAGTAAAAACAAACTGGTCGCCTGAATACCAAACTGACCCTTGTTACACAACAATGCATTGCTGTTTTCCTTTTTTTATCAAGTATTCAGTATTTTTATGATTCAGAAATTGACTTATATTTCTTTGATTGTTAGCCCACTACTCACTGTCATTGTTGGATCCACTCTCCATAGCTCCATAAGGAGGGGCCAAAAGTCCAGCCAGGCTCTGACGATACTTCTGCACAACACATAAAGTACATCCATCACGATCCATAGCACTCTAAAAGTTATATTTGCATTATTTCATGAGCAGCTTTTAGGTACGCTCTGTGTGTGTAGCAAAGCCCTTTGTGGCACTGAGATCATTTACATGCATAACAACTAACATTATGTAACATACACAGAGCGGCATTTAACATCGGGTTAATGAGGACAGATGGGGCTGGGTGCAGATGTTGTTCTTAAAGCTAAATTACACTGAGTTGGCGCTACTGTTACAAAGTCATTACCAAAAAAACATGTTGTCTACTCAAGTGCCATAAGAGAGACCCAGAGCCTCAACAAACAAATTAAACAAACTGCAATCTTTCTGAGAAGATCCATACACAGAGTGGGCAAACCAATAATAATTTATTGATCCACACCGGAAAGCCTCATTGGCACAAATCCATAAATGTGCGATGGAAATAATTGGTCAAAGGGACTACAGGCCACCACAGACATTGATTAAGAGGGCAGTGCTAAAACACAAACACTATACATTTGCCATATATTGTGCAGCCAGAAACCTAAGCCACTATATCTTGGACAAAAGCTGGAAAAAGCAATCACAGTTCCATTATGCCGATATATATATAAATAACTTAAGATAACCTCAGTCATCCACAATCATCCCTTTTGGCCACAAACTACAAACTGGTCCAAAAGCCAGACTCACCTGAGGTAGCACACTCACAGCTGAAGTCCCTGACATCTGCCCCTATGCTCCCCTACAACTCACACACACACGCCACCGGATAGCATCCCATTCCAAACAAGCCGCTGTCCCTCCCTCTTCCTCTTTTAACACGGGCCGCTCTGTGCCCCCCTTCAGCCTCTCAATAGCCTCTCTCTCAGTGCAACGATTGAGCCAAGAAACCAAACCGCTTTCCTTCGCACAGGTTACCACGGTGATCTGACTGAGCTACTCCAGTGGAAAGTGACGGTTAGAAAGAGGAGAGAGGACGGAGGTGGGTAAAAGGCACACACACACAGACACACACACACACACATGGCTCAAAGCAAGTAAGGAAGTGTGGAGAAGAGGTACTGAAAGTGAATGGGTTTAAAATGAACAGCAACAAGCTTAGGATATGATCTGTAGTTTGACTCATTTACAAGACAGCATCTATTTGTCCTATCATTTCTATCAAACACATACTGTATATTTATCTTTCCTACACACTAACACATACACAACATTAACTTAAATGGTTGTTCATCCAAGAAACCATCAGTGCTATTCAACTCTAAAAAAAAACATATCCAGATGACTTCTTTTTAACCTTGTTTATTTTGACACAAGATCTAAAAATAGATGAATAAGACTAAAAATAGAACAATGTAAAATCAACTTTTCCTGGCCTAAAAAAGCCGTGGAGTGCAATCTGAATGCACGCTACAAACCATTAATAGCACATTTTAATAAACACTATGTGGCTTTAAAATATTACTGTTTAAATAAGAGGTGTAATTTTGGTCAGTACTTTTACTTCTACTTGAATCATATTATTTTGCAGCAACATTGTGAGTACTTCCACCTGTAGTTTAAAATGCAGTTAATATTCGCAGTATAGTTAACAGTGCCCATTTTAGAAGTAGCAAAATTAAACAACCCTTAGCCCTTGTATTCCTCAACACTGACTTCTAACTATTTGAAGCAAATACTGGAGTGCACTGTCATAATTAGAAAACAGTAACACCAATAGCCATAGAAAACAGAGAAAAAGTTGTGTAAAGGCATTGATCCAAACCCCATTACTGCTCAGCCAATACTTCCACTCTGAGAGACACAGTGAATAAAGTGTGTAACCTTAACAAGGAGGTCCACAGCATGCAGCTAGTACTATGCCAGCTTTCAATAAAGGGCCCAGAACCAGGCCAGAACACTATCACTGGTGGTAGAGTATAAGAGTGTTTTTTGCAGGGGTTTGAAATGGACAGAGAGACTTCCTTTTTTCAGGAACACATATTGTCCTTAAAAATTAACAACAGCAACCAATTGAAGCACATATAATGACAGCAACAGTTTTCTAATATAAATGCTGCATCAAACCATTTATTAGCAGTTTAGCTCGATCTCTAAGCACACACTTAGCCATTACTTGATTGTGTGCATAAAATATTTATTAAAAAGTACAAATGAAGTAAGCCCAAAGAGCTGCACCTAACACCATACACTACAAAATCTGTTTCTTTTAATTTTCTTCTTCGTTAACACAATTGTGGTAGAGAGCCCTCTAGTGGTTAAAGTCATATCCACTATTTGTGCAGTGTACAGGTAAAATGTGGAAAATTGAAATTATTTCAGGAGAACAGATGTACAGAAGTATGTATTTTAATTGTGATGATTATGTAATATTCTAATTTGTTTGTTTTGTTGTTTGTTTTTTTATTATACTACATATAGATAGTATATTCTAATTTTACAAGATACTGAATGTGGGGTTCATAATAATAAAATAAGTAAATAGTGAAATAATTCAATCTATATATGACATATATGCATTTAATGATCAACCAAACTACTGACATCATTTTAATTTTCCACAATATTTTAATTTGTTGCATGCACGTTAAATGCACCTGTTAAGCCCAAATGGAAATATCTAAAAAGACAAGCCTTTTAAATGTATTTATAATAGTTGCAGTTCACTTACCTCCCACAGGCTTTTAAACTCCCTCTGTTCGATGCGGAGCAGTTCACTGGTCTCTCTGCTGACAATGGTAGCATGGCGTGGTGTGTTGTCCAGAATGGATTCTCCAAATGCAGTCCCAATGCCCAGAGTACAAATCGTGACTGCATCCTATACATATGACACAGGGTAGCTATTTAATGTAGAAATGATTTTAAAAACAGCCATTATCTCGACAACATGAACCATTAAACTTATTAAACTTATCTACAGCTGTCTGAAATGACCATCTATATTATATAATAATATTAAATGAGCATAGACGGCTGTACACAGGAGACAGATTAGCATGCTGATTAATGCTAATAAATTCATATAAGAAACTGCTGAATGGCATTTCTTGAAGGATTATGTCTTTTGATGCATGATACAGCTGGGCAATCTACATAAAACACATGCAATATCGCCCACATATAACAGACACTACACACTGGTCAAAGTGACATTTCAAATACAGCTGCAGAAACTAGGCCACCAACGGCTCCTTAGGGCCACAGCCATGAAAAGGACATTTTCTTTTTATCACTATCATTCAGAGCAAATCCTCTCTCTTATTCCTGTCAATATGCACACACAAAGGACATCATGGAAAACTGTGGCACATGTCTCAGAGGAGATTTCTGTGGCATAGCAGTTTTGCTCTGGCACACTAAGGCACAGAGGCATAAACTAATGTACCAGAACAATGTCAGGGCTGCAGAAGACAACACAAAACTGGGTCTAGACAGAAAGAGGACTTGTATTTTAGAGCAGAAGAATATGACACACAATAATTTATGACACATTATGAGAAAAATGTATAACACACTAATTATTAAGGCTGTATATTAAAATGCTATGGATCACAATACAATATACATATACATATATACATACATATAATAATAGATCACAATACTATAACTATACACTGTGATTTATTCAACAATATGATTTTGGAAAACCTTGCCTGTATACTAGTACACCACTACATGTATATTATAATGACAAATTGTCTTTATCAAATAAGCAACATAATGAAAATGCTTGTAGGATTAATAATATATATTGTTGGTTGGATGTTTAAACTGAAAAAATTAAAAATATAACTGTTATGGTACAGTATTGCCCAATAAAATATTGTGATCTTTTTATTGTGAATATAAGACAGTTATTACAGTATAGGAAAATCCTACCTGATGGTTGGCAGTTTCTGACACTTTGACATCAAGTGAGCCGGAGAGAACAGCATACCAGCTGGTACCAATGTCTCCTTGTCGAAACACTGGCACAATGAAGAGAAAACAAATTTATAGTTGATTTGTGTTTTCTTTAAAAGATAAGGAGGGGATTTGTATTTGTACAGTGTCCTATTCTATAAGCCCCTCAAGTTGAGTGTAAATACATACATGTGATGCCTTTCTCCAGGCATTCATAAAAGGCACAGCTACATATCTGCATGAGCAGTGGAGGCGGGAACCTCTGGAAGGCCTTGACCTCTCTCAGTCTGGTGAGAATGATATCCACATCCTCTCCAGAGCGCTCCGACGGCCTGGACACAGACAGTTAAAGCCAGTGGAGATGATGTTAGGTGCTTAAAACAAAACCATATTTGTCAAAGGTATGTAATGAACCAAAAGCACTGGTATTCTTTGGTTCATTAAGCTGCTGTAGCATGTATTGTTTTAGTGCTAGCCTATGTCTGTTTTCTCTGGCTTCTGTCTTTGTGGTAACAGCAGAGCTGCAGGCGTTACTTCTCTCATCGCAGACCTCCCGCAGGGTGTTGATCTTCGAGCTCATTTGTCCTTCTGCTGACTCTAATGCACTTAAATCCAAGCATGTGCACACTTATACATACACCAATAGTGAGACAGTCTCATAAGTTACATTTGAGAGTCTAAATGTATTTTGTGATATGGTAAAATACTTAAAAGGGAAGACAAACTGCAGTCAATCCCTTTCATTCGGCTGCACTGTGACTCATTTGTGCATGTATCTGTATGTGTGTGCACTGTGAGCTTCTTCCTTCATACCCTGTATCTCCTCTTCTTACTGCTTCTTTGTCTGCTTCCACTAAATATTTCTATAATCTACTGTGCAGCCAATTTTTTTCTCTGCCTCTGGAGACAGGCAGATTTCTCTTCAGGGCATGTTATTTCTTACTCTTTAATGGCAAATTTCCCTTCTTCCATTCAGATTACCTCTAATACAACTTTGTGATCCAGCTATTATTTCCCCATTATTTATTTCTGCTTTGCTATCTGGCAGGCATGACTCCCCTTTACCAAGCTACACATCCACAAAATGCATACTGTATTTACACCCGGAAGCAATGAACTGTCCAGCAAACCTAGGATGGTTCTCCTAAATAAACACAGACCATGCCCACAGACAGACATTTTCCAAATCCACAACATCTGCCATTGGCTCAGGAAGATTACAGACAGGCTGGAATCCCCCCACCCCCTACCCTGTGTCTGACTCATCCTTCATCCACCACCTACAGTTTGGCCTGTGGTGCACCAACATGAACGTCATGTCCCAGAGTGGGCTGGGTTAATACTTTAGACAGGTAGACTCCCACACACTGTAATAAACAGACACACACAGGTTAACTTGGTGAGGTTTAATAGGAAACCCTTCACCCATCACTTTACTGTATCAATTTAACAGTCTGTTAGTGTTAATCCACTGCCTCTTCCACAAAGGTGCTACAATTGCTTAGACATATTCTAGTTACAATAAAGTTTTTGTTTTTTTTATCTGTTGAATACAGTGGCTTGCAAAAGATTTCATTCCCCTTAGCATTTTTCCTTTATTCTTGCCTCACAACAAGGAATTTAAATGGATCATTGAGAGGTTTATGTCAGTCCCTTTGTATATGACAACAACTGTGAAGGTGAAATTTTTTTTTATTGTGAAGCGAACAAGAAATATTACAGAAAAACAGAAAACTTGAGAGTGCAAAAGCATTCATCCCCTTTTTAAAGAAGCCCCTAAAGAAGCCCCAAAGTAAGCCCCAGTGGTACAGAAGTCACAGAAACAGTTGCATAAGGTTGACCTGTCAACAACTAAACTATCATAATGTCCCAAAACACTATTTTATCCATCATATTTAAACCACACCAAACCTGCCTAGAGAGGACCATCTAAAATTCATAAACCATGCATGGAGTGCATTCATCAGAGAGACAATAAGACCCTGAAGGATCTGCAGAGCTCCACAGCAGAGACTGATGTATCTGTCCACAGGACCACTCTGAACCATACACTCCACAGAGCTGGGCTGTGTGGAAGAGTGGACAGAAAAAAAGTTTAGAGAAAGTAATAAGAAAGCATGTTTTGTGTTTGCCAAAAGGCACGTGTGAGACTCGCCAAACAAAGGAAGGTCCTCTGTCAAATACATTTAAAAAGAGCCATCAATGAAAGATGCTATGTATAGCACAAAAAAAAAAAAAAGGTTTGCCATTGAATTTAATAAAAAGCTGTTTTTTATATAAAAGGTAAGGACAGGTGATGCCGAGCAGGCGGTTAATAGTTAAATGTTTGTTAAGACTACCAATATGGCTGAACGATTAATCTAAATCAAATCTGAATCGTGATTTGCATTGATGCTATTAGCAAAGGGCAGAAGCTGCGATTATTTAGGCTTTATAACATCTTCTTCGAGGCTGTGGGTTCATGCCTATGTATTTGGAAACAGACAGTAGTACTCGCCAATCAGAAGCAGTGTAAAGGATTTTTGAGATTCAGAACATTTACAACGATTTGGATGCAGCACAAACGCATTAAAACAAATCTGTCTGTTAAAGTGCGCAATTGTGTTTACAGGTGCTAATGAGCTATGTGCACGAGTTTGGTTTCACTTTCATGAGCACGTTGTATGGAGCGATATTTGTGCCACCTTCGTGCCGTGAAGAGTGAGTGTTGAGCGCACGCAGTGTGAGTGTTGCGAGCGCATACTTTATCATTTGAAAAGAGAATGATAATTTGAGCACACAAACCTTTGTTCCGTGCACGCTCAACTCTGCCTATATGCTCGCTCAAAGTCTACCTAGGTGCTCGAGTACGTGGATGCCCGCTCGTGCAACATCTTTGCTCGCATGACACCTCATTTCTGCTCGCGACTCTGGCTCTGTGCTCGCTCGAGGTGGCACAAAGCAACCTACGATTGTTGCGAGCAGCACAGCCAACCACAGACTGGGATTCACAAATGTTTCTGATTGGCTGTCTTATATCCAATCATTTATATCAAATACAGCAACGGTGGGAACACCCACAAATCGTCACTGCGATCCCCCGTGGGAGAAAACAGACCACTCACAACAATGCACAAGAGTTACTCTGTCGTCTTCTTTTCTACAGAAATACAAACAAGAGCTGGATATACATTTTATATTTTACATTAAAAAGACATGGAGACATAGAGGAGGACACAGTGGTCCAGCAGTCCACATTTGTTCATAAAATACCATCACTGTCTGACGTTAGCTGCCTACAACATGATAATCTAATCAACGTCAAGTTGCATCACAACAGAACTCTCTCTAATATAAAGACACGAGTTTAGTTCATCATATTTAATGTAAACTAAAATGTGCTTCTATAAATGTGTTAAGGCTTAGTTGACTCATGGCTCATCATAACAGGCTGCAGACTGACGCACGGCGTTAGCGCGGCTCATTCAATGGCGCTAGCATTAGCGTTAGCATTAGAATTAGCTCGGCAGCTGTATGAGCTCTGTGCCATAAAAGAAAAGCATGGCTTATGGACTGACTTCTACCTGGAGTTAGTGTAAATATAGGAGATGGGGCTTAGCTGCTTCATAGACAAGTCTGGTCAGAGCTCAAAAACCTGCCGAGCTAATGCTAATGCTAACGCTAGCGCCATTAAATGAGCCGCGCTAACGCCGTGCGTCAGTCTGCAGCCTGTATATCCAGCTCTTGTTTGTATTTTTGTAGAAAAGGAGATGACAGAGTAACTCTTGAGCATTGTTGTGAGTGGTCTGTTTTCTCCCACGGGGGATCGGAGTGACGTTTTGTGGGCGTTCCCACCGTTGCTGTATTTGATATAAATGATTGGATATAAGACAGCCAATCAGAAACATTTGTGAATCCCAGTCTGTGATTGGCTGTGCTGCTCGCAACAATCGTAGTTTGCTTTGTGCCACCTCAAGCGAGCGCAGAGCCAGAGTTGCGAGCAGAAATGAGGTGTCGTGCGAGCAAAGATGTTGCGCGAGCGGGCATCCACGTACTCGAGCACCTAGGTAGACTTTGAGCGAGCATGTAGGCAGAGTTGAGCGCGCACGGAACAAAGGTTTGTGTGCTCAAATTATTATTCTCTTTTCAAATGGTAAAGTATGCGCTCGCAACACTCACACTGCATGCGCTCAACACTCACTCTTCACGGTACAAAGTTGGCACAAATATCGCTCCATACATTGCGCTTTGACACAAGACAAGTGTGAGTAGGAGGAAATAAACGCTTTTTACTGAGAAAATAAATACTTTTAAAGTATGAATAAGTGGAGAGATAAAGACTATGATATTTGGTATTGTTGAGGCTACGCGGACTTCTTTAAAAAGTGGACTGTATCGATGGACAAAGGCTGTCTCTAACCGGTGTCTCTGCATAAAATGGTAAGAGCTTCATAAACGCTTTCTAAACGCGAGAAAGTCTGGCTCAAGAAAATGAGGTGCAATAACCCCAATAAAACACGCTTTGCTTTGCCTTTATGTCGCGCACCTGGCTGTCAACGCAAGAACGTACAGGACCACCTTTTTTCTCAGCTTCAGTGTCGCTTATCTTGTCTAATGTTACAAGTTACTACACTTATCAGGCACCTAACATACCAATAGTGGTTTCATCAGCTCTTGTGATTGTATGATGTAAATACAAATAGCCTACATTACATCTCTGCAGAGAACAAAAAAAACATGTCTTCATGGAAGCTTATTATAACATTATACCTGCTCCCCCTGTAGTTTAGACCTCAGACATGTTCTGAAAAGCTATTCAAAGTTATTCATTATATTAATATGTATGAGTTCTCTAAAGCATCACATGCTTAAAATGTAAACTATGAACCAAATCTTTGAATTGAAATCGCAATATCTGTCAGAAAAATTGCAATTAGATAGTTTTTCCAAAATCATTCAGCCCTAACTACCAATTAATCAAGTAAAGAAACTTAACCGAATGTGCATCAGTAATCACAACAATGTATTTATCAAGTTCAATTTTAAGTGTAGTCATTCAAATTGTTAGTTTTTTTGACTTCTCTGTGCACCTATACATATCCCACTGTTCTTATCACTGCTCTCTCCATGCCTGTCCAGAGGGATCTGAGTCCCCCATCTCTGTGATATGGATTTGACCTGAGAGCTGTTACCTTATCTCATGTACCCTCCACTCCTCCAGCTCCTGACTTCCCCTTTCTCAGCCCTTTTGGCCCCATGGATCAAGTCAACAGACATCTCAGTTTTCAACCACAGCACAAAGAACTTAACAAATCAACCGGCACAACAGTGGATGCTCAGAGGCAGTGAGGCTGCAGAAGGTCCAACAGATTGTTTCAGCAAAGATCCATCTGGAAAAGCATCTCTATTTCCACACAAATACATCATAGGTTGATTTATGGCAGCCGACCAACATGTCAGACAGCGTCAACACAAACAGATATCCCAAGCTGCGAGATGAATATGTAACTGTTGGGGAGATATTCTTGACATTGTGTGTACACAGCTCTCTCGACACCCCCTCCCTCTCTGCCATCAACCTCAGGACTTGTAAAAGCTCTGAATAATAAGCATAAACAGCATAGTAAGATAATGAATAGAGCAGTGGCTAAAAAGGTCAAATTAGGTCTTATCTACTGAGCTATTCAGATAACATGACATTTCATAGCAGCCTTTTATTTACATTCAGTAAGTAGAAGTTCTTGCAGACCTTCACTGACAATATCTTGTAATAGTAAAATAAATAGTGCCCAAACCTGGACCTGAACCAGGGATGTTCTACTTCAGGGGTAAATGCTCCATCTATTGAGACACATAACAATCCACTAGTAAAGATACCAACAAAAACTAAAGATTTGGCTCTTTACTGACCCCATGTGGCTAGAGTTAGTATCTTTTGGCCTATCTCACAATGCTAAAGAATCCATTAAAAATATCTGAATCCAAGCAGTGCAACTAATCATCTATTACTTGGCCCTACTTTATCACAGACTAATTAACCAAACAACCAAAAACATAACTTTATTTCATAAATAAAAATTACTATAACTACACTGGTCCAAATTGGCTCAAATGTAAAAGCCAAAACCTTCAGCACTGTACTGTGTAGACTAGGGCTAAATGTGTTGACTTGGCAATCCGCTGCCCCTGCAGAAGAATTAACAAATGTAATTAGCTGTTATCTCACCACTATTTGCTATGGAAAGGACTACAGCAAAGACTCAAACCTGTATCTTCTTTTTCTCGCATCATCAGTTACAGAAGAGGATAGCTCTTAGACACTCAGTGCTAAATATTGATTTAATAAAAGGTGTATGGACGAAGAGCAGTGAGTGCACCTCAGTAATTCCCCTGTCTGGTCCAATCTGTACATCTAACCTAATGGAATGTAAGGCAATCATTACAACCTAAAGCACTGCCCATTTAAATGTAATCTTCCTTTAACAGTATAATGGACATGTTGATGAGAGATAAACATTTCATCTTCAAGTTAAACATAAGCATTGTTTATAATGAAGATGTCACAATTCAGCAAATAATCATTGCAATCCAATGCATCACCTTACCATGACCTGTCAGCAAAAATTAAGCCCTCTAATCCAAGGTGAAAAGAGGTTAGGAACATATTAGATTACTGTCAAATGTATTTGCCATGGCTTACCCTTCTCTTCTCACTAAGACAGCAATCTAAGACAGCAGTGGTTCTCAAACTGTGGTACGGGCACCACTGTTGAGTCTTTTGCAGATCAACAAGTAAAAATTAAGTTTATTTTCAAGCTGGTTTGATTCCTGTTTAGTCCTGTTCTGGTTGGGGCTTATAATTGAAGTTTATACCACAGTTCAGTGCTTGTTTAGTCTTGATTTTGTCCTGGTTTAGTCATGGTTTATACCTGGTTTAGTCCTGGTATAATCCCTAGTTTTGTGATCTTATCTTTATTTTAAGCTTTGGTTTAGAACAGGGCTATTCAACAGGCAGGGCTAGAACCCCCAGAAAATATAAATCATCTATAATAGCCACAAAACTGCACATATGGCAATTTACAACACTTTACGGCACCAAAGCTAGCAGTACAGGGGAATGTCCGGCCCACAAGCCAATAGACATCTGACAAATTGGCCCATAAGAAAATATAGTTGAATTGCCTTGGTTTAGAGCTTATTTAGTCCAGATTCAAGCTTTTTTTAGTCCAATAAAAATAGATAGAGCTGAGAATCACTGAGGCATTGTTGCATTGTAGAGAAGTCAAAAGGTAAATGGCAAACTATGGTAAAAGCATGGTATAAGTAGTATGCATGTAAAGCCGACAGATTGCACATTTAGAATTGATTTCACAGTCAAATTACTCAACAGGTAAATTTGTGACAGAAACAAGATTTGAAATGCATCTTTTTGTGATACAGGTAATCATAAATAGGCAAGGTCTCAGCTTCAGGTTGCCATTGGTAACGTAAGGATGTGTCATCATGAAATGTGTAGGTGTAAAGGCGGTGCAGTCATATACAGCACGCTTCAATGTTAGGCTCCAAGTAATTACTGTATAGGTGCCCTTTAAAGTTGTTTATTTATTTATGCCTAAAGCCCTTTTCAGTGCGCATAGGGTTGCACAGTAGACAGGTGCATCTAACTGTAAAACTCTATAGTGATAATGATGTAATCTGCCATCTCAGGTATCTCTGTATCACCACTTCACAGGCTAACATAACAGCCTCACAAGAAGCATTGTGGCAAAAAATGAAAACCTCTGCAAGCACCTCATACAAATAAAACAATGTTATACAATGTAGTTTTGAAATACTAATTATTGGTCTCAAGGGGGAACAAGAAGAGTATAATAATAATAATAAGGCGTCTACGCTCTGTCATATCCCATGTGCTGCAGAAACATCCCAGTAAACCTCGAAGCCACCAACGCCTTTCTTGCTGAGGATACAATAACCGCTGGTTCAGAAAGGAGGATGTGATGCACCGCAGACTTTGCCATGATCACATACAGGGAAATGCCAGAGAAAATGTAAATGACTTCATATTTTAATACAAACAATGCACAGTGACATAGTGTGCACACGCAGGATTAGCCGGTTACGATTAATCACGTTGACGCGGATGAATGAAGCAGGGCAAAGCAAACACGAGCATAGCGTGGACGCAGACAGCACGGTGCACTGGGGATGCGTTTACGCACCTTTTATCCAGACAGCAGATCCACTCAGCAGATGGAGACAGATTAGGGGATGTCTGTACCGCCACCATGTTCTTTCCCAGAGCCGCGGAGCCGTCGCTGCTACTGAGCTTCCCGGTGCACGGTGCTCTTAATGAATGCGAGCTTTGGCTGCGCCTCGTCTCCGCCCCTCCGCCGTGAGCTGCCTCACTCCAGCACCGCCAGATGATGCTGAGCCGCTGCCTTCATTGTGGCATGCAGATGACTTGTGTCAGCCTGCCCTAATAGGCTTTTAGAGGGCAACAGGAAAACAGTAGCACAGTGCCTTATAAAAACAAACCACGTTTTCAGAAGAAATGTCAAAGCTCTGCTAAAACCTACACCAATACTGAGCCAAATTGATCCACATTATTGGCAGATAAGCAATACATCAGTTATATAGTAATATCTACATGTCTCAGCATCCTGTCAGAGGATATATTACTGGTGTAGAAACAGAGCTGTACTGCATGTGTGGCATAAATAAAAATGATGGCAGCTGTATTTCACTGTCATGCATTTAACTGGAAAAAAGCCTTACAAATTGTAGCCTGTTGTCTGCCTCTTGTTCCTATTAGGAGTTCTGGTGGCTAGAGGGGGTACACAGTGAAAAATGGCCAGTTAGTTAAAGTGAAATATTTTGTGTCCATGTGTCATGACTAATCTGTCAACAACATTTTCAAATGCTTAGGAAAATGTAAAGAAATCAATACAAAAAAAACACACTCTCTGAAGAAGGATGGCACCATGCAGCTTCACAGTACTAAGCCAGTTTTGCAGTGTGAGCTAATAGTAGTGTGAAGTCTTCATCTGGCTGATGAGACTAAATTAAGACCAGTGTACGACGCAGCTGTGTTTGCGAAAGATACTACAGAGGAATGGTGTATAAAGTGCTTTAGATTGAGTCTATATTGTGAGTGTAATAGTAGTACACACACAGCCACACACTACTACTACTGTCCACAAACACATCAGGTGAGTAAGCGCATGTTCACCTGTTGAGACTCTGAATATCTGTCTGCGGGAATATTACACTGGCCTCATATAATGCAGCTGCTCAAATGTGACTTTAACACGCATGGCTGTAAGACCGGGGGCAAGAGGAGCATGTCTTCACTATGAATCAAACTGAAGTCTATTTTTGTTGTCAACACCAGATGTCTAGAGAAGTATATAGCATTATTATATAAAACAATTTAGTCATATTTACCAAGAAAATTACAACATTTTGGTTGGGGTTTGTTGCTCTTCAGTCAAATGAGGCCTGGCTTCCAATGTTGCTTGGGTTAGCTGAGATGGCTTTGTTAGGATCAGTTAATTTTTCCACAACATTGGAAATCTATTTCTTTATAGATTGTGTTTGTGCACACTGTAACTCTGCAACAGGCCACTGTTCAAGTATTCATTGTAGTTTGGACCAATGAGGTCTCTTTGGGAAAAATGTACAACAGTGTTGCAAAAGGTTTTATTCTACATTTCTATGCCTTCCGTGTACAGTATATAGGAAAGCAGAGCATTATAATATAATGGACAATGCCAAAAAATAGCAAAATAGCTAGGCAAGTGGGTGAGGGGCAGATTTGTGTCCACATCTATGCATTCATAGGACTCAGAGCTATTCCCCCGTGAAGATGGGAAACTCTAAATATGGTTGAGTGAACGGATAACCATATGGAGCTTGTCTAGTATCTGCCAAATGCAGCCCACACAAAGATCATTTTAACTGTCAGTATTTGACTTTTCTTGTGTCTCTGGTTTGAAATGAACTTCCACCATCATCACCACTGTTCATTTATACAGGAAACCAGGTTGAACACTGGAACACTTCAGGAATGTAAATAATAATGAATCTTAACATAAAGATGAATAGTTGAAAGATAACAACTTGCAGCAGTTTTCTGATTTGTCATTGTTTTGTTTTTTATGTTTTATTTGGACTGGACTTTTACCAAAAACTGAAGTTTGTTGTTCCTGTATTGTTTTATGTGTATGCAGAGGTGTAAAGTGACTAGATAATTTGACTCAAGTACATTTATTGAAGAGTTTTCAAAAGTAGCAGTACTTTTATGTGAGGACAGATTTCCTCCTCTTTGTGTGTGCATTCAGTGCAGCAGTATGATTTGAATAACAACTCTGCACTCTTGTGGGCAAACTCTGTAATGATGACTGGAAACTTTCGGTGATTCGGTTTTTCCCCCAATAAGCTACTGCTCAACTATTATCTAGTTCAATTCAATTCATTTCAGTTCAATTCAATTCAATAAATTAAAATCAAATCAAATCAAATCTTTGGCCTTAGGACATTATGTGCGTCTTCAGGTCCAGTATGTCAAATCTTTAGCTGGAGATTGTGACTGCCATTGTTCTTTCCCAGAAATCATGATGCTAACCAGTAAGCAAGAAATGAGCACAACACTGTAAAAGTCAAGGTGACTGCAAAACCATGGTTAGGGAGACGTGTCAACAAAGATTGCTTACAAAGAAGCTTGCATTTATCTATTATTATATTAGTAATTTTGGAACTCCAAATTTCTGTATTCTATATTTATTCTTTTGGTTATTTACACCTCAGAACATTCTTCTCTATCTTCCCATTTCTGGCCCATTCTCTATTTTGTAGCCTACCTCTCCAACTTTCACCACCCAACCTGACATTATTTCCTCCATCCTTAACTTCCAACTTCCAACCCCCCACCCCCCAAACTCCCCCATCCCCTCCCTTTCTTACCCTCATTCAAAAGCAAGCATTTGTGATTGGCCAGTATTTATATCAACTAGGTCCCTGTGCCACCTGGGACAACAGTCTCCAATCAGAACCAGGTCACAGTGAGCAGTACCACTCTATGGGCTTCTACACTGATCTGTTTGGACCAGTCCGCTCCGGTCCACTCCAGTCCATCACTTTAGTCACCAGGCATTACACACGCAGGTATGCACAGGCTCTCTGCAGGTGATGCATCATTGCTCACGATGGCATCATACCATAAGGCTGATGTTGGACTTGTTATGCACACAGGTGAATTTTCAAAGCTTACCTTTAAAATTGGGTCTGACACCAGTTTCCACAGCAAATAACAACACTGGCAGTGATGCAGAAAGACAAGTAAAGGTAAGTGGATGCTGCACTATTGGCTTGATCATCACATAAACATTTCACCTATTGGTGTAGCAGCTTGCCTTCTTTCCTCTCGGCTTTCTCCTTCCAAAGTAAGTCATCTGCCTCTTAGCATGCAGTGAGGTTCATATTCTTTTGGTTTGTTTGTTTTACTACGCCGGGTGCCCTTCCTGAGTACACTGACTGACTGTGTACTGTAGCTGAATTATTAGCCAAGTTGTGTAGTATGGTAAAATGTGTGAGTGAGTTAGTTTAGACTAGAATAACGTGTATAATTTAATAGTTGAGGCAGTAAATTTGTTTTATTACCTTCGCAATTTCAGCTATGGACAGGTTTAACAAGCTATGCTACAAATGCTATCTATTGACCTTCGCTAAGCTAATTTACTCCGACGTTGGAGCAGCCGAAAGTTTAAAAAAAAGTTTGTTGGTACCCGCTCGTCGTCAGTGTTTCGCAGTTACTGGAGTAGTTTACACAGGATTACGCGGGGATAATCCATTTACAGTATTTAGGGACATGAGTCGCCATCTGTCTGTATTTATCACAGTAAGGGAGCCGTCGGCACACACTGGCTAAACAGACAGCACATTAGGTAAGAAACTAGACGTATAGAAATATTAAACTGCACAATTTATTGGTTGGATCAGGTTATTTAGTCGATATAAATTGTAGTGACTTACTCGCATTTTCCGATCAATTGAGCGTCCACTTCTGTCTGCTTCGTTCACATGTTGTCGTAATTTCTTCATCAAAATAAACCATTATAGACACTGTCTGTTATAGTTTATTTTGAATTCGCTCAACCAGAATTTTAGTTTGACATGATAAATTATTGTGTGTGGTCTCTCCTTGTTTCGTTTGGGGTACTGTTTTAAAATTGCGCATTTCCAACACTGACCACGTGTGTTTTAAATTCCCGAGGTTACGTGAAACCCACCATCTCTCATAAACAGCACCTGTGACAATAAGCGCTGCTAACTGACTGCTAACTTAGCTTTGCTGGTATTTCTGTCCGGGATGCATTTAGTCGTTTACTAATTGCTGGATGACTGTAAGTATTTATATGCAAAGAGGTGACTTCATAGTTACAATAGTTGTTAAATTTGACTGACTATGTTAACATTTAAAATGCTGTTAGTTTGTGTTGACTGTACCCTTTTCCAATTATTCTTCCAGGAAACCTCACGTAAATGGTAAACAGAGAAAAATAGTCAAAGACCTGCTGCCAACGTAAAAATGGAATACCATTTGTAAATCACCAGCGCTCTTCTCAAGCACATCCTTGTTCCCAATACTTGACCAGCTCTCAAATAACCCCTTGTAGAGTAGCGTGTTCAGTCCCCAAGATAGTTTTCATCAGGTTTAATCAGGTTATCCTTAAAAATATAATTTCCAAATGATGCGGACTGACAGCAAAGGCCGGAGTGGCTCCCCTCACAGGATAACCTATAACTCTGATTTTCACACCATAAAGTGCTCATTTGACACTGGGAGCATGTTAAAAGCTGGGGCTAAAGCTCCTTCTGCAGCCCAACGATCTGCTGTGCACCCAACCAGACTGCCATCCAGCCTGTCAGATGCAATCATGTCTCAAACCTGCAACAGCACATTGAACAGAGGTAGGGTCAGCAGCACGAGGGGGACCAAAATTAGAGAAAACATCTTTCTGCAAATGGATAGTCAGCAGCTTAAACCGGACGGGCTGGCCCAAAGCTCTGGATCCACACCAGTGCTTTCTCCCCAAAAACAAGCAATTCAAGCCTCACCTTTGGAAGGATCTCAACGTTCTTTTTTAAGTTCATCTGTTCTGAGTACTGCTGCAAGCATTTCTACTCCCGAATCCTTTCTACAAGACAAAAGCCGATCAGAAGAAATAAAGGATATTGATAGGGCGGCCCTTGCCCAGAAGTTCTCTGTGACCCGTAAGTTGTTTGAGGCAAAACTAATGGGAGTGCCCAGTGAAGGTTCAAAAAGCCTTAGGAAAAGCAAGGGAAGGGAAGAACTAGATTGTACAAGAAGAGGTGACAGCCTGCACGACAAAGACAAAGAGATTATGCACATGGAGATGAATGGCTTAGATAAAGACAAATTCATAAACCTACCTATCGTAAATATGTCCTTAGCTATGTCTTCTGCCCAGGACTCTGTGTTAAGACTCCAAAAATCTTCTATGGCCAGTAATCCTGATGAAGCATCAATCACCCCTCTTAGCCGCCATGGCCAACCTGATCAAACCACAGTGTCAGAAAGTAATGAAATAAAACAGGTGAACGATTGTGGAACTGAAAAGGTGTGTTTAGACCCAGATTTTATCCATGAGGAACCAGTAAGAGCAGAACTGGTTGATCTAAAGAACGAATCATCCGAAAGTGATGAGAATGACAGGGAAAATGAGAAGGAAGCGGAAGCAGAAACAGACTGGCATGAGACATCAGTAAATTATGTAGGTCCTTGTATCGTACAGGACCTGGTGGATGATGTTTTTGAAGAATTTTACCTACAGAAGAAAAAACAGAATGAGTTATCTGCTAGTATGCTTTGTAGAATAGATGATCAAAATTGCTTCAGAGACGTGTATCAGCAGGTGACTGAACAATGGGAGGGGCAGGCTAGAGAGTTCATTAAACCAGCGCAGATGTCAACAGCAGTAGGGCACTCGAAGACAGAAGAGGTGCTGGGAAAGACTGAGAGAGAGGTGATGCAAGCTGAATTTACTGACCAAGGGTTGTACAGTGTAGACCAGGAGAAGAGTGAAACAAGAAGTGAACAGGAAGTAAAAAAGGACCATGAAAGTGTTGTGAATGAAGACAGGAGTGCAACTGGGCTGCAGGGGGAGGAGTGCAGAGCTGGAGAGAGATTAGGCGAAGGTGAAGAGGACAAACTGGGATGTGCAAACAGTTGTGGGATAGAGAATAAGGCGTTTGTGAATGATCAAGATTCCCAGACTGTGCCGTCCACAACACAAGATGATAAAAGGTCTCCAGATGAGCCTTCATTGGAATATGAGGAAATCCCTGGTGTTCCTGAACTGGTAGACTCAAACTGTGAAGAGGCAGCTGAAAATGGGAAACGAAAGGTCAAATTCACCACAGCACCAATTAAAGTAAGGACATCTTAGATATCCATTGTAGAGTAGGTTTCGTTATTGACAGCTCCTAATTCACCAATTTTAATTGTGTGTGACTTAATTGTAGTGTTTCTGTGTTTCTGGCACTGTTTGTTTCAAAATTGTTTGCCTAAAGCTAGGTTTAAAATCCACAAGGGAGGAGGAAAAACATGATCCCACATGTTTCAGTCTCTTAGAGCTGTCCTATTCAAAGGTAATGAAAACATTCCTTTTGAATGGCAGTAACATGTCACAGTTTCAGACTACTACTTACAATATTGAAGGAATCAAATATAGCCACCTGTACAGTGTGTACCTTGAATTTGGCAACTGTTTGGTCAATTTGTACAAGCCTTATAATGGTATTTTCTTGTTTATCATACACTCTTTTTTTTTTTTTTTTTTTTTTTTCCCCCTCTCTGTCAGCAGAAAGAGTTTGTGTTTTGATTACTATTGACAAATGGCTGTTTTAACAGTCTACTTTACAGTAAGCGATGTGAGCAAAGCAACATGCTATTAACGTAAAGAACAAAATCTTACATGTTGTGAATGTGAATGCAAGTAAATATGTTTACAGTGACTTTGGAGAGATATTTACCTCTGTTTACTTTGCTGATGTTTTAGGTCTTTAGCACATATTCTAATGCTGAGTATGACAGACACAATGAAGACATTGACCCAGTGTCTGCTTCAGCTGAGTATGAGCTGGAAAAGCGTGTGGAGAAGATGGATGTTTTTCCAGTGGAAATAGAAAAAGGTACCTAAAGTGTCAAATTGTATTGTTAATTACCATGTTGTAATGACAAATTATGAAATATGTATATTTCTTGGTTTTAGGAGAAGAGGGTTTGGGCATTAGCATCATAGGAATGGGTGTAGGTGCTGACCAAGGCCTGGAAAAGCTTGGAATTTTTGTCAAGTCTGTCACTGAAGGTGGAGCAACAAAGAAAGATGGAAGGTATGTATTTTACCAATACTCTACATGTGCTAAAACGACTTTGTCAAGGAATGTAAATGTTTGTTTTTGTATACTAGGATTCAGGTAAATGACCAGATAGTGGAAGTCGATGGTGTCAGTTTAGTTGGGGTCTCCCAGCTGTTTGCAGCCACTGTTCTGAAGAATACATCAGGCCTCGTCAAGTGAGTTTGTTTTTAGTAATGAGTTGGATTTTTGGGTAACTGTGCATAGATACTTTTATGTAATTGTTAGTTTTGTACTTTGATACTGCAGTCACTATCAAATTTTTTTTTTTTTTTGGCTAAACAGCACAAATTCTATAAATAGATTAGCTTTGAAATGTAGTGTGTCTGCTTTGATTGTGACTTTCTTCATGATGCAGGTTTTTAATTGGTCGTGAGAAGGAGGGAGTGGAGAGCGAGGTGGCACGGCTGATCAATGAAAGCTTAGAAATGGACAAATCTTCCCAAACAGTAAAAGTTTTATTTTAGATACATCTCTACAACCTGATTCGGCATATATGATTTAATTCATTTTTTTATATTGTTTGTGGGCATATAGCAAGGGACAAGAAGCGGTGGAGATGAGGACAATGATGGTTACAAAGAAAAAAAGTTGGTGGCTGAGGAAGATTGCGAAGAGGAAGATGTGTCAGTGCTTTCAGGCCTGGACAACTACCAGTTATGCCTCAAATACCAGGGGGTACTGTACTTAAGCAAGCAACTATATAATGACAATTTAAAACTGAATATAACACAATGCACTGTATTTATAATGATCCATTTATTTTTACCTCTTCATAGCTTCAGGTCAAACTCCGCAGCACTCGAGAAAAGGTAGGTCACTTCACTAGACTGAGATCTCACTCAAACCACTAACTGCTTTCACTATAATTCACTACCTTTGCATCCACATTTGGAGTTGTCTGACCCATTTAACTGTGTATGAAATGGCTCAGTGCGGCGTTTATGAGGACACAGGCCTTGTGCCAGTACTTCTCCACATCAGCCCTGCTTTTTGCCTTTGCTTGATGTAATGTGTGACATAACTGGGTTGGTGTCGGCTTTGCAGTAAAAGTTCGGCCTTTTTATCCAACTCCAATGTGGTGAATGCAAAGTGTGTTCCTGCAAAACCCTTAAAAAAACAAGAATAATTTGCACTGTCACACTGTATGACTGATGTGTGAAATAAAATATGTAGCAGATTTGAAGGTTGCCCCTATGTTTAAAATTAGAGCCATGCATAATCAAGCTGTATTATCTTTTGCAGTTACACACATTGGAGGAGCAGCAGACATATTGGCAAAACCAGAAAGCTGAGCTAGAACAGAGAGTAGAAGACGGAGATGAGAAATCTGACAAACTAGAGAAGTATGATTACATTGTCTGTTGGTTGGTATTAAATGATAGGCTTCATTTTTAATCTGTTATATGGCTTTAAATGGTGGCATGGATAAGGTCTATCTGTGCTGTTGGCAAATACTTATGATCATTTTCAGATCAAATGGTTGGAAAAGTGGGCTATTATCTTGCTTCTGTTGTGTAGGTACTGGCAAGAGGCCCAGACATTGTGCAGGGTTGTCACCCAGAGATTGGCTGATGCCCAGAGCCAATCAGAAACCTTGGAGATGAAATACAGCAAGGCCAAAAGACTGATTCGAGAATACCAGAACAGGTAATTATAATTTATGAGGCAATATAAATATCATTATATTCATATCTTTAATTGTTGTAGAGTGGATGAGGCAGAGAAAAGAGAAGCAGAGCTGAGAAGAGAGCTGGAGCAGAGAGAGCAGCAGCACAAAGAGCTGATTGAAAAACTGACAGTTCAGGTGAGAAGAGACTTTACATTCCAAGGATTGTTGTCTTCAGTTACTAATGCACATGATTTATCACAGCAAAAAGAGAAAAGAGGATCTTCATCTGGAAGGAGCAACCACACCACAGAAACTGGTAAAGGTTTGTTGGTATGTTTGGTTATAAAGCATTTCAAACTTAAGTTTAAGTTCCTGTGTGTATCCCAGATACTGAATGGTATAGTCAAGTCCCTGATACAGGACGTCTAGACTGCAGTGCTCACATAGCCAAAGCTCAACTGGCCCAGAAAGCCAAGCGACACCCGCCCTCCCGGGACAAACTGAGGGAGAGCTTCAGACAACAGGTCAGAGAGAGGCATTAAACACATTTTTATAGGATCCCTTTCTGGCTCACCTTGTAGAGCGCGTACCACATGGAGAGACCTCAGTTAGATTAATTCCCCATCTCTCCCTGATTTCCTGTATGGCCATTGCATCTGTCCAATAAGTTAAAAACTCATTTAATGTCTAATTGTTAAGTTTTTTTTTCTAACTTGCTTATTACTTTTTGTAGAATGAAGCAGTCCAAAAATCTGCTGATACCCAGTCACTCCCTGCTCCCAACGCACTACAGCGGGCCAGCAGAAGTGACCTGTCCAGTACTTCCTCTTTCCCTACACTGAGTCCACAACTTCCTACCATCTCAGTCTCCACACCTCCTATTTACATCAGTGACACCACCACTCTGTCACCACTCAAGTCTTCCTCCTCTTCTAGAAAATCTAAGAGAAAATTCCCTAATTTCAGGTAATTTCAAGATTCTCTCTTTAAGGTAAAATTGTTGCAGTCCCTATCAACCATTTTTGCTGAGTACTGCATAATTATTATTTTTCTCCCAGTGGGCTACGCAAGTCTCTCAACAAAAGGCGAAGGGAAAAAAGGAGTAGAAGGTCAATGAACAGCAGGTATAAAAACATACAGTGCATCCAGTGCATGCATGTGACTTTAGTGATATTGTATTGGAGTTTTCTGTTTCCCACTAGGAGCTCTTGTGGTGACCTGGCTGATGAGCCCATTGGGGTCTCCCCAACCTCTTCAGTCACCTCTATGCCTTCTTGTTTACCGTTCCCCTGGTTTGGAGAGCGAGGAACTGAAAAAGAGCAAGAAGAGGAAAACAACAAAGAGAGGCTTCGGTCCGTGTCCAGCAGCAGCTTGCCATATCTGACCACCACAGGAAGAAGAGACCAGGTAAAAAAATAAAAAAAAATCTCTATCTTAGCTGTTCCCGTTTCCTGCTCTATTTTCCTGTATGGCGTATAGCTCCAGAATTCTTCTCATTAATAGACGTACACGGGTGTTAGACAGGCAGCAGCAGACTATTTTTGTTGGTTACAGAGTATTGGCTCTCCAGTAGGAAGCTCCAGCATGGCGGGTCATGTCTCTGATCACTCTCTGTCTGGACACTCTTACACTTTTACCTTTTCATCCACTGAGGTGAGACTGTCCTTTCCTTCTTCTTACCTTCCACAGAACACTTTCTCTGCACCAATTTATTTTACCTAATTTTATTAATTGCTGCCTTTTGTAATGTCAGACCTTGGATGATGACTTCATTCCTACCAATAACAACAACAAATGGCAAAGTTGTCCAGTTAGTGAGTGGAACAGCCAGCAAGTCAGTTTGTGGTTGGTGGCAATGAGCATGGACCAGTACACTGCCGGGTTTTCTGCCAAAGGTGTGGATGGGACTCAGCTTCTCAACATGGATAGTGATAAACTGAAGGTGAGATGTTATTGATTTAAAGTAGATTTAATAAGAAAAATTATGTTTTCTAAAACATACTTTATCAATTTGTACTCAAGTAACTCTAAATTTTTAGAATATCTCGAAGAGTAAAATAATTTTTGACCCTAGTAATAGCAGTAGTGCTAAAAATGGCCAGAATAGCAGCAGTAGTAACGGTACTGTAACAAAAACAATTGTAGAAGTAATAATTATATTTTTGTTGACTACTTTTATTTGCAAATGAATATTATGAAGAAAAAGTACTTTTTAGTAAAGATTTGGAGTATTTCTTAACCAAGTAATCATTTTGTCCCGTACCACTTGCGGCAGGCTCTGGGGGTGTGCAATCAAACTGACCGCTCTTGTTTAAAGAAGAAGCTTAAGGACATGAGGAAACATGAGGAAAAGGAACAGCGAGAGAGAGATAAGAGGCTAAAGGAGGAGAAGGACAAAGACAAAGTCAGGACAGTAGAGGAGAAATCTCAAAAAGAGTCCAGGAGAAGGACCATCAGGACTGAGTCTCTTTTGTAAATGAAATGCCTTTGTTTGTTGTCTCCAGTATGAGGTCTAATACTACAAAATACTACTCACTGACATTAACTTGACTTTACTTACTGTAACTTATTTTACACATTCTGCAATAATCACGTTATATTGTACACTGAACCAGATGCACCAGCAGTTTGTCTAAATGTTTGTTTTACAATGTGATTTTAACTTATTCTTAATGATTTTAACAATAAAGTATGCTTATATAAGAACTAACTGTAAAATGTTTTGTGTATATACAATTTCTTAAGCATAAGACTGATGGATACATGACACGTATTTTTATTCCAAATTTTATTCATTCAAAAATCTGTGTTCTGGTAACATGTTTTCATTTTTAGAGAGTGTGGTTAAATTGCAGTATGTTGGAAAACCTATGAAAAAAGAAGAGTGATGTTGAACACTTGAAGATTAACTGTATTTGCTTAAAAAAAGCTTGTGTGAATGCACTGCATCACCCTTTGGTTTATAGAGAGTTGTAACAAAGTACCCCCAAAAAATAAATACAAAACATACAAAACCCACCCTCCCAAGTCAACACTGAATGTACTAATAATATAAAACCACTTCTATAGACAAAACTCGTGCAGGATTATCTCCCACACCACAACTCGCCATCCAGTGATTTACAGACCTTGTTTGATTGCATAGTTCTAAAAATGTTTTTTGTCCCACATGTCCCCAACATTTTTCCCCCACTTCTTAAATTTTCTGACTCCAACATTGGTGAATGTGCATTGTTACTGTATGTACTAGCTCAAATACTCAAACCTGTCACCCTGTGTGCAAAAAAAGCGTACCTAATGTATATATTTTTTACTCTAATTGCTAATTTTTGTGGGTCGAGGTCAGTCCTGACCAAATACTCACAAGGTCATGTAATGAACACACTCTACACATGAACACACATGCACTCGCTTGCACTCACACATTCATTCACCCTCCCACCCCCACATAAGCACACCAGCAGTCAGTGTGCATTTTTGCTCGCCTGCAGAAGTCTAGTTATTTTCTTTTGTTTACTATGGGTTGACTTTTGATGTTGGGTTAGAATAAAAAGAAAATACAAACAAGAACAACTTTTGAAATCTTGACTAATATAAATTGAAATTTTTTTTTTTTTTTTTTTTGTTGCATGAAGTGCAAAGTGTGCATATTATGCACACCCGGATACCGGAAGATTATGGTGCTATTTACAGTCCAACATGTGCAAAGGCAGAGTTGTAAAAATTACATTAAAATGGGTCCATGTGCATCTCAATGGTTTTTAGGAATAAGGTCCACTGTCGTGCCAAGTTGTCGTCCAGGGTTTCTTTTCCATGTTTTCCCATTTTCCATTTTTAGCGTTTATGGCCCTCTCCTCTCGTTTGATCCGAACAGCATTGTAACTGGGAATCATGTCTTCATGTTTGGTCCGTTCAAAAAAGCCACACTGGGAAAGAGTAAAATATTAATAATGATATTTGGAAATGGCTCCATTTAAATGTGATGTTATTACAGGCAAGAGCCAAAATGCAGAGAATCAATTGGGAAGAAAATATCAGATCAAACCATGTGCTGAAATAAACGACTTGAACAAAACCAGACGTTTACAGCAGAGAACCCTGCAGAATTTAACATGTTTATCAGCCATCACCCCCTTAGCCATGCAAGTAAGCTGTATTAATCCACACATTTTATGTGTGAAAAATAATTAAGCCAAAACATTCAGCATTCGTCAAAGAAAATGGAGTGAGTAATGGAATATTGACTCCATAACACCAAAAAGCAATGTCTTTCGTTAAAACTCAGCAAGAAAAAGTTTTGCTTGTTTTAATTTCAATTCATAGCAAGCTGGGTAATTTTACCCTGTTCTTTTATGCATTTGTCAGTCTCTCTTTTTCTGAGGGATCCTCCTTATTCTTTTTGTCAAAGACTCCACACTGAGGAGAGGAATATTGTTAGGTTCAATTGTGTGCATTTATGTTTTCCTACTATAGTTTTGAATTAGTGTTATGTGTTCTGTTGACTGTCTTTCTGTCCTCCTACCTTCCAAAGAAGAAAAGCCAGCAGGGCCAACAACAGCAGTCCAAACAGTACAGACAGCACAATGATCCACCATGGCACTCCTCCGAACTGAGCTGATCTCCTCGCCTCTGGGAACACAGTCAGCCTCACCTGGTAGAACAAGTTGAGTTTATGAAAGACACATTACTTTATAAAGGCACTTTAAGTATTGTGAATCAACTTGTTTTACAAATTTTGTCCATTTACCTTTGTCTCAGCATTTTGTAGCATTGTGTTGTTTAAAGCGCTGGAAATGCGCAGAGAAGCACTTACTATCACTTCCACATGATGAAAGTCAGAATAGTCCTGAGCAGAAAATAAAACGTAACTTTCTGTATAACATGTTTGGCTAATGACATCTATATGACTAAACCTTACCTCTATGAAAGTGCTGTTCCAGAGACGAGAGCTCAGGGTGATAACTGCGTTACTCTCTAAGCCCTGCAAACGGCATTTGATCTTCACACATTTTGCCCCATTGCCACAGGACTATTAACACAGGAAAATGTACTAAATATTTACAACATACAGCACAAAACACACAAAATAATATAGCCTGATCAAGTTACCAGTTTTTTTGATTTCTTATCAATTAATCGTGAAAATATGGCCTCCTCTTCACTTTTTACTGCTCTTCTGGTTCTAGTCTAAAAAAAAAAACATATTTAAAATATACTGTATAATTTAGTAATAGTGTGATCATATTAGTGTAGTGTAGTGCTAGTGTTTTCGCTGACCACTTTAAGGTTGTTGATCACATCTTTTGGAAAGCACTCGGGTCGATCTAGTCCTGTGGCACTTATGTCCACCAGATATAGCAGCCACTTCTGATTATCTGTTTCCTTTGGCCAGTCAATTTCAAGAAATGCAGGGCCAAAGTCTGTCAGGTGCTTCCCTAGGTTGATAATCTAAAACAAACAGGTGAGACTACAGATTTAATATGCAGTGGACATATTGTCAGATCACTAACTTGTAGCAAATGGCGATAGCACTTACTCTGAACTGGTGTGCAATGGGACTGCCAATGTCACTTTCTGATTTCATAGCACTTTCACCTTTGACCTCTCCTGTAAAGTAGACCTGGGATGGTTTGGCCAGACTGAAATAGAAGAGATTGTTTTGTGGTTTGTATCACAAGTATGTGAGTGTTTGTGTATTTTTATAATTGTGTGTTTCATACCCTGATACAGAAAGCTGTAGTACCACAGCCACTTTTGCCTTTGCAGTGACAGGGACTATATCCTGTTTGCTTGTCCTGTTAAGCGTACAGTTAACACATATGTACATTATTTTAAAATGTAATTGTAAGCTGCTTTTTATTCAGTAAAACATCAGTTTTCTTACGTTTCAGCCTTAAGATTTATTTCCAGTTCACTTGTGTTATAAGAAATTCCTGATGTACTCAAGATAATGTAGAAAGTTGTCTATAGGCACAATCACAACAAGTAAATAACACAAATCTGACAAATGCAAATGAGGGGAAGGCTATGGGACTACTTATTCTAACCTCTGAGTTTGTTTTAAAGGGATTTCCAAGTTCACACTCTGCTTTAGTCCCCTCTTTATTGGCTGTGCATATGACAGGTTGCTGAAATCAAAAACAGTTAGATGGATATATATATATATATAAAAAATTAAAAAGCCTTACTTCTTGTAAACTGTGGTAGGTTGAGTAGGTGAGGGAAGGCGGTAATGATGCTACAATACTAGCTTCATGTGCGTCGTCTCCATTGTAATTGGTCACTGTGACTTCCAATGCAATGTCCTTCTGGTCACTTAAGGAGATCACTGGCCAGTCACCCTCCCTTTAACAGACATATTTTCACATATTGAAGAGAGAAGGGCATTGAGTTATCTTTCTATTGTGCACCAATCTGACATAACATTATGACCACATGCCTAACATGTAGCCCTATACACAAAAAAATCTGTGATGCAATCTGTATTCTGACACTTTTCTATCAGAACCAGACACTTCCCGTGTGCATCACCTGTCGCCGGTGTCCTGTTGAGATGTGCTACCCGTCGAAAACTACTACCCACTCCCTACTATGGTTAAGGTTAAGGTGGGGGCGGGGGTTAGCCCTCCATAGAAATTGAATGGAGGTAGCTTATTTCGACAAGGCAGCACATCTCGACAGAACACCGGTTCGCTACTATCCTTCCTTATACCACTTTTTATAGAGCATGACCACTGCAATACAGGAGCAGCCCACAGTATCTGCAGTTTTGCTCTAAACCAGGTGTCATCTAGCCATCAACATTTGTCTCTTGTTAAACTCACTCAAATTCTTACACTTGCCCATTTTTTCTGTTTCTAACACATCCACTTTGACAACAAAATGCTCACTGGCTGCCTAATATATCCCACCACTAACAAGTACTAAGGTTACAAACAGAGACTGAGGCATTCAGTGGGATTTCAAAAATATTAAAAAGCCTTTATTATTTCATCTGAAGTATTTAGTTAAACACGCCAATGCATTTCAGCCTCTCGGGCCTTGATCTGGGCATCATGCTTTTTAATATTTTTGAAAACCCATTGAGTGCCTCGATCTCTCTTTGTATCCTATGTGATCCCCAACTTGAAGAGCGACTCAGTAAAACTTTTGTAACCTTCAGACTCAAATAGCATCCCAGTAGCCAAGTATTTTAAAGGTGCTAAGATTATTTATTACCGCCTTAATGGAGTAAAGGTTCCAGCTGCTGGTGTTCCGTAGCCATATTGATATTTGACATCTAGGTTGCTCTCACATATATTGTCACTGCCACAACCCTCCTTGATGAAATGCACCTGTATTGATCAAAAAATACAAAAAATTATCAAACATTTGACTGCTGCTGTAGTGATTATTATTATTTAGTCCTCAGTGTCACCGTACCATAGAACGTTTTGTGTTGGGCTCATTAGCATCAAGGACAGGTGCTGGTGGTGATGCGCTCTGTCTGCGTTTACGTTTAGGATCTTCGATTGTCACCGAAACATCAATAGGGATCCCATGCAGCTTGTCTCGAATATTATCCTGTGAGATGCATTAGTCCAGATCAACTATTGTACCACTTACAAAAATAATATTTAGATTTCAGATTAATTTGTGCCAGGTAGACTGAGGAGAGTGGGACAACCTGTATGAGAAGCTGAAGTGTCTTACACTGGTTCTTCCCTTGACCATTCAAGACGATTGTGCCATCTGATTTATAACTGTTAACTGCAGTGAAAGTGGCCCTCGCAGGAAGACCATTTTTGCGATGCTCAGCATCTGCCTCAAGAAGGTACCTAACCGCTAAATAGGTGAATGTTTAAACGTTAAAATAAAGATCTTAAAGCTACTTTGATCATCAAAATTATAAAAGAAAATGCTTACTTAGACTCGGAGAGTAACTCGGAGGATTAGCGGTGTACTTCAAGCATGCATTAACACTTAAGCTAAAAAAAAACAAAAGAAATTATAGAAATACTTTAGATTAACTCATTGATTCAGTGCACACAGAGTGAAATATTTCAAGCATCTATTTATTTTCTTTGTTATGGTATGGTTGGTTATAAAAACACAATCCAGTATCTCATAATGCTAATATATAACTAATATAATATTACATAATCATCATCATCACAATTAAAATACAAAAATGCTTGAAATATTTCACACTGTGTGTAGTGAATCATCTACTCCATAAATGTGTTTTACTTTCTGAATTGAACTACAAAAATTTCACTTCACAATAACAGGGGTCACCACATCAAACCAGTCACACTGTGATTTTGCATGTTTTTACACCTGATGCCTTTCCTGTGGTGTAGGAACATAGTGACAGTGTGTGCTTTGAGTGAGGTTCAAATGCCAACCCACTGGTTGGTGGGTGAACACCTAACCTACTGCCCCACCTGTATAAACCTGATATACTGTAGGTAAAAGAGGTACACTTACCAAAACGCTTTGTCACAGTTCTTTGCAGTGAGATCAATTTTCTCAGGTGTAAATGTAATCTCCTTCGTAATGCTTATAACTGGCCGTGCTCTAGTGTAACATGAATTATGAATGTGAACAAGCATAATAAAAATATAATGGCTTTATTATTTCCCTCACCTATAGACAAAGACAGCATCAGAAAGGGAGCCAACAGCAAGGTCTGGGTAGAAGTTCTTATCCAGGTCCATGTTGGCTGCCAAAGAGTAGCCAAACATCTTTCCCCCTAAAGGCTTGCCTGACAGAATCTAACAAAAGAAAACAGCATATGTGTATTTACAGAAGACCTATCTGAACAATAAGGTTGTAGTCAATATTCAGTTATTCAATACTACTAATATTCTACAATCAGTGTAAGACATGTACCTGAGATGGTTTTTTGGACTTCAGACCTGTGGCAGATCCATGGAATATGTACACACTTCCACTACCTCCATCGTGATTAGGAGCTCCAACAGCAAAATCTAACAGAGAAAGTAAAGCTTTGTATATAAATGCGTAGCTGCAGAATGTACTACAAAATGTGTAAACTTAAAATATCTCACCATGGTAACCATCCTGATTGATGTCACCCAGGTTTACCACAGCAAGGCCAAACATTGAGTCTTGAGGTCCATCAATTCTTGTGGGTACCACTTCATCCCATTTTCCAGCCTTGTTAACGTACACATAGACCGCTCCTCCGATTTCTCCATCCTTTTCAAAATACTGAGGAGCTCCAACTACAATATCCTGCCAACTAACATGCAAATTAATTTTTAATAACATAACATTGCAAATACACTGAGTAATATATTTTTGCCACTAACCTATCTCCATTAAGGTCGAGAACAGCCACGTCATAGCCGAATGATGAGGCCAAGCCCTCGCCCTCCAGTATGTACTCTTTTTCTGCGATCCTTGTTAATTCTGGCCCTTTCTTAATCAGCATCACAGCTCCACTGTAGTTTGCTCTGGGAGCTCCTGCCACCACAGTGAGCTTACCCTTCTTTATCAGACTCATACCTGAGTCCAGAGAGAAGCCTTGGGGAGGAAATGAGATGATTAAGTTAATACTGAATGATATGAAGCCACAAAAGAGAATGCATGAAGACGGTACAAGCTGCATTTTACCAAGGTAGCTGTTAGCTGGAACCGGTATTTTTTCTGGGTTTTTGTCAGTTTCATCTCCCATCTCAAAAGGACCATCTTCAAAAATGCCCATATCAACCAAGGTTTCATTTCTTTGTTCTAATCGAACTATGCCTTGTAGAGAAAATAAAATAGTTTGATGACCATTGAAAGGGGATAAACCTTTTGCTTTATACATCTATATTATGTTTGTTTTGTTTATTGTAGTGGTAAATAAATGGCCTTTCTTGTTTCCTTACCTTTCCAGTTATATCCTCCAGGAGCCCCAAAAATGACATAGTGAAAGTTATTATCAAATATAGCGGCTACACCCTGCTGACAGGAGCCAAACAGCTCATGTCCTCTGTTCCTCTGTCTACAAAAGTGCCAGCTACCGCCCACACCGCCCCCTGAGTCTTCGTTCACAGTCAAGTCCTGATCAAGCATGTAGCAGCGACCGATAATGTCGCGTGACTCTCCAGGTCTATTAACAGCACTTCTTAGCTGATATCGGTGAGCACATGTCTGCCATGAAAACCAACAGTCAGGTTAAAAATATTTTACTGATTGATCACCCAAATACAATGAAAAAGTAACACAAACATTCATACCAAAACCTTGCCTCCAGGCCCTTGACTGCTGACAGACACTCCCATCCACTGGTTTTCTTTACTTTCGCTCTCCGGGTCCTCTAAAGAGAAATGGATCCATAAGTAACATAATGACAAATGGAATAAATGATAATGATTAATCTGAACGTAAAGAGGTGGGAGCTATCAGACCGTCATTATCAAAGATGACTCTTGAGCATGAGGAAGATGTGGAGCTCATATCACAGCTGTACAGTCCTCCTGTCACTGAAGACTTTTGCTTATTTAAGGCCTTTGCTTTGGGGGCACCCACCAGGAGCCTGAAAGAGAGGCACAGCAACAGTATAAGAGAAAAAACAAGCATCCTCAACATATTGTGAAAGGAGGGCCAGCACAATGATTTCCACACAGCAGCCATACACTATAACAAATTGGCACATGGACAGATGCTCCCAAATCTAATGTTCCATGTCCACAGTGCAAAGAACCCTTTTAAATGCTTGATCCGCTTGACTGAACCAGGATTTCTATCTTTGTCGACACATAAGTAGCCTTTGTGGACAACTATAGGCTCAAAGCCTACAGTGCCCTCCAGTAATATTGGCACCCTTCATAATAATGTGCAAAGGCGGCTGTAAAAATTTACCTTATTGTTTTAATATTTTGATCTTTTGCTCAAAATATCAACAAAAAACTCTAATTGAAAAAACAAAAACACTTGTAAACACATCATAGTTGTATAAAAATCATTTTAAAATATATGCCATAATAAATGGCATCCTTATGAATTCACAAGAGCAAAATATTTTTGATCGTAAATGTAAGGTTATGCAAAGGCTGAACACCTTTAGTCATTCAGCACAATGCATAAGACCTAGGAACACAGTTGTGACATGCAGCAAAAGCCTGGAAAAGAACATGTGTCTATCTTGTCCCAACATGAGGAGGATGATTCCAGTGGCCCAAAAATCTTCATGAATCACTGCTGGAGAACTGATTAAGTTATTAGGGTCAGAAAGTCTCCAAAACTACAATACAAAGTTATATATACCACCACTAACTGTTTGGCAGGTTTAGAGATAAAAAGCCTCTACTCACATCCAGAAATCAACTCAAATGTCTTCAGTTATCCAGACACTACTGTAACATCAAATGGGATCGTGACCTATGGTCAAATGAAAACTAAATAGAACTTCCTGGCAAAAAACACCAGTGGTGGGTTTGGTGCACACAGAGAAGTCATATGGAAAAATTCCTCATACCCACTGTGAAATATAGTGGCAGGTTTTTAATATTTTGGGGCTGATTTTCTGCTTGGGATCTGTGCATCTTGTTAGGATACATGACATAATGAACGCTATCAATAATCAACAAATACACTGCCTGACCAAAAAAAAATTGGCCGCAAAAAATTGTTCACACTCTAATATTTTGTTGGACTGCCTTTAGCTTTGATTACAGAACGCATTCGCTGTGGCATTGTTTCAATAAGCTTCTGCAATGTCAAAAGATTTATTTCCATCCAGTGTTGCACCAAGATCTTGTACTGATGATGGGAGAGTTGAACCACTGCACAAAGTCTTCTCCAGCACCACCCAAGGATATTCAATGAACATCTGGACTCTGTGGTGGCAAGCCTATGTGTGAAAATCAGGTCTCATGCTCCCTGAACCACTCTTTCACAATTTAAGCTCAATGAATTCTGGCATTGTCATCCTGGAATAAGCCCGTGCCATTAAGGAAGAAAAAAAAAATCCATCGATGAAGTAACCTGGTCATTCAGTATATTCAGGTAGTCAGTTGACCTCATCCTTTGGCCCCATAGCATTGCTAAACCTAGAGTTGACCTACTGCAGAGAGGCTCTTACCTATTTGCTCAGTTAAATCCAGGTGGCAACTTTTCAAGCAGTGCATTACAAAAACACCTGATGGCCTCTGCCAGACAGCTTAAAATGAGTGAGACAATGACCCAAAACATACATCAAAATCCACACAAAAATGGTTTACTCAGCAGAAAATCAAGGTTTTCTTTAACCTCTTCAGTAATTTCAAGAGGACTCTGAGCTATTATCTTGGCTGATGGAGGCACCTCAAAGTATTGACTAAAAGGTGCCAATAATTGTGGTACACACATATATTTAACATGTAACTTTTAAAAAAATAAACTGTGATGTGTTTACAGGTGTTATTTTATTATTATTATTATTATTATTATTATTATTATTATTGTTATTATTATTATTATTATTATTATTATTATTATTATTATTGAGCAAAAGATTAAGATTTTAAAACAATAAGGACAATTCTTATAGTTTTCTTTGCTCATATTTATCAAGGGTGGCAATCATAGTGGAGGGTACTGTATATGAACACAAATATGAACTCAATTAGATTAAACAAAACCAGACAAAAATTGAAATGTCAAAAACAGACTGTATGTTTAAGTGGGCGTGAATGGATACATAAATCAATCCCAAACTGCACTATTGTCTAATAATAACTATAGTGTCTTTTCTATCGTCAAAATTTCACTGAGCTGCAATGGGACAACCCTCAAAAATGAAGACTGCTTGGTGAAAAAGTGTACAATGCTGATAAGATTTTTAACTACAGGATTGGTTTGGCTTCACTTTCAGACAGAAACAGAGCACTATAATTAGAGCTCTTGTCCCACACAATCCAGTTTTGGTAAACAACAGGAGTTTCACTTAACTTAGTAAACACTTTCCAACACGACAGGTGCTACCAAACCAAATATTCTCCTTTTCTCATCCAGAAATAACACAAATGGATCTGAGCTGTATGTGTTCAGATGCTCTGGGCTTTTTTTGCTAAATTATAGGGAGACACATAAAGGCACATTGAAAGTGATATGCAACCCATCATTTATTGTCTATATTGTATAGTAATCTTTGTCTGAGAACTATGAAGGACTGACCTGCTGTGTCAGCAGGTCTCCCTCTGGGACCCAGCTGTTTATTTTATCATGTGCCACCAGCAGAGGAAGGACTTAGTTTACAGGAAGCACCAGCAGCAGTGTGATGATACTACAGCAATGGTGGAATGTAACAAAGTAAAAGTATCTAGTTACTTTACTTAGATACATTTTTCATGTAGCTGTACTTTACTTGAGTAAATTTTACAAAGGGTACTTTTACTTTTACTTCATTTTAGAGCAAGTATCTGTACTTTTTACTCCGCTACTTTTTAAAATTGTTTTTTTAAGTAAAAAGTATTTTTGAGTCTCATTTAAAAGCATTAGTTTTTGCCATGTCATCACTGTAGACACATTACATAATAATAAAAGATGCAGTAAAGTACTGCTCTTCAGAAAAGCCTCACCTATACCTTTTATTGCACCAGAGCCTTTAGTTTTCGGCAGTTTTTCAGCAAAATCCCTTTCATTAACACATTTATTAGTTTTTGAATCTGTACGAAATACTTTTTTACTCACAAGCACATTTGAAAGTAAGTACTTTAATACTTTTTCTTAAGCAGACATTTTAAGGTGATACTTTTACTTGTGAAAATTTTTGCTCCTTTATCTGTACTTTCACTTAAGTAAAAAAAATGTAATACTTCTTCCACCACTGTTCTACAGTGTCTGGTGTGACATGCATTTGGACCACAGAGAGAACCACACTGACCCGAACTGAGCCTCATCAAATAAAAGTGTATTGTTTTGTTTATTTATAGTTGCATTAGGGCTGCATAATATTAGAAAAACATGTGATATGCAAAAACTATGTTGAATATTGAAATAACTAAATAACTTGGCAATATTTGGATTTCTTTTTTCAGAATCATAATTTTACGCCTGTGCATTTACAAGTCAAGACTGGGTCAAACTCATAGCTCTGATAAGACACTGATGAATGGCATGCAAATCTATGTCAGATAGAGAACCATAGCATTATTGTGATAAATATCTTTGAAATGGATATTGCGCTTACTGATATGATATGATATCACTCATCACAATTGTCACAATAAATTTGAGATTGGCCTACATTGTGCTGCCCTACTTGGTGTCCTTATCATCTAAGGCTTTTTCACCTCTGAATGTGTTGCAGATATAGGGATTCTCCAGAGCTGTCATGTGTTACGTCTGTGGTTACGTCTTTCTTGAGCATAAGCCAAGACTGAGCTTGAGAGCCTGACTCGTTGAATTATAGCAGATATTTGGTGCCCAGATGTAAACTGATTTATGTATCTTTTCGCCTTCCTCCAGCCATGATCTTTTTTTTAAATCGCTGAAGGTAGGTAACCTTAAGAAACCCACTTACATAACTATAGTTCACTCTTTCTGCTGCATCTGTTATCACTCTCAGACTCTCAAGCTCTTTATCTAACCTGCTACAATAAAACCACATGCATTTTGAACTTTCTTTCTTGACTACATTATACAGTACAGCTCCATGTGGCAAACACTGGAATTCCAGTGTGCACAGAGACACAAAGTACAAGTACACAAGCTCCCACTATCACCCTGCCTTCACCTCATGTAACAATTATTGCCACGGGCTCAAAAAAACAGGCAAGTTGGAGTCCAAATAAGAGCTGGCAGGCGAGGCTGGCAAATGCTGGTGACTCACTGTGCACACCCAACTGTGAGAAGCCACACACAAGAACACACATGCCGAGAACATACTGTTGTGATGAACCTTACTAAACTCTTAAAGGAGAAGAAAGATGCTAGTCAAAGCAACTTAGTGTAGCCTCGGGTTATGTATAAGCTGGTTGACTGACAACAAGCCAACGCCTCAGTCTTCAGCTACAGAATCCATCAGAGACTTTTATACCCGCTAAATAGACACTTGGATACGACACATGTCCAACAGTGGGAGCACATTCCTTACCTGCACTAAACGTATGCGCGCCATCAGGTGTAAAACAAACATGGCTTCCAGTCCTAACTTGTACTCTGCATAAATGAAATGTGTTTGAAATGTGTTTAGTGGATGAATCACAATGACAACAAAACTATCATGGTCGCTTGTTTAGCAAATATTTGGGGAGTTTATGTTTTGAACTGAACACCAGAAAATATACAAAATGTTATGTTAATGACTGTTTACGCACACCACCTATAGTTAATGGGAAAGCATTCAGGATTTTGAGGCAACCTGGCCACATGTCTTATTAACTACTCATTAATAAGTAAAGGTAAAGTTCAGGATTACTTTGGCTTAAATGAATACTGGCCTTTCCTTTGAGAGCTGTGGTTGGCTGAGCGCTACACTAGTGCAATAACATCCTTTCCATGTAAAGCCAGAAAAATGTGAAGAAATGGTGGTTTACAAAATAACATCCACAATGTGAGCTATGGGTGAGGGACAAAACAAAATGCTATGTGATGATTAATTTCTTTTATATGCAACCATTACTACAATGAAAGAATTGTCAATCTAACTTGGCTCAAGTAAGGGTACTGTTGAAATAATATTACTCAAGCAGCAAGTAAAAGTGGTCAACAAAAGTGTTACTTGAGTAAAAGTAAAAAGTATTGAGTGTGTTGTAAAGTAAAAACCTGTCTGTTAATATTTCAGCTCAGTTTCATTTGTTTTCACACTTGAATAGCTTGCCTTAATTGTGACTTGATGGCAGTGGTCGTTTCTTTTCTGTGACTAATGCCTCTGATTGAGTGCTCATTAAAACGTCCACAGAGAATTATGGGGATGTTTTGGGGCTAAATGCAAGTCTCAACTAAACTTGACAACAAGTTAACTTGTGCAGACTATTCACATGTTGGCTAACTGCAACAGAAAAGGCAAAAGTAAGTAGGCGAGTATTTTTCTTATAGGTAGTAGCCAAATATAACTCATATAATATAATATAACAACTCTCTACAAGTAGGATACAGTGGATTTATAATTGTTCTCCACAGATAGAAGTAATTACCTGAGCGCATTGAGCAATAGTTCAAAGGATGCCACTGCATTTAATTAACTGCTGTTATTATTATTATTATTATTATTATTATTATTATTATTATTATTAATGAGAAAAAATGGGAATATGAAAGTAAACTGCCTTGGCTTAAATTGTCACTTCTTTATAAAACTCGCGCACTTACATTCTTCTATCCACCGGATGAAGTTGCCGGTGCATGGCGAGGGAGAAGCCGAAAAGACTGCCGCTATCCCCGGTCTTTTTCAGGACATTTTCGGTGTCCAGGTTGAAGGCCAACAGTCTACCGCATCCCAGAAGAAAGGAAAGCCAAAGTGCGCAGTTGATTCGGACCTCCATGAAAAAGTCCGCTCTTCCCAAGTCTGGACTGGAGGGTGCAAAGTGCTACTGACGGTGAGGGTTTGAATGTTGCCCAGTGTATTGTCACTGCTCCTCCCACCAGCTGCTGCTACTCATTATACATTCACACAGTAGTACACATCCTACCTCCACTCTGAGGAAAACTTTCTGTATTTAACTGCATGTTTAATATTTGTAAATAGACAAGATACAGAAAATACACAAATACACATTTTCTTGTGTCAGTCTAGTGACCCAGACTGGGATAGACAGATAAAAGGATAGGCTACTGAAATAGACACAAGCCAGCAGTAGTGGAGGAAGTACTGCATTTCTTTACTTAAGTAAAAGTACAGATAAAACAGCAACATTTTACTCAAGTAAAAGTAAAAGTAGCACATGAAAGTTACTACTTAAGTAAAAGTATTAAAGTATTAACTCATTTTCAAATGTTCGACAACTAATGAATGTGTTAAATGTGAGGGAGCATGAGGAATTGTACAGATTATACTGATGAAATGAACAAACCAGTACAGTAGAATAAAACAGTGATGCCTTCTCTCTTTATTATTTTGATGTTTATAATGTGTACTACTTTACAACATCTTTACTGCATATCTACAATGACACCATGGTATTTTTTATTTTAAACCAAAACTCAAAATACTTTGTACTTTTTAACCAATTCATAAATGTATGGAGTAAAAAGTACAGATACTTGCTCTAAAATGTTGTGAAGTAAAAGAAAAAATCTGTAAAATCTTGTAAAATCTACTTAAGTGAAGTACAGATACATAAAAATTGTACTTATGTAAAGTAACTAAGTACTTTTACCTTACATTTCACCACTGCAAGCCAGAGATGTTTCAAAGTTACGCTATAAACATCAGCGTTAGTTCATGCAATATCTTATTATTATATTATATATTATATATAATATATCATTTCTCATTAGCCATATAATGTATTTACTGTGTTGCATCTCACCAGGGTCACAAGGTCAGTGTGCTCTTTGTGCCGGTCCCAAGCTCAGATAAATGTATAGATAAAGTATTGCGGTCAAATAAATATGCGAAACACTGCACGCTATAGGAGACAGATGATTTGCTGTGGCGATCCCAGAAGGGAAACACACATTAAATTACATGAGGCCGTATCTTTCATAAAAGGCCCATAAGATGAGTCACAAATCCAGAAGCACCCAGTGGCTCTTAAGACATTCCACCAAACACTGACCCAGAGCCTATCCGCACAACACAGCAGCATTTCAGCACACAACACTGGCTTTGTTTGCACACAGACTGACAGAGAGAGAGAGAGAGCTGCCCACATACTGTATAAAAAAGGCACAATTAATGGTGGCACAGGGAAAAGGGCAACGGAAGAATGTGGTCTCTGTACAGGTCCTTTATCTCATTTGGGCTATATATATGTATAAACTCTATAAAGCAACCAGTGTGTCTTGACTTGCCTGGAAATCTTTATAGAAAAAAGGTAGATGGCAATAGCCTAATATGGTACAATTATTATGTCTTTGAGAGGTATTAGAGCTTCAAAGAATAAAGCTCAATAGTCAGCCACATGTTTGGCAGTGAATCTGAAAATATAATCACATTTTCTAAATGTTTAAGACCATGTGGTTCTCTGCCTGTTAAGTTTAGATTTTGACTCATATTAGCTGTGCCAGGTAAGAGTGGAAACTGCGCTCCAGATTTATGGCTTGTACAAGGTCAGAAACAAAAGTCTGCCTTATCACTGAGAGGGATTGTAGGTGCCAAGGCTAGATGTTTGTCCACCTTTCAGGGTATGGTATCGAGCTTTAGTAGTCAGATGAGATCAATCTTCTTGTTTACATTCTACTTTTCTGACAAAAATGAAGAAATTACAACAGTTTTTTGATGTCTCTTGTTTACCTATCAACATAATCTTGCATTCACTCGTTAAATAAATGTCATACACAGTGAATCCATGCAGGGCCCTGGCAGCTTGAGTTGAACATCAATTTATTGACACAAGAATTTGATTTAAGGAGATTAGTTAACAAGCAGGTAAACAGCATGTCATTATATGATGAACCAATTAGTCAAAGATAATTTATGATATCTGGCTAAACACAACTATATTCAAGTATACTCAAAAATTATAATTATATAGTGTGAGCACCTGAGACTGGTCTTGGTCTCTAATCCAGTTTTACTTGTTTTTACTTGTCTTGTCTTAATCTCAGATATGGCAGTTTTTGAGATTTTTTTTTTTTTTTTTTACCAAACATAAATAAAATACTATACTTCATAATTTTAAATTAATTTGTTTTCAGGATTAGAAAAACAAGGAAAATGATCTGTCCTCTGTTTGTTTGTGGAGTCTGTTGCATTAGATTGTTAAAATGATCAATAATGTATTTGAACCACTCAAAGTTTCTCCTTAATTGAGGTTTGGTCTCTGTTTGCCTTGGTATTGGTCTCAACCTGGTCTCGGTCCTTAAACGTCTCTGTCTCATGTTGACCTTGAACCTCAAAAGTCTTGGCCTTGTCTTGGTCATGGTTCACGCTGATCTCTAGTCTTGGTCTCGAATAGTATGGCCTTGACTACAACACTATTATATATTATACACCTTTAAACAACCAATGTTCATGTGTAAAGAATTTGTGAATCACCTTGAATCACCCGCAATGAATTGCTCTTAAGCAACATTTCATTTAGTATCAAATAACTTGCACTTAGTACGTAAGTCATGAGCGCTGTCTCAGATTATTGTGGCCTCAGGTGCAGAAGTGAAGAGCTGACAGTGAAAGCAACAGGATTTTTTAACAGACAGTGCCTCGACTCGTCCGACCACAGCCCTGTGATTGTTCATCAAATGCAGAGAAAGCCCTCACTTGAGGGTGTGGTGTACAGCGTGAACTGTGTTGAGGAAGCAAGGCGTGTGCCTTTAAAGCACTGCAGAAACACATAGCCTCTGGGCTTGACAAACACGCACATGATTTCACAACAGCAGCTCCCAACCCAAGACATTTCGTAACCTCAATCACTTCAGTTTGACTCTGCTCTGTGGCTTGTGTTGACATATGTCGATCATTTTGAATCAATTATCAGCTGACTGTAACTCAGATCTGACAAGTGAAAGGAACATATGTTTTCTTATACATACAGAATAAACCCACAATCACTGACCCTATTATTGATCCTGCTGTCTTATGTGGTAGCATAAGGACTCACTCAAGAACATGCTTCGCTTTAATGAAATTTTATGCATTTAGACCTTCACATGACTGATGTCCAGTGGCCATATAAATTCATTCATTAATTCCAGAAAAGATGCCATTTTTAAGCTATTGTATTAATGCTGTGTTTGGCATCATAGCATAGTAAACACATGAAAAGTGTTAAAGGTTATTGTGCCTATCATGTTTAGTCCAGTGTCATTATAGGGACAAACGTCTGACTTCCATTCCCTTTGTCCCACATTCACAGTATTGATCCAAGTATGGCTTACACTTGTGGCTAAAACACACACTGATGCAGATGAAAGAGAGCCTGAGAGCATATTGATGAGCATATTTATTACAGTCAATAAGATGCAACTGATGTCTTTTTCTGTCCACCCTTGGGGAAAGGGCCACCCCCTTTTGTCCATTTACCACCTGAATGAGCTGTTTAGGCCCAGCCCTTGCCAGAGGTTGCAACGTGATATGGTAGGCCTAGTGCTTGAGGGATGGGTCCCCTTGACAGTACAGGTGTGCTTCAAAAGATTTCCGGCCATGAAGTGAGAAAAGTTCAAAATGGTCAGACACAGAGAACAAATTTACTTATGGGGACAATAAAGTCTACCTTAACCATAGAAATAGCATATAATTAGAACTAATTTGCACTTAATCCACACATAATATATTGCATAGCATTCAGCCATACTGAGACAGAGTAACCTACTCTTTGTGTCAGACCCAAGCCCAGTTAAATAGAGTAGGTTGTGTAAGGAAGGGCATCTGGCATAAATACCAGTCATGTCAAATGCAACTCACTGCACAGCAAAAGGCAGATGATTTGCTGAAAGGTAAGAAGAAGACTACACCTCTGCAAAAACAGACATACAGTTAAGTCCATAAGTATTTGGACAACGACACAAGTTTTGTTATTTTAGCCTGTTTATCAAAACATTCAAAATATACTCATATAATTCATATGTGCTTAAAGTGCAAACTCTCAGCTTTAATTTGAGAGTATACACATCCAAATCAGAGGAAGGCTTTAGGAATTACAGCTCTTTAAAGTGTAGCCACCTCTTTTTCAGGGACTCAAAAGTATTTGGACAGTTGCTTCAAAAGCTATTTCTCGACCTGCATGAGCTATTTCCCTTCATTAATCCATCATAAACTGAGCAGGTAAAAGGTCTGGACTTAATTTCAGGTGTGACATTTGCAGTTTCTGTTGCTATGAAATCACAACATACAGTCTTTCAATGGAACTGAACCAGACCATCCTTAGACTGGGTAAAAAAAATGGTGCAAAAACCCCTTCACAACATTCACCTTAGTGTAGAACACTCTTCAGGAAGTAGGTCTATTAGTATCTAAGTCCACTATAATGAGAAGACTTCATGAGAGACAATACAGAGGGTTCACCACAAAGTGCAGACCACTTCATCAGCCTCAACAATAGAGAGGCCACATTAGACTTGACCAAAAAATCTCTAAAGAAGCCAGCCCAGGTCTGGAACAGCATTCTTTGGACAGATGGGCTCAGATCAACCTGTATCAGGATGATGGACAGAGAAAAGTCTGGGGAAGGCTTGGAATGGCTCATGATCCAAAGCACACCACATCTTCTGTAAAACACGGTGCAGCAGTGTGATGGATATGTGTACATAACTTTCAATGGCACTGGGTCACTGGTGTTTATTGATAATGTGACAGAAAACAGAAGCAGTTAGATGAATTTTGAAGTGTATAGGAATATACTTTCTGCTCAGATTCAGCCAAAAGCCAAAGTTGGTTGGACAGCACTTCACAGTACAGATGGACAATGACCTAAAACACACTGCAAAAGTAACCCAGGAGTTTATTCATTCATTTTCTTCCGCTTATTCCCGTTAGGGGTTGCGGGTGACTGGAGACTATCACAGTAACTTTGGGCAACCCAGGAGTTTTTTAAGGTAAATAAGTGAACTATTCTGCAATGGCCAAGTCAGTCACCAGATCTCAGCCCGATCAAGCTGCATTTCACATGCTTAAGACAAAACGTAAGGCAGAATGACAAGCAAGCAACGACTGAAGACATCTGCTGCAGTAAAGGCCTGACAGAGCATCACAAAGGAGGAAACCCAGTATTTGGTGATGTCCATGGGCTCCAGACTTAAGGCATTCATCACCTGCCAAGGATTTTTAACAAAGTATTAAAAATGAACACTTTAGTTATGGTAATGTTCATTTGTTCAATTACTTTTGAGCCCCTGAAAAAGAGGTGGCTACACATTAAAGAGCTGTAATTCCTAAACCCTTCCTCAGATTTGCCCCTTTAAGCCCATATTAATCATTAATATATTATAACAGCTAAAATAACAAAACGTGTGTCCGAATACTTCTGGACCTAACTGAAAATGTACAAATCTGTAGATTCTTACACTACTTATACAGGGGCACTTCCTTTCCACATTATACTGCACTCTTGGTTAAACTATTGTAGCATGAATGTGTCACTGCTCTACTTTTTAATTTTGCCTTAAAGAACTAAAAGCATTTCATTGTATCACTGAGAGTGTATGAATAAATCCTTTCTGTATCACATCAAAGAAATTCACAAGAGGTGAGCTAAGATATGATTTTCTACAAAGAATATAAATAAACTAGTTCTCTTTGCACCCTATTCTCATATGTCCAAATGTACAAGTGTGTGGAGTTGTAAAACTGGTTTTCTCCTGGTCCAAAGTACAAGACATAGGATTGTGCAGGGCAAAGGTCTACTCTGCTGTGAATACAACAATAGCAGATACATCTAATTTAACATTCGTGTTACTTATACATGCATCTTTGTGGTTTTTGACTGTCCTTTTGATGTTTAGGTTATGGAGAGTGTGTCAAAGAAACAATAAAAGCTCCCTTTATTCAATGCAAACTTGGATGCTTAGATAGTGTGGGTTTTAGTGCAGACAATGCCTCCCACACACAATATTTCCAAAGTGTGTAGAAACAACAAACGGCATTCCAACAGTAAAAGTGTCAGGAGGTCAAAAAAGAAAGTTTTCCACCTTGTTAAGTGTCATTCAACAGGGGACCCTCCCTTCATCGGTCTGGTGACTCAAATTTTACAAGAGTCTTCTTCTGGCACACTCACATGCATTCTTTCAGATTAACTGTAACTTGTGACACACAGTCCCTGCATTTGGCCTACTTTGACTTTGAAAATGGCACATTAATGCATTTAGCTGAATGTCTGCTGCACTGTATCATGCACATGTAGCACATATAACAATTTCCACTTTTATCACTGTGACCCAATAAAAACAAGGTGAGCTGTTACTATTTCTAGCACTACTACAACTACTAGTTCTACTGCTTCTACCGCTATACTGCAACTACTGTTACAACACCTTTTGCCACTCACTCACTCACTAATAGATCTAATCTTGAAAATAATCTTGAATAAAATAATCTTTAAACTTTTAACACTGGAAAGATTTTGTCTGCACATGCTCAAATACAAGTCGAATAAGTACTTTTTAGCCTTTAGGTGCCGTGACTGATAGCTATGCTCACCCTGATTCAGTGAATGTTTCCATATGAATGATGGATCTGCCTCCACAAGTCTGAAAACCATGTGACCTACAATTTCTCAATTTTACAGGTCTCCATAGAAACCAACAACTTGCGGTACTCTCAGGTAGGTGTGATATATCACACTCTCACTCTCACACAAAGACTGATGGACAGACAGACATTCACCTGGAGGAGTGTACTATTACATATTACAGAGCAGAGGAGGAATGTAGAAACTAGATTGTTTTTCTCAAGTAATTTACTCAGGTACATTTTTGGTACCTGAGTAAATTTTAGATGGAAAAGGATACTATTAAAATAAAGTTTGCTTTGCGATCAAAAAGTCTTGGGTTTGATTCCAGGTTAAGTAGTAGTAGTAGTAGTAAAATTAATACACTAGTATTGACAGAACACCTACCCACCCCACCCCTTTTTTACCCTTAATATTTCAAGACCTAAGGCCTAATTAAAAGTTAAAACTGTAATTTAATTTGTGGATATGTTTTGATTGAAAAATGAGTAAATAGTTTTTTTTATCTCACTTTACAGACACAAACACCAACCAGTTCTGTACATAACTTCTTTAAAATAACACTTAGGTTCAAGTTCAAATTCCTGGAGGACCAATGAGTAGAAGTGGTAGGAAAACATAAGAGCAAAGGGCGAGAAGAGGAACAAGTCCCAGCGTGTCAAAGAATGAAACAAATGAGTGAATTCATGACAAAGATCCAGTGCCTCTCCCTGCCACTCCCTGCTCCTCCTTTACAGAGGTGATCGGACATGAAGACATATTAGACTGACTGATTATTTTAATAGGTGAATCATTTCCAGGTTATATCCACTTCAGCTGACCTACCTTTATTTGCGCAGTTCTCTGTAACCCACCCATAAACTGGCCCTCATACTGCTTTAGCAGGAAGTGAAAACACACCCTATACACTGGGACGGAAGCCAAATCATCTTCATGAATGTTATGTCGGTTCATTGCTCCGCCATATCTACTGTCTCAAAGGCAGTAAATATTATTTTGAAATAGCATTTAGCCAAATAGCGATTTGGATACACTCAAAACACAGACAGAAAATTATTTATTAATCCAATAGTTGTTCAGTAACTATGGTGGACAAGAAATTACTCTTCTATTCAACAGTGTAGAGAGGACTGTTGTGTCGACTATGATCTCACACATGCAGGCTAAGCGTTATCAAATACACCTGGAGGTAAAGAAAAAAATAAATAAATAAAAAATATAAAAGACCAATTGAAAAAATGACAGTGTGAAAGTGTTGCTATGCCTGGAATTTATGACTCAACTAGATTTTTTTACGCAGAAAAGAATTTCTGTAATGTTTAGTGATGTACCAGTGGTCAGACTAATTACAACTTGTCAAATCGTGTGTAATCGCGTAGAAACAAAGCGTAAACCAATGGTGGCTTGTGCGTACTGAAAAAATTTTTATTTGTAAAAGCTGCCATCTACTGGGCTTCCTTGGCAATGCAGCAGGGTGTGTAGTGGCGCTTAACTAAGTATTTTATTAGCCTACTTAAAATAATGACAACTAAATTATTTCAAATTATACAACTTGTTTAATGCCAGAATATTTTGCAGATATGAATAAACAAACATTTATGATTGGAAAAAAAACATGCTTTGAAAATGTTTGAAATTATTTTTATATATTTTCTGATAAATATAACAGTATATTTGTGGATTATACAAGTCATTTTTTTAGTATAGAAAACAATGTTCAGTGGTAAAAAAGTTCAGTGTAGCATTTTACCAGAGGTAGCTCAAACTTGAGGTTTACTGTAAGTCATTTATGCCACAAGTTGTCTTCCTCTGGCAGTTTGGTAAGAATATCCACTCCATCAGATGTAATGACCACTGTATGTTCAAACTGAGCTGACCTGCACAGAGGAAAATTGCAATAAATGCAATAGTCCCATTTTCATGCAGTTCAAACTTCATTGATAATAAAATACTAGTGCATACCTTTTGTCATCTGCAGAAACCGCAGTCCATTTATCTTTAAGAATTCTAAACTCAGGTGACCCCTCCATCAGTATGGGCTCTGTAAATAAAAATAATTTTACACCCAGTGTATTTTTCAAACACAAATGTATATTGTTTAAATGTTTTTATGTATTTTAGTAATTATTACATTGAAAATAAAATGAACGAATGGATTAATGACATGAAGAAAATGAACCAGAAATTGGTGATCTATTGAGACACTATAAAACATACCTATTGTGAAAGCCATTCCTTCATCCATTGTCATGTCATTGTCATTTGCTTAAATTGAGGGGGAAACAACTGTTATACACATGGCATTTAGTTAGTTATTTAATACAGGCTATACTTAAAAATACTGAAAACAAGCAATTCTAGATGAAGCACAAGCTCACCATGATGCCAGATTTCAGGATGGCAATGAAAACTAGAGCCTATCCCATGTCCTATAAAATATGGGCACACTTCAAAGCCACTGGCATGAGCTATTTTGCTGTGAGCAAAACACAAATTCATTAATTACCAAGACTTGAATGTTTATTTTCCTACATAGGCCTTTATTTTCCTACATAGGCCTGTAATAATCAATACCTAATAGTGTTTCCTATAACACAAAGAGGAGCCCCTGGTTGGCAGGCAGCAATGGCCTCATCTCTGCAATGTCTGGCAGTTTCCACTAACTTTTGTCCCACCTCATCCACCTGACCAATCAAAAAGGTCTCTGATGTGTCGCCATGGTAACCATCTAAATATACCTGGGGAGACAATGTAATTTTAATATTGCAGTACTGTCCAGTATTGTTTTTGTTTTGTTTTATTTTATACTTACAGTGACGTCAATGTTAATAATATCTCCATTCTGAAGTTTCCGACTAAAGTAACAAAAAGTTTCAATAAATAATTGATTGTATAACATAATTAAATATGGAACAAGTGAGAAATAATCAAATAATAAAGATTCTTCCTTTTTACCTGTCAGGTATACCATGACATACCACATTGTTGACAGACGTACAGACAGACTTTGGAAAGCCTCCGTATCTGAGGGGAGATGGGTAGGCGTTGTGCTTGATAGTCTCCTGATGCACAATGAAGTCTATTTCATCTGTTGTCATACCAACCTGAAAGCAACACGCAACACATGTTTTCTGATGGTTCTTCATGAGCATTAGTTGATTTTCTGGATATACACCTTCAGACTTTTCCCGGCTAGCAGCAGTACATTTCTGGCTAACTGACATGCTCTGGCCAGACCTTCAATCTGCTCCTGATTTTTTATCTCTATGTAGTCCGGCCATTCTGGGATGACTCCAGTACCTACATAGTCAGGATGCACAATATGCTAGATAGAGAGAGAAAAAAGTAAAGGAGTGAACATTTGAAAAAAGTAAATGAATTTATTCCATACAGTATTTATGTTTTGCTTGCACAATGTGCATTTATAAGAAATAAGCATCAAGTCTCTTACACTATACAAATGTTTAAAACGCTAGCTAAATCAAAATTGCTATAACTATACACTTATATATGTAATATTTTGCACAAATTCAAATTCCTGAATATGCAACAGTAAATATGGTACAAATGTATATCTAACCATGGTGGTATCCAAACAATGTGTGCTGTACCTTTGGCACTGGATAGGCAGGTCTAACAGTTGTTGGACGCACTATACTGTAAGATTGACTTTTCCACTTTTTCCAGAAATAATAGCGGCATTGCTGAGCCAGAAAGGTTGTGTGAGGACCACAGACTTTAATACCACATATACTCCTTAGAAAACCACCAAGACCTATACAAAAGAAATCCTGACATATTAATTTTCTCAACATATGAACGTGAAAGTTCACAATGTAAAGGTGTAACTTACTGTATACACTACACTATTAAATGAAAGCTGTGGTGTTTGAACAAAGCTATAAACGAACATCTTCTTTTGGCACAAATGCTCACACCTTGGTCATCTGTATACTCTAGTGTTGTAATGTTAGCTAAGCTTAAGCACCTGTCCACTAACATCAGATGTCAAAACAACGATCCTTCAGTCACAAACATAAGAAATTCTGTCAGCTAAATTGTCCTATAGAGCAGCATGAACTATTTCTAACAGTAGCTGGTTCTGTGCTCTAGTGCAGCTCTTTGTACCATAAATACTGTACCTCTTGTTGCAAGTCCTGCAGAACAGTGTGCCGCCATGACATTACTGATCACGTGGTTCCGTAATCACGTGGTACACAGTAGCGTTCTTATTGTGAAATAGTGTTTTAATTTCTTTCTTTCTTTCTTTCTTTCTTTCTTTTTTTTTTTTTTTTTTTTGGCTGTTGTTTGGGTTGTTTTTCCCCTTATAAACGAGTATTGTATTGTTGTCCACTGTTTTAAATAAGTCTTAAATAGGAAAATAATAATTACAACAGTTTTAAAGTAGGCTTCTACACATTACACAGTAGCCTGTATAATAGCAACATTTATATTAAATTTTCATGATCAAATATATGTGATAACACCATTATTACCCAGAGTTATGTAATAATCCACTAGTAAGGCTGCAGGGGCAAAATCAGGTCACGGCCTTATCAATGACAACAAACACGGTTTATCTCACTGCGACACTTTCACAAGGCCACAAAAGATAAACTCATCCTCTGACAATAGGGCTGTCCCTATAACAGAAAAAAAAGTTTTATAGAAAGGGGCTTGCAACAAAAAAAATGTTGGGCGTGTCTCCAGTAAGCGAAGGGCCCTGTTACATCAGCGCCAGGCTCCACCCGTGGCCCCAACCTACAACTCTGCGACCACGTGACCTTAGGAAAAGTCTACGGGGAAATACTACACTACCTGTGGCTGTGGTGGAGCGACAAGGGGGAGCGTCAAATGTCATAACAACATCGTCTCCTATACGCGTTATTGCAATGCCATTCAATCAGCAAATTTAGGAGTGGCATTGTGTGGTTTTATCCATCCCGTACAGGCGTCTCTCTGAAGCCTTGCCCTGCCTGTTCAGTGGAGGCGTTGTTTCCTTTTTTTTTTTTTTTTTTTTTTTTTTGATACAGAGGACGCTCTCTCTCACTGTACGTGACGTCAAACCAGCATGGCGGTCAAGGTGACTTCGGCATCTCTCTCCTTACGTCTTTTAGCCATCAGTTCTACTATTATCGCATGTTTTCTGTTCGCTTTTTGAGTGGGAAGTGTTACAGCTAGACTTTGTTTTCCGGGTCATGTCGGTTTTGTGCAGATGCGGTGTACTCCGAGTGTGTAGCATCACTAGGTTTAATCCGTGGCCTCGGTGAGAGAAGCTGAACATCAAAGTTAGCCCATTGCTGCTAACCGGCTGCTAATGCCTTTCTGATAATCTCACATGCTAAAGTTATTTTGGCTGCTGTACCGCAACTCGTTTCTAGTATCCTCTGATCCTCTCCTATTATCCTTCGGTAAATGTTAAGCTGTAGGCTGTGTATTACGTGCTCGTCATTTGTATAGTATGGGCTTGCTATCTGCAGCTCGTGAAGGGGTTTGCCTTTTTAGTTGCAAAGTGTCCTCTGAATCTTACTATTAATAAATTGCAATGCCATTGTCTTGTAATGTTAAATGTATGCGTCACACCTAGAGGGAGAATGTGTGCGTGTGTCTGCAGTGATTATTTCAAGGAGACATGAAAAGCTGGCTAGTTTTGCTGTAGGCTATATTCAGTACATGCACTATAAGTTTTGTGTTTTATTTTGTAGGTGCAATCTACTAAGCGGGGGGATCCAAATGAGCTGAAAGGAATTTTCCAGAAGGTAAGGATTTTCCCCCCAGCAAAACCATTTGTTGTTTCTTGGTGAAAGTCTTAACATTTGCATTGTAAATACATTCATTGGCATTGTTTTGTAACTTAAGTGAGTTGAAAACAAGTTGGGTTTGATTGGGAATGTGCTTGATTTGTGAATGAGTCTGTAATGTTGTGTCATGGGGTTTAAATTACAGCATTAGCTACAGTCTTAGGTTGAGCACACAGCTGCTACTACAAGTAGCGCAAGGTACTTTTGCAGAAAAGCTAGCCACTGAGCAGCTTTGCTTGTCACCAACTTTTGTATACTGAAAATTGTTTATAATCTCACAAGGATCAGCATCCACCAGGAGTTTTGTTCTTTTGTTTTCTTTCTCAGTACTTACGGTCTTGCTCTAGTGTGCTTTATTAAATAATACAAAGCCCTGGATAGATTGATACGCGGATAAGAGTATCAATAAGACTTTTAATTTAATTGTCCAGTATTCAGTCATAGTCTTTTTAGTTATTGCAATGTAAGCCCCCTACAACCTTCAGTGGATTATTGTGCAAAGCTATTGCTTATTTTATGTCTGTACATTGTATACATTACCACAGTTGACTGAAGGCATTTCTGAGGGTGACATAGCAGCCTAAGTTTATGTGGACACTGGACACAACTTGTCCTGTAGTAACATGTTTAAGAGTAAATCAACCATAGCAGCTTACTGCATGCTGAGTGTGTGACCAATGTTGCGACTGATGTGTGTTTGTCTGTAGTTAATATGCAGATAAAAAAGGTCAAATGGCTTACAAGGTCATGCCATCTTCCTTTTATCATGTCATATGTAATTAACAAATTAAGATTACTGTCGGTGTCCAGACAGTGTTTGGAGAAAATATAACACAATTTAGTCTAATGTTACATGATAGAGTAAGTCATTATACTAACTGAGTCAATAAAGTTAGCCTAAATAATAGTGCGATGCTGTGAACCACTGGATCAATTGTCCACAGAGTTAGCATTTGGACAGAAAAATGCCTAATTGTGTTTTGCTTATTTCCCCTCAGTATGCTAGTGTGGTGGATAAAGATGGAGAGAAGTTTATGACCCCTGGAGATTTTGTCCAGAAGTATTTAGGACTACACACACAGATCCACCATAACCCCAAAACTGTTCAGCTCATTGCTGCTGTTGCTGACACCACAAAGGATGGGTAAGAAAAAAAATACTTGTAACAAGCACTCACTTTATTATCTGTAATTGGACATTTATTGGGCAATATCTGATCTTGAGTTACTGTTAGAACTACATAAGATTAGATAAAGCACCTAATGACATTGTGTTCACATGAAGGCAAGTGACATTGGTGTACACTGTACAAACAGAAATGTGGTACCTGACTCCATATGCTACAGTGAAATTCTGATTGGTCCAATAGGAAAGGATATTGATCCAAGTTGGTTTTCAAGTCTATATTCAGTACATTTGCTTTACATATTTTAAATTGTTTTTTGTTTGTTTCTTTGTTGTTGTTTTTTGTTTTGTTTTTTAAACCTTTTCACCCAATTCTGTCCACAATGGCAGGCTGATCTCTTTCCAGGAGTTTCTTGCTTTTGAATCAGTATTGTGTGCACCAGACGCCCTCTTCATAGTCGCCTTCCAGCTGTTTGACAAAACTGGCACTGGAAACATTTCCTTTGGTAAGTCACTTTGTGTTTAATGGTTGTTGTCATGGACTTATCTTTTGTGCCCACGTGGAGTAGGAATTTCAAAAGTTGTTAACCTGATTAGTCTATAGGCTAATTCACTGCACATGCCCAGGCTTACACAATTGCTCTGGTGGATTTATTTATTTCCACTCTTAGTGTATTATACATCATTATTACGTTTCCATCTGTATTACCTATCAAGAGGTCACGGCATGGAGAGCAGCCTCTAAAGCATCAGATTTGAAGGTTCATGGAACTGTGATGTATCTGTATAATCCAAAAGTATTAGCTTATCTGAACTAATACCTTTGGAAATATAGTGTATCTCCCAATGCTATTATACAAATAACTGTATAGGTATGTAAACATGTTTATTTAAAATAATGTTTTTGGGGTGCAGAAAATGTTCGGGACATCTTTAGTCAAACAACGGTGCACCACCACATCCCCTTTAACTGGGACTGTGAATTTATCCGGCTGCACTTTGGGCATGACCGCAAGAAATGCCTCAACTACCTCGAATTTACCCAATTTCTTCAGGTACACACATGTGTTTATATTCTGATAATTTTTTCTGCTTCTTTTGTGGTCTATAACCTTTACTCATGGCAACACTACACCATTTAGTTGATACTATATTTACACTGGTATTTGTTTTTTAGGAGTTGCAGTTGGAGCATGCACGACAAGCATTTGCCCAAAAGGACAAAGGCAAGAATGGTGCAATCTCAGCTATGGACTTCAGTGACATTATGGCCACCATTCGACACCACATGCTCACACCTTTTGTGGAAGAGAATCTTGTGTCAGTAAGTTTGGAAACAGATTCAAAAAGCCAACAGCTGAGATTAAGTTAGTGGTATGTGACTGACTTTGTGGTGTAAAACACACATTCAGCAGAATTATATCCTCATTCCCTTTTTATCTTTGTGGTGGCTAAACAAAATAACAGAAGTACTTGTCTAACCACTTTGTTTTGTTCTTTTGTTTTACTTTCCGGTTCTTTTCTTCAGGTATTTTATCAATGTTGTTATAACACAATATTATCAGGAGAAGATAGCTTTTGGTCTACACTTTTTAAAGTTGTGAACAACATGAATTAAAATCATGCAGTTTTGATTTGTTACCATAGATTAAACAAAGATTGAAGAAGGCTTATAAGAAAATGTATTTTTTTTTTATTTTAGAAAGGACAGTGTCCATTATTCAACATTAAACAATGTAAATGCACCCAGGTTAGCTGAATTAGGCTTTTTTTATTTGGTATGTATCTCGGATTGCTGAATACCATATCATTAAAAGCCATTCCTCTGAAGCAGTTCATTTAAGAGCTCATTGACAGCTGAATTAAAAGCTGAACCTTCATTTGTTTCAAATAGATTTTTTTATTCAAGTATGTGTTAACTGTTAACTAAGTTTATTAAACTGCTTTCTACAACTAGGCTGCAGGTGGTGGAACATCCCATATGGTCAGCTTCTCCTACTTCAACGCTTTTAACTCGCTCCTGAATAACATGGAGCTACTCAGAAAGATCTACAGCACAATGGCCGGCACCAGGAAAGATACACTTGTAACAAAAGGTGCACTATGTGTGATTATTACTACCACATTTCCAGTTTTTAATGAGCAGCCTGAAGAATGACTCGCATCATCTTGTCTTTTTCTTCAGAGGAGTTTGTGCATTCTGCCAATAAGTTTGGTCAAATCACTCCAATGGAAATTGACATCCTGTACCAGTTAGCAGGCCTGCATTCCCCTTCTGGGTAAACTATAAATAAGAAATAATATAGTATTTATGCACTCCTATGGAAGTTATTTTTCACTTTCATGATCAGTTTTCAAGCATTTGTTTATAATGTGCTAGGCGTTTGAATCTTGCTGACATTGAAAGGATAGCTCCGTTAGAAGAAGGAAGTCTTCCTTACAACCTTGTTGAATCCCAGAAAACGGTAAATTGCAGGATTTATATTTTAAGCTTACAGTTGATTATGTAATAGTTTATTTATTACATTTGTTTTGTTTTACCAGGCTCATGGAGACATTTCAAGACCAGTATGGCTCCAAGTTGCCGAGTCAGCCTACAGGTTTACTCTTGGCTCTATTGCTGGAGGTAAGTTACTCAACAGTTATTCACAAATTAGAACTTGTCTTACATTCATTTATCTACTTAATTATCTACATAAATTAATGTTAATATATTTTTAATTAGCAACGGGAGCAACAGCTGTATACCCAATTGACTTGGTCAAGACTCGCATGCAGAATCAGAGGTCAACAGGGTCATTTGTTGGAGAGTTGATGTACAAAAACAGCTTTGACTGTGCAAAGAAGGTGCTACGTTATGAAGGATTCTTTGGTTTCTATAGAGGTACAGTTTCAATCATATCTCAAGTCTATGTGTTACATTTTGTTTTCCTTACTCTTGTCAGAGATACTTACACTTAATTCTATAATTCTATAAACACAGGTCTGGTTCCACAGCTTATAGGTGTGGCCCCTGAGAAAGCCATCAAACTTACAGTGAGTAATTTTTCCCTTTATTTAAATCTACATATATAATGAGGATATTCAGTGGATTGTATTGGGTTGTACATGGAGTTAATGCCACACATCTTGAAACATCACCTTTATAAACAGCATATTAAATCACCATATGCTTATTTGTCTGTTACAGGTGAATGATTTTGTGAGAGACAAATTCACAGAAAAAGATGACTCGATCCCTTTACTGGCCGAGATTTTGGCTGGGGGCTGTGTAAGTGTAACTTTGTACCTCAAATTAACTTAACTGAATCATAACTTAAAAGGATATTTGCTACACCAAAAAGGTATAAAAATAATGCAGAGTTTATTTTTAAATATTTTATGAGTAAGACATGTGAACAACCCTCCTTGTATTATGTTTATCAGGCTGGGGGCTCTCAAGTTATCTTCACCAATCCACTGGAGATAGTAAAGATTCGCCTGCAGGTGGCAGGAGAGATCACCACTGGTCCTCGGGTCAGTGCTCTTAATGTGGTCCGAGACCTGGGCTTCTTTGGGCTATACAAGGTTTGTGTATAAAGCAATGACTTATTCACTAAAGTCTTTTCCAGTCAGAGTTTTTTTAATATATTTTTTTATAACTACAGGGAGCTAAAGCGTGTTTCCTGAGGGACATCCCCTTTTCAGCCATCTATTTCCCTGTGTATGCACACACCAAGACCTTCATGGCTGATGAGCAAGGCAGGCTGAGTCCACTTCAGCTGCTAACAGCTGGCGCAATTGCAGGTGAGAACAACAACAGCATGTCAAGTCCACATGTTGCCTGCCCCCTTTTTCTATGAAGTCATAAGCAGGTTTAGCAGGTGAAGATATAAGCAGGTTTAACATGATTTTCATTCTGTTTTTTATGATTTCCAGGTATCCCGGCTGCCTCTCTGGTGACCCCCGCCGATGTGATCAAAACTCGTCTGCAGGTCGCTGCGCGAGCTGGACAGACCACTTACTCAGGAGTCACTGATTGCTTCTGGAAGATCCTGAGAGAGGAGGGCTTCAGGGCTTTGTGGAAGGGAGCTGGAGGTGAGTTTATGTGCCAACAGTTTTTGTGGAAATTGAAGATTTAGCATTTTTAACATCTACTTTCTCTTCTCACCCCAGCTCGTATGTGCCGATCCTCACCACAGTTTGGTGTGACTCTGGTGACTTATGAGCTCCTCCAGAGATGGTTTTACATTGACTTTGGAGGACAGTAAGTAAAAAACTAATTGCATGTCACTTTCTAGGTTTTCAAAACATTTTCTGATTACTCTCTCTCTGCAGTCGTCCATCAGGTTCTGAGCCTACTCCCAAATCTCGAATTTCAGAGCTCCCTCCTATCAATGCGGATCATATTGGAGGTTACCGCCTGGCTGCAGCCACATTTGCAGGAGTGGAAAACAAATTTGGCCTCCACCTTCCCAAGTTTAAGTCCTCAGGTGTAGCCTCTATTCATCACCCAGAGCCAGCTACTGCCACTCCGGCTCAGGAACCATAGTTAGTTTAGCCACCATATCATTTTACCAACCTCTTACTTTTATTCTTTACCAAGAGCCAGACATGTAGGTAAAAACACAAAGTATACGCACAATAAAAACGGTTAGAAAGCACTCCAAAAATGGGCCATCAGTTTGGAAACAAACGCCAGTGTGTACTCTTTCTCTGGCGAACCTATTGGTCCAGTGGTCCCAGCCTTGGAGTTGGGAGTGGGAGCTGTGAGCTGTGTCACAATGCTGGATCCTCTGTGACTCATGACATTTTCATCTTTTGAGTTTTTCTATAGCATTTTGCAAAAAAACTAAAAGCGTCATGCTCCCTCTGTGTAGCAATGACTTTTATTCTGTTTTCTGTCTGATACTCAGTGTGAGTAGGACTTCTCTAATTGGACAAACATACAAAGCATATACTAATTTAGATTGCTTATTATGGTGAGTGGAGCGTCACTCTTGCGCTGTTCATTCTGAATAATTGTGTTAATGCTGCATTGTCAGGAAGCAGCTTAAGTACAATGAACACTCCAGGTTACTGCAACACCAATGGCAATATGGGACCTTTGGTCCTGTCCTCCATGAATGGATAAATTACTGATGTACAGAACATGTCATGTTTTCTTGATAAACAAGAATCAAGAATAGAATTAGTTAATAAATTAAATGTATCTCAATTATGTCATTGTATTTTATTGAATAAATCATTGTTTTAATTTTACAAATGGCTTAAGTTATTATTATATTTTTTTATTTTTTATTTTTTTCAATTTGAAAGTGCAACCAGAACCAAGAATACAGTTCATGTGGACAATACAAATGTTTTTCATTCATTAACATTAACAATTTTATACAAGATCACAATGCTGTATGGAATATTACTTTTGAAGGTGTGGTGTATCTGATAAGCTGGGTTACAATTAACACAACTTGAAAAATCCACCACGTCAAGTGTGATAGATAATGGGCTTGCATCAAGCTAGAAACACACACGTTTTACATAGGAAGAGATTGCTTATTCTTGCACTTGGTATGAAGAGTTTAACAGATTTTCAGCTGACCATGGAGCGAATTATGTTTTGTATTTATTTCCCCTAATGCGCACATCAAGTAAACTGCAGCCTCTTGCTTGAGAGCATAATTAATAAATTTTACCTAGTCATAAAATGTACTCCCAGATGGTGGAATCAAGGAAAAGTCAGTGCAAGAAAAAATATAATTTTTACTACTTAAAGCATTTTGCCACATAAAAAAGTAATTTTAGGAATGTACTATCTAGGCTTTCAGAAGAATTCTGCAAATAAAAAACACAAAATTTAAATAAGTGCCAAAACTGGAATAAATATTAAATATTGTTCTGGTTGAAAGTGATACACACAAGTGTGTTGGTTAGAGCACTGTAACTGATCATCAGGTGTATGTGCTGCTGAGGCAGATCAGAGAGTAATGTCAGAAACTTCTTACTGCTTCAACACGAGTTGTACACACTATGTTTTCTGGAAAATGTCAAAACATAAAAACCTTTAAGCAACAATAAAATAAAAAGGTACAAGTACAAAGGTTTGCATAAGTTAAAAAGTTGCTGTAGGGAAGAAGTGGTGTCTTAAGTCCTTTAGGTCTCACCAATGCTGACATTTTTGCACTCACAGCCACTAAGGATGGCAATCTCTTTCTAATGTTTCAGTTTTTATTAAACTGCAACAACCTTTTCTGCACTAGTTCAACACATACGACAATTGTAGTTGTTCACTATCAAAACCCCTACAAACATGTTTAAATACTGTTACCATTGAGGCTCTTTGCAACTCCTCAGGCCGGTTCAAAGTGAAAAAAGAAAGCAGAATACCGGCGTCCTCCTCTTATGGGGTGTGTAGTGTGCTTTAAGTGTTTAGTGTACTATACAAGGCTGACATTGTGGAGTCGTAGCATTAGGCATTAGCCAGCTCTTCTGCTTCATCTCGATTCTCGTTGATCTCAGCCAGTGTTCTAACAAAGCGTGTCCATTCATCAGCTTTGGGCACACAAATTTGCTGCAAGATCAAGAAAACATTCAATTATTTATTCACTTTTGGTTTACATAAAATGTCTTACTAATCAACCAGAACTCGATCTTACCTCTCCTACATCATAAACCTTCACCCTTCCATCTGAGTCACCAGTAGCGATCTCTTTGCCTGAATGAGCCCATCTCACACGATTAAGAGCTGGAGCACCTTCTACAGACACACTAGCAGTGGGGACCTAAAATTTATATCAAAGTTAGTTTATTTCCCTCAAGACTGCATTTATACTGTAGCACAGTTGGGAATGGAGCCTAATACTATCAATACATATGTGAACATACTTCAGTATCATTATTGAGGTTCCAAAGGTCTAAGCGTCCAGACAGGTCCACACAAGCAAACAGTGCTGGGTGAGTTGGTGACCACATTGCATCATAGACATAATCACAACTGTCCTCGAATGAGTACAGTGGACGGGTGCTCTACAACAGCACAATACATAAGTACAGAGAATTATAGGTTGTGTCACATACAATAACAGCACTGTACATATGTGTGAATGTTTGTAAGGCACCTTTGTGCTCCACAGTTTAACTGTCCAGTCAAACGAGGAGGAGATGAAGAGATGAGAGAAATCAACAGGCCCAGCAGCACTGTGACAGCTCAGTCCTGTCACTGGACCATGATGGCCCTCAAACACTTCAGTAATGCCTGCTTTACTGTAAATCAAAATAATTTTAGAAATCAGGAAAATAATCAGGACACTCATGACAAATCTAAAAAAGAAGAGGCGCTCTCACCTCCCATGGCGACAGGCGGTATAGACTGAGCCATCTTCACTCCCCACCACAAAATTGTTGACATCTCCCAAAGGAAAGGCCATTGAGGTGACAGCCACTGCCTTGCTCTGTTTGAACACCAGCTCCAAACTGTCCTGTAGCATACAATACCAACAACAATAAAATCTTTAGACTGTTAAAACCAAGTGACTAGTCTGTGAACAAGTTTATTGCACCTGTGGCTGAGAGAGCATGTCCAGGCTCCAGGAGCACATTTTGCCATCGGTGGAAATACTGATCAGATTGTTAGCATTCTGGGTACCCACAACATTCACACAGTAGACTGGGTGCTGCACACAACAGAGCAAAATGAGAAGTTGACATACGAAGAAAAACTTAGATGATGATCCTAAAAGTATAGTGCCGTATTTTCTGGACTATAAGTCGCTCTGGAGTATAAGTAGCATAGGCCAAAAAATGCATAATGAAGAAGAAAAAAACGTATATAAGTCGCACTGGACTATAAGTCGCATTTTTGGGGGAAAATTTATTTTACAAAATCCGACACCAAGAACAGACATTTCAGCTTGAAAGGCAAGTTATAGTAATAATAGAATAGAGAACAACAGGGTGAATAGGTGTGCGGTATGCTAACGTAACACATTGATGGTTATTCAGCTACGTGAAGCATAAACAACAAACTGAATAACGTTAGGTGTCTTGTATGTTAACGTAATATATTAACAGTTATTCACATAATTATAGCATAAAGAACATAATATAACAAGTTCACCAAACTCACGATCTCACTCCTAATCGCTAAATCATTTAAATTCTTCATCCTCGGTGTTGCTTCTGAACAACTCCGCCAACTCCAGAGGTAGACGAAGCACTGCTTCCTCCTCTGCATGGCTGTCGTCAGACTCAGCATCAGTTCCATTTCCAATTATTCCGGTCTTTCTCAGTTGTCTTTATAGCCTAAGTTGTTACCAGTAATGTTTATATTTTAAATTGTCAGTGGTACAGGTGCAGCAGATGCTAGTACACAACCCTAGAGTGCCCTCTAACAAACACATGAAATATTTTAACATATACTCAGTCGCACCTGAGTATATGTCGCACCCCTAGCCAGAATATGAAAAAAAGTGCGACTTATAGTCCGGAAAATATGGTAGTATGAGTGAGTGTTTTACTGTGTGCGCAGCTGCAGACAGTGGTGTTCTCTGGACCGGAGTGCGCTTGTTGCTTCTGTTGTCCCATAAGACAATCTGTCCTGAGTAAGTCCCACCCACCACCAGGTTGGGATGAAACTTGGCAAACCCAGCTGACATAACTTCAGACTTTAGTAGAAAATGACACACATAAGTCATTAAAAAGCATATAACATGAAACCATTATAAATAGATCAGACTGGGTAACCTCACCTGACAATGAAAGATGTATTCAGGTGTCCCCTTTTTGTACTTCATATTCCAGACCAGTGCCACTCCATCAGGTTCATGAGGGGCATCCTCGTTGTTGTTATATGAGGCCACTAGCAGCTCAGGATACTAAAGAAGACGTATTTTTTTTAGATGACTAAGCTGAGTTACAAAGAAAGACCTTAATGGTGTGTCCTACCTGAGGGGACCAGTCAAGACAGGTGACCACTCTGTTCTTAGTCCAGCGCTCTTCTGCAAACTCTCTGTTCACAATCAGCTTTGCTCCTGCTTGCAAGTCACTATACAAAACATATCAATTAGGTTAGTCTGTTTGTTTAACATTGTAATATTTAAGCATGTTTTCTCACCCCTCCTTATCATCTAAGTCTCTCCCGCTGTAGTCGAAGCAGACATCCACCTGCTCAGCTAAAGCTCTCTCTACAATTCTGCTACCTCGTTCAAAAAATGACAAGAATTCCTCTGAGTGGAGGACCTGCAGCTTCTCCTCCTCAGTCAGCTCTTTGGGTGCATCTGTATACACAATGTTAAAATAGAAAATATGAAATAAATTTAAAAAATAAATGGATTAGTGAAAACATTTTTGTTTTGTTGGATTCAATGTGATTAACTGACCAGACCTGAAAGCAACCTAAAATCATTTTTATATAATTATTAGTATATATATATATATTTTTTTTTACCTTCTTCTTGATGGTCTCCCTGGTCGCCTTTATCCTCCTGGGTGTCCTCTGCTGGAGTAGGAGCTGTTATCTCCTCATCTTCCTCATCTTCTACAATATACAAATACATACATTAAGGTTTTACCCCATTATTAATTAAAATGTTACTAACTATGTAACTATTATACCTGCTTTTTGATCAGTATGTGCTTCAGTGGGAGTCTGAGTTTCTTTAGAGTAGGACACCAGCTCTTTTGGAGCAAAGTCCACTTGGGTCACTTTGGACATACCCAGCTTCACCGCTCCACGTCTATACATATCATATGTAAGATAATGAAAATGAATTACGTATATGCTGCGTTAAGCCAAACTATTGTAGGAATGTACAAAGAAAAAGAACAGGTATAACTTAACACCTAAAGACAATTAGACAATATAAAGATGAAACCACATAAACTGAATAAAGCTGGAAGACAAGTCAAAGGAGAGAGAAGGAGCAGTACCCAATCAGCTCAGAGTCGGAGTGCAGTTGCAGAGTAGAGGGGTCAGGATCCCAGTGCAAAGTTCTTTTACAGCCAAACCACCAGTTGGTGTTAGTAAGATAATGTAAATAGAGAAACAGAAAAGGCAAGAGGGAGCAAGACATGGGAATGCAAGACGGGAAAGATGAACAAAAGACAAAATGCAAGTAAAAAAAAAGATAAAAAGACAGTAAAAACAGAGAAAGAAAGAACGAAGTGTGTGTTAATTGACATCATTGAACCAGGTCAAAAAGGCAGATCAGATCTCTGTAGGTATGGCATAGTTATGTTATAATACACATTAGTTTGCATGCAAGCAACTACAAACTAACTTTAACTTTTACAGACCTTGGTCCTGCGTTGCCATCTCCTGAGTCTTGACTTCCTGCATCGCTGCCCACTGATTTGTTGGAGGGAGACATGGGGGCGGGGACTAGGTAGTGAAACAGACATGTATCCTCTGTTACTACCCTCAGGGGTTGAACTGTCAGTGGTGTGTTTGATGAAAAGTCCGGTGAATGAAGAAGGAAGGGAGACATTTGTGTGTGTTTAAGTGTGTGTGAGTGAACATGCAGTAAGTAAGAAAAGATACAAAAAGAGAGACAAAGGGGAGAAAAGAGAGAATGAAAATAAATGGCAGGCAGGTTTAGGAGTCATGCAATTGTACGGTTATGTAAAATGTATACAGAGGAGGGGATAAACACTGTGAAATAGTTAAGGGGAAACATTGCAAATCAATGAAGCAAACAACAGGAAATGATGGGAAATAAAAAAAAAAAACTGTGAACACCATGCAAAGCTGTTTGTTTTACCGTGTGGTATATCAGGAGTAATGCCAACACTCTGAAGCAAAGCCTCTGCCTCCCTCCTTTTCCTTTCAAGGTCTGAGTCTTCATGACCAGCCATAGACCCACTGCCCACCTCACTTCCACGTTTTGAATCACCCTGTATAAGACAAAGCATACATAATAAACAACTACAGCTATTTAATAATTACAGTGCCATAAATATAAAGTTTTAAAACATAGTTTGTGTGCGTACATCTTTCTTTTTTTTCTCTTCTTCTTTTCTCTTCTTTTCCTCTCGAATCTGGGCAATCCGTTGTTTTTTTCTCTCAAGTTCAGCCTTCAACTCACTTTTGTCAGACATACTGCAAAATGGACAGAGAATAGTCAAGTTTAAAATGTACAGTTTAGATATACTATATATACTTTTATATATACTATATTCCAACCGTGATGCATTTTAGGCTCAAATTAGTTAATTGTGCAGTAATCCAGTAATTGCCCATAGCATGTCACACTGAAAACATGTGAACTCCAGCCTGGTGTTTTTAACAATGTCTCCTTTGTGTTTTACATAATAACATACTATCAATAAACTTCATTAAGCTAAAGTCAATTCGAAAAATGTAACATTTAAAATAATGTACATACAATACAAATAATTAAAAACAAAAGGAATGTAAAATAATAATTGAGCCATCAACGACTTTTATTGACTAGTCTAGCCAAAAGATGAAATGCCGTGTATACCCTGTACCGTGTAATACACCGGTTACAAACAGTTATTATCATGTTGAGAGCTTGTTGGGTTTTTGTTGTGGGTGTCAATAACCACCGGTTCTTACAAAATTAGCAAACACATTTCCAATTCGCATTAATTACATCATTTCAATTAATAGTTATTTATTTCTAAAATACTACTGGCACATTTGCGAACAATAATGTCATTCTTTAACGTTTGACCCAGCTTAAAAGTGTTTATTAAGTAATTAAATCTATCGCTGTCAGTGTGAAGAGCTAGCTTTGCTAGCAGCTAATCTCCATGACAGCGGTCAGGCCCGCTCCCGGTACAATAAAGGACTAACGGGAAGCGCCATGAAACAACGCCTTACATTCTCCTCGGGTTTTAGGTTTTTATGTCACCTTCAAAAGCAACAAAATCATTAAATAAATACCTGTCGTTAGGCGTTAAAAACAAGAAAACAAGAGGAAATATGTAAACTCAATCCAAATAGCTGTCTGCAGAGAAGTGATGTGTTGGAAACATAGGTTGGAAAGTGATGATGCTGGAAGAGAGAGAGAGAGAGAGAGAGAGAGAGAGAGAGAGAGAGAGAGAGACACAAGAGTTAGCCCTTCTTCCTCTGCGTTTGGCTCGTCACCAAGAGTAGAGTTTTTGCGCCCTCTACAGTTCTCTTTTCATGGCGCTCCCCAAATCACGAGCTTTCGGTATTTTACAGCCGAATAAACGTTTTGGAGACTTTTGATCCTCCTCGTTTATGACGTTTTTTTTTTTTTTTAAACATACACTTATAAGCTTAATTTTGTTACTTCTGTATTTTTAACAGGGCCAGTTTGTCCTTCAGGTACAGATATGATCCTGTTGCCTGTATTTCATGTATATCCATGTAATAATCTGTTGTGTGTGCATGGACTTCATCAGATGTTTTCGGTGCCCGAGTACAAAACACGCCTGCAGTGCCTTCTCTAAAGACCAGCAAGATATATATATATATATATATATATATATATATATATATATATATATATATATATATATATATATATATAGTATCATTTTAACTTAATAACTTCAAAGACTGTTTTGTGTGTGTTGTGTGTTATACTAAATGTCAAACATTACCCACACACAAACAAACAAACAAACAAACAAAAAACAACACATTTTAACCTTGTTTTATTCCTGATTGTGGGAGTGACATAGTGTATTAACAATTATTTTTAAAAAATTATTAATAGTGACATACTATATTTTATCAGTATTAACATTTTTGAGTCTGTTGGCACTTACTACTGTTTGTGTTTTAACTATTCCTGCTCAGGTGCTGGAATTGCATAAGCAAAAGGATCATAAAGATCACGTTTGAAATCATATGGGTCAAAGAAGGGGTACACAGTTTTTTCTGTGGCTGGTGCTGGAGGGGCACTTTCTTCGGCTTTCACAACTTCCTCTTTAACCACTTTTTCCTCAGCTGGTACCTCTGGTGCGGCTGGTACCTCTGGTGCAGCTGGTTCCTCTGGTGCGGCTGGCTCTTCAATGTGCCGTGGAGGGTGGTCAATGAGGCAGTCAGGGTCCCAGTATGGATCGCAGTCGTATTCCATACCTTTGATGGTAATTGCAGGAGGTGAAGGTGGCGGTGGTGGGGCCAATTTTTTAGGAGCAGGAGGAGGAGCAGGTGGTTGGGCTGGAGCAGCAGCTTTGATCTCACCCTCTGTCTTGGAACAGCAGGCGGCATTAGACCGAGGATCACAGAGCACAGGGACAGCCCCTGTGGGTAAGTACACTATCTGGGGCTTGCACAGGGGGTCTTTGGCGTGGCACAGGTAGATCCTCTGAGCGCTGGCCAAAAGGTCTGGTGTGGGAGCTGGGGCGGTGGGAGGTGGAGGAGGCTGGGTGGTTGTAGTGGGTGCTGAAGTGGTAGTTAGCACACCCATTGCATTCTGGTAAATTGAGGCATCTGGACCGTAAGTGTGCTCCAAGTAACGCATCTGTTGATACAGTATCCTGAGTTTATCTATTTCATAGATCTGAGAAAACACACAAATACGTATACAGTGAGTCGACATCAAAAATGCCCATTCATTGATGTGACACTGATCAAAGTTAAAATCTCACTCCTTCAGTGTGTCCAATACTGCTGTAGAAACGGTAGTAGGACTGAAAGTTTGGATCAGCACGGTACCACCTTGGGTCAACCATCCTCTTTGGTCGAGAATTAATCAAGAAGTCATGTGCTTGAGCAGAGTCAATACTAAATGGATTTTCTGTAAATTAAAACAAGAATACAAATAATAACAATAATAACAACAACACATAATACAATAAGAATACAATATCAAATAACATATGAATATCAATAACATAATAAATCATAATAATCAGAAAACTTAAACTAAATAAAGAAAGTCACTACCTGCAGCTTTCTTCACTTTAGCCAGTGGTGATGCATTTAGCAAAGCTGGACAAAAGAAAATATAGATATAAGATATAAAGATATAAATATAGATATACATTTAGATGACAGAATATGCTCATATTTTCTAAAAATCAGTTCACCGAAAATATTTCTAATAACTGCAAAAAAAAAATGCACTTATGTATTTTAACAAACCTGGCATCAAAAGTAGACAACATAATGCTCTCAGCAAAGATTCCTTGGATCTCATCTTGACCATCTACATTCAACATAAAGCCAATCATTAATTTACACTCTACAAAAACAACAATATTTATTTATCATTTATTGATTTATCATAACTAAAGAAACATCTGTATATTTTTTTAAATGTACAACTATATTCACAATTTGTGACTAGACAATTAAAAGTTGTTACCCAAGACACTGAGTAAAAGAATAAGAAAACATAGATTTCTCACCTGCTCCTGCGTCTCCCTTGACTTGATCTAATGTGGTGCAGAACACAAGAGTTCATAAATAGTGCAGTTAAAACAGGATTCTTCTCATTGGTCACTGAACTGAAATTAAGTGTAACTCCTCCCCCCAAACATGTTCTGGGTAGATGTGGAAGAGCTCATTAGTAGAATGAACATGGACCTGCAGTAAAGGGGCACTTCAAACAAAATGTCACTCCTTGTAAAGCAACAGGAAACACCTCTGTGACAGTAGGGCACTGTTTGGGTGTGTGGCCACTCCAGTAGGCCTATGTTTATTATGCTAATATCTACAACATTTACAATTATAATAGTTGCATCATTGATTCCAGCAACAGTTACCAAAGAATACTGTTGACATGCATTGTTACATTAGACATTCTTGACTAAACATGTCTGCAAGTTAAAAATTATCCCCCTGTCCCAAAACAGCTGGAAATGTCCTTTTAATTTAGTCCTGGACTGGCAAAAAATTGAGGGGAAGGCTCTGTCAACTGCTGTTAGCAGCTTCAAGAAATATGCAGGAATTATGGACCAGCTTGTTGAAACAATGTAAGTTGTGTCTGTGTGACGAAGCCTGGGAACTGTGGACTTGAACCATGTCAGTCCTTGCATTTCACAGAATGTACAATAATAATAAATAAGTCATGAGAAGAATATTTACATGTAAATAAAGGTTTTAGTTTAGAATTCATATAAATTCCTTTTTGCAAAAACAGACTATTTCTTTCATGGATTTTTCAGCACCAGATTGGGTCATTTTCTGTACTATTTAGTATTTGCCATGTCATGCTTTAAAGCAGCAGGTAAGCCATCGATCAAAGACTACAAGATGGAGACAAGGAGTCTGCAGGCTTCTGCCAGGTGGCTAATGATCAGCAACATGTGTAATTGCTCTTTCAACATGACAAAAATACAAGGTAAGGGTTTTTTACTCTCAGATAATATGTATTTATTTAAGTTCTGACACAAATGTTAAAACTCATTCCAGATATGTGAAAAAAATCAAAAGACAAGACTTCTCACGCGCACTCTTATCACATCAAACTAAAGTAGGCTCCAACTTTACATTGCTAATACTGATACACAAAACTTTAAAGTCACTTTTGTTGCAAAACAGCACCATTACAACCAGGGTATCAATTGTCAGCATGCTGCCTTTCATCTCCAAGTGAAAATAGCCTACACCTTGTCCTGGAGCTCTCTGTAGAACACATGAGGGTCAGCTTTTATGACCTTTCTTTCAACACAATATACACATTTTTAATGGGCCAAGAAGTCCTACATAGGTGGGCACAGTCGCTCTATGAAAAGAAGGAGCCTGAGAGCGAGATCTGAAACAGTGTCTCCTCTTACATTTGTCCAGCAGATGGCAGTATAAATAACTAGGTAATAAACCGGAAATATCAGTTCCTTTTCCTTTAAATACGTTTGAGGTTTTGTAGTTCCTGTGCTCTTGACCTGTCAGCGTTGTAGTACAAGCTGTCATGTTGATCATTTCTTTGTTTTCAGTATAGTTGCAAAATCGGTTAAAGGGCACAGCGAGTACTAGTGCCACCGCTTTAGGGGATAACTTATTATTGTTTCTGACGTGAAGCTAACACGGAGCTAAAGACGCTAACAACACAGTCAACTTGACAGCAGTCAGCTAGCTGTTAGCTAGTAGTTAGCAGCTTTAGCTTCCTCTTAGAAGCTGCTGGCAGTAGGCTACAGGGTTAGGAAGCCGCCCACTTTCTGCAAAGCAGCATTCCGGAAAAAAGTGAACGGTAAGAAAGAACAAACTTACAACCGGTTGCTATTTATGTTGTGCAAACCGGATGCTGAGAAATGTATTGTGTGTACCATAACTACTCTTTCAGCTGTTTAAGCCACTGGTTTCTTCAGTCTAAGTCGATCACGCACGAATTGTGTGTCTGCTTATTAATACATCCCTTAAATGTACACTTAATGTATCTTTTATACTTTTAAAAACTTTTACCTATCTTCACGTTTATTTCTACTAAGGTTAAACTTGCACACCCCATGAACTTGTTATGCACTGAGGACATTCTGTAAGATCGAAAATATTTTTGTTATTTTTGTTTTGCTCCCTTCGTCCAGTCTTACGATTAAAAAACGCATTTAAACAACATGTCCTTTTGTTTACATATACAGTAACATTTTAAAATTACCCCAACACGAAATACGACAACAACATTGTTTTTAGACCAGTAATTTTCATTTGAACGTTGCATCATAATCAGACTTGCATGCATATTTATCCACAATCTGCTTTTGCAAAGCCCTTAACCAACTTGCTAGTACTTTTGTTCCTATTATAGCAGCCGGTTTAATTTCTGATGACATGCTGTTCATGTAAATCATGTCTGTCAGTGTGAGAAATCCCTGCAGGGCTTCACACTTCTGAGTGCACAGCTGCTGCCAGACACAGAGTCAGGGGGAGAAGGTTGGCTTGTGTAAGCACCCACTGTTGGATTAGATAGCTGTCACCACCAGGAATGTCCACTGACACAACTTTGCAGCCATTGTACCAAGCTTTGCTTATACACAGGCACTACACTAAAGACCTGCCAGCAACAATTAGAAGCTAAACAACAAGAAAACTGACCAAGCTTACATTTCACACAGTTAACCCTCCATCTGAAGACTGGTGTCATATTTTTTTCATTGGAGAGAGATGGTATGCATGGAATCGGGCAATGACTCAACCTGCAACACAGGATGCTTTGCAAAGAAAGAGCAGCTGTGTTTAGCTATGGTGTTTTAAATTCACCAATGTAGACACATAAATTGGTTACTGTATCTTTTACTAAATTCTGCTAGACAATTAAACAAAGAAGATGACAAAAGATGAATGTAGTGTAAACTTAATGCTTAAGCGGGTTTACACACTGTCATTAACTTTATCAAATTAGTTATCAGCTACTTTGACTAAGTTGAGTATTAATTCACAAAACCAGTAAATTATTATAATATAATTTAATAATATTTTATTAAATTTTATAGTTACTGTAACATTGTACTTGATTTATCTCATTCCTTTCAAGGCTGTGTATGTTAAATTAAACAATAAATGACATAAAAGCATTTCATTCTCTTAAAACATTAACATTTTTGCTGCATTTTTTTTCTAAATATTTTGGTAATGTTAAGGTAAATACTTATGCACCACTTTGTCTGTAATGACTTTTGACCCAGATGGAGGCCCAAAGCTCGAGTGGGTTGTTATTGTCCAGAAAAAGAAGGAGAGAAGGATCCAATGGAGAGGCCGAGGAGGGTGAAAGGCTTGGGAAAATCCCCAGATGCACTGTGGTGAGTCAGCTGTGTACACCACGATTTAAAAACACATTTTTTATTGTTTTTTACCAAACACCTCAGCGCATGTAAAAAAGTTTATTTAGGTGGAAAACCTGAAATATTTTACTTATATAAACTAATTTAATGTCTTATTTTGGGGGCTTACTTAGGGTTTGAAGCACCCTGCTCCTTTTGCCGATGAGCTTGAACCAGCTGACAGTAAACCGTATGTCAGAGTCACCATGGAGGAAGCCAAGAGAGGAACACCTTGTGAGTTTCCTTGCAGTCTTGAGCACACTCTTGTAACCTGTAAAGTATACTTATTTATGTGTAGATCTAATACCTCCATGTTCTGTTTTCTTTGTGCAGCTGAAAGACCAGTACGGGTGTATGCAGATGGCATCTTTGATGTTTTTCACTCAGGTCATGCCAGAGCACTTATGCAGGCCAAATGCCTTTTCCCAAACACACACCTAATTGTTGGAGGTAGATTTAAGACTAAATGTATATGTGATTATGAGTATCTGGGGAATTTTGCTCATCTTTTCATTGTTTAAAGTTTGCAGCGATGACCTCACACACAAATTCAAGGGCTTTACAGTCATGAATGAGGATGAGCGTTATGATGCTGTCAGACACTGTCGGTATGTGGATGAAATTGTGAGGAACGCACCATGGACGCTTACACCAGAGTTCCTTGCGAAACACAGAGTGAGTGGATTAGTATCACAACAATACATCTTCTTGTGTATAGATGTAAATATACAGAGTTACTATAATGTCTGTTTTAGATTGACTTTGTGGCCCATGATGATATCCCATACTCCTCAGCAGGCAGTGATGATGTGTATAAGCACATCAAAGACGCCGGTGAGTTGTCATACCTAGTACTAATTTCACTTCTAGCAATAATCTGCAATCTGACACACTTTGTCGTACCAGGCATGTTTGCTCCCACCCAGCGCACTGAAGGCATCTCTACATCTGACATCATCACCCGCATTGTACGAGATTACGACGTGTATGTGAGACGCAACTTACAGAGGGGATACACAGCCAAAGAACTCAACGTTAGCTTTATCAATGTAGGTAAACTTAAGGCTATAAATGAATTAGGCATTCGAAAGTCAAGAAAATATTAGATATTGGCTCTGTGCACCCCGTTTAGGAAAAGAAGTATCACCTGCAGGAGCGTGTGGACAAGGTGAAGAGGAAAGTGCGCGATGTAGAGGAGAAGAGCAAGGAGTTTGTGCAAAAGGTGGAGGAGAAAAGCATTGACCTCATCCAGAAATGGGAGGAGAAATCCAGGGAGTTCATTGGCAACTTCCTGCAGATGTTTGGCCCTGAAGGAGCCCTGGTAAGATGAGATTTGTTAAAAAGAATAATATGTATTTGCACCTTTGGCGGATGGAAAACAGAAAAGGTTTCATTGACCTCACAATTGGATGAGGTTGGACACTTCAACTTCATTACTTGCAGTGAGGTTGGTGTGGCATGTATTTAATTATGTTGTCATTGTCAATGGTCTACTACCAGGGGTCCCATAATGACCACTTTCAGGCAGCACAAATGAGTCTGTACCAAAGTGCAGAGCTAAACATCACACTACTGGCCTCACTCTGTCCAATTGGAAATACTTTTCTTGAGCAAAGCACTCATGTTTATACTGCACTTGTGGCAAGTCTCTGCCCAACCTTTAGACTATGGAACGATAAAATAATCTGTTGTTGGTATTTTTAAATGCTGTCCGTTTTATATGCTCCTTACTACTTGATACCACCTTACCTTAAAGAATAAGAACTGCTGCAAGTATTATCTTAACAGTACAACCCATCTATCCTATCCAGAGAATAAATGGAAAAAATTAACCCAGGCCATCAGGCAAATTAATAGGACATGCTGCTTCAAATTAGACAGTTCTGTAAGAATCCGCTTCTTTTCTCATCTGTAGAAACACATGCTGAAGGAGGGAAAGGGGCGCATGCTCCAGGCCATCAGTCCCCGGCACAGTCCCAGCAGCAGCCCGACCCATGATGAACGCTCCCCCTCTCCGACTTTCCGTCTACCCTTCTTCAGTAAGACATCCCCTCCTCCTTCACCTCCGCCCCACCACAGTGGGGCCCGTGGATACCTCATCAGTGAAGATGATGACGAGGATGATGATGACGATGAAAACTAGAGAAACAAAGCAGATCTTCTCCTTCATCTTCAGTCAGGGCAGGTTTACTACACTGTGCTGTTAGATAGTGTGGTGTTCATTAAACTCCTGCTTGTATACTTTTCATATTCAGTTTAGTTTATCTATTAAAATGACTGTTAAATTATAGACAACAAGTCTTTCCATCAGATTTTAGAAACCATTTTGTCCTTTTTGCAAAAGGCTACAAAAGCATTAGTTACCTAAGTTCCAAAAGTTCCTCACATTTGGTTCAGTCACCTTTTAAATTGTCAGTATTGTCAGCACTGTAGGGCACTCTTGTCATGTTTTCTTTAGTTGCAGGGCTTGATCACTTACACAAAACGGCACATTTGGTGTGGTTGGTATGGCAGAGCAGAATGCTCCTGAAGATCCTTTAGATTTTATAAGGTTGCTCATGTGTTGGGCCAGGTGTATTCACTTAGCATTAAATCAACCTTATATTTGTTCACAACTGAAATTCAGTTGACTTTAAATAGCAGAAAAGCTCCAGATGACATACAGTACTATAGTCTGAGTGAATCTGAGAGTTAAGTGTTAAAATGTCTGCTTTACAGCTTCCTCTGTGTAATGTTTGTGCAAAAGGTTGTTGGCATGTTTTAAGTGTCTTCTGTCAATGTTCTTCATCTATTGACAGATTGACAGATCAACTTTTCCAAATGTAGTAAATTAAATTCGTTCCTGCTGATGAAACAAGAGGTTTTGAAAGACAAAGTGTTTCAGTGACATCTTATAACTGTGATCCATGTAAATGTTACTAGTATACAGTAGAAATTATTATTTTTGTAGCGTTCATCTTTCCTCTGTATTTTCTGTACAGATTATGATCATCAGCACTGAACAGAATATTTTTGTGGTGTAGGTCCAGGCTTTATACTTCTGTAGAAACAGCTCTAATCAGCCACAGCCTGTGTTTAATAGGTCAGATATTTTTTTTTCAAACAAACCATGATTTCATATATACTCAAATGCCTAAACCATTCAAGTTTTTGGTGTTCCTGAGGCATTTCATCTCCTGGACCTCATGTCTTTGGAATTCATAGTAATACCCTATTCACTCAAATACTGTGTCAGTTTCAACAGGAACATAAATCTCTGTAAACTGAACAATTTTATTTTATTTTTCTGTTTTTGGCATATGGTCTCTTGTCAAACATAAAATAAAACACCCAACTGACTTAAAGAAACCATGCAATACTGGACACATGTCTAGTAGTTCTCTTGTAGGCTGGTTTCCCAAAAGCACTAAACCATTTAAGTTACACTAAGCTACAAAGTAACTGCGCCAACAATCACTGCCTGTGTTGTTGAGGTTTTACTTTAATTTTTTTCTAAGTTAAGAAATAACTGAAAATACTATTAATGTTATCCACAGTGCTAGATTAAGGGTGGCTATTAAATTTTATTGTATTAAGAAAATCCAGCCTAGATTTGGGTCTTTTATGAGAACGCCTTGGCCTGGCTAACCATACGATTTCTGTGGCAGAGGTCTGAGTTTGTGTAGTTCCATAATGAATCGTTGCTATAAAATTGGTATGGCGGTGGCAGGTTAATAAATGGCACTACAATTATTAAATGTTTTAACATGCGTTTTAATCATGTATTATTTTGGAATTATTTCAAAGTCCTGTTCTTGATTGGGCAACGTAAGTAAATGTATTAAAATTATTTCTCTTTGTCTTCATTGTGTACGAGAGATCCAAACAGGCTGATTACAAAGATTATTTTGCACAAAGTAAAGATTTTGTGTGCATCTGTTAGAAGTAGAGTGACTAAAGTAGTGGTACAACCATTACGGAAGCGCATAGTAGTCACCAAAAAAAAAAAAAAAACTATCTCGTAATTACGAGAAAATAAGTCGTATTTACGAAATAGTTTTCTCGTAATTATGAGAAACTATAGTAACCAGTATGAGACAAAGGTTTTTTAGCAATAGGACAGTAAATACATGGAATGCCCTGCCAGCCTCTGTTGTAACTGCTCCAAGTCTGAACAGCTTCAAATCACGATTTGATCAACTCTGGAAACACCACCCCTGGTACTTTAACTGGGAAGATAATTCCTTTAGTTACCCCGAACCCAGTATGTCGCAAATCACAAACATTATGAAGTAAAGTTCAGCTCAAGATCTGGTCATAGAGGCCACAGGGCCTGCGACCAGAAAGCACCTAAGTAACCTAAGTAAGTAAGTCATCACAGCTTAAGTGGCCAGAGAGTTTTGCCCCACCTTCCAGGGGCCTCAGTAGGCTAATTGAGGTAATTATTCCTGTCAATTAATTATTTTGATTAATTTTTATTTGGGCTTTATAACAAAGGAGGTTGGACATTAAATGGCTATCCACTTATCATCCACTATCAACTTAGCATGCGGAAAACTACCAGCTAGCTTACGAGTAGCCTACTATGGAAGCGCATAGTAGTCACCCAAAAAAAAAAAAAAAAAAAAAAACTATCTCGTAATTACGACTTATTTTCTCGTAATTACGAGATTTTTTTTGGTGACTACTATGCGCTTCCGTAAACTATAGTGCTGCGGTTGCACACTTTTTAAAAAAGGAAGATTGTTTCAGAAGCTATCCTACTGCGGTCAAGCCAGCCGACGTTTGTTTTTCCGTGGTCAAGTGAGCCGCTCCTAAATTTTGAGTGCGCTAATATAGCATTGTTTACGGCAGTTGTCGTGCCGCTGCCAGGGGAGCGCCACACACGAGAGTAACCACAGAGAGTTTAGAAGCACATTTACACAGCTTTTCCCCTAATTTAACAATATATGCATTTATTATGAAAAGGATATTTTGTATGAATTATTACCTAACTAAATCTGCTGCGTGTATAAGGTGGAATTATATCGCATCTATTTCTCTATAAGCCAAAGAAATGACTGACTGTGCTATGTACTTCTACCACCATTACTTCTGGTACTATTTTCACACCATGAAATACTTTTTTCATGAAGTTAGTAATGACTAAAATTAAACTCATTATGTACTGTATCATACTGTACTTTTTAAAACCCTTAAGTAATAATAAAATTAGAAACAATTAAAGTCCAGGCAGAGTAAGTGGGTTTGGTTACATTGTCAAATTTTATTGGACAGAACGGTCACCGGGGCTACAAACATGAAGAGCAGACAGTGATGAGGCGAACACCAGGGGGAGACATCCCCTTACTGTTGACAACCCCCTTTAGCGCAATCTCTCTGTGCCTCTAACAAACTGAAGCTCTAAATCAGTGAGACAAAGTTGAGACACAAATGGAGGCATTATAGCCACTTTCAAAGCTTACAACTAAACAGCGCAATGGTCAGACCTCATATCTGCCTGGAATGTTCTTCAACGTTTCATCTTTGTTTGACCCCAACAAATACTGTAACAGGAAAGATCCTGTGATCTCTCCAGCCAGTACAAAAACATCGGTCACTGTAAGCTTACACTTTCCCAGCTGGTCATAAGACATTAGGTTGAAAATATTTAACTCTCATCCTGCTGGGTGACAGAGAGAAAGGATTTGAGATCTTGATGACCATTTTTAAAACACAAATATCAAACCTGCTCACGATACAGCAACAGAAAGCAATTTGAGTTGAAGAGTATGCTATATGGACAAAAATGTTGACAAGGGATCAATCTTAATCACAACAGCTACAAATCATCTTAAAGTGTTTAGCTAATTTACCTATGGTAGCAGGAGAGGAAATAGTGGATACATTAACACTAAGTAAACACATTGGAGCCCCCCCCCCCCCCCCAATAAGCCTCCCACTCGCTCCCCCTGGCTTCTTGCATCACATGTCTAGTTCTTTCACACCATTTTAACAGGTTTACTCATCACTACAAGATATACGATACAATGGTTCACATTTTGCATATATCTGTGCATTATACAATTTATACCATATTTACTTTTTTAAACGTTGTAAATTGACTCTCCAACAACTAGTTAAGAAGTGGGGTGGGGGTGAATGAGAGGAGCTCTAAGGATTGTAGAGGGGTAGACACAAAGTGGAAAAGAGGAAGAAAAAAATAAGAGGAGAGATGAGACAAAGTGGTCAGTTCGCTGCCAGGCAATGATAAACTTAGCAGCGCGTTTCGTAAATGCCAGAGCGGCCAATGTACCGCACCCATTTGATTACATCGTGGTCACTGTAGTTGAGCTTGGACTCAAACACCTTCAAGTAGCGCACCTTCAGACCAGAAGGAGCAAAAGGAACCTGCAGAGCAAGACAGAAGGGTTAAAACAAGTCTGAGCATGCTGGGAATTGTAGGCCACACATGTTGCTTGTCATTACTGGGAAATTTGAATAATAAAGCAAGCTCTAAACAGGAAGTGGATAGAAGGTTGCTATTTTTATGGCTAACAGTGGGATAATTCAACCAGTCATTGGAATAAGAAAACATATGCTAGATTTATTCTGTCCACACTTACCTCAAAGTTCATAGAGATGGGAGGCCTGGCCCATTTCTTCTTATCGTTGGTTGGCAGCAGTTCAATCTCTGCACTGATCTGAGACTCCTTCATCCCAGCCATGCGTTTGATCCTAAACACACATTAGCTTTTAAATACGAGTAAAACAATGATTTGCAAGAACAAATCAGTAAAACAGTTACACAAGAGAAGACCAGTGTGCATTACAAAATTTACACACAAAACTGGATGTTTTTCATTAACACAATGTTGTATAAAAATTAGTTTGAATGTCTCTTGTGGCTTACTTCCAGACAATGGCGTTTTCACTGGCCTTGTACTTTGCTTTTCCCTTCATACAAATCACCTGCACGCCGCTGGTGTTGAGGGGTGTTGGGATACGCACCTGGAGTAAAAGGAAAAACATAATTTAACTTTAATTTAATGTGAAAAACGTATGTGGTTCAAATAGTCTTATGAATATGCATTTAAAAACAAGATGGAAACTGGAGCTTACCTCAATTTTTTGGGCAAGCAACGAGGGTTTAAAATTAGACTTGATGACAACCTTGACCTCTAATTTGGTGCGGCCCACCTCCCGGACCAAAGGGATAACACGGAAAGGCAGAATAATGTCCTTAGTGGTGCGATACCTGCAGTCATATTATAATAATTGGTTTTATTTGTTTTTATCATATAGAGTAAAGAAAAACAGAGTCAAGATTGATACTGACCTCATGAGCTCATACTCTCCGTCTGGAGGGATGAAGCTGATGCTACGCTCAGAGTCAAACTTACTGAGGCGCACACACTGGTGGAAGGTGCAGTCATCGATGGCTATGGACTGCTTCCCACTGCAAGACAAGACAAACAAAAATAGCGTTAGGTAGAATTATGACAATTCTCTTTTAACAACATATATTCTCTACTATTCTATTAATGTTCACAAACAAAACCATGGTCACACACAGGCACCAAGACACCAATTACCCTGCTGCAGGTTAATGTCTAATTCTGTAATAAAACAAGTCACAACCACTGTTTAGTGTTTGGGTAATGAGTTAAAAGTCAGGCAGGTAGGTGTAGGGTCATAAAACAATCCAGCCATTCTTCCAAAAAGAGAAACAATCACCGGGCAAAAATAATTAAAGCCTAATCAGTGTGTGTTGGATGTGTGAGATGTTACAGTGCAGATAATTCAGGCTGGAGCAATGTATTGGAGCTCTTAATGTGCCACACAGAGAGGAGTGTTTGTGTTTTAAGGATGGCAAAGGGTGAGGACACTTGTCAGTACAGTACCTTCCTCCCCCTAAATCACTGTGGTACAGCACATAGAAAAGAAAGAGAGGGAAAGAAAGAAGGAGAGATGCATCCAAAAGAAAACAAAATTAAAAAAACAAAAATAGTCAAGTCTCCCTTGTTGAAAGCAACAAAGCAACACACATACACAGGACTAACAAAAAAGGTGGCTTTGTTTTTATGTCATAATAACTTAAGTAAAAACAGAAAAGTAAATTAGTTAAAAGCTTTGCAATTTAATTGAATACATTTTTCTGTTTTTGCATTAAGCCTACCTCTTCCCTGCATCATCAGAACCACCGCCCTTGCCCTGTTTGTCGATGACAATCTTGTCATTCATCCCAAATTTGCACTCTGGCATCCCGCTCAGGTAGCTCTTCATCACTACTCGGCCCGACACGTGAGCACTGAGGACTTGACCTAAATGACATATGATTGCTCAGGCAATGATCTTTTTTTGAAAACAATGACATATTTAGACTATGTGTGTTATTTTAAACTTCAACAGACCTTGCGGTGACATGAGCAGGTTAACACTCTCCAGCACATCCAGGAAAAGCTCATTGCGGCGATACTTGATGCCCTCGCGACGCCAGCCAATCTGCCCTGTCACCTGGCTGGTGATCTGAGACTGCTCCTCTTTTGTCTGTGAAAGAAACCTTAGAGTCAACAACAAAGCCCATGCTGACAAAGGGACAAGGCACCATGTCAGATTATCATTAGCCCTGCAGGACAGGAGCAATACAAACGGGACGACCACCAATTATTACCTGATGCTGAGTTAGGACATGGCCGGGGGCACAGGTGAAAAGGTGAATAAAAGGGGAAAAAAAAAAAAAAGCGTCAATGTTATAATTTTTAAAACCACCAAGACCACATTTCTGCAACAAAACATTAGCTTCAGAAGCTTCAGATTTCAGATTTTCTAAAATAAACATGAAGTATATAAAATTTAAAAGATCTGTATAACAATGTGACGCAAGTTAATTATTCATATCAGTTCATTCATTTCTGGACCTGTGATTGTGACTGACCTGTCCCTTGATGCCTTGCTGGGTAATAAAGGTCTTCAGTGCCCCAGTTTCGGAGTTCTGGGGGTAGCCAAAGTCCAAGATCTCTGCATGAACAAACACTGATAAGGTAAGTTCTGCTGATGCAAATAAAACCTGAATCAAAGAGTCAGCTTCACATATACAACCTAGACTGGTTTGTTTAATTACCAACATTACCCCTGATTAGTGCAGCTATCAAATACAAATTTCAAGTTTACTGGAAGCCTTTTCTTGACCTCCTAAACCCCTCATTAATCACTCTTATTTCAGTTGCAAAATTTGATAAATCTACAGTAGTTTTCTACATAAATGGTTACATTTTTTTTTAATATATACGACAGTTTGCATTAAAGCCTGTGACAGAGCCAACATAGCTCCTGAGCTTTGCATACTTAAGTCATTGTGCAAATTAGATTTATGTGGGTTTCACCTTACAATATACAGTACAATATTTTGCAGTGTTTCTACTTCTCTGAGAGTTTGCATATTGCATTGGTAATGACAATAATAACCAATAATACAAAACAACATAGCAATTACCATCCAGCAGCTCATAGATGAGTACAAAATTGTTCTTGATGTTCTCCTCACTGATCTTGCCAAAGTAGGCCGTCATCACATCACACATCTTGTAGAGGAATTCAAAGACCATGGCAGCGTTGACATTCTGCTTGGTGACAGCTGCCAACCAGATGTTGGAGCGCTTGACATGGAAGAAGCTCGTGCGAGCAATGTTGGTCACCGGGGATCGGACCTGCTGCCTGGCATGGATGACGTTCACACGGAACGCATCCACAGCATTACGTCTGGAGACAGAAAGGTTTCCATTAGAAACTGCAGCTAACTTTCAGGCAGTTTTTCTTTGTTTTTTTTCCAGTTGTTCTTCCTGATAAAGTTTTGCTCACTGTCAATGTAAAATGACAACATACATTTTTATTCAATTCTCAAAAAAGATTTAACAACTCTAAATAAATAAAGTTAGAGAAAGAAACATGTTTTATAGAATTGGTGATAATTACCAGGAGTGAACAGACAGCTGAGGTCACACCCAGACAACAGCACCAAAACCACTACACTCCATGAGAATAAACTCTCATTCAAACTTTTAAACATATCGCATTATCTTTGGCTGCACTAATCTTATGAGACATGTATTATAGTGTAAAGGGGAAAAGAACCTAGCTTAACATGGATCTGAAAATGACAGGGTAGAAGTGTTGTGAAAGCAGGACTCGTCACAAGAAAAAAATAAAGCCACACCTCACATGGACAGGCAAATAACTTCTTAGAAAGTCAGACAACTTTACATTACATTGAATACAAGTCTTGAGACAGCCATGTCTGTTTTACTTTTGTAGAATAATCTTGTGAAGATTGAGCTAAAAACTATCCTTCTAAATGTGACAATAAGCATTGTGAAAATTGGAAGTAGAAACAAAGGGCAAAAGGACCCCATGCTCAGACTACATGCTTAGGCACTCCCAGGACTGTGAGCAACAGTGCTCTTTGCAGGCCGCTGGCAGTGACAGATTCATTGGTTTTCTGATTGGTTTTGACCAGTTTGCTGTTGTGTCACAGGGTTTATGTTCCCTAATATTGTCACGACAGGTGATTCATGCTCAGAGGAGGATCACAGTGGAGGTCAACAACATGCAGTTTAGGGCTGGGGTGGGTTGACCTTTCAGTTGCCATGATAGGGAGGGCTCATGCTAGACAGGTTGGATCAACTCTTACCTATTCCTACAAGGGCCAAGATGGACAGATGAAGTAAAATAGTGGTACAGAGAGGAAAAGAGGATGAGGTAAAAGGAAAGACAAAAATGCACAAAATACATTTTCGTGCATCATGTACACAGAGTGAGAACCATGGCGTGTAATATAAAGTTTGATTTATATTGAAAGACAAAAAAAAAATGCTTTGCAGTGACACTTTGTTATTATCATGTTGGGAACGAGGAAATGTTGCCAACAGTCTCTAGCAGTTATATAAACCACATACTATATTTATGCAGTAACAGAGATGCAAGAACTGCCAAAAATCGAATAATGATAGTTCTATGAACATAAATCACAGTGTACGAGTTTTGTGTCAACAGAAATTACGATGGAGGTGTGTGAATGAAAAGAAAACTCATGAGTCAGTTGTGACAAAATTTGTTGAACATGAACACTGATTTCCTCTTTTTGCATCAAAGAGAATTGCTGAGTGTCATTTGTATTTGTTTTGTGTTCATTATTTAATTTTGATTGCTTTTAGAACATAATTTCTGTAACAGTACAACATACGTGTAAAACTCAAGAACCACAAACGCATTTTGGTTGCTTATCTGTTGGTCTGTGTAGCAACTAGGATTGTTTGAAATGGTTGCAAATAACACATCCTAAAATAAAATGAACAATACCACAAAGATACTGAAGCACCACTAACAAGAGAACAAATCAATGATAAAAGGGAAAGGAATTTGGTGAAAAATCTGATGATAAATACAATTGTGTTCAATTATAACATGTCTTAGTTAATCAAGCCAACTGTGGATATATTTGGACCTGGTGTGATTTAAATTTGACACCACTACTGTACAATATCTAATGAGGCAGGAATTAGCCAAAACAACTATTGTCTAGATTGAGATGAGGAGCCAGAACTTAAATACAAACAACACAATTACATCAGTCTATGCTTCCCGGGAGAATGGTAATAAAGTCAAGAAATGTGCGTAAACACTGGGAGCTCTCACAAACTCATTTCAGATGGCGCCTCAAACTCACTAAACATTACTGACTTTCCCAAATAAAAAATGGACAGTAAGAGGGAGTGAAGAATTATTTTTTCCAAGTAGGTTGTCTGACCAAGAAATGCACATTTGCTCCATTACTCATGAGAAAAATACCAGAAAACAATGTCAAGTTACAAAATATATGCAAACTTACCCAAGAATGTACGCAGTGTGTTAGAAGCACAACATGTTGTCCTTATCTGGTACAATGTAGAAAATAGCTGAACAAGCACTATATTTTGCAATGTAGTGTTTTTTTGTTTTTTTTTGTCTTACATTAGTGTTATTCTGTAATGCAGTGTCTTATGTTGCTTTAAAAGACTTAGAATCCTCTTTATAATTTTACCTGGATGCATTACAGGTTGGCAATATTAGAAAAACAGCTCAATACAAGTATAGATGATTGGGTAACAAAAGAAATAGCACCCACCATATAAAACTGAAGCAGCTTTGGGCTTTTGATACATACCCAATATCATCTCTGTAGACCCGTGAGATGAGGACCTCCCCCTTGTGGTTGTAGATAAACAATCCTCCAATCATTGTGGCTGTTTCTCAGTCCAAAGTGGCCATGGTTAAACCAATCCCTGCCTGGGAATAGATAGTACATGGATGAGAGACAGAAAGAAGGGAGAAGGAAGAGGAGCCAACAGAGAAGTGAAAGCTGTGAAGGGTGAGAAAGTGACCAACAGGACAGGGAAAGCTTTGTCCCTGACATCCTCTTTTTAGATCCTCCAGTCCCATACAGCCATCACTGATGCAGCTTGAATATGCCTGCAGCTGCCCCTCTGTGGTGACTCAGTCCTGTTTGACGCAAGTGCATACACAAAGATTATGCCTTTTCCTCTGAAAGACGCACTCAGTTATTCCCACAATTCCTTGTTCCCTTTCGAAGATTAAGCACAGCTTAGTACCAGACCAAGGCCAGGATGCACATGGTACTGCAGAATAGTTTAAAGCGTATTGCCATTAACCTGAATAAATGCAATATGTGTAAAATGTGGCACATGAATAAATCAGTTTATAATTTTTGGACATTTTAAGATTGTCAGGGGCGTTTAAACATTTTTCAACTATATCATAAACTGGATGTATTGTGCGGAATGAAAATGTATCATATCAAATGTTAGATAGTATATTGTGACCCACTTTTGTAAAATACAAGTGCTACCAGAAATAAGCCTCCATCCAAGAATGAAGCTTCTGGAAAACATGAACGTCTTAAATTCCTCGAAGACAGCGGTCCTATGATGCACAGCGTGGCTGTAATCGCAACACCACTATTATGCAAGATTAGCTAAATAAATATCAACGTCGAGTAGGTGAAACCTAACCTTCTAAAGATGAGCTAAGGATGAGCGGAATTAATCGCCCTTTATTGGCCGAAGTCAAGATGTCTGCTCACTAGAGCCATTTCCGAACGAACATATTTTTTCCCATTTGTCTAAAGGTAAATATAAGGCACAACTGATATACTATGCATTTGTCACAAACTGCAAAATGGCTAGAGTATTGATGGAAACTTGACCTTCAGCTAAGATCATAGTGATGGAGAAATACCGAGAGGGGTAGCAAGCTAATTTAGCTTTAGCTTAGCGGGCAGTGAAGCTAGCAGTGAATAGTGCGAAAACTCAAACAAATTTGCATTCTAAGTAAAAGCATAAATACACAGAAAATTTAATATAAGGCGTTAGTTGAACAATACATCAATGCCCATTTAGATCTACAAATTCCTTATCAATAATGGCCCGATATATATTAAACTATATGAGACTGCGTGCATCGTAAATTTCTAACCAAAGGTTTAACGTTATTGCATTTCCGGTCGCGCACAGTAACCGCCGTGAGCTTGACGGTCTCTAACGGCGGCTAATGTTGCTAAGCTAGCACTCGTCCGGAATAAAACGGTGTTCCCGGTTTTGAAATAAAACGTCGAGTTTTGATTATAAATCAAGCTGGAGACGTTTTTTCGAAATAAACTCACCCTACTACACTCTCCGACGCCTCCAGCCCTTCTCCTCTTTTGGCCTGGGATAAGTCAAGATCCGATGAGTCCCAGTTACACACACACTCAGCCGCAAATTCCGCTCCTTCCCTCGGCTTCTCCGGGCGCCGTCAGCTGACCCGCCGTCCTTACGCACAACCATCCACTGTGACAGGAAAAGGCGCGGCCGCAGCGGCGACGTGTAACCGCACCCAGGCCGCACTACGATAAGCTACACTTGCAACGGGCCAGTTACTGTAGTTTGTAGTAAATTATTTAAAATGTTTTGTACGGATATTAGCTCAATCACTGTAAACTGTTGAGCATTGGATTTGGCTTCACATTTACTCTAACGTCATTAAGTGTTCTACCGTAACATGATGTGTAAAGTAAGTAAATAAAAACATTCAGTGAGTGAATGGAATGAAAAAGTTTGAGGTTTAAACATATGAACGAATAGTTGAGTGCGGACTGCTACTTGGTCTGGGTGTAGTCCAAATTACCACCTGTGCTGTGATTTATTCAAGCTAAATCAAATAATCTTTCAAGTTAAAATTTACCTATTACACAGAGTAGTTCATTTCCTCCCAAATATTAATCCTCATTGTCCAGGTTTTCAGACAACCCACAACTCCCCCCTACACATCTGTGTACCAGATTGCCCAACCTTAGCATTCCTTTTTTGGCCAGTCTGGAATTTGGCTTTTAAATGCAAATATGCCCCCAGGTACCATGAGAAGACAGAAAACAGACCATTTGTTTCCCAAGCATCTGAGTACATGTATCAAAAAGCAGACACAGACAACAGGGTTTAGTCATAAAACTATATTTATAAATAAAAAGACATTTCCTTGATAAAAGAGTAGTGTGAAATGGTAAGAAACATGTTCACTATACATTATCACAAGATAGAGACTGAAAATGCTCTAGATTTCTGATGAAAATTTGAGTAAAATGACTCTTGAAGCTGGATGCTCATATTAAATGTTGTAAAATGAAACTATTTGTGACCAGCTATTGTTATAAAATAAAACAAATGCATTGTTACAGTAAAAAGAACTGACATTTTCTTATACAACATACACATTTCCATTTCTTTCTCTCTTAGATCAAGCAAACATTTGATCAGTCTGAATAGGGTTAACAGTTAGTGTTTATGCTTTTTTTATTATTAGAGGTCATCAAATGGGACATGGAAGAACAGAAAGAGGGAAAAGAGGATTTATTTATTTTTTCTGTTCAGTCATGGGCAGGGGGTGTGGGGGTAGAGAACGTTAGATAAGGAAAGCAGAGAGGAGGGAAGAGAGATGAGCAGAATAAATGAAAAACACTGAAGTAGAGTGCTGAGTCATCTCATTCAGCTGTCTGCTTCCACTGGCTTCCACCCTTTCTTGCTCTCTGTTCTAATACAAACTCTTCCCCATCAGGGACCGGAAACCGAGGAAGGCGCTTTGGTTCCATGTTGAAGGTATTTCTTCACTGAAGAAACTATGGCCACGACTTATAGGTGAAAAGTACAAAAGAGCTTGAATACAACAGCACCAATTCCACTTCCTTGGAATAGTATGGGGTTACAGTTTGCAATCTTCCCTCTGTCCTTTTGTCCTGTACTGTGATATGAAAAAGCCCAAACTGTGTGCTTTGTGCTTAGTTTATCTCCCACATCGCATTACATCACATCAACAAAAAATTCTCCAGCATTTCCAACAGCCATTCGTAGGGACTGCCGTGAGGCAGTAAGCTCAGGAGGCACTGAAGACAGCTCTCTGCCTTGTGGAGCGCCAGGGGCAGATGTAGACAAATGTTGGGGCTGTGGAGGCAGGCCAGGGGGGCCATAGACTAGGCCAGGCCCATAGACTATTGAGTGAGAGTTGGCACTGCGGTGGCTCACAGAGCTACGAACGCTGCGCTCACTAGGAGGAGCCACTGAGCGCTCACTTGGAGCTCTGCTCCTGTTCTCAGTCTCACTACCACTGCCACCAGATTTCCGACCCTCATTCTTGCTGCAGTTAGAACCGCTGCTCCCTGTAGAAAAAGGAGGGCATTGTAAATTTTTCATACAAGCACATATTTCATTTTTAGTATTTCTATTATGACTGTATCAACATTCCACATCTTGTAGTCACTGAAATGATATCATTGACCTAGATTGTCACTTAATGACTTCATCAAGAGCTGCCTGACTAATGAACTAATGGCCAATAAGCATTCACTACTTTCCACAGTTTAACAACAATGCTAGTTGGCAATTACACATTTTTATTTTATTACCACACAAAGTCATGTTCCTGGGTCAAATTCCCCAGTCAGATTAATTCATCATAGTGTATATATGTTCACAGAAAGATTCAGCCATATTAGGTGACCAACGTGTTACAGTAGTGTACAAATAAAAAACAGTGAGACAGCTATGTAATGTGGCGCTGTCAGTAAATACTGTATCTCAGATGTGTAAGCAATGGTTCTTGAAGCCACAGGGGCTGGTATTGTATTTCAATACACTAAACAAACAAATACTGTATGCATCTAGAAATGTAGTCAAACATTTTCCTACCACTGGTTGTTTGTCAATGAGTTTATAATTGAATCTTACCACTGTGCTGACTTCCTGCACTGCCGGCACCTGGTCCAGCAGGGAAGGGCTGTTGAAGGTCATAGGGATGGGGAATGGGAAACTGGTAGGGCAGAGGCATTGGCCAGGGAGCTGCTCCAGGATGGGGTAGAGGAGGGAGGGTATCCTGGTCTGAGGCACCCCCACTGGAACCATCGTGGTCATGAAGAGATAGGTGAGCCATGTCTGGGATGAAAATATAAATGTGAAAAAAAAAGCTTTTGGTATAATAGACATGCAACACAAGATTTGTGTCCAGTGTTTAATGATGACTTACTGCCACAGAGGTCGCCAAAAATGTAGTAGCACTGCTCAGAGAAAGTGATCTTGTTGACAGTGTGCCTGATATAACCAGCCTTCAGAAGGTTGCTGGCATATTTTCGTGCTTCACGGCGATCTGAGAAACCCTCTACATGATGGAAGAGCCAGTCCACCACATCAGAGCCTAAAAGAGAAAGATAAATAGAACACTAATTATCATGAATCTGTCAAATGACCAAGGGGACACTACACTTTATCTGACACTTTTTATATAGAAAGGGCTGGCTCATTGCAGAACCACCTTTCATACACCAGCTTATGTTAACTTATGTTTGGATACACATACCAATAAAGGCATTTGCGATTGTAATCTTGAGCCACATCCTGTCCCGCACCTCCAGACCAGACTCTGGGCAGGCCATGGCCTTCGCCACAGTTGCCATATCACTGTGAATGGAGAGGTGGAAGTCATCGAATCCTGGTAGAAAACAAACAGTGACACGTAACTAAAAAAATACCAGTGTGAACTGTTTTTTTTGCAATTATGCCAAAAAGAAGAAACAATTATTTAGAAAGCAGTACTTAAATAAACAAATAACATATGAATAGTAAAATGAACTTTCAATAACAAAAAAAAAAGCTGATTATAGGGAAGAACAAAGATGTGAGTTATGGTTTAGTTTTGACAAGAGTTATTGAACAGATGGAAGCTATGAAGCCAAATGCAGTAAAAGCTGAAACTCAGTCTTCACTGGAATGCAGGGGCATACTTAACTGTGAGATTTACTGGCCCAGACTCTGAGAAAAATAATGATATGGCAACATTTTGCAAGGTCAGACTGGGGCTCCAGAAGATAAGTATGATGCTACTTAAGTAAAAAAAAAAAAAAAACTTTGGTGTAACTAGTTAACATGTAAATGTGCAGCTGAATATATATAAAAAAAAAAAAAAAAAAAATCACTGAAATTCCACTGTGAAGCATATGAGAGGAAAGATTACTGAAAAAAAAATATAGAAATAGTTTTTAACTTAGGAGCTTATTGTTTTGTCATACGTTCAGTCTCAGGGATGGAGCTACTAATAGAGGAGCTGGTGGAGGTGACTGTGCTCATGGAGGGGCTCATCCCATATGGAGGATAGACCCCAGTCATGGCTGCAGTATGGGACACCCAGGCAGCAGGGTCAATGGGCCTAATTGGCTCACCTGGAAAAAACAAAAGTTTAGTATAGTGGTAGAGTTAAACATGTTGTAGAAACACCAGTAGGAAATATTTTGAGGTAAAAGTGGACAATTAGCACTTACTCCTGGGTAGAGCAAAACAGCTCCGGGGGTTTGGGTCCCAGCACTTGGCTACAGTCAGTGTAATGGGACTAGTTAAAAAAAAAAGAAAAAAAAAAAGGAGAGTTTATATACAAACAGCTAAAACATCACATGGAAGTTCTGGCTTCTTAATTTGCACATGTGTTTTATTGAACCATATCTGCACTTCATTAAGTAACTACATTTAACAGTGTGCCATTTACCCAGGTTTGTGCACTATGTCTCTCAGTACACGAACTGCATCGTCATTGCTCATGTTCTCAAAGTTGATGTCGTTCACCTAAAAGGATGAAAACATGCATGTTTAACTTTCATCTCTATAGTTGCTATTGTACTGTACATTTACACACTCATTTTATGACTATAAAGACTGACCATGACGCCAGACAGTTAAGTACATGCCATTTTACAAGCTCACAGTCAATAACACACACAGTGCCTTTTGTAGTTAAGTTTGCAATGTAGAACTAATGTTTCTAACCAAGGAATACGTAGTTGCAATTACACATTGCGATTTAAGGACAAATTATATGTACACACCCAGTTCAAAAAAAGTTAAGACACTGTGTAAAATGTGAATAAAAACAGAATATAATTGTTTGCAAATCCCATAAAATAATTTTATTCAGAGCAGGATTTCAGTCATCCAGATAAAATTCAGTAAAAAAAAGATGAACAAGAAAAGCTTGTGGACAAAGTTTAGTTTGTTGCTGTTTCGCCTAAGACACTTAATCAGTTCTGAGGGGACTAGTACCATGTTTTATTATTCACAATGGACCTGATATGTTGTTTATGTTCTATTGTGAATAGAATATAACTTTACGAGCTTTGCTGATCAATTGCATTCTGTTTTTTTTATATTTTACAAAGTGTTTTGACAACTTTTGAACTGGCAACATGGCACTTTTGCAAATGCAATGACATTTTCTCATTTTCAAACATCTACAAAAAGTGATGTAACTTTCTTGATATGCAACAGCTTAACTTATAATTTTTATTGTCATTGCTCACACACCTGCAACAGCATGTCTCCGGGCTCTATACGTCCATCTGCAGCCACAGCTCCTCCCTTCATAATAGAACCAATGTAGATTCCACCATCTCCTCGCTCATTACTCTGGCCCACAATACTGATTCCCAAAAAATTGTATTTCTCTGTGCAATAAAAGCAAACAGATAAATATGTATGTTAAGTGCAGTTTGTATGTGTAATTTTACATCTTAAATGTATGCAAATACACTAAGCCACATACCCATGTTGAGTGTAACAGTGATGATGTTCAGAGACATAGTGGAGTCTGTGATACTGCTGAATGAGGAGGACTGAAGAAAAAAAATGGCAAAATGGCACCAAAAGTTTAAAGGTTTTCTGATTTATAACTCTGATTTCCTTAAGTGTGTGAGGTCCTACCCTGTCCATATTAGAGGCCTTTGGTTTCCTTCTGCGGCGGCGGTGCCGTCTCATTAACCGGGAGGAGCTCTGTTCGGTGGAACTGCTAAACCTGAATATGAGAAAATATCACTATTATTACATATGGAAAAACAGAGGCAAACAAAACTACAAAATGAAATCTACATTATGCACATTTGATCTGTACAAAATGTAATGTCTAATAGGCTTTCCTTTTTTATAATATATGTGGAAAAAAGTATTGTAGCAGCTTTGATTTAAATCTCTTTGGACTGTAAACCCCCTGAAAAACTCATGAAGCAAACCATGGAGGGTGACTACAGGAACCAGCAAACAATTAAGATTACAAATCTCTGCCAAAACACGTCAAGTTTAATTGCCAGATGCATTTCTTCAAGCTAAGCGTCCTTTTCTTTGTGAGCTGCACACAGAGTAACTGACCTGCTGGTTGCGTCATCGTCCTCTGAGTCAAAGCAGGAAGTGGACTCCAACTCGCTGCTCATAAAGGACGAGCAGCTGTCGTATTCGGGTCCACCACGTGCCATTGCCCGTGATGAATACCCATTCTGCCGCCCACCTGCCATTATAAAAAAAAAAAACTTTAGTATTTTTGAGAACTACAACTTCAACTACAACTGCTATTTCTCAAAAAATGAGAAATAGCCTTTCTCACCATGTTCACTGGCATGTTTTCTTCGTGGCCTCTCCCTCTCTCTTCTTTGTGACACCACAGAGCCAGTCTCTGTGGCATTGTCCAAACTGTCCCGACCACTTACAGCTTTCCCACTGCAGAAAACAAGGGCAGGTATAGGTTATAGAGTAACTCAGGGTTTCAATAATAAATCTGTAGGAATGATAACACACGTCTATGATGAAATATGGGAGTGGGTTGTGCATTTATTTGCGCAATTTTAATTTAAATAGCATTTTTATTTTGACCTGGCATTTATTAAGAAATATGTCTTTTCAAAAAGCAAATGTTGAAAGTGCAGGTAGTATTTGGGCTTCTCTCACAATGTAAAACAGATTCTTTCATTAAATTACAGTGATTAGAAATCACTAAATGTGCCAAATAACACCACACAAAAAGATTTTTTTTCTAAACAGAGTATAGATTTCTGCAGTATTGTATTCATCCAGAAAGCACAGCTGTGTCTGAATGTACTAACTGGTATGAAGGTGGCCTTGAGTCTCCGATGCCCCCTGTTCTCTCCAAAGGAGGTGCTCCCTCTGTGCTGTCAGCCACTGACCCTGTGTCTGTATGGGCGCCATCTCCAGAGACCAACTGTCAACAGAAGGTAAGAGAAGAGCAAAGGTACAAACATTCAGAAAAAAGTAAAATAAATATTATAAGTTGATGCAGTTTTATTTTAGTTTCATTAATATGAAAAAAATGTACACTAACGTGTAAAATGTACCCTGCGAAAGGCATTTATATGTTCAACCAAATAAGGCAGAACAGAGAACCACTCTAACTTATTTCTCTGTTCAGCTGATAAAAAGATAAAACAGGCTTTGCTGAGTGAGCTTGTCTGCTGTAGTGATGCAGCATGCTAAAAGCCAGCCACAAGACCCCAGAGAACAACCAGTTAAATCGTTGAAACAACAGATGAAGAACAAAGACAAACAAATGGACATAGTCTAACAGAAATAACATTTCATTGTGCATGGAACATTTCAGCACTGCCCAAGTCATAACAAACACGTGCCCAAAAGTATGCATTCATTTGAGACATGGCTTTGGACGACATCCAACAAAACTTTTATGTCCTGACAAAAGAGACCACAACTGAAAGACAACTCAGGATGAGATGGCGGATTATTATTCAAACATATAGAGATAATACACTGGTGATGACACCTCATAATCATAAACAGACTGTACTAAATTATCTAAATGCATCGGTGTTTCACATCAGCGCACAAAACGCTCTTTCTTCTAGCTTTCTTTTCCCCACCCTTTAAGATTTAATCTTCTTGTTAGACAACATGAAGTGTGACTCTTTGTTATGGCGTGTTTTCCTCCTATCCTGTGATTTCACTTCTTTTAATCGAATTTTCAATGAACAAAAGAGAGGAAGGTTGGTGACCCTGGCACCAGATATCTTCTATGCCGTGAAGTCTGAAGAGTTTAAAAATCAACTGTGACAAAGGTGCAATGTATGCTGCATTTGTCTGTATAAGGCATCAGTGAAGTGCTCAAAAGTAATGAATGAAATTAAAGTTTTAAAAATAAAGGATAGAAAAAATGTGTTTGTGACTGCTGGCTACTTTTAGGATCATTATGTGATAATGCTATTATTACACACCAGGCTTAGTTCCTTGTGGTCACTTTGCAACAGATGGGAATGATTGTCATACATGTACACACACTCTTGCCATAACCACACAAGCTCAATTAACACAGTCTAGCACAAAGCAACAAAACCTAGTTAAATAAACAAATACTAAAGAATGTATTTAAAACTTACCCATGACACAACACGGCCATTAAAACAGGGCAGCTTAGCGTTGTCATCGGAAATTTCCTCCTTAACCACCCTGTTAATAGAGCAAAGCTTTGTTTCAGTAAACCTTTAACAACACAAAGCACTCAAGCAGCAATAAAACACAGGACTGCATTTAAAAAGCTATGGAGATGGGCAATAGTGGGAGACAGTGACATCTGGGACAGACAACACTGGTTTAATGACCAAGTTGCCACCAACAAACACCAAATGACTGAAATGTATCATTTAGACCATTCTTTGCATAAATAATAATAATATAATAATAATTTTCCTGGCATTGTCTAAAATTATGCATTGATGTTCATTTATTAAAAAAAAAGGGAATGTTGCAGATGTAACATTTTGGTAGACATGTTTCTGTTCCTACACAACTCATCAAATAAAAAGTAATTATATACATTATTAAATTTATCATTAATCTATTGTAGTTTAAAAGGTTTGTTCATCTGCCAACACACTTAGGGTTCAATGCTCTATTTACAGACAACCCCGCTACTTAAGACAGCTTAAATAAGAGTGAGTAATTTTAAAGCATGTTCCAAATGTTTTAACTGGTTGCCCCACCCAAGGTAGCTTGTGCCAAAACCAACTCTGGAGAGTTTATTTATTTGTAATGTTCACTTAAACCTTAACTTTACCAAAAATCTTTAGTAGGCCAGGCCAAAGTATCTCAAGCTATATTCGTACCCACAATGACCTGCTCATAAAGCTGCCACAGTGATGAACAGGGCATTCCTGGGTCTAAACCTACATTCCTCGGAGCTGATAGACAACAACTGCAGGGTCTTTACACTTCTGACGTTAGCCTGTTAGCAAAAGCTAGGCTAATTTTGAACAACTTCAAGTTTGATGATTTATTGAGTTTTTAGGACTATTTGTTCACCCGTTTTTAAGAAAAAGAAAAACGAACAAAGGCATTGGTCGCGAAGCAGCAGTAATACCAAACATGGGCAAACAGTGTAAACGCAGGAGCCGCGTATCCACACAGGCAATGTAAACAAACCGGGTTAGGACGCTCCACAGAGCTGCTAATGCTACAAGCTCACAGCTAGCGGCTAACAAAGGAAATGAAATGGAAGAAGCCAATAAACAGACAGGTAATGCAAACGGCAATGACAAGCCAACAGACTCAAGGATCAAATGTAGTTCACTTTAAAGCGCTGAAGCGACGGGGATGACAGCGATGGCATTCTGTGTTTAACGCTAGAAACAGAAAGGGTTACCCGAAGTCATCGTCCATAGATTTGAAGAAAAACTTGTAGTTTGGTTTCTTTAGGACATTTTTGAAGTCTGCGAGAGTGACTTTGTCCGCCGGCACCGGTACTTTCACCAGATACGGAGTCTCTTGGTCGTCGAGGTGGTAGATAATCTTGGTCTCCCCCATCACGGACTGCGGCTAAGGCAGTTGGGCAGACAGGGTGCATGAAGCCGAGGGCCTGGCAGGCTCCCTCTCGGGCCCCGACTCCCCAAATGTGTGCCGTGGTCTTGCGGCTCTCGCTGTCTGACCGACTCGCTACGTAGCTCTCCTCCTTTTTACCCCAGCTCGGGATGGTAACGCCAGCCTTTCAGTTAAAATACACTTTCTTCCTTTCAAAAGCTCCTAACGTAGACCGAAAACACACTCACGTTTCTACCACAATTGTAAAACAAAGCAGAGTATACATGCTTAAAATCTCTTTAAAAACGTAGAAAGATAAACAATCTCCGAGGTCGGGTTTTCTCCTGCTGCATAGCTCGGGACTTTGTGGAACAAACTGCGCAGAATCGAGAGCGATGTCTTTCAGCGGCGCCCTCTGCCGTAAAGGAGGTGCATTTTATATATATATATATATATATATATTTTTTTTTACTTGAGTAGATAATGGTAGTATATGTGTAATTTCTTGGTGTTGACAAGTGTAGTAATCTTGTTTTAATAGATAACATAATTTGAGGCATTATGTGATTCTCAATAAATCTACATAGTTAAAATGTAAAACAACTACAGCAATTAGCCTATAGCCGGTGTTTAAGCATAACTGATTGTGAAAGTGCATACAGACATCAGTACGTCATTTAGTACTTGTGTCACAGTAAAAGCATATGTAGTTCTTAACAAGCAGGATTGTGTTAAGATGTAAGCTGAGAAGCAGTTTTACAATGTAACATGACTTTTTCTCTGAACTTATAGATATTGCACAACAAGTCCAGAATATATACCTGGGTGTAATTTATTTTGTATTTGTAATGTAGTGCAGAAGTGAGTTTTACACAAGTCCTGGTGGAAACTGACGATTGATATGTACAGCCACTGCAGATTTATTGGATTAAGTTTGCACTGCAGACAAACGAAATAAATGAATCAATCACAATGGACCATTAACCATTTTTCTCAGACAGTAAATATTGTACAAAATAAAGAAGAAAAAGGTAAAATGGACAAAATTTAATTTTCTTCTGAGACTATCATAATCTGCTAAAATGTAGAGCAAAACAACATGGCAATATAATATTTTTACGTACAAATACAAAAATGGGGAGGGGTGTTTGGTCACTTTCTCCATTTATAAATAAGCAAATCTTAATCATCTAGGAAGTCATCATCAAGGTTAACATCAGTGGTGTCAATGTCATCCAGCTCCAAGTTGTCCAGGTCCACGTCCAGGTCATCCAGATTCTAAGATATTTTTAAACACATTTAGAACAAATTATACTTGTTCTAATAAAATACCGTGTATATTTGAATAAAATGTAGCAGAGATTGGCTGTGAAAACATTTGTACCTTATCTTTTTGTGATTGTGAAAATGTAGGGATTTCCTCCTCCTTTTTTCCCACGACTGGAGCAGGTTCAGACTTTGCCTGCACCACCTCCGTTACAGATGAGGGGGACTCTTCAGTGTCCTGTGACAAAGATATAAATTGTCAATATTTAATACAGACATCATTAATATCAATAAGTAACAGATGCGCTGAAAATTAAGCATACCTTTGTAACAAGTAAAGGAATTTTTTCTTTTGGTTCATATCCTTGAGCCTCCTCAAGAATATTCCTGTCTTCATTGGGCTGAAAGTGGTAAAATATACATGTAGTTAGTTATTATGAAGCAATTAAAATAACCTGTTTTTGTGTGATTTTAAGAGGTGAGTAACTTACTGTAACTAGAGGGTAATCGGTTGCAGGCCTAGAAGTGCCCAAGCATGTTTCTCTAAGATAATGCTCTGCTGCAAAGGCTTCTCTAAGTCCAGGGAACAAATTTTCATACTCTGTAGGGTCTGCCAGAGATTCAGCCGCCTGCAAGGGGTATAAAATAAAACGTTAGCATTAAATAAAATAAAAAAAAAACTTATTTAAATTTTTAAAAATTAGTATTAATTAAATTTATTTCAAAATCAAACCTTCTGGTTGACTTTCGCCAGATTTTCTCTCCACAGTTTGACCACACGGGACACTTGGCTGGGCAGATAGGTGCGGGCCAGGAAAGCAGCTTCGGGTAGTCTGTTAGTTCTGATCAAAAGTTCCAGACACTGATCCAGTCTGGAGAAGATTACAAAGATTGGTTACCAGTTTTCAATGTGGTTTAATCTTTAATGTTCAACTCATCAATTCCATGTGCTCACTTTCCCTGAAGAAAGTAGGTCATGAAGGCTACATTGTTCTTTCCATCCCTTTCAGCTCCTTCAGCCAGCTTGCCTACCATGGTGGCATTACCAGAGGCAGTAGCAAGTAGTAAGAGTCCACCGTAATCCTGAGCATGGTGCAGGCACTCTTGGGCCAGGCCAAACTGGCACTTGCTGATAGCAAGCTCTGCTAACTGCTTCCATTTCTGCTCTGACTGCAGGGTAAGAAAAATGCATTATACATAATTAAAATAATAATCAGATTAGCTCAAAAATGTATTTATGAAAAGATTATTATTGAATATATACCCAAAAGCAACTTCATCTCACCTCTGCCTCAACGGCCAATTGGTAAGCAATTTTTAGTTCACCAAGCTGTAAGGCCAACTCAAACCTATGCTCTGGGTCTGTTGACACAGCCAGTGCTTGTTGCTTGAAACCCTAATGATCAAAAACAAAAATAAATAAATACATTTTAAAAATCAATGTATCATTTTTACTCATTCTTTGGTATTCATAGCCATAGAAAGTTCCTAACTTGTTTCTCCAGGAAATGTGCCACCCTCGTCCTCTGCTCTTTGGGGATTGTGGGAAGAACCTTGTCAGCCATTCCAAAGTCTCGCCTCATTACAGCAGTCTGATATTCAAGAACTGAAACTAGCAGGGAGTAGCTAACAATGTTGAGCTCCTTGTCACCCAAATACAGACGGTCATCTTTGGGTATGTAACCCAGCAGGTACATGGTCCTACACCAAAAGAAGACAGAAGATTAATTAAATCTGATTTTAGCTTGTTTATTAGAGGATTAGTTTTTAATGTATACATTCTTACCTGTCCAGGTGAGCAATGGTTACAATCTCTCCTCCAACATAGTAATTAAGTCTGTTCACAGAGCTTGTGTATATGAAGCAGTCTCCCACCCAGAGGCCAGTTTTGACTATTTCATGAATCTCTCCCTGGACCTGGTGACAAACAAGAGCAAGTTACAGCCAATGGTCTACAATATTATTACAACATTTAAGTTCAGCTACTCCATGCCAAATACATAAAAAACATCTCTTACAGACACCCACCTCAAAGGCATCTTCAATTCCATCTTCTGTGACTCCTTCATTGTTTTCTTGGGAGGCAGCTACTTTCTCTGCCATGTAACGCAGAATGAAGAAGGACTCCTCTGTGGCAATACAGACCAGCTCACCAGAATCTGACCAAAAGATCTGAAAAGGTTAAGAAAAGATTAAAAATAATACTAAATTTAATTGAGACTAAACTGAGAGCCACTAGACATGTCAATAAAAATGAATGAATTATGAACCATTTGTGTTGGAAACATACATGTTTTGGTTGGATCTCAATGCGTCGGATGAGTTCTGTGTTTTCCCAGTCATAAAATGCCAAGCCGTTAACTGACCTGACACCAAGCAAGAAACCCCCATAGATTCCTGTAGATGTACATAGAAAAACAAGTAAGGAAAATTACTTGAACAATTAGGCACAATTAGGAAAACAATCTTACCTTCAGCTCCAAAATCAGGCTTAAATGATTTCTTTTCTTTGAAGTTCTTAAAAATCTTCACAATACTGTTGCTTTCCCTGATGGCATATCTAATTTAAACAGGCCAGCACAAACATTTAGCTTAATGTAGTACAATGGTTGCACATCTTTGCCATTTATTACAACTAAGATAAGGAGCTTACTCAGATGAGTCATGTGCCCAGACAAACTCCTGTGCTGAGCCAAAGCTCTTGTTCCTCAAAGCCATTGCAGTGTAGATGATATACTCTCCATCTCCACACACCACAACAAACCTAGTGCACAACATGAGCAAATTAGTGAGATTATAATAAATACAAAAGAATAATTGGCAATAAAGCCCAACATTGAAAGTACTGTACCTTCCATTGGGATTATGTTGGATGGTTTGTGGGTAAATTTCACAGCTGCCCATGTCCTTGACAGCCAGAGGCAGCCTCTCTCCATCTTTGATCTCAGCATCTCCCATTGCTTTCAGATTAGCCTGCTGAATTTCACTGTGTTTGGCCCAAATGATTTTTCCATTGGTGTCCATGGACATAGCTGGCTCCTCCCGACCAACCTAATTGGAAACAGAAAAATATTTCAGCTCCTTTACTGTGATTTTTGTTATTAGAATTGGTAATATTGCCCCAAATGTCACTTTTATCTTTACCTTGATAATGATGCTGCCTTCGTCATAACCTAGTGCTACGTTGTTTGAGCCCCTGAGGCCGCATACACACCACACTCTCTCCATGCCATAATTCAGAGTGCTCTCCAGACGGTAAGTGCTGGAATGCCAAATGCGCACTGTGCCTAATAAGTAAGATGAGGAGAGTTTAGGACGACACAAAAACAAAACAGATTTGACACAAAGGGAAGGAGATTCTTGCTTACCATCTTCTGATCCAGTAATAATAATGGGCAGCTCTGGGTGAAAGCTGACACATGAAACATTTTGTGCATGACCCTCCAATGTCTGAACACATGTTTTGTTCTATACCCCAGAAAGAAAAAAAAGAGGTTCAGTATGAGACAGTTAAATCACAAAGCGTGTGTTGGATATTATTTTATGCCTAGTATTTTAAAGTTTTATTCAAGTGTTTTATTGATAGCTAGCAACTAAATAGTATTACATGAGGTCTTTCTTACCTGGTAGTCCCAGATCTTCACTTGCCGATCGTCAGCCCCAGATATAAGATAGGGCTTGTCTCCTCCACTGTAGTAGTCAATACAGTTAACACCTTTCTCATGTCCCTCCAAGGTAAAATTTGGGGATGATGAGCCTAGCTGCCACACCTTAACAAAAGAATATGATTTCATATTAAGTGAGAGTGAAAAAATGTATAAAATAAAAATTGTATAAAATAAAAAGCTAGTTCTTTTTACCTTAATTGTTCTGTCCAAAGATGCACTTGCAAACTGATTATTATCCTTGGGATTGATGACAATCTGCATGACATAGTGAGTATGACCCTCAAACACTTGGCTGCAAGACCACTTCTTCTCCCAGTCCCATAGCTTTATCAACATGTCATCTGTGAAAACACACACCAAAACATCAGCAAATATTCTAACTGATCACACAAAGATGAATTAAAGTAATTTTCATGGTGTTAAAAACCATACCACTGCTAGTGAGAATGTAGGGTTGAGTTGGGTGAACAGCAATGCAGCGGATGTAGTCAGAATGGGCCTCAAACATGTGGACACGCTCCAAAGTGTTATAGTTGAACACACGGATTTGCATGTCATCCTAAACAGGGTGAACGCAGTTTTTTACAATGTTATAACATCTAACTGAGAAAAAGGTTCAAATACATGTTACACATAATTTCTGGGTCAGCTGGTGGTGTACAGTGGTGGTGTAAAGTACAGACGATTACTATTTAAAGGCAAATGTGACTTACTGCTCCAGTGATGACCCAGTTCTTCCTTGCAACAAATTTAGATGCTCTCACTGGTAGATCACAAACTTCAAAAGTCTTCACAAGAGTCTGTTAAACAAAATATTTTCCAGTTAAAGCTTAAAATAAAATACCATTATGTACATTTGATTGCCCATTCTACCCGACTCGTGTCAGTTACAAGCAAATACATCTTTTCCAGTAAAAATTATTATGTACCTGTGTTTCATGGTTCCACACACAGACACTGCCGTTGTACAGACTGGCCAGCATCCACGGCTCGGTTGGATGGAGGTCCACACTTTTCACTCGGTCTGACCTCGCTGTCAGCCTCCGTTTAATGTCCAGTCTCAGAGGCTGCAGATTGACAATGTGATTTCTTAAATCATGACTTGACTTCATATGTACCTTTTTTTCAAAGACATCAAGTTCAGGTAAAAACCATGCAATAACAGAACTGCCAACACAGCCTGAGAAACGCTAGCATGCTAACGTTTAGCCTTTAACAACTTGACGATAATTGTTACATAATGATTGCACACACCCAAATGTTTATTTAGAAAGTGCACTGAAATATACAAAAGATGACAGTGAGCAGTTCATATACAAAGTTAAAGTTGTAACATTTTAGCGGCAGCAACAAAAAACAAGACAAACTAAGCTAACGTAGCTGCAGAGCTGTTTACGGAAGGCATTACACTCACTTCTCGTCCTTCGATTACACATTAAAAATAAGTTTTACATGTGTACTCGTGTGTATTAACGAAACTGTCTTACCATTTTGAACCCCTTTTTGCTTTAATATCAAAAGACGCGTTGTGAAGAATAGGAGTCGGCTTCTACGGCTAAGATTTCAGTGAATGATGCTGTGGACTGACGTGGAACTTCCTGAAACACAATCTCGCGAGAGTTGCATCTGAAGCGGTGACGTGCCACGAAAAGTCTTGGGAGCTGCCAGCGAGTCAGCTTCGTGTCCTGAAGGTAATATCTGTGACATGAAATGAGCCAATACAGGCCCTTTACACAATAGCACTGACCGGTTTATTCCAATGAGGAGAGTGTGTTATAAATTGACATGTAGGCCTAAACTTATAAAAAAAAAAAAACTTGTCTAAACGTGTCTGTCCACTAGATGGCGACAGGGATGCCATATAATCTACAGCAGGGGTCACCAACTAAAATTCACCGAGGTCCAATTGGTGAAAATTTTCTCGCGCGAAGGTCCGGAGCATCACAGTGTTGATTTGTACCTCAAAAATAAATAAATAAAATCATTGTAGTCACATCAGTGTCTACATTATGGCAATAGTATTTTGCTAACATAAGCATCAGTTTAAAACTAGGGGATATCAAATAATAAAATAAAAAAGTTTTTTTTTTTCTTATGTCAATCAAATACAGTTAAAAAAAATCAAACAAAATGCTTTTATAATGGTCCTTGGCTCAGAACACAGGAGACACAGGGGTTTAGAGCTGACCTCTGTTCCTTTCTACTTCTGTCTCTCTCATTTCTCCGCTGTCTGTCTCACAGTCACCGCTCCATATGTTTCCAAATCCTCAGATCTAATTGGTTGATAGCGTCACATGCAAGATTTTCTGTCTGCTTTTACGCAGAAAACGATTCACCCATTAAAACTAAAGTGGAACGTACTGCGCCTCAAAACACAGGTTTCCTCTTAATTCTCTGGTGAATATGAGGCAGCTCTGTCCTCTGTGGAACAGAGGGACAGACACCGAGAGGGGAGGGGTGAGCTGTGGGACAGAAGGACACCGAGAGGGCAGAGCCGCTCACAGCCTGTGTCGCGTCCTCTCTCGCCGCTCCGTAAAAACGAAACTTAAGTCTGTTGTAAACGGAACAGTCCTGTCCCTCCGCACTCAGTCTGGACCAACTCCTCTCATTTTGTTGGACAGTAACAGAAAACACAGCTGATTTAACCCCTGCACTGTTCATGTTAAAGTTTTAAAGCACCAGGATACGATGCTGTTGACGCGCCGCAGCGGCGCGAGAGCTCCCGGGGAGTGAACAGGCTGAACGGGTTCGGGTCCGCGGAGTGGGACAGAGGTTCGGGTCCGGATGGGAGGGCATCTGGGTCCGGATTCGGACCGCGGTCCGCCTGTTAACGACCTCTGATCTACAGTATATTCAGTAATCGGTCAAAGTGTGTTTATTCGTGTTGCAACAGATGAGGTCGAATAATAAATATATTCCTGAAAAGACAATTGTTTAATTTTCAAAGCTCTCAGAACTGAAGTGCTCCAGTCATTTACAAAACGATTTACTCCAAAAGTATGCTTTATTCAAATGAAGAGAGCGAGCAAGAAAATATATATATAAAAATTACAGTTTTTATTCTTTTTTCTTGAATACTTGGATACAAACTACATCTTCACATGTCAGCTCCTGTAGAAGAGGTATGAATAAACATTATATAAACATCAATAAATGCCAGGCAGTCAATAATGTTAAATAATTGTGCCAGTTTCCTGTGATTTATTGAATTATACACACTTTTCTCAGTATCAAATAACTCACCAAGTAAAGTTTGTCATCCTCAATCCAATGTTTCCATCCACGGTTGGCTTTTTCTCCTTTCTGGGTGCACACCAGTTTGTCCCCCTCCCAAACCACAAGACTCTACATACAAGCAGACACACCTTACATTTATTATTGCCCCTTGAGAGCATATTTTAAAGCCATAAAGACTAATTTCAGTGATATAAACTCTCCACCCACCTTGACATTTCTGTTGTCTAGTCCCTTGGTGTATTCATCAAACTCCACCCCTACAGTAAAGGGCAGTTCATAATTCCTGAATGTGCTAAGGGTTTTGAAATCAAACTTATCTCCATCTTGAGTAACAACTTTGGTCTGAGACAGAGAAAGTGCAATTTTTCTTGTAGCAAAGTCAATATCTGGGAAGAGAGAAAAGAGACAATGTCATACAACACTTGAAACACTTTAGCTGTTGGTGTGCATAAATAATAGAAGATAAAAGTCTGCATTTTTTTACTTGTAATTTTATTTACAGTCAAACATAACATTGTTTAAATAACACGACACCCCCAAACAGCAACATTTCTTACTCAGTGCTTTTAAATATTCCTCAAATTTGTTGTTGGTTTCCAGTATCCATTTGCCGCTGAAGTCTGCAGGCATGGTTGTATCGGCTGTCTATAGATGTTTCACAGAGTCCAGGTAGAAGGAGCACAGTGTCCTCCTGCTTTTATTTAAGTCAAGGGGCATGTGGGTAGAGAACTATTGATACGAGAGTTTACTGCTTGAAGGGGATTGGCGGGGTCAGTTGTGTTGAAAGGGGAGGGTAAAACTCACCCAGTTCTTTTGGCCTCTGCAGAGTCAAGGGGGGGGGGGGGGGGGGGGGGGTATGGGTTATAAGGGCAGAGTCAATGTTTGGGTGCCCAAACAGACAAACACAGCTCAAATATTCACTTACATACAACATATAGGACTCTGTACGCAACAAAGAGCGATGTACAGATACGGACAGATATTGTGTAACAGTTTACTCTGTATTTGCCTTGTCTACGGGGTAATTGCAGATCATTAGGGTTAAGAAAGTTTATAGTACAAAATAAACTGTTTTTGTGGTGACCAAAGAGTTACTCTTTGCATGTTTTCAAATAGAACTTACATTACAAGAACTCACCAAAATTATTACTTGAGCAAAAGTAAAAGGTATTAAATGTATAGTATACAAATTACTTTTGAAAGAGGTTTTTATAATTGCACAACAAAACCTACTACTACTAATACTTCAATGCAACTAGAGTACTATTACTATCAGTAACTACCAATGACTGTACTTCGGTATAACTAACATTGTTTCCTTTTACACTCAACTAAAAGTACTTTAGTGTTTAACTCATGTGTTACTTTACTGTGACTTTATTATTATAATTTATAAATGAACTAATGGATAGCACAGTTGCTTGCAAGTACTATATTGGTCTTGTTGCATTGTATTATGTGAAATCAAATGGTGGGACTGGAGATACCATTTGCGGCACGGTGGTTTAGTGATTAGCATTCTCGCCTCACAGCAAGAAGGTCCCGGGTTTGATTCCTGGATCGTGTGGAGTTTGCATGTTCTCCCTGTGTCTGGGTGGGTTTCCTCTGGGTGCTCTGGTTTCCCCCATCAACCTCAAAACATGCACAATAGGCTAAAAAACCTCCAGCCAGATCCTCCTGGCTCAAGATCTGGAGAAAGGTCCCCGGGTTGCCCCAGCAGCATTGAGGGATGGGTCAAATGCAGAGAACAAATTTCCCCTACGGGGATCAATAAAAGTATTATAAATAAATAAATTTGACTGTTGTGTAGTCTGTCTTGTCTGCCTATTAACATTCTCCTCACTTTTGGAGTTTGAAAAATAAATACAAGCTGTTTTTATCCACCCACAAAGCCCCTGTTTTTACTGAGGTGTATTTTATCGCAAATAAATGTAAATAGAGCCTTGACTTGTGCATTAAAGTCTCATTGGGGCCCTACGTGAGAGCATAATTTCTGAAGCAGCCAAAGCAGCGAGGATCAATAGCAAATCCCCAGGAGAGGCACACATAAACAGAGCCTGCAGGTAGATACTGGACAGATAGTGGCTTAGAGTGAATGCACAAGAAGCAGGAAGCAGAACGTTAGAGCCACAGTAGTGAATCAGGAGATACTGGACATGCACAAAAAAGATGCAGACAAATTGGTTACATAACTGATTTATTACTTGTTATCCGCTGGCACAATTCACAAGGAACTGGGAGTAATACATATATTTACAGACGTCATACTATATATATATATATATATATATATATATATATATATATATATATATATATATATATATATATATATATATATATATATATATATATACACTAGATCTCAAAGCAGACATTTTCAGTCCAAACCTTCTTTGAACGGACTATTACAGAGCATTTATTCACCCCATCTGACATCAGCCTGACACTCAAACTCAACTACAGCTGCATACATTGAAAAAGAAATAAATCAAAGCAGTCCCCACCTCAAGACCAATACAAAATTGTGTGTTTGAGGTGTTATATCATATGTTATACACATATCTACATATATGTGTATGTTGATTAGCTTTGGGAGAAACAGGACAGCGTTAATTTTCTTTTTTTTTATGTGCATCTGTTGTTGAACTGGTATTTAAATGGACAAAACAAAGGCAGAGGTGTGGAATGTGTGGAACCAAAAAAATAGTCAGTTTAGGACTTCTTGAAAACCTGCTTGCAGACAACACCAGCGGCTCTCAGCTCCTGGAATTAAACAGACAACAAAGTTAAGCTTTGAAAAGGTTAACGTTGTATGCAGTTACTATGGCAAACTGAAAGATAACATAATTCTATCTGTCAGGGAAATATTTGGGGTTGTTGGGGGCAGGCACTTTGGCATTTCTGCCACTAGAGGCCACTGTTTGTCTTCAATCAAGTACATTGTCAGCTTCCTGGTAATAACTCATTTCATGGGTTTCTGACTAAGACACCTGCTGGAATCACTTTATTTTTTTCTCCCTTGGTGACATTATAGAAAGTGAATTATGTGGTAATGGAAATGGCAGTGTACAGATTACTTAGCCCATTCAGATGCTAATATTTTTACCTTTTTTAATTATATTCAAAAGAAAAGGTTAGTGAAAGTCTTTGTTACATAAATTAGGTTTGCCAAGTAGTGATAACAACATGACAATGGAATTTACCTTTTCAGCAGCCAACAATAGTGGCACATTATACCTGACAAGAGAATAATTACATTTTACTCTTTTGTGACTAACATGATGTGTGTGCTACTCTTTTCCATATGACATGTGTGGCTCTAGGCATGTGCCACTACAGCAACAGAGCAAAGTCCTGCAAAATGTATTCACATCACATTGTGCTGAGAGGCACTGTGGGTTTTGGATTTAAGTGTCCAAATTGCATATATTAATATTCTTGGCACACAACAATGTTTTCATACCAGATGAAGTTCATCTCCTTCTACCCAGTGGGTCCAGCCTCTGCCTTCGATCTCCCCCTTCTGAACACACACCAGCTTATCTCCTTCCCATGTGATAGTGGTCTGAAGGCAACAATAAGAGTGAGAAAAAATATGTAATTACACAAAAGTGCATGCAGCTTACACATTGTACCTATTAAACTGCCACCTGGTGTGGTCCTATTTGACTATTATTGCCTTTCTATCATCTGGAATAAACATCAGCAAGACATTTTCACCACAAAACTGCAACTCAATGGATATTTTCTCTTTTTTGACCATTCTCTGCAACACCTAATTGTAATATCCCAATAGATCAACAGTTTCTGAAATACTCAGGCCAGTCTATGCAACGTTCACCTTTATCCACTTTTTTTCCATTCTGATGCTAGGTTTTAACTTCAGCAGATTTGTATTCAACATGTCTGTATGTCTGAATGCACTGAGGTGATGCCATATCATGATCGTTTACCTAAATCGTTTACCTAATTTAACAGGTGTACCTAATAAAGTGGCCAGTGAGTGTATGTTAAAATACGCGGCCCTCCTGTTTATTCACAGTCCCAACAGCTTATCACTAAACAACCCTGGCGTACAAAATGGAGTTTGTATCCAGGGGCACTACAGATAATCCTGTCCTGTTTAAAATTCATGGACTCAATTTATCACATCATTGGGACAAGACTTCAAAAGTGTATGCCCACTCACCATACACTTCCTGTCGTCCACCCCAGACAGGTCCTCCTCAAACTCTTTGCCCACGTGGAAGTCCATGTTGTAGTTTTTAAAAGTACTGAGCGTCTTGATGATGATGTGGTCTCCGTCGTGGGTGATGTCCTTGTCGGGTTTCAGCAAGGTGGCAATTTTCCTGATGGCAATGTTTACATCTGCAAATGAGAGCCACGGGAATACAGACAGGAAGACGTTCATTAAACATACAAGTGCCCTGCTGCGGAAACAGTTTATGAAGCTCCTTTTCAATCGTATCTGTGATTACATCAAAAATAAAACCGTGATAGTAATTTTCTATTAGATGTTCCATATTGGTCCATAAAATTGACTCATTTTCTCAGACTTGTCTCCTGCTAATAGAAGCGTTATTAAACTCACCAAGGGCCTTCAGGTACTCCTCAAAGTTGTCGTTGGAAATCATTTTCCAATATCCGTTCAGATCAGCAGGCATGTTGGCTGTTTTACCTGCTGTTACTTCCACAGAACAAGGCCTGGGGGCTGCTGGTGGTGGAGTGCACAGCCTTCTGTCAGAAATCCCAATTTGAATCCTACTCTCCCTAATCCGATTATCAACGCTGGCTCATTTTTTATTGAAATTACCACTTGCGCCTCCCACTCCCCTCCCACTAAAGAGTCCACATACCCAATCAAGCCTTTTATATATACAGTGTTTAGGTACATGTGGCATAAATACTGAGAATAATGTATAACATGTATGGAGAGAGCTTACCCTGCCTAAACGAGATTAGTTTGAATGTGCCTCCTTTGTAACATATGGAATTCCACGTGTGACAGATTTGCAGTTGTTTGAGGCTTTGTTGTTAAAGTGGCTTTGGCAGATGTAGTTTCCTGCTGCATAACCAGCACCAAGCCTGTAAGAATAGAAACAACTTAGGGACTAGGGCTGCACAATATATGGCAAATTTATAGTGTCACAAAATTGACAATCGCAATATCCGTATTACAAGAAAACAAAAACAAAAAATAATAATCACAGCACAGAAATTCACAGAGCGGCCCTAAAAATCATTATCCAGTTAGAGACTATGTTTGGACAAAAGTTTAAAAAGTCCTGGTTTTAGTTCAGATCAGTCTGAAATCTAGTCCTCGTCCTAGACCTGGTTTAGACACAGTTTAGTTCTGGTTTAAATCTGTTAATTCTGGGTTCATCCTGGTTAAGTCCTGATTTTATTCCGGTTCAGTCCTGGTCTAGTCCTCATTTACAGTGGGGCAAAAAAGTATTTAGTCAGCCACCAGTTGTGCAAGTTCTCCCACTTAAAAAGATGAGAGAGGCCTGTAATTTTCATCATAGGTATACCTCAACTATGAGAGACAAAATGAGAAAAAAAAATCCAGAAAATCACATTGTCTGACTTTTAAAGAATTTATTTGCAAATTATGGTGGAAAATAATTATTTGGTCAATAACCAAAGTTCATTTCAGTACTTTGTTATATACCCTTTGTTGGCAATGACAGAGGTCAAACGTTTTCTGTAAGTCTTCACAAGGTTTTCACAAACTGTTGCTGGTATTTTGGCCCATTCCTCCATGCAGATCTCCTCTAGAGCAGTGATGTTTTGGGGCTGTCGCTGGGCAACACTGGACTTTCAACTCCCTCCAAAGATTTTCTATGGGGTTGAGATCTGGAGACTGGCTAGGCCACTCCAGGACCTTGAAATGCTTCTTACGAAGCCACTCCATCGTTACCCGGGCAGTGTGTTTGGGATCATTGTCATGCTGAAAGACCCAGCCACGTTTCCTCCTTCCTTTACACGGATCAGTCGTCCTGGTCCCTTTGCTGAAAAACAGCCCCAAAGCATGATGTTCCCACCCCCATGCTTTACAGTAGGTATGGTGTTCTTTGGATGCAACTCAGCATTCTTTCTCCTCCAAACACGACGAGTAGAGTTTTTACCAAAAAGTTCTATTTTGGTTTCATCTGACCATATGACATTCTCCCAATCCTCTTCTGGATCATCCAAATGCTCTCTAGCAAACTTCAGACGGGCCTGCACATGTACTGGCTTTAGCAGGGGGACACGTCTGGCACTGCAGGATTTGAGTCCTGGCGGCGTAGTGTGTTACTGATGGTAGCCTTTGTTACTTTGGTCCCAGCTCTCTGCAGGACATTCACTAGGTCCCCCCAGTGTGGTTCTGGGATTTTTGCTCACCATTCTTGTGATCATTTTGACCCCACGGGGTGAGATCTTGCGGGGAGCCCCAGGTCGAGGGAGATTATCAGTGGTCTTGTATGTCTTCCATTTCCTATTAATTGCTCCCACAGTTGATTTCTTCACACCAAGCTGCTTACCTATTGCAGATTCAGTCTTCCCAGCCTGGTGCAGGTCTACAATTTTGTTTCTGGTGTCCTTTGACAGCTCTTTGGTCTTGGCCATAGTGGAGTTTGGAGTGGGACTGTTTGAGGTTGTGGACAGATGTCTTTTATAGAGATAACCAGTTCAAACAGGTGCCATTAATACAGGTAACGAGTGGAGGACAGAGGAGCCTCTTACAGAAGAAGTTACAGCTCTGTGAGAGACAGAAATCTTGCTTGTTTGTAGGTGACCAAATACTTATTTTCCACCATAATTTGCAAATAAATTCTTTAAAAATCAGACAATGTGATTTTCTGATTTTTTTTTCTCATTTTGTCTCTCATAGTTGAGGTATACCTATAATGAAAATTACAGGCCTCTCTCATCTTTTTAAGTGGGAGAACTTGCACAATTGGTGGCTGACTAAATACTTTTTTGCCCCACTGTAGTTTGTTGTTTCTAATTTACACATGGTTTAGACCTGGTTTAGTTCTGATTTAGTCCTGGTTTAGTGTTTGTTTTCATTTAGCTCTATTTTTACCACAGCTTTGCATTTCTTTCTAAACTTAAACTCAATTAAATTTTTGCTATGTCAGAAAAGATATCCAAATATTACTGGTCATTTTGTTATTGCAATATTAAACACAGTTCACATCTAACATTGTGTAGCCCTAACTCAGACAGTGATCACTTGGTTGAATAGGGCAGACAATGTAGAGAAAATCTTCAGTCACAAGGCCGAAACAACCTCGTCTTAAAATAGCCTTGCGGAAACAATTGAATGACCCCCAAGAGGCTTGTCAAATCTTTTGCCTCGCCTAAATAACTCAATTAATTTGATAATGTCCCTTTTTGGCAGAGCTGCAGTGAACACGCACATAAAGTATCAAAGGATTTCAGTCATCAGTAACACAGTGGAGCACAGAGCCAGTGGACTGAGTGAGAACTGTAGCCGGGCAACAGTCAGGTTTACTTATTCTTGAGGGAAAACAAAAAAGCTGGACTCAAACACAGCAGTGTGATAACTGAGAGAACTGAAGAGATGCAGAATGAATAGCTCGAAGGTTGGAGTAAATGGAAAAATATTAAAAAAGAACCTTGAAATACAAGTTGGAAGTCAGTAAACTATAAGATGGTGGAGATAAACTACAATTTAATCCAACTGCAAGGGTCACAAGCCAGTGTACTACTTGCCAGTACCAAGCTTAGATACAAAGAAAGGGTAGTGTCAGAAAAAACATTCAGCGGTATTTCTTAATTAAACTATATTATATAATCATAAAATCTTATAGCTCTGTATGTCTGTATGTGTTACACTTTTTTAATTGAACAACTGAAAGAATTCCACTTTTTTACAATATTAAAATTGTATTTATTTAGGTGACAAAAGTTCTAAACATAGCACTCAGACTTTATTCACAAAGCTACACTCTTCACTACAAACCACAGCAAAAATAAGACACCCATTTATATTATTGTTTGGCACAAAGATCTAGTTTTAAATTAGAATGTATTTTTATAACTAATGAGGTGAATACAGGTGGATGTTAATAAATTAAAATATTGTGGATAAGTCCATTAATTTCAGCAGATAAATTCAACAAAATGCATATAGATTCAATACATAGGATGAAATATATTAAGTAGTTTATTGATGATGATGAAATGACTCACATTTAACAAAAAACTGAATTTAGTATCTCATAAAATTTTATTCCATATACACAATCATCATAAATTAATATACATGTGTGTACTGAATTGATATTATAAACTGAACTACTGAAATAAAATCAATAATTAAAATTTTCTCATATGCACCTGTATTTGACCATGTTTCCTCACAAAAGTGTTTGAGGAAATGGACCGTAACTAAATCTGAGGTGAATATGTCTCAACTGTGTGAATGCTTATTGCTCAGGTGTTGCCTGACAAACACATATTGCATTTGAGCTTGTGCAAACCTATTCCACGGTGCACTCCTATGGAAATAAATACAGATGCCATCCCTGAAGAGAGGCACTGATGCTTGAAGAGCTCCTGTGCTCGGCTCCAGTCCTTGGCTGTCTGTCCATCACTGCTCAGTCATCCAGGCTGCTCACTGGATTTGCGGCCTGTTTTGTGAGCGGCCTTAGCACTGCGCCCTTATTCCTCTTCTCGCTGTCCTGCGTGTAGAGATTGTGCTCCTGAATATATTGTAGTACTGAGTCAGGGATGAGGTATTTCACACTGGCACCGCGTCTCAAAGCCCGCCGGACCTCTGTGGCACTGGTCTCATTCCTAATCCATTCCTTCACTAGAAATATGTTTTGTCTATGGCGTGACAAAATGTCTGATTCGTGCACAGTCCGTTCAGGTTGCAGTCCTCCTCGGCTCACGCAGACGAGGCCGAAACATCCAGCGACTTCCTCTATGTGCCAGTCCAACCACAGCCCTGGGATCTTGAAACTTTCGAGGAAATCAGCATCCACATAGAAGCTTCAGCTGTACAGATGCACCTATGGGCAGAACCAGTTATAGGTGTTAAATATTGAATGATGTCTGTACACTGCCAAAAAGTATTCCTCAGCATATCAGAGTATACATTTGAAAGAAAAAGTATTGGCACTCCCATACTAGGATTTCTGCATGATTTGGTCATAAAATGTGATGTGATCTTCATCTAAGTCACAACAATAGACAAACGCAGTCTGCTTAACTTAATGCTGCAAAAAAAAAAAGAAGAAGAAAAAAAAAGAATCATGTTTTTATTGAGCATTTATGTAAACTATCACAGTACAAGGTAGAAAAAGTATTGGAATCCCTAGGCTAGTGACCTCTTCAAGAGCTAATTGGAGTTTGGTGTCAGCCAACCTGGGGTCCAATCAGTGTGAGAAGATTGGAGGGGTGGCTTAAAGTGGCCCTGACCAAAAAAACAAAAACCAAAAAAACACCCCCCCAGTTTTGAGTTTGCCATTCTGAAGAAGCATTACTTGATGTGAACCATGCCTCGCACAAAAGAGCTCTCAGAAGACCTACGAGTAAGAATTGTTGACTTGCATAAAGCTGGAAAGCGTTACAAAAGTATCTCTAAAAGCATTGATGTTCCAAAGTCCACAGTCTATAAATGGAGAAGGTTGTGAAAGAAGTGCTGAAATTATAAATTATATTTATAATTTAGAAATACACTTAATTTTGCATCAATGCTCATTCTACATAACTAACATCTAAAAAGATGGCCTCGGCCTCGTTTCCCATGTACATCACCTATCTCCGGATCATCAGGGCTCCTTCTATGGACCATTTGTGATACTGACCACTGCAGACTGGAAACACCCACAAGAGCTGCTGTTTTGGAGATGCTCTGACCTAGTCATCTAGCCATCACAATTAGGCCCTTAACAAACTCGCTCACATCCTTACGCTTCTAACAGATTGCACACAAATAGAATATTTTTTAAATAACTTGAAGTTCTTACTTGAGGTGGGAGGTGTGTTTCCATTGGAGTTCTTGTGCGTTGTTGTGCTTTTTTCATACTCCTTAAGAATATGGTTGTAATGATATCTGCACAATCACAGAAAGAAAAACAGAAAGAGCATTAACACTTCCATATGCCAATTTCCACCTTTAGTATAACTCAGTGTTAGAGTGGCTAACCTAATCTCTTTTATTATATTTTTGACAGATAATTTTTTTATGTAAATTGGATAAAACACTTATCATAAGCATAAGCTTTATCAAAACAAGAAAAAAAAACACTATTGTAAATGTATATAACAAGTATAAAAACCTGCAGTGTTTTAAAGTAAAGCCTCTTAAAAAACATGAGTAGATTTACTTGTGAATGTGCTGAGAGTGACACAGTGTGACGTGCCCTGCTCTCACTCAGGCCGGGACAACAGGCCGTTTCATGTGTGGATCAACACCGTGGTTGCGCAAACATGGCTTAGGGCAGTTCACTGAGAGGGGTCACTAAGAAGGAGATTTGAGGGTGTACAGAAGAGTGGGTAAGGGGTAAGAAAAGTGATGTAACAGGAAGGCCCTGCTATATATCATTACTTAAGTATTATTACTAAAGTATCTCTCAATTATAGTAGTGTGTATTTTTAGTTTGAAGATAATAATACTTAAGAAAAATACATATGGAGCATTTAAATTAATCAATAAACCATAACATTTTTAACCTTTACCCGTTTAGTCTATTGGCATGAAAAAATATATCATATTTTCAATAAATGGACAAGGAAGAAATAATTTGTGGATTCCGAACATTGTCTGGGCACAAGGATTTTTAAAAGGATTCTGTACCATTGTGAGATAGGGCCAAAGATACTAATTAATAAGTTCCTTCACTGACAAGTGGTCAGTGAAGGAACTAGTTACTTTTAGTGGATTCTTTGCCATTATATAATTATATAAAGGCTTTGTGGCACAATGGATAGAGCGTGTACTGGTACCTCCTCCTCCCCAAATAAATGCAAAACATAACTGTGAACAAAGTTAGTTCTCGTATAGTCAAAAGGCCTTCCAATCATAGCACCTCCCTTTAATTCTCTCTTGAAATACATTTATACCCAACCAGACAACCTTGTAGAGACAATTACTCCCAGCGGACAAATAAAGTTTATAGCTAGTGATTCTGATATGACCATATGAAGAGCAGAGACCAGACAACAGTCCCATCTCACAGGACCCAGGAGACCACCACTCCACTCAGCCAACCCTGTTACAAAAGAACTTGGCATGAAACAGAGATTACGGAGGAGAATATATTACACTGAACATTATTCTATACATATGTCAGCAAAGCCCACTTATTCACTGAGAGCAACCATGAGCGTTGCAAAATTGCCCAGACTAAATACGGACAAATAAAAACTCATATGTCTGCTTATGTAATAATCCCTACAATAAGGAAGTGAAATTAGCAGTGGATATGCAGGGCATTATATACTGGTTATAACAGCTTTAGTTATAACCAGTGAATATGACTTGTTTTTACTTAGACCTTGAGATGACTTTTGCTATAAATTTTTTTTATTGTAACTGATGACGCTCTGCACCTCATGGTGACTACAGTCTCCATCCAGTCTGGCTGCTGACTCTCCCATTCATCAACCGTGATCCAGTCAGAGGTTTGCAAAGCCAGCTTCGCCATAGCTATTCTGTGTTTAGCCGGTACCAGCCCTTGTTTTCCATAGCAGTCGCTCACCGGAGATACAATGCCACCCAGCACCTTATACTGCCCTGCAAATGAAAGCAAATACATAATACCTTTCTTGGTGATGACAACCAACAACACATTTCTAAATTAAATAGGTAGTATAGCAATTTATTCTAGTATAGCGATTCATTGGTGTGATTAAGACTTCAGAGCAGTGTTAACACTGCTGCATTAGGTCTAACTAATCTCTGGTCACCTAAGCTTAGAGGTAAAAGGTCAAAGGGAATTTCTAAGAGCATTATTACTAAAACATGTCTTTATCCTGATGCAGAACTATAATTAATAAATGAAACATAATTATGTAGCTAACTAATAATTCATGTCAGTCATTAGATAGAGGATTCCAACTCTTTGACTAAGAATGTAACAGTTTTAAAACAATCACTAATTTCAAGTAGACATGGACATGAACTGACCAGTGCTGTGCATGTGGTCCCTAGCCAGCTCAAACAGCCTCATGTGCTGGTTGGTGATGGGATTAAAAGACCCACAGGCCAGCAGTACAAGCGGGATACGGCAGCCAGCCATCTTCTTTTATTCTGATTAAAAGTAGAAGAAAGATTAAAATAAAATAAAATAAAATAAAGACTTTCTATTGAAAGACATTTGTAGGAATATACATTCTTCTATTTTTAGGTTTTATTTAGGCCTGTTGAATGCATCTGTTATTCATGGTTCTTAAAATAACAAAGAGCAAGTCTTGTTAACTAACTCCTCCAGGAAGGTTTTGATTTGTTTTTAGGCTATTTGCAGTTATGAATGAACCATATAGTCTACATAGAGTTTCTGTATTGTTGATATCTCATACTCGTTTGTAAAATGCATGTCCATAGAAAAGGTTGCATGCTTTCCCATTGTATGTCATTGTGATAACAGAAGTGTTTACACAAATACCTCCATAGTAAAATATAATAAAAATATAATAAAACGGTAATATGTATCAGCATCAAACGTGTCATTAAAATAGGTAATTACAATTAATTAAAAAAAAAAAAAGTAACGAGGGCTAATTGTGGCTTTCTAGTTACAGCAGATTTCCGCAAGTCATTTGTTCTATCAGACCATCAACTTCCAACTACAAAATTTAACAACTAGTCTTTTTCATTTTAAAGTCAAAGTAACACGTGTAACGCTAATGCTTATATCACCTGTATGACATTGAACTAACTTAGTCCAACGGAGCAACACAAAAGATGACACGGAAACGAATGTATATTTTAACAAATCAGAAAATGTCGCGTTCGACTGCTATAAAAAAGTCATACAGTGCCATAAATATTAAACTACATTACCTTTATCACATTGTTGTTGTTGCTCGGGGAGAGTGCTACTTTTATCTCCTTCCCCCTAAACCCCGAGCTTCACTTGTTTGGTTCCTACTAAAAGGAAATTGCAGGGCGTCCTCTGGCGGTGGATGTTATTATTGGACACAGTGCAGGAGCTGTCTGTGGTGCTGAAACAACTTGGTGCACTGTAATTGCGAGGCGTGTCTTACGGAAGAGATAATTTAGACCTGGCAGCGAGGTCTTGGCTCTTAAAGCCAAAAAAAATGATGCTTTTAGAAACAGCTCCATAATAATATGACCTTTTACAGCAGCCTCAGGCACCTCCACGCCCATAGACCTTTCACAGCCTTGCTGTTAACAGCATATAAGAGAAGCTTTGCTGAACACCTATTGACTGCAGGAACCAGCAGCAGACCACACGTAACAGGTGATTATTAAATGGGCCTGGTGCAAATGGCTTCTCCAATAACTTGCTTGCTGTAAAGGCTGTGGCAGGATGTAACTGTTCAGAAAAGTGCTGTGACATTTTGAAGGGCATGGGAGGAGTTTCAATTCTATTCTAATAACTATAAAGGCACAACAAACTGCACATATAGTTGCAAAACAAAAGTTATAACTTAAGCTAAATTATTAAATTTTGGTTTAATAAATATCAGTTAGCATGTCACTACAAACTATTGATTCCAACTGTCCCACACTTCAAGATGCTCATCTTTTTTTTAGAGAATTTATTTATGCAAATGTCAGCTCATACAAACAGTTGGAATACTCTTTACTCTTTCTGGGTTAACTAAAAATAAATAGATAGAAAGTTAATTTGCACATTATTACGGAAAAATAAATAAGCGTTTGACATCAGTCACAAGTTTAGTGTAAGTTACAGTGAGAAAAAAACTGACAAAACAACAATATATCTATAGCTACTGAGCTGTAGCTTTTTTAGTTTAGTAAAGTGAGTTGTCAATGACATGAAAGTTTGTTATAATATACTAACTTGTGAAGGTTGGAGTAGGTAGCCTATACATAGTGAGGACATTGTGCTCATTATGCTTCATTTTCTCCCTGCTGCAGCAGCTGTAACTTAGCTGCCACTATCCATGGAGACTGCCTTGAGACTACAGTGTGTGTGTATGTAATTGTGTGCAAGTCATTTGTGTGCATGTAAATGTTGTCTTGCATGTGTTTTGTCTGCTTGAATGTTGCCTCTGTCTTTGTTATCCTCTTAACTCACTTGAGGTCTGCCCCTCTCCATAATCCCCAGAACGCACTCCCACACCCACAGAGGAAGAGCAATGGGAATAATTGAGGAACACACTACTGCTAGAGACAACCAGTGATTCTGCCACAGGGCGAAAACTGAAAGAGTCAAATCTGTGAGGGGGAGTAGGCTACGGCTCTGCCTTTTCGGCTCTCGTTAGGAAGATACTGCTGAAAACACCATGCTATAGCAGCTGCTTCATGCACTTTTGAAAGCAATTTGCTTGTAACGGCTGCTGTAATATCCTGAAAAACATGCAAAGATAGAAGAAGAAAGTCTCTGTTGTGGCAAGAAAGCTAAATTTAGCAGAATGCACTGAGATTATAAAATCTGTCAGTGGGTTACGCAACTTTATTCAGGGATATTTGAGTGTTATTAAAACCTATATGAGATATTGAAGGGGCCCTATTATGCAAAATCAACTTTTCTGAGCTTACCATATTATAATTTTGTTCCATCATCAAAACATACATGAACAGGGGCGTAACATCAGGCAGTGCAGCTGCACTGGGGCCCAAGACATTACAGGTTCAATGAGAGACTGCCAATCATGGCATAGCCTAAATTATACAAGGATACAGTTGTCTTTGAGTATATGTTGACCTAAAGATATAATATGCAGAACTTCTCGGTGAGTGTCTGTATACATAGCCTACCTGGCTGTATATTTCAGTCCTTTCTTCATTCTCCCCCCAAAAAAAGTGAGATTTCTGTTAACAAAAGTCAAAAGTAAAGATAAAAACTTTTGCCATGTGAAATAAGCCTGAGGTTGGGCTTTCATTTACTTTTTTTTATTTTTATTGGTGATAGTGTGTTTTCCAAAATAATGTTCTAAAGGCCATAACCTATAGGCATAACCTATGTGGAAAAGGGGATTAATATTATGTGATGCTGGTTAACTTACATTTTCACAAAAATCCAGCATCATGTACAGTTTCCGTGATTCTCTGAATCCAATCTAAATCCACATTCACATGCAGTGCAAAAACACCCGTCTCTCAAAAATACAGTCAAGTGACCTTCCATAAGCAACGTAAAGGGCGAAAGTTACATATCATCTTACTAGTAAGGTCCAGTTTTTGAAAACCTTTATGCAAAACTAGGTCCGTTTCTAAAACACAAAAGCGTGTATGGAATAACTATTAAACTGTACTCTTATTTTAAATATTAGGTCGCTTTGAATCTTTCAAACGTGACAGTTGTGTCTTAATTTGAAAGGTCCTGACAGGAAGTGCATTGCTGTTGACGCTGCGCTCACTCACAGAGGCGCTCTCTCTCCGGAGAAGCGTCGTCTCTCTGTCCGCTGCCTCTGTCACAGCGGAGGACAGCAGGCTGGCTCTGAGCAGGCGAGCCGGGATTTGAGAAGAGGAGAGGACGGGGAAGACATCTTCACCCACACTGCTCAACAAACAAACAAACAAACATGCAGCACCGCGGGATATCTTTCCTTCTTCTTTGGCTCGTCTGGGGCCATTCCTGTGCTACCGCGGGAAAAGGTAAGAAGAGGAAAAAAGATAGTGAGTGTGCGATGATTAATTGCTTGTGTTATTTTAATTTGGGATAAAAGAGCGCCCAACTTTGTCGCTGCCTTATTACTGCGTTTCTGCATGGCGTGGGACTGGTACTTAACAAACCACGATGAGCTCTTTAGGCTCCAAAACTATCTGCATTTGTCTTTTTTATAGCAGACCAATTAGCGAGTGGGACAGGTGTGCAGATGCGTAGAAGTTAGCCGTCAAGTTAGCAGCAAACACTATAGCCTACTACACATGACATATTCCACTGATACTGCTGTTATTCACACTTTTACTGTTAATAAAAACTGGCACTGTGTTTTCAGTTTACAATAGGGTAGCCTACGTTAAGATTAATCCTTGAAACGTATTTTGTTCCACACCTTCCACAGAAAAAAGATGAATTGGTGATTAGCATATACTTAAAATAACATTTCTGTTCTCCTATAGTTCCTATAAGGGATATTTGCAGCCCGCAGACATTTTAGTTATAATAATAGCCCCAATAACAGAGTTAAAGAAATGCATATAAAGCAGGTGAGCACTTATGAAGAGGATGAGTGTTATAACGCTGGGTTTCTGTGGCTTGTTATAACTTTACAAGGCTGTTTATTAAAAAGCACAGTTTCCTTTTCCATTTAAATGCTAAGTCAATATGAACATAACACAAGTGACAAGCAATTTTAAGTCTTTCACGATATTGCTCATGTTATTGAATACATGTCCTCACTGTACACCTTGAATTCATTTTTACAGTTTGCATTGTTTTATAGCTGGAAAGAAAATGTAGCAGATGCTGGCAGATTAGGCATGCATTTTATTTTTATTTTATAAATTTAAAGCTGAATCCACTTTAATTAGCTCTCTCTTTGTGGTTTTGTTGTTTGCGTGCTAAATCAACATAATCCTTGCCCTAAATTTCAGAAAAGTTGAGATGTTTTAAGGATTTTTGTGTTTGTTTGGAGAGCTCATTTGCACTCTTCCCCTCCTTCCATAAAACATAAGAGGCAATCCCACTATTTGTTGTACATACCACAAAGATGTTGTCAGCCATTTGCTTGCTGGTGCTGATTAGCTTGTTGGCCAGTGATCTGAAGATGATTTCTGACTTCTCTTATCGATTAGTGCTTAGCGGTGGGTGGTAGTGGTCAGGGCCTGTTGTTTTCAATCACTGTGTACTTCCATATTTCCCTCTCTCACACTCTTGGAGGCATGCACAAACCCACTGTGCCGACTGGTGTTGCCTGTGAAGTGCAGCGGCGGTTTACACTGGTATTAATTGGGTCTCTGGAGTGAGAGCGCAGAGCTGACTGGATGTCTGCGCTCAACCAAACATTATTATTATTTTCACTGTTTATGAAGGACCTCCATATGGCTCAGAGCCATCCGCAAGCCTAAATAGCTTTAAAGCAGCTTCTGATTCAATTTGCATAGGCCATATAGAGTGCATATGTGCAGGTGCATCATGGAGCGGTTGGACAAATACACTAATGAGAATGTAGAAATGATTGGGATGGCATAGACTTACTTTTCTGTGTGTTTTTATGTTGACTTGGGAAAAACATTTTCGGGCCAACATTGGTAGAAAAAATAGATCAAGGACTTTCTCAGCTTGATGTTGTAGAGCCTATAAATGCAAAATTACACATTTTGTACAGGTTCTACCACATCAGCAGAATATAGCATATACATCAGGCTTTACATAAGGAGTGAGGAAATAAACCAGAACAAATGAATGCCAAGAAACTGAGAGCGAGTGAAAAGACAGACAGTGGGAATGAAGAAAAAGATCAGATTTATGGTGGTCCTTTCAACAGAGCCATCGAGCTGCATTATCCTCACTGCAACATAAATTGTGGAAGCCATGGAGAAGGGAGAAGCATAACTCAGCCTTTCCTCTCCTTGCCGTAGAGACCAAGCCTGTCCATCTTTCGCTCTTTACTGTCATTTGTGGCCTTTCTATTTTCTTTGCTGCTCTGTGATTTTCTCTCTTGGTCTTTCTCTGTGCTCTGCTCCACTGAGCTGATGCCTTTCAGAGGGCAAATGTCACAGAGACAGACCAGCGTTTCGTCATTCCACTTTACTGTCTTTATTCTACTACTATTCTTGTTTCCGCACCTCTCCTCAAACGGTTTGGGGCTCAATTGAGATCCTTTCTTTTTACCAGATCTTTCTCACTCATATTTAGTCCACATATTGTATCTGTGTTAGCCAAGGAGGTTACAATTTTGTCTTTAAGTGAGATAACTAAAAAGTTATAGACAGTTTTGATGACATTTTTAGAAAGTAATTGTAAATAGTGGTACTAATGGTAATAATGGAGAGTAATGGGGCAAGCAAAAAAGAAAATTATGTTTTGTAGTTTGAATCCAGTAATAATGCATCAGTCTTATAAAGCGCTTTTCTAGGCACTCACTTGTCCATTATTCATTCACTCCTCAGTCACACTCGGTGGTGGTGACGAAGTACGCCCGAAGTACACCCCAAGTAGGGAGTGTAGGGATTTTTTTTAAGGATTCTGAACCATTCTAAGATTGGGTCAAATATACTAAATTCACAAGGGATCAGTAAAGGAACAGCACATTAGTTTTTGTGTGATTTTTACCATTAAGAGTTATGAGAGGTTTAGACAGACCATAGTCCAGTCTGACAGTGCCTAGTGAATGAGCTTAGGTTCACAAGACTGTCTCTCTGGTTTGTTTTGACATTTAAGATTGCACTGGGACAACAAGAATGTGCAAATTAGGGCAGATATGCAAATGAATACCTAATTTTGATGTTAATTACTTATCTGAGCTAATTATAATATGTCTGATGAGGCATACGTAGAGGGCAGAAAATGGAGAGCATGCCATTGATGATGTATGTGTTGTTATGTTTGTGTGAGCTGTGTGTATAGGCGCACCAGCTGGTCTCGGCCCCAGCAGAGCATTTCACTGGGACTCATTGGTTGCTGCTGACCTTATGTCAACATGCACAGCTCTAAATAATTTTCATGATTTTACTTTTTTCAAAACAAAAATAAGTATAGAAAGGCAAGTCTTTATTTGTTGGTAAAAGTGATAGAGGTGTTATTCTAACGGGAAGAATGAACGAAATAGAAAAAAATACATGCATCCATATAGACAATTAGTGAAAAACGCAGCTCTGTATATAGTAACGTAACAATGTTACATGACTGTTGCTCATTAGAGTCACATCTTCATATGCCTTAATTGCATTTGTGTTTTTGGTTTAGATGTGTGTGGGGCTTTTGTTGTTGGTGCTAACGCATGAGTTAGCACAGACAAGCCCAGCATATCCATATTTGACTATCTAACCACATGCAATCTTTAGGGTATTGAACTGACAAAAAACTGCATAGCTGACTGTATCTTCAAATTCTACAGTAAAAGGAGCAACTTTTCCATGCACATTTTCAAACATTTTATTTCCTTGAATCTCGTGTTCCATCAAGGCTTATGGCATGGTGATTGAAGTATACACATAGCTTGTATATTCCCTGTACACTGTTGCAGGCTGAACTAAAGACTGAAATGAGTGTCCTCTGAGCTGTGCCATTGAAGTGTTGTCTATTGTCTCTAGTACACTGGCCCAGTAGTCCTTTATTAAAGAATATAGTGTGGCCCAGTGAGGCTCATGATAAAGCTGAAGTTATGAAGACATGCTTCAGTGCGCAGAGTTTTAATTATACACCCAACACAAACTTATTAGTCTGTGTTTGTACAGCCCACTGTGTTAACACTAGAGTGTGTGCTTAGTGCTTTAAACCCATTTGAACATAAAGACACTCACGTGCACGGCGGCAGTTGTGCACGGCCCTTTTCATCTTCCACACAACTCAATTGAGTCATCTCCTTGATCTGCGTTTCAAGCTGTCCTGTGTGGGGCTGTTGTATTTTCAGTCCAGAGCCTCGCTGACGGCTTCAAATGGCTTTGTACTTGATTTCCTTGCTTCTGATTCTCACCCAGAGAAACCATGAAAGTACCATGTGATTTCTGTTGTGAGATATGAGTCTGCTGATGTTCGACAACTCCAGCTTTATAGAAACAAAGTGAAACTCGTGGAGCACAGGTGTAAGTCATGCCAAAGGAAAATACTTTTACGTTTTTTCACTTTGTCAACAAGGCATCCCAAACAAGAAGAGGTGATAGCTGCAGACAAACAGAGGCTGTGTCCTTGTTTTTGGAGGAATATACAGAGAACAAAGGCTTGTTCCTGTCCTCTGCATCAGGCCCCTCTCACTGCTCCTATAGCTCCAATAGGCGCTCTGGGCTCACAACACAGCTACGGGAGCAGGGAAAGCATTCCCACCCCAGAAAAACAGTGCTCTCAATTTTGTTTGTTTTTAGCTGCATATCTTTGCTGTGTTTGATGCTCTTTCTGTGTGAGCCCCCACCTGTCTCTTTCTCCCTTCATCATCTGCCACTGCCTCCTCTATCCTGCAGCAGCACATCACCTATAAAGGTCTAAATTTAGATATGCTTATCTTGTGTAGAAAATAGCTTAAGTTGTGTAGAAATGTGGTCATATGGACATTCATTCCTTCGAACAGAATAAAAGTGTGTTATTTTGTGTAACACCCAATAGGGCTAGAACTTTTGTATTTTGAACATTGTGATAATGATAAGACCTACACTCTTTAAATGGTTCCTTGTGTAAAGTAAATGTCAACAGATAAGTAGTAAACTTTTATATTTGCTTTTATCACAGATTGATTAAAGGTTATTATTTGGACAATTTTTTGATGAGAAATTAGAATACCATATTATTGTAATTTAAATGGTTCTTTCTTTTATACACTATATTTCCAAATATATTCACTCACCCACCAAATAACTGGATTGGTGTGGGGTTGTTTTACAAGAGCTGGGCTTGGCCCCTTAGTTCCAGTGAAAGGAACTCTGAATGCTTCAGCACCAAGAGATTTTGGGAACAGTCTGGTGATGGCCACTTCCTGTTCCAACATGACTGTGCACCAGTGCACAAAGCACGGTCCATAAAGTCATGGATGAGCGAGACTGGTGTGGAAGAAGTTGATTGGCCTGGACAGAGTCCTGATGAATTAGAGCAAAGACTGCAAGCCAGGCCTTCTCGTACTCAGTGTCTGACGTTGGACGAGAATGTCAAACGCGGAGATGTCTGACGTAGATAGAGGCAAAGGGTGGGCCGACATCATATTAAACCCTGTGGATTAAGAATGGAATGTCACTTAAGTTTATATGTATGTAAAGGCAGGCATAGTTTTGGAAATATAGTGTAGATATTATGATTGTTGATATTTGGCAATATATTGTGCTTCCCTCAACTTGACACAACTGTCAGATGATGTAAATTACAGTTTTAATGGACTGTATATGGTGCTTTAAATATGTAGGCCTTGTGTACTTTTCTACTATTATGGTAGTTTCTGTCTATGCCTCGTAATGAGCTGGATTTTCCCCCTCACCATTTTTGTTGGTGTGGCAAGCCCCTGTCACAGCAGATGAGCTTTAATTCTGACTGACTTAAATTTAATGACATTTTCTGTTTATTTTACTCATGCTCCAGCGCCTTTGCTATTACATCTCTGTTCCCTGTCAGCAAGAAGTGCCATTAATCTTTCTGCAGGTTCAGCATTGTTTTAGCGTTTGATAATGCTGCTTACCAAGGGTTTTGAAAGCCATTATTGTTAATCGACATTTGTCATCAAAAGCACAATTTATTTTTTCATCAAGACAAGAATCGTTGGTGTGTGGTGTATTTCATTCTAATGTAAACATCCCCACCCACTATATTCTTGTGTTATTTGAGACAGCAGATCTGACTCCAGAGACTCTTGTTTGCACGCTTTTATTAGGTATTTCTTGTGTGACCTTCACCAACAAATGTATCTTTCTGCTGCCGCTTGTTTGTCGTTGATCAAAAAAAAAAAAAAAAAACTTAAAAAAAATAACATTTTTTTTTTAAACTAAAAAAACAACAACAACCAAAAACATTGAAATTGTCAGGACCAACGGAGAAATGATCAGTTTTTGGTGTACAATTTGAGGCTCCATTGCAAGATGGGGTCAAAGATATTAACTCCGCTTACAGTGGATAACATATAAGTCCTTTGTGGTGGAATCAATAGAGCATGTACCCCTGAACTAGAAAAACCATGGTCCAAGCCCATGTCTGACCACTAACTTTCCTATTAAGATACACAGCCAAATCCAATGCCTTAACAGGGGTCTGTGATCTCCAAATGCTTAGATGATGCCTTGGTTATTTGTGTGCAGTAAAATGACTGTCTTTTTTGTCTGTGTAGTTGTGATTTTAAAAGACACAAGCATTTGTTAAAAGAAAGGACTACAAACAAAAACACATAGGTACACTGAATCTATGGCTGAAAGTGTTTATTCAACTTGTCACAATGAACCCACCACTGAACCCTCACATTTCTATTCAAATGCCACTGCTTTATGTGCAAATTGCTCACCCCCATATCACTGTTCCACTTTGCTCTGTAATTATAGTCAATTTGTAGTATTCACAAGAAGACAATCGCTATTGTATTGATTTGAAAAGACACCACAAACACGATGATGTATCTGAGATTAAAATTAATTTCTGAAGACAACAACACAAAGGATTAATTTCCAAGGCATGGCAACATACTTCCAAAAAATGAAAATGTAAAATGTAAAATGCACAACTTTTGTATTCTATTTTCTAGATCTTTACATTAAAATCATGTCTGCTTTGTAGCCTTTTGGATCAAACCCTATACTGAAGTCCTAAACATGTGGTGAGAGTAGATTGTTTTGTTGTTGTATTTTTCCATGAGTGGCTCACACTGTTGTGGTACTTGTACACTTACACACTGTGTAATGATGCTTTCTTGTGCAGTTGGGGATCAGATACAAACAGTGACCGAAGACGTCAGCCCTGTAAACAATAAGATGGATGTGTGAAAATCATAGAGACACGTCAGAGTGAAGACTCCAGCTCAGTGCTCTTCACCCTGTGGCCTTTTCTGCTGTCCTTTCAATTTCCACACTTTAATGACTACTGCTGGACTCTAGCATCCCGCAATAGACCAAAAATGTCATACGGTATGGTCTGAAGGTTCTTGGTCATTCAGGTCATGTTCTAATCTGAGATATATCTTTGGTGGTTTTGAGCCACTCATATAGATTTGGTCATTGTCTGTTTATGGGGAGCTCAGACACCTGTAATCAGTTGATATCCCCAGCGTTTTCCAACCTAATCACATTTTTCAGATTTGATCATTTTACATACAGCAATTGTACAGAATTCTTTAAAAAATCCTGGTTCAGGATTGTATTCCAGGACCTATTTACAAGAAAATAAAAATTTTCTTATGAAATTCTTCATGAAAATTTAACCATTACTTTCAGTGATATCTTGCTAATACACTAACAGACAAACCAACCATCAAACAAACCAATGCCTTGGAAAAAATAACTTCCATAACCTCTTTGGGGGATAAACTTCTTGCCTGTTTGAAATACAAAGTAATAGTGTTTTGATATTGACTTAACACCCTTCATGTTTTCCACATTGTCCTTCTGAATAACTATGTGTATTATGTATTTTGTCTTCTCAAAAATTAGATAGATTGATATTATGAGCTGTACCGTGAATGTACTATGGTGGCTCTGATGTTGGTAAACTGTTTCACATCTCTTTTCCTTGAGCTCAGACAAGTCACCTTCAGCCTGTCCTATTTATTGAACCCCTGCGTTCATTTCTTTGGCAGCTGACTCTGAAGTTGAAAGGAAAGATGGAGGACAGAGGCATCTGAGAAAAAACTAAAAAAAAAGAAGAAAGGCATGAGGCTTGAGTGAGGCCGACAAAAGAGACAACGCTCAGAGGGAACAGGAGGCAAGGACAGACAAGAAACAAGGTTTGAGGGAAGCAGATAGAAAAAGGATGAGAAAACATTGTTATGACAGAGAGAGGGTCAGATAAAGGGAGGCGTGTTGGTGTTGCCATTGGCGCTGGTTGTTTGGTGGGCAGTGGTGAGGCCCAGAACGATTCATCATGATTATGTGATGTGGGCAGGTAATGTCACAGCAGGCAGCGCCCGGGTACAGCCGGGGCCAAAACGGACGCTATTTCTGGGCCTCTGTCTTTGCCAGCTCTGATTTGGTTGGTCACATGATCTGTCCCGTGTCCTCTCTGTCCTCTGAAAGCCTTTTACCTCTGTAATACTTTGATAAATATATACTTGTTTGTGCTTTTCCATACTTATAATAGGGCTGCACGATATATTTTTGTCACTATAGTTGTTTTGTTTTTCCTGTTTTGCTACCACACTATTTGTTGCTTTTGCAAAAAAAAAACAAAAAAACAAAAAACACAACAATAAAAAAACAGTCTAGACTTTGCTGTAATGAACCTAATTTGTCCAAATGTCAGATTTTCTTTGTTACAAAATTGCTTAGTGTTTGTAGCTTTTGCCTGTCACATAACCTCTTGTAGTTTTAGGAATGTATTGCTTTATGTAAAGTTGAATGCTATGTGCACTTGCACTCAACAGTATGTTGTTGCACAGTGTGGTTGGAGGCAAGTCTAAATGATTAATGATGCCCGTACAGCGTCTGTGCCAAGGATGCAGCTAAGTGTCATTCTTTCTTACTGCTGTCTGTCCATAAATTTTGCATGGGCCTTCGTCGTACTGCCTCTCAATTGAGTCTGTCTATTCTTTTCATGCTAGATCACTGTTGTTTACATTAGTTTTCTCAATATTGCTTTTGGGATGAAAATTCAAGAAATCTTAATATTACCTGGATGGAGAAAAATATTTCTAGAAGACACAGGATCATTAGCAACAATCACACCACACCGTCAGTATAATCACACAGCTGACAGTTCATCCAGAGAGGTATTAGTGTGTTACTCGCCGTTAAATGCCCACGGCGCAATGGAATATGATTACTTGTCTGCAGCGTTGCATCGTCAGCACAATCCTGGGAAACAGCCCAACTTCATTTAGTTTTTCTTCCTGTACTCGGAGTGCTTGGACAGCTGTTTAGGATAATTTATGTCTTTATTGTGGAGGTATATAACTGAGCACTTTTTTATAGGACATTGTCTCTTTTTAACCTTTAGTTTAGTCCATGACATTCTGCCTCAAATGGACAAGAACACTACACTAATATACTGCTGAGAACACATGATCTAAACCCATTAAGGGGCTACTGTGTTGGTGCCAAGGTTATGTGTTTGAATGTGTTGCTTTCTTTTGTTTTTGTAGAGTATCTGGAAGTCAGATATACTCTTTGGTTTGTTGTGCATTAAAAGAAAGCGGCAGTTCTCATCTTGATCACAGTTATTTTCCTCAGTGTGTGGTCAGCGGGGAATTCTAATGGAAGTGGTCCTGGTGAAAGGCGCTACTTTGAGATAAACGCCTCATAATCACCACATTGTTATTGCCTTACACCTGTTTTGGGTTTTGCATGGGTTTATATTTAAGCTTAATGGTGTGGCACTGATTTTCTTTAACTCATTTTTACTCATTCACTTTTGCAAGGCTACTATATCAGTTGCACTTGTTGGCTTAATACGTTCTCCCTGACTTTGGTAGAACCCTTTGATCTACTTTTGGTGAAATTTGCTTTCTGAATGACTGAGAAGAAGTAAGACATCTACATTGATCTTAAAATGACTACATCTGACCTGGACATAGGCCCATTAGCTGCAGGGCTGACACAGAGATGTACATGGGCCAACAACCATTCAACTCTTACATTTATTCACTAGTGGTAGTTTTGGAGTCAACAACTTACTTAACGCATGTCTTTTTAACACTATATACAGTACCATCTGCAGAGAACTTGCAGACTCCACCAAGAAGAGATCCTGAGATCCTGTGTGAGCCAGCCCGAGGATTGAGCCAATAATCTCCTTGTTTGGAAGCATGAATGCTAACCTCTCTGCCATACTACAAAATAAAAATGTGAGGAATCAGTGAAAACAGAGCTGTACACAGTTTTTTGGATAAACGAGTGAGAGCAGACTGGATGTAGAGGGCTTGTTGATTGGTCAGTGCTTCCTGGAGTGGGCGGGGGTTTGTGGGAAAGGCAGAGTTTTGTGGAATCTCACGTTCTGAGGGCTCAAAAACTCAGTGCAAGAGAAGAATTACTCAAATAGGCATCAATGAAGCAAAACACTACATCAGGTATGTTTTTGATGAGGGAACATAATATGGTAAAAAGCTAAACAAAGTCAATTTTGCATAATATATTCCCTTTAAAAGCAGTAATTTTGTTATAGTTTTTAGTGTTTGTGTTTTCCAGTGCTCATTTCAGATTTAATGCAGGAGCAATTTTGTGCTCAGTTTGATGACCTTTGACTTTGCTTGTTTTCCATGAGATTATAGAGCTGCCGTGATGGGTTACATTTAATGTAGTGAGGAAGCAGCACGGCAACTGAAATTTACATTAGTAGTTAGCTAGCTGCGTGTGACAGCAGTCACTAAAGAAGTGCAAATAAGTGCAACCATTATTAACAAATTGAATCTATTTGCTCTACTGTATATATGTGCATGATAGAGTGCTCAATAAACAGCCAGAGTGTTTATTGAGGGGCTTCTGATCTTTGCCACTTTGTCTGGCATTTTCTTTCTCGTACAAAAGATAAGAGAAAATGTTATTGGACAGCCGAGGAGCTCCTGATGTGATTTGGTTTCCTGGAAGAATAACTTTGTCACAACAGAGATTTGAAAGCACAAAAGTGAAATAATGCTGTGCCTGCCTCTGAGCAGCTTTACGGCTGAAGCAGAGCAGTGGATTTGTGTCTCCTCAGATAGAGACGCTCCTTGATGGATGCTTTTGTTGAATCTGCGCATTTGATTCTTGTTGGCAGTCTAGAATAGTCGTTGAATATTCAGAATACATGTGTTTTTTTATTATTTCAATACAATAATTCTGATTCATTTTGCACGCATGGTAAATTGAGCTTTTTAAAAAAAAAGGAAGACAGAGTGAGGAGGAGTAAGTACATACAAACCAAACTGCTGAGCCTACTCCACCCTCAGAGATATGATTATGTCTCAATAAGAATTTAGGCCTAAGTCTTTCTTTGAAGATTTATGTTTTGTTTGACATATTTTGTTTGTATGGCATAATAATTGTGAGATAATTATCATCACAAAGTCAACAAGTGTGAAGAGCTGCTGTCCTAACTGGGTTTTTGTATCCTAAATGGACAGTAAATTTCTATGGATTTGTGCAGAAAACAGACCAACCAGCATTTTAATCTTGTCATGCACTACACAGTATCAACTGAAAAATTTCAGTAGGGAGGATTTCTTGAACTTAACGCTGCCTTACAACTGAAGCAGTGTTTGTCATTTGTATCTACTAAATAACTAAAAACTAGTGTTAATTCCCTCACAGTGCAATCTGCTTCTCTCTTTGCTAAACTGATATTATTAATGAAGGAAGCGATGTCAGAGGATCTTTATAAGTGGCTCTGACTAATCAATACTTAATGCTTTTAACACAACCATTTTAAAGCATGTCAAACCTACAAAAGCCTTTATAGTGTATAGTTGTAGCTATTGATATTTCACTAGTGTCAGTCCTAGGAACCTATCTAAACACGTTTGTAATCTTGTAAATCTGAAATGCTGAAATATACAATAATGTGCCATATTAAAACACTTACATGATCAGAGCAGCAAAGCATTTTATTTACAAAGCCATGTAATCACAAAAGGCATGAATTCTTTCAGAATTGAGAAAGCCTCTTGGATAAGAGGTGAAACGTCTTCAATTTGAAAAATCCAATCCAGATGACTGCTTTTTTAACTTTTTGTTGCGATGCAATTACCCTGGACGAGTGAGAGTCTTCACAGACATATGGACTGTTAGACTATTATAATAAACTGTTTTAGCCTCAGTTATCACACGGACTGATTAGGAGTGCCACACACGTGCATCAAGAAATAGTTGCAGGATGTAACTCGAGTTCTCTGAGTAAGATAATCAGTGCAGTATTTAACACCATATTTTGTATTTCAGTTATAGACTTAGTGACTTTTGTCCCTTAAAAATGGTGGCGGCTCTTTAGAGTTTAAATTTTGTATTTTTAGGAACAATTGGCTCTTTGGATACAGATCCCTGCCTTAAAGATTGTGTGCCTATAAGTTTACATTGTGCAGAATGCCAATTGGAATTGCCCAAGGCATTATTTCTGCAACACTGTAAGGAATGTGGCCTGGATGTTATTGAGTTTTCTGATTGGAGTGACCTAAAGTATTTTTGTGCCAAATGTCATGAATGTCCAATAAACTAATTTGTTTTCCTCCCTATAGAGATTTTCTTTTTGAATGCCGTTGGAATACAGGGGAGTATGTTGATCATCTCCATGACAACGCCGAACAAAATGTGACCTGCCTGGGTCTGATTGACTTTTATGATCAGGGTCACAAAGAGGATTTTTCTGTCAAGTTTCATCTCTTTCTGAAAAACACATTTTTTTTTTCTTTCTTTTCTTTCTTTCATTTTCAGGGAGTGCTAGTGTGTGCCTCCTCCCAGTTTTGACATTCCTGTATTCAGGGCTGGGCAGAGAATAAGTGATTCAAATGTAAGCTCATTTAGACAGAGCATATGTGATTTTTAAGGATTTTGATATCAGTGCCGAGCAATTTACCAACCCCAAAACCGTAAGAAATAGCACATGGCTCCAATTGACTTTTTTTTTAGTGGTGTAATGTAAAGAATGTTTGTGCCAAATTTCATGCGTATCATAAAAATGTTAATATTTCTTGCAGTCTCTAGGGTTTGCTATGGCACTCACTTCAGCGTCAATGAGTCTAATCTGTTCAGGCCGGGGGAGCCATGAAGTGATTGAAATTTGAGCTCAATAGGGCCACGCATGTCCACATAAGGTGTTGTTAAAGATACACTTGTTTTTTGCCGCAGCACTACTGGAAAACCGGAAAGGAGTTTGCAAAAATGTAGATAACTTTTGGTCCTCCATGTCTCTAGATGACTCTGACCATTTTTGAGCTCATTTGGTCCAAAGCCCCAGGAGGAGTTTGTTAGAGTATAAGGTGTGATGAGGCTCAGAGAATTCAAACCAATATGACCGACTTCCTGTTTGTAGAAGGGCAGAGTTATTATGTTTTAGGTTTGCGTTGAAATTTCATTGCCCTGTGCCAAAGTAGGGGTGTCCCAAGTCCCATAGGGGTCAAATTACTGGGGGCGCTGTCGAGCCATTTTGTTTTGGGCATGTCCAATTTGGCTATGAATGCAGTTTTGGCCAGACCAGATCGCTGTGCCAAATTTTGTTTTCAGCTATGCTGAAGGGGTCAAATTTGCTAATTTGAAAAATTCTGAGAAAAAAACAAAGAACAATAGGCCATGCGCCTGCTTCGCTTGGCTCGGGCCTAATAATTGCTTATATGCAGAGGATACCAAAGGGCTAGTTAGACTTGAACAAGCATTTCCAGTTCACGTGGGATGGATAGTGATGATCGCAGTCGAACCTTGGCTGGGTTTAAGTGGTATTATAGACTTAAGCCGGGCTGTCCCTGAATGTCCTGTGGGACTGTTGTACAATCTGTCAACATTACCTTTCCCCGGCTCTGTCTCTCTCTTTCCTCTTCTCTATCTCTTTAATACATCTTCTATAGAGCCATTGTAGTCTCATCTGCCTAATCTACAGACACTGTTTATCAGCTGACTTTCTTTGCACCTTGAATCTGCATATAGTGCACAGGGTCAAGCAGACCGACAATGGCAGTGAAGTATTCACGCATCTAGTGCTGTTTAGTTTTTGGTAAACTGTAATAAATATCAATGCACTGTGGTCATCTATTTTCAGGATTTCTTACGGTGGATAATTGTAGACATTCTTTATTGCATGAATATTGTAATAATTAAAATATTTGTTTTGTAAAGAACTCAATTATTTATACTGTATTTTCTATACACTTTAAAATTGCTTTCCTAGAATAATGAAACCCTAAAAACCTTGATTGACAGACACACAGGATACAATGAACCTTTGTAGATTAGAGGTACTAAACTTTATACTTAAACTAACTAAATAAAAAAACAAAAAAACAAAAACAAAAACAACATTTTGCTGTGCTGTCCCTCATGGGCCCAGTAAAAACAGTAATGCATTTACTAATATGTGATAAATAATGGAGCATGTTTAAAGAGCCGCTGTAGTAATCTTCAGTCAGTTTTAATAGATGCTAGAGAGTATCTTAACGTTGCATATGGAGGAGTGAGTGAATGTGTTTTCACAGACTGTAAAGTTTCTATCTTCATTAAAATTTAAATTATTTTCCCCCAGAAACCAGTGCTCCATTTTTACTTTTCACTGAGCTCTGCATCTTTGACTGCACACACCTTCACTATCTAGGCCAAAGCACCCCCCGGCCACAGCACAAATGTAAGTACCATCACGCACAAGAAACCAAAGCTCTACTGCCTCCACTCACTGCCACAGAGGAGAAGGTTTGCACTGACTGAACCTTGGACCGTGTGTTATACTGGAATCTCTCACACTACCCTCAAAGACCTCACAGATGTCTTCACAGAGATGGACAAACCATAAACACACCTAATGCTAGTGCCAGCCAGACACGGCCATCCCTCTGTCTGCTGCTCAGGCCAGGAATAGCTGTAGATGTGTGCTTGTAAATGCATTGTCCCAGAAGAGATGCAGTGTGCTCCTCTCCAGGAATAGATTACCGGCTGATCCTTTATCATCAGGACCATTGCTCAGAGTGGCCCATTGCTTCACCATCAGTTACCAGTTACAAACGCATATAAGGACACAAGTACCTGATCCAAAATCAGGACTGCAGACATGACACAACAGTTAGGGCTTATGTCTTTGTTGCATTAAAACCAGGGATGACCTCGTAAAAAAAAAAAAAAAAATTCTATCCAGGTTTGGGACCAGCACAAAGAGTACACTGGCTTGTGACTCTCTGTGGTTATATTTTTTTAACACCACTTTTAACACCTTTTAACAACACGATTAAATTGTATGAAAGAGGCCGTTTTTACCCGTTTTCTGTCATCGAGAAACTGCAGTTCTTTCTGTTTGATTTGACCATGTTGTATCTTCAGAAATATATTAATTAAATTTCAGAAGAAGTTTTAGCTCCCACTTCCACTGACGCTTTGACTGCAGCTCAGTGCCCTCTGGACGTCATAGAGAAGAATTTGATGTGGCAGCTTTTAAGATTACGTCTTGGAACATTAGCCTTTATAAGTAACATTGCTTGATAAAAGAGGAGCTACAAAGTCAGATACAGAGAGATACAGCTCTAAAATGATCTTCATAAAGACGTCCATAAAACGGTGCCTCCAGATATTCATGGGCATTCTCTTTTTTCATCCCACTGAAACTCATTTGCTGCTGCATAAAAACCAGATTAAGCATTAAATCATAACCTTGCTCCATGTCCGCAACAAAACCCACCATATACTTTCATTTATTTTACTAGGTTTACACAGGAACATTAGGGCCACTTTTTTCCTGTTCAAATGAAACCTGTTGCCACATATAATTTAGTCCCATTTATGCAGGCTGGGAAAAGCTACAGGAACTTATTTTGAGACTTTTTTATATATAACATAAAAACTGAAATGCAGTGACCTTTTACATAGATTGCTGACGTTCTTGCTTTTGTAGTCCAAACATTTCCATTATGTCCACAAGAGACACATTAGGTTATTTGAGCTGTATGTTAAGCTGCATTGTGTAAAAAGGTAAAAAATAATGTTTTCAAATCATGGAGATGTGGGGATGAAGCAAATGTAGTTGTTTTTCTTTGACATACCTTGTGATTATAAGCATGAGTTTTCTATGTTAACTTGTTCCTAGCCATGGCAAAATATAGCCACAGGGGTATCACTCTTCGTAATCTCAAATCTACAGGGGGTCTGCATGAAAAATGTGGTTAAATTAATATCAAGTTTGGCAAAGCGAGATCATGCATTACACAAACCATGCCTGTGGCAATGAAGTCCAGAGAAAGAAGGACTGACTAATGGATTGATTTTAGTTCTTACTAAAATTTCCAACACTACTGTTTAACTTGTTGTTCATAAAAGACATCTCAACTTGATTCTGTGATCAGATACTGAGTGCCAAGATAGAAAACAACAGGCAGTGTAATCTTTGTTTAGAGATACTTGTGAGCTCCTTGAAAGTGTTTTATTTGACTAAGGAGCCAGGGCTTTCAGCCAAGATTGAAGTGCAATTTTGCGCCAAGATGTGGACTACTATTTCTGTTTACTATTGTTAATGGCAACTATAATTGAGTTATTTTCAACAGTAATAAGGTAGTTGTAGGTAGATCTTGGGCTGACAACAGAGCATTACCCTTGTTGATGCATCCGGTATGTTTTTTTTACTAAACAATGGAGGGAGGCAAGGTCTGTTGGGTGTTCACTGAGGAGACCTTTGCTATGAGAAATACAATAGTCTATATGTGAGCAACAGTAGGATGGTAATTTATCACAAGGGAACATTTCCTCACACAATGAGAGCCTCTCTTTCTCCTCTCTCTAAAAGGTCAGGAGATGGAAGCCATTTCTTCTGAAGAATGAGTGCCTCTGGTTCCTGCTATTTCCATCACGACTTATGAATCCATTCTTTATCATCTGTAATAAAATTTGCCCTCGCTTGCTCTTGCATTATTATTTTCCCTCCCTATCCACTGTGTAAGATGACTCCGAGCAGATAGGGCGTTATCAGACTACCGTTAATGTTGGTGCAATTATTCACCTGCTAGAACAAGCACAAAGTCTGGTTAGCCTAATTATCACACTTTTTCTATCTCAGTAGAGTGTAATTATCAGAGTGGTAAGTTTTATATATGCAAAATTAATGCTCCAATCAGATTTAGGCTCAAATCGCATGTCTTTTCTTCTGTAGACTGACCAGCATATAATATATTTTCATATTCTTGGATGGCTTTAATGTATTCTTATAACCCACATTGACTAGTGTTGTCAAAATTCAATCTCAGTATGAAGAATCAGACTGTATAGATTTAATCTGAAAACATGAGATGTGATTTGAACTTTTTCAGTTACACCAAATAATGTCCCCAACATATATTTTCCAATTTTCTAACATTTTATGTGAATAATTAACCATCTTAATTAATGCAGTATTACAACAATATTTCAGCACATTCACAAATTTACAGATGGAGCTGGAGATTTTTTCACACATATTTTTTATGAGCACATTAGTATTCACAACACATATCCAGGCCTAATACACACAAAAACATACTCTCAAAAACACACACTAAGAGGCTTGTGAGGGATAAGACTAAAGGTCATGACTTGAATCGCTTTACAACAACTAAGACCAATAGCGTTTGGAATAAAATAGTACATATAGATCAGTGTGGTCCTGGACGAGCCTCCAAATATAGTATCTTTGATAATAAGTAGTTTCACCAAAAAAGCAAAACAGGGTAACTTATACCAATCAGAGCTACTGTAGCTCCAATTGCTGAAGAAGTTAATGCTGGTTCTGATAGAAATGTCACACTACAGGCAGTCATAATGTTATGCCTGATTGGACTATGTGAATATACCTTTTTTTCCTGGATGGTGGCATTGGCTTCCTTCTATCCCCCACAAAATTTGGAATGAGCAACATCTCATCAGCCTGCAATCACCTGACAGGAAGAGAGGGCAGAAATAAAAAGACCCGTAACATGCACCCAAGGCTCGTCCTGAATGCAAAATCAGTGCTGCTCCATATTTGGAGAGAGCTACAAGGAAAGGATGATGAAAACATGAGAAACAAAGCAAGTGCATGGAGCAGGAGGCATTTATAGAAGGTAGCCCAGGGGAAATACTCAAGTTTAGTTCACCGTCTTGGGAAATTACAAGATGATTATTGTCCATTGGGTTAAAGAAACTATAGGACGAGAAGACAAAAGAAAAAAACTTGATATGTTTCAGTTTTAAATGACAAACCAGCCCATCTAATGTCTTGTAAAATCCAGGCCAACTCAGAAACACAGAGATTTGTACGAGTGAATGTAAAAAAAAAAGCAACTTGGGAGATGGGACAAAGGAAATTCAATTTGATTGTAATCTGATGTACACACGCTACTGTTTGTGAGTGAAATTAGATTTTAGATTTGTTTTCTGTCCCCATCCTCCCCTTACAGTATTAGAGAAGGAGATCTATCTGCAAAGATCTATGGGTGTCTGTGATTGAAGAGTCATGTGGAGGGAATAGTGGCGAGATGGTGATCTATCAAACAGACAACAGATACTTCACTTCTTACTTTCCAAAACCACTGATACCACTGAAGTGCTACAGTTGTATTTGGCCTGATGCAAGCACTTAAAACAATCACACGTTTAGAGTAATAATGCCCCGATCAATGTTTTGTTTAGATTCTGCTGTTTTACAAGTTGACTTATCCACTGGCATTGTTTTTACACTGGATGCTCTTCTTGATGATATCCTTTACATTTGTCTGGGCTTGGGAAAGGCACAAAAAGTTCACTCGCTTGGGACTTGCTTGATTCTGCAATTAGAAAATGCATCAGAGTGCTTAATAAAGCTTCAGTTATGAGGTCACCCAGCTCTGGACCTCTATATTTTTTCCCCAAAAAACAGTGGTGAAACTTGTCATTGTACTAAATGGGGATAAAGCAAAAGTGGTGGTTTACTAGGTAAAAGATAACTACATTTGGTCATAATAAATACATTTAGGCCCAATTGCACAGTTACTGTAGGAATTGATATTTAGTGCCACAGATATGAGTAGTTTCTAGATAAGTTGTATCTTTGGTTTAGCAATTAAAACACAAAAAATACCAATAAATGGCATGCATTTGTAAGTGGTGTTTGTGCACAGAATTTCCCTAGAATGCCATAAACATGACACTTATGTTACAGACAAATATTATGGACCTTGTTAAATTTCCAAACTCTGTCTACAGTATTGTATATGAGTGTCATTATATTTTAAGTATTGAGGAAGCATTTATGTTCTCAGAATGAGTGGAGTCACATTATGGTCCCAAATATTGGGCATTTAGGGCATTTATTGGAACAGAAGATAATTTGGTCACTTGGCAATATACGCACCAGGGCATAGCCTTGATATCAGACAATTCTGCAAATGATGATTGTCTTGTTTTCTCGCACACATTTCCTATGACTTCATTAGTATTCATATGCACATATGCAGCCCTAAAATACACAAAAGCACACAATAAGCACACACATTGGTTGAAGCTAAAGGTTGTGACCTGTATAACTCCACTAAAACTAGATCAACAGCATTCATAACAACATGGCACATATGGCTCAGTGTAGCTTAATTGCCTGCTTGTTATTCCCATATGATAATTAGGGGAATATTGTAGGGATGCAGAAAGTACAAATTGACCCAGTGAACAACAGTCAGTAAGACTAAAACAAGGATAGTAAAATATGAGGATTTGCTTTTTTACATAATCCAAGGGTAGCAAGGAGAAATCACCCGATGCAGACTAGTGCCATCCGTGGACTCTTCTCTGTTTGAATTCAGATCAGGAGCCAAAAGGCATAAATGTGTTGGTTGCAATGCAGGTGAGAAACAAAGATCTATAGTGCAATAAAATAAATCAGCCACTAAACCTTTTTACCTATGCTTCTTCACTTTTTATTCAGTTGTTTTTTGTCATTATAAGTTTTTCAGTGCATTTTTTTTTACCACTTGTGCATTATTGAGTTAGCTTCCTCCATGTTGTTTTGACCTTGGACGCCTGAATACTGCATCCCTAGTGGCATGAGTGTTTTATGCCTTACTTTTCATGGATGCATTGATGATTTTGTCACACTGTTGGCCACATTCTCAACACTCGCTATTTTTATTTGGCCTTGAGTTACTCATTCAGCATTTCATGGCACAGCAGACAGTTTTCAATAACACAAAACTGATTTTCTATTACCAAATTGGACAGCACCAGCCTGCTACTGTTCACACAAATTGCAGTGTCTGAACATTTGAGCCATTGAACATTTGAAGGAAATAATGTGTTTTTTCTTAAGAATGAAACCCTGGACAAGGTCTGGCAAAAAAAAAAGAGAAAAAACAAAAAAGAACACAACACACTTATTTGTATTCGCCAAGGAGGTTATGTTTTTGCTGGCGTTGGCTCATTTATTTGTCTGTTAGCAACATAGCTCAAGTTATGGCCGGGTTATGAAACATTTTTCAGGATAGGTTTGCATTGGAACAAATGGTAAGTTTGAGGTGGTTCTGAATCACTGTCTGGATCCAGGAATTCTTACATAATTTAAGACCATGATTTTGCCAATTTGAAGTTATTCCAAATGCTAAGCCAAAGATTTTGTAGTCTATGAATCAAAATGTAAGGGTGGCACAGCCTTGGAAAAACTTAGTTATAGGGAGGAACTGGCTGAGGTCTGGTCTTTCTGAATACTTCTAGTTAAATGTATGCAGTGTTATTATGGGTTTTTTGAGGTTGCAGTGCAGAGTCAGAGGTCATCTTGGACAACAGACCTGACCCTGGAAGATTTCTGTACAAACCGTACACACTGTTCTACATAGTCCACTTTTTTAGTTTCACATTTCCTACTCCCACAAATACATCTCATTCTCTTTTCCTCTTTGAAGCTATTTTGCATTCTGGCCCCGATGCCTTTTGGCTGTAAAGCTTTTGCCATGCGGTGCTCTGTAGTTCCTACCAACACTAAGGCCTAATGAGTGCCGCACCACTGCTGTGTTGCTGTGTCAGGAACACAAAATAAAGCCTTAGTCAAAGCACAAGTCTAAAAAGGTGCAGTAGTAGCAGGAGCCTGCATTTGCACCAAATTAAGTCTGGAGTACATCTTTGTTCCTTTTACAAGTCCTCACTACTTGCATGTGGTTCTGGCCATTTAAAACTGGGCCCACAATTTCCACATTTCCTTATCAAATAATTGACTAGCTGTATATAGAACTTAATGATAATTAATCTTGAAAGCATGTTTGTGATTATGCAGTGAAAGAAAACATTACAATTACATTTTATACAGTATAACACATAAAGACACATGAAAAGCATATTACTTACACGTTAATCAGTCACATTCAGTACACATTTTGAAGCTGAATGTTTGCTTTTTAGCTATAAGGTCTAGCTCTAGGCATAAATAAGGCAAAATATGTCTGTTAAAAAGAATCTGAGGTTTTATATAGTTATTATTTTTGTTGCAGATAGAGAGATAGTTCAGGTAAAAAACAACAACAACATTGTAATCAGTTAGTGGGTTCTACAAATTTTATGGAGCTTTTAGAACTACCAGTGGTGAGGACATCCTCAGACCTTTCAAAATAAAAGCCTGTGAACGTGACAACATTGTTGGTCCACAGTAATCATTGACATCTAAAAATTGGAAAACCATTTTCATTTGAGGTATTTGATAATACATGCGTCATATATGGGAAATTAGGCCTAACGCTATGGTCTCGTGTTTTTTTTTTTATTGTCATATTCTGGGTAAGAAGCAGTGATTTTCCTGATTATCTTTGTGTGAATCCTGTTCCTCTTTCTGTTTGTCATGGGGAAAATCAGTAGTTTAAAAGGAAAAACCCAGTGATCCAGCTGCAGGGTGGGACTAGCTGATGCCACACTGGGAGCTGAAAATCTGAAAGAGAAATGCAGTGAGTTGAAAACTCTGTGTGATTTGAGTGATGGACAGTGTCTATGTGAACAGCTCACTGGCTTTGTTGTGTTTGTCCTTCTGCTTATTGGATTATTGACTTGTCTTCACACTGGGCTCGGGCACTTTTTTCTCACCACTATTGTATCAAAGATTATACCTCTCGGAGTACACCAAGGTCATTATGTCTGTACATTTTTTACTATGTTTGTTTCTTTTATATATATATAAATAGTGTTACCTCATTTGGCCCCAACATTGTCTTAATAATACATGAAAATAAGCAATGAGGGGCCAACAATACAAATATGTGCTGTTTCTTGCTAAATAGGATAAAATAGTTTGTTGAGTTGTGTTTTACTGTGACATGACATTAGCATTGTTCATCTACTTTACATGTGCAGTATACCATTATACCATTCATTACTTACACAATACTTACTATTGTCTGTGAAAAGTCTCACTCATCCAGGGTAATTGCATCGCAACAAAAGGTTTAAAAAGCATTCACCTGGTCTTGGTTTTTAAAGTTGAAGACATTTCACCTCTTATGCAAGAGGCTCTCTCAATTCTGAAACTGAACTGGTAAGAGAGCTGGTTTATATGCTCCTAGGGAGGAGGAGTTTTAGACCGGAAACTAAATTCTATTGGTTCAGGAGACTAAATAGATTATGAATAGCCTGAGTGGTTTCGGGTCATTAGGAGTCCTTTGTCCTCAGTTGGAGTGAGAGTCGTTAACACTCACCAGCCTGGTCAGCTCCTACAGATGTTAATGACCTGATTGAAACTGGTTTGTTTTGTTGGGTTTCAGGAGACTGTTGTAAACAGATGGAAGGTTGTATCTGAGACCACTGTTTCTCTTTAAAGAAGGTTTATCTTTTTTGACAAAGATGGCTTCTTTCACTCCTCGCTCAAACCATCCTTTCTTTCTGGCTAAGATTTGGACCTCACTGTCCTCAAAGGACACAATTCCCAGTTACAAACAGAGCAATGTTGTGTACTCCATCCACTGCAGTGAGAGCTGCAATGAACAGTACATTGGAGAAACCAAACAACCTCTGCACAAGAGGTTATGCCAACACCACAGTGCCAACTCCACTGGACCAGAATCTGCAGTACACCTACACTTGAAGGCCACAAACCACTCCTTTGAGGACAGTGAGGTCCGAATCGTAGCCAGAGAAAGGATGGTTTGAGCGAGAAAGAAGCAGTCTTTGTCAAAAAAGATAAACCTTCTTTAAGCAGAAATGTTGATCTCAGATACAGCCTCCCATCATTTACTACAGTCTCCTGAAACCCAAACAAAACAAACCAGTTTCACTCAGGTCATTAACATCTGAAGGAGCTGCCCAGGCTGGGGAGGGTTAACGACTGTCCCCCTCACTCCAGCTGAGGACAAAGGACCCCTAACGACCCGAAACCACTCAGGCTAGTCATAGTCTATTTAGTCTCCTGAACCAATAGAATTTAGTTTCAGGTCTAAAACTCCTCCTTCCTAGGAGCATATAAACCAGCTCTCTTACCAGTTCAATTTCAGAGTTGAGAAAGCTTCTTGGATAAGAGGTGAAATGTCTTCAACTTTAAATTCCAAGTCCAGATGACTGCTTTTTAAAGCTTTTGTTGCGATATACTTAGTATTGTCATTTTTGATAGTAATACATTATTCTGGGGTGCATGGGTTGCAGTTGTCGCCACTGATTGTTAGCTTGTGGTAAACTAGACAATGTGTGTATCCAGTGTTGTTGAAGTTAAAGATAATTAGTCTCCTAAAGTTGGTTTTATTAACAGCATGTAGCATTGTTTTTTATTTTGTTTGAACTTCCAGGTAAAATTAATTCTAGTTGAAGTACTGTAAAGCATTCAAGGATTCATTATTGAATCTTCTTCCATTTATCTGCTGGAGGTGGAGCCTATGCTAGTTGCTTTGGGTCTAAAGGAGGTTACACCCTATTCAATAGACAGTTTATCACTAAGTGCACATGACACTCCATCTCTACAATTAGTACATCTGGAATTACAGTGAAAATTAATGGGATTAAAAGAAGTCCATGTGTTGTGCAAAACTCAAACTGATTGGGTGTGGGCAGTTTTCATTTCTTGATTTGTCCAGCAATAAAATATGATTAAGTGATAATTCGCATGAAAGCCGAGTGATCAGACTGACCAGAAACAAGGTCATTGCAATCACTGTGGAGAAAATATTATGAATCAGAGCTAAGGGTGCTCCGATCGATCGGCCGCCGATCATGATCGGCCGATCATGGCTAAAAATAGAGTGATCGGTGATCGGTAAAATGGGCCAATCAGAAGGGCCGATCAAATTACAATAAATACGCGAGGCTCTCACATTTACTGTCCTGCAACTCTGGTTTGATTAAACAGCAGTCGCGTTATTTTAGCAGTGTTTTTAAGTTAAGCCCTGGTTATAAGTAACACAAACCTGCCCTGGAGGCACTGCTTTGTGTCCCCGCTGTGTCCCCGCCTGCTTTAGGAGCGCACGGGACAGAACCGAGGCGCAGCAGTGCGTGTATTTGCAAACACCAACGTAAATAGAGCTACAGCTAACCCGCTAACAGTTACGTTAAAAGGATTAAGAAAGTTCAGAGTCTGCCTGTGTCTTGTTGCGCGGAGAAAACTGTGCATTTTGTGGCTTAAACTGCACCAAATGGCTGCTAATGGAAAGAGAAAGTAAAAAGGCAGCCCATGTGTCCGTGTGTCTGAGAGGAGCACCTTTCATCGTTGTCTTCTCTGCTCTCTTTGCACGTTTTCTTCATTCAGACGTTGTCAAAACTAGTTTAGTTTAGTTTAGTCCACTGTGTTTCAACCTGGTTTGGCTGCGCGTTATGCGGACACAGGCGCTGCACCCGCGGACTTGCATTAAAGGAACCAATTAAGAACAGCTGATTTTTACATCAGCGGAGCATTCAAACAAAGCCACAGACACTGGGCACACATTAAAGACCAATAATGCAACAAAACCTCTTCTAAAACAAAAATAAGTAGAATTTTGTTGTTCTTTTATATTTACAAAGGCTACAGTATTTTTCAAATGGAACTAATAATAGCCTGCATACAATACATTACTACATTGAAGACCACGTGATCGGTATCGGCCATGATCGGTATCGGTCGATCACAGCAGAGGCTGATCGGTGATCGGTGATCGGCCTCAAAAACCCTGATCGGAGCACCCTTAATCAGAGCTATAGGGGCCCAAGTCTTATCCAAAGAAACTGTCTTATTAGCTACAGTAAATGGCAAGGTCATGGTCTATAGGCTACCTTCCCCTGATGATTCACCAAACGAGCTTTATGTGTGATCTTGCTGATGGCCAGAAGCACACTTACTGGGCAGTTAGCTTTGTTTTCTGAGATTTTAGATTTTATTTTTTTTGTCCTTTGCAGAAATGGATTACTTTGTTACCACTGAGAACACACTGTTGTGAGAAAGCAGGGCTGTGTCTGCCTGAGGGGGGCAGCTGGAAAGAGCTCCTCTCTAAAACTTTCATGTAACAGTGCACAGCCATATTTTGTTTGTGTGTTAGCAAGGATAAGGCTTTGCATTGTTCAAACAGATGCATCAATGTAAACATTACTAAGTCTCGCTATTTCTCTCCAAGGTTTGACAGCAAAAATGGCAAGATCCAACCAGCAGCACACCACTACACTATATATTTTTTTTCAATGTGTGCAACAAAATATGTAAAACGTGTATTTTTAATCAGAAACACTGGATGGATTCTTAATATGCTTGCCACAGTTAGAGTAATGTTTTCCCTCTCGGCTTTTCCCTTCAGGGGTCACCACTGCAAATCATCTGCCTCCACTGTAGAGTTATTTGTGTATTAAGGTTTCATGCTGGATGCTGAACTCCTGACACAACACTCTCCATTTATCCAGGCTTGGGACTAGTACAAAGAGTACATGTGCCTAGTTGTGGCTGGATTTTAAAATTTAAGTTATGTAGTATGTAGTTGCTAGAAAGTTTTACATACAGGCTGACTCAATTTAAATTGGGAATGTGCAACCTCATGGACAATTAAATTGCTTGTGGTTAGAATGGCATTTTATTATTTTAATTATTCTTTAATTAAAAAGATTTACTTAAATTTGTTGAGAGTAACTAGCAGATTTTATTGGCTCAAACATTTTACACAGAAACATTACAAAGCTCTCTGTCATTTTTTAGCTGAGTTCTGGACACTGACCAGTTGCTGTTGTGCAATGATGTGTGTTCAGGCCCTGAAGAAAACATGATGCAACATTGTACAACAGTGTCTCAGTGTTACCTCACGCTGTCTGGATTATTACACGTATTATGCTGCCTCTCCATGTTCATTATATAAAAAGAATGTTTTTTTTAACCATGTCTTGGCTTCTTAATTAACATATTTACCATGTTTCTGTTATTTTCCTCATTTAAATTTTATTTATTTACACTTCACTCTGTTGTTTTTTGTTAACTTTCTCTCTGTTGATGATTGTTGCAGCCCCCTTAAGTCAGACAGCTTTCAAAACCATATATAGTTACTTCACTCACAGGATCTGATGGCTTTAAGCAGCAATATACAGATAATGACTATTACATGACTGCATGAATGTAGTAATCATATTTTTCAGTTACTATTGTTGTGGTACTAATATGCTTATGGAAAACACAAGTGGATTTGCTCCACAGTGCACTTACAGAAATAGTGTGGAGGTTAAAATTGTACACAACAGTAGGTTTTAGGTATTTAGTTCTAAAAATATTAGATATGACAGTGTTGTTTTGGCATAAGTTGTTTTTGTTGTTAGATGCAGCTGTATTTCAGACTAAGAATAATCTAATTTTCTGTCTCTGGTACATTGTGTCTAAGTACTAAGCTTTGTTTTGCAGAAAGGGCCTTGAGGCAGTGTATTTGTGACTCATAGTACACAGCTGGTCAGTGTCTTTGGTTCTTGTTTTGATCCACGCCTCCTGTACTTTTTCTCTGACAGCCTCCTGGCATCTACACATCTTTCCTCTAAGCTTGTGGCACTTGACTAATGATAATCAACCTTGTATCAGTGGAAAAGTTAGTGAGACAATGTATCTCATATTATAGTTGAATGCATTTTGCTTTTAGGAGCTACTTTTTCATATCAGCCCCCAGTGTGTGACAATTATTAAAAACAATGGAAGAGATTTTTCCTCTCTTTCCGCCTTACCGGATTCCGCATTAGAGGGCTGCCTTTGGATTGCAGTCATTTGTCTTTGCTATGTGTATATGGCATTATGAGTAATGGTACTTTCACGCTTTTCAGCTCTCTTGATTACTTTGCACCCCCATGCCTTTATACCAATGACATATTCTTTCAAATGTAATGTGGACAACTTTGACAAAGTCATATGAGAGCCACACAAGGTGTAAGGTGCAATCAGTGCTGGCAGGTGTTTTCAGATCGCATAAAAGTAATGTAACTATTTCATCAAGTTTGTGGTCTTAAACAATGTGTATAAGCTATTATGGCTACGTAAGGCTGAGGGATAGGACCAAAAATATATACCATGTTTTTTTGTTTTTTTGTTTTTTTTCGACTGCTCCCTTACAGGTTTTCCACACCGTTACACGGTGGTTTGGCAGATTTTTATGCTTGTTTCTTTCCTGTTGCAGCTAGCCACACACAACAACACTATGTGCTGGGAGTGTTGATCGAACCACCAACTGTCTGGTATTTTTCAAATTTTGATGGTATGACAGTATATTGTCTTCAGTTTGTTCAATAACAGATTCTAAGGCTTATGGGTTTATGTTGTCCAACAATACAAATACAATATACTAATCTAAATAAAAAATGTATACAATATCTAACATAAAAATAAAATATTCAGTCAAATATTCAAAGATATTATTTATCAAAGGTTGGACAAACAAACAAAAAAGTCCCCATGGAATGCACTCATGTAGCTTTTAGTTCAGTGTCAGCCATTTTTCCTTTATTCAGCAGTATCACCATATATGGAAAATTTAAGGACAAGGAAAAAAAAGATGGTATTCAGTCCATATCGGTATTTTGCCCAACCCTATGGCACTCATAGTATTAGTCTTTCAAAATTTCAAAGCTGTTGTAGATTATATTATCTCAAAAGAACACCATGAATGCATGAGAGTGGGGTATGTTAAATCCCACACAGTATAGCCACTAGGGATGCACCGATACCACTTTTTTTCAAACCGATACGAGTACGAGTACTTCCATTTGAGTACTCGCCGATACCGAGTACCGATACGAGTACTTATATAGGGGTTACTTTATAGTTTATACAGTCACACTGCTGTATCTCATTCATCCCATACCGTGTCGTCTTTTGGCCGTCTATCCCCGCTCTGCGATGCTAAGTTATTTTTACAACAGAGAGGTTTGAACACAGCTAATCACGTCTAAACTTTGCTCAATATGGACATGTTATACCTCATTTTAAAGCTTAGATTCTCCTCTATTTAGCTAAAATCATTTTAAAGACAGACTGAGCATCTGCGCATAACCAGTGGAGATTCGCCAAGACATACAGCAGCTAACACAATTAGCAACGGTACTTCTTAAGCTTTAATAGACAACAACTGCTTCGCGCTTATATAATTTTCGGGACAACTAGGACAACAAAAGGACAACTGCTTAAGTTTTAAAACTCACGTATGATTTGGGATGTCTGCTTGAGCATAATGTAAACTCAGCTTTGCTTTTATCTCCATACAGTTCACTTTGAAATCCATCCACAGGTTTCTCACTCCTCAGCTGAGAGGGGAATGTCACGTGACAGCGCTGTAAAGTGGTATCGGTTGTTGGTATCGGGCCACTTTTATGAATACGAGTACGAGTACTTGAACATGATATCGGTACCGATACCCAATACTGGTATTGGTATCGGTGCATCCCTAATAGCCACAGTGCAGATGATTTGCTGGTAAATTTGTCTGGACTGTAGCCATTTAATCATTTCTGTCCACTTCAGGGTGCAACTGAGGTTTTTGAGAGCTCAGAATGGTTGAGAGCAGACACCAAGGACAACCCTGCTATGTGGAAATAAAGAAAATGACAGAGAGAAAGCAGGAGTTAGTATTGACAGAGCAGCTGGTTGTGAGTGTACGTATAGTGGATTGTGGCCCCCTTGGATTGTGTTGGTGACTGTTACAGGAAGCAGCCTAGTGGATCTTGCTCTTATCTATGTCGGTAGAAGAGGATGTGGCACAGGAGCATGTTGCAGTGTGAATTAAATGTATCAGTGTGTCTACTTTAGATAGAGAAGAGACATGAATATCTTTGAGCACCGTAACACTTACCGCTTAAGACTAGGTCACTCAGTCTTGTATAAGAGCTTATAGCCACTTGACAGCTGTCTTCAAAGTTAAGAGCGTCTAATCCAGAGATGCCTCTTATGTCATAGTATTGTCCAGAGTCCTAGATTTCCTATAAAAGTACAGATTTTAAAGACTGAATTATTTTGGCCTGATGCTCTCCAAAAGATCCAAGGACAGCACTCCAACAAACCACTGTTGGAGATAGATGGTGACAGACAGCGTCAAGAGAATGATGGGTAATTATACTGTTCTTCAAGGGTGAAGCTCTCTCCCCCAAAGAAAAAGAAAGTAGAAAATGAGCTCTGCCTCAAAGACTGAAACTTTTAGAACAAATTGGCACAGTATTATCTTAGCCTTAAGGAGTGCCTTTAATCTGAATAGATTTTTGACAGTTTTTACATCAATATATTAAAAAAATTTTTTTTTTCAGTTATAAGGTTAAGAAAAGAGGAAAGAATAGAAACTAGATGTACCTCCAGTGCATTAGTCCTCAGTCCTTATTAGTGCTCATACCTGGAACTGAAGACCTTCCATTTCAGTGGTCAGTACTTTATCTATTTAGCCACACAGCTTGTATATCTCACAATGTTAAAGAGTCCACTAAAACAAAATCCACTAAAAGTAACCATTGCCTTATGCAGTGGTACAGAAAAATATCCTGGCTCCAGATGATCTTCCATATCCATCCCAGAAACTCATAATTTTTTTGGCCCATTACTGACTGTCAAAGATTTAATCAGAATGCAACAATTACTTTTTGAGTTGTGTTGATAAGACTTCAACAAACAAGCAAACAAACTGTGCTGAACAATGGGTAACAGTGAAAACATAACGTTCTTGGTGGAGGTAATAAATGTGTACATTGTACATTGGAGTTTCAATTCTGTTGTAATACAATCATGTGGGTGGAACATCATTATATACAGTTAAGTCTTGGTCAGTGTAAATCGAACAACCTGACTCAAGGTTGTATATTGTGAAAATCTTGAAACAGGCCAGCATCTGAATTCATAAATCTTAAATCACACTCTGCATATTCAAAGGATTATTCTCTACATGCATTGTAAGAAGCTACCAAGGAGACCTAACCTTACTCTCCTTCCGTTTATATTTCCACTGTCCACACTGTCAAAGACAAACTCTCATATTCAGCTTAGAAACACCTGTGTGTGGTTTTGGCACAAACCCAGCCCCTAAAGCCATAAGCACTGGGTCTACACCCCCCTTTGTGCAGTGTACACAATGTGCTCTCTACGGCATGTCCCACCCGCTACTGGCACCTAGTCCAGTTTATCTCCCCCCCCGTCAGACATCCTTCCAGTCAGTTTCTCGGGCTTCTGGGAATTCCATCAGTCCGCCACAAAGAAACACACATGCACACGCACGCACACACACTCACACACACACACAAATCCTTGTACACAAGCTGCATGCAATGGCTGCAGGTTGCTCAAGGGTGTTGCTGAAATGACTAGCTCACCACCCAGTTACACTGACTGCTTGAGCCGCATCAGTCAATAGTCCATCACCCCTGGTCTTCACTAGCACGGCGGTTTGGATATGGCCTAGGGCTGTGTGCTTACTCCTGTGCATTTGTGATTCTGGAGGCACACAGTAAACAGGGAGGGCACTGGACATATGCAGTGATGGAAACCGCTGAAATATTTATTAGTACAATAGTGTACTAATGGTTCAAGCCACGTTCAACTTGTAATAGCCCCACAAAGATGTATTTAGAAAGTTTATCTTCACACTGTTGAAAAGAAACATTTGGAAAACACTGAAATATTAAAACTGCTGATACCCAACAATGCCTGCGATTATTGGACTGAAATCACATAGTGAGATAAGATAAGTGTATCTTGCTCTGAAAATAGTGTGCCAAATATTTGTTGAAGTTTTCATAACACACTATGTTTAGAGAAATTTGAATTATGGCCATTGTCTATTTACAACTGTAGTTTCTAACTGTATGTAAAGGCCTTACTCAGTCATTCAAAATTCTCACATCTGCACACCTGGAAAATGCAGTTCATTGTCATACTGGTGTTGCATGTATAAGACTTGTTAGGTGGCAGTCAGCAGCACACAGTAAATAAACAGAGCAACCTGAAGTCCAGAGCAATCCTCTCTCATTTTTAGGCCAGTGAAGACACATATTCTGCTGCCAACTTTCTTGTTTTTTGGTTGTTTTCAACTTTTAATAGAGAAAGCTTGACTGCCTTATAGCATGTGATATGTGCTCCAACTAGGGAACTCATTTATGTGATTTTATTGTGTGTCATTTTGTAAAGTTAAATAGTTATGTTGATCTTTACAAAAAAAAACAAAAACAAAACAAAACAAAAAAAACAAACAAAAAAAACAATGATTTCCCCATAAATTAACAAAGTTTATTACCATTTAGCACTAGAAAAATTTGGCACTGCAAGAGCTTAGTGTTTCCACCATTAGCCTGAACAGGCAGTGAAGACCAATAAAGTGAGAAATCCTGCTGTGACGGCTTAATCAAGCTATGAGCATAGTCCGAGTGTGGTCTGTTGTATTGACTAACTTTTGGGGTTCAGTGTGTATATATATATATATATATAGTATAAATATATATATATATATATATATATATATATATATATATATAGTATATATGCAGTACCAAAAAGAGAACTAAAGTCTTTGAGCTATGTAAAACCACAGCTGCAGAATTGCATAGCCGATTATGTTGCTCAGTAAATATTTGCAGTACTTCCCCATTGCCAAGACACTAATCCAGCCATTGTTGATCTAAGCTTTAACCTAGCATCTTTGGTAAGCACCGTATCCACATAAAGTTCAAATATATTTCTCCAGTAAGTATTTCAGAATTGACTGTTTTTGTGCCTCCTAGTGTGAGTTTATATGCCCTGTCTTTTAAAATGCATTAGGTGTTAAGAGTGAAAACATTCTGAGTGTAATGGACAGTGACGAGAAGCCTGCAGGTGGGTTATTTGGTCAAAAGTAAATTTGATCTGGAGAGCACCACGCAGGGCTTCTTGCATCTTTTTTGTATTACCAAATTTTTCAGGTTTCACAGGTAAGCAGAGCCCTTCAGGGTGCTTACACCATTCTACATTTGTTGCTGCTGGCCTGGAGAATGTTTATGAAATATACTTTAAAGTGTTTTTAGTTCTTGGGTTTAACCAGACCTAAACAGAATTTATAAAGTAGTGACAATATAATGAGTCTGTAGAAAACAATCCCAATGTGAAGGTCTCAGAATACACAGTTAAAGAAGCTTGGAATGAACTGAAACTACTACTACTCTTTATTGCAACAGTATGTGGCTATACCACCAGAATCTATCATTGATATTCATGAAGATTCAATTAAAGCCAGACCGATTTATAAGCCGGTCGATATAGCCCATTAGAAAATGATTGGACAAAATATGGCCAATATGTGCCAGTGTGATCGCTTCTATTTTCACCAGGAAAGTGCTTTCAGTAGCCCTAAGAACTCAGAGTCCAACTCAGAGCATGATATACACCAGTTCATGAGAAACATCCAAAAATTGCATTATCTGAAAAAAATAAAATAAAAAAAATTGCATGCCTGAAAAGCTCAAAATGACAATAAAAAGATTTTGCTAATTTCTCTGGCATAGAACGTGTTACAACAAAAATTCCAAATGCATTTTGTGGCTCTCCCCAAGCTCTACTGCGCAGTAAATTTGATTGAGAGCGACTTATTGGGTTTCTCAAAAACGGCATCTTTAACTTCTTGCCGCTTTGAGTTTAAAGGCTACCATACAACACTTAACACAACATTTTACAACAGTCAGCTGAACTCTACTTGTTATGCGTTATTAGAAAATATAAATAGAGGTGCTGTTTTAATTAGTCTCATATGGAAAAAAAGAGGTGATATGTACAGTTCCAAAGGTGTTGGCGATGGAGAAGTCCCTCATATTCCAGACCTGGTCCAGCCATCAGCAGTCTAGTTTTAATCATCTTTTGAATTTTTCACACATCTGACAAACTCTGTGTTTGGACTTTTATGGCCCAAGCTGTGTGTGCTTCATTCATTACTAATGGGACCAGTAGACTGCTGTGAAATGGTTCTTTAATGGTGCTTAAAAGCCCAAACCTTAATTCCTGGTGATACACTGGTTTCTAATTGTATTGCTGGAAGTGTGTTTGCTTCACATTTCTGCTCCATAAGAGTTTTAGATGGAAATGTAACTTTGTTTTACATTTATACAGGAATCCTCTGCTAAAATATATTTTAATGGCAGCTTTTCCATGGTGCCATGAAACAGCTACCATATTTTCCGCACTATAAGGCGCACCTAAAAGCCTTTAATTTTCTCAAAAACTGACAGTGCGCCTTATAATCCGATGCGCCTTATATATGGATCAATGTTGGTTAATTATGGCTACCGTATTCAGGGGGCGTCGCCGAAGTGACAGCGGTAAAAACGGTAAAGGGGAATTCCAGTCCTAGCTGTTCATGTGTGCCATTGGCGTGTTTATGGATCCTGCCACAAAAGAACAAGGAGGCGCGGCCTTTGCTCCATCTAGAAGAAGAGTTGTGACATTGAGGGGCAGAAAACTGAGCGCTCAAACGCTGTTCATGTAGCTTTGAACTGTGACAAATGGAGTTGGAAATACATTGTTTTCAACAAGGGCAGCGCAAATAAGAGCTACTGGTACGTACGGTACCGTATTGTGAATGCACTAACTTGTTTTAGGAGTGAATGGAGTTGTAAGAACGCTGGTTTGTATTCTATTAATAAAGTTTGACTGACTGACTTATCTGACTGTTTTATTGACATTCCCTTTAGCGCAGCTCCATCTACTGGATGCATAACGCAACCCCAGCCACTACAGTAGCTTCTATTCTATGCGCCTTATAATGCGGTGCGCCCTATATAAGAAAACAGTTTTAAAATAGGCCATTCATTGAAGGTACGCCTTATAATCCGATGCGCCTTATAGTGCGAAAAATACGGTAATTAAAACTATGAACAGTGTTTCTCTTAGTGCTGCTGTGAACTTATTAATGGTAACAGAATCAGTTTTGTTGTCAGGGGAGCTCTGTGGGCATAAATGACTGCTATATGACCTTTGAACAAAATAAGTGTGATAATAGAAGATGCACCAAAGTCATAGTGTGGTGAAGAATCGGAGGTCATCTGCACCTGAGCTTTGGACTAAATGATTCAGTTTATTTTAAAAGCACAAGGGCAGGCCCGGGGGTATCTCTTTTCACATTTTCTTTTTACACGGAAAGTCTTTTTTAGATAGGAATACTTGTGATGTAGTGACTGTGTAGAGGACACCAGAGAGGGAGTAATTTCCTGCTTCCCTCTTGTTAGATAGCTATTGCAACACATTCTCGGCTGTAATTGAATCAGACATCTTGCAGCTTGGACAGATATCACAGACTTCCTGCTCTTTTCAGTTCATTATTCCTCTGGTGTGCAGTATGGTCCCATTGATGAAAGAGAGCGAGAGAGAGAGTGGCCGGAGCGGTTTTAGGGCAGCTGGTAAAAGCATGTGTTTTTTCCCATTTTTATTTTCATTGTTCATCAGTGCATCCATTACATGATCAACAGATTGCAAAGCTGACAGTAGACACCTGTTACCAAAAGCTGCATTTATGCACTGTATATCTGTGCATATCATGTTATGCAACACAGAGCTGTGATTTCTATCAGCAAAAAGAGCAAAAAAGCATGTGTTGGTTTTGTGGTTTGTTTGTCTGTCTGTCTGCAAGATAACTTACAAAGTAAAGGGTCTGAATTAATGCATCATTTATAGCCACAAGAGGTCAGTAAAGGAACAAATTATTAGTTTGAGTAGATTCTTTATATTTGTCAGATACAATTGATTTGTGGCTCAATTGATTGCGCTGAACTATAACTACGTTTTTACCATTGCAAGATAGGGTCAATGCCTTTACAGAGGTCTGGGCTTTAGATTAGAGCTTTCTATTTGTTAACTTTTGATGCCAATCAGGAGCCATATACTGAGGCAAAAATGTGCTCCAAAGAAAGTTAAATCGTCAACGACATATTGTCTTGCTCACATAAAACACAATATTCTTGTTAAATTTCCAGTGTTTATGTCTTCCATGTTCAGACCACATTTTTGCCAGTGATTCTGAACTGTGTGTGCGCCAATACATAAGAAAAAGCTGGAAACACATAAACAATACAACTACACAATTTCCTCTGTCACATTCTGTCGGAGCAGCCCAAGATAAAAATGCCAAATGCAGTAATAGAATGGCTGAACACAGTTGCCCTGGCTGTCACCATGAGGGCATTTACCATAACAAGCTCCTCCTAAGGCCCATTTATTCTCTATGAGATTTTTTTTTTCTTCAGCAACCAGATCTGATGTTTTAGGCTATATCCCCATGCACAAAGGCATTTTTCCTGATATTTAGGTGTTTTATGAATGGACACCTGGAAATGCCGCAACATTATTGTCCCATATATAGCAGGTATTGTTGATTATGTCATTATTAATATGTGCATGTTCATTGTGCAAAGCAAAAAGTGTGTTGACAGTCCATTTTTGGAATGTGCATATGTTACGTGCCACGATGGTCTAGGGGTTAGTTTGGCACATTAACAAAAGGTAAAGATGAAAAAACGATGGAAAGTGGTGCCATGCGATAAAACAATAATTAAACATTTATTATTACAAAAATATGGCAGAAATAATAACAAAGTAAATGAAAAAAAGTTATCTAACAAAAATAGCAAAAGTATTAAACTAAAGAACAGATTTTAACTAAAACTAGCCCAGAGTTGATGAGGACCCTGTTGCTACAGAACTGCTACACCCTCCGCCTTTTATCTCCAGCTGATTGGCGATTGGGCACACCTGTGTGGCTCCGATCTGGTGGTCACCTGACTGCAAGACGACTACTAGGGCCGTAACAGTATAGATTTACAACCTTCAGAGATTTAAGGATTTCATGTTTTAATGTATTGTTATGTCTTTGCTGTGTGCAAGCATGACTTAAGATTGCAATGCAATGATTACCTTTTAAGTATCTGAAAAGACACACATTAACACATTAACATGACACAGATTGGTCATGGATAGTGTCTCAACTTTTTTATAGAAAACCAACTGCTTTTCATTTGCAGGTAAACAACGTTAGCTCTTAAGGCTAAGTGTCAATTGAAGCTTATGTTACTTGCAACAGATCTTAACTGTGTAAAAGATCTTATGTTTTTAATCAGCTTTGCAAAATTCTGAAGATAATATGAAGGTGGAAACAGATGGCAGTACGTCTGTTTGTAATGGTCCGAAAATCTCACTGAATGTTTTAGTTCAGGCTTTTTTGAACTAGGCCTGTATAGTTATATAGAATTAGTGTATTAGAATGAGGTCATTATAATGGTGTGGAAATCTCACATTTTCCTTATTTTAGAGTTTGCAGATTGCTGCATTTCAGGTGTGAGTGAAAGTAGAAGCAAATGGACTGTTGCATTGGTTTATTGTCACCTGAAGTTGCAGAACTGTTCCTAATGTGATCCAGTCAGTCACAGCCATCCTTTCTCCTCACCAGTCTGTGTTAATGGAGATATCACCTCCTACCTCCTTTCATTTTCTTTGTAGTTTTTTTTTCCCACTCTGCATTTGCTGCGTTCAAATCCTGGTGCCATGCCTCTTCATTGGCCCACTCGCTGTAACTAATCAGCAGTCTACCATTCAGAGCACTCAGCATCCCTTTTCCAAAAAAAAACTAACCATTGTGATTGTTGGTTTTCATAAGACATACTTTCTTACTGTGCTGCAAATCAAATGCATCTTATTCCGAAATAAATAAGGTTTAATACTGACTACAATTATGTGGAGCATTTGGGCTTTTCATAGCAAGGCTCATTTCAGTGAAATGCTTTAATTTCTGTTATTGAACGTGCTATGTACCCAAGTTAAATGAAATAGATATACTTATCATGAGAATGAGGCTAGCCACATAAATGCCATATAAATGCCTTGAAGTTAAAGTAATTAGATATACTTTTTAGCTAGACTGAGGCTTGACGCATAAATACCATATACAGTAAATGACTTCAATTAAACTGATGGTCATGTGTGACTTATTTTATGTTTTGATTGTCATTATTTACATTTCTACTGGGAAATTTGCAGCCATAGTGCTAATAAATTGTAATACATGTTAGGGCTGGTCAGTATAGCATTTTGGTACGATACAGTGTTTTTTCCTTGTATAATATAAATTTTCCATATACTGTGATGCTGGGAATAAAAGAAAAATTGTTGGTGCCAAACTAAAAGCAATGTGAGCGCTTTCCATGGACTTTTTTGTTTTGCTGCAATTAAACCTTTGAGAACTACATGGTTCAATAATGGACTGGTATTTTATTCTATGTTGGCTAGTATTTATTTGTATTGGATTTGTGTTGTTTGTTTGCTGTATGCACAAAAAGCAGTTTGCACTTTTTATATTTGAATATACTATTTTTAACTTAGTACTGTATGTTCAATCAACATAAAGCAGAGACATAAGTCCCAGTATTTCTTTTCAAAACTGTGCCAAAATCAAACTTAACCAACACTAAACCAGGGCTAAAACAAGACTAAATTAGGGCTAAAGTCATGAAATTATGACTAAATCTTAACAAATATTTTTTATTTTTACATTTTAATTTAAGGCTCTAGAAGGACAGTGATTCTGACAGTGTAAATCTCTCTCAGTTGGAGCTGGAGGGTTGCAAGTAAATCTGTTTCATTGAAAATAATACTTGCATTATTCCATAGTTTCTGGCACAAGAGAAAAAATGTACCACAGAGTCCTGCCCACTCATCTTGAAGTATGCATATAATTGTGCTGACTTCTCCAATCCAGCAAAATGAGATACATGCTGAGTCTCATTTCAGTCTCAGGAGGAGGAGGAGAAGGAGATGCACACCACCACAGACCATTAACTTCCTACTGCCAGTCATCTTCTTCCCTTCCTTGTGATTACATTCACTCTATCATCTGCTGAGAGCTTTACAAACTTTAACTTCACAATCAATTATTTTATGTGACTTGTTTTCATCAGTGGCATTTAATTACAATTTTAATACCTTTTACAACTTTCAACTTTAGGCCATGTGTGGCATAGAGCAAAGCTTAACATTAACTTTTTTAGATTGAATGATGCTGATCATACATCATACAAAGCAAGGATAAAACATCGTTGAAAACTGTAACATTTTTTTTAAAAACAACTAGTTTTTTGACAAAGACATACAAATAATTTGCCAAAAGTTGAAATTTTATTTTTTCCAGAGGTGGAAGACGTTCTAAAATCTGTACTCATGTAAAAGTACTGTTACTTCAAATATTATTACTCAAGTAGACGTAAAAGTACAAAATTGCTGCAATTAATTATTACAAAAAAGTGTGTAGAATGAACACAGAAAGTACATTTATTTAAAAATGCACTTTGTGTTATGACAGTGTTGTAATCTGTACTGATTATTGCAGCAGAGATGTCTCACCTTGATTTACTCACTTCTTCAAGTACTCATCTCATCTCATATAGAAACTTGAGTGGATCTATTTCATCAGTGTTTACATAACCAACCATTATCCTGCTCTCAGTACTGTAGAAACCCACACCTCTTCAGAGAGTGGCCCCTATACCAAACACTGTCATATACTGTCTGTGGAACTGTGTTATTATCCTCCAAGAAAGCCTCCAACTCTCCAGGAGATAATTGTGTTCACAACTGGGGAGGACTTTAAAGTTCATGGCCGGTGGAGATTACTGCCCCATTAATGAGATCAACAACACTAAAAAAACAACAGCAGATCTAAGTGCATAAAGAGAGGTCCTGGGAGGGAGTGAGTAGGAAGAATTAATGTTGTGAAAATGACCCGCGGCTCCAGCTCCAACCTAGTTCTGCTTAAAGTGCACCAGTCAATATGGCTAATTACTGTGTTGTTGCTAACTGCATCTTACATCTCAGCACTGGGACTGTAAAAGTCTGAGTCAATGCTTATAGTACTTATGGAACTAATGTAATGACAGGGGCGCTCTCTCTCCTGTGCTTTATGGGTTTTTAATGGTTGGTGTACTATAAGTGTTAGCAATAATTCTTTCTCATCCAGCCTCAAGCCCAGTGTAAATGGAGAGGGTTGTGTTAGGAAGGGCATCTGGTGTAAAACATATGCCACATTAATAATGTAATGTACCTTCCTTTTCACTTGTACATTATCTAGCTTTATTTCTGTGATTAACAGCTGCAAAGGCCAGATATTAATCTGCTATCAATTAAAGTTAGAAGTGTAATATAATGAGATTCAGTGTTCTCTACTGAAGCAATTATCACCTCTTAACTGAGTGGAATGGCTGTGGATTCACACTTCTAATTCTCTGACCGCTTTTCCTGTTAAACTAACAACACCATAAACACGCTCCCACAAGACCACATTGCCAAAAGAGAGTAGTGGACGGGAAGATAATTTGCCTCATTATACAAACCAACACTGGAGGTTACACTGTAATCTAGGGAGACCCTTCACTTGTCTGTGTTAAAAACTGGCATGATAAAGGACTATGAGCATACATCTTGACAGTAACATGCCTGTTCACTTGTGTAGATTTAAGGAGAATCCAGATTAGAGCAGTATTATCTTGGGGTACCACTTTAGTTATCACAACTTACATAACTAGATCAAAAGCTCAATAGATCAAAAGCTACACAGAAATATTAAAGTTAATGAGCTTTCTTAACAGTTGCATAAATCTCTTCATTAACACATTTAATTAAGATTCACTGTAAGATAAACTTCTAACATATGCTGTCAGGGTCTCCTGCGTTTGCGTGGAGTGATTTGCAAAATGATGTGGCTATTTATCTGGGCTTGCAACTGGCACAAACTGGCTTGTGACCCTCTATGACTGGATTAATATTTCAAAATATTATACAGCACCTAAATAATTATGACTTGTATAAATGCAAATAGAATTAGGACAGTTACTTCATGAACTAGATGCATTATTTTTCCCTGCTGTGCTTGTTGAATTGTATTTCTCGTCCCACATGCCTCGTCCAAAGTCACAAAGCTCCTTCAATTAAGGATTAAAAACAAATCTAAAAAGTACAACTATGTACATCCCGATGCCTTCTTTTAAATCTTTCATTATATTACACATATACCATAGATGACTCACTATATACTCAGCAAATCAGTGGTTTTACTGACGAATGAGAAGCATGAAGATAATTGACCCGTTCTGAATAAGGGAAAGTCTGTGCTGAAGAATTCAAAGTGGTCTGTAATGTGGAGAGTACAGTTGAGCCTGTCCTCCTTTCTGCTGCTGCCCCACTTTCTTTTTGACTCGTCTCTCCACTATCTCAGTCCACCATTAAAGCAACTACTTTTCTTCTCTCTGCTTCCCTTTTAACTTTCTTGTACCCATTAACCCTTGCTGTCCGCCTGTGGCTTTGTGTTTTCTGGATTCATGCACACATTTTGCGGGCAAAAGAAATGGTGAAATATTGACATTATTTTATTTCTTAATATTGTCAATATATTTGCTAATTCACATTACCACTGGCAAACTATGTAGGTTCTACACAGCAATACTTACACATCTAGCACTGTGTCTTTTCATGAACATACATACATTTCCATTGTACACATCTGTAAAACCTGTTAGCATTGGCTGTATTTTGCAGTGGTAAAGATATAGTGACTATATTGTCTATACTCAAACTTGACGTCTTCTAGTTTGGGGGTAAATGCTTCATCCATTCAATCACAAAGCTTTTAGGTGAATGAAATGAATGAATTCTTCCTACCGCTCCTCAAAATGCCTTCAAATCAGACCATTGTGTTTTGAATTTTTTTGCTGACAGACTGACAAACCAACAAACCAACCCTGGCAAAAAAACGTATCTTTTTTGGAAGAGGTAACTAAAAGAAGAGCTTGTATTGTAGGTAGCTAATGGATGCTCTTATCCCAGCCACCACATTAAAGCCATCATGTCCAGTCTATATTTGGCAGGAGTTGTTGTACTCTTCACCACAGTGACATTAATCCAAATAATGCTAAATCTAATATGTCTGACACGACTTGATTTGATCTATATGCGAACAGAGCTGTAATGCAGTGTCTCAGGATATGAGTGCAGACCTAAATTGAATCAAGACTATACAATAACACACTCTTCACTTTAATATATTTTAATGCATTCCCAGAAAAAAGGACAGAACATATGTTTTGTTTGTGAAAGCCTTGGCTTCCTGTCTCCACATTACAATCTCAGCCACTTGCTTTATGCTCTATATCAACTTTTCTTGGTAAGTTAATGAATGTTTTGTACTGCGGATGTAGTAATACTAGAAACGAGTTACAAATGCTGCTGACATTTGTAACAAAATGACAAACATCTTAGACCAAAACAATAATTTTCTCTCTAGTTACTGATTTTTCCATTTTATGTATAGCCACTGTGAGGCTAAAACACATCTGGTGATTCAAATACTGGGAAAATATCAAATTACGTATAAGAAAATGATGATGCCTAAATCAGATGTTGATTTAGTTTACAAGCGAGTGCAAAATTACAGAAAAAAAACAAACATTTATTTTACATTAGTTTCTACATACTGCTACTTATTCTACTCTGCATCTCAATGCATCATCAAAATAAACTACCATGGCAATATTTAGGGAAAGTCAAAAATATTTTTACTCGTCTTTTCCATTTACAAAGACAAACCAAGAATTTTGTATCTTCTATGTAGCAACAGTATATTGTACCATATTTTAAGTGATGTTTTCTTATGGTGATATCATGTATTGACACAACTTTCCAGTGTCCAGATCTAGAACTCTGGTAACTCAAAGCAGAAATTTGACTGGTCTTTTTTCCATTACAGTGGCAGAAACCATCTTGTATTTTCTCTCCTCAGATTGCCTTCCTTTCTTTTCCTCTTCTTTGCTGGTACCTCAAAAGCGTCACTAATGGCTCTGTAGTACCACACATCATAAAATCCATTTTGGAAACGGCTCATTTACATGGTCTGCTGTGCACTCTCCTATAAAACAGCTCTCATATTAAACTCTCTTTAAGAGTCACGCCTCATCCCGCCACAGCCAACACCCAATTTATTTGGGATAAATGTAAGACCTAAAGCCCCAAAATGAAGCTGCCATCCATGAGTAAACTGCTCTAGTGCCGCACTGCTATCACACTTCCTGAAGACTTCTTCAAATGTAAATGAAATGCTGTGCACCCATGACAGATACCATATATTTTCACAAGTACAAGAATAAGTAGGATGAAGAATCACTTGAATAAATTCCATAAATTTTTATAGCCACAGTTATTACCACGTCACTGCCTTAGCGTTGTCTTCCTAAGGTTGCTTCAGTTCAATATGGTCTCAGCATGACTAAATCCACAGAAGTCGGCAAAGCCTTACTTAAGAATACATCGTAAAAAAAGGTTTCTCTTCAGCTTTGATTTTGTACCCACTGGTTTTTAAGTCAAATATTGTGTTTAAAGCTCCTAACTTTTAAACAGAGCACTGTGCAACACTTAATGAAAGTTACATAGAGTGATGCGTACAGGACAGTTCCAATTCTCGTATTTAAAGGAGTTAGATCCTTGTGCACTCACGCACTTCAAGTGTATGCACTTTTAACAAACACTTGCTTAAGATGTAGTGCGAGTACAGGTGGTCTGGGTGGTCGGGAGGACAGTCATATTTCATATATTAATAATATAGGTATAGAGAGTTAGGGTTTTATTACAGTTATGATTTTGATATATATACGATTTAATAGTTCACCATTTTCCTAAGATTTTTATAAACAGAATGAGATGCAGTCCAATTATGACCAAAGGTTTTCATTTTTTTTATTGTGTCCCATTTCCAACTGAAATTAGTCTTCATTATCTTATTATTAAACAAAACCAATTTCACATAAAGCTAAAATTTGCATGGTTTTCTTAAGAAAAATAAATGTAATATTTTGCATCAAACAAGTGAGCCAATTATGTACCTTGTGGCGACTTATACAGACACCAAACACACTTCTAAAACTGCATCACAATTATTTTTTATCTCTACTGTTTAAAATTTTTTTAAAACAGATTTACAGATTTTTGAACAAATATGCAAACAAAATATGTGGTTTGCAGAATTTTTTAAAGTTTTATTTTTTACCGTGTAGAGGATCTATGATAATGCATTTTATATTAAAATTGGTTCGATTTCTCTTCGGCTTGACTTTGTACTCAGTGGTTTTCAAGTCAAATATTGGGTCTAAAGCTCTTTACATTTAAGCAGGGCACAGTCATGCAGCGTGCAGTGCTTTCTTATCTCCTCGCAAGCATGAGATGAAGCTTCTAGTGTGAATAATGTCGTCCCTTGGTGTTCATTTAATCCACATCTCGAGAGCTCCATTCTGCAAATGAGCAAACAGTAAAAGGTGACTGCGTAGGAGAAGTGTTATACAATAATTGTATTGTGTTTTCATTAAATTTTATCTCATCACTTTTTCTTGGTTGCACTGTCAAACAAAAACAAAACATTTAACAAAAAACAAATTGGCATATTTCTACAGGTTCTTAAAATAACTAATCAAAATGTCTTCACTCACATCATTCACTACATGGGGCCAATGTTTCACTTTATATTGCTTTGAACCAGTTTATTTGTACAACAGCGAGTGGAAAATGGAATAGCAGGACACAAACACTGAAATTTGTCCAAAACAGATGAAAAGCTGTGGTGATTTTAGGAACAGTGTGGTGCATTTTCTAAATCACTTCCAGCTGGCCTCATCAGCTGCTCCCTGGATCAGACAAAATGTTCCTCTTCAGTGGATACAGAGGTCAAGTTGGTCCCCGGATCCTCACACACTTGTGTCCTTGTGGCTTGACAGGGATGCACAAGGATGGGGGCTAGATCTTGCATGTTAGTGTGTGGGCATTGGGGGTTCGCAGTGGGAGTGTGCGAGAGGAAGTTTAATTTACAGTCTCAGTAATCAGGCACAATGGAGATCTGTGTTAATCTCCAGCTCATCCCCTCGACTTATCTTCGAGCCATTTTGTTTAGAAGGAGCGCTGAAAAAAAGGCCACCAGAGACAATGCTGTAGACATTAGCCACCACAGTAAATGTAGCAGGCCAATACATTGTGAAATTATATATATTTAAAATGTAGTGTATAAGCTGAAATATGGATTGAGTGCACAAGTTAGTTATTGCTTGATTGCTTATGATGATAATAGCTTGTAGAGGATAAATGACTCATTATTATAGCGGGTCTGGGTCACGTTGATCACTAAGAGAAGTTTCATCTACAATACTAAAAGCACTTTTAGCTTTTGTGGCCCACTTTTTGAAATGCTGTATTTACTGTCATCTTTATGGTACATGTGTTTGAATCTCCTTCACCATTTCACCTAATTAAAACTTACTGAGGCTTCAAATAAGCTGAACATTTAAATTTATGGAAGCAAACTTGTCTCATGACATTTCGAATTTTATATGCCTTTGAATTTCTACCATTGAATTTTTTTAACACTGAAATAGGAGTCTGAATTTTTTTGTCTTTGAATTTCAGTCACTGGAATTTCAGTATCTAATTTTCACTGCATTATTTCAGTGTTAAAAATTTCAGAATAAAAAAATGTGCCTTTTAAAAAATTTGATGCATATATTTTCGAGTTCTCAAATTCTAGTCTAAAAACGTCCGTCGGACTCTCCCCATTTGTACCAGAAGCACTTGTTGCCGTTCATTTGTGCATGCACAAACAGAAATATTTTTGGCAAGGTATTTGGTATTTTTATTTACTTATTTAAATAAGTTGTACTTGATTTTAACAAGTAAGACAATAAAAATACATACAAAAAAAAAGAATAAAAAAAATTAAAAAATACATTTAAATTGTTTTTTTTTTATTTTTTTGTAATTTAACATTGACCATCTTCACAGTGGTCACGCCTTCAGTTCTCTCTGTTTACAGTCGCCACCACAGGAGCTACTGAACCATGAACATGTCAGCGGGAGAAAGTGCTACTTTTGTTTAGTTTTTATAGTATTTCAGTGTTTACATAACTTCATGAGTCTGCAGTCAGGGGCAGCTGCTTCTGTCCCACAGCTCTCTGGGGCTGTTCTACAGGGAAAAGTGACAGGGATTCAGTCACCACCTCTCCTCTGAGTCACCACCTCTCCTCTCCCCGCTCACAGCCGTGGTCGGCTCAAACACGTCCGAGGAGAGTATATAGCTGTTAGCAACAACACGGCAACTCTAGCTCTGCAATGGTCTCCAGAGCTGACACAACGCTGCAAGTCTGTCGCGGCATTATCCTCGGACTGGATCGGGCGGGGTTGAAAGTCCACAGTGCTCCCCTGAGCACCTCCGTGAATATATTAAAAGACAGTCAGCTGGTGATGCCTATTCACTGTGGGCATTGATGTACGTGAGTGCGCTCCACAACTTGTTTGCACAGTGACCATTTCAGAGCTTAAACCCCTGAAAGGACTCCTCATCACCTTGCATTATGCTAACAGCAGCACACTCCGGGGCTTTGTACCAGCGCTCGGATATACACCTTAGTATATGTACCCTTAGCCGACCAAAAAGCTCCCCATCCCAGAGGTGGGCAGTTCACAGAATGAAGTTGCTTACTGTTCTGTTTGAAATGCTGCTGAGTGCAAACATGTTGTACTATGCCATAAACAAGGGCAGTATGAACGGGGAGAGGAAAGGTGGTGACTGAATCCCTGTCACTTTTCCCCGGGGAACAGCCTCAGAGAGCTGTGGGGCAGAAGCCGCTGCCCCTGATTACAGTGGTGTCCAGCTCCACGATAGACTCATGAAGTTATGTAAACATCAAAATACTATAAAAACTAAACAAAAGTAGCACTTTCTCCCGCAGACACTTTCATGGTTCAGTAGCTCCTGTGGTGGTGACTGTGAACAGAGAGGGCTGAAGGCATGACAATCGAGGTCAATGTTAAATTACAAAAAAAATAATAAACATTTTAAAGATATGTATTTTTATTGTCTCACTTGTTAAAAGCAAGTACAGCTCATTTAAATAAGTAAATAACACAATTAATAGCAAAACATTTCTGTTTGCACATGCAAATGACTAGTAACTAGTAACTAGTGCTTCGGGTACAAATGGGGCAAGTCAGTCGGCCGTTTCATGCAAATTTTTTGACTGCGTATTAGACTCCAAATTTGGACAGTCGAATTTGAGGACTCGAAAATATATGCATCAAATTTTTTAAAGGCACATTTTTATATTCTATCATTTTTAACACTGAAATGATGCGGTGAAAATTAGATACTGAAATTTCAGTGACTGAAATTCATAGACCAAAAAAATCAGACTCCTATTTCAGTGTTAAAAAATTCAGTGGTAGAAATGTACAGGCATTTAAAATTCCAAATGTGATGAGACAAGTTTGCTTCCATATAAACTATTTAACCTCCCCTTGGCCCACTTTTGGGTCCCTTGCATCAGAGAACACCATCTATAACTCAACGCTTAAGAAGGCTTGAAGTTATCAAGCAAGTCATCTACAACATAGCATAACTGTTGACTGACTTGTTATTCCTGTCAAAATATTGTTTTGCTGGGAAACAACTAATGGTTTAAGGCATCCCCCTATAATACACAGGTTCATACTTGGTGACACAGTGTAATAAAGTTGTCATACAGTGAGTCAGTTGAACTTTTTTGACAAAAGAAGAAAGGCAAATCACTTTTCAAAACTAACAACCTTCCTTAGTCCTTCAATTTTCTGTGTAAAAACTTTCGCTCACTAACTCACTGCAGAGTATTTCTTCAAAAACTCACTAAAACTTTTTTTTTCCCCTTTACAGTCAACAAGCACAAGCCATGGATTGAGACGTCCTACCATGGCGTGATCACAGAGAACATGGACACGGTGCTGCTCGACCCTCCTCTGGTGGCTCTGGACAAGGACGCACCAGTCCCATATGCGGGTAAGAAAAACACACAGAACACACACACACACACACACACACACACACACTAGGCTTTCAGATGTAGATGCTTCAGTAGTCTCTGCACAGCCAAACTTTCTAACATCAAACAAAACAGATGATGCAGCAGTTTTCAGTGCAGGCTGTTTGTCATGGAGACTGGATTCCATTTATCACCCTTACCGGCGCACAACATTTTTTGAATTTATTCTTCAGCCTTTGTTATGAAATGGCATAGACAAAAGGCATACAACTAAAATGCAACTTGAATTATTTGTAATTCTGGCTTGTACATGTCATGCAAAGATTCTTATTAGGGGAAAGATAAAGGCCTGTTGTAAATCTTAGGTAATGCTCATTCCATGTTAGTGTTTCAGAAAGGATGACACTACATTCAAATATGTCAGAGACACTAGTCATGTGATTTTAAATGTATTGTTTTTTAAGGATTGTGCAATTCCGTTCTGCAACAATTTAAAGTCAATGAGTGATAAAAGTCAGCAACTGGCAAAAATGTAAAAAATTAAAAGCATAAACGTTCTGTTAAATTGAAAAATATCATTTGAATTTGAATTTTATGTGATTTGGGATAGTGCACCTTATTAACAAATCAGCATTAACACTGCTCAACTATCTTTTGCCAAAATAACAACATTGCATAAACGTTAGAGGCATCAAATTTACCAAATAGGCCATACCGCCTTGTGGATGCCCGATCCCGTCAGACCTTGGAAGCTAAGCAGGGTAGGGCCTGGTCAGTACCTGGATGGGAGACCGCTGGGGAACACCAGGAAGCCGGTGTGAATGTGAGTGAGTGGGGACTACGGATGGAAATTATCTCTGAGGTATAATCCGGTGTATTTACAGCACTAGCTGCTGTTCATTAATATGTCCCAAATAAATAAATAAATTATCTGCTGTTGTTGACTTTCTGGAAAATCCAGAATCAATTTTGCAAGTGTCACTACAATAGACCCTTTTCACGTGACATCAGACAACTTCCGTTTTGAGACGATGGAATGTATCTTCAGTTCCGGTGCCGCGCTTCTCCCATAAGAAATTCACCCAGACTTTTTTTAAAATTGCCGTTTACAGGTTTACACAATATACAGCGATTTTCAAATGAATATTTACCCACAAAATGTTCAAAACTTGCGGAAGGATATTTATTCTTCAACCAAGGATACTTGGATTATGAAGTGAGTGCTTTGTTATGTAGCTAGATAGCGTTAGCAACATGGCTAAGTGATAGAGCTGCGCTATAAAACAGTGTTAGATCATGTCATGATCTGAGTTTATCTGAATATTTGACCATCTGCTTATCAGGAAATACCACTGGATAGTACTACAGTATATTTTCATTTAGTAAAGCTCTGTGCTCGAACACTGACTCTGCTGTAGTGATCAATCTGTGACAAAATAATAGACTTTTCAGGCCTAATTAGAAGTTCATTGCAGTACTATGCAGTGAGCCTTTCAGACAAGCAGATTGTCATTCATTTAGATCGTAACATAATCTAATATTGTTTTATCGCACACCCCGTTAGACCTATTGCTAACGCTACAGCATTAACAACTACTAGCTTTAGCTACAAGACAAAACACTTACCTTCATAATCAAATAAGTAACCCTCAATGAAAAATGTATATCCCTTTTCGAGTTTCTGTACATCATGTAGCCTTATATTTGGCCAATTTTTAAGACTCCGAGTAAATTCCTTACTGGCGAGCAGCAGCACCGGAAATGAAGATACATTCCATCGTCTCAAAACGGAAGTTGTCTGACGTCATCGTGAAAAGGGCCTATAGACATCTCTTTTCTGTTTAGCATTGTGGTGGTGATCATAACCAAAGAAACATAGAATGTACAGGACTGTCCCAGTTCTTGTTTCAAAGGTATTAGACCCTTGTGCACTCATGCACTTTATGCTCTTTTACCAAACACACACTTCAAAAAAGTGTTTAGGGTGTAGTGCAGTAGTAGCTCAGTTGGTAGAGATGTTTACCTACTAACCTGAAGGTTGGCGGTTCGACCTCTGACCGAATTACATACTGTCGTTATATCCTTGGCCCAGACACTTCACTTACCTTGCCTATGTATGAATGTGTCAGCATGGCTGAGTTTGGTGGTGGTCAAAGGGGCTGTAAAAGCACAGATTGGCAGCCATGCTTCTGTTAGTCTGCCCCAGGGCAGCTGTAGCTACAGAAGTAGCTCACCACCACCAAGTGTGACAAATGAATAAAGGACTCATGTAAAGCACAATATAAATCCAATTTATTATTAGTGCAAGCATTGGGACTGGGCTATCAAAAACACGTATACTACAACAACATAAATAGCATTTTCAAAAATGACATTGCCACTGGACTTATCATAATGAATGAAAGGTAATTAAAGGCATTTCACAGCAATCACAGAATGAAATGAAGTTTGGGCAAATCATGCAAAGACTATTTCATTGATGTTTATAAAATCCCTGGTTTTATTGTCTAGTTAGCTTCTCTGAGTTAAAAAAGGCTTGGTGCTTGTTACATGGTGGCATCTTGACAAAGTTACTTTTACAAATAGCGGGGAAGAGTTCTGTATTTTTATATCAAAACATAATGAGACATTGTAATGTCAGGTTTTTGTAAAATCACATAGAGTGCCATTCAACATAATTGGCTCTTATAACAATGCATTTATTTTTATCATCTTGACATTTTGTGAATCAGGATACATCTTCCTCTCTGCCTCTGACAGGGATCCATTCAAGGCTTTTGCTAATTGAAGCCATGCGTCATCCCTTTTCCTTGCTAGTGAATTGCCCCATTAATCTGACGGAAAAATTGCTCCCAAAAGTGGTGAAATATATGACTTTCTCCCAGGACGTTAGCGTTTCATGACAAAGTTAATTTTCGGTCCCGGATTCAAAGCTTACCCAGAGGAGCGAGTGGTACAGCTTCATCTGGAAATCACATTAAAAGCAATACACTGTTTAGCACACAACAACAGAATATTTAGGAACTCAACAGAGGTGGACCGTAACTAGGTTTTATTCCAGTAATATTATTTAAATTAACAATAATTTACTTGATTACAGATTTTGTTTACTTCTGGTTCTAGAACTCAAAATACCACATTTATCAGAAGATCACAGTTTGTCATAAATGATTCTCTAGTGGCCCATAAATAAGAGCTGTGGGACTACTGTTTTAGTGTTTAGCCTTTATTGCAGCCAACGTTTAAGGCAGAGATGTCACATTTAGCCATGACAGGTACAACAGGTACATCTGCAATAATGACAGTGTGATATCATTACAAACCTCCATCTCCTGATGATTGTGTCAGGTGCTGATTATGTCTTCTAACAATACAAACTGCAGGCGGCCATGGTGCCGATGACATTGACGGGAGGGAGAGGAGAGAGCCAGTGTAATTAGACAAAGTATTCAGAGACTCCAAAGCAAACTGAGGGGCTTTTTTGGCAGCTTTACGCTTACCAGCTCATTATGGTGAAATGGCTGCTATTAATCGCAAGGCTGACAAGCATGGAAAACTGATATTCAGCTATTTCTCTCCCTGTGGTTTTCTTTTGCATGTGTGTGTGTTTACAACAACGCTACAGCCATAATTTGGCTTTTTCAGCGCTACGTGTGAGCTGTTTTGTAAATAATGACCAAATAGGACTGACCTTGAAAAGTGTGGAACAGCCAGAATATACATTAGGAGGCTTGTCTCTCCTCCAGCACAGAGACTGCGTCTAACCTTGATTCAGTACTACAATATACAATACTGTGCAAAAGTCTATAAACAAAGAAAGGTGTAATGTTCAAAAATACACACAATTACAAAAAAAGAAGACAAATCAAAACTTGAAGTCTTGAAATGGCAATAATATAGTGCCCAGACATGGACTTTCAAAATAATAAGAAAAGTTTAAGGGCAAATGCTCTTTCAGTTGATCCACCTTATATCTCACAATGGTAAATATATTAAAACTAATAATTCATTCTTCTTTGAGTGAGTGAAGTTGGTATCTTTGGTCTGTATCTCAAAATGGTAAACAATAGTTTGAAACCCTCCTGGATTCGACAACAACAGTGATTTGGACCCACATTTAAAATATTCATTATCTCCTTGGCCAATATCTGATCTTTCCTTTAATGTTCATAACAAAAATCTGAGTTAACATTTTGTCACACTTCACTAAAATTTAGCACAATATTTTATCTGGTTTAAAATATATTTAATGCTTTTGTGCACATTATGTCAGTGCATGGTGTAAAACAGAAATATCTGAAAACCTATTTATCTTTTATTAATATTAATAAATTTACTCCTTACAGACATCATTCTTTTAATTAGGCCACATAGTCCACCCTAGGAACCAAACAGTCATTGAGGAAAGCTAAAGGTTTAATAGTGATGTGAAGAGCATGCCTACAAAGGGAGAGGGGTTTTGTCCATGATTAACCACTGGTTTGTTGTCTCGAGAAGGTCAGGCCCGGTGAAATATTGCAGTAGTAGCAAAAGACTGCGACTGTGCACTGCTGCTGACTGGTGATATTTCTTTCCTTTAAATGTATTTCATTGCGTGCAGTATAATGAATGAAACCCAAAGAATAGCTACCAAGGAGACCATCAAAAGACCAGCTCTGCTCCAATTTATCTTCCTTTGCAATTGTCTAGCAACAGCTTCACTGCAGTTTGCACAAACCACTGTGACAATTCACCCAAATGGCATTTCCAAATGGGTTTGTTTTTGTGTTTCTCTGCTCGTCCTTTCACATTTTTGTCATTCAACTGTTCTCTATTTACCACCTCACTACTATCAAACAGATATACATGCAGACGTGGTTGTATTAGCTGTCTAGTTATTGTGTTTTATCACTTTGTATATATACATATACGAGGATTGCTGAGCATTTTCCCTTGTTATTCTGTGTGTAACTACCAGTGGTGATTAGATACTTTACATATTCTCACAGAAAAAAAGGTACTTTCTGAATATATTTTCTAAAACAAATGCAGTTTAACAAGTACATTTTTAAAGTCTCTACGTGAAAGTATCTTGTGATCTTAGTGACAAAGAGGTGAGTAGTCCACTCATCTAATGAGAAGGTGCTGGCTTCAAGGCCAGTAGGTATTTGTAGGAAGAGCAGTATAGTAGGGGTGTAACAATACAATAACTATAGCAATGTATAGAATTTTTTCCTACGATGCAACTATATCAATACATTACCTTGTATCGAATCGTATCATTTTCTAGGTAGTGTATATTGATATACATGGAGAAAAAAAATCAATAATTTTCAGAAATAATATATTGTAGCGCTGACCAATCACAGAGCTTGTTACATCGCTTTTCTTTTTCTTTTATTTAACTTTAGCCAGGAGAACCAGGAACGCCACGGAAAAGCTAAAAGGAGAACCTAATCGGAGAAGCGTTTTGCAAATGCTTTTCCGAAAAGGTTTTGTAAATACATTTAGAAATCGGTTTTCTAAATGGATTAATGAATAACGCTATTAATCCTTCTTTTATTAAAACCATTTAGTAATCCATTTATTAAATCCTCTTTTAAAAACTCATTTAATAAAACCATTTAGTAATCCAATTATTAAATGCTCTTTTAAACACTCTTTTAATAAAACTCTTTGGTAATCTATTTATTAAATGCTCTTTTAAAAACTCTTTTAATAAAAGCATTTAGCAATACATTTATTAAAGGCTCTTTTAAAAACTCTTTTAATAAAAGCATTATTCCTTTTCGCGTGGCACTCACAGTCCTCCATATTTTAGCAGAACTGTATCAAGATTTGTCCAAAAAATAAATAAATAAATAAATAATACATTTAAATAAAAATTTCTTTGGAGGCTCAAAAAAGGTAAAGCATTTTGCACAGTTATTAATAAAAAAGTGCATAATGTAGCAAATTTGTGCAGGGAGTCACAGTAGTACACAAGTGATAACTTTGTTGAATACTTTTATTTCTATTTGAGTAATATTTGAGTGTTATGGTTTTATATTTGAATGTTAGGTACAGATTGTGAGTACTACGTGCACCTAGTTGTAACCATAGAATTTGGATCAGTTGTGACATTTTTCTAGCCATGGTACAGTTTTTATTAATAATATTCAATAATATACAGTCCACAGTTTGTTCTGCATTTTTTCTTTCTGTCCTTCCCACCTGCCATTGGTCCCGCTCTCTGGCGCAGCTCCACATTTCACTTTGAAGTAAACTACCCACAGTGGACCTAAGTTGAACATTATACGCTGAGACAGGCGTTCAGCAGATGAATGGTTATTGCTGTACACCATGATGGCGTCCTCTATCCTCTGCCCAGAATCAAAGGTGTGTGGGCCGGGGTCTGCTCCACCGATCGACTCTCTCAATCAAATTAGCATGAAGGATAGTGGCAGTGGTTGCTGAGAGCTGCGAGACATTTTCATTTGCTTATTCTTTATCTCAAGGCCACAGTCAACACACACACATCCTCTCCATTTATGATGTTACACAATAATGCATTGTGCAGGACTGTTTCTCTGCAGAAGTCACACACGAAACAACAGTAGCTGGCCACAAAGCACTGAATTGGTGAGTGAGGGATAAAGGACAGATGGACAATACAAATGCCTGTTGGCAGTGCTTTCGTTTTTGTAAGTACTACATTTTCATCTTGTTAACAATTTTAATTAATAATTTTGTTTGATATTTTTTTTTCAATTGTAGGGCGCAAAGAAGGTTAAATTATAAGTTTGTTAAGGGTTCAGAAAAGACTGAATGAGATGTTGAGGTGTTTTCACCAGCGTTGGTTTGTTTGTTCGTTTGTTAGTGTGTTTGACAAGATAACAAAAAAGGTCAGTAATGGGCCGAGAAAAAAAGGATTCATTTTTGGTGTGGATCCCAAACTTTCTGGCATTGTGGGTTCGAGTCCGGACTCCAACAGTTTGCCAAATGTTCTCTCCCCCATTTCCTACTATACTCTGTCCTACCAACAAGGCATAAAATGGCCAAAAATATCTTGAAAAATAAAACATTCATTCATCTTCTTCCACTTATTCGTTAGGGGTCGTGGTTGACTGCAGACTATCCCAGCAACTATTGGACTTGGTGGGATACATGGACAATATGGCCAGAGGTCGCAGGACTGAGCAGAGCCTATTTACAAGCCCATCTCTGGGCACAATATCTTCTTAACTAATAACTTATATTGCTCAAATTAACAAACTTTAGCTTAGAGGTCTTGTATATTCATTAAAATACAATTCACAGACAAATTCTTGGGTTATACTGGACACCAGACAGACTTTGTGCATGTACAGTACATGTTTCTCGAATTTAGTTTCAAACTTCTTATTCTAGCTCCATTGTGTGTGCTCTTTCAGTTTGGATAGGAGGTTATGTTTTCGCCGGCTTGTTTTTTGTTTGTTAGTTGGTTTGTTAGTCTGTAAACAAGTCATATTTTGATGACATTTTTGGGAAAAGTCTGCAATGAGCAAAGGAAAAATTATTTTTAGTGACGAGTATATCGTAGTTGGTATAACTACTTTGTGCAGAAGATTTGTGATGAAATCCCATCTTCTCCCAGGATACTATCTCCAGTCACAAGTAGGGTTGCAAAATTCTGTGAATTTTCAAAGTTGGAAATTTTCCATGGGAATAAACGGAAATTTATGGGAATAAATTGGGAACTTACACAATTCAAAGCTGTCCCACGACTTGGCAATATACTATAGCATAAAAACCACAGACACACTTCAATATCTCTGTTATTCCTCAGTCACATGTACATGTGGTACATGTAGTAACCTGCTTTGCATACAATTCTATGCACTCTGCATCCCCCTTATCACAAGCACAGCTGATCTCCACAACACTACCAAACTCAAGACTGCAGACCCCATATTTCTGGTTAGCTCAACTATTAGGATTGTAAAAATGTGTATTGTGATATTTTGGGGGCACAATATTAAGCATCATAATTCTTTATAGGTATCAATACATTTGTGACAACATCATGCATAATTAATGAGCTACATCTGTTCTGGTGGCAGGCCTAGCAACACTAGTTTGGCTGCAGTCCCCAGGCTGTTTTTTTTTTTTGTGTTTTTTTTTTTTTTTTGAGCAGATTAATGTAATGTGTTTATCCACTGATTAAACTGTGTCAGCTCAGCACATGTTCTCTCTTTTGAACAATTTGCATTCTGTTTAACTGTGCCTCTTTAAAACAGGTGTTTGCTGTGTACTGAGGACAACACTGTAGTTTGAATTGAAATATAATTGCAGAATTGTATTGACCTTTGTACCAAAAGTTTAATTTGCTTATAAGCAATATAGCTTATATCTGTGTTGGATTATATGTTATATGTTTTTTATTTATTTATTTATTTATATATGATTTTCAAATTTGAAAATTCCCAAAATTTCCAAGCTTAACTTCCCATGGAAAGTTTCCAGAAAATTTCTGGAAATTTACCGGAAATATTCCGCCCCTTTGCAACCCTAGTCACAAAGGGTCAGTAAAGGAAGGTAAATTACTAATGAAAAGGTCAGTTACTAATGATTTTGATGCTTGGTAGAGGTCGGCATTCTTGAGGTGCTTCAAGTTTATCAAGGTTATTGTTAATGTTTGAAATGCATATTTTTGAAACCAAAATAACTTCATGAATGCTGCACAGTGGAGGTGGCAGTTTATTATCACATGTTCAAATGCAGCACATTTTCCTCTAATGAAACATGTTTTCTCAGAATAAAGTATGCATACATTATTTACAATGTCTGTCTTGTTAATTTGTTGCAGCGACAGGCAAGTAAATATAAATAGCCGTGTCTGCATGTTGTGAAATGACTTCTGACTTGCAATGAAACACAGTAGTATGTCTTCGGGGCTATTGAAAATTTGGCAATGGCAACATAAACAGAAAGTGTTTAATAAATCTCTAATGCTACATTTAGTCATAATTGATGCGCTAACATGCATAAACAAGCCTGATTCCTCCTTTTGGTAATAAATCTACTCTGATAACCTCTGAAGGGCTCACATTACCTGAGATATTTTTCATCTGCCTGCTCTTAAAAAATGTCACATCGTGATTCAAGAGTGATATTGATGTCATGTACATGAAGCTACTGTGCACCTTCTCATGATGAATTTTTCTTTCCAAATTCATCTGTGGTGGCCAGTTGAGAGTAAAACTACACCAAGGTGACAAAAACAGAGGTGCTAATTAAACTCTATCATCCAGCAAAGTAGAACATACTTCAAAGGTGGTGAGGAAGAGGAGAACCATTACAAAACGAGAAGATGAAAGTGTGAAACAAAGCCGTACACCGGAAATGGGAATGTGTGTGAGAAAAGTGAGAATGAGGCGCATGCCGCGATGGATCATCAAAGACTAACAAGAGGGTTTGAAGAGGACATTCTGATCAAACCAACATGTGCATTAGGAGTACATTCCACCTCGCTCCTTGTCCTCTTTTTGTCCTGTCTGCTGGTGAAGTTCAGCAGTATATGCTATACTCAAGAGATAATAGAAGAGTACAGGATGTTGTGGACCATAACGCATACCGCTTAAATCTTACATGGATCCACTCATAATACCATACCAAAAAGGTAATCATTTGTTCAATTACTGATCCCTTGTGGTTGCTAGGATATCTCAACCTTGGTATGGTACAGAATACTTAAAATTCCTGGCTCCCATTGGTGTTGTGGTTAGAATATAATTTTTTTCTTTCCAATCCGATACCGATACTTGGGCTCAGGGTAGCTGTCAGTAATAGGTTAATAATTTTGTTACTGTAAAACATTAATAAACAATCAAAGATATATTGATCAATTGTCAAATAACTCACACTGCAGACAACACAGCATGCTGCACTAAGCATCACAGCAGCAGTGCTAAGGTGGCACGGTGGCTTAGTGGTTAACACTCTCGCTTCACAACAAGAAGGTCCCGGGTTTGATTCCCGGACCGTGTAGGGCCTTTCTGTGTGGAGTTTGTATGTTCTACCTGTATCTGGGTGGGATCCACCCATTTCTCTGGCTCAAGATCTGGAGAAGGGTCCCTGGATGTGCTGCACTGTGGCTGACAGGTTGCCCCAGTGCCATTGAGTGATGGGTCGAATGCAGAGAACAAATTGAGGATGAATAAAGTTTGTTATCAATTAAAAATATATTTTACATAATGGCCAAGTGGTTTTTGTTTACATTTTTTGTAGGGCTGGGGAAATTATGGCGTTAACGCAGTGCGTTAATTTATTGATTTAATCGTGTTAATTTCAATTGATTAATTTGATCACAACAAAAATATTACGACGACAGTGACAGAGGCAGCAACACGCCATGGGTCTTCAGCGGGGTAGAAATGCACCGCGTGAGCGTAGAAGACGACACATTTCCGTTTCCATCCATCAGGCGCGTTCGAGATGAGCCAGACTTGCGCAGTTTCGATCAGTGTCGGTCTGTGCGCAGTGCTCAGGTTAGATTTGTGTCCGACTTGTTCCCGACTTGCTCTGATGCCACAAGTGCGACGGTCATCGTGAGATCCAAACGAGACCAGCGCCTGAGCCGCCGCAGTTCATCAGGAGCAACTGCGGAGGCTGCTTGGCTCAGTGCATGATGGGAAAACGCACACCTGTCAGTGGTGAACGGACAGGTGATTGGATCTGAGTTTAGTGCTGATCAGACACTTCACTGCCCTCCTCTCCTTCTTCCCCCGCCTCTTTAAAAAAAAAAAATACAGACTAAAGTTACAGTTTTGACCTGGATAAACCAACACACGCGAGAAGTGGATTTCGGGCGTGATGGTGCGTGATCTGAGCCACAAACTGTCCGACTTCAGTACAGGTGTATTTCCCCTCCTCTCATTGCGGCCGTGCACTCTCGTTCACAATCCAGGCGAGGCGCAGTTCATATGGGACGAGCCTAATGCAACAAGTGAACGAGCTAAAGCAACATGAGAGTCCAAAAAGACACATTGCTAAATGGACAGTTCTGCTTCAAATCGTTACCAGACAGCAATAAAGACAAAACAAAAGTTATGTGCAGTCTATACAAGGATGAGATCAATTACCACTGGAGTAACACAGTTCATAGTATTTACACTGTTGTGAACCATATCAATTGTTATTAATTGAAGAATTAAACTTATTTTTGTTAAAGTTCTAAAAGAGATTACACATGCTTTTTTTTTTTTGGTAAGTTTTGTGTATTTGTTGGTTGTACCTTATTTAGGGAAACTTTGTCTGAGTTACATGTCTCAAAGAGACTATTAATTTATTTTCTTTGCAAGTTTTGTTTGCATTGCACAAGTTTACAGTAAAGTATGTGAAGGTTAATTCAAAATAAATATTTTTAAAATTTGTGTTTATACGTGAATTCATAATAAGATTAATTAATTTTTTTCAGATTTGCGATTAATTAGTTGTTTTTTTTTTATCGATTCCCGGCCCTAATTTTTTGCTTTGGTTGGTAGTCTTCTCTACTGTCTCTGTGTTTACTCTGAGAAGAACTGACTCTGACTTCAACTGATCCATGTCCTCACACTCTTTTATCCCCCTCCCTTCTCTCCTAGTCTAGTCTTCTCTTCTGTTGTCCTTGTTTGCACTGCCGCTGGATGCCTAAGACAATAATATTATCTCATTATAATTCATAAAGATGTTTGTTGCTTATTAGTAATTCTGATCTCATTTGACCCACAATCTGACCTGAGTCCTGCTTTCCACGTGGGAATTAAGATTTGGTCTGTTGCCCATTGAAGACTATATGAGGACGGTGAGGCAGTATGGGCTCCTGTAATTTTCCATTGTCTTTTTAGCTCCTGCTAGACTCAGGTGTTCGCTATTGTTATTTCTGTCTTGTAGGTCAGGCAGCTCTAGGCCCATTGAAATCTGAATGAATACAAAATAAACACATAAAAATATACCTTCTTTTTATATTCACTATATTGGTGCCTATCAAAGTTTGAATACAGAGATACTACTGAGATAATATTGATACTGAATTTTGATTTTATCACAGTTTAAATAAAAGATGCTTGAAATATTTCACTCATTGTGTGACTGAATCTAACTATTAAGTATAAGTGTTTATTTGCAGTGAACTAATGAAATAAATTCACTTATTATTCACAGTAGTCTACTGTGTGACTGTCCCTGTGCAATGTGCTCCACTTCTAAAGAAGGGTCACAATTATTTTTCAGAACAATTTGAAAACACTAAACTATAATATGCCAGTGCAGCATAAGGCAATATTAAATTAGCAAGTAAGACCTAAAGAGACTCTAACACTTGGGACCCATGCATTTCCTGGCTCACACTGTAAAGCCTGACACATTTTTCTGATGCTGATCCCCAGGATGATTTACTGCTGAGCGGGGCTAATTACATCCATATAAGATAGTGAGAGTAATTATATGTGTGGTAATGCTCCACTGCAGGTTCACCATCAATACATTGTCAAGCAACCTCTTAGCCTCAAATTGATTTGACCTATAGTTACTTCCTTATTATGCCTGAATACCCTTTCCTATTCAATAGGTTTGATGCTCTGATGCTTTTCAATATATGTTCTTGTTCTTTATATGTATATGTGTAGTGATTCATAGCTGACTGCTATGCCATTATATCATTTTGTACTGAAACCTTTATCCATCTAGGTGAAATATGTATGTTCAGATGACTGTGGTGGCAACAATCATCACTCAAATCACTCAAAACCAAAAATGTTCTCTTTAAATTGTATCAGAAAACAACTACAATTACACTAGCCTACTCATACAGTATAGTGCAGACCTCTGCTAGGGCATTGGCCCTATCTCGCAATGATAAAGATATAGTACCTAAACAGTGTGTCTTAAATTACTTTTAAAGGTGTTATGGAAGATTTTGAGAAGCCAGCGACTGTTTGAATAGCGTGCATGCGTAAAACCTGCCTCGGTCTTTTCCGGCATCTTCCTGGAACACACCTTCAAAATACGAGGACCAGCATCGCCATGGACGCTGGGAGAGCGCTCCTGGGCTTGCATTAACTGGTACCTAACTTACTACTGGGCTGGGTGATAAATAGATTTTTTGGATTAATTCGAATTTGTAGGGCAGGTTGACTCCACCACAGGCACTCTGGGCTCCCGTAGTTCATAGTGGGTAGGCCTGCCAGCCCTCCCTCCGTGCTAGAGGTACACAAACAACATGGCAGCGAGCAGGGAAGAACTCGTTCCTAAGAAAGGCACAGTGTCATCAGTTGTGTGGAATTGGTTCGGGTTTGCGGCATCACACGGAGCACAAACAGCGCCACGCTGCAAAGTCAGTCCCTCCAGGATTTTGCGTTGTTGCGATGGCAACTATTAACGCAGAATCAAGCAAACCCCGTGAATTCAAGCAAACCCCACGAATTCAGCGCGACCCTTCAACTTTGTCCAAACTCCGCAACTCTCTCAGCAGCAGCGCACTGGTAATGCGCGGCGGAGGTCGGGTTGAGCCACGGACAAAGCGGCGTGGAGGTGCGATGCGGAGGACGGAGGTTTGGAGTGGAGCAGCTCGGAGCTATAGCGCAGAGATCGAACGCCCATGAGGTCGCAGGTGCTCAGTAGCAGCGGTGTGGATGAGACTAAAGGAGGAGATGAACGCGGTGCTTTCTAGTTTTGTCAGGTATCACTCTGAAAAGCCCATCTGTGTTGCCATGGTGATATAGTTGCCTAAAAAGTTGAATGGGCAACGTATTTAGACACCAATGAAGTGTGAGGTCATTGTTCTTTAAACGTTAATGTTGCAGGCTGATAACCTTCCTGAAAACCTAGCACAGCAAACTTCCTCTGTTTTTAATGACTGGATGTTCTACAGCACACAACAGGAATCACCAGAGAAGATCTGAGAGGAACAGAATCAGAATCAGCTGCAGGAGCCCCAAAAAACAGCCTAATAACACAGCAATATCATTTTAAAAAGTAGGTACACTTGGCTTGTTCAAATACAGGTATTTTTAAGTAGATTAATTACCACCTCACATATGTTTAAAAACAGATTTTGTTAGTTTTTACAGTTCTAGCTAATATTTTTAAGAAGAATTATAGACAAAAAAAAAAAAAAAATTGCAACTTTTAGCTCAACTTTTAAGAAAATCCCCTGTAAAATCACGGGGCCTTCTCTTCTATTTGACTTGTCTGATTGCACTTTAACCTCAAGAGGAAATCAAAGCAATAAAGCTAGCTAAAACTTGTTTTGGACAATTTCTCTGTTGTCTTCAGTTTGATTTTAAGCAAGTGGGGAAAAAAAATTGTTTTTAAATCGTAAATGGAATTTTTTGTGAAAAAATCTGAGATTTTTTTTTTTAGGCTAAATCGCCCAGCTCTACAACAAGGGTAGAAACTATATGGTTGGACTTACAAAACAGCGTTGCAAAAACAAAAGCTCAAGTAAAGGAGGAATTGACAAAAGAAATGTTTATTTTTTGTTTGCATCCTACTGCATTTAGCCTGCTACATGCTGCATGCTAGCGTTACACAAACCATAGCTGGATGTATATGGAGGACCGTGAGCGCCACGCGAAAAGGAATAATGCTTTTATTAAAAGAGTTTTTAAAAGAGCCTTTAATAAATGGATTACTAAATGCTTTTATTAAAAGAGTTTTTAAAAGTTTATTTAATAAAGAGATTACTAAATACTTTTATTAAAAGAGTTTTTAAAAGAGCCTTTAATAAATGGATTACTAAATGCTTTTATTAAAAGAGTTTTTAAAAGTTTATTTAATAAAGAGATTACTAAATACTTTTATTAAAAGAGTGTTTAAAAGAGCATTTAATAATTGGATTACTAAATGCTTTTATTAAAAGAGTTTTTAAAAGAGCCTTTAATAAACGGATTACTAAATGGGTTTATTAAAAGAAGGATTAATAGCGTTATTCATTAATCCATTCAGGAAACCGATTTCTAAATGTATTTACAAAACCTTTTCGGAAAAGCATTTGCAAAACATATTAGCTTCTCCGATTAGCTTCTCCTTTTAAGCTTTTCCGTGGCGTTCCTGGTCCTCCTGGCTAAAGTTAAATAAAAGAAAAAGGAAAGCGATGTAACGAGCTCTGTGATTGGTTAAATCAGCTGTGTTTTCTGTTACTGTCCAACAAAATGAGAGGAGTAGATCCAGACTGAGTGCAGAGGGACAGGACTGTTCCGTTTACAACAGACTTAAGTTTTGTTTTTAGGCTGTGAGTGGCTCTGCCCTCTCGGTGTCCCTCTGTCCCACAGCTCACATCCTCCCCTCTCGGTATCCTTCTGTCCTACAGCTCACCCCTCCCCTCTCGGTGTCCTTCTGTCCCACAGCTCACCCCTCCCCTCTCGGTGTCCTTCTGTCCCACAGCTCACCCCTCCCCTCTCAGTGTCTGTCCCTCTGTTCCACAGAGGACAGAGCTGCCTCATATTCGCCAGAGAATTAAGAGGAAACCTGTGTTTTGAGGCGCAGTATGTTCCACTTTAGTTTTAATGGGTGAATCGTCTCCTGCGTAAAAGCAGACAGAAAATCTTGCGTGTGACGCTATCAACCAATCAGATCTGAGGATTTGGAAACATATGGAGTGGTGACTGTGAGACAGACAGCGGAGAAATGAGAGAGACAGGTGTAGAAAGGAACAGAAGTCAGCTCTAAACTCCTGTGTCTCCTGTGTTCTGAGCCAAGGACCATTATAAAAGCATTTTGTTTGATTTTTTTTTACTGTATTTGATTAACATAAGAAAAAAAAAATACTTTTTTATTTTATTATTTGATATCCCCTAGTTTTAAACTAATGCTTATGTTAGCAAAATGCTATTGCCATAATGTAGACACTGATGTAACTACAATGATTTTATTTACTTATTTTTGAGGTACAAATCAACATTGTGATGCTCCGGACCTTTGCGCGAGAAAATTTTCACCAATTGGACCTCGGTAAATTTTAATTGGTGACCCCTGCAATAGGGGTTATGCGCTATCTACTTCTGCATTCGGCTAAACTCAATGATCCACTTCCGGTCACAGCTTGTAAGCGAGCAGCTGGACAAGGGCAGCTTCAACACATCGCAAAATAAAATCACCAAACTAACGCTGCAATGGACTAACGCAGTTTTGTCCTTCAAACAAGGGTTTTAGCATTTGTACGCTGAGCGCGGATGCGGGATATTGTTGTGTCAATTAACTAAAGCCATCACCCGGCGCACTTTATTTCAGCGAATATAAAGCACACAGGAACATTTCACTAAAGTATGCGACCAAAAACAGCCACAGTGTGCACAAAAACATCAAAATTGTAATATCAAATTTAGCAAAGTTAGTCTCCTCCAAGCACAGCACTGTTTCCTCTGGCTTATGAGCAGCTTATACTCACTGAGGAGACTCTGCAGTCACTCAAACACTAATAATCACAGAGAAAACCTCTGTAATGTCCTCATTTGGATGGGGCAGCAATTTGGCCAAAAAGAACACCTAGTTAGACGTGAAGGCAGTAGCGCACTAACTTTGGTGTCTTTGTTTATGTATGCTAATTAGCCATATATTATAATAAAGCTGCTCTTCAAAAGCAGAGAGGGCTAAAGCTAAAAGACATTGTTGTCTTCACTGATGTTAGAGTAATGCACTTTGCACGAGCTGCACTGCCTCATTGAAGCTAACTGCTTCCCAAGCAGACACGGGGCTTACTCAGAGGAGGAGCTGTAGACTCGAATGAGGATCCACTCACCTGATGACGCGATAACTACGTGAGGTTTTTCTCTGCCCTCTCCACTCGCCTGCAGGTAAGTGTGTGACACAATCGCTCTATAGAGTCAGTGCCGCAGGGAGCACTGCTAGCCTGCTCACCTCATCTCTCAAAGCACATAAGGCGAACATGTGTTTTTTTCTAAAGCTACCACGTTGCACGTGCTGCAGCGACATTGTCACTCGTGCCTGACTTGCGTTTTTGTTAGAGCGGAGGCTTGACTATATTTCAATCTATTTTTATAATCAGAATTTGTTTGGACATGTCATTTTTTTCAGGTGTTATTATTAGCTTATGCTATACCGCTTATACCGCACACCGCGGTGTTGAGTTGCATATAACTATCGCAGGGGAAATTCTAGGGATGCACCGATACCACTTTTTTTCAAACCGATACGAGTACGAGTACTTCCATTTGAGTACTCGCTGATACCGAGTACCGATACGAGTACTTATATAGGGGTAACTTTATAGTTTATACAGTCACACTGCTGTATCTACATTCATCCCATAATGTGTCGTCTTTTGGCCGTCTATCCCCGCTCTGCGATGCTAAGTTATTTTTACAACAGAGAGGTTTGAACACAGCTAACCATGGCTAAAATTTGCTGAATATGGACATGTTATACCTCATTTTAAAGCTTAGATTCTCCTCTATACAGTCAGCTTTATCATCAGACAACAACTGCTTCGTGCTTATATAATTTTCGAGACAACTAGGACAACAAAAGGACAACAGCTTAAGTCAAAACTCACGTATGATTTGGGATAAGTCTGGTTGAGGAGAATGTAAGCTCAGCTTTGCTTTTATCTCTGTACAGTTCACTTTGAAATCCTTCACTCGGTTCTCACTGCTCAGCTGAGAGGGGAATGTCATGTGACAGCGCTGTAAAGTGGTATCGGTTGTTGGTATCGGGCCACTTTTATGAATACGAGTACGAGTACTTGGACATGGTGTTGGTACCGATACTGGTATCGGTATCGGTGCATCCCTAGGAAATTCTCTCACTGCAACAGCCCTAGACCCAGCCCTAGCGCTATGCTAAGCTTTGTTCATTTTAAATATGCTGCCCTCGGTTTATGAGCCTTAGTTCTCACTGTTTTTTCAGTGTTAGAGTCACAACTATCCACGTCATGAGCAGGTGACTGGTCAGAGAGGTGAGGGGCAGTAGACCTGAGGCAAACACCAGCTAACCCACTGACAGAGGACCTGGTCCACACAGCTCTGTTACAGGACATCACAAGGGTCTACAGTCCTCTGACTGAAAGGACTGTTAGTGATCAGGTGGGTGTGGGCTATACTGGCTTTTTTATGATGAAGAAATGCTGTACATGACACAGGGCTGCTTACTGAGGCTGTCCGTGCGCTTGTTTTTTTTACAGGCCAAGATACAGAGGCTGAACCTTGACTTGCTGCTGCGCTGCCTCACCTGTGACTCAACTGTGAACAAGCCTCACTCCTGACCCCCCTCTTGCTCTAAGCTGGTGTGTGGAATTGTAGGGAGTTTCCCACATTTTTAGAACAGAAATGCCATGGACAACAAGACTGTACATCAGGATATAAATTGTGACACAGCATAGTATGTTTCTAAGGTAGAATCTTTCCAAAATATTTGCCCGTGGTTCGACTTCAGGACAAGTCCACTGCTTTGGCCATTGCAAAACACCCCTCTTCTTTCCTGTCTTGTGTAAAACCTTTTACTAATAAAAGTTACGTGTGTGTTTTATATGGCTTCCTTTCACTGCCTCCGTACGTGTTCCTGGGAGCTGTGCTTTCTGTGCGTCCTGGACCCGTGGTCAGAGCGGGGGGGTGATCCATGGCCACAAGCCGCAAACTCCTACAAACGATTCATTTGCGATGTTTTTTTTTTCCATTAAGCGTCAGTTCTTGACTCAGAGCGGCAGCCTCACTGCAGACAGGTGACGGTGCCCCGCCCCTGTTCACGGCACTGAGAGGATCAGAGGAGAGGTGTATGAGTCTGCAATAGATTTAATGCAGAGCACAGTTCAGCAGACACTGTTATCTCTAAACGGTTGGCCAGTTACTACACAGACTTATTAAAGGCTCTCTCACAACATTCAGAAGTTATTTCTGAGATGTATTTTTTTTATCCAAGTAAAAACACACTTCTCAACCTCTTTGGGCTTTTTTTTTATTTAAACGCTGCATATTGTCATGGAAAATCTAGTCTAAGTTATGATTATATAATATATAATTATTATAATTTATTGTGATTAATCACAGCCCAAGAGTGTGATTAACCTGATAAATTTTTTGAATCGATTGACAGCACTACTAAAAACACACATCTAAAGGTGGATCACTCCGGCCTAGTAGTAGTAAAAGGTCATTCTGTCCAAATGCATCTGTTATTTTGTTAAATTAGCTATACAATAATGCTATATTAGGATTAATCATGTTATTATTGACATAAATGTGCAAATTACCCTCCAAAAATGTTTGGTTTAATGGACAAAATCTAAAATTGGTGGGAACAGAAATATTCTACCAGAGTCCTTGTAACTGTCTGCATACTTACACAGTAATATCAGAAGTGACTGCAGAGGTCCTTTCTCTGCTGCTGCTCCAGCCTCACCATATAATTTCAGTCACCTCTGAAGCGCCAGTCAGCTGGTAGGATGAACGGAGGCTGGGGCTAAACATGCCTTGTTTATCTGAGAAGTCATGGACTTGTTACAGGTGTAGCCTCCGAGGAAACTATGCTGTGTGTGCACTGATATAGACATAAACACAGTACGTCCAGGTCATGGATGTATAATGGTACAACGGGCCAAAGATGTCCAGCTCTAGTTAGCGTACACCAGAAACCAATGAACTGTGTTGCCTTTGACAAGTGTGATTAAATATATATTTTTTATACGCTTTTTTCTGTAATTAATTGTAATTAACACGTTAAAGCTCCAGCCCTACAACAAATATAACAAACACTTATAAACTTTAGCTGAGAACACTCCTGCAGCCTGCTCGGTCTGTGTCCTGTCTGTGTGAGGTAGCACCGATGCTCTGCTGTAACATTACTTGTGCCTGGTTAGTTAGTTACTTTAACTCATTTGAGCAACAGTTTAGAGACTAAATTCCAGTTAGCAAAAAAAAAACAAAGCTGTTTTCCACTCATCTGAGGACTCCTGGATACAGCAGAGGCTGGTGGAGGTCTCCCTCATGGCCTGTGTTAGAGGAGAAGACATGAAAACACTGTCATAAGTGCAAAATGATTCACACAGGCAAATCTCCCTTTCTTTTCGTTTATAACATTAGAGTAGCCTTAGGTACAAGATTCAAAAATAAACACGTAACTTCTAGCTCACTTGATACTCTCATTACAGCTTGTTGCATTCGCAGCCATTAGCATGCACAGTGATAGAACACTAGTGAATATAATAAGTCTATCAAGCTCAAGAAAATTATATTACAACAAAACCACAAGCTTATTTACCTGTCCAGCTGGGAGAAAGGGGGAGATAAGGAGTTTTCCTTCAGCAGCTGTTTGTTTCAAGTTTCTTCTTAGCCATTGTGCTACCTCCTCGAGCTAACGTTGGTGCTGCTGCTACACTGGCAAAACGCTGCACTGGATTGTGCGCAGCCAGAGGAGCCTGTTCATGTGGAGGTGCAGTGACTGACTGGTCTGTGGGCCAATGGTTTAGGATCACCATGCACAAATGATTGGTTGATGTTTTTTAGGCCCCACGGAGTCCACAGATCATGTACATTATCTTTTTTTTTTTTTTTTTTTTCAGTACTCATAATTAATAGTCAGTTATCGGCCAGGGAAGGCAGTTTTAAGTAATACTGGAAAACTTTAATTTATAAAGATCCTCCATAACACCAATAATTAATTTGATTATTTCCTTACCCTTTATGGTAGTTGGCCTGTTCCCATCTCGCTACAATACAAAACCCTCTATCTGGACCAACAACAAAAACAAAAATGTCATCAGAATCTGAGCATTTCTTTTTAATCTTGCTAACAGACTAATGAACCAAAAAACAAACAAACGACCAACCAATGAACCAGTTCTGGCAAAACATAACCTTCTTGATGGAGATAATATTGTTTTTATAAAATTGTACTGTAAAACCTGTGCTGATGATGGCCAAAAGTTAGCCTAGGCTTTTTCACTATAGTATTATGTTTTAAATAGTCACATTAAATAGTCACACATTTATAGACATGTTTTAAAATAAATTATATACTCAGTTAACTCATATTCTAAGCTTTTCTGGTTTCAAAATGATAGTTGAGGATATAAGCTACCAAAATATTATCCTTGAAAAGCGCTATTCATTTTTTACTTAGACATTCAGAAATTTGAAAATCATACTGCAACCTTGAGTCACTGACCTCCAAGAAAGTTTACTAGCTCCTCTGCTTTTAATGGAGGCATTTCACTTTTTTCCTTTTGGAACATTTGAATTTTTTTTTATATTAGCCCTGTTTTTATGATAATGGATGTGTGTTTCTTGTACAAGTAGTGGTAAGCAGTGAAGTGGCTAGAAGTGCTGACTCCATTCTGTGAAAACATCGGTGGAGAGAAGCTGCTCTTCAAGGATAGAGCACTGACCCATGGCCCTGATGCGAGCAGAAATCACTTAATGAAATGTGCAGTGAATGGCAGCTGAAAGTAACCCAGTAATTCTGTGTCTTCTCTTGCCTTTCCTCCCTCTCCCCGTGACAGCCGTTTGACAGGGCTTCACTGTCCTGACAGGCCAATTAGACCCTGATTTGCATATTGCCTCCACTTCATTTGCCTTGTTCATGTGGGCATAAAATAGGATAATCTGGCTTTTCTACCCGTGTACCGCATCAGAGTCTCATGCTGTAACGTTTTCCTCCGTTGTCCTCGACCCCCCACTAACTGTCTGTCCGGAGCATTTGGGCTCAACACATACAATGATTATGGCTACAAATATATAACCATATGATGAACCGATGTAGTGAAAAAAAAAAGGTTTAGGTATTGACTCTATTAGCAGTGCCAAGGAGGTTATGTTTTTGCTGCATTGGTGATGAAATTTTCAGGAACACGCATCTCTCACTGTTCCCACTAAACAGTTGTTTGTTTACATTTTAATGTTTTGCCTACACTGTCCACTCACATGTGATACACTGGCCCAACATTTGAAAAAGCTGTAATAAAAAAATCCCACTCCTTTAACAACCTCCTCTGCTCTGCTCCACTTTTTTCTGTTTATCCCACAAATCTAGTTTTTGTACCGCTGCTGACTGAATTAGATTGCATCCTCGTATTGTAGTTTAATTAGATGTCTCAAATTCACTGACTTCCTTGTAACCTAAAGGCAGAGTTCTTTAGCTGGATGCGGGTCTCCTGGGTCAATTATGATGGCATAATGATTGTAACTGGCTAATTTTCAGCCCATTACCCTATTTCATGTCTCATGCTGCAGGTTGTAATTCAGTGAAAAGTGAGTAATGGCGCTAGTGGCTTCGGGTGATAGATGATGTCCACGGCCAGGAAAAAAAGGAGCTTTGTCATTAATAGTCTTTATGAATGAGCTGTCGTGAGTCCAGACCTACACCAGGACACTGTAGAGGACACACAACTGTTACTGTTTTATTAAAGGAATACATACAAGGGTTGGTGGACAAGGCGGTGTTGAGACCAGTAACATTGTATAGTTTAGAGACAGTGGCATTTAGGAAAAGACAGGAGGCAGAGCTGGAGGTGGCAAAGCTTAGGGCCTGTTTACACACAATGCCGGCCAGGAAAACGCAACAGTCATGCCGCCTGCTTCGCATTTACATGAAAACGCTCAAGTGTGAAGAAGAATAAAGTAAACTGTAGTACCCGTATTTGTCCAGCAAACGGTGCTGTGGGCCCCGCAAATGGTCATCACACAGTGAGTAAACAGCAGAGGAAATTTAGTTCCAGTCTACAACTTCCCAACTACTTTAAGATTTTGTGGTTTTCTGGAACCATTCTCATAAAGTATCTTATTAAAGGGTTCAGATTGCGGCTGTTACGTCATCGTTTTCAGTGAATCTGCTGTTTTCACAGTTTGCACGAGAGTGGAGCAGCTCCAAGCGGCTCCCTGCTGTGAGGCAAAAACACCTCCTCAAGTGTTTTTAAAAGAGGTGAATCGGCAACAGGTGATGCACATGGGGAAGCCTGGCTGGTCTGGTGCGAGCCAACAGATCAGCTACCAGTACTTAAAGAGGTGGTTGGTTCTAATAGAAAGTTGTCAGAATACACAGAGCCTCACAGTTTGTTGTGTTTGGGTCTGCATATTAGGCAGGTGGCAGGTGATGTTATGTTACACCTGATTGGTGACATTTGTACATAGGAGCATTAGTGAATATATCAGTAAAAAGATGAGGTTACAGCTTCCAGGGAGGGGGCTAGAGGAAAACCAAAGCGTTGTTGTATGTATATTTTGAAAGAGGATATTAGTGAAGTTAGTTGGTGTGAGAGAAGAGGATGCAGAGGATAGGGTTAGATGGAGGCATACGATTCGCTGTGACAACCCCTGAAGGGGACAGTCCAAAAGAGAAGCCTCATAAATGTAGATTTCTTCATTCATGTCTTTGTCAGCATGGACATGCTAACATCATGGTACTGTCACTTGTGAGATCCCGTGAATGGTGGCGCATTTTGTGTCCAGATTTCCTCTCCCATTATTTTGCTGAAGTTCTCTGCCCATGTGGCTTTTCATCTCACCTGCAGCGAGCCATCTTGGACAAAAAAGAAACTGCCAGAACATTTGAAAGGCAATTTTGAATGAGTGACACAGGTAATGGATGGGGACAGAATAGGCCATCAGTCAAGAGTTGAACAGTGCCAAGTCACACTCTGAGCTCCCATGTACTTAGAGCCACTCTCTCCTGTGTCGCACCCACTGTGAATAACTGCACTCTGCTCCAGGCACAGCACTGCACCAGGAAATGACTTACCCAAAACACACCTATTCAATGTGAGCTAAATATTTTGAACATCTTGTCACCTCTAACCAGTGAGAACAGTTTCTTCAAGACAGATTTCTCACATTGCCAGAAGAGAGACTGTAGAAATAGGGAACAGCCTCAATGCTGCAGCTTGACTAATAGAACCATGATTGCAAATAAACAAAGCAGAACCATGCAGTTTCCTCTATATACTTACAAATTATGGCTATTTCACTGCCACTGTCTCTTACTTTTAACTATTCTTTAGACTTTAGTATAATTCAAATTCATATAGACATTTTGTTGACATTGTGTAGAAGGTTTGAAGCGGTACACATGTCACATGTGCGGCTTGAGGGACAGTCATGGTACAGGATCAGCTTTCATCATAAAATGCATAGTTTATGGACCAGTTCCATCAAACAGCTCTTCAGTGGCTTTTTAATCCTTTACTGCTCTGAAACCGGATATAGCCTACCCTTTACATTAGTTAGTCCGACTAGAAGACTAGATTATATTAAAACAGAACTCCGTTAATATTTTACCTTAAATAAACTGTTTCAGAGTCCATGCAATAGTTAAATGAGTTGTTGTGGGATAAATGTAAGTGTCCAGCATCTCCCCCTGGTGTCTCTGAGCCGAAAATGCAGAGGTGGAATGCAAGTATTTTACGTACTTCACGTACAGTTTTCATGTATCTGTACTTTACTTGAGTAAATTTTACAAGGGGTGCTTTTACTTTTACTTCACAACATTTTAGAGCAAGTATCTGTACTTTTTTCTCCACTACATTTATGAGTCGGTTTGAAGTACAAAGTATTTTGGGTTTTGGTTTAAAATCATGTGTTTTTGTCATGCCCTCATTGTAGAAGCACAGTACTTAAATATAAAAGATGCAGTAAAGTAGTACTCCTTTAGAAACATCAGAATAGGAGTCAACTGGGCCTGACTATTTACGATAGTGCTTTAGTCCAAAATGTATGGGGAGCTCTATAGAGCAAAATAAGGTAAAACAGCAAAGACACAAGCAGAGTTTCTGAGTTCCACTTTAAATACACTGATCAGGCATAACAGCATGACGACTGAGGGATGAAGTGAATAACACACATTATCTCTTCATCATTGCACCTGTTAGTGGGTGGGATATAGGTGGCAGGTGAACATTTTGTCCTCAAATTCAGTGTGTTAGAAGTAGGAGCAAGAATAAACATTTAATGTGAGTTTGTCACGGGCCAAACTGTGGTGGGCAGAGGACTGGGTCCGAGCATCTCCAAAACTGTAGCTCTTGTGAGGTATTCCTGGTCTCCAATAGTCAGTTTTTTACGTGGTCCGAGGACCACTGAAAAAAAGTGTTTCACTGAACCAACTTAATTGAATTGCTTAAATTTTTAACATCTGATTGAATTGTGGTTTGTCAAAGTGATTCTTTTCATCAGATTTAATTGAAATATGAATTTGATTAAAACTAAAAAGCTACTTTAGAGCAACTTTTATTCATTTTAATTTTAATTTTTTTGTAAAAATCAACTTAACCATGACGCAGGTGAACAATGCCACGCATGTCCTCAGTCCTTTAATATAAAAAGCACTGTTAACTGTTAATGCCCTCACAATATTGTTGTGTAAAATGTACTTTTTTTATCGATATAAATGACACAAATGTTTCACTTTTTCAGTGAAGGAACAGTGCACTGAAAAAAAAAATACTTAAAAAAACTTTGGTCATTTTTTGCATAGCATTTTGTCATATTATTTACTATAGCTTGTCACAGTTATATTTATTTATTTATTATTTATTTTATTGCAGAAGATTAGGTGGAGTAACAGATATTTAGGAAGAAAGGAAATAAGGAAGGAAATAATTTGAAATATATTGTTATTTTAACAAATTATACAGAATTTTGTATTTATTTTTTGTAATTTTGTTAGTAATATGATTGTTAAATTTATTGCTAAATTATTGCTACATCTACAGCTGAAATTCACTTCTTTTAGTGTGGTAAACTGGCAACAGCTAATGCATGTGGGGAGTGAAGGCTGTGTGTGTGGTTTGATCCAACAGACGAGCTACTGTAGTCAATGCTGGTTCTTATATAAAAAAAGTGTTGGTGTTTTGTCACAATTATTAAGAAATATAGTACTGCTTTTCTGTGACAACACTGATTTTCTTCTGCAGCTTTCCCTCCCTGTTACTCCTCTGAGAAGGACTTTGAATGCGCTAATTGTGAAAGAGAGATTTGAGAGAGAAAATAACACCTTTATCTGTGTCCCTCCTGATCCCTGTGCCCTTCTTAGACCTTTCATTGACCTTTTTGTGTTATTTAACACTCTCACAATATAGAGATGTGCTGATGAGGTTAGGACTCCACTGCCTCAGACCATACTTGCATCCCTCTATGGGTGTTGTAGATCCTGCTAAAAGCCTGCCTGTTCTTATTAGTCACATTAATGTTATAGACTGGAGCCATGCATACAAGCCCTTATGGCACTATTATGCCAAATTTATACAGTTTGTTTTTTATGATTAATATTTCTGGCCTGCTTAAGCAGCTCTGACTCCCCATTGATGTTTTAATATGTGTTTCTGTTCAGCTCTGCCATATTGTTGCTCAGTGTATACACAACAGACAAAGCAGGTACGACAGCCATGTGTTTGCCAGGCTAAATCCATTGGTACACACACAAGCTGGCGACGCTCACTCTTTTTCACAGAGATTTATTCAAGCCACTCCGTGTAAATGGATAAAGCCGCTCTTTCAAAAAAACAAAAAGACAACTTCACATTTAGTCAGCTTACAAATGATCAAACATGACAGCGACTCATGTGTGAGCTATTGCCTGCTGCCTATTATGACGAACATAACTAGCGCGCGGAGATCAATGAGAGATGACAGATTAGGTTTGTCTTAACCTCGGCAGCATATCAAAACTCACTGCTCATTACCTCTTCTCGAGATGTTTTCTGTGAATTTACCTTCCCATTTAATATTGCCTGTGGTCTCGGGCCCGCAACTTTCACCCAGGTGGCCCGACTGGCTGACACTTTTAGCTATGTCAATTTAATAAGTACATTAGCATGCAAAAGGTCTCCTGGGTCTCTGAAATGCCACCTGTGCGACTCACTGATGTTGTGTTGTTTGAACTCCTGCTGCAGCTTGACATCTATAATGGATAATGTGAAGTTTATGATGTTGCCATTTGTTCAGAACAACTGTAGAAGTGGGTAACTCAAGTCAAGTGAAGTGGTCAGTGTACTTACATGACCCCAGGCTGCTGTTTCAAACTTCCTGCAAATGTCACTATTGCTTTCTGCATTTGTACAGTACAGTATATGTAGTGCTGCTGTGCACATTGTGACTGACAGTTATTTAATGCCTATTAAGCTTGCTAGGTTTGATATCTTAATGATGTGTCAGTTGGCTTATTAGGTAGACAATGCATTTAGATATCAGCCCCTGTACTGCTTTTTGCAATATAGAGTACTGTGCAAAAGTCTTGGGCAGATATTTAGGAAAGATTATGAACAAAGAAAGGTGTACCAATGTACAAAAATACACAAAATTATGCAAAAGAAGAAAAAATATGGAGGACCAAAACTGCCAAATCAATCAACCAATAAATAAAAATTAATAAATAAAATCTCACATTGACAAATAATTATTTAAACAGGACAAAAACAGGACATAAAAAAAAAATATGAAGAAGTTTTGGTTAAAATAAATAAATAAAGGCCTGTAATTGTTCCTTTTCTGTATTTATCAAATTACAAATGAAGGTGGTGTGTCAGCGGTTGATCTGGGCAAGTGATCACTACATGGACTGGTCCGCAGATTATCTGTTGCTTTCATTGCGTATGTCTAACACCCACTTCAGGTGCAAGTTCTTTTAAGGCCCTCTCCTGCTGGCCATGCCTACATGCATTACAAACAAGTTTTAAAGTAATGGTGCCGTGCGGCTAAAGCCTTCATCTGACCAAAGCCCTCTACAGACAGCTCTGTCTCCTGATCTTGTCCTAGAGTTTACATGTGAATAATGTTGGTTCAAACAAGAGAGGAGAATGTCTGAGCGCTTTTACTGAACAGCAGGAGGTGGCCAGAACAGGGTATAATGGCTAATTAGCACGGCAATTAGCAATATGAAGCTAACAGATAGATAAATGAGCTGACTTTGTTGTGATGGTGGTTTAAGCACTGAAATGATTAGTATATGTGTGGATGGTCTTGATGTATGTGTGAAAAGGACTTTATAGGGGCTTCTTTATTCAGGATCACTCAATGTGTGAATAAAACAAAATACTACTCTGGGAATGATTTTGGGGAGGAAATGACAAGCTCAGAAAAGCTGAATTAGCATAATAGGTCCCCTTTAAAACATTCTGGATCTGGTTCCACACAAAAGAAAATATGAATTTTGTCATTAGCAGATTACTGAAATTTTCAGAACAAAAATAAAAAATTGGTATTTAAAGCATTAACAGCATTTTTCACACCTGCCTAAAACTTCACACTGTACTGTATAAATGACTAAAATGTGTGTTGTGTCTTCTAAAGCACAGATGCTCTTTTGTGGCTAAGCTCACAGTGGTTGTAGTCGGAGCCTGTGACATTTCCCATTCTGAGGCTTATGGAGACTCCTTGCTGGAGCTGACACTTGGTGATTATCCCTGAACCATGTACACCTGTGGCCCCGACACCATGGGATCAAAATGAGAGCAGAAAGAGAAGCATTATATGGATTTGGGTTTGAATGAAAAGTAGCAAAATAGCTCCTTAATAACTACAAAAGACTTATGTATCACCGAATCATTTTAAAGGTGGCACTGTAGACATGTTGGAGAAAACAATGACAATTTGATAAAAGAAGAGTTTAGCATTCACATGTGCATTTAAAGAAAACAATTAAAGGTGGCAAAAGTATGAATAGGCATAATTGTAAAATGCTCCTGCCTCTTGATGCTGAGGTTGTGGGTTGGTGCCTCAGGCCTGCCAACACAGTTTCTTTCAGAGTGGAGTCCACCTCATGTCACCATGGGTTCTTTCTAGGTACTCTGGCTGCTTACCACAGTCCCAAAAAAATCTGGTGTTTTAATAATTTATAATTGCCACTAGTAAAGTCTCTAAAGGTAGTAAGTGGCTAGGGTCTGCACACATGGTTGGAGTGTTTGGCTCAACAGTACATCAGTAAGAAATGTAATACGGTTCAATGATATACAGTACTTTGGTTAGTGACTGCCAACATGCTGTAAGTCTCACCTTGTATTACAAACTCATGGTCCTGTTAGCTAGGACTTAGAGGGAGGGGGAATTTTATTTTCAGGCGTTTGACAAGACACAAATCCTACAAGACACAAGACTAGGTTAACGAGACAAGATGAGATTTTTACACTATTGAAATATGTATTTTACACAAACGTAATTTATTCACTGAAAATCATAAAATGCAAAACTATGTAGGCGCATTTTTAAAATCAACTTGTAATGAATGCTATTTATGTCTGTTATTTTAATTATATGCATAAGCAGAACATACTATATTGTGCCAAATGTTTTCTACAAACTCAATTGAGTAGCTTCTCCCCTGTAGAAAGTGCAAACAGAACCTGATCCAGAGATCAAGAGACAGATTTTTACCTTTACTTTATCTTGTGACATTTTGATCTTGCAAGATTACAAGACTGCAAGATCTTGTCACACCCCTATGTTTTTTTTTTTTTTTTATATATAGTAAGTTATAGAGCTGGGCGATATAGCCTAAAAACAAATCTTCGATTTCTTCACAAAAAATTCGATTTACGATTTAAAAACTATTTTTCCCCCCACTTAAAATCAAACTGAAGACAACAGAGAAATTGTCCAAAACAAGTTTAGCTTTATTGCTTTGATTTCCTCTTGAGGTTAAAGTGCAATCAGACAAGTCAAATAGAAGAGAAGACTTTCTTAAAAGTTGCGCTAAAAGTTGCATATTTTCTATAATTCTTCTTAAAAATATTAGCTAGAACTGTAAAAACTAACAAAATCTGTTTTTAAACATATGTGAGGTGGTAATTAATCTAATTAAAAATACCTGTATTTGAACAGGCCAAGCGTACCTACTTTTTAAAATGATATTGCTGTGTTATTAGGCTGTTTTTTGGGGCTCCTGCAGCTGATTCTGATTCTGTTCCTCTCAGATCTTCTCTGGTGATTCCTGTTGTGTGCTGTAGAACATCCAGTCATTAAAAACAGAGGAATTTTGCTGTGCTGAGTTTTCAGGAAGGTTATTAGCTTAAAGAACAATGACCTCAAACTTCATTGTTGTCTAAATACGCTGCCCATTCAACTTTTTAGGCAACTATATCACCATGGCAACGCAGACGGGCTTTTCAGAGTGACACCAGACAAAACTAGAAAGCACCGCGTTCTTCTCTTCCTTTAGTCCCATCCACACCGCTGCTGCTGGTGAGCACCTGCGACCTTATGTGCGCTCGATCTCCATGCTGCTCCGCACCAGCACCTCCGTCCTCCACATCACGCCTTGCCACTCCATGCCACTTTGTCTGTGGCTCAACCGGACCTCGGCCGCGCATTACCAGTGCGCTGCTGCTGAGAGAGTTGAGGAGTTTGGACAAAGTTGCAGGGTTGCACTGAATTTGCGGGGTTTGCTTGAATTCATGGGTTTTGCTTAATTTTGCGTTAATAGTTGCGCTCGCAACATTGTGAAATGGTTAGCACCTGCGACCTCATGTCCGCTCAATCTCTGCGCGATAGCTCCGCACCGCACCGCCATCCTCCGCATCGCACCTCCACGTAGCTTTGTCTGTGGCTCAACCCGACCTCTGCCGCGCATTAACAGTGCACTGCTGCTGAGAGAGATGCGTATGAAGGTAAATATGTCTCAAAATGTTTGAACTTGTAAAGAGTGATTTGAACACTCGCAGAGCATGAGCTGAAAACTTTAGGCTAACAAATTTGAAAGTGCTCCAAATGGGGACTCCGTCATTCTGCTAGGAGACTTTAACGCTCACGTGGGCAGTGACAGTGACACCTGGAGGGGCGTGATTGGGAGGAACGGCCTCCCTGATCTGAACCTGAGTGGTGTTTTGTTATTGAACTTCTGTGCTAGTCACGGATTGTCCATAACAAACACCATGTTCAAGCACAAGGGTGTCCATCAGTGCACGTGGCACCAGGACACCCTAGGCCGGAGGTCGATGATCGACTTTGTAGTCGTGTCATCTGACCTTCGGCCGTGTGTCTTGGACACTCGGGTGAAGAGAGGGGCTGAGTTGTCAACTGATCACCACCTGGTGGTGAGTTGGATCCGCTGGCGGAGGAGGAGGCCGGACAGACTCGGCAAGCCCAAATGTATTGTGAGGGTCTGTTGGGAACGTCTGGCTGAGCCTCCTGTCAGAGGGGTCTTCAACGGGAGAGCTTCAACCAGATCTCGGGGGAGGTTGGAGACATTGAGTCCAAGTGGACCATGTTCTCCACCTCTATTGTCAATGCAGCCTTCAGGAGCTGTGGCTGTAAGGTCTCTGGTGCCAGTCGTGGCAGCAACCCCCGAACCCAGTGGTGGACACCGGAAGTAAGGGATGCCGTCAGGCTGAAGAAGGAGTCCTATCGAGCCTGGCTGGCTTGTGGGACTCCCGGCGGATACCGGCAGGCCAAGCGTGCTGTGGCCCGGGCGGTTGTGGAGGCAAAAACTCAGATCTGGGAGGAGTTCGGGGAGGCCATGGAGGAGGACTATTGGTCAGCCTCAAAGAGATTCTGGCAAACCGTCCGCCGCCTCAGGAGGGGGAAGCAGTTCTTCACCAACACTGTTTACAGTGGGGGTGGGGAGCTGTTGACCTCGACTGGGGATGTTGTCGGGCGGTGGAAGGAATACTTTGAGGATCTCCTCAATCCCACCGACACGTCTTCCGTTGAGGAAGCAGAGGCTGGGGACTCGGAGGAGGATTCATCCATCACCCAAGCTGAAGTCACCGAGGTGGTTAAAAAGCTCCTCGGTGGCAAGGCACCGAGTGTGGATGAGATTTGCCCTGAGTACCTCAAGTCTCTGGATGTTGTGGGGCTGTCGTGGCTGACACGTCTCTGCAACATCGCGTGGCGGTCGGGGACAATGCCTCTGGACTGGCAGACCGGGGTAGTGGTCCCTCTTTTCAAGAAGGGGGACCGGAGAGTATGTTCCAACTACAGGGGGATCACACTTCTCAGCCTCCCCGGGAAAGTCTATTCCAGGGTACTGGAGAGGAGAATTCGGCCGATAGTCGAACCTCGGATTCAGGAGGAACAATGTGGTTTTCATCCCGGTCGTGGAACAGTGGAACAGCTCTACACCCTCTATCGGGCGCTCGAGGGTTCATGGGAGTTCGCCCATCCAGTCCACATGTGCTTTGTGGACCTGGAGAAGGCGTTCAACCGTGTCCCTTGTAGCGTCCTTTGGGGGGTGCTCTGGGGGTCGGAGGCCCTCTGCTAAGGGCTGTCCGGTCCCTGTATGACCGGAGCAGGAGCTTGGTCCGCATTGCCGGTTGTAAGTCGGACCTGTTTCCAGTGCATGTTGGACTCCGGCAGGGCTGCCCTTTGTCACCGGTTCTGTTCATAATTTTTATGGACAGAATTTCTAGGTGCAGCCAGGGGCCGGAGGGTGTCAGGTTTGGGGACCACAGGATTTCAGCTCTGCTTTTTGCGGATGATGTTGTTCTGTTGGCTTCCTCAAGCCAGGACCTTCAGTGTGCACTGGGGCGGTTTGCAGCCGAGTGTGAAGCGGCTGGGATGAGAATCAGCACCTCCAAGTCCGAGGCCATGGTTCTCGACCGGAAAAGGGTGGCTTGCCCTCTCCAGGTTGGAGGAGAGTTCCTGCCTCAAGTGGAGGAGTTTAAGTATCTCGGGGTCTTGTTCACGAGTGAGGGAAGGATGGAGCGTGAGATCGACAGACGGATCGGTGCAGCGTCTGCAGTAATGCGGTCGTTGTATCGGTCTGTTGTGGTGAAGAAGGAGCTGAGTCGAAAGGCAAAGCTCTCGATTTACCGGTCGATCTACGTTCCTACTCTCACCTATGGTCATGAGCTTTGGGTCATGACCGAAAGGACAAGATCCTGGATACAAGCGGCCGAAATGAGTTTCCTCCGCAGGGTGGCTGGGCGCTCCCTTAGAGATAAGGTGAGGAGCTCTGTTACCTGGGAGGAGCTCGGAGTAGAACCGCTGCTCCTCCACATCGAGAGGAGCCAGCTGAGGTGGCTTGGGCATCTGTTCCGGATGCCTCCTGGACGCCTCCCTGGGGAGGTGTTCCGGGCATGTCCCACCGGGAGGAGGCCCCAGGGAAGACCTAGGACACGCTGGAGGGACTATGTCTCTCGGCTGGCCTGGGAACGCCTTGAGGTTCCTCCAGAGGAGCTGGAAGCGGAAGAAGATGGATGGATGGAAATTTGAAGCTGAAAAAAAAATATTTTCACATGTAAATAAAATGTTATTTTTTACTTTAACTTTGTGGTTGCAACTTTTCAACTCGGACATTTACAGTTACAAATCTACACATTCAGCGCTTTCGAGTTTTGAGACATTTCTTGCGATGTGTCTGTCTGCTCTCAATTTGAACCTGAAAAGAGCAGGGGGCGGGGCTAGCCGGGGGAGTGGGGTTGCTGCGGTAACGGCAGGGACCAATCAGAAACGAGATGAGCACGCGCTGCTGCGTCTTCGGGAGCACTCAGCTCTGACGGAAACTGACGAAGTAAACAAGACAAAAGGCAACTCCGGCGGTAGGTGTTGTTTTTAACTATTTCTTATGTTGTTACTGCTTTAGCTGCATAATTACAAATTATATGAGAATAATGGCATATTGCACAACTAATAACTGAATTTCTAATCATTAACTAATAATTAATGTGATCATATTAGGGCTGTATGATTTTGAAAAAATATCTAATTGCAATTTTTCTGACGCGGTTGCAATTAGAGTAGCGATATTTTTTAAAATTAATGTACAGTTCACAATTTACATTTTAAGCTTGTAATGGAGCAATGACACTTGGGAAAAGTGTTTTGTTCTCTGCAGTGGACATTAACTCACATAAATAACTATGGAGGACTGTGAGCGCCACGCGAAAAGGAATAATGCTTTTATTAAAAGAGTTTTTAAAAGAGCCTTTAATAAATCGATTACTAAACGCTTTTATTAAAAGAGTTTTTATAAGTTTATTAAATAAAGAGATTACTAAATACTTTTATTAAAAGAGTTTTTAAAAGAGCATTTAATAAATTGATTACTAAATGGTTTTATTAAAAGTGTTTAAAAGAGCATTTAATAATTGGATTACTAAATGGTTTTATTAAATGAGTTTTTAAAAGAGGATTTAATAAACGGATTACTAAATGGTTTTAATTAAAGAAGGATTAATAGCGTTATTCATTAATCCATTTAGGATTCTAAATGTATTTACAAAACCTTTTCGGAACAGCATTTGCAAAACGTATTAGCTTCTCCGATTAGCTTCTCCTTTTAGCTTTTCCGTGGCGTTCCTGGTCCTCCTGGCTAAAGTTAAATAAAAGAAAAAGGAAAGCGATGTAACGAGCTCTGTGGTTGGTCAGAGCTACTCGCACTCTGATTGGCCAGAAAACAGGGGTTATGCACTAACTACTTTTGCATTCGGCTAAACGGAATGATCCACTTCCGGTCACAGCTTGTAAGCGAACAGCCGGACAAGGGTAGCTTCAAAAAACATATTTATGTCATACACATCACAAAATAAAATCACCAGACTAACGCTGCATTGGACTAACGCAGTTTTATCCTTCAAACAAGGGTTTTAGCATTTGTGTGTTAAATATTTCACTAGTCGCTGAGCACAGAGGCGGGATATTGTTGAGACATCACTAAGTAATTAGTCAACTAAACGACCAGAGTTTATCAACCCTGACATGTACGCCCCACACCACAGACCCTCACACCGTATGGTTGTAACTGTTTTTAGTTTTTCATCAAAAATCAATCTGAAATGCCTGACATGGACCTGTCATCAGCTGAGAAAACAAACACTAACATAATCTTGTACTCTGTGATTCCTGTGATCCTTTCGTCTGTCATACTCTGCCATACAAAACTTGACTTTTGAAAGGTTGAATAATACAGCATGTCTTGTCACTGTAGTATTTCTCTGTGCTGAGGTCGTCTGGTCGGCTGTACCCCCAGACACCTCTTCTGAGTGGATGTTGTTGCCTAAAAACACATTAAAAACATGAATTAGAAAAAAATATTGGATTGGCTTTTGTCTCAGATTTAGAATTTTAGTCAGATTTGTGATATTTGTTTTATCCAGTTTGCCAATATTGACACAAAAATGTGAACAAAATACACATTTATTATAGACATTTATTCACTTTATTTTTGTCCTGTTTCATTTAATTATTCTTTAACATGACTGATGGGCAAGAATTTAACATTTGGATCATTATACGAATAATTAATATTTAGTGAGCACTGATGCTACAGCACTTAATCATGAATATTCTCAGTTGCCCTACTTTTCCATCTAATATTGTAATAGGACTGTGAAGACTGTAAATATTTTATATATGTATTTTTTAAAGCCTGTTTTATTAATAGCATTACCTAAACGGTTTAATCAGGAGGTTTGAGCACTAAGGACACTCTCAGAGTAGTTCTGTTGGGTGCAAATGTTAACTCAAAACTTGAGATGTGCATAATAAACCCAGCTTGGGCCTCCAAGTTAGCTAGCTATATCAGGTTAGCAGATTAATGAATGTGTCACTTTTATGAAGCTGTTTACCTGTACACTGTTGTCATTATTCTCATAAAATCTGTAATTATGCAGCTAAAACGATAACAACATAAGAAATAGTTAAAAACAACACCTACCGCCGCGTCGGAGTTGCCTTTGGTCTTGTTTACTTTGTCAGTTTCCGTCACACCCGAGTGTTCCCGAAGACGCAGCAGCGCATGCTCATCTCGTTTCTGATTGGTCCCGCTGTTACCGCAGCAACCCCGCTCCACTGGGTAGCCTCGCCCCCTGCTCTTTTCAGGTTCAAATCGAGAGCAGACGGACACATCGCAAGAAATGTCTCAAAACTCGAAAACAGGGAATGTGTAAATTTGTAACTGTAAATGTCCGAGTTGAGAAGTTGCAACCACAAAGTTGTACTTGTAAAACAGAATTAATAACATTTTATATAGAGGTGAAAACATTTTTTTTCAGCTTCAAATTTGTTAGCTTAAAGTTTTCAGCTTGTGCTCTGCGAGTGTTCAAATCACTGTTTACAAGTTCAAACATTTTGAGACGTATTTACCTTCATAGTTGCGGAGTTTGGACAAGTTGCAGGGTTGCACTGAATTCGTGGGGTTTGCTTGATTTTATGTTAATAGTTGCGATCGCAACATCGCGAAATCCTGGAGGGACTGACTTTGCAGCGGGGCGCTGTTTGTGCTCCGTCTGATGCCGCAAACCTGAACCAATTCCACACAACTGATGACACTGTGCCTTTCTTAGGAACGAGTTCTTCCCTGCTCGCTGCCATGTTGTTTGTGTTCCTCTAGCGTGCGGATGGAGGGCTGGCGGGCCTACCCACTATGAACTACGGGAGCCCGCCGGTGGTGGACGTTTTTTTTTTATTTATTTTTTTATTAAAACAAGTCGACCTGCCCTTCAAATTCGAATTAATTGAAAAAATGTATTTATCGCCCAGCCCTAGTAAGCTATCTGCATTATCCATAACACTATGAATCTATCCAACAAAATTCTAAATACACTACAATTGTCTGAACCTTAATTATGGTCTTTCCCCCAGCCTTAAAGTCTCAAATTAATCCTTAATTAATATTAATAGTGTCAGAAAACCGACTTTGCTATATATAGTGCTCCATAATTAATTTGCAGCGTCGGCTACATTATCTCTCCTTTTCCTCGTACCTGCTCTCCAAGTGTATCCAACACTGTAAAATTCAAAGAGCCATTTCTCTGTGAACCAGTGACCCTCTGAGACTAAGAGCTGTCAGCTGTGGAGAGAGGCGTATGACGGACGAATAAAGAAGTAGGCGAGAGACAGACAGGAGAAGAAGAAATTGGTGAAGTATGTCGGGGACGAGCCTGGTCGTCAGGAAAACATCTCTCTTTAAAAAATAACATAAATCAAATACAATTAATACTGATGTTTGATGTAATATTGATGTTGACTTCTCAGTGTATACATGTCTCACTGCATTAGCTGTTGCCTAAAAGTTTTTTTTTTTAATATTAGTGTTGTGTGGTAAGATGTTGACCCTAGAGTAAAACAGGGAAGGTTTGATGTTAAGAGCTGAATAACTGCTTACCACTGAGAAACTGGCTGCAGATAAGGAGAGACGGGGAGAAGGTGAACGAAGGAGGGAATGGACCAAGATGTATTTTTACTTGCATTAGTTACCGCTCTATTTATCTCTATAAGTGTTTGGCCCCTGCAGCTGCTCGTGTCTGCTCACTCCTCAGTCCACTCTTTTGTAGACACCCATTGATCTCATATCCATGGTCAGATCTGGGGACATTTTGACTTGTTTCAGGTTTGTTTTACTATGAGCATTCCAGTCTGACAAACTGGACCTATTTCCACATGATTACACTGAAAACTTGTGGGGCATAGCTAAAGGCAATTATTGGAGGCTGTCACAAAACTCTAACTCAGGATTATAATTGGTTATAAAAAGCCTCTGTGAAACAAACTGCTTAAAACACTAATAACACACTCTCACCTTTTCCCAAATCAAATGTAACTAATATGCATATTGTTATAAAGTGAACTCAAAAGGCAATTCTAATGATATTCTTTACCATTGAGAAATTTTAGGGCTTTGTGGCCACAGGCATTTAACCCATGAACTAGGAGTGCTTGTCTGGGCTAATGTATAGAATTGTAAAGAAGGCGAGCCTGGGACCATAAGCATGCATCTGCTCTATAATTTAGATACTGCAAATGTTCAAACACAAAAAAAAGAACATAGATTATGTTGTTATAAATGCATGGATGTGTTTGGATCCTTACTCTGCTGCACAGGCATGCAACATGCCAATGTTTTTGACTTTTCTTTCAGGAGTCTTCACACACCCACATGCAGAATAAAGATGGAAAGACTTTACACCCACCAAGCCTCAACAGTATCTTTTAGTTGAAGGTGCAGTATAAAATGATCAAAATAGGCCTAACTAAAAGGGACTTGTGTGTTTTACTGTATTCTTTTACACCTCAACTGTAATTGTTAATAATTATCCTGCCTCATGACAATTCAGAAATTTTACACATTTTTGTTTTTCCAAATACTCTCATTTATCTTTGAGCTTCTAACTCTTCATTCTTAATAGTGCGTACAGAGCACACACCGGCTATGCTATACCGGACCACTCAATCACCCCATGACAGTTATGTTTTCTCTTTTAAATGTTTTTGACACAAGACCAAGACCAACACAACCAAAAAAAAAAAAAAAAAAAAAAAAACTGGCCTGCAACAGTGTAACCAAGATTTTGTGTCTTTGCTGCTCTAAAAATGTGAGTATTGCTTAAAACAATATACATTTCTTGTTTACTGCTAAACACCTCTCCAACATTAATCATAGTGAGCTGTTTAAATGCAACAATATTTCTGACAATTAATCATTTTATTTACTTGTGTCATTGCAGTTATTAATTGATGACCAACCAGAAAGGTCACAAGTTTAAAACTCTTATCTTAACCAGACTAAGGCACTGATAAAGTCATTTCACCTTATTTTGCTGAGGAGTTAGTGTTTGAATGTTATGAGACACTTTTCAATAGTAAATGTTATCTGTTCTTGTTTGATCCAAATGTTCCATACAACAATTTTCAAGCCAGCCTAAATGGTTTAAAAGTTTTCCTCTTCAGCATTTCAGTCACATAACTAAAGCTGCTCTTGGTTCAATTAACAAGCAACACTGACGGTCACAGTTCATCTGATGAATCCTAATCTCCAACTTCAGAGGATGCAATTAATACTAATTGCTGTGCAGACCACCAATGCCCTGAGCTGAATGAATTCTTATTGTCTGTGATATTGAATTCTACCAGATCGTATACTGTGTTAGGCCAAGGTATCAGCGGTCTTTAGTGAATAGATAACCTGGTGTGTGTGTTTGTGTGTGTGTGTGTGTGCCTCTGTGTGAGCTCTCACCCTGAGGTCAAGTGGATGGTGCGACTATCTCCCAAATGCAATTAGGACGGAGAGGGCTATCTAAAGGAGACCAGTGAGACCATGATAAATAGCAGTATTTTTCTTTTTTGCTAATCTGTGACTGCAAGACCCAACACAGAAACATTTATGTACAGTCGCTATGCTAATATTGCACTTGTTTACTTTTGGTTGGTGCATAGCAAAACAAAATACCAAAGGTTTTCTACCTTTGCTTTTCCCAATGTCAGTTTATTGACATAAGGCCAAAGTACTAACTCCACCCACAAGGGGTAAAGAAACAAAATTATTTATTTTAAGGTTTTCTTTATTATTGTGAGTTTTAAGGGCTTGTGGCTCAATGGATAAAGCATTTACCCTTGAACTAGACAATCACTGGTTTGAGTCTAGGTCAGGGCACTAATTCTTTATGAGCACATTAGCCCCAATTTTCCCCAGTGTTTCTCCTTCCATATGGACTTCTTGCTGAAGTGTTGTCTGATTTTTGAGAATTTTCTAAATGATGTGAAAACTGCCTACCGGCTTTGGTTGATTTGTTTTTATGGTTATAGTGTGCAGGCAAAATTGTCCATCCGTCAATGCAAGCTTTATTGTTTTACTGAATGAAGTATACAACTTGTGTAGTGGCAAACAGAGGCCTGCAAAATTGCTGCAACTTATTAAAGCTTCATAATATAAGACTTTCAACTTGTCCCAGTTTATCTTCAGTGTAAAATATGTCTGTCTTTTAGATTTAAAAGGGCCATATGTTTTACAGTGACGAATCTAAGAAGCTCCAGCTGGCTCTTTAGTTAACTGCTGGATGATCAGTGTCCCGACACATCCTCTCCAAAAACCTTGAGAAAATCTTTTTAAAGCCAATGGGAGACTGGCTTAGCACTAGGCCATGAACCTTGTTTGTTTTTCACTTGGCATGTTTCTCATTACCACCCACACTCAGAGAATGAACAAAAACTAACTGTTTACAATACATACAATATGCAAACCTAGAAATGATCACAGCATTAGAAATTATTCAGTCAAGAGAGTCATTTTGTTTAGATGCCATGTCAGACCTCACAAACATACAGTAAACTACAGTACAGTACAATACAGTAAACTTAAAGGTGGCAAGTAACTAGATACTTCTGAGTAGGGCTGGGCAATAAGTCGATTTTTTTCAATTAATTCCAATTTGTAGGGCAGGTCGACTTGTTTAAATAAAAATCGATAAAAAAAAATGTCCACCACCGGCACTCTGGGCTCCCATAGTTCATAGTGGGTAGGCCAGCCAGCCCTCCATCCGCGCTAGAGGAACACAAACAACATGGCAGCGAGCAGGGAAGAACTCGTTCCTAAGAAAGGCACAGTGTCGTCAGTTGTGTGGAATTGGTTCAGGTTTGCGGCATCAGACGGAGCACAAACAGCGCCCCGCTGCAAAGTCAGTCCCTCCAGGATTTCGCGATGTTGCGATCGCAACTATTAACCTAAAATCAAGCAAACCCCACGAATTCAGCGCGACCCTTCAACTTTGTCCAAACTCCGCAACTCTCTCAGCAGCAGCGCACTGGTAATGCGCGGCCGAGGTCGGGTTGAGCCACAGACAAAGCGGCGTGGAGGTGCGATGCGGAGGACGGAGGTTCGGTGCGGAGCAACTCGGAGCTATAGCGCGGAGATCGAGCGCACATGAGGTCGCAGGTGCTCACCAGCAGCAGCGGTGTGGATGAGACTAAAGGAGGAGATGAACGCGGTGCTTTCTAGTTTTGTCTGGTGTCACTCTGAAAAGCTGTCTGCGTTGCCATGGTGATATAGTTGCCTAAAAAGTTGAATGGGCAGCGTATATAGGCAACAATGAAGTTTGAGGTCATTGTTCTTTAAACGTTAACGTTGCAGGCTGATAACCTTCCTGAAAACCTAGCACAGCAAACTTCCTCTGTTTTTAATAACTGGATGTTCTACAGCACACAACAGGAATCACCAGAGAAGATCTGAGAGGAACAGAATCAGAATCAGCTGCAGGAGCCCCAAAAAACAGCCTAATAACACAGCAATATCATTTTAAAAAGTAGGTACGCTTGGCCTGTTCAAATACAGGTATTTTTAATTAGATTAATTACCACCTCACATATGTTTAAAAACAGATTTTGTTAGTTTTTACAGTTCTAGCTAATATTTTTAAGAAGAATTATAGAAAATTGCAACTTTTAGCGCAACTTTTAAGAAAGTCCCCTGTAAAAATCACAAGGCCTTCTCTTCTATTTGACTTGTCTGATTGCACTTTAACCTCAAGAGGAAATCAAAGCAATAAAGCTAAACTTGTTTTGGACAATTTCTCTGTTGCCTTCAGTTTGATTTTAAGTAAGTGGAGAAAAAAATCATTTTTAAATCATAAATGGAATTTTTTGTGAAAAAATCTGAGATTTTTTTTTTTTAGGCTAAATCGCCCAGCTCTACTTCTGAGTACATTATTTAAACCATACTTTGTTTTACTTTGAGAAAACTTTGGAGGAAGAAAAGTTTATACTTAAGTAAATTCTTTAAGTGAGTAAAATACAGCAGTACATATTTCTTTACCTTGGTGGTAAAATGGGTATACGCATGCCTTGCAGCCAGAATCTTGGGATCAAACCTCCAAGTAGTAGTAGAAAAAGTATTACTAACTGCAGCAATAGCAGCAGTGGCAATAGTAGTCTTTTGTGCGGTTGCAGTATTTATAGAAAGTAAGTTAACTTTGCATTTTTTTTTTTTTTTACTTTCAGTCAAATAATTATTATGTACTTGTGGAAAAGTATTTTTCTTCAACCTCTGTGTATAGCAAGGGACCACTCATATACAGAACGTATGTATATGTATGTAAGTTAATAACATATGTATTACAGTTACTACCATAAAAAACTGTAAAACAAAGCTGTAGTAATAATTTAAACTGTGGTTATTTATCATAAAAATGTTAGTGGCAAGTTACACCTCTTGAAGTGCTTTTGAGTGCTGGTCGTATACATTATATGTGGTTCCCTGCCTGTGCTGCTGTGTCTCAGAGCAGAGTGGGGTAGCAGTAAACAGTGGGATGAGGCCTAATCCACTCATTAATTAAATGAGGAGCCGGGCTAAGTGTGAGCTGAGTGAAGGCAGCACAGTGAAGGCAACAGGGCTTAGAGCTGCCTGATACTCTTCTTAGAAACTGACTTTAATCAAGGTCTTCCAGCCGACAACACACACAGACAGAGAAAGAGAGAGAGAGAGGCTTTTGTGTCCACGGTCTACAAATAACCCACATGGACAGATGGAGTCACAACAGCATCTGATTAGGAAGAGGAGTTAACGTGATTGAATTTTGTCTCTCTGTTGAGACGTGGCCCAAGGTTTACAAAGGGATTTCCTGGTTTTAAAAGGCACTCATTAAATCGTATACAGTATATGTCATGTAAGGGGACAGCAATACCAGTCTGTAAAAAAGATTTTCTTACGTAGCAAACTCCAATTTTTAAAGCACAGTAATAAGCAAAAGTCTAGACCTTTTTTTTTTTTACATATAAGAAAGGCTATGAACAAAGAAATGTATATTAATGTATAAAAAAAAATTGCAAAAGAAAAGATCTTCATTTATCTCCTACTTAACAGTATTTTTCACACCTCACTAAAATATTTGCAAAGCACTGTATTTATCACTTTCTTTCTAATTCTACCTTTGGCTTGAATTACTGGGCAGATAAACCCTTCATTTTTTGCACTGATGATACACTTGTACCTTTTCTTCAAGTGCACTGTTTTGCATAATTGTCTTCTTGACATCGGTGGCTGACTCAAAGCCTAGGGACAATTTGAATAGCATGTGCAAACCTGTTCACACTGGGTGCAGACTGTTCTCCATTTTGAAAGCCGTTCTTTTGAATACAACCCTAAATCAATTTTAGCAAACAAGTGTGGTATTTGTTTTACTTTGTTTACCTGCATGTGTGTACCAGTCAGAAAAGTAAAGCTTACCCCTGGCATATCCTGCAAGATTTTTTGTTTATCAAGATACACATAAAACATTAATGCCCTTTTTTTTTTCAATGTCACATCACCCATTTTTATCTAACCAGGTCACCATGGTAACTTGGTGGAAAATGGACTGACTGAATAATCAATAACTCTGTGGTGTGATAGCGTCATTGTGACCCACAGAGCAGAACCAATCGTGACAGGAAATTAGGCAAGGATTGTCTCATAGTCCATAAAGCACTCTCATTTATTCCAATAGTCTGTAATTACAATTAGATTCAAGCTCTAGTAATGGGATAGGGACATAAATACAAGTACGTCTTTCCTTTCAGGTTTTCCCTTCTGAAGTTAACACAGCAAATCATCTGCCTCCTAGTGGCTTGCATAATGAGTTTTTATGATGGATGCCCATCTTGGCTTGGGACAGAGTACACTGGCTTGTGAGCCCCTGTTGCTGGATTTCAGTGACATGCGGTGAATACAACTGAGTTATACATCCTCACTGTCTACAATATACGGCATCTGTTCTTTAGCAGAGGTAGCAAGTTCAGTTGTTGACTTTTCATATTTTTTATGATAATTTGGCAACTGCAACCAGTGTTTTATATTAACACATTAATATATCAACACCTCTTTGGATTGCCAAACTATATTGCTGGTATTGACTTGGAGATGTAATTTCTCTACTGGTGCCATAAAGAAACAAGAGACCAGCAGAGTGCAGACTGTTGCAGTCTTTTGAACATAAGGAAACATTAAAGGATAAAAGGAACTCCCTTAAACTTTTTGTATGATGCCAGTTTACTACAAAATAAACAATAGCTGTGGGGAATCAGTGGAAACAGAGCTGTACGTTTTTTTTTTGGGTTAAAGGAATGAAAGCAGACTGGATGTAGAGAACTTTTTATATGTCAGCGCTTCCTGGAGTAGGCAGAGGTTCGTGCAACCGAGAGAATAAAGGATTTCTTAAATAGGCGTGAGTGAAGCTAAACTCACTCCAGGCATGTTTTTGATGAGGGAACAAGATTATAACATGGTAGAAAGCTCAGAAAAGTTGATTTTGCATAATATAGTCTTTTTAATAATTGTATGTGGCATTTTTTGACTGTGACAAATGACACCTGTTTAGTAGGGGTGTAACAATGCAGTAACTGCATCGATGTATCGATTATTTTTCCCTATGATACAACTACATCGATACACATGACCTTGTATCAAATTGTATCGTTTTCTAGGAAGTGAATATTGATACATATGGAGTATCAATCGATAATATTGGAAATATCTAAATTAGAAATTTGTATGTTAAAATAAAACCAGATATGGCTTTTTGGAGATAAATTTTGTTTTTTTAATTAAATAAAATGTTATATTCAACTTTTCTTCACTCTCTGTCTGCTGGACATAATCAACTTCGGCCGCGATGCTACATTTGAGAGTAAACTTTTATGATTTTTGGCAAAAAGTTGCTGTATCGATTATCAATATGACGTTGTTGAACTGGATCGAATCGTATTGTTCCAAATGAGCCAATATCGTTCTTGAATCGTATTGAAACACTTCTAATTGATACATATCGTATCATTGCAAATACGTACTGTTACACCCCTAATGTTTAGAGTACTTTGTAGTTATTATTTTACTTTTCTGTGGTAGTTGGCATATTCACTACCTCTTGCACTTTATGTAGATACATAATATACATAAGTGGTGAAAATACCAGTGTGACTCTGAGTGTTTTGGTCCGCAAATTGGATGACAAGGAGTAACATGACAAGTTAAACAAATACAAATTAAATGGCCTGACACTTCTTGTTATTTATGGTACAAACAAACACTTTTCCCCTGCCTTGTTGTAATAGAGTGCGTATCTCTTTCTTATTAATTGCATCGATCTTGTCCTCTCCCATTATATCAGCAATTTAACACACAGTGAAATACATGTTGTGTGACAGCTTGGCATTTCCTGTCGATGCACTGCTGTCGTACGCTCGGGCACTCTGTGGAGCAGCATCTATTTCTGATGATTGTTATTATCGAGTTGTTTTTGCTGACTCTTTCACTTCACTCTCAATCTGCGCTGGCAACAAGCTGACTCCCTCAAGCAGAAATCTATGAGTTTAGATATTTACTCCAAGAAGCGACCCCTTTCCCTTTCTCCCCCTGTGACACGCAGGCTAAAATATTAGACTTTATTGTGTGTGCACCAAAAGTGTTAAAATTACAGCATAGCTCTTGCTGGGGCAAACTGCTTGGCGGGAAATGCGTGTGCATGTGTAATGTACGCATTTGCTGACACAGTGGGAATCCATCTGAAATCCCTGTCATTGCCATTTACACATAGCCCCATCCCATTCCTTCTCATCTTCTTGCTCCCCGTCTGCTCCTCGTGCTCCTAAAGTGTAAGCCAGAAAAACGCATTTGCCACCACAGACGGAGCAGAAAATACATTTGCGTCCATTCCCAAACTGTTAGGTGGAACTACTCTTGCTTTCAACTAAGTCGAGATTTGCAGCTGGGCTATAATCACTGCTATTTTCAAATCTCGTCGGCCTCTCTTCAGTCCCGTACACCACTCGATTTGCTTGGAGTGTGAATGAGCAGCTTATTAGCCCCTGTAGAAGCCACCCACTGTGTTTATTATTACAAGTCTATAGATATAACCTCAAGTTCCACTGCTAAATAATGTCCGTTACATTTTCATTTAGATAAGACCTCAAAAGAGCCAACAGGAGTGCCAGAGTGCCTGAAAACTCATAGCTTAAAGCCCTCTTCTTGTCTCTTATTTCAGTGAAGATGAGAAGGTTTAAGGAGACAGAGGGTCAGAGTTTAATGATGTAAAGGACAAAGGGAACTGAGAAAAGTACATTCACTTTTAGTGTATATCCTGGGAGTTTTATCACCTTTAACTTTGCTTATGCCAACAATAAGCAGATATCAGTCTAGGTCTCTTAATCTAAACACAGAAGAGCTTGCTTGGACCATAAATAACATTTTTCCTCGTTTATGGGCCATTTGCACAATATCTACTTACTAAACAGTTGTTATTGAATCACAGCAGGTACAAATGTGCTTTTAAAAGGCAATTTTTTACATTTTGGAAAATAACTGGCTACTGTAAACAACCCTAAATAGTTTTTTCTGTCCTTCTCAATCATGGTATAACTATGTTTTCTGCTTTTAGTTTATTAAAAAAAGTAAAACTGGACAATTTATTTTCACTGAGAAATTCTAATACCTGTTTTGAGCTTATCTTGTAGTGTTGAGTTTAGCATTAGAGCATGACAACTACTTGTAATGATCTCAGCCTTGATGCCATAAGCTATTATTAAATTAGAGCATGATAATGAAGCCTTAATGTATTATGATACTTATACATTATTATTATTAACATATGCTATTCAGCAGATGTGGAAAGTAACTAGATTCCTTAACTCTTAGTACATTCTCTAAAACTCTTTTTTTTTACCCTAACGTTAATAGTCCTAGTAGTATTAGTAGTAGTTATACTTTCACAGTAGTCGCAGTAGTAGTTATAATAGTTGTAATATTAGTAGTCGTAATCAGGGCTTGACATTAGCACCCGCCAACCTGCCAAATGCGGGTAGCTTTCATCCGTGGCGGGTAATGAAGCCACCTCCACTAGCCACTGTGGGCAGCTGGATAAATACACAAATTGCGGGGATTTCTCCGAGGCTGCCCCGCCACCGAGCTGCGCATTCCTTTTTACTTTCGTTTTGGCACAACAAAAGTTTTCTTGATCACAGAGCGCTTCTCATCACGCAGCTCCTGTCCCTCTCTCCGCTTTGATTGACGCATTCACGCACGCATCCTCTCTGAGCACCCAGAGCGGAGGAGCACACGGGGTTCGTATGTGCCCTGGCTGGAAAAAGCGCGCAACGATCGCGGGGACACGAAGCAGCGCACGTGGATCGTGGGGACATGTCTGGGAGAAGCGCGGGGGGACATGACGAAAGCGCGTGCAGGGTTCAGGCTCGTGTGTTGCTGTGTTGCACCTGCCTCAGCAGGACAGAGAGGACACTGATGTGACGCTTACGCTGAACAGCCCATGTCCCGTTTGACAGCGCTGTAGTTTAAAAGCCCCTCCCTGCTTTGGGTTGTCATGGAGACACACATATGGTTTAGTTAAATTAATAAGGGGAGTGGGTAAGTCGCTACAAACCTGCTCTTGATCTGAAAACAAAAATCCTGATAGAATTAGGCCTATTATTCCTAATAATTTCAGGATAATTTAGAGCAGTAGATTATTATGAGGCTTGTTCAGCAGATTTCACTTCTGTCTTTGTCTTTGTGCAGCAGATTGTCTGCTTGAGTCCCACACCAGCACATTTTATAAATTAAAATAGGCTACTGTATGTTAGACTAGCTACATGTAAGAAAATACAAATAAGCTTCTATAGCTCTATAATATAATGCAGAGGTGGAACTCTATTAGAGCTGATCCTAGTATACTGTAGGTGCATTAGACTGTATTTAGGCAAATTTAATTAAAAGCAGTACCTTGATTTTGGTTAGAATAATGGTCATTTCAATTATATATATATATATATATATATATATATATATATATATATATATATATATATATATATATATGTGTATATATATATATGTGTATATATATATATGTGTATATATATATATATATATATATATATATATATATATATATATATATATATATATATATATATATATGTGTATATATATATATCGGGGTGCACGGTGGCAGAGCAGTTAGCGTTCTTGCCTCCCAGCAAGGAGGTGGTGGATTAGGGTCAACCAACACACCATCACACGATCTCTCTGGGTGGAGTCTGCATGTCCTCCCCGTGTTACCGTGGGTTCTCTCCGGGTTCTCCGGCTTCCTCCCACCGTCCAAAGACATGCATGTGTTAGGTGAATTGGTGACTCTAAATTGACCCTAGTGAATGAATGCGAGAGTGAATGGTTGTGTGTCTGTGTTCGTCTCTGTGTCAGCCCTGCAACAAGCTGGCCCCTGTCCAGGGTGTACCCCGCCTACGGCCCAAAGTTACTGGGATAGGCTCCAGTCACCCGCGACCCCTAACGGGAATAAGCGGTAGAAAAATGAATGAATGAATATATATATAGTCTGTGAAGACTCTAAATCATCCAGGGTAATTGCATCGCAACAAAAGGTTTAAAAGCAGTTTCTCAATTGAGATAATCCTCTTGGATAAGAGGTGAAACATCTTCAACTTTTAAAACCAAGATCACATGACTTCTTTTGTGAAAGTTTACATTAAATACTTTTTTTTTAACTTTTCCTGAATTAATAATTTTATTGAGTACTTTTACTTCTACTTGAGTAATAATATGAACACATATTCTGATACTCATTCCACTTCTGCTTTTAAGAGATTTAACTTTTTTTTTTATCAAATGAGAAATATGCATTATATCATACAGTATTAAACTAGTTGTAAAACCTGTGTAAAGACAAAGTCAAAGATAATTGCTTTTTATTTTTGCTGAGTACTTAAATGTTCTCTTGGCTTTGGGTCAAAGTCACTTCTGGAGGATTTCCTAAAATGAACTTCAAACTCACATCTACAGTTCATGTACTATACACAAAGCACTGCTCACTCCATGTGTCATCCTCCTTTAGAGCCCGCGATATTTGACAGAAATCAGAAGTTATCTCTTTCTTAAGTCTGCCCTGGGAGCAGAACACAGAGAACAGCTCGTACTGAGACATGGCACTGTTCAAAACGGTGCTTCGGCTCAAATCTGAAGTGACTTCCATAGAGCTGAAGAAAATGTGGAGGCTTTTGTTGTGTTTACTTTCTCACCCACAGTTTGATTCATTGCCAGCTTTCTGCCTTTGGAGCTGAAGGAATGGAATGACTCACAATGTCATACAGCAGCAACACATGTTTAGTGTATTTTCAAATGTTTGTAAAGCTTTGTAAAAAGAACCACAGGCACTTTTTGTATTATACTGCTTTTACATCAACAATACTTTTACTTCAACAATATTCTAATTTATTGATGTGGCTGTATGTTTATGAAGTAAACTTAGCCAAAGCTGATGCATTTTATTCAAAGTATTCTTTCTGCTGTTTCCTACATAGAGCCATCAAGTGTCTTTTTATATTATTGAGACATACTTCTTTTTCTGCAGAGATAATTTCATATCTAAATCAATCCATTGATCTCCACTATGGTTTTCATTTTGAAACAAGCTTAAATGAAAGTGTTTTTGCTCTTTTCATTTTGGTTTCATCTCCCTCAGTACTCACCATGCCTTTAGATTAAACTCTCGACTTTTATCACAAAATGTGAATACTTCTTATTGAAATTAACTGCTTTATTAGTACAAAGTAATGTTCTAGTTTGAACTAAATTTTTACTTACCACTGTTTTTGCTTTTGACTTTTTAGGGGAGATTTGTGCCTTTAAGATCTATGGTCAGGATGCTCCGTTTGAGGCAGTGGTTCTGAATAGGACGTCCGGCGAAGGAGTGCTCAGAGCCAGTGGCCAAGTGGACTGTGAGCTCCAGAAAGAGTACACCTTCATCATTCAGGCTTATGACTGCGGGGCCGGGCCAGACGGGTCTGATTGGAAGAAATCTCACAAGTAAATTACCTAAACTCAAAATTTGCCATTTAAAAAGTGTTGAAAATGAGTGTGTGTGCATTAATTCTGTAACATCTTGTGTAATGTGCCATGACTCACTTTAGAAGCTGGCATTGTTTCTGATTGTCTGTCAGGCTGTTGACAAATAACAATGTTGGCTAATCAAAAAACAAGTAAACTGTAGGCAGTAATTTTTCTGCAATGTCGGTCAAAAGCTATTATAAAAAGCGTGTATTGTTGGGAGAGGACATAAAGCATTAGATTGACAGAAGCAATGTCACTACACAGATTGTGGCTTTTCCCCTACCATGCAAAATATTTCCTTTATTCCTAGGCAAACTATATTTTTGTTTGTTTTTAATTATTGAAAGCACCATTACTCTGTTTTTATTCAATTCAATTTTCAATTCAGATTTATTTGTATAGTCCAGTATCACAACAAAAGTCGCCTCAAAGGGCTTCACAACAGTTGATCAAACATAAACACACAATCAGACAACACAAACAATAACTACACTAAACAGACCCAGGACACTCCTGTCCTTAGACCCTCCTTCTCGGTAAGGAAAAACTCCTAAAAAAAACCCAGTTGCGGGAAAAAAGAAGAAACCTTATGGAGCCCAACTGAAGGAGAGATCCTCTCCCAGGACAGACGGGCAATGCGTCTAGGACTGTTAGTTCATTGGCTCATCTATAGGATCATAGATCTGTAAGGATTCATCCAGACGGGAGTGGAGTGAGGTAGGTTGAGGAAGTCCATAGGATGCAGCAGGTGGGCCTCCTCCAGACAGGTGAGTGGGGCGATATAGGTCCGGGAAATCCAGGATGCAGCAGGGGCCTTTTTATCTGCTCTGGTCCCAACACCACTACTAACTCTTAACAACAGCTAAGTTTTATTCATTTATTTTTTTATACCTTTATTTAACCAGGAAAATCCAACTGAGATTAACAATCTCTTTTGCAGGGGAGTCCTGGCCCCATAAGGCACTTATTGTACACATGTTTTTGGTGGTAGGGGAAACCGGAGCACCCAGAGGTAACCTACACAGGCTCAGGGAGAAAAAGCTTTTTCCTTTATGTCAGTATTTTATTAGACATGTAAAAAAACACTAATTTGTCACAGCAAAATACTAATATTTTTCTAATATGACATCAAACTGAAATTTAGAGCCTTAAACCACATTTAACAGGTTTAGCGTTAAACCAACAATTATCTTTGCCCAATTAACCATCATGTCTCACATTTGCTTCCATTTTTTGGATGTTTTGCTTTTTTGTGCTTTCTCCTATGTAAGTAGACATAGTTAGTTCTAAAATACGCACTATTTTTCTTTTGCAGACATTAATTCAATAAACAATAGGAGCATATTAATGTTTTTTTTTAACAAATACACTCACTAATGCTTACATTAACAACATTCAACAAACATCCTAAAACCCACTTATTATCCACCTTTCCTTACGCTTACTTACAGTAGCCTCTGCAGCAGTGGCAGCTAAAACAAGGATCTGTTTCCCGGATATGTGCCCCTAATGCACCATCAAATAAGAGACATGTCTGTGTGTGTGTGTGTGAGGTGCTTTGTGAAGAAGAGTGACAGACAGGCTACCGGCATGGACAGTGGCAAATCAAAGCCTCTGGTCTTTCAGCCAAAGACAGGGAACTGCTAAAATAAGCCAGAGAGGAGACAGTGTTGGCCCAGGTTTGTGTGACGCCTTTCTACAGTGAGAGATGAATGGCAGTGGCACAGTGTGTCAGGGGCCTGTGTGTGTGACATTATCACTGCATGACATTCCAAATAGGCCTCATTAAGCTAATGCCATTAATTAGCCAGATGTGCTTCCTCAGTTGCACCACAAGTTGGTGACAGAAAAGGTCACCGTAAAGCAAACTTCATGATGCATCTCAATAAGAGCTTAAATTATATACTTCACTGCTCAAATGCGCTCAAATTGCCTAACAGTACCTCCCACTAGATTATATACTGTGTGATTGGATCAGAGTAAATAGAAAAAAAAGCAACATAAGGTGGAAAGTTAATGTACTGATTTTGTTTGAAATTCACAGAAAGGTCATAAACTGGTCAAGGAAGAAATATTTAGGTTTTGGTATGGTTCTGGAACACTGTCTGGATCAAGTTTTATTGTGTGTGTGGATTATTAACTACAATATGGGAACATGTATTATCTTTATTCATTACCACAAATACTATGTTTTATTGTCTCATAAAAATATATTCATTATTTCAGTTCTGCTATTGTTATAACTGATCACATTAATGAATCATCTTTTGTCTAAGTTCTGATTTTTTTTATTTTCGTAAGAGCGGTGGTGCACATCCAGGTGGACGATGTGAATGAGTTCAGTCCTACATTTCGAGAGCAACAGTACAAAGCATCAGTCACTGAGGGAAAGATCTATGACAGCATTTTACAGGTATTTTAACTAAGTATTTGGCAGTTAGATTAACAAAGCTTTATTTTTAATAAATATAAATTTTTTCAGGTGGAAGCTTGGGACCAAGACTGTTCCCCACAGTACAGTCAGATCTGCAACTATGAAATCGTTACTGCTGGAACACCATTTGCCATTGACCGTAACGGTAAGCTATACTTGTATTAGTTTAAATTGGAAAAACACATTATAAGATTTCAAATCAGAGTGGTGTGATTAGTAGATGTATGTCTGAGACAGTTTGCAGGCAGACAGTTTTCAAGTCTGGAGCCTGTTTTTATTTCATTTAATGTCAGCTTCTTACTCCCAAGTTTGCAGCAAGAATAGTGAAGGTTACAGCGAGGAGAGGTAAAGATGGTGTGGGTTTTTAGGTGTAAGAAAAACTCTGGAAAAGAAGTAAAGTGGCAGTGTGCAGCAGGTTTGAATGGGTGGAGGAAAGTCTCAGGTGTGATGTGTGATAAAACAGTATGTGCGAGAATGAAAGAAAAGGTGTACAAGAGAGTGTTAAGGCCAGCGAAGTTGTATGGGTTACTGAGGAAAAGACAAGAGGCAGAGCTGGGAGCAGCAGAATTAAAGATGTTGAGGTTCTTTATGGTAGTGATGAGGATTGATTTGATTAGGGATGAGTACATTAGAGGGTCAATTCATTCATGTTTTGAAAATAAAGTCAGGGAGGCTAAATTGAGATGGTTAGTAGGGACAGTGCATATATCAGTAGAAGAATGTTAAGGTTAGTGCTGCCAGGCAGAAGCCTACAGGAAGACCAGAGTAGATTTTACAGATGTAGTGAAAGAAAACATGAAGTTAGTTGGTGCGAGAGAAGAGGATGAGGACAGTTAGGTAGATGCTGATAATTTGCTATGGCGGCATTTTAATGTAGTCCTTCTAGAGATGTACATTACTAAAACATGCACATTTAACATCATGAGTGTTTCATAAACAATGTAAGAAATGAGAGCAATGTGTAGAAATTAAGTATTCAAAGATGAAGTAAGACAAAGAAAACAGCAAAATTAAAGCCATTATTTTAAACAACAAACAATATACAGCATATATAGACAATATATAAAAGGTAAATAGTGAGGTGATTAGCACTGCTGAAATAGTCCATATTTAGGTCTGTAAACTGCTGGATTGTGGAGAAGTAAATGGAGACATAGTCATTAAAGTTTTACTATATATGAACCACGTAAGTGGCCTGAAGTGCTGTTTTCCTTCGATTCCTCTTCGCACATATGGCTCCACATCTGAGTAAATGGAAGGGAAATGTATATGTTATTCTTAATGTGCTATTCTGAGCACATCTGCCAATGAGAAATCTCAGCTCTCGGCCTATACTCCCACTGCCTTCACATCCACGCAGCAATGATCCGAGCATAGTATAATTCAAACTGAAGTGAGACTGGTGGTGTGATGTATTCGTAGTAGATCAAAGAGAGCACAGTGATTTCTGTTTAGCTGATAGTTATTGTTCTGTCCCATTGGCCATTCCTGTTTAACATCATGGCCTTCTGTGTTTGAGAGTAGTCTGGATCACTTAATTGTGCAGCCCCCAGGCCCAAAAGCACTGCGGTATGCCTAGTTTGTCCTGTTTGCATTATGTCAACTAGAGAAAAATAACATAGAGGTTAACGTGTAAATACTATATAAATAAATAAAATAAAATAAATATAAATAATGTAAATTGAGCAAAGAAGAATGTAATGAATATTTCATATTAAGTTATTTGCTTTTTTACACAGTCAGTTACACAGCTTATTATACAGTTAGACAAAGTAATGCTATGAGGATTTGTCACATTAGCCATTTAACCTGCACTTCTCTGGGCTAATGTCAGTCGGTCATTTTTGGTATAAATTAAATGGTATTTTGTTATGCTAGGTGTGCAGAGAAGATAAATGAAATATGGTTATTTGTACTAATAGAAATATGAAGGAACCCAAATTAAATTTTTGATCCTTTTTGTACTTTTGGTCATAACCCAAAACTCATGACCATATTGAAGAGTTGCAACACAGATGGACTGGTAAACTGTCAGCCCTTTCCTTACCGCTCACTTCCTTTATCACCACAAAAAAGTTTTGTATGCCATTATATAGATACAATATTTATAGGTTAATGTGACAATTTTACTGCTCCAAAATAATTATTACTAATGCTAAACAAATTGACTGGAATGAAGTAAAAAGCTAAATGAACATAACAAATGAACAAGTAGAAAATGTTGAAACAAAAAACCTAGCCATATGATGTATTTCACCTGCATTGAGTCATATACGTCCTGTAGGACTGTGGTGTGAACTGTCTGACTCTGACCTCTGTCCCTCCCTCCCTCTGGTACATTCACTCCTGCTCTTCTTCCACTGCTCTCTGCTGTTGTGGACCACTGCTCTTCTCAACCTGTCTCCTCACATAACCTCCACTCTCCTCTGTTCTCCCTGTGTCAGAGAGTGACAGCTCTTCATACCACTGAGCCTCAAGATGCCAACAACAAAAATAGCTGTGTTGTCCTCATAGGTCCTCATACCCTAGATACAAACAGAATGGGACAGCAGCAGCCACTTATTTGAGAACAAAAATAAGAATGACATTTTTAATTGGATCTTAATGTTCACAATCATTTTGTTTACTGTTGTTGATGTGTATAAAAGTGGAGTTTCTAGTCTGTGTTCTACTGCAAATGTGTTCTTTATGCCTAAGTGACAGATCAGGATGTTTTTACTGATGATAAGCTTGGTTTCAGTAACCAGTGCACTTTTATGAACTCACAGGTCTATAGCATCTCTTTTACTTCACACTGTTACCGTGGTGACAGATAACCATTTCCATTTTTACATTAACAGGTTACAGAAACTTTAATCAAACATAATAACATAAGATGCTGTGTATTGAGTGTTGTATGCTTGAGTTTTTCCATTTCAATCTGCACAGAGGCATTAATGCACTGTTGCATTCAATTATTGCTAAATTGAAAATCTTCCTAGCTGTAATTTGTCCAAAAATACTGTGTCAGTGTAATAATTAGAAATATAATTGCTTTCATCTTTTGAATGTCTTTCAGGTAACATCAGAAACACCGAGCGATTGAGTTACGATAAACAGCAGAGCTACAAAATTAAGGTAACGGCCTTTGACTGCGGTCAGAAGAGAGCCAGTGAAGATGTGGCCGTGCATATTGATGTCAAACCAGTGTGCAAACCCGGATGGCAAGGTCAGTATTAAACAAAACACCGTCAACCTTTTACATACTTATTGGTCATATACGGTATAGACCCAGAGCCATATTATTAGGTACTTTTTTGTAACACATCTAAATGCAAATATCTAATTAACATATCACATGCCAGCAACTAAACATGTGATATATTTAAGACAAACCTGCTGAAGTTCATTTAAATGAAGAAGAAAAAAGAGAGAGTGACAGTTCTGTGGCTAAATGCCTTGTTGATGCTAGAGATCAGAGAAGAATATGATAGAAATGCAACAGTAACTCAAAAAGCAACTTAGATTAAGAGTCTGCAGAAGACCATGTCCTGAATGAACAACACATTGAACCTAGAAGAGGTGTGCCTTACAATTTGCCCAGTAAGTGTATGCAATGAAAGTATTAATGCTGACTTGGATAAACAGATTTGATTTATTATTTATTCCCCAAAGATAAGCCAAATGTTGGGTAGACTTAGACATGTACTTTTTTAACCTTTAGTGAGGAACCTAGCAACAGGTAAGGCTGGGCGATATGGCTAAAAAATGAAATCTAAATTCTCAGCCAATTTACGATTTGAATCGAGTTTTTCTCTTGTTGGCATAAAAAGGCTATTTAAATGTAGGCTTATTAGTTTTAAATGAGATTATTGCATAGTTTGCTTTTTTTTCATTTTAGCTGGACTACAACAAGGCAGAAGCGAAGTGCATTACTCTAACAGTGACATAAATGTATTTTAGTGTTAGCCTTCTCTGCTTCTGAAGACCAGGTCTATTATAATTTATACACCATTGTGCTCTATAGAGTTTGTAAAGACGCTAAGCAGAGCATGCATAAATAAACAAAGACACGTAAGTTCGCTGCTACCGCTGCACGTAGCACCACGCTGTTCGTTTTGGCCAAATTGCCACATCAAAACTAAGCCATTACAGAAGTAAATAAAAATTAAATTAAATGACTCCTTTCTCTGTGATTATCAGTGTTTTTAGAGTCTGCAGAGTCTCCACAGTCACTGTTTAAGCTGCTCTGGAGCTAGCAGCATTAGCCATAACACAGGAAACAGTGCGGGTCTTTGAGGAAGCTAATTTCCGCTAAACTCAATTTATGATTTGGCTATTTTAATTGAATTAATTCGATTTATCGCCCATCCCTAGGAACAGGTGTACCTAATACTGTGGCCCACATGTGTATATTTCTATGGGTACAGCTTGTGAACATACTAATATAGAAAGCTAAGTTCTTAACGTACGTAAGTCCTCACTGAAATCAGAAAGTGTCCAGAGAAGAGGTTGACCGGAGTGGGTGTTTTTTATTCTTTGAACATGAGCGCTCCTTGGCATTGGAGGCAGACTGTCTTTGGTTGTGCTTTAGCTGTCAGTGCTGACAGCATCTCAGGTATCAAGCTCTCAGGAGAGGAGGACGACTACAGAGATGAGAGGGCAGAGAGGGAACAGGGAGAGAAAGAGCCAAACAATGTTACAGTCCAACAGAGATCCTACTGTCTCCAGCCCTATCTTTTCTGATCAGGGTCAACGTTACAAACTGGTATCATTTTTATTCGGGTTCTATACCTTTACGTTTATTTATTTATTTATTTATTTATTTATTTATTTATTTATTTATTTATTTATTTATTTATTTATTTATTTTTTCAAATTGAAAATGCAGTGTGTGTCCTTCTGGGGAAAAACAAGAATGTGCTTGACAAGAAGCTAGAACATCAATAAAGTTTCCATAGAAAATGTCTTATGGCTTACAGAACTGCCCTTTTTATCTGTATTGATGTTTATGTAAAGTCAGAAAATCAGGCAACAAATTGAGTTTCTAAGTTCTCTTTTTTACTTTAGGAGGCCTTCATGTGCATTTTTTAAATGTTTTTTTAATTTATGAGGAGAAAATGATTGCACCATATGCCAGTGGTTAGTTTCTGTGTGGAACCATTGCCATGGAAACGCAGATTTGAGTTAACTCCTAAAAACTATTTGCATCCAGCTAATTTGAAACAACAGACCCAATATTTTAGTATAGAAATGAAAAAGCTGTGCAGTCTAGACTAAATGACCTAGAGCTAGTGCAAACTTGTTTACTATATTTGTAAACTGTAAAAATAAAAATAGCTCCTACTGTGAAATAACCTGACAATAAATTTTTAAAAAAATGGATGAATATAATTAAATAGCCTTGCCTCACCCCACTCTCTCCTTTGTGCTGAAGAAAGTAAGGGTCATGTTGAGGTACAAAAGGGACAGTTGTGCTTCACTATTTTCCAAAACAAATGTGAACTTCCTGTCCTATTGGCCATTGTTTTTTGGCCACTTTTAGCATCACTGCAGACACATAATGTACTCACAAACAGGACATTCTGCGACATGTGTGATCAGATTGTTTGTGTTAAGAGAGATAATTTAATAAGAAAAAAGCCAACTCGGGCATCAGAGGAGATGCTGTTCCAGACAAGAGCCATTAATGAGAAGATGGGAGGCAGTGAAAAGGACGAGAGTACCAGTTGTTAAGGCTCATTGAAGAAAATGTCAGCGAAGATTACAAATGGGTGGAGCTGCTCACAAAGACCAGGTTGCACAGCACGGCGTCAGAAATGGCAGGGCACTCTATGTAAATGCCACGCAGTTTGGGGTGCTTTGGATTTTACCATTAAGATACGGAAGAAACAGGGATCCAATGTGAAACTGCAAAATCTTTTTTGTTCTTAGTACAATAATGAAAACATGCAAAGAAAACACAATTAGCTCTAAATGCCACATTAGGAAGTATTCAACTGATCTCCAGTTATGCATTTGAGAACTGCTGACAGTGCATTTTAATAAGAGGCTCATTTGGAATTAACTGGTTTATAAGTTTCAACTGAGCACAGCTACTAGTTTGCCCCATACATCGAATATACGTGTACTGTATATGTTTCATCATTTTTAGGGATGCTGTGCCATGCTGTGTGATTATGTTGAAAATAATAATAATATTTTATTGTGAAATCCTGCAAAAGTCTGTCTGCATCTCAGCATTTGGGTTCTTAGCGCAAGTAGAGATACATGTTATCAGCCTAAGTCAGTGTGTCTCTGATGGCTATCACATTGTGTAGGTTTTCCCAGAGCTACCAATATCCGAATACACAAAAATGCATTTGTGGAAATGGGGATTGAAATGTCCAAATATAACAAATGGTTGTTATGATTGGAACAAGACTGACACTTTTTTAGTCATTATTCTGTGTAAACTACAATAATTTCAGGTTCATTGCAGTGGCAGGTTCAACAACTACTAGATTTTAATTTTTACATTGCTAGAAAAATTTTAACAGGGAAAACATTTATTAAAGAAGAGTAGTTTCTTTTTTTATGTACTTGTACTTTTTATGTACTAGTATCGTCAGGCTACAGTCAGTGATTAGGACAAATCTAATTGCCACCACTGTGTTTCTTATTTGTTTTCATTTTGAACTTTGCATGGTTTACGTATCACCTCACTGTAAATAAAAATACCAACTTATTAACGAACAAAGAGGTGGGAAAATATGGCCAAAGATCACCATGTAGGTCCATGGGGTGTAAATAAACATGCAGACTTTACACATTTTATTTAATCCAAAATGCATCCAGAAACATCAAGGTGTTGCAGAGAAATGTAATATCAAAGACAGTTGGAACATAGGGCATCAAACAAAACAAGATGTAACAAGATTAAAAATAAAACAAAAGCAACTTGCTACAGAGAAACAATGAAACATGCCACATAAATACAGCTACAATTTCTGCTAATTAAAGTTAAATGTGGCCACTCATTGTGAGAGAGCTTAGAGTAATCAAGACAAAAATGTCGTTTCACATTGGGTTAATTCACATGACATACAAACAATATACTACTTAAACTGAAACAAATCATTTCATGCTAATACCTTCAATAAAAAGTCCCCAGTTATATTTATAAAAGGATACCACACTGTGTTTATTTACTGCTAACACATTTCTGCTTTCGAAGGCTGGACCAGGCGAGTGGACTATGAGCCAGGCACGGGAAGCAAGCAGCTGTTTCCCAAGATGCATTTGGAAATGTGCGGAGGCCCCCTGTCTGGTGTGAAGGCAATGGTGGAGCTGCAGACAAACCATATTGGAAAAGGCTGCGACCGCGAAACATACTCGGAGAAGTCACTGCAAAAACTGTGTGGTATGTTAGGAGCAAGCAATATCAGGAAATCAGATGGTTTATTAAAAGTGTGAGGCTGAATCTAGAAGAATAAGGGTGAAGGCAAAGGGTAGTGCTAATAACTCCAGACCAGGGAATATTTAAGTTAGGGTCTGCCTTAAACCCAGCAGCATATTAATGTGCTCATTTCCAAGAAGTGCTTTTAATCCTGGAAACATGTTGTCAATTTTCATTTTTGATTAAATTTGCAATCTCAAATCTGACTATTTTCTATGGTTTATATTACCTCATGTCTAAAAGAGGTGGGACATGGCGTAAAATGTAAACAAAAACAGAATGCAATAGTTTTGCAATCCCATGAACCATATTCACTGTAAAACATAAGCAGCATATTAGGTGTTGAAAATGAGATATTGTGCCATTTTCTGAAATATAACATAGCTCATCTTAAATTTGATTGCAGCAACACATCTTACAAAAGATTGGGACAAATGCAATAAAAGGCAAGAAATATAACAAATAACAGCTGGAGAAGCATTTAGCAAATAATTAGACTAACTGGTTTCAAGTCAGTAACGTGGATTTAAAAAGAGCAGTTCAGAAAGGCCGTGTCATACAGTTATTTGTTTACATTTTACACAATGTCCCAACAAGTGTACAGTATACGACTAAACTGAATTTCTTGTGATTATGTGCCACCATCTTGACAGTGTTTGTGATTGGCAGGTGCCGCTTCAGGCAGCACTGACCTCCTTCCCACCCCCAGCCTCTCTTCAAACTGGACGGCCTCACTGTTGACTGACAGTGGCCGGGACAGTGACCTCATCTACAGGTTTGATGGGCACCAGGCTGCGAATATCCCGGGCCACATCGTACCCCAAAACCTGACGGACCAGTTCACCATAGCAACCTGGATGAAGCACGGGCCTAGTCCAGGGCTCAGAGCAGAGAAGGAGACATTACTGTGCAACTCTGACAAAACAGGTACCGCATACCCACCTGGAACACTGCAGGATTTCCATATACCCAGTACAGTAATATATAACAATACACGACTGAACTGCAGACATCACTTTTGAATGATTCCTATGCCACAAAAGGTAAATTGGAAAGTAATTTTTTTTTAAATGTAATGAAAGGAGTAATGAGTTAAAAAATGTAATTGAGTAAAAAAGATTACTTATCTAGAAAGTAATTAGGTAAAAAAAAAAAAAGTATTTCACAAAGTAATCAAGTAAAAAAACTTAAAACTAAAAATATTGGATTTCAGATTGACAGAACATAAACCAGAGACCTTGCTTCAGAGTACATTCCTCTGGATAGAAGTTTATGAGGCTGCAGGGAAAACATCACATTACACCCATTACAATAATGTAGACTTCACCACTGTCTGACACAGTGTTAGTGTGAAAAATGGACCAAAGAAGAACAAGATAGTTATTAAAACCAACATCTGACCTTTCTTTCTCTCATGTTTAGAGATGATTTACTGGGCATTTAAGGACTTTGACGATGAGAGAGAATTATGGGGAACAAAGCGGTCCCGAGAGATGCAAACAGGCTGTTGTCATTCATGGTTTATGCTTGACCTTTCACCAACAATTGAACAAAATAATACATTTTATATTGAGGCACAAAACGTTTGCTGCTACTGCAGCTCTGACTGTTTTTAATTGATAGGCCAACAGCTTCTACATACTATCATACATCAACCCCCGCTTACGTAGAGGTGAAATGTAACTAGATACTTTTACTTAAAGTATTTTTTATGTTTAATGGAGCAAGTTATTGAAGAAAATACAGTTGCTTTTACTAAAATAAATTCTCTAAATGGGTAAAATAATGCAAAGAGGGTAGGACACTCCACTCACAACTGTACAGTACTGTAGATGCTTGGACTACAAGCCATTGCCAAACAATGCAGCCAAGCAATTTCCTTCTACCCTGTTTTCCAGTATCTCCATTGTTGTTCTGTAGTGTCAAATTTGTAAAACACTTGAGACTGGGCTATAGACCATTCTGCAAAACTAGAGGAAATGCAAAAGTGTTTTTTACTATGTCTAAATTGAGCTGCCTGAACCCTTTAATTAAGCAAACCATCTGTACACTCTCACTGTCCACACAGATGGCTAATTGGCTCAGTAAATGTGAATCCCATATTAGAAAACGTCATAGTAAAAAGCTTTTCTGTGTACGAGATCTTGACCATGTCTTGTGGCGTAAATCCAGTTACTCTACTCAATGTAAGCACACCTATTATAAAACTAATTTGTTCTTTCTGTTTGACATTGTTGCAGAGATGAACCGACATCATTACTCCCTGTACGTCCACAACTGCCGCCTGGTTTTCCTGCTCAGGAGAGACTTCTCACAGGTCGACACTTTCAGACCGGCCGAGTTCCACTGGAAACTAGAACAGGTACGTTGTGTGCATTTCATCGTCCTATTTGGGGTGTATATATAATCAGGGTGGCTCTCCAGTGCAAGTAAGGAGCTATTATTTGTGTTATGACAAAAGAGCCCTCTATCCTAATTACCTTGGGTCCTCTGTCACTTCCTTGTGCTCGCTGCAGGAGATAAGTAAGTAAGAAGAAGTCCACACATACTGTACAGTATACCCAGAGTAGACAGTCTAGTGTTTGGTGTTTAGTCATGGGTAATGGCACGCCTAGCAGCACATCTCTATTATCTGTCACATATTGGTGGAGTGTAGAACTTATTTGCAGAGAAGTAGATTTCAATGCAGCTGCAGTGCTTTTGAGAGAAAGGGTTGTTAGAGGGATACACAAGAAAAGATTTTCACACTGAAAGTGACACAGTCCTGTATTTCCTAACTTGTGCTTTGAAAAATAAACTTAAATGAACTCGACTTGACTAAAAAGGCCTGTTTCTAAATTGAAAAGTAGTGGTCTCAAAAGAAAATGGCATGTGCTTTGATCTTAGATTACAATATAAACAGTGTGCCATGATGTCAGATTTTTGGGTTAAGAGTAGTACAAAAGAAAAAAAAATATTTTTTTTCCATTGATCAAAAGCACAAACTTCTGTTGGCATTGGCCCTATATTGCATTGGTAACGATATAGTGCAAAGGCCTAACTGGTAAATCCTTTATCCACATAATGTATCACACAATGGCAAAGTATTCACTCAATTTAATCATTTGTTCCTATACTGACATCTTGTGGCTGGATATAGTGTCTTTTGCCCTATCTCACAATGACAGAGAATCAAAAAATAATAACAGTTTTCTAGATCCACATTAAAAACATTGCCAACATTTTAAGAAAATCCAACTATTACATTTTGCATTATTGTGCTAACAGGCTAACAAACCAACCAACCAATGCCAGCAAAAACCTCCTTTGTGCACATAATAACTTCAAAATCTCTGGGATATTTTCTGTATTTTCTTAATTTAATTGGTGTTTAATGAACAATTGAATGCACACATACATAATTATATTGCATATATAAAACTTATATAAAGCTTTATACTTAAAACTAGTGAACTCATATTTGGTATAACAGTGCCTACTGGGTGTTGACTAAGCAAAAGTCTACTTCAGTCAAATTTCTGGGGACCAAATGATGTTGAAAAAAGTCAGTGAATAGGAATCTCTTGTGTCTGTGCAAACTTCCCTTACCTCATTAATTATGGACAGCAGATGTATAGCTAATCTTAGCTGTCTCCCCTGGGACGCAGCATAACTCCACCTTATATTAAAAAAACATTAGTGCAGGAGTTGTGCTTCATGATAAAGCCGTGCTCTCTGGGGCTTTTGCTTACTTAGCATATTATTGGATGTAAGATTTCTATCAGGCCTCATATCTACACTGCTGCAAGGATAATTTTATTGTACAATAGATATACACATACATTATTGGTGTGATGTGCAGTCTGTAATCATAAGTCTATTTTCTTGCTCCTATCCTTTTGCCTTTGTGTACCCTCCAGCCAGCAAACACAATGCATTTTTCTCTTGTGTACCCTATAACCTGCAGCGTGTTTGTTCTAGGTCAAAGGTAGATTGAAAAGTGTTTTTCTCAGCCCCTTGTTGTTCTCTCCCGAGGCCGACAGAGGTGGATGTGACAAAGGGAAGGGCAGCCTAGACACACACTGCTGATTTTTTTTTTGAGCAAACAACCCCAAGATGTAGTTTTTCTTTTCATTCTCTTTGGCTTCTCTTATCTTGTGTTTTCCTACCACCATCTGTGCTTCTCCCTCACATGCCGACTGTAGATATGGAAGCTTACTAGCATACGCACACTGCATTGGATTTAGTGAAGACAGACAGTGAAAGCGTGTAGAGTATAAAAGAATATTTATCACTTTCTTATGCAAGTAATGTTAAATATACAAATAGAAACAGGTTTGCAATCCTCAACGTTTATCAGAGAAAAACATGGCTTACTCAACTTTCTAGAAGTTCTCTAAAAAATAATTTATTTTGGTGACACATTTGGTTAATGTTACTCCTTTGAGTCTCTCATGTTTTGTTTCCTTTACTTAGGTCATTAAAAATGTTCATCATGAAGGGCAAAATATACAAAGTGCATGTAAGTACAGGTAATAAAAGTGGAAAATACTGTTTATCTTCCTATAAGATGTACAGCAATGACTCTGAACTGGTGTAGTTTTTTTCACTTGTCAGCATAAGTAAGTAGAGTAAAAACATCCACCTTCAATCAGACATTATTTGTTGTATGCTTAATTACTGAACAACAGCAGGCTTGTTTAAATTACCTCTAGCCATTTGTTTTATTTATTTACTGCTGGGCTCAGATGTAGTGAACTAGAAAAGTTAAAATATAGTAAATGTGCATTAAACATAGTGTATAGTGCATTTGTAAGTCCATGTGAAATGAGGTGAGCAGCCTGAACAACAGCTACAGTAGCCGAGATGAATAATAAGGGCATATACACAACCAGAGGTGCAGTATGGGCTAAGGTTAGAAGGAGGAGAGGTGACTATTGGGTGTCACCGCTGCTACTTGACGTCCTTGTTCCTCCAGCACTTAGAAAGGACACTCAATGGCTTCTCCGGCAACTCCATTTAGCTCTATTGATTTTGCAATTCTCACTTCAAGAGACAAGGGGTTGGAACGAGATGGAAGAAAGTGGGCAACGAGCAAGCTGACGAGAAACAGGCTTCAATTTTCGAAGTCGATAGCACACAGCGAGGGAATGTCTTACAGGAAGGCTGGCATGCGCATCAGCATGCACAGCCATGTTGGTGAACGTGAGTGCACTTTAATCCATTCTGTTGTCTTCTGTTTTTTCACCTTCGCTAATGGACCTGAGGACACATCACTTCTGTTCAAGCACATTCTTCGCACTTCTTGAATCTAGATAACATCTCTCTCTACCAAAAAAAAATCACTTCAAATCAGAATTTACTTATTCTACTTTTTAAAAAAGATCAATTTTATAGTAAAAGTCTGTTGTTGTTGTTATTGTTGTTGTTGTTATTGTTGTTGTTGTTTTGTTGTTGTTTCTGAGAAGATAACGTGTCTGGCAGTGATTAAAACTCTTATCGATGAGGCTTTTTTCTTGGCAGGGTCACTGAAGATGAAGAGCAGAATTCAAAATCACAATTTTTTCACTAAAGGAGAACATATCAACATTTTGTAGCTGTTTTGCAGCAGTCTACTTTGTATTTTTCACTTACCCCTACATGCCTATGGAGCACAACTACTAAAACAAATTGGTCTTAGATAGTACATGTGTTTATCATGTATCCCAGGTCGATTTTAGCCGCTGAATGCTGCACACAGTATCTGCCCTCAGACTTATCTTGCTGCCATTAGCATGCTTGTTTCTGCCATGGCTTGTTCTCTGGGCTATGTTGATTAGAAGTGTCTCTTTGTTTTTCAGAAGATTAATTCGACAGCTTTGTGTTTGATAGCGCATTTTGCTTCTCTCCTGTTTGCCATAGATACCAAGAACGATTGAAGTACCAATGCGATGAGTGAGGTAGCTCTATAACAAATGCATAAGTGTAATTTTCAGATATCTAAAAAGTACAACATAGAATTTTAAGTGCTGTGGTCTACATTTAGTTTCAGTTTTGTGATTCAGTGACTGGACCAGATTTTAGGTATATTATAAGATAAATCAAGTGACTTGACTAGTACCCATTCTATTTAGAGGCCTTAGGTTATACATTATCTACAACCCACGTTTAATACAGTTTGTGGTTCTTGCAGAAAAAAGAAAATTCCACCAGACAACTATGCCCTTTTTGAGAAAGAACACATTGTAGATGAAATTAACTGAATTTTCTACAGCACAAAAATGTAGTGTATGTGACCCTTACCTGAATTTGGCCCTTATAATCTGTCAAAGGCTCAAGTGTATACGATGAACAATGACTATAAAAAACATTTTGCAAGTCATGATGAAAGATTTTGTATGCAACAGCATTAGTGGAGCACCTTGGACAAGATGTTAGCCTTGTTTTCTACAGCAAGTCAAAAATAAAAGAAAACCTGGACATTGACTTTAGCCTATACTGTATCTGTGCATTACAACTTTTTGAAAACTCATTTGTTTCCTGCAGATTTCTTCTGTGAATGCTCTATAAATGGTAGATGGTTTTGTGTATATGAAGGGTATGGCCCTTTATATGCTCCTTATGGGCCACTCTACAGGCCTGCTGAGTGCTCTATAAGCACTACATTATTCACCAACATTACAAGACTTCACTCCGCATACTAATGCTCCTACTATTCTTGTGTTTTTTTCCATTTTCTCTGTTTTCTCCACTCTTCCTTTGGCCTTTCCACTCCTTTTTAACCACTCACAACTTTTGTTCATTAATTGTTTTGTTAAAAAAATAAGAATAAAAAATCTAATAATTCCCAATTATTTAAATATTCAATGTACATATTTGAAATGGCCAGCCCTTTCAGTGGAAGTGTCACATTCTTAGAACCTTCTTTCTCCTTTCTTGCAGAACTTCTGTATAGTAGATATTTGGGCGAATTACCTTCATAATATGGACAATATTTATGTGTAAATATAGTTTCCCTTCACTCTTACAGTTACAGTTTATTTTATGTATGTGATCTACATCCATTCCATTTCCTACCAGCATACAGTGACACATATAATAGGCAGCTATCAATAATGCACCGGCACAACAGCTGCAGTGAGGAGGGGCAATGCAAGGAACATGAATACAACCAGAAAGGATGAAAACCGAGCAGAAAGGCAGGGAAATAAAGTAGAATCTGTATTGGGAAGATGTATAAGCACAGAGAATCAGGTCAAGCTGCAAATATTAAATTTAAAAGAATGCAATCTTATTTGTCATATTTCAGGAACAAAGCTTATGCCGCTCAATGGTAAAGAATCCAATAATACAGAAAATGGATGCAGATGGCCATATTACTGACCTTTCCCGAAAATGTTATGAAAATCATTACTTTTTTTAGTTATTCTCCTAACATACTAACCAATCAGTCAACAAACCAACAGTGTCAAAAACAAAACCTTCTTGGTGGAGATTAAAGGTTAGTGGTCCTAGTTGGCATCTCTTGGAACACCAACATGTAAGAGTATAGCTTTTGGTTTATGTACTGTACAGTATTTTCTTAATCTCTTAGATTGGCCTGACCTTAATACACCGAATAAAAATGTAAACGCAACACTTTTTTGCTCCCATTTTTCATCAACTGAACTCAAAGAACTACAGTGGGGCAAAAAAGTATTTAGTCAGCCACCAATTGTGCAAGTTCTCCCACTTAAAAAGATGAGAGAGGCCTGTAATTTTCATCATAGGTATACCTCAACTATGAGGGACAAAATGAAAAAAAAAATCCAGAAAATCACATTGCCTGATTTTTAAAGAATTTATTTGCAAATTATGGTGGAAAATAAGTATTTGGTCACCTACAAACAAGCAAGATTTCTGTCTCTCACAGAGCTTGTAACTGGGACCAAAGTAACAAAGGCTACCATCAGTAACACACTACGCCGCCAGGGACTCAAATCCTGCAGTGCCAGACGTGTCCCCCTGCTAAAGCCAGTACATGTGCAGGCCGTCTGAAGTTTGCTAGAGAGCATTTGGATGATCCAGAAGAGGATTGGGAGAATGTCATATGGTCAGATGAAACCAAAATAGAATTTTTTGGTAAAAACACTACTCGTGGTGTTTGGAGGAGAAAGAATGCTGAGTTGCATCCAAAGAACACCATACCTACTGTAAAGCATGGGGGTGGGAACATCATGCTTTGGGGCTGTTTTTCAGCAAAGGGACCAGGACGACTGATCCGTGTAAAGGAAAGAATGAATGGGGCCATGTATCGTCAGATTTTGAGTGAAAACCTCCATCCATCAGCAAGGGCATTGAAGATGAAACGTGGCTGGGTCTTTCAGCATGACAATGATCCCAAACACACTGCCCGGGTAACGATGGAGTGGCTTCGTAAGAAGCATTTCAAGGTCCTGGAGTGGCCTAGCCAGTCTCCAGATCTCAACCCCATAGAAAATCTTTGGAGGGAGTAGAAAGTTTGTGTTGCCCAGCGACAGCCCCAAAACATCACTGCTCTAGAGGAGATCTGCATGGAGGAATGGGCCAAAATACCAGCAACAGTTTGTGAAAACCTTGTGAAGTCTTACAGAAAACGTTTGACCTCTGTCATTGCCAACAAAGGGTATATAACAAAGTATTGAGATTAACTTTTGTCATTGACCAAATACTTATTTTCCACCATAATTTGCAAATAAATTCTTTAAAAATCAGACAATGTGATTTTCTGGATTTTTTTTTCTCATTTTGTCTCTCATAGTTGAGGTATACCTATGATGAAAATTACAGGCCTCTCTCATCTTTTTAAGTGGGAGAACTTGCACAATTGGTGGCTGACTAAATACTTTTTTGCCCCACTGTAAGACTTTTTCTAAGTACACAAAAGTCTTATTTCTCTCAAATATTGTTTACACCTGTTGAAACCTGTGTTGGTGAACACTTCTCTTTTGCTGAGATAATCCATCCACCTCACAGGTGTGGTATATCAAGATGCTGATCAGAAAGCAGACAGTATTGCACAGGTGTGCCTCAGCCTAATAATAACAATAAAAGGCCACTCTAAAATGTGTGTGTGTGTGTGTGTGTGTGGGGGGGGTGCAACACGCAACATAAGGTGATGGTCGTGGATAAATTGCTCAACAGTGGGCCTCAGGATCTTGTCACGGTATCTCTGTGCAGTCAAAATGCAGTCAATAAAATGCATTTGTGTTTGTTGTCCATAACATACACCCATACCATTACCCCACCGCCACCATGGGCCACTCGATCCACAACGCTGACATCAGCAAACTGATCTCCCACACAACACCATACATGCTGTCTGCCATCTGCCCTATACAGTGAAAACTGGTATTCATCTGTGAAGAGAACACCTCTCCAAAGTGCCAGACACCATAGGATGTGAGCATTTGCCCTCTCAAGTTGGTTACGAAGATGAACTGCAGTCAGGTCGAGACCCCAATGAGGATGACGAGCATGCAGATGAGATGGTTTTTGACAGTTTGTGCATACATATTTTGGTTAAGCAAACCGATTGCTGCAGCAGCTGTCTGGGTGGCTGGTCTCAGACGATCTTGGAGGTGAAGATGCTGGATGTGGAGGTCCTGGGCTGGTGTGGTTACATGTGGTCTGTGGTTGTGAGGCCGGTTGGATGTACTGCCAAATTCTCTGAAACACCTTTGGAGATGGCTCATGGTAGAGAAATGAACATTCAACAGCTCTGGTGGACATTCCTGCAGTCAGCAGGCCAATGGCACACTCAAATCTTGCGACATCTGTGGCATAGTGCTGTGATAAAACTGTACATGTTAGAGTGGTCTTTTAGTGTGGCCAACCTAGGGCACACCTGTGCAATAAAGATGCTTAGACAGCACCTCATCAGCATCTGATGCTGTCTCCATCTGATGGATTATCTTGGTGAAGGAGGAGTGCACACTAACACAGATTTTGACAGATTTGTGAACAATATTTGAAAGAAATAGGCCTTTTGTGTACAAAGAGAAAGTCAGATCTTTGAGTTCAGCTGATGAAAAATGGGAGCAAAAACAAAAGTGCTGCATTTATGTTTTTGTTGAGTGTAAATAAGATCACCTTTCTTAACTTGCATCTTTACTGTTTTTTAAAACTAATTTTAAGCAAGATCCTTACTGATGATATTGTCAGAGGTCTTTCAGGTGTTTAATCCATCTTCCAGTTTCCATAGAAATTTCTGCATCCAATCAACTCTCACAATCTCACTTCTTTTGTGCCAGAATAATGTAATAGTTCCTCGTAAACGTGCCTTGACAGATTTCCACCAGATAGGCAGCCTTATCTGCTCTGCTTTATGCTTGGCAATAAAACTCTGCTGTTGTTGCACCATGATACATGTACTCAACAGAAAAAATCTGAAGATGCTGTTTAGTCTAGACATCTACAAGATAAAATTATCAACAGGGAAGACAGTTACCATAATTGGTTCTTGTTGATATTTATTACTGGGTGTACCTTGATTAAGAATATATCTTAATAGCTTGGTCCTGGAAGAAGTTAATTATATCTTTGAAATATGAACTTGTACTTGATTTATCTTAAATATTTTAACAATATTGTTTTTTCTGACATCGGGCTGTTTGTTGTTTATTAACAAGATAGCTAAAAAAAAAAAAAAAGTCAGATTTTGATAATATTTTTAGTAAAGGTCTGTAATGGGCCAAGGAAGTTTGTACTTTTTGATCTGGATCCAGGAATATAGTTAATGATTTAGTACCATTGCGAGATAGGGCTAAAGATACTTACTCCCTGTCAGTAAAGCAACAAATAAATAGTTTTTGTGAAGTCTTGACCATATAGATATCATGGCTTTGTGGTTCTCATATATTATTATGTTATTATTATTATTATTATTAGTGTTATTATTATTATTATTATTATTATTATTATTATTATTATTATTATTATTATTATTATTAATTATCTTTTACATTGGCGAAGGGCCATGCTCTTTGAATGCTTTTGGCTGGAATGAAATGTCTAGCTTTGTAAGCAATAACTATAGCCTTCATTTTGGGTACAGCTTGTAGTTTTCATTGTAAAGAAACAAACATACTTAAAGTGATAACAATAATGATGATGATGATGTCAGCTCACTGCATATATCCTTCCGTCTGCGACTGTTATGGAACACTCTTCGGATCTCCTGGTCCTGAGTGTCCCTAGAAAATGCCCGGAGACCGACTCATTAACATGGTTTTGCATTCATTGTCTTGTTATGCAGTTTGCAGAATAGACCCACTTTCAAGCTTCCTCTGCCTAATGTGCTTTTCAGACATTCCTCAGCGGCAGCAAGAAGTGCTCCTGTTAATGATACTTATAGGTGTGAGTCTGCCTGTGTGTGTGTTAAATTTAGAAAGTAAACAACATGAAAATAAGGACTACAGCAAATGAATGGCTCCAGCTTTTCTAACACTTGTCAGAAAATCTACATTATGAGCATATATGTAAGATATGTAAAAGATGACCCGGTTTTTCCCCTTTCTATTTCTTATCAAAGCGACGCACACAGCCGTGACATTGACTGATCTCCCCATGCTTTTGTTTCCATTTGAAAAAGAATGATTATGATTTTAATTCACAGACAGTCTTTTGTGTTTCCAAACAAAAAAATACTGAGCATATTTTTCTGCTGTTCAGTTTGGTGAGCACATCATCAGTCATTACACTCAATGACACAGATGGTGAAAAAGAAATGGAATAAGTAACAGCTCTGTGAAGGAGAAAAAAGTTGTCATATTTTTTTAATGAAGTCCTGTAGAATATAATGGTTTACTATATTTTGATTGAGCACAGGTATGCAGTTGTTCTTTTATGTATTGACAAATAAATTGACAAATAAAATACACATACAATACACTACAACTTCATAAAAATAGAAGATAGAAGGCATGAAGGACATAGGAGCAACTCTGTGCCCTCTAAATGACTGATGCAAACACATTTATATCCTATCATGTACTTTATTAGTGTAAGACATATAATGTGTTGTTTTGAATTATTTATTGATGCTAATTAATGTAATATTTTAGTCCGTATTAATTTGGAAAGTAACAACAAGAAACAAAGGCACTTGTAAGCTTGTACACTTTACAATTTTTGCAGCTGTTGAACTATTGACTTTAATATCAACATCATAATTGTGATTGCAATATGACTAACATTTTTAATTGCCCATAAACCCACAGGCTACTACATAGTTGTTGTGCTCTTTCTAGTCAAGTGCACAATTAAACATAATCAAAGCATCAGTATTATTGCTATTAACACACACCTAGGATCTTGTTTGGTTGCTGTGAAGTGCTTAAAACATTGAAGCTCTAGAGGGAATAGGGAGAAACTTCATGTTGTTGAGATAAGAGAGAAACAGCTCGCAGTAGAAGTACAAGCTACCTGCTGCGAGACGAGAGCATGGGGGAGAGGTGTTGACAGATTGGGATATCCTCGGGGAGTTTCTGTCTCTTCACACTCATAAAGGATGACAGTCTGCGCAAGAAATCAAAACATCCCCAGAGAATTCAGGAGGCTCCGACACAGGTCTTAACCCCATTAGTTCACACAAGGGTTTGTGTGTGGTGTACAATCCCAGCATTGTGTTTGTGTACATAAGATACTCAACAGTAACATAGGTAACTTTTGTGTTTTATATTGCAAGTCAGTTGTACATTGTGTATGATGCTTATCTCATTTTTTAGGAACAGATTAAGTTGATAATGTCTTCAAAATCTTAGTAATTACTTTAACATTACTGTAAAATTAAGCTTATATTTATTATACAATTGTGCATTTGCTTTCTTTTAGTTGTATACCAGCCATTCCCAAAGGCAAGAGTTTCGCGGCCCCCTTAAATTTCCGAAAATTCCATGTGGAATATGTGGAAATATATCATAGTGGTAATAGTAAAATAAAGCTGTAATTACTTATACTTATTATATATATATATATATATATATATATATATATATATATATATATATATATATATATATATATATATATATATATATATATATTTCAATTGCGCAGGTGCAATACATTAATGCTGGGAAGTCCTATAGCAAATAGTAAAACAATATGGGTAGGCTTGAAAAAAAACTGTCTGGAGTTAGACCAATAAGGTGTAATGGGGAGTAAGATAAAAAGATAAGATAAAAATCAACCAACGTAGTTTTTTTCAAACCCAATTATTGCATGGAGATTGACTTTATAGATGGTCATTTTTTGCTCCACTTAGTCCTCGGAAATGAGTGGGAGAGTCATCAAAGACTGTTTTTGAGGAGTGACAGGACGTGTTTGTCACTCACCCACACTAATGAACACCTCATTAGTTATTTGACGACAGAAAAACCCTCCACAGATGATTCGAGGGCTTGTTGCATCACTTTCACTGAAGTACGGTGCAGAAAGACGTGCTGCCGTTCCTGGCTTTGTGATTGTAAACATTATCTTTATAACATATCTCTGTAAACATAAGCCTCCTTGGGAAAAACGCTGCCAAACTAAGAAAACATGCCGTTGAGGGAATAATGTTTTTTCTGCTGTCCTATTTTCTTGTACTCATGAATATATTTTTATTTGAATGTGGCCACAATAGCCAAGCAGTAATGAGCCCCTCCCTGTCTGTTGCAGATCTGTGACAAGGAATGGCACTACTATGTGATCAATGTGGAGTTCCCAGCAGTGACGCTGTTTGTGGACGGTGTGACCTATGAACCCTACCTGGTGACAGACGACTGGCCCATCCATGCTTCAAAGATTGACACTCAGCTAACAGTGGGCGCCTGCTGGCAAGGTCTGTGTGTGTGTGTATGTGTGCTGTGGTGGTGTGTGTGTGTGTGTGTTGGTGTGTGTGTGTTGGTATGTGTTTGTGCGTCTTCACAGTAATGAGGCCTGACAGAGAGGGAATATATGTCAGCGCCGGGCTCCAGTTTGATGTTACAGTTGTATTAGTTTCAGAAATGACATGAAGCAGCATGGCATCTGGAAGCAGTAATTTAATGTACTGTCGGGAGATCATATAAACATAATCTAAACTATACATCTAAATACATTTATTTTTATAACTAACATTTCAAAATACTTGCATATATATAGTATACATCTGCCTTGGTCTGCTGTCTTTTTATCCAGTTTCTTATCTTTCTTCAAAACGAGTACAATATTGCAATAAAGCCCAATATCACAACAGCTGACTCAAAGGGCTTTGAAGAAAAAGACAAATTAACAGACAGACTATAGATGGTCATGTTGTGTAATAGATACACAAAAAAGTGTACTTTTAGTGCTGGTTCCAGGCCCACATAAATGTATAGGGTTGCGTTTGGAAGGGCATCTCGTTTAAAACTTGCAAAATGCTAGTGCACGCAAGTATACAAAAATAAAAAGTCCTTGTAGAATGTTATTTTCCATAAACCATAAAAATCATATGCAGTGATAGTGTTAGAAATAGGAGTTTTCCACAAGCCATGTTTTGAATTGTGTAGTTACATCAAAGGGCAGTAGCAGTTTCTTTAAATCAGAATTTAGTCTCCAACACTCAGCTTCATGCTAAGCTTCATATTTGCCAGTGCATTTCTTTTCATCATCATCATCATTGCCATGTGCCTGATTGCAATTTCTGTCACTCTTTTGTGACCAGCTTCACACAGCGTCTTTTTCTGCCTCTTTCCACGAACGTGTGATTGTGAAAGAAAGGCCCTGAAGGAAGGATTAGCTTGAGTGAATGGAGGACAAGTTTGCCAGCTATTACATCCCAATGAAGCCGCTTTAAGCTTCACTAAGCCGCAACTGATAACTTTGCAGGCCATTAGCGGGCGAGATTGCCTTTCAGAGTCTCTCATTTCGGCGGGCCCCCTTTCCCCCACAATCAACAACATAATGACGAGACACGTGGAGGGGAAGTCATTCAAACTGTGTTCTGAAAAACCCCAAAGGCACAATACAAGGTTAGCAAAGAAAAAAAATCCCATTGCTGATGTCCTTAAGTAATTTTCTGTAGATTTCATGGACTTGTATGACTTTCATTCTTACAAAGCAACCCACATTCTGTACAGTAGCTAAATAATTATAGTGAAAATGCCAAACTATGCAAAGGTGTGTTTAAATAATTTTACATGTAGGAATCTTTTTTCCTAGTAGCTTTTGTGTTTGGGGGTCGCCACAGCAAATCATCTGGAATAGGTTCCATTTTCTATTTATTCAGGCTTAGGCCCAGCACAAAGAGTACACTGGTGTGTGACCCCTTGTGGCCTGATTTTACATGTATACAAATGAGTTATAAGCTACACCTTTAGCGACCTATACTGAAAATGATATATTTTTGAAAAAAGAAAAAACATTAAGCTCTTTTCCTTGAATATACAACATGAGTAATAAGTACACTTTCCTTGCTATTTATACAATCTCTCTACCAGTATAAATTGGTAACGTCAGCTCCAGTCTCTATCTCAAGACTCTCTCATCAAACAAAGATGCACATAATCCACCTAATAATTTCTCCAATTAGTCAATTCTTCCACTTAACACGCTGAATGAGTTCTCTGTCCCTGTCCACTTACCTTTTATTCTAATTACTAATAAAAAAGAGGCCGTCTAGACACTGGCAGTCCAAAAATATCGGTTCCCTAACACAAAGACCTTGGGTTGATGAAAAGCTTTCAACACTGCATTTGTCGCAGATATGGCACAGGAGAATAAAGAGAAGGCAGAAGAGAACAGCTCTGCTATTAGAGACCAAAATAAAAAGAAAATGTCTTTGACTTTACCTGCTCCTTAGTCCTGAGAAAGGATCAAACACAATCTAATACAAAACTAAACTAAACTACTGTGATCATTGAGAGTTTTTACTAACATCAGTGTGTAGGTGGGGTCTATGTTTTCTGTTAAACACTAACTAAAAGGACTTTGGGAATAGGTATTGTGATCTACATAAAGTATTGTGGGTGACTCAAGCATGCTAAACATGACATCTCATAGTTGAAGCTTAATAAACACTGCTGGTAATTTTTTAAATGTGATTTGAATAGAAACAGAGAGTCCCCGTGAAGTAACAGTAAAGTTGTTTGTGTCCATAGTGCAGATTATAAATTTGATTTGATGTAGAGCCAAAAGGTCCAGCCATTTTGTGCCAGTGGGCATCGGGGATAAAAATTATGCCACAGTAATCAGGTAAGGAATGTGTAGTTGCAACCCGTGAAAAGAAAGGAAGCAGGCAAAAGGTTTTTCTTCTTCTCAGTGGTCCTAGAAAGAACAAAAATGTGTACTCCAAACATTTGTGTGTAAATCTGTGTTCACACAAAGACATGATCGAGTAGAGTTTTCAGTTTTTCCCATGTTTCCTGTGGCTTTGTGCTGACGGCAGTACTTAAGAGTGTTTGTGACAGTATGGTGTCTTTCCTCCCATTGTGATTCACATCGACAAAGCTGAGAAAACCAGATGCCTCCAGCAGCGCAAGGCCTGCTGCTGCTCACAATGATATCTGCTCTACTGCCGAGCATTCCCCCAAGCCCACTGTACACAGTACACAGTGTACCAGTAAAACATCCACTCAGTGTTGAGTCGGTTATGCTTTGACTAGATGGCAGACATGCTTCAAGACAAAGATTATGATTCATTTATGAGGGTAAACAATGAAGAAGTTCTTGGCATAGGATTTAACATGATGCGATAAAGACATGCTAAAACTTTTGCTATGGTCCATCTCTAATCCCTGCAACTAACTGGCCATTGTCCAGGATGTGCACCGCCTATGGACCATAGTTGCTGAGATAGGCTCCAGCCGCCTGTGATCCAGAATATGAATAAGCAGAATAAGATAAATTAATGAATGCTTACTTGTGTTATACAGCTTTATACAATTTGTGTTGCAGAACATATTTTGTTATAGTAGTAAAAACATCTGTTCTCACACTAAATAGACTAAGTATAGTAGAGTATTTGCAACGGTCATGGTCATATTTATTATGTAAGCTCAGTACTATCAATTTAATATAAATATTTTCTCAGAATCAAAAAACATAGTCACTAAATTTTTCATAACCTCTTTCTGCAGCCTGTTCATGGTCATTGCTTCCACCCTCCATTTCTTAACCCCATTTTATCTACCCGCTTTCCTCTCCTCTCGTCCTTCTTCAGGTGGTGAGGTAGCGACCCCGCGCTTCACCCAGTATTTCCACGGCAGTCTGTCAGGTCTGACAATTCGACCGGGCCGCATTGAGACGCAGAAGGTTATCTCCTGTTTGCAGGCCTGCAAAGAGGGCCTTGATATCAACTCCCTGGAAAGTCTGGCTAAGGACATCAAGGTGTGGAAAATCACTCACACAGGTTTTAGGCTTGAATAAATTCAAACTGCAAATGAAGAAATGTCGCCATTTTCTTAATCCAATTTTAATCCTGTTTTTCTGGGTGTAGTTTCACTTTAATCCAGCTCAGTCCGTGCTGGTGGTGGAAGGAGAGGATCTGGACAGCATCAACACTGCCATGACCAAAGTGTCCTACATTAACTCACGGCAGTTCCCTACACCGGGCATCCGAAAGCTGGGCATCACCACCACAGTACAGTAAGTTACATCAAAATGTACACATACAGATAAATACACCACAAACTGTGCCTTAGCCCTGAACTGATATTGTTACTATCTTTATGGCTTCAAAGCAGCAATTTGGTCACTCCCTCATTTTATTTATTTATTTATTTATTTTTTACTTTTTTTTTACTATCAAAACATTACTATAGACATCTTAGCTCTCCACACTTGTCCCCTAGATGTTGAAGAACAGGACAAATCATTTTGTCTGTCTTGAGATAAACATTCTTGAGTCAATGAGTTTGTCTGGGTTTTTGGAAAGCAAGGTTATTCTGTACTGTTTACACTTTACACTGCATTTAAATCAGATTATTTGAGTATCTTAATGTAACTCTGACCTGATCTAATTGTTATTTTTAAGAAATAACAAAAGAACCCCCATAACAAGTATATACAGTATTTGTGCCAGATAAAAGAATTAGGATATAAAATTTCTATATCTTGTGTTTGAGGTGTTTTGGTGAGGATACATGCCTCTCCATCCCAGACGTGAAGGCAGTCGTCATGGTAATGCCGCCCAGTGAACCACGGATCACCATCTCCGGCTCTAACCGCCTCGTCCGACCTGCCAGTGACCTGCGGGCACCCCTCGGGGCTGCACCCTTCAAAGAGATCCACATCACCAGCACTGTGATGAGAGGGGACAGCCTGAGTGGATGTGAGTCTGAACACTGCACAGGGCTGGGGAGAAGTCTTCATGTCCAATCAGCCTCATATAAATTGTGATAATAACATCATAAGATACCACAAGTTGTTCAGGATCTTGCAGGTTTTGTATTTTTCTGCTCTTCCTGATTAAAAATGTCTGTGGTTCTGTCCATACAGTGCACAGACCAGGTGTGACGGAGCTCATGCATAACCTGGACTACTGCGACGTGCTGCTAATTGGTGACGAATTAAACCCTGAAAGAGAAAGTCTGGAGATACATCACAGCGCCTTATTAGGGAAACACCTGGACGCCACAAACTCCACTTCGGGACTATCAATATACGGTAGGCACACGTCAAGATCCCACCTGCTGCAGTGACAGGCTAACAGTCACAGTGGCGTCTGGCCTTTAAACCGAAATCAATAGGCTTAACCAGGACACTCAGTCTCTATAGACCGAGACAGCTGTAAAGGTCTTGTCAAAACTCATAGAACTTATAGCTTACAGAATTAATGTGTTTCTTTTTCTTTGGATTTCCAGGTGTGGATTCCATGGCGCACTATGAGCAGGCTCTCAGACAGATCCGCTACAGAAACTGGAGACCAGCATCACTGAACGAGAGAAAGTTCAGAGTCACCTGCTCTGAACTTAATGGACGCTATACCAGCAATGAGTTCAACCTGGAGGTCAGTGCAATTCAGCTCTTAGCGTGTTCACATCTTATAATTGCTATTGTCATTTTTTTGGATGTGAATTTTTGGACGATTGTCAGATATGACCAAATATACTTACTTCAGCCACAAGGGGTCAGTAAAGGAACAGCTGATTATTTTTTTGTGTGGATCTCAGGGTGGAATTGTCATGGTGCTTTCCGGGTGATTCTAATTTTATGGAGATGCTTTACTCATGTATAATTAAAGTTCTACAAATTATTGAATGAAATTTGTCTTTTTCAATTTTCATATAGTCAGTGCATCTGTCTGGAGTTATACCTGTTTTGCTCTTTATCATCAGTTCAATTTTGAGCTTTATTTTATTAACAAGAAGTAATTTTTAACATAGTCTTTCCTTGAATATGCTTGACCATAAAGTCTATATTACCAATATAGATTAGTGTGCTGCACCACTCAGCCCCTGTGGAGCATGTGAACCACATGGCAGTCCAGTCCCAGTTCATGAGACCAGTCCATCACCCTCTGATGATCCACTCTCTCAATTCTCACATGACAGGTACACTTCAAATGTCACTCAGTAATACACTGAGCTAGGAAAAGGCCAATTCATCAAACGCACCTTATCTTCTGAACTCCATTTTATATAGGGCCAGCGCCTCCAGCCGCCACTGTTGTTATTGTGGTCTGCATCGCCGCCCTGGTGGTGATTGTGGTCATCGGCGTGTACAGAATTCATGCCACTCACCAAGACAGCTCCAGAGAAGACGAGGATGAGGCGAAAGACTGCGACATGGACTGGGACAACTCTGGTCTGACCATCACTGTCAACCCCATGGAGGTAATTAAAATGAGTCTGTTAGCAAGAGAAGTCTGTTTGGATTTAGTTGACATCTTTGGAAAAGGTCAGTAATGGGCCAAGGACCACTTTTTGGTGCAGATCTGGATTGCACCAAATCGTGGGTCGTGGCTCCAGGATATTTTTTAAAGGATTCTGTCTGATTATGAGAGAGGGACAAAAAAACTAACTCCAGCCACAAGGGGTCATAATAGAAACTAAAAACTGATGGTGACTTTTTCGGATAAATACAGATCACTGTCTGGATGCAGATATTTTTAATGTTTTGTTTTTTTTTTTACCATAGAGAGTGCATTTAACCCAGAACTATATGATTCTGGACATTTAATCTTGACCGTTGCTAGATAGGGCCCATACCTTGTCACCTTTTTAGTGCCTCTTGCTGAGTTTTGCTGTTAGTATTGTATTTCTTAAGACCAGTTGAAAGCTACTTATATACTGTATACTGATTTTTTTCCCCTATACTTTATGTACTTCAAAAATAGCAGAAATGCCGTTTAAAATGTGTAAAATGTTTTGCAGAACATCAGCGGTGCTCAGGAGATTGATGAAGAGGGAAAAGAAGAGTTCAAGGAGGAAGAGGAGCAGGATGAAGATCAGGTGGGAGGACTGACTAGCACTGACTCAGATAACACTGACGAGGATGAAGAGGAAGAAGAGGAGACAAACCGAGTGACAAAACTGGAGTGGGACAGTTGCTCTGGGACATACTGAACACACACACACACAACATGAAACGCCTGATAAAACCATACACAACCTGTTGCTGGAAATGATGCAGAACATGTACACTTATTATTTTTGATGCAATGTCTCCCTCTGTTGGGCACACTCAGAACATCAGCTACTGAAAAACATTTGGACATCACACCAAAAGCAGCAAAAACAGAACAAGCACAGTCACTGCATCAATAATACAACCCCCTGTTTTTACATGGTTTCTCTTTGTATAAATGTCCATATCATTATTTAATAGATAATGTTTGCGAGGGTAGATTTTTGTGTCTTTTATATCAAAGATTAATTTCCATACATACATACTTAGAGAGGTTATTGTCCTTGCCTTGATGCAGAACCTACTATACCATTACATGTTTGGACAATGCATATAGCAGGTATGATCTAATTGTACTTTCATTAATTGTCAGTGTGTCTTCATGTTGACCTGTTGTTATAGTCTGTTTGACCAGTGCTAGGTTTCTCAATGTGGGAAACAAAATTCTGGACAAATAATATTATACACTAGCATATTTTAATCAAAAGTACATGTGTCTTTTAAGTATGTTTCTCATTAACTGCATCCATGTCTTATTAATGTATCTAACCATAATGTAGCAATGTTTATTATCTCCTGTCTATCATCCTCGTTCTTTCTCTCAGTAACTGAAGCCCCCTATGCAAATTTGGGTCCCATTTCAGTAAACACCAAACGCAACATTTCCATAAAACGCCACCCTTGAGTTTGGGGAGACCAATGATCATCAGGAACAACAACAGTCTCATTCTCAAAAGGCTCTTAAAGTTGACTTTTAAATACATATCAAAGCTAAATCTAACCTAAACGGAAACATGGATACAGTTTAGGAGACAGAAGCAGTTTACTGGTGGTTAATAAATAAGAAAACACTTTTAAAAGGAAAATGTTTTGAATGTTATCCAGAAGTTAATTTTGATGGAAACACTGGCCTGTCCTTTTGAAGAGATTTAGTGAATTTGCGAGTAGAGTAAATGCCTCTAAGTAAGCAGAGGCTAAATATTAGCTTGTTACCTCTGTCCCCTCTCTGTTGGCCTTTAAGCACCTGTGATTGTGATGTCATCATTGTGAGACAACTGCCTTGTTTCCTTCGTCTCCTTTGTGTATTGTGCTTCAACAGATTAAACAATAAAGAAGATTCTTTTACATATAAAATAAACCCTGTACAAATGTTATTTTATATTTATAAATATTGGGTTCTTTTTTCTTTTTGTAAACAAAATGGTTGGGATTCCTCTCCTCTGTATATTGACTAATAAAGACTTGTTTTAGACTCTACCTGCATGTTCTTTGTTGTGCACTTGTGTGTGTTTGTATACGAATTACACAATCAGTGAGGTGAGGGGAGCAGTATATAGAGAAAGCAACCAAAAAACAATTGTATCAAAGGTATTTGGGTGTGATAAATGGTCAAGACTTAAATCAGGCCTGGAAAAAATATGCACTGACCCTTTTTAATGCCCTGAGATAAGTTTGGCAGCTTATTGTGTTCATGCCTGGATTAGGGTCAGTGCTAGAATGGACACTTTTCCAGTATTTTTTTTACTTAATTCAATATTTAGCAGTAGATGTCCTGTGGAAATAAGTGTGTAATGCAGAAGAAGACAATGCCAAACATTTTCAAATCCATAATAAATCTTGAACAAGGGAAACCATCTGATTAACTTTAGCCCAGTTCTTTTAATTCTTGCTGGTTTACCAAGGCTTTTTTTTTGCACACTACTCTAGAACACATGTATTGTTTTTATATAATATATCAAACATCTAATTCATGTTTCGACTTTAGGATTACATGAATGGCAAGATTTAGAAAATGCATCCTAGTGATGAGCCTATGGGCTTCTTGTGATAAGTAATCAGCCTCTTTCCAGCTTTTTTCTCACTGATTATTCATCTCTTCACTGTACAGCTCCCTGGAGACAGAAATACAATCAGATAATTAGGGCTCTAATGCACCTTTCATAAGTAACACTGCATGTCTATGCATATGGACCTGTACCAAACTCTATACAGCACAAATATGGCAACTACTTTGAGTGGATTATAAAAGCATAGAAATAATATAGTTTAGGTTAAATTTCGCACACTGTGAGATAAGATCTGTTACTGCAACACCTATAATATGGTGGAAAGTAATTTAAAGGGTAAAACCTGTATCCATGTGTTGTTTTAACTAAATTATAGTTAGTGAAGGCTTTCAATTTAAAGTTGCTTTGCTTGTTTAGGAGTTATACATAATTTCAAATAAAATATTTAATAAATATAGTCTAATTTCATTTTATTTATTTATTTATTTAGGCTGCTGGATGCCCTTCCTACCACATTCTGTGACTGGAGTAGGCAATGTGGAAGTGTCTTGCCCAGGGACACAATAACAGTAAGAACGCCATTGCGCTGTTGTTCCTCCTTATACAGACTAAAATAAATACTATGAAATAATTTGACAAACTAGACTGTAACTGTAAGGAGCACCGACAATAAAGCTGAGTCTGCTGAGCTAAAGAAAATTTACAGAAAGACTGAGTTACCATATAACTAATTTACTATAAACTCAGAATAGAAGTAGAATTGAGTAAAAAGTACACTGGCTTGTCAGTCCTTGTAGCTGGATTTTACATTGTCTAAACAATGTAAGTAGTGCAATCTTTCAGAATTTTGTGTGCCTACTTTTGTTAGAGGATGTGAGTGAAGTGTGAGCCAGACTTCTGCTGGTCCAGATGTTCTCAGTCACAACAGTTGGGGTTCACTCACACACCTTGGCATCTCCTAATGTTTGTTTCAGTCAGCCGCAGTTAGACCAGACAATAATCTAGTGTCTTTACACAGCTGCATGTGGCTTTCGAAGACAACATGCCTCTAAAGTTTCTTGTATACAGTCAATGCTTGAAGCTCAAAAGCTTTAGACTGGATGTTTACACAGCATTCTCATCATTTCCTCATTATTTACACACTATATATGAATACAAATGACAATCTGACCAGAAAAAATAATAATTACTGTTTCAGTGGACTCATCCTTCACTTAAGATCATTCTAAAACATATTCCAGATAAAATTTTAAAAAGTATTCAGATGGTATCCTCGTCTCAGTGGCAGAGTAGAGAAATAATCCTCCACTCTTCAGTGAGCGCAATTTTTGTTAAAAAATCTGAAGGACATCCTACTACTTTGTCATCCTGAGCAAATACTGCTCAAGGGTGCTGTTGGACTATCTGAGACTAAATGTAGACCAGAAACCTGTCTAAAAATATGTTTTACACATTTATTCATATTAACTAAAGAACTGTACAAAATGTCTCAAAAAGATACATTTATGTATCTTATCTTATTTGTAATGTGTCAGTAATATGCATGACAACATACTTGTATTAATAAAGTGGAAAAAGACAAAGGCCAGAGGAGCAATTAAAAAAAAAAAAAACAGTTAAGCAGCAAATTCAGCTACCAGTTTTCAATCTCTATCAATAGGACAAAGAAAGTATTCCTTGTTATAGGCTGTTTGTGCCACAAATATTTTAAAAGCATCTTCAGCTCTGCAACTAAACAGTCATTGTCCAGGCATTAGCAGGCCTCAGGTCCATATCAGCTGAGCTAGGCTCCATCCACCGGGAATTAGCAGTAGAAATGAATGCCTTCTGATGTGATTTCTGCAGTGGAAATGGAAAAAATAAAAACAGTATGCATAGTTAATCTGACAGTGTCTTTAATTCAAAATAGACTATAGACATGAATAAGACTTTTATCACTGCCAACTGCATAAATAACAATAACATTCAGTAAAACTTGACATCTTGTCACTCAGTTTCTGTGTCAGCCATAATAAAATAGGAAGTCAAATAAAATAATAAATAATAAAATTCATAAATCATCATTAAGAAGCATTGTAACAGACAGTCTGAATGAACATGGAGGCACCATGTCTGAAAAGGGCTTATACCCTAATGTTCACTTAAGCCAAGAACCAGTTTGGCATGCTAAATGTTCTGTGCCCTGCAGTATTTGTCTTCACTGACAGTAGTGCAGACCTTTTAGTCTTGTCCCGGGTCACATCAGGGCGCAGTTCTCATCTTCAACACAAGATGGCGGTATCTGGCTAACCATTTTCTCTCAGCTGTGCTTCGAGAGGATGGTTTTCTTTCAGAGCATGAGTGGGACATTGTCATCAATAATTAATTCAAGTCCAAACAGACGAGTTAAAGCAGCTGTAAATTGCTATGAAGCTGGTGCCGTCTTGGAGTTTAAAAGGCTGGACCCCATCTGTCAGTTCATCCCCATTCTTTATTAAAAAGGCCTTGTTTTGAAGGGCTTTTGTGCTCCGAGTGCAGACTTTGGCCCATTTGTCATCCTCACATTTCAGTCATGCTCCTGTCCTTGTCTGCAGTGTGTTGGGCCAGTAGTGTCCCGCTGGTATCGTTCACTGGTATTGGAGGTAATTCTTTAGGGACTGTGGCAACGGGAGAGTTTCAATCTCCTGAAGGCGCTCACGACCTAATGCAAGACGGGCGGCTCTGCGACACAGGTCCATCAGAGGAAGGGGTTCAGCTGTGGAGAAAGCAGAAAAAAATAACATTAAACATCACTCAAAAAGATTGTCCTGATTGTACTAAGACAAAGTAACGATGCAGTACACCTTATTCACACCTCTCATGTGACACCTGTTTAGACACTTACAATCTATCTCAATGCACCGTCTGTCACCGTGATTTTATGCTCTCATTTTAAGAGGTGGTTAATTAAAATGACTGCCTCCTCCAGGCTTTCTAAACATCTGTTTGGAGGCCTTTCCTGCATCACTTCACAGTCAGTCTCTTCCCTGACCTTCATCTTGTGTTGAGGGTAAGGAGGTAATAGATACAGAGCAATGTAGCCTGAGTGGACACACCCACCACTGACAGAGCAGGGTGACACACAGACAGAAGAGGCAACTAAATTTACTGAAATGACTAAATATTTTTCTATTCTATTACAAGAGCTGAAGTCAAGTGCTCCTTTTAAAAATGAACTGATCACATTTCTAAGAAAAAACATTAACTAAAAGCAGACCAGAGAACACAGACCACTGCCAAGGCATTGGCCCGATCTCACAATAGTAAAGATATAGTGCCCAGACCTGGACTATATCAAGATCCTCTAGTTCAGGGGTAAATGCTGTATCCACTGAGCCACAAAGACCTTATATCTCATAATGGTAAAGAATACAGTAAAAACTAAGAATGTATTCCTTTACTGACCCCTTGAGGCTTGAGTTAGTATCTTTGGCCCTATCTTGAAATGGTACAGAATTGTTTCAAACATGGATCCATACTAGGGCTGTAATGAAATGTTTTTGCAACAATACGATACCTATCAATATTCGATCTGATTCAAGAACAATATTGGCTGATTTAGAGCTATACAATTCGATACAATTCAACACATTCATATCGATACAATCGATACATGATTTTTGGCCAAAAATAATAAAAGTATACCCTCAAACCCAGCATTCCGCCTGGGGTTGAATATGTCCAGCAGACACAGAGTGAAAAAAGTACAATATAACATTAATTAAACACACAAAAATTATATCCAAAAAGATGTATGTGGTTTTATTTTAACATGCAAATTTCCATTATCAATATTTCTCCCATGTATATCAATATACACTACCCAGAAAATGATAAGATTCAATACAAGATAATGCGTATCAATATAGCTGTATCGTATGAATAAACAATCGATACATTGATGTAGTAACTGTATTGTTACACCCCTAACCCAGACAGTGCTCCAGATACTCACCAAAACTAATATTTTCTTCCATGGCCCATTACAGACTTTCCCTTTAAAATTAAACTACTTGAGTCATCTCGCTAACAGACTGACAAACCAACTGACAAACCAAAACAAAAACATAACCCCATTGTTAGAGGTTATAAAACTGCCACTAAACTTAAATGGCCTGTTTATTGTCGTTCAACCAGAACGTCCTGAGGCCATTTTGCAATTTAGCCCCATTCTGTTTTATCGTACCATCACTTTTAATTACTGGCAATGTGCTCGTCTGATTGGTTTAATTACGCCACGGGACGATAGCAAAATGAACAGCTCCTCTCCTCTAATCATTCTACATAACAGACTGGACACACAACTAAGTACTCTGTAACACACTCTGACCTTTGTCACCCTCACGTCACTGCCCATTGATGAAGCTGCACAGACAAAATGCAAGGAAAAGGTGCAGAACATTGAAATGAGACCTAAAGATAGTAGGGAGTGGTACGCAAATAAGCAAAGACAATGGCTCAAAATACACTTCCAGTTTCACTGAGTGTGAATTGCTTTGTGGGTAGAGTCTGGACTAAACTATCACTATGGACTTTCCTGCTGTTCTTATTTGAGAAACAGTTGTATTGGTGGGCGTCCTCTACCACCTGCGTCTTTAGCCGCACTGCTGAGAGCTCAAGGTGACACTCAATAATGCAGGCTGGTACACACACACACCTTTCACTACTGTATGTGTGTGTGTCTGTCAGTGTGTTAGTATTCTTCACAGGCTGTACTGTTGTTTTGTGTGACCTCATGTTTGACTCTAATGCCTAGCCCTTTAGGAGATGTACTACAGAGGATGACAGTAACTATGAAGTGAGTGGTGAACTAGTTCAGTAATAACAGATGACGTGTAACATCTTTGACATCGAATCTTCGAGTTACTTTTTTCAACTAGCTTGATGATGAAACCATTGGATATGAAGGTGAGGGGCTTATCTGATTTTAGAAGTTGTAAATCCAATATGAAGAGGTTTAATTTAGTAACGGTAAGGATAACTGGCCTCCAGCAAGACACCGGCCCTATCTTGTAAAGGAAAAGACGTAGTGCCCAGACCTGGACTCAGACCGGAGATTGTGTAGTTCAGGAGTAAATGCTCGGTCCATAGGTTTATGTTCTAGAATTTGATGATTCAGATTCTCATGTGGAGGGCAGGAGTCAGTATTACTCTATGGCTCAAAAACAAAAAACTCACAAATATTGCACCTGATCATTTTTTGTTAGTTATAGGGTCCATGACAATATATTAATCTCATGGCTGAAGCTGCCTGTAGGAGCCATGGGGCCAGGGCTTGCTGCAGTGCCTGCTTATTGACACTTAAGCAGCAGTTTCTTACATAAAATGTTATTTTAGGACTATAGAAATTTGTCAGCCACAAAGCCCTTATATCTCCTGCTCTCCTGCTCTATATCTCCAAGCCCCCCCTCCTCCTGCTCTGCCTCCTCCTCCTCTGCTTCTCTCTCCTCCTCCTCCTCACAGGTGGTCAGTCTGCTGCTCCGGACCTCCTGTGCTACCTGGCAGGGGCGTGGCCAAATGGATTTAAAAATCTGGTCCTTGTGTGCCCAGCATGCTCTCTGCTCACGCCAGCCAGCTCACCTACAGCCACATTTTCCTTTGTTTATGCACCCTTTCATTTCACTTTAGCTCCCACATACAACACTCTCACGCATCTAACATTTACACTCATTACTGATGCTACAAATTACTCATATAGGCCACACATTTAGTCTTGTTTTGATCACTTTCTTTAAATAAATCGTAATTTGAATTGGTATTCATCCTGTCCTGTGTTTTGTTTGTCAAGCCCTACAACCCAGGCTTGACAAAACCAAAAACTAATAATTTCTTCCTTGCCCCATTACTGGCCTTTCCTGAAAATGTCATCAAAATACAAAACAAAAATAAATGTTTTTAGTTATTTTGCTAGTAGACTAACAAACCAACAAACCAACATGCCAATGCCAGTGAAAACAACTAAACTAGACTTCAAGATATGCTGGCTATATTATATCAGATTTAAAAAAAACTCTTTGTAGACCTTCAGTCGTGACAGTTTGGATTGAACCCAAATAAGCATAAGCAATAACAAACAAATTAACTCAGAAATAATTGCAACCCAGAGTAGGTTGTAGTGGTGTAGTCATTGTTTTGTAAGTGTGTAGTTACAATGTGAAAAGCCAGTAAACAACATAGTCACACTCATTATAGCGCTAAATATAGTGTCCACCGGAATAAACAGTGATGCTAAGCTGGCTTTGCTTTGGCTGATCGTGCATGACATTTGTAAACACTTGCATTAGTCTGGTAACATCTTAGTATGTGGAAATGTAACGTAGAAAACCATAAAACCACTCAGATCATAATAAGTGTTACATCTGAGTGCACAGACAAGATGACAAGACCCAGGCGCTATCACAAACATACAACAAGCTCATTAGCAGTTTCTTCCAGCAACAACTTAAATCGTCTGCTGGAAGCCACACTATTTTCCATTTTTTTATTTGCAAGCACTGATCATGCATAACATATGACCATTGACAGATGAGGTGAATAACAGATTATCTATTCATCATGACACCAGTGAGTGGGTGGAATATAGTGAACATTTTGTCCTCAAAGTAGTTAGAAGCAGACAAAATGGGCAAACAAAAGGATTTGAGTGAGTTTGACAAGGGCCATATCGTGATGGCCAGATAACTGGGTCAGAGCATCTCCAAAACTGCAGCTCTTGTGGGCTGTTCCCGTCCTGCAGTGGTCAGTCTCTATCAAATGTGGTCTAAGAAGTTGATGCTGGTTTTAACAGAAATGTGTCAGAATACGAAGTGCATGTATGACCACCAATCATAGGTAGGTGGTCATAATGTTACGGCTGATGTGTAATTTGTGTGCATGCCTGTGTCTGTTCGGAGCTGCAAAGGGGAGCAATGTTTTCACCAAATCCAATTAATGTGTTTGTTGGCTCTTTAGTGCTCACTTATGTGGAGACAATTTTAGCAGTCAACTCCAGCTGGCTGAGACAAATGCTGCACTGTCAACAACTGATTGTTCCTCATTTCCTCCCAGGAAAAAAACACAACAAAACATAAAAGTAGAAGTAACAGTAAAAATCCACATGGGTATTGTCATGTCTACAGCTCAATTAGAGAGAAAGACAAGTACTTGTTAAAAAAAATGTGAAATGTGAAATTGTAATTCAGAACGGTTTTCTTTTGCAGCATATTCTGGGATTAAATTAGAAATATTTGTCACTGCTAGTAATAATTATGAGCTGCCCTCAGGATGTGCACAATGGTCTTTATGACATTACACAAGCAATTACACTAGATAACTTGTGCAGTAATGATTTTATCTTGCATCGCACATATTTCTCTTATTTATGAGCATTTTCCCAAGTGACTTCCCATACTAATTAGGAAACGTATTATGGGTGGTAGGCACCATCAATAAATATCGTGGAAAAGTCTATTCATTTCAGTGGCTCAATTCAAAGTGAAACACACACATTGTTCACATCACGGCCACTTTAGATACAACTTGTTTTCTGCAGACATTGGTTGTAACATATTTGAATTACTATCAGCTAAACGTACTTGGGGCATTCTCCTCTGGCATCAAAAATTCACCACAGAACAGCCACTTACTATATATTTTCTCTTTTATGGACCATTTTTTATAAACCCTGGAGATGATTGTGTGTGAAAATCTCAGTAGATCAGCAGTTTATGAAATTCTGAGACTGGTCCATGTCACGTTTAAACGCACTAATACTGCGGCCATAAGGTGTACCTAAAAAAGTGGCCAATGAGTTTACTTTACTTTTAGTTCATCAAGTTACTTTTCCATCATCTACTAATGTGCCACACTGTAGTGCATCATGTATTAAACGTGATGACAGTATGCCGTAACATAAATACAGTATGCATTTTCTTGCACTATTTCAAACCAAATGGCACACCATGTTGCGCCATCCTACACTCCTCTGACTGATCATAACAAGAAGGCGACATACTGATATGAATTTTTATCAGCTTCAAAGATGACAGCTACTGGAAATATCAGATCGACACCACATGAGGACCTCCCTCTTAGATGAGACATTTCATATGGATATGAATGGTGACCCTGGGTCCACACACTGGGGAGCAAGCAGAGTGACACTGCGTTAGTAATGAGATGCAGCACAGCGGAGAATTTATTGTCTGTGGACGATGATAATAGGACAGGAGGTGAAAATGGCAACGGCAGCACGGTTTTTATGATAGATGATAAAACGAACCTGAGGGCGGGCCACGAGCCAAATGTAAAAAACCTGACACATCATCAAGGGCTTCAGAGTCACTCTGTTTTAATGTAATTTACCAATGTTAGCATACAGAGCTAAAGTTCTCTCATTCTATGGCCGAAAAAACATATACTGTATTGTAGGACGTTTTGTGAGATTTACAAAACATAGGAAAAGTGTTACTGTGCTTCCCAAGCTGCAGATTCTGAAAAAATTGCAAATACCTTGACTAGGAGAAGGACAAATGGAGGAGAGACAGAGCAGGGAAAGAAAAAAAAAGAAAAATAAGGAAAATAAAGGATGCCGTGAGAGACCCTGAAACTGTGACGTCAACCCTGTTACCATCATTTACTGGGAGAAAAAAAAAAGTAAAAATGACAGTTCAAATGGACAACCCTGTTACTGACATTTTAAGATCTGTACAAACCAAGGATATAAAAAAAACAATAATTTAAAGTCATTTTATTTTTTATGGTTTTCTATGTTGAAAAGGTTGAAACTTGAATGTGTACATGTGCCTATTTCACCTTAAGCTCAATAAGCACAACATGCAATTCTATTTACTTTTACTAGTTATGAGTTTGTTTTTTGTTTTTTTTACTTCTACTTGAGCAATAAACTTTAATGTTGACATTTTGATTTAGTATTTTGTTGTCTTGTGTGTTTTTAACAGAATTGTATTTGTGGGGTACAAGGTGACCCCACTCAGTAATCTATGTATGTAAAACAGGTTGGTAGGATGAGGGTTAACAGAATATGTAGTTTGCAGCTTCAAATCTGCCAGTCCCTAATACCATCAATGACATTTTACCACGCCAGCAAAAAGTGAAATGAGTTGTATAGAAAATGCTTATAGAAAACATTTCCTTGTGTGAAACTGTATCCAAATGAGATAGAAGCCGAAGAGACGACTCAGGAAAATCTGATCTACTTGTTGTTGGCTCATTCAGTTCCCTCCTGATGTGAAACTCAACCCAGAGCACCTCCAGCTCCTGTTGTGCTGCTATACCTTCTTTCCTTTAGTCCTGTGGCCTTTTCACACAAAAGTCTGTTTTATCTGCTTGTATCTTTGTACTTTACCAGAGTGTTTGATCATGTCTGTCACTTGAAAGCTGTATGATCGAAATGTCAACAGGTGAAGAAGAAAAAAATTGGCTTGTTAATGTCAATGCAGCTATGTGGAAAGCTGAGTCTTTATAACACTCAGGCTAATCCTTTAATCTTTTAATTAAAGTGAATTTCACATAAAAAGCAGAAAAAGTATACAAGGATTTGACTAATATTGTCTTTCAGCCATATAGGGCGTACTGTAATAATCCCCCTAAATGTTTCCTGACAAAGAGAAACACATAGGACAATATTACCACTAAGAAAATTCACAAAAGCCCTGTAAACATGTTGAACAAGAATCCCTCGAGCCTATGCAAGGTCACGAATACAGGAAATCAAAGCCACGTACACAAATACACCTGAAAGTCAAGTGTAATTGGAAATGAACACACACACAAAAAAAGTAAACAGCGGAAATGCAAAGATTTGTCAAGGACGGACAAAAGGGTCACGAGAAGACAATGCTGAAGCTTAATGATGAAAACAGGTGTTGTCCGGCTAAATACACCCTGATGTTTTTTTTATTGAAAGCAGAATTTAAATTAAAACAAGGATGCTGTATTTTGTTTCAGTGAAAATATCAGAAGTTGATTCTCAAAGACAAAAATAGAACCATTAATGTGGTGCAATAAAATCTGAAGACCAAAGACGAGTTCAGGGAAAAATGCCCACAAATCCCCCTTACTCTTGGTACAGAATCCGTGAAAAATGTTTAAAAAAAAATCTATTACTTTTTGGTGCCATGCAAAATAAAATAAACAACTCATTTCCTATTTAAAAAGGAAGTGAAACTTGGCAACACTGTTAAAATATACATCAAATTTATTGAGAAACAAAGCAAGATTTTCTATTCCATTTTGCCGTAACAAAGAGCCTTAAACATAACGTCAAGATCTGACCAACACTCAAAGCTTAACTCATAACAAAGGGATCTCCACAAAGGCCAGGATTATTTGAGGTGTAGCTTATCCCTGGGCACGGTGGGCTCCTCAAAGACACTGACGTTTGCTGAACACTGACATCCTTCCTAAATGCTGAGTGAAGTCCGCATCATCCATAACTAATGTCCCACCAGTGTCTCCTCTGGGTAATGAGGCTGCACTCTTTAAGGCTTTCTGTGAACGACAGAAGCTACAATCAGAGCAGCAGCTGTCAGAAAAGCCTTTTGTACTATAACAGGACACAGCCACAGGGACAAGAACTAATGTCTACAAACTCACTTAGAATTAGAAGAAGATTGGGCTCTGCCTGGGAGAACTTAATATTTGGTTAAACTCTGATTTTTCAATTACTTAGGCGACCATATTTGTGCAAACAGTATGTAAATTCTGTACTTAATAGAAAGTTTTGTTACATCCCTGGGATTAGTTTATGTCCAACAGATTTAAAAGAAGGATTACAAAGCCAAACTAGAAGCACTCTCCCAATGTCAAAGATATAGTCTAGACTTAAACCAGAACCGGGTAGCTTCTAGTTCAGGGGTAAATGCTCTATACATAGAGCCACAAAGCCTTTTGGATCTCATTATAATAAAGAATCCACTAAAAGTTTCAAAAATTATTCAGATAGTGATCTGGATCCACTTAAGTTGTCATGCCACACGATTAACAAACAAACCAACAAACACATACTGTCAAATATAATTTTAGAGAGGTAATAAATACTAATAATTTATCAGGCATAAGATTATGACTATCACTTTTGATGCAGTTTTGGAGAGCGATCACTAATTCTTAATTGTTGACTTGAGTGCTGTGTTTGAGACTGTTGATCACGCAATTTTAATTGATCGTCTTGAACGCTGGGTTGGCATCACAGACACTGTACTTAATTGGTTTTATTCTAATATTTTATACAGAACCTCTGCGGTCACCAGAAGTAATTTTACTTCTCCCTCAGTCCCGATTGCCTGTGGTGACCGCAAGGTTCTATTTTAGGTTAAATTTTATTCCCAATTTATATTTATTAGCCTCACTACACTGGCTCCCTGTGTGTTTTAGAATTGATTTTAAGGTTTTAGTAATAATTTTTGTACCAAGCTACCTCACAGAAGCAGGAAAAAAATGGCAAGTGTAAGAATTTTAGCAAATTTGACAAGGGCCAAATAGTAAGGCTGAGGTGAGGCTTGTATAAAGTCAATAAGTCTAACATGTCTACTTTTAGGAGATCTTGTTACGTAATATCTCCCAGCCACTAACAAGTGCCATGATGAAGAGATAATCTGTTATTAACTTCACCTGTTAGTGGTCATAATCCTTTGCCTGGTGTATATGATAAGGACAAAGGACAAAACCAATGAAGCACCAGTTGTCTGAGCTAAAAATTATATCACCTATATCAGCTTTAAATACAAATAACTCAAGGTTAATGTAGCAGACACGTATCGTTACTCTCCACTGGGCACAAAGCTGATTACAACTGAGAAGGCGACTGGTAACAAAAGCCACAGTATTGTTTCTGGTGCTGTGTTTTACAGTAAATCCACAGTGATGGCCTCCTCTGGGATAAGAACTGGCTCGATAAGAAAAAAACAAAAAAACACAGATGAGCCGGGAATGAAAGATTGTGACAAACTGGAAAGAGACGACCACAACACCTCCTTGACAAACTGCAGGTAGACGCCCACGGTTCTATAAAAACGTCAGTATTAGAGGAATTCATTAGCTGTAATTTAGTAAGCATTTTTAATTAATATTCCTGCTTACACACAAGTCTGCCATCGTAAAGTGCCGTTTTATGCAAAGCACAGTGTCCCGATCAACCCTGAATGTAATCTGCTGATGCTGACTTACAGTGGTATTTCCTAATAGGTTTAAAAAAAAAAAAAAAAAGAAAAGGGAAAGTGTTAACATGTGATTAATGCCTTTAATGTTAGTCAAGCTCAAATACATTCTGGCTCAGAGGATATGGGTGTGCTGCTTTATTGGTAAGAAAAATGGAAAAGGCAGAGAAATATTATAATACAATACAATTTGACACTACTATTGATATAAGTTTTGTTTTTATTGACTTTACAAAAATTGCATGCAAACCTATCCTGATTTGATAACCCTTACACTTCTCAGTGGTAAAAAAAGCACTTAAAGTAATAAATTGTTCATTTACTGACCCCTTGTGGCTGGAGTTGGTATAATATATATATATTTGCCAACATTTTCTCAAATAGGACAGAAAAAAAGAGGACAAACAGTGGATTTGTATCCGACAGACTTCATTGAAGGACATTGAAGTTTACTCCTGCTGCTGAGGCTTTAGAGGATTAGTGTAAACGAGGGCCCACACGTGCAACAACACGAACCTGGGCATGAGTGCGCACACACGTGCACACTCAAGCCACTGAGCCACCCAGACTGGAGGAGGAGATGTTGAGCCCAGAATGGTTTTACCTGTCAGGTCACTGTGTGCCTCAGTGGACACAAACACAGTCAAGATCAGATACACAAGGATGAGACAGAGACGGAGAGGGGTAACTGTACACTCAAGTCTTATATTCCACCAACTGGTTTTAAATGAAAAAACAGCTGATTTACAGGAAGAGGGGAACAGGGCTTCTGAAAGAGAAACAGCTGTGTGTTATGTCTCATTATGAGGTGGAGCCTGCATCTGCATCAGACAGGCTTATACTTGTTTTGACAATGTCCTGAGATGGAAATTACACACTGCAAGCTGCCGGTTCATACAAGGACAACATTTCAGCCCAACACCATAATGTTCCCACAATGAATCTGCAGAGAGTGCAACTTTAAGCTCCAAGTCATATCAAAAACAGATTTAGATTAGCTTGGGTTTTAATATATACTATTAAGTGGAGACCACTAATGCTGTAATGCAGGGCTATTCAACTTCAGTGGCTGGGGCAGCCAGTCTACCACTGAGCCATGCGGTGGCGCTTTTTTTGTTTTTTAAATCAAAATCCAATCCTTACCTTCAGACTTGTCTTGCTAACATACATATGCTAACGAAAACATAATTTCCTGGATAGAGGTAATAATTTCCTTTCAGCGCTACTGGGCTGATATTAGATATATTTATCAACAGAAAAGAGGAATAAATATCATAACACTACTCACTGCTTACTTAAGGAAAGTACTGTATGCAAACTGCCATACAAATATTATGGCACTGCTTGAATAGATGTACTGTAATTTATTCAGGTCAAACCAGATGTGACCACAGAGCCATGCAAACAGATATTTTAATTGTTCTGATCCACCTTAAAGAACAATGTTTTATTTGTCAATGAATGTAATATTATATCATGCCACTTTCAAGGTTAGGAAAATGTTGATACAGCAATATTATCAATGTCAGTGTGTCGCCTACACCTGAACAGGCCCTGGAACAAAGGAAAAATCTGTTTGCAGTTCTGTTTAATGCAAGTCAGTCCAAGTAGCAAGAGTGTGTTGGGTTTTCTTATGTAGACATTGGCATAATCACATCTAAATGAGCTTTTGTCACACGGCATTGGACAGCTACATTAGTATCAGACTGAAACAACAAAACAATCCCAACAGCAGCGTGTTTTATCAGCCGCTCAGCAGCTAACAACACCAGACAAACAATAACAGAGCTATGACAATGAAAATATCCCATCAAAAGCAGATTTGGATCATAAAAGCCTTGATAGTTTTATATGTCTGAGAAGTGTAGTGTCATCAGCAGAGGCAGGTGTGGAGTGGAGCTGCAGATAAGAGGAAAGTATTAGCTCAGCCACCAGCAAGTGAGAGGATGGAGATGAGAAAACAGCTAGAAACAAACTGCTTTAGAACCATCTAGTACATTTTTGCATGACTAAAAACCTGAAGATTTTAAAGGCAAAATATATAAAATGAACCAACTATAGAGACATGTAACAAAATGTGCAGCAATTTAAATCTGAAAGCATTTTTAATTGTTAGCCATAGTCTCTTCTTTTGGGCTTTTGCCTTCTGGGGCCATTCATTTGCTTTCATTTATCCAGGCTTGGGACAGATATAAAAATACTGTGACTTGGGACTTCTTGTGGCTGGATTTCCATGTTCCTATTTTAAAATAAAGACCTAATATCCTAGAACACTGAGACATACGCAAACAGACAACCATTCACTCGCTATGGTCTTGTCATCAATTGACCTAACACACACAGAAGAGCTGCTATCAATATAATGTGCTAAATAACAAGACAGCTGTGTAATAGATAAAAAGACAGAAGCAGGACAATGTAAAGTATGATCAGGTGAACCAGCGGTTGAACAAAGATGACAAAAGCTGGAAGAGAGAGCAAGAGATGAGAAAACCAAAGCTGTTTTTTTCAATGGAAGAGCAGTGAAGTAGAAGACTGCCAGTATGAGCTCTGATAAGACAGCAGAGGTTATGGCAGAGGACGGGACTGGAGTAAAAATTGAAGCCTTGACCTCCTTCCGGCCAGCGTGGGCCAAAGGTCACCTCTGTCTAAGAACACAGCTTGTCTGAAGTCGCTCTGTTCCCGTCCTTGACAGCTTAGCACAAACAGCAACACTGTCTGTTTACTAGACACTGTGTGACATCTGCAGCCACCAGTGACAGTTTCACTTTTTATATTACAGTGGAGGCTCTTTAAACTCTTGAAGCACAATGACCCAGGAATAAGCTACAGTAAATCCACACACACCAGGGGCACATACTGTTGTAGAAGCCTGCGCTGCTTACAGCTCCACAAAGAATACTCGTGCAAACTGTAAAGATAGCTGTAGTGCAGCAAAGATAGGAATATTATATGTAAACACAGATTTTCCTCCCAAGGTGAAACATAAAAGAACATTAGCTGCTGAGTCATGAGGATCAACAAGATCACAGCACTTTTAAAGCCCAGATGTTTAGTATAACTTTGAATTAATAATTTATGCAAGCTTAGAGGCTCAGTAAACAAACTGAGTGGTACATGGTGAAGTATTGTTTTAAGTTGCTGCTGGCTAGGAATAATAACACCAAGCATTAAAAGCTCTACAATTCAATAGCTTAATTAAAAATATATATCTGCTGGCAATTTGTTAGATAGAAAAAATATATATTATAACAATCAATAGCACAGAATACTGTGTTTTAGACACTATCCACTGAGTACATCATGATAATAAATGAATATTGTTCTGTGCACACTTTAGTCTGTCTCAATCTTATTCTTTCCTTTCGGCTTTTTCCTTTCAGAGTCGTCACAGTAAATTGATGTGGCACAGGTTTTACGCAGGTTTTAAATCTCAATTTTATTTCAGACTTTTGACAAAAAAGTGGTAGTTACAGTGGCTGTGTGAATGTTTTGTGCCACAGTGGTGGGACGTGTGGACCACCCATTTCATTACATGAACAAATTGACACTTGGTTTGCGGAAATTGCGGTCTCTGCGGCTAGCTCAGAGAGTTAATCCTCGACTTCAGCTCATAGTCATGATGCTATATGAAGGTCGCCAAGTTGTAATCAGGGAGTTTGGTGTCGACAATGGACAGTGGAGAAAAAAAACAAAACGTATTTAATAAGCACATAATCAGAGTCACATCGCTCTGTGCCTCAGAAATGGGACTGTACTGGAGCTGTAATTATGAACTCTGCATGGACGTGTTTAAATCAAAACTTTTCAATGTTGTGCTCATTTGTGCGGTCGTGCAGAGCGAATTATGTAGACAGACATTTAATTATTTTACACAAGAGCAAGACTTTTCACAACAGCTTCTTTCAATAAGTCATAAAATGTCTCAGTGGCAATGATTCAGTTACTGGCAGTGGTAAACTTAAACTTTCAATGTCTGAAGAGTAAAGTTTACTTGGTGTCCCCACCTAAAGTAGTGGAAAGTAACTAGATACTTTTAAGTCTCTAATAGAGTATTGTTTTGAGACCTTAGTGGCAAAGTGCTCAGCTTGCAGTCAGAGGGTCCTGGTCAACCCTTATTAAGGAGCCAGTAGTAGCAGTGAACGCACAACCAGTAGTGATAGATAACAGCAGCAGTAGCTACCCTAGCTGCAGCAACAGTAGTAGTAATAATACTAGTAGTAACAGTAGTAATAGTTTCATTTTTTTATTTTAACTAATAAATACTCTATGTATGCACCATGGTTAATTTAGATAGAAGATATATGGTAGCTGAGTTATTAGTCAGGTTGTAATGTTTATTGTCATCCCTAGACACACAACAACAAGCTGCTTGTGAAAGTTTGAATAAATTTTAAAGTTTAACTATTGCATAATTTTCAAACTCACCACTTATTCGCAAGTTTAATTCCATGCCTACAGTGTGGACCTCTCTGACATGACAGAAGCTTTCCTTGAGGCTGGAACTAAAATATACTTTTGTTCAGAGCTAAAAACAACTTCTTACAACCAGGGGCTGCTCCTGGAAGCTGTCAATGCAACAGATGCTCAAGGATAACACTTGTCATATAGAGACGGCTGTTGCTATGAGACATCCACTGTAATGTGTGTTCTTCAAGTATTTTTAACCAGAAGTGACTGTTGGCATTATTATAGTAATCACAGTAAATTAACGCAAGAGTAAAATTGTGTTGTTGTTTTTTTTTTTCACAGAACTACCACTATATTACGTACATCTTTTCAACTGGTCTTTAACCTAATCATATCTCAGTAACTCGTGTAAGTTCAAACCTAGGATCAGAGTGGCTTCAGAAACTTTTGATCTTCTATAATTTTCACTCACAAAAAAAAAAGAGTAAATATTTAGTGAGTGGTGAGTTCCTTGTTAATGTCAGAGGTCAGAAGAATGGCCACAGTGTTTTGAGATGACAGAAAGGCAACAATAACTCAAAACCAAAAAACAAAAAAAAACAATACTACCTCTACTACTGCCACTTGTAAAGTAAAATATACCTTTACTCATCTAGATATTCAAAAGTTTAATAAGTAAGTGAAAGTACTCAGAAAGTATGCTTGTTTCAAAAAGAAATTACGTAAAAAGAAAAGTACTAAAGTCTAGTCACTGCGCCAGTATTCCAGCAGCAAGAAAAAGGCCACAAGAAAGAAAGAAAAGCAGTACGGTGAACCTAAATGTACTCAAACATGTTTTCAGAAGGTTACTGGTCTTTTTTTAGACACCTAAGTGGTATCAGGGACCATTTCCAGACAGCTACGGTTAAACATCCTGCAGTGCAGATATACAGAACATACAGTTTATGTCATAACTTACTACAAGGTGACTTCCTCTTAGTCCTTCCTCTTTACCATGTAGTTTGTCTTTCTTGGAGATTGAATTGTGACAGCTTTATTTCCTAAATCACAATATGGATGTTTTAACCTTAACCCTAATTCAGCCTAACATAACAGTAACAGTAAAGTCTTCATGCCTGTGTGATCTGCAGCTGAAAGATTTATGTCCTCATCGCATAAGTCACATTGGACCTGACAGACACAAGAAACATGCTTTTTAATATTGCACATGATGTTAAAACAAGAAGTGCATGACGTCCCAATTGAGATTTTAAGTGCTCTTCACTTGACGGTCAACTGCAAGTCCAGAAATCAGCAATGTCATAGATTTCACTGGGAGTCAACACTGATTACGTCAAAAGGCCTGGAAACATAGCATAATGACATTCACTGTAAGAATCCTTTTTGTCTGGTCCCCTGTCAAATAAAAACATGAATAAATAAAAATTAAATGTCCTTAACCAGCACATTTAAATGCTAATAACATCAGAACTGAACTTTAAACTGAAAGCACTTGTTTTATTAATGTTCAGATGGGAAATGAGTACCCAATATTTGTCCTAAAGTACTGCTACCTAAAATAAAATTGCTCTAGTAATACCCTAAGTTACTAATTACTAAATTATTAGGTTTGCACAGCAAAAGCGACTACTACTACTATGACAACTACATGTACGTCTGCTACTACTGCTACTACTCCAATTTCTCCACTGAGGCAAGTGTGCTTCCCACTTAGCCACACAGCTCAAACGATATTTTTATTGTACAATTACTACAATCACTACAAATAATTTAACTACAACAACAACAACTACTAGAACTACTACTAGTACTCCAACTGAAAATCTTCTGCTTGCGAGGTCATTGGGCTTTCCGAAGTCAAAAAAATACTTCACAAAACTGATATTCTAATTGAAACCATGTAAAAACCACTACAATAATGTTATACAGCAATTTCCACACACAACCACCCAGAGGCCCACATCATTGCAGCAGAACTGTATCCTCTCCAAACCCCTCCAGGAGCTAGTGCATCAGTATGACCACTGCAGAAGTGGCCAACACATACTACTGTAGCAGAGTGGGCAGCGAGCCCAGTGAGGAGCCAGAGCCAATGAGAATTAGATAAAGTGATGGATAACTACAGACAGTGATAGAGGGCAAAGTGGAGTAGAAGAGCAGAATCCAGGAATACTGTAACGTGAGAGAAAATTCAAGGACAACACGAGACGAGAGCAGCTTAGACCAGAAAGGAGAGCCAGATTGGAAAATAATGACATCTTGTGAAATCTTTAGATTTTTACAGTCCACAGCCAAAGGCAACACAGTGTATGAGAAAAACGTAACATAAAAACATGACCAGTGTTCTGCTGTGGCTTTTATTTGAGCTGTAGTCCAGCACTTTATAGACAGTTGTAATGGGGAAACTGTCAGTCTTCTTTATATTGCAGTTCACAATATTGCAGTGTAACTCACAAGACAATACAAGCTCAAGGGTGAGCAGAAAAAGTACAACACCTCCTGCTGTTCAGCGAAGATTGAAATTGTATAATGTTAAGCCTAAAAGAAGAGCCCACAATATGTAATTGTCCTCATCAAATCTGAAATACGTGCACACAGACCATAGTATTATGCTAGTACAACAGTTTTTACATCGAAATGAATGATGAAATAAGAACACCTAGTTTGTTTCAGTTTCTTGTGGTAAGTAGCTGAACCTCTATGTAGCCCTGCCAGAATAAGATCCAACCCCTAGACACTCTGAATGTAGTTCTGGGGTATATTTTACACAAACATTCTAATCTTGTGACATAGAATAATTACACTTTGGTTCTGTATTAACGTCAAAACAGGATTACACAATGTTTCAGAGGAGAAAGTACAGTACAACCACAAGGGGCATGTTGTGAAAGAAGAGAACACACAGAGTTTCCTAATACGTTTCCTTATTAAAGATGTTGAGTCATTTTATTTAAAAAGTCCAAGTCTGAAATGCAGGAACAAACTGGTCTCCATGAAACAACTGAAACGTGTAATTATAGCCACTGTGGAAACCTATGTGATTTCAGCTATGAACACAAAACAAGAGGCCAGCTGCTAAGTGTAAGTCACGTGATGTTAATTGTTAGGTTTTGCTTCAATGTTAAAAGCACAATAGAAGATAATGATATGGTAGGCTTAATCCTGGTTAAATAAACTTGGAGGCAGAATTACAAAAAAGCAGCAGTCAGATGTTATGGTAACCTCAATACAGCTTTAGACAGAGATGGAAGAAGTACCTAAAAACTGCTTTGAAATACAGTAATTTTACTCAAGTAAAGTAAGTTCTGTAAATGTACTCATGAATCATCACATGAGTAATAGTTTACAAAAGTATTATTGAGTGTAAAGTATACTAAAGTGCAAAGTACTACATTTAAACACCATTTTTGTCTCGTCAGAAGACTGCAAAATCTACATCTACTAATTCAAGTGCTGCTACTTCTGCTACTACTATGATAATATTCTGATTGAAAGGTGAGAATGCTTTTCCACTGAGCAATATACTTCCACTAGTTCACAGACTTTAAAAAGTGAGCCTGACTAAAAGTAACCTTTTTGTGCCAAAATGAGGTATGTTGCATACTTTTTATTTTATTCAGGTTATTATTTGTACTTGTGTATATAAAAGATTAAATCTAGCATGTCACCTGATTATATCAACCCTTCCACCTACAGTAATCAGGCAAGGAAAGAAAAAGAGAGAGAAGTTATTTCAAGGACAGAAAGCAATTACATCATGTCAAGTATTGGATTCCTAGGCGCTAAAACTGAAATCCTGACACCAGTCTCCTTCACAAGATGTGCAAACAGGAAAGGGGCGTCGCCATGGAAACAGGTCAAGTCATCTTTAACAGACGGATAGGTTTGACTTCGACCCTAATGTGCCGCTTGAGACACACACAAGTCTCTCTTCCTGTAAGACAAGATTGGCAAATCTCATTTAGTGAATCCGACAGAAAGGAATTCAGTGAATAAAGCGGTCGTTAAATAAATCTAGGGAGATTCATGTGCTGGGGAATTTGGACAGATGCAGACAGAGAGCGCCAAGAGACCTTTAACTAAAACCCAATCCTGGAAGAGATACAAAGGAATGCAGCCGGTGTGTGAATTGGTAATGTCAGGAGGCCAAATTGAAGTGTTGATTAGGGGCCAATCCGACCGCTTTGTGCACAAAGAGAGAGAGCTGACAGTGACTGGGGAGGATTACAGCTCTCGTTCATTACAGAGACGAGCAGTGATTGGATCGGCCCTGTTAAATAACACTGGACCTATGTTAAAATGTGTTTGAGTTGGATTTAATAAAAGGCCGTTCTGCCTCAGTGATCAGACAGCCATTTTGTCACCGTTTAATTTGATTCCCCTTTGTTTTGTGTCGTTTCAGTAATCTCTCCCAGATTAAACTGTTTTGTGAATTAGATAAGGTATGGCACTATTCAGCTGTAAATTCCTCCATTTGCCACAAATGAAACTTCTACAGTGTAATGTCTCTTTATTTTCTTATTTTTCCAGTTCATGATGTTATGTTAATGTCTTCACTCGCAACGGTTGGTTAGTTAATTTTTTTGCAAGATAGGGCAAATAATGTTTCAGAGGTCTGTGCTTCAATTTATAAATAAACAAAGAAATGCCCTGATACCAAAATATACTGTGCCACTCAAAATCAGAAATATCAACTTTTGGTGCTAAGAACTCCCTAACTGCGTGCTTGCCTCATAGCTATTGCAGTGTGAGGTTTATAGGCTGCCACTGCTGAGCTTTCAAAACAGCTCCACAGCCCTGCCCCGCTTGCATACATTTTTTAATCTTCAGTGGCTGCCTGCTATTGTGGCGCGTGACTGACTGTGGAGCACAACAGATCCATCACAAGCTTTATTGCTGTTTAGAGTATATTTTTGGAAGTTAATTGCACTTAAATGATTCTGTCCCACTCCAGGAAATGACACAGCAGTAATGTCATAGTGCAGTAAAAGCAATAACTTCCCTAGTGGACATACTGTATATAAAGATACGTTCTCCATCACATGGCAGTGGAACAGATGAGGGGAGATGACGGAGCGCAGAGTGAAGAGTGGGATAAATGGAGATATAATTAGGTGTGAAATCACTTGGCTTTATTTTGGCAGTTCCTTGTGTCTCGTCTTCTCTCAGATCTGGGTAGTTTGTGTTATATACCAAAATCACAAATATAAAGGGTTTTAACATATATTGCCGAAATAGTGAGAGCATGTAACCTGTCAACTGTGACTTCTGCTCTACAGCCTGCTGCATTGCTGAAGTATAGCCCCCGATGAACTGCAATAGAAGGACTTGCAAAATGCAGCCCTCCAACAAGGAATTGGCCCTATCCTGCAATAGTAGAGATACAGAGGCCAGACCTGGGTTCAAACTGGTAATCTTCTAGTCTGGGTTATATGTCCATTGAGCAATTTATACCTCACAAATGGTAAAAATCCACCAAATTTAAATATTTTACTATTTTACTTTTCCAGACAGCGATCCAGAGCCATACCAACAACTTTCTCCTTTTCTGAAAATGTGATCAAAATCAACATTTACTTAGTTAGTTACTTATCTGCCTAAGAGGCTAACAAACCAATCAACACTGACATAAAGCAAGCAAAATTAACATGACCAGGGACCATGGACCGATTTCAAAGTGTGTCAATCACTTTTTCAATAATCAAAATGCAAATGTCATTACCTACAGTATCTCTGTATAGGACCTATTCTGTGTTCAGCCTAATAGTTTTTAAAAGGCACAACTAGCATGGACACCATAAAGTTTACATAATGTAGCATATTTCAAGTTTTTTTCAATGGACAAGAGTCTTGTAAGTAAAGTGTAGGATTCCTGAATTGGTTGTCAACCATTTCTTTTCAGTTTCCATAGAGACAGCTCATTGTCAAAAATGTCACTGGTAACCAGGAAGAGCACAAATGGGTTTAATCCTCCGCAAGTGGGCTGTAGAAGTATACTTTGACAAGTCACTTTGGAGAATAGTGAGATTAAGATTTAAGTGCTGAAGCTTAAGCAGCTGTTTTAGTGCTCATTAGCTAGCGCAGGTGCACGCGCCTCTGGGACCGAGCTGCTCATAAAAGCTGCACGGATCAATAAGGGCCTATTAAAGTGGAGGAATTAGGGAGTACAAGCAGAAAGAACAATTCTAGAGGACAAAAAAAAAAAAAAAAAAAAAAAAAGTTACACAAGGTGGAGATGGAATAGGTTCATCTTGTATAGATATTCACAGACTTGAAGATTACAACTCTTAAACTTCCATCAGACTAGCACCCAGAGAACGCAGACCTCCGACAAGGCATTACAGTTCTCCACTGTTAAATCAAGAGTCAGTTGCTGGATACAGATCATTGTCTAAAAATATATCATCCTCCTTTCAACATTTTGTGACCTGTCATGAAAATTTGCCTGTAAATTTTAGAGTTATGTTGCTAACAAACTTGGAGCCACCTCACAATGGTAAGAAATCCTTTGATAATTCCTGGATCCAGACAGCGTTCTGCATACATTGCAAAAACAATTTGTTTCTATTGCTGACCACATTCAATTTTCATCTAATCCCAACCATAAGTTTTTGTGCAAACAGACAAACCAGTGCAAGAAAAAACATGACCTTCTATAAAGTTAAAACTCTGGCCTGCTGTAAAGTAGAATTTCTTGTAATTCAATTTAATTTTGTGCCATGACAGATTAATTATTAATATCACCAGACCAGCCTGTGATCTGTATTGCACTAGAGATTTTTGAAGATGGCAAACATCAAGCACGTATGACCAGATAAGTAATCTAAGAATAAGTTTTAATCCACCAGTCATTTCCATTCTTTTTGTGTATTTAACTATTACTGCCTGCTTTGGTGATTCTACAACTGAATATTTGATTGTGAGCCACTGCTGCCTCCATCACATTTAGATCTTAAAGCTTATTTAAACATTTATCTGAGCCTTGGCTGTGCCTTTAATTCAAGATTTGTAATGTTTTGACACAAGACATATTCCAGTCCTTCAAAGACTTCAGTGTGGGAGGCTTTCAGATAACCAATTAGTGCTTCAGCACAATTAGCTTCAATGATGTGTTTGTGTCATTTGGGAGTTGTGAGCAAAAAATCATTACGCATTAACTCCTTTTATGTGGAATAATAGTATCTGACTTATTCTTGCTGACATCTGTGACAAAGGAGTTTGAAGAAGAAAGCAAAGCGTTCACAGAAAGACTGAAAAGTGTGCACATGTGAGAGCCAGAGGAGGAGGAGGGGTATAAATCAGAGGAGCGTTAAAAGCACAGAGAACAGTGCAGTGCCAGAGGCTAAAGGACTAACCCAGTGACCCACATATCACACATCCAGGAGTTAGTGCTCGCTAGCCAACTGCTGCGCTGCCAATGAAGAGCTGAGTCACTCCGTCCCAGAGGAGGATACATAATTCAAACAATGTTGAGTGCACCTGTGATGGTATAGGCTGAAAACCTAAAGGCTACAAACTGGGAAAACCTGGTGACAAAATGAACAAAAAGACCTCAGTAAAATGAATAAATTGTTACAAATACGAACTAACAAAGAAAAGTTAAATGTAATAGCAAAAAACTGAGGTTCCACGTTAGGAAAAATCTAAATATGTGATAACCACGTTGAAAAGTGTGATGAGGATGAAGATTAATTTAAGAATGTGGCTTTTTGTAAAGGTGTAAAGATCTTCTTTTTTTTTTAAAATCTGGACTAACATCCACTGGTCACACTGGTGTTGCTGGCTTACATCATACAGACTTCATCATATAAAACAGTGACTCACAATGGCTAGGGTCAGGTATCAAAAAGGGAGGTGTTATTTAATGATTAGAAGTAACTAAATTTCAGTAAAATGGAATTGCATTAAAACAATAAAAAAAAAGATAAAGACAACTCATTAAGATGAAATTAGAATTAAAAGGAAGGAATGTCACAATAATAATATATGCAAAAGACGTGCAAAAGATGACGCTAAAAGTGGCACTATTTCATCTACTCTGCATGGTTTTTGGTGAAGACTGTTTGCACTAAAAACATGACCTACAAAAAAGCCTCTAAGTACTGCCTACATTCAACTTTAATGTGGTCTGGTCTGAGCTACACTAACAGGCTGCAGAGTGAGCCACTCCACATGTAAACACGATGGCCATGAAAGGACCACAGTGTTGGGCACATGCGGCGGGAGGCAGCTGGGTTGGTCCGGACGCGGCGACTGTAAGCTCATGTGACACAGACTAAACTGTAGGGAAGAGAGAGGTCATAGGTCAGGCCGGATTATTGAGGGAGAAAAGTGGGTCACTCCTTGGCGACAGAATCTACAGGAATGTGCTGCCTGAATAAACCCGCAGTCAGGCTTTTAGCGTCAAGTACAAGTTCATCCAAGCTGACAAAAGACATGTGGTGCAAAGGCTATTGAGTGTGTTTTATAGAAGTAATGTAAACTGGATATGTAATGTCCTGTATGAGACGGTATTCCTTTCCAGGTTTGCATTTTTCACATTTTTGAATAAATGTACTTTTAGACTTTTCTTTAACACTTTGTATGTTAACTATTACTTGAGTAAAAAACATTACTGTCACCTAAGCATGCACCTATGCAGAAGGTCATGGGTTTAAGCCAGGTTTGGGCCCAGTAGTAGTAAAGGTAGCACTGTGCTAGTAGTAGTAGTAGTAGTAGTAGTAGTAGTAGTAGTAGTAGTAGAGCTAGAGGTAGTAGTAGTAGTAGTATTATTAGTAGTAGTAGTAGTAAAAATCTTTAAAAGACTTTGTACTTAAGTAAAGTTTACATTTAATACTTACATTTACTGGGTCAGTTTTCATCATCCCCAGCTCCCCCCTCTCCAAGGCTCAATAGTTGGTTCTATTCTGTTCACTATTTACATGCACCCAATAGGACAGATTTTCAGAAAATGTCTCTCAACGATCCAAACGCAGTATCACATGTCTTAATGACATTAAAAACCGGTTGTCCCACTTTTTTTTTCTTAAACTTAATGACTCAAAGTCAAAAATTGTTTATTTGGGCCCTCTAACCAGAGACAAGGCCTAGGTGGTCAGCTGGGAAACTTATCCTCCCCAGTGAAGCCATCTGCTTGCAACTTGGGAGTGATCATAGACTACAGTTTTACTTTTGAGTCCCAAATAAGAAAAACTGTGCACTCTTGTGTTCTCATCTGTGTTATTGTAGAAGGAAATAAAAAGTAATCATGGTAATGGTAATCAACTGGTGAAATTATACAGGGAAACTTCGTCAGAGCAGTTCCTCTAAAAAAATTTAGTTACGCATGTTTGAGTAATATAGAAAGTGTTGAAGGAGAGGTGATGAGTAAATTCTGTGAAATGAGAATAGGATGATTCATAATGTATGTCAGAATATTGTGGTATGAATACCACATTTATTTGCGTTAGTGACCACTGTGCCTCTATCTAACCCTTTCAAAAAACCTACAAAAGTTGTGTGAATATTCGTTGTGCTGAGTGTGGAGAAAAGCTACCAGCATGTTCCAAAGAGATGCTGCCTCTGTAAATCTCTTTTTAATACCCCCACAGTCGTGTCGCTTCCTTTTACAACAATCATTCACAAACAATCCAATAGCGTCCCTGTTAGATCAAGTCATTACTGAGCGTCCTGGAGGATATTTTGTGTGAAGACATGCATTACAACAAGCAAATGACGTGGAAAGACAAAGCTGTATGATACAATGCCAGCTTTCTGGTTGGCCACATGAAGCTTTTTGTGATTCAGTAGCACTATGAGACTTGCAGGCAACAGACTAGCTCAGTCACCGCAGCATCACTCTGAATGGAGCCATAATAACACCCTGTTTGCCCACTCTGCAGCAAAGACAATACCTCAAGGCTATTTACTTCACCTCTGAGTGAAATCATAAAATATTACTCCCATTGCGCTTTTTGTTTCAGTTTCACAATTACCTCAGACAACCCCCTCCACAATGTGTGCAGGCATCCAAAAGTCTCTAGAAAGAATACACCGATCAGGCGTTATATTATGACCACCTGCCTTTATAGGTAGGTTTATAAGGCCCCCGGAAGAGCAGCTGTCAATTTGGTGACAGTTAATGGGGATCCAAATAAACAAACCATTTTTTCCCCCCTTGTGGCTTCTCCCTTTCTTATTCGGGGTTGCCACAGTGAACCAGTCGCCTCCAAATAAACAAACAATAATCCTGCCTAATATTGGTGGTCATAATGTTATGTGTTGTGACCACCTGCTTAATATTCAGCCCATTGAAACTACTATTACCAGCTTGGAAAACTTACTTATTATCCAAAAATTTAAAGAAATAGAGTGTTTTTTGTAAAACAATAACAAACAAATCTTGATTGGACTTGGTTTGAAGTTTGCATGGATTTTCCCAGTATAGTGTGGAAAATGTATCTGGTCTTCAGCCTTCTGGGTTTTAATGATATCTTTGGCATGCATAGTTGCAGAAGAATGCAAAAGCTATTTTAGGTGGAAACTTGTTCTTCATTCTCTGAAACTGCTTCATAAATGCATTTTTACATTTAATGGTGTCTGTATCAGTTATACTGCCTCTTTCTCCTCTGAGTCTCCTTTCTTCTGAACAGAAAAACATTTTACCCATTGCTATTCCTGCAGATTCCTAAAATTTTCAACAGTCAAATCTTATTTCACACAATAAATTACATAAGAAGTGCTTTGAACATATGAAATATTCTTCTTGGTGACCCATGACATAGATTGCTATGAAATCCAGCAGATGGCTCCATAAATGGAAATTGTTTGAGTCAAGGGGCTTTCAACAGTAAAAGTGTGTACTTTAAACTAAACCTGCAAATTCCAGATTACCAGACACCAGACGTACATCTGTGTTACTTTGAACTCTAGGTTAGAAATCTAGGCATTTAAATTCACCAAAATCTTAGGTTAGTTTTGAATTCAGACTCACTGTTGGGTAAAGCCAAAATAAAGTGACAAGGCATGTGAGGAAATTAGGCTACACTTGAAATCCCCTGAAAGAAAACACTTCAAAAAAGAAGAAACTGAAGTTCATTAAGGAGTCAGTACCAGACAAAATACACTACAAAAAAATGGTGCTCCTCTCAGTGCTGGGCTTTTGGAGGTTAGTGGACAAAAAACACCCTGCTGAGATATCAAATAAGGCTTCTTCAAACAGGAGAGAGAATCCACCAGTAGATCATAGGCATGTTTGCAATGCACTTTCTCTTCCTGTCAGATGTGTGTGTATAATGTATAAGTCTATAAAGGCTTTTAACAAGCTCTTCAAAGAGGCAGTGTTTAGACTGGGAAGGGAGCAAACTATCCCCTATCTTATAACACACAGACAGCCAGTCGAGGGTAACACAGTACAAAACATAGCAGCTCACATACCAAACTCAACTGCTAGGTCATTTGTTACCTTGACAGTCAAAAGGATGGACATAATCAAGCAATCACAAAAGCCAAGAGAAATCTGGGTTACCAGATAAGTCTTATCTATCTTATAGATATAAGTTCTGTTTTATATCTAACACAGTTATAAGGATTGAAAAGTGTCTGATACTTACGATCTAAGCCATTGATGTACTTCATGGTTATTTCACAATGTCCCCACACAGCGCTGACAATAGGATACAGCTTCTTGCCTTTAAGTCCTCTGAACGCCACTCCTAGATACTGTCCATCCACCATAAAGCTTAGTGTACCTTCATCCATGTCTAAAATCACTAATAATGAGTCCGGCAGAGTGAACGACTCCTCGGGCTCCAGGAAACAGGGGTAGAAGGGCAGCGAGCTGTGTGCCCGGTTCTTACTGTCATGGTAGAGTCGGTTTCGTCCCAGATCCCAGCCCCAGGACTCAGAGTCTGACCCTACCAGTGCAGTGTATCCTACAGAGTGTAAAGGTGCTTCTGAAGTAGCCACCCCGACTACAGCGTGGGTGCCCCTCTGCCTCGACGGCCAGTGGATCCTCCAAACATGAAGACCCCTTGTATATCCGATCCGCCCTCGAATGCAATCTGTGCTCTGAGCGACAGGATGGCGGTGAAATGTCAACTTATCCTCGTCTTTGATAAAAATATTAAGCGAGCGGTCGTCGGGGTTCCAGGCATGACGAAGCTGGGTCTCTTGTCCTGCACAGGGCATGTCCAGAAGGAGGTCCAGCCTGGGGGGGCGAGAGAAATCCGGGCCCCGCAGCTCTGGATGCTGTCTGCGGTGAGCTAAAGGCCGGTATGATGGGGATCCACCGCTTTCCCCACGACTGTCTATAGATTTGATGCCACCGGAGATCTTTTGACCCATATCAGTGATTCAAGGGTCCACAGAGGGAAGGTGTGGCAGGGTGGGGTTTAGCGGAGGGGGGGTTGCAATGCACTAAGCTCGACGTTACCTCATCAATGCAGCAGGAGAGGGGAGGATGATCCAAAATGACGAGTGGTGTTGGGAAATGAAGGGGGAGATGAATGGAAGACGTATGTAGTCTGGTCTCATGCCACACAAGTTACCTCAGAGCTGTTGCCATTCCTGTGGAAAAATAAGAGAAAGAACAATTAACCTTGGTATAAAAAAAAGTATTACAAATTTGTTTGCCCATTTATTTACAATAAAAAAGTTTGCATCATGTTTGCAGCCTCCAAATTATTTTATTGTTACCTTAAAATGAAAAAGGAGATACACAACTATGTGAATCTCAGACTTAACAAATATACTTGAGAGTAGTTGCAGAGTATAAAGTTGTGAAATGCTGGTGTAAAGTGTTGACTTCAACAGAAATTTGTGACTTTGCTTGACGAGAATAAACAAGTGTGAACACAGACTGTCACCAGTGGGCTTCCTCTGACTCATCTCCCTCATACGCCTCACAGTTAACCCTCTCCCAGTTGTGCTGCACTGTCCAGATCTGCATCATGTCCACACTCATTTAACTAATGTAAACTTAATGAGCTTCACCTGAGTCAGCAAAGATATAAAACATAGCATGGAAAAAAAACATCAGGTAATAATTCATCTAAAAGCAAGACTAGCTTATGAAGCCACAACAAAGGTGATGTCAGACAGATGCAGACAGACAGATAACACTGTGGAAGAAGTGACGTGATTGTGTCAGCTTCCTGTTCACAGGAAAAGAGTAAGTCAGACAGACGGGAAGTGGATGAAACAACTCTTGCATCATCTACAGGGCTATGTCTCCTGTCTGTTCCTCACTTCAGAAAGACAATGATAAAGCTTAACTCATGTGATACAAAGCAATGTCGCACTTTATAACAAAAACAAAATGACAAACAACACAGTTAAAGGCGCACTATTTTCACCTCAAAACAAAGAGCCTAAAAATAATTTAAAATCTAGTGAATTCATTTTGAAGGTTTATTTAAATAATATTATTTACGCTTAGTGTCATTATTTAGAGGTAATGGTCCTATTTAATTTTGTCTACAATCAAACTTGACCAGACATTGTAATTCTCTGTTGTTTTGAATTGGCTTTCCAGGAGGGAAAAAACTAATGTCCACAAATAGAATTAACTTTAAATACCATTTTGTATACAACCAATCACAATTCGGGCTGTGGCAATATACTGTATACAGTATACAATAAATTCCAGCTGGATCAATGCAAAAATACAACTAATTAAGAGAAAGATGCTTTTAGTGGAAATACATTTTGAACAATTAAATAGTGTTGCTTTAAATGTTGTAGATTCATAACCATAGTTAAGTTAATATGGAGTTAGGCACAAAGCTGATGACATAAGCAGAAGTATAACCCCACCAAACAAGTCAGACGCCTGAAACTGAGGTCATGGTGTAATTCTGTGACTTCTTGAGCCCTCCAGACTCTTACACACAGAGACACCTCCATCTCACTTGGTTTTTGTCATTCTCTGTTCTTGTTTCTTTCTTTTCGCTGTGAATGAGGTCATGGCAGCTGGCAGCCGATGAGCACTACCACTCAGCATGAGAGGAGTTCAAGGTTTGGTCAAACACACACAGGCAGCTGGCCCAGTCTGTGTCATAGATGGCAGGTGCTTTAAGAGGAGACACTTGGAGGAATATTCTAGACTCAACATGGGCTTATTAAACTGTATTAAAAAAGTCAAGAGGGAAACTGTAATATTTCTCGTAGCATTCTATAAGGTGGCCCCATTGGAAACAAGCACCACTTAACTACCATTTGCTACAGGTTACAGGAGTTAAAATTTAGTAAAAATGTAAAAAATCTATTTAGTTGTTTAATTAACATTTTTGCGGTGGAATCTATAAAAATCAATATAATTTACATCATTTTTAGGCAAACAATTTGGAGGTCGAGTTGACAAATTATCTGAGGAAAACACTGAACTGTTATTATCTATCCCTGCAACACCAATCTTTCTGTTCTGCAACAAACAGATAATAATTTGTACGTGTCATGTTCCGTTATAAACAAGATTGCACCACTGGTTGAACCAAAATGCAAAATACTAACTGTTAATTTTTTTTTATTTCATCTCAATTTGCATTGAGCTCACAGCATACACCCATACGTGTGTTTCCTGGTGCTATAGGCTTGCGCAGCATGTGGAAGGCAATCTGGCGTTACGTGGCGTCATCAAGGAAGCTCCTGACATTTGACCTTGTGTCGTCACGGTTACAGTTGCGTGGTAACCTCTCAAGAGGCTGGTGGGCTGGCACAACGTCTGCTGGTGCTGAATAGCTGCAACATGCTTGTGCCATCTGTTGTTTACTTTCCCTCCTTTCATTTCTGTGTTTGTGTGCAGCCAACTCATTTAGGACTGACTCGTTCCCCCGGTCTTCATCTGCCCGCTCAGCTGCAGAAGGGTTCATGTACTGCCAACAGCCTTTTGCTGTTGTTCCCAATGAGAGGAGAGTGTATGTGGTTACATAGAGAAGAAAGCATGCACCTAGAGCCTTGTTATATTTTCATGCCTAATCTGGGATTGATGGATTTGAATTGTAGCATCTTTGTCATTTAGTTATAAATTGCTAAAACATTATCCAGAGCCTACTCTATGCTCTTTTTCTTGGCCTTACACTAAAACTTGACCAAGACATCATAACAAGCCCCTTGGTTCCCAAAGTGGGGTCTGGGTCCCCCTGAAGGTCTGTGAAGGTAATGCAGAGGGGCCTCCAGAGGTTTTCTATATTAAGTTCATTAAAAGAAACTGAGTTTGAAATTAACTACAGTTAAATACTTAAGTTATATACTAAAAATCTTACTTTTAGCCAACAGTCAGTGTTTTTGTAACGTTTTTTATAGAAATCTATGGAGAAAACATGACATAATCTTTTGAATATGGTGAAGTTTTATTGTTGGGGGTCCACGATGGATTTTCAGGAATTTAAGGGGGCCGTGACATTCTTGACTTTGGGAATGACTGATATTAAAAATTCAAAAAATGTGACATATGCTGTATGCGCAATTACTATACATTCATTCATACATCTTAGTCTCAGGTCTCGATCCAGGGGTGATACCCGCTCTATCAGAAGGCACTCAACAATTTTGACAAAGCCGTATGAATGAATGTATAGTAATTACACAAACATGTCACATTTTTTGTATTGTATTTTTTATTATGGTCAGCTAAACAAACTACAAGACATTCATACAGAAGTAAGTTATAACCAGGTAACCTTTCAGACATTTTTGTCAATACTTTTAATTAGTTAGCTTGGTGCAGGTTGCATCACTGTGGTAACAAAGAATCTAGCTTCTGCTGTATCCAACCAATGAGAATAACAACAAAAAACAGGTTATTACTGGAACTTTGGGCAGAATTGGCAGGACACAAAAAATTGCTAGGAGAATGTTTTACTTTTTACCGCCCACACTTTACAAGATAATGAAGTAGGCAGGATCCTTACAGTCTGTTGTTAATATCCTATACAGACAAGTTCAAAGCAGATGCCATGTTGTATAGTGTCAAAAATAAATGCTATGAACAAGTGGGACAAAAACAAACAGCCATTGTACATTAACACAAAAACTTGCCAAAGCATTGAGATGAGAGGAGACAGATGTCGGACAGACTGTAGGGTGCACCTGGTGAGTGGGCAGCCTTCATCTGGCTTCTCTGGCTGCACCGCTAACAAGCAGTCACCCACTTACACTGTCTGCTGCTGCGTGTGTGTCTCCCTCATACACCAGGTTTCATTTGAATGTTCCTAACAATCTCTGACCGGGCAGACAGGCTTTGAAGTCTGACACACAAACAGGGATCGGAAACCACGCAGCGCCCCCTGGGATGACTTCACAGATGTCAGCAGACTTTCCCACTCAAAATATGGCAGACCTAATGTGTGACTAACATAGTGTTTTGTTTCCTGTATATCTAAGCAAAGCCTATTTGTAACTGAGTTGGTCATCTGAGGACAATGAAGTACCCAAGCCGGCCATCCTATTCAGCCATTTTCTGTTCTATATAAAAAGTTAGTTTAGTAGCTGTTGATTGGAGTTTGATTTGCAAAACTAATGGACCCCAATTAAACGCGATTAGATAAACATTTACCAATCAGAAAACAGAAGGCAGTACCAACAAACACAGAGAAATAATGTGTTGCATAAAGCTCGATTTATTGTAGTAAAAATGGCCTTGATTGGTTGGTAGAGACCAGCTCAGGCAGAAATTGGCTTGAATGGGAGAGGTTTTAGACCCACATCCTTTTGCTAAGAAAATCATTTGGTAGGCTGGTCAGGCTAAAAATGGCTAAAGTGGATTTTCCTGGTCAGAATGCATTAAGATGGCATCTAAAACATTTTATCTCCATTTGCACATAATTAACCCCACTAACAAGATCATTTAAAATGTGTACGCTAAATGTAGCATAGAAAATTACAGCTTTGTTAATGTGAGCAATGTCTAAAAAGCAAATCATCATTAACTGATCTAGTAGAACACTTGCAGTGCTTGCTTGATTAACCTAATTTCCACCTGCTTCCTCTTGCAATATCAAAGCATTTAGACTGAATAGCAATGAGCCTGCAAGCAGAATACAAAATTAACTTTGTGACTGATGGGTCAAGGTTGACAAACCCAAAATTATTATCATCATCAAGAATACAGGATCCATGAAGTTCCTTGAAACTAATCAGTAGAAGGCACTGCAATATTAGTTCAGACAAGAGAGGAAATAAACCGACATGAAAAACCTTTCTGTTTTCACCCAATTCACTTATGATTATGTAACAACCCTTCACTGTCAAACTTTATTCCAATGACGCCTTAAAGTGATTCACATCGATGGTCACTTCTTCCACTTTCCACTCCTCTGAGGACATTTCAATATTGCTGTATAAATCCATGAACATAACTATTACAGCCTATCTGTTTATAACCATAGACGGTACCCACGAGATTAAACAAACTGCCACCCTTTCTGCATTGCGCACATTCATTCCTACTGAGGGAATCCCTGAGCACCACCAGAGGCCAAAGTTAGACATAAACCGTGCCGTCTGGCTCCTAACACAATGTCAAAATACAGACAGAGAATCCAAACAGCAACTCTCAGCTGATGGAAATGAAGTGAACCCTTATATAGGCCTCTGTAAGAAGTCAGCACCCTAAATGATGTCTTTTCCATATGACAGCAAAAATAAAGAAACAAACTGACACACTGAGCCTAGGATGTAAAATCATTTGCATAATATAATACATACAATATTAGGATAATAATACATTTTTTATAGAATTTAATTTGTAAATCACTGCACACTAGGAGGCAAATAATTAGCTGTGGTGTCCTCGGGAGGGAAAAGCCAAAAGGAAAGAAGACAAAGAACTTCTGCCTACCGTGTCTTGAAGAAAATCTGAAAAGTTTGGTTTGGCCCTCTCAACTAGTCACACTACAAGAAAATCTGATTATCATCGGCTAGTGGTCCTCAATAGGAAACCCTAACAAAGAAGAAGAGCAACATATGTGCTGTGTAGTGTAAATTTTGAGACGCAGACGGCACCTCCTCTCTTTCTTTCACTTCAGCCTTTACAATGAGGCCATGGTCATCTCCTAAATTAGTCATATTCCTAGACTTTTCCCATTTGTCTGCCTTTCATGGGAAGTTCCTCTCATTGACTCACACTAACACACTTGTTTCACAACTAACTGGAAGTTCAGACAGTGATCCACAACAAAAACTAATTATTTGTTCCTTTCCTTTTGATGACCTTTCCTAAAAGTTTTATGAAAATCCACCTGTAAAATTTGGATATGTTGCTAACTAACAAAACTGGCCTTTTCTTGCAATTGTACTGAATTGTTTAAAAAATACCTGGATGCAGAGAGTGATCTGGATCCATTTCCTTGGTCCTTGATCTTACCTAAAATGTCCTCAAAATCTAACCAATGATATGTAAATTGTGTTAAACAATCCAGCTACAACAGGTCACAAGCCAGTGTACTGTTTGTGCCGGTTCCAAGCCTGGATAAATGGAGAGGGCTGCATCAGGAAGGGCACCTGGCGTAAAAGTATGGCAAATCAATATACAAATCACTGCATAGTCACAGTCATGGCCGTATGCACCACGGTGGTCACAGAGGTCTGGCCCTTGGTATTTTTCTATTGCTAAACTAAACCAGGATTAAACCAGGTCTACACCAGAAAAAAATACTCTAAACCAAGACTTATTTAGGAAAATGACAGGACTATACCAAGACCAAAACTAGGTCTAAACAAGGACTAAACCAGGACTAAGCCAGGTCTAAGCCAGGTCTAAACAAGAACTAAACCAGGTCTAAACCAGGACTAAACCAGGTCTAAACCAGGACTAAACCAGGACTAAACCAGGACTAAACCAGGACTAAACCAGGTCTAAACCAGGTCAAAACAAGGACCAAATCAGGACTAAACCAGAAAAAGTATTCTAAACCAGGACTTTAGGAAAAAGACAGACCAAAACCAAGACTGATTTAGACCAAACCAGGTCTAAATCAGGCCTAAACCAGGACTAAATGAGGTCTAAACAAGGACTAAATTGGCCATCAACATGATGGACCTCAGTATTTCTAAAATCCTGTGTACGGCCCTGGTCACAGGTAAATAAACCAAAACATACCTTAGCAGTAATAATAACATACTGACAAATATGAATTATGCTCCAAAAAAATGCACCACTGTCCACAGTTATAGCCAGTTGTAAGATCTCTCTATTTCTCTGGTGGCTGGTGTGACACTTAAAAAAATCCATGAAGCCCTGAGGGAAGACCATTAGTGGTGCAGTGATGGAGCATTCCTTTATAGACACCTTCGTAAAACCCATCCATCTTCCCTTGCACACGTGTATATGAAGATACACACACACATACAGAGATACAGCAGGCCTCGGTGGTGCTATCCATAAAGCTCCCAGGGGCAGCTGGACATCCAGGTGGCAGATTCACAACCCCAGCGGTAATGAAACTGAATCAAAGTCTGGCCCACATGACGCACTGCTGCACACTCACTCGTGTCCGCTTGCACAAGAGGAAACAGGTCACTCCCACATAACACACATGACCTCAGGAGGGTTTAGACTGTAGCAATAGAGGAATGTTTTATTCAAAGCTAATGTAACTGGCTGTAAAAGATTAACAAAAAGGTTTTTAAATACAGGCTTAGATCAAATTAGGATGGTGGCATGGAGCTTCAATAGGCTATTCAAATCTTCACAGCCTTTTATCTCAATTATCCAGCTGTAAAAAAGTGGTAAAAAAAAGTTTACATATGTCATCTAGCAAATGTATTGTTACTGCAATATAAGCAACTGTGATATCGGTAACACAAGAAACGAATCTAATCTAATGTACTGCAATAATGTTAGGGTCTTCCATCTGAGAAATGTACACTCTCAAAGTAAGTGTCTGTACCCTTAAAATCTTAAGACAAATTATAAGACTTCAATTAAGTTATCACTTTGACCTAATCCAGTCATTCATTTAGCTCTGGTTAGATCTTCAGTATGTTTAGAGTTAAAAAAGACTTACAGTAATTTACAGTACTTGTGTGGAATTGCAGGCATAAAAGACAAAAAGCTCAGAAAATATATGGAAAAGAAGTGCATCTCACAAGAGGAGAGGGCCCACTGACAAAGACTGGAGGGAGTGGGACTGCAAGTGAAAGGGAAAACAAACAATGGAGAAGATGGAGTGGAGAGAATCGGAGGTCAGCAGCTGACAAAACAAAGGATAAAATCAGAAAAGATGACTGCTATCTCTGCGTCCCAGGACGGACCACACAGATCCCCCCTCCCGCTCCAGGCCAAACCGCCATCCACAGACTAAACAGCAGCGTGAAAGCACCCAAGCACCCTCAGATTAGGGCTCTGTGTAACATATAGGGAAAACAATGTGTTCTAAAATAGACCACAGGATCCATCCTATTATTGTAAGTGAGGGGGATATCCTTGTGTAGCCCGGCCCTCCGCTCTCCACTGCTCTCAACCAAAAGCTGTGACAAACACACAAGGGGAGTCCCGGCAGGCCAGCTGGTGCCTCAGACCATTAGGAGAATTTAAGACAAGAGAAAATGAGCAGCAGGGGTGAGGCAAGCAGAGGAGGAGGCATCCGCAAGAGTCAAGGGTTAGCAGCATTAGCACAACCATAGTAAATACACTGAAGATGACCTGACTGTTGCATAAGAACTAAACTGCTGTGCTCAAGTATTAATGTAAAGATACAGTTTACAAAAATGGCAGTATTTGTGGACATTTAAAGTAGTAAACCTTTTAATGTTAAGATAGGTAAAATAAGACAGCAGTAGTTCAACACTCCATCTACTGGTGCAAAGTGATAAAAAAGAAGTTTTAGAACATGTTTTTTAGATGAACTCAACAGTAAATAACTGACAAAGCAGGAATAATGCATTAATAAATATGTAATAAACTATACTTTCATTAATAACAATGTTTATTGTATTGTATTATGGTTGAAGGAATGCTATATAGTGAGTTATTCTAAAGTGTTACCAAACTTTCTGATACCTCTACAATATATCCATTTGTATTACACAAGTTTTTAAAACTTGTCAAGCATAACAGATAATACAAACTTTCAAACAACTAAAAAGTATTTTTTTTAATAAAGTCTTATTTTTAAATCTAAATATAGACAGAAACCCTCTGAAGCTACAACCATTTTGAAAACTCACCTGTAATAGCAGTCTTTCAGTGGCACATTTTAGCATTGACAAAATCCTCCCACTACAACAGGACAGCTGCCTTTAGTGAATCCTCATAAGACATAAGTGGCACGTATATATCCAGAAAGCTGTCCAAGCACAATGTCACTCTTCTTTAAGTTGAAGAAAACATGATCAGAAGCCGGTCAGACACAGAGTGAGTCTGTATTTCCTCAGAGATCTGTTCTGGTCCCTCCCTGTCCCTCCCACTCTCCCCTCCTACCAGCTTCTGTGTCCCGTGGCTGTAACCTCTTACTCTATACTGTGTTTTCATGGCAGCTTCATCACAACACTCTCCGCTGATGAACACAGACTGTGAGCTGCGTAGTTTTCAGTTCCACTTCCTAGAGAAAAAAAGGCAGGGCACAAGTCTACAAGCTGAAAGGCGATCCCCCTTCTGATCTCATCAAGTTAAGTTGCCAGCAGCAGCAGCAGCAACCAGAGCAGCAGGCAGCCTCACCTCCCTCCCCACCTCCCTCCACACCTTCTCCTGTTAATGCTATAGCCACCGTCTTACAAAGAACTCAAGCTAATCCAACTGCAGCATGCACATGCTTCTACACATGTGCCACGCCGACAGCACGGGCATGACATGTGGCACGTTGGAGGATGCTGCGTGCCACAAATTCCACATGTATGCAGCAAGGATACTACTATGTGAAGTGTTGTATGTATTGTTCTTGTTCAATGTGGTTTGTGAGCTTTTGAGAATATTTCAGTAAATAGATTCCCTCCCAGTCAAGAGTTTACTCCCAGTAAAGAGATACCCTCTGAATAAAAAGTCATAATTACCTGCACTCCCCTTCAAAACAGAGCTAATCTCTAATCGGAGAGGGCAGATCTCCAGCAAAACACTGGCCCTATCATGCAATAATAAAGATAAACAAGGGATTTTCTAGTTCAGGGGTTAATGCTCCATTCATTGAGCCACAAAGCCACTTTATGTCAAATCTAGACAGTGTTCTGAATCCACACTGAAAACATGTCCCTTTAGCTCATTATTGGCATTTCTTGAAAATGTCTCTCTGACGCTCACCTTTTGAGTTATCTTTCTAACATCCTAACAAACCAATGCTGCAGAAAATTAAACACAAATGCTTTAGTGCTAGTGTATGAGGGAGACCTAGACAGTTCACTTCTTGTTAGGACTTTTCTCAGCTCTGCAGGGACCACCAGGAAACAAACTAACTTTTACAGAGTTGTTTCATGGTGGGCTTAATGGGCTTTGAGTTGGAATGAACTGGGACTGGTTAAAGTATATGGATAGAGGAGGAAGATGAAGCAGTGATGTTGCTTAATGTTGGAAACTTAAAAGTTTATGAATGAGCAAGTGAGTATTTTTAAAATAGTTGAAATTAATCTAAATTTAGAGGTGGAAGAACAACTCAAAATGTGTTCAAGTAAAGGTACCATTACTTCAAAAGTAATCAAGTAAAACTATTCAACAAAATTGTAATTCCAAAACCAGTAGTATTGTCACATTCAACCTCTGACTACAACTGCTAATACGAATATTACTACTACAACTACTATGACTATGACTACTATCCTGCTTACAGGTCAAAAATACTCCCTCAGAGATTTACATTTTTAATGTTATTTATTTCAAGTATGTGAGTAAGTATGTTTAAGTCTGTTTCATGAAGTACTTTCCATCTGTGTAGAAAGTACATATTTTTAGTTTTTCTACTCTTTCAAATGTACTGCATTGCACATGGCTGTGTAAAACATGATTCAGCTATTACCATTCCTTCAATAATGACACAATGTCTGCACAGGCAATCAATGTAACACAGTCCACAGGTTTGGGGTAATGTGACAAAAAGTGGTTTGGTTTCCTCTGTGCTTTCAGGCAGTTAGGAAAGAGGATACATTTAATTAACAACTGGTGCAATGCAACTTCGAAAGTAAAAAGGGAAAAACAGACAAGAACCAAATCCAGTTTATGTATAGACCAAAGACCAATCACTCAGCGTCATTCATGCAGAGGGCTGGAAAAAGCAAATGTGTAAAAGTGCACAAACATAGACGTGCCATGCATCAGTGGAGCAGACTTTACCTTTGGCCTACACACAGTCTGACTGCATACATTCACATGAGACAGCCCTGTTACTCGAGACAGTGGCTGATGTAGGTCAGTGGTTTTGAATGTAAGCAGTCACTGTGGGCTTAACATAATACACACCGGTAAAGGGGGGAGAACTTTGAACTCTGCACAGAAATCTGGGCCTGCTATTTCATGCATTTTACACTAGTCCAACTGTATGATTTTTGGAAACATTCAAGCAATTGTTATGTGCTATAAAATGTTGATTTACATATTTTCACAATTTCTGTCAACTACTAAACTACTTGTGTAAGTCACTACCACAATGTAAACCATGACAATTTGGCTTTGACGGCTGTTTCAAATTTGATTCACAAACATAATTTCTAAAATGCACCCTAGTTTATGTAAAAATATTTGACTCATTAGGAAATATAATGAGTAAGATGCATTTTAATGAGCATGTTTACCAAAACCTGACTAATCTCCTTCTCTCTTTGTTTGAATTAGCTGACTAATTTTATGTTTTGTTCAATTTAGGGAGGTTTTGCTTCAGCTCAGTGATCACAAAAATTGACTGAGCTGCCAGCAATTACACAGTGCAGAAATTACAGGAAAAGGGAGAAAAAAATCCAGTATGTTAAAAAAAAAAAAAAAAAGCTGTAGAAGTACTGTAAAGATCAAAACCTCTTAACCAAAACAAATTAACCAGTGGCAGCATAGCATCAACCACAAAGACTTTTGTGCTCATTATGTGTCTGTTAGCAAGACAAATTCTCTACCGTTGAGAGTCTGGGCATTATAGGTGTCTAGGTCTGAGGTTTCTTTAGTTAACACAGAATTGCACTTTTATGTTGACTTTTTGTTCCTGTCTTTGATTTGTCTTAAAAGGTGCAGTGGGAGGTATTAACAAAAGCAGGTGGAAAAGACTGAGAGAAAAAAAGACAGAATCTCGTCTTTTTTGTTGTAATAGTCATGAAGCACAGTGATACACAGTGATTGACAAAAAGCTATCCCACAGGGGCTCAAGTCTATGGCTCTTCACCCATCTTCTCTGCTGGACCCTGTCGTAAATTGTCCCTTGATTTTCTGCCTCAGGGCACATCTACACTTAAGGGGCCCCATGGGGTCCCAGGACACGTGTGCATTTGAGAAAGAGTTAATCTGCAGGACAATAGGGCCCTGTTCCCATCCCAGACACAGCATTAAGGCTTGGGGCAGCTTACTGACAAAGGAAAGCCAAGGTGCATGTGTGTGTGCCTGCTGCCAACACATGTCACACAAAGCCACCCAACTGTCCGCAGGGCCCAAGGGAGAAGGGTGGAAAGAGGGAGCACCAGGATGAATGGACAGAAGGGAACAAAAGTATCAAATGGTCGTGGGGCTAAAACTGTGAAAAGGGAGTGTGTCAGGGCCAGAAAAGAAGGGTAAAGGTAAAATTTCCCTGTACAGATGGCTGTGAAAAGAGCGACAGGAGCACGATCAGTTTGGACAAGAAAGTAATGAAAAGGGAGGCCATTTTGTGCTTCAACGGTGAGGACTTTTTGAGGCTCTTTTATATTCAGTATTTGTTACATTATATTCCAGTTCTATAGTCTCCACCTCATACTACTGGTGGGAATAGTCCTTCCATTGTCCCGATCTCACATAGGGCTGAAGCTAACAAAACTAATGTATGAGACATGCTAAGAAAAAGCATGAACATGAACATGAAAACAACATGAAACATTTAGATTTTAATCCTATTATTACTGTCACCTTAAAATGCCTGGTATGTATGTACCAAATTATGTTGGTTGGTTATTTGGTGTGCAAATTAAATTTACTCTTCAGAAGATTATTTAATCTAATTTATCAACCCTTAAACCACCTCATGCCCAAAGCATAGCCTCCAGCCACAGGCTGTAGCAGTTGTAGTGGCACTTCTGTGAACAGATGTGACTCAGGCAGGTTTAATATTTAACAAACACAAAGAGAAAAAGTCATTGTAAGACAATGCTCCACTCATTTTGCTCAAACACACGTCAAAACAGATGTCATGCTATCTACAAGTCCAGCATGACTGCATTAACTCAGCTGGCTGCACAATCAATGGAGGCAGCAGGAGGCAGACTGAGACTGGGGCTCTTATTTCACCTTGCAGATAAAAATACAGCTTTTTGCAGTACAAATAGTGTCTCTGATACTGGCTACAGCTAAGACTTGACAAGCAGTTTTTAGTTTATTTTCCAAAATTCATAGAAAAAGTACATAACATTACCGTCAATGAAAGTAGAAATTAGGTTTAGATTTAAACAGTGATCTAGATCCACACCAAAATTAATCTCTTTGGCCTACTTTACAGGCCTTTACTGAAATTTTCATATCAATCAATCAAACAATAAAACTGTATAAAGTACTCTTAGTTAAAAGCATTTCTGACGCTTCAGTAAAACTTTTGCACAATACAGTATGTCTCCTTGACACATTCCTCCCCTGAACTCCCTTCATGCCCATCACATCTCGTCTCCTCTCATCCATCCATCACTCCGAGTGTCTCTTCTGACATGATTTTTCTCTGCCTGTCTTTTCCCCCCAAACAGCTGCTCATGTGTGTCTGTCACTGCTGACCTCTCAGTGCCACGTGCCAAGTCCTCTGCACATTGTCCCAGAGAGACCCTAGATCAGACGGGCACACACAGAGGAGGCCCACTGTGTGACATGTGGCTGTCCTGCTCCTGCTTAGAATGACAAATGCACACAAAGTTAAGATCTGATTGAGACTCTCATCACATTACACTGCATCGTTTGTCATGTAAATGTCTTATAAATGCCAGATCCTTAACTGAAATAGATCTGGACAAGATGTGAGGGGAATCTCAACAGCTTTCTGCAAGATTACTATTGGAAACAGAACAATTGGCTATCTATGTGCAAAATTACATATGAGTATAAATGTAACTAGATTTTAGGTGTCTCTAAATATCTTTTGTAGCTGACAGAAAAACAGAGTTGCAAGTCAGGTTTACCTATTAAAAATAAACAAATGGAACCAGCAGATCAATACTCTACAAGTCACTACAAAACTAACCAAACAGTACATTATCTTTCTCCACCCAGCAACTTTTAAAAAACAGGGGGACTAAAGGTCAAAGATATAAAGGTCAAAAGAGAAAGCCAGGACAAAGGAAAATAATTGAATTGTTGTAATATTTACTAATAGAAAATGATTGTCTATACAAATAAACACAAGAAATGGCAGGCTATAGTGGCAGTATAATTTAATCACTAGAGACAATGATAAACAACAGGGGTGTAACAATACCAAAAAATTGGCTCAGTTTTTTGGAGGTACATTTTTGGTACATACAGGACTAAAAGAGAAAAGCTAAATGGAAAGAATGGTATAACATGGAAAATCTATGGTGAATCATCTGTTTGTTTGATAGACCATTAGCACAAGCATATGTGATATGTGATCTAAAAACATCACATTGTCAGCCATAAGTTCAGCTTTCAGGGCAGTAGTAGATTCATACAACAGCACTTATTTAGCCCTTAAAGGTCACCTGTGTTGTGCAATGCAGGCTGAGAGCAGTCAGTCATAAAACCTGTTGGAGCAGCACCAGTCTTCTTTATATTTACTTTATGTCATTCTGTTTACCAGGGTGCAATTTACCATTACCTGAAGTGGCACTAACCTTGTCACGCCACTTTGTTAAGCCACATTTGTAATTAGCAGAGACATACGGGTCAGCCAAGTTTGGTAGAGGCAATTACACCTAACCTGTATTTCTATATGAGATTGCAATGGTGTTCAAATAATTATTAAAAAAAAAAAGAAGTTTATAAAATATATATACAGGAAAAGGTCAATGGGAAAACTTAAAGATCCTAGTGTGAATAATATAGATGTATATTGTGTAGTAGTAATTACAGTAGTTAAAAGTCTTGATCAATTCATTTTCAGTTCAAATGAAAGAGAAAACAATAGCATTAGTTAAGTAGAACCATTACAGTTTGTAAAAAATCCAGCCAGTGATTCATGTGACCATTCCTGAAAGCTTGAAAATATTTTGAGTTCTAATGCCAGGAGGCACAGTGTAGAGGTCAACCAAAATATTTTTTTCTGTGACCAATGCCGATGCTGATTTTTCAAATTTAGATCAGCTAATGGCCAATAAACCCTGCTGATTTTTTGGGCCGATTTTCTTAATTTTTTGAAAGAACCAAAAACTATTCATCACTCCTTTCCTCATTTATAGCCTTCTTGAAATTATTATCAAAATCAAACTATAACTTTTTGAGTTATGTTGGTCACAGACAAACAAACAAACCCTCCTTGGCAGAGATGGGGAACAGCAAGAAACTGATCTATCACTACAAAGCTGGCAGCTATTTATCTATTGTATCTTCTCACCTGCAGAGAGTATTAAGAATTCAAACAATGGACAACTTTTTGGGTAGGAGTGGTGCTCAAAAAGGAAAAACAGCCTGTATGGAACGAGGTGCCACAGACGATCATCGCATCGACAAAGTGTTTTTAGCCCCCAGCTTATGACAGCTCCATTTCCTCCAGACGGATTGCATCGGGCTGCCTCATAAGCTCCTTTAGTTTGGATTAGTAGCAGGTGTCACTCACTGTCTGTCCACTCAGCTCTGCCTCTCATTCATTCATGGATTTCTCCCCTAAACTTATCAGTGCAACATTTATGAAGTCTTTTAAGTGACCAAAATATGTGAGTTTTAGTTTTAAACATTCTGATGCAGAGACTCAGTACACCCAGACTGAAATGCATTTATTCATTTATTTATTTTAAATATGATGATTAAGGTTTTGTAGAATCCAGCCAGTGTACTCTATGTCCCAGGCCCAAGCCTGGGTAAATGGAGTGGGCTTCGTCAGAATGGGCAACCTATGCCAAATCACTGCACACAAGGCAGCAGAGGATTTGTTGTGGCAAAAGAAAAGCCGAAAGGAAAGATGATTATGTAATATTAGGCCTGTAGTATATTCTATACTATCATGATTTTATGAGATCCTGAATTTTGGTTTTCATTAACTCTAAGCCATAGTGATCATGGTAAAGTGGCAAAGTGGTTAGCACTCTGGCTTCACAGCAAAAAGTCTACATGTTCTGCCTGTGTCTGGGTGGATTTCTGCCGTGTACTTCGGTTTCTCCCATCAACCTAAAACATGCACAATAGGCTAATCCTCCAGCTAGGTACTCCTGGCCAGGATCCTGGCTCAAGCTCTGGAGAAGTTTCCCCGGGTGCTGCACTGCTTCTGTCAGGCACTGAAGGATAGGTCAAATATAGTGAACAAATTTTCCTGTGAGGACAAGAAAGTATATCTTAACTGTGTATATTTCGCTCTGTGTGTACTGAATCTATATTATACTGTATGCATTTCCTTTGAATTTAACTACTGAAGTAATAATTCTTTGCCTTGATATTCAAATTCACAGATGTAAGCCTACATTCGAAAAAGTGTTTTGGATAAGACCAGAGAAAATGCCTACAGGGTAGAACTAAGTAACTTTTTAACATTTTGACCTTGTAAAAAAGGCACTCTGTATCATTTTTTAGACTTTACTCCATTGTGACATTATGGAACTTTCCAGTAGAAGTTTTTGCAACTTGTGAATTGTTTTAAATAAGTAATGGTAAGAAACCAACCAAGCCTCTAGCAAAGATTTATCGCAGATATGTCAATATGTGTTTGTATTTTCAGTACCTCCGCATTAGATTTTTGGCTACATAAAATTGGAATAGGGACCTTTATCAGACATTTGTGTAGAAGTAAACAGACCACTCTCTCCAGAGGCAATAAAAAAAAGACTAGAGTCAGTAAACTTCCAACCACCTATGAGAAACTGATGCTTTTCAGGTGGTGCAAGTCAAACACTGGCAGATGTTATAGAGATGAAAGCTGTTCCACAAGGCCAAAGAAAAACTCACAAAAAGTCCCTTATGTTAATATTTATTTGCTTTAAAGGTGAAAGGTCAAAAAGATGCATTACAAAAGCAAAAGACTCAGCTCATTATCCACTAAAAACATCTCTATATGCCACAATCCAATGTTGCTATGACAACCATGCGAGTACAGAGGAAGAGGCACATACAGGGACGACATGGAGGACGTTACTGGAAGTGTGAGAATAAGTGGTGCCAAATATAGGAACAGAATGAGCTTATCAGCGCTCCCATCTCTGCAGCTCATCTTCAGTGGATTGTGCCTTTCCCTCGACAGAGCTAAATATTCCCCCGGGAACTCTGCCCTGTGTAGACAACTGATATAACACATGAAGAGCTGGGTTTCCTGGATTTGTATAGCTCTTCTTAGACTACTTTTGTTGGTTTTCATTCACAATTCTTGTAGCATTGGCAAATCTGCCTTTTGAGTTGTGCTGCTATGCTGCTAACTGACAAAATTCACGGTGGTAAAGGTCTGGGCACTACATATATCCTTACCATTGCAGAACCAGTGGCTTATCAGAGGTTTAAGCTCTAGAATTCCTTAGAGTTTTGATTTATTTTTATATTTTTGTATATTGATACACCTTTCTTTGTTCTTTGTTTCACTCTGGTTTTTCTGGTATACACGTTAGCCAGACTAACAAACCAATGCCAGCAAAAAACTGACAGAGATAGGAACAGAAAGAAACCAATACCAATCTATTCTACAGCCACATTAATGCTTCTCTGAACACACACTGTAGTTTCAGGCCACATCTGAGTAATCAGAGATGCTAAACTTAGATAGTGGCACAACACACAGTTTTGGTAATCCCATCTAAGTCATGTTTGTTTTGTTCATGTGCTCAGTGAATCTCGACTTGGACAGAGCTCGGTGAGTTTGGCAGGCTCAGGACATCTTTCCTCAAACTCAGAAGATGACAATTTCACCACTAAGTACAAGGACTTAAACATATTTTTTATCCTGCAGTTTATTAGCAAAGTCTTGTATTTCCTATATGTCCAATTGAATGAACACACCCATGCAGTCAAAAAGCTTCTTTAGTTCGAGACACACTGTAAGTTGCATGTACAGACTCTCCAGTTTCACCACCACCTCCTGTTTCATTCACTAATTCAAGGCAATGGCTTAGATCGATTACAAGCGCTGATAAACAAGCGGAGGAAGTGGAGGCCCTGAAGCAAACTAATGGTTTTCTTATCTGCCTTTCTTCACACAACACACTGCCGCAAATTGTCAGTTTTTGCCATCTGAATTCCAGGACCTGGTGGTTTCAGACCAAGAGCCTGCGGAAACACAGATGACAACCAGCTGGCACATACATGTTACACTTTCTGTTTCTCTAACGCGACTTTAAAAACAACAATGAGCTATGATCTTTGGAACTGGAACAAAGACAACAAAAGGTAGAAAATATAAGTTGTACTAAAAACTAGGGCAGCAACTAATTAGCTAATTGGCAACATTTTAAGTTAATATGTCTGAGTATAAAAAGAGCATTTTAGAAAGGCAAATTTATATTACCGTATTTTCCGCACTATAGGGCGCACTTAAAAGCCTTCAATCTTCTCAAAAAACAACAGTGCGCCTTATAATCCAGAGCGCCTTATATATGAATTTATTTATGGCTACCATAGTTAGGAGCATCGCGGAGTAATACATACTGTGCTTCACCATAATATTGCCGTAATCGCCCAACTGTTTAACTCGGACACTGAAGATGAAGAATTTGAGGGATTTGTGGACGATAATGAACTGAAAAAGTGAGTGTATTGTGTTGTATTTTGTTATAATGTTAACTGAACAGTTATGAGTTATTGTGAATATGCTATCGTTTGATTTAGCGGTCTCAGATTGTGTTTTTATTCACAGCGTTAAGGCCGGGACACACCGGGGATCATCGGCATTTCGGGTGTGGTCAGATGATTTGACGCGGTCGGCGACGTGAGTCTGTTTGGTGTGTTCCGCACCATCGGACGTAGTAGGAGACAGTTGGACGTAGTTCTGGCCGATTACACATGTTGAATCGGCCATCGTGGTCAACGAGCGCCCGGATTGGCTGTGTGTCCCGTCCACAATTTGTCAAACAGCCCGAGTTTAACATCAAAATATAAGGAACTTTCTGTTCTACAACTACTTCATTATGTTTCCACATCTGTGACGCTAATGTGCTGCAGTTAGCTTGCCTTAGCTTGTAGCCTCGTGCAGATAAAAATATAATTCTCCCTCTGAGGCAAATAGCTGCAATAATCCAGTCCCTTTTATTCATTACTATGATCAGACCAGTTTAATCTAGTGCGTATAATTATTATTGACTGATAAATACTTGAGTTGAACACGTGTGTTTTGGAATTTTATTTACTCGTGTGCGGAGTTTAGTGACTAGCGCCGCCTGCTGTTGTAAATAGTTATTACGTTTTGCACATGCGCACTGCTCAATCGTGGGTCTGAATCGCTCCGGTGTGTCTGCAGCTACTTTCAGTGGCGACAAGGGGAGACCTAAGGAGACGAGCAGTCGCCCCGCTTCTGCTGACAGTGGTCGGGCGTTGGGTTGGTGTGTCCCAGGCTTTTCAACTGAACAAGTTTGGGAGTTATGGTGAACGCTTGAATAAAGTTTGACTGACTGACTTATCTGACTGTTTTGTTTCGCCTTTTAGTCCAGAGCGCTTTATATGTGAAAAAAGTTAGACCAGTTAGGTATAGACCATTCAATGACAGTGCGCCTTATAATCCAGAGCGCCCTATAGTGTGGAAAATACGGTATTGGATGTAGAAGACAGTAGGGTTTCATCAGATGTTTTTTTATTAGTACAATCTAATTCCACCCTTTTCTTGCTGTGTCCCAACTTTTTTTTTAGGTGCATTGCAGCCATTAAATTCAAAATGAACTATAAAATGTAAATAAATAAATAAATATCACTTGGGTTGTATGATTCCTCTGACTACTCTTACCCTTTGCTTTAGCATTCCACTCACACTGAGAGCTCATCGTCCTGTAATCCTCCTTAAGTGCTGTTGCATTTTCCTCCTCTTAGCATCTCTTTTCACTTTACATAAACTGATGCTGCAGCCCCTCCGTGTTATGGCTTGAAGTGCTGACTTGATGACACGGTTGTTCCTTTCAGAGTGTTTTCAAAAGCCTTCACTAGTCTTCTCATGTTCACAGAAAGTTCGACTTGTGCTCTAAAGGTTGTGCAATGCATTACACTGGGTTCAAATGTCACAATGTAGTAAAGCCAGGAAATAGGTTTAATTTGTGATGGCAGGATATAAAGGTCTGTGAAAATGCAAAGCTAATAATCGAGAAAAAAATTTGAAAAATGTATTGTTTAAACCAGGTACTGTAACAATTTTCAAGTGTGAGTGTATGGCAACAAAAACAGCCTAAAAATCTCCTTGAAAAAACCTTCACAGTAAGCCCTCCCATACTTGCATTAGTCTAGAAGAATGACATCCTTTTAGGCAAGCTTGGATGTAAAGGCTGATACACACCGGGCCAAGAATCAGGGCGTCTGGCATGTTCGGACAGTCTGACGTGGATGGTGACGCAAGTCTGTGTGTTATGCACTGTTGGACGTAGTGGGAGACAGTTGGATCTAGTTTGAGCACACTGACTATACTGAATAGACGTGATTTGATTGGATTTATTGCTGATTAATGGATCAATATCTGCTCTTGTTAAAATTCAATCAGTTAAAGTAATCAAGTAACTCATCTACACTACTGATTGTACTATGTAACTGGGAACAGCAGTCTGTGTCTCAACAGAAACTTTTTAACATTACCAACAGTGTAATTTAGCTTTTCTGCATGTGATTAGATGTGAGTAGATTTTTCTGTTCTATGACATATACTTTTAGCCATATTGCTCTTGGCTATAAATGGAAGCCCGTCTGCATTTAACAAACCAAAATCGCAAATGGCTCGTCACATTCAGCCAGACTGTGAGAGGTACTGAAATGGTTTATTCATGTCATCCCTCCACTAAAATAGCATGCATAAATAAACATGTATTATAATAAGCCTGTCATTTCAACACTATTGGACTGAATCATAGGATCACAGCTGCTGGGTATTACTACAGCAGACAGCTAGTCCAATGCAGTGAATTAAAGATGAAAGTTAAGAGTTATACATTAAGAATAATACTTTTGCTCTGAGAAGCACAGCATCTTCTGCTTTATATAATCTCTGCCTTAAATCACAAGTATCAAGTATTAAAAAAAACACCCTGATTCTGATGTTTTGCCTGAACTGTGGACCCGCTGTATGTTTATGTAAATTTCTGATCTATATGTGAGGCCAGCTTTGACTTAAACATTTTCTGATCTTAATGTAATACATGCTAATGTGAGCAGCAATCTGAGGAACTGTTTTTATCTCTTCATCACCAGGAGTTCACATACTGCCACGGCATCATGTTTAAATACATTTCTGCACCCAAAGATTTGTTTTATTTGAACACCTGCGCTCAAAGCTTTGGCCGAGATGTCTCGACTATGACACACATTACATGTTCTCCTTAAGTTTCTCTACAATCTGTGGCTCTTGTCACCAATGTATATCAATAAATTACAATATTAACAGAAAAAGTGAAATTATTTTAGAAGCTCAATTAAAAAAATAATTAATCATCATTGTTAAAATAAATACAAGCTTTAATAATTCACTCTGTGTGTTGAATACTATATTAAAATACACTTTCTACCATATTCTTGTCAAAAACTAAAAGTTGATGTGCCAATGAAAGGGCCCGCACTAATTTACAAAACTCATGTCCATCATTAGCTTTTGATTAAACAAAAGAAGCAGCAGCAGCAGCTGTGGTGTTATCCTAGTGTCTGTTCTGATTGGTTTAGGCCCGCATTAACTTTCACCAGAATATGAGCGTTTGATCATTTCCAGCCCCAGTCATGAGTCTATGGATGCCTGTCTCCATAATTAGAGCAGACCAGACACTCATGGGTCTCCCCTGACACGTCCCCTTCAAAGTCTAAATATTAATGTGAGTCTAAACGCCTTCACCAGTGCTATAATTATGGATACAACAAAGCGAGAGGCGCTAGAAAGAGTAAAAAAATAGTTGGAGTGGGAAGTAGAAATGGAAATGGCCTTGCACTTTCCTAAACACAGTCAGTTCCATTGTTGGTTGTGCAATAGACATTAATATACATTCTAAATTTCTATGTTATATTGGACAAGTAGTTACAGAAATGTGGTTAAACTGGGTGCTGTTTATTCAGTAATTTTTAACAAATATATCAAACTAAACTTTTTATTTTTGTTGTCTAAACACATCCTGGGTGCACAGAAGTATAACAGTTCATAAGATTCACTGAAAACAAATTCAAAACCAACACTGACCACAAGACTCGCTCTACCTTAAGATGTCATAAAATACAGATACAGAAGCTACACCCTGTTCCTATAAAAAATGAAGATGCTTAGACTTAAGAGTTCAATGAGTATAAATCAAATGGAGTCACAACAGCCCTTGTTTTCATACACATTTTGTCAGTTTAGCTCCATTTAGCTTTGGGGAATCTGCCAAAAGGTAGCTGGGCAGACAACCAAAACAAAACTGAGGGGCGCATAAAGTGGCTGGTGCAGGAACTTTCACTAAAAGCTCTTTCCTTGTTTAGGAATATAAAAACACTCTCAGCCATGTCAAAATGGCAAGTAGGTCAGTCAGTAGAGTTGTTCACCCACTAACCTGAAGGTTGGTCATCGTTGTGTCCTTGGGAAAGACACTTCACCCACCTTGCCTGTGTGAATGTGTCAGTGTAATTGTGTGATTGGTGGTGGTCGGACGGGCCATAGGCGCAGAATGGCAGCCACGCTCTCGTCAACGAGTGTTAATGGGGCGTAAATGAATAATGCACTAAACTGTAAACCGACTCTGAGTGTCTAGAAAAGCACTATATAAGACTAATGCCTTATTATTATTATTATAGAACAACTTACATATACAATATAGGCTAATCCTCTGACCAAAACCATAATTTATAATTATGCCAGCTATATGAGGTATTTAAATCATACTGCATATCAGCCTTTTTAGTCAAAGTAATCCACCAAAGCCTGAGTACAAATGTCTAATATTAGTGAAGATGATGTGTAGGCAGGAGCCTTACTGTGTGTCTAGTCTATATTTAGCTTTGTAAGTAAACTGTGGGTGAAGGCAGCCAGGATTCCTGTTACAATATGATTTATGAGCTTAGAAAAAGTAGATTCTTCTTTCTGTTCAACAGAAACACAAATTCTTTCCACTCATAAATAGAGTTTTCCAAATTTGTATTTGGAAAATAAGCATTTTCCCATTGTAAAAGGAAATGTTGGTGAAAAGGACAGATCTTAAGACATCCTTTATAGCCTTTACTAACATGTGTTAGAGTGTGCTGGCATACTCCAATAAGGCACACTCCCACTGGCTGTTGATTTAATGGCTGGCACAATGTGGATAAAAAATGGCAATGCATTCAAAAGGTGGTGGAGATAATTGGTTTGCATTGGTCTAAAGCTAAACTTGATCTAAATTTCTCAGTATTTTGAAGTGACAAATTGGTCCAGTTTAACATGTTTTACATATTAAATTAAAAGTAGCTATGCTGGTCTTGTATGGGGAAGGGTGTTTTCGACATTGACAAATGAGTTAGTGGAGCAAGTCGTAACTATTTCATGAATTTATGATAGCTTTACTCAGCTAAAACCAACACCTTCAGATTTTTATGATTGAACATCTGACTGCTGTGAGAAGCATCACACTGTCAGCCGTACACAACACAAGAAAAACTTAAGTACTATGTTAAAACTGTGGCTTTTCAATTCACATTAAATGATTGAATAAATGTGTTAAACCCTGGCCCACTGCCTACTGTCATTTATATGCAAATTGCGTAGTAAGTCTAAACTCCTCTTTACTTGACACAAGGCAAAATGACTGCAGTTTCCCTCAGAAGGTGTCAGACTGGATGACTGTGTGCTGCGAGAACTATGCAAATAAGCTGACAGGAAAGTTCATGGGACATTAAACCAAGGTCTTCGCAATTAAAACCTCATGTTTACGTGCCCTCCCCAAAGGCCTGGGTTGGACCTCATCAGGCCATGCCCCCCACCATTGACAAGTGCTTTGATTAACATCTCACCACTACAATTGCTCTTTAGAAACTGACACATACCACCCAGGATGACAAGCAGAGGCAATCCAGGCCTTTTGAACTGATGAGCCAGCTAAAACATAAGGAAAAAGATGCCCAGTCAGTGTATCATCACCATTCTATTGACTGGTAGTGAATGTGGCCATTTTACTGTAAAAGACTATTACCTCAGTTATCGTGTCATTGTTATGGCCGCTGTGAGTCACGTCCACAGCCGAGCAGGTGTGTTTTTGTGTGCGGCGGATGTTCAGTACACTGGGACACTAAGCACCTGTCAAGGGCAGGAGGAACACATCATCTTCCTGTTTGTTTCTCTCCGCCACTGTTCATGTCGCTGCCACTGATTTAAACTGAGACAAGTGATGCTAGTGACACTTTTGTAAGCTTAGCAGTCAATCACACAGGTTTCATTTTAAAAAATACTTGCCTATCCCAGCCACAAGAAGTCACAAACCAGTGTGTTCTTTGTGCCAGTCCCAAGCCCAATTAAATGGAATGGATTGTGTTAGGTAGGGCATCCAGCATAAAACCTTTGTCAAATCAACACGCGAATACACAGTATAGGGAGTGGTTTATTTCCTGTGTCGACCCGGAAAAGGAAAAGCCAATTATAATAAAATGTATAAGGCTGTATACACAACTCCTAATATTTCCAGGGAGATATGACAGAGTCTTAGTTTTCTCATATTGCCAGGTTATTACCACAAAGGCGGTTCAACATACAAGTGTCTTCACATGCTTTGTACAATGAGTTAGAGTCTGAAGGAAAATGATGCTACTATAATGTTTCTGTGACACTCTAGATACTTTTCTGGCTGTTGATTAGGACCACAGCAAGTTCCCTAAGCCAAGACTCCTTCAAAATCACTCTTACAATATTTTACAGGCCAGGTTTGAAGTTACAACACAATAATGATATAAGTATAATATAATATATATTATATATAGTATATAAGCACACTTTTACGAATTCTGATATGGACTTTTTTTTATCTCCAGCTCTCTCCCAAAGAAACTCGAGCCTTTGCAGTTTGATGTATGCCCTGATCTGGTCTAATTTGAGGGTTCAAATGTTCAGATGTGTGAGGCTGCTTCCTGCTGGAGCCCACTTCCTGTGGCAATGCACTACAAGCACAGTGGGGGCAAGCCGGAAAATATATCTAATTAAAAATAATGATGACTGGTGGAGAGTGCCTCACTCTTTACTCTGAAATATCTTGTCACCAAATGCTTGAATGACAAGTGGGTGACACACACTGTGCTTTGAGGAACAGAGAGCAGCACTGGTGAGCAACATGACCAGCAAAAAGCTGGATCAAATTTAAAGCATTACTCTGTTGATTAATTGACATGTAACAACACTGAGTGTGGTTTGTTGACTTTGACAAAGCGCTTAATAACTCTGAGTCATGACCTTCTGTAGTGTGCTTTAAAGTTCAGAACCCCCCACCCCTCCTTCAGTGGTTGCAATCTTCAACCCCAGCTCTTGTTTGACTCTTGTTTATTTCCTTCTTTTCAACTCCCCTAACTATATTTTCTTTCTCTGTGTCACCATACCTTGCCGGAGACGTAAACCACACGCCCATACATAATGTAAAGCGGATATTTACATTACAAGATTAGTACCTTGTCTTAATAAATGGCTGAAATAAAAGAAAATAGACAGCTACAACTAATGCATTTTTAGATTCAATCAACCAGGAACCAACATGTTGTTAACAATGATATTCATTCTTTATAGTTGTCTAATGTAAGATGACAGTTGAAGTCAAAGAAGTACTCTGTGACTATGAGCTGTGTGTAATTGTGGCTTGATGCAGACACAAGACACAAATAGCAACCATTCTGTTACAGTCTGTTTACATTTCCTAACTTTGCCAGCTAACTATGACCTACACAGACAAGGGAACTTAATCGATTGTGTGTGTAAAAGGTACAATATAATATACAAACATCCAACTTTTTAATTAAAGCGACTTGAAAATAAGCCATGGTCCGAGTCTGACTACAAATAACCCACTGCTCCAAATCCCTGACCCGCTGTATCCGGTGTAAACAGGGAAATACTTACCGTAAAGAAACTCAACTCGTCCCCGAAGCACACTTTTCTCCAGCGACTTATAAGGACAGAGACAACTGCATTGGTCAGTCTTCTAGTCCTCCGATGACAACAACATATTCCCAGCGCAGTGACAAATGTGACAGCGATGTAGCCACGGCGTCTTCTTTGTTGCGGTAAACAGGAGCTCGATCAGCGACGCTGGCAGCTGAGACCGAGGCAGAACATCTCCGTTTACTCCACAGAGCGCGCCCTGATTGGCTGGCTCTGTCGTGACGTAGGACGGTACCCTGACCCTATTGGCTGGGGACCTCATGGTGCGTTCAAGTCTGTTAATATTCGTGCGTCTTCCTGTATAAAGTTTTATTCCCATTAAATAGATACTCCCTCTGACATTAGATAGATAGTTTTGTATTTTCCCCCATTACTTTTAGTTTAATTTGTTTGAAATTAAAATAGTGAATTTTATATATTTTTAGGCATTTACTTTTGAAAATTTCTAGCTGTCCCCAATGCCATTATCCACTTTTATTACAACAGTTCGTATAGTTTTATTATCTGTTTATATATTTTCCGATCCTAAAAATATTTAAATTGTAAAACAGGACTGGTTGTAGTAGTGCACCACCACTCAAATGCTTGCTGTTCAGAATCAATAATACGAAATATCCTAAGGCAATTTTAAAATCCTGCGTTTAGCCACATGTACAATGATGGATTATTTCAATTTCCATTCATCCCGTTTATTGATCTGTTCTGCTACAGGTTAAACGCATTAGAGGACAATATGGAAAGCGATAATTTTATACTTCAGTAACTGAGACTTGAATGCGCTCTGTGGGTGCTTCTCTTTTAGACATTTAGCGCCATCTGGCGAAATAATTAACGCAGCCGTTAATTACAACTCTAAACAAGACTGGCAACCTGGAAAAGTACAAAAAGTGGGACAAGTTGTGCGATTTGGTAGGACAAGGAGGGACGGACTCAAGAAATAAATGTTTTGATATACAAATCTAACTTACCAGCTTACTGAGATACAAGATGCTTCAATTTAGGGCCTATAAAACACATGATGTGCCGTTTTTGTTTTTTTAACCACAAAACCATATAAAACCATATATTCCAACCTCTCAAGATGGGATTCCCACAAATATTTATTTTACCTTTTTATTCTACATTTTACACAAGAAATATTGACCTTACCTTGGTCCTAACTTGAATCTCACTTGATCCACTAAGCACAAATGAAAAAGTGGGACATTATCTTAAGTGGGACAATGGGACAGATGCCTAAATGGCTGAGCAGTACAACCAAAATAGGACAGGTGGTCATCCCAACTGTGTCCTCATGCATGTATTATGTCCCACACAAACTCGACCCGCCCCGTTAAACACACAAAAGCTATGCCCACATTTGACCTGGTGATTTTTATTTGTTTTGTTTAAAAAATAAAATAAAATACAATGACAGAAAACTGAGGTGGACAAAACCTGATTGAAGCTGCATTCTGCATAATCACACAGGCGCACATTCTAAATTAAATATACTAAAAGCAAAGAAAATATGAAATGTTCCCACATTTGTAACATTACTGATTTACAAACAAGACCAAGAACTGTGTCAAATATTTGACTCTTAAAGGAGACCAAAAATGTCCAAACGTCAATGTATTTCACACATTCCAGTTCAGACTTTGCTTATCAAGAATTGTAATGGTGAATAGCTGTAGAAATACAAGACATTGGTGACACTAAAGATTTTGTCAGCAGCCTCACTTGAGGGTGAATTTACAGCCTGATACCAAAAGGTTTTTAATGTCTGTTAACTATATAGAATTTCACAAGAATTCTTTACAGAAAATATTTAATTTGGTCTCCATAAGGGAACAATCGTATGAAAAGCCTCATAACAAAATAGTGTACTGATGCCAAAAAATATATTTAAATGGAAATGAATGCACGGACAAATGCAAATGTAAACAAACAAAACAAAAAGCATTGTGTTGAAATTTTCTGCACAAAAAATAGCCAACTCTGAATAAACCCATTTTAGATCTGGTTCACACTGGTTAGTCTTACCGTACTTTCATCACACATGGCAGTATACAGTTAAAACCTACACATGTAACAAAAAAATGTCAACCTATATTATTGTCAAAGGTCTCAAAACTGAAAAAAATAAAAACACCAACTTGCAAATGCCAACTACATGATGAGGACCTAAAATAGGATATGCAGATACAGCATGTAGTTTATTTACACATATTTAAACATCCTTCACAGCTACAGAGAACTCAAAACTGTACAATATATCTGCTATAAGAACAGTTGCACAAAATACCATTTTAATATACAATAATACTTTTATCATTTACTGTTCACACAATAAAATGCAAAGCACAAGCCCCAAAAGGCCACAAAAGTGCATGTTTTCAGGTTGGTTGGAAGCCACTAGAAAGGAGAACTGGCAATGAGGGAAATAAAGCTGCCATTCTTGTACAGTAGCTCTTCCACACTCAACTAGAAATGTGTCTTTTTAAATAATTGTTAGAGGAGGGTCATCTGTATAGGAGTAATTTATTGCACATGCACAGACACTTTTTTAATATGGTGACCACACATATTTGTATAATCTAATATAAATGGATGTAATTCCTTAGCAACAACCTCCCACTTTAAAATTGACCCTCGCCTTGACATTATATTCAAGTAGTGGTACTGCAATAGCACATACTATTAGATGTATTTGGTCAGTCAAAATAGAGCTGAGTGCCTCATGTCAAGAGAAAATCCAGCACTCAGTTCATCAAACAATTCAGTTAAATTTAGTGTCTTGAGTAACAGACCATAAAAGTTTAAAAAAACAATTGCTTTCAAATAGATTAGTTCAATTACCTGTGCATTACAGAGCGACTTTACTTAGTAAGTGTCTTTTTACCACATTATTTTTGTTAACATACATTCTAGTAGCTTAACATTTGAAGTGCAAATTGTTGATGTGTGACCTTCAGTTACAGTAATGTTGAATAATGAAGTAACATTGGGATTGTTTTCCAGTCAACTGTTAAGTGTTTCCAGGCATTTCCCATTCACAATATCAAGTGCACCAGAGGAAAAGGCTGCATTTTAAGCTTTAAACTCTTTCGATAAGGCCACTGATGTGTGCTTTGTCCTATCAAGGTACCATGTAGTCTAGTCTCCCACTCCTCTCTTTCCAATCAAAGCAATCTTTCTCCTCTATTCAACATTCTTCACTCACTAGCTCATTAGCATTGTCTGATAAACTATAAAACCAAAACTGTTTTGTTGTACTGTTTTTTCTTTAAAAATGAGTAATTTTTCTGGTATGCTCAAGTATATTCCTTTGGTCTTCAGACAGGCATCCTTTCCAACATTTCTGCTTCGCCTCTGAGGAAGGTCATCTAACACCCAAGCAGGTAGACCACTACTTCATATGTACACATCATAATGGCTGTGTTGGGGATTTGTCGGACCAAGTGTGTGGTTAGGCCACGGTACAGTGCTCGGTATCCTTCCTCCTTGGGGACAGTCAATAAAGTTTGAAAGAAAGAGCGATACTTGCTGCCCTCCTCTCGTAGCCGTGTACGGATCACCTCTGAAAAAAACAAATTAAATTTTGTTGTTACAAATTTTAAGTTAAACTGTACTGATATATAAAAAACAAGAGGTCTTACCATGTGGATAAGCAATGGTTGTGGCACAGGTTTTGGAGGTAGCAGCTGCAAGCATCATTCCCACAAAGTCAGAAGCATCTTTTACAGCCTCGTCCTCTTCGTCCATGCTGGTGTGAGCTTTGGACTCCAGCAGTTTACGCTTGATGCTCTCATAAATGACAAAGTGGATCACAGTCTCAGAGATGCCAGCGTATGAGGCCGACATGCCTCTGTAGAAACCTCTAAGACCATCCATCTGGTAGACCCGCCGCACACACTCAAACGCATTCATGCGGCGCTCTCCACGGTTTCTGTGGCCAATAAACAGTGTTAACTAAGCAGAACTACTACATGTTATTTACACACTAAGAAGTGAGAGCAATTATTATGATTATGTATGTTTCATGATTCTCACCTGGCATCCAGCTGCATACGAGTCTTGATGAGCCAGATTGGGTTGGTGGCTGTGATGGCTGTAAACCCTGAAAATTTAGAAGATTTTAACAGGTCACAACACGTACACATATTTACAAAAAATACAATCAGCCTAATTTTTATGAACTAAACAAGAACAGTGGAAAAGCACTTTAATAGTAAAAAAACAGCTTTGATGTTGACGATGAGCCTTTAGAAATGCATATTAATTGTGTACAACATACAAAGAGAGATGATCTATTTGTTAAAATGATTACATAGGGGCACGCTGCGTTAACCACTTCAAGAAATTCCTTATCTAATAAATGTATATTTCTGAACAGAACTACATTTCATTTTGTAAATATTTTGTTGTAGATTGCTGAATATTGTTTATTGTTATTGTTATGAATATAAAATAACTAACAATGTCAAGATAACTTTTAACAGTCACAACAGAATGGCAATATTTTAAGACATTTCTACGATACCTGCTGTACCGAATGCACTTCATTTATGACTGGACAGATGCATTACAATACATTTATAAGCTTTCAAAAGCAGTGGTTGTGGTAGTTGGCCATAACACTGGAGGAGGGTTCAGTCTACTTATTTTACTACAGCCAGCATACCAACAAGAAAAAACAAAATGGTGCCTAGAGAACAATGTTTAATTATTAAACAGGGCTAAAGTGGGAAGACTCTGATGTGGACTGTATTGCAGTTTTACAAGTGGAGCAGTGGATAATAGTATTCTAATGGGACAAAACTGTTAATACAGTGCAGTAAAAAGCATGTTGTATGGATTAAGTGGATACTGATGTACTAATGTGGGTAATTTGTAGCATTTGTTATATCTTTTTTTAATACTTTTTTATATCTTTTTAGTATTGTTTGACTGCATGCAATTCGTATATGTATAATTATATAATGTAAGTGTATAATTTTATGACTGTGAATTGAAATGCAAATGTACAGTTATTCTGTAAAATACAACAACTCCCAAGAAAATGCTAAGACCACTGCAAATCTATGTACACAACACAACCCTAAGTGAAGACAACTGCATGAAGAGAGGATTGCACAGGTCTGTAGAAGAGAGAGGAGAGAAGGTAGAAAGAGGGAAAAGTAGCATCTATGGCGTGTACTCACGAGGGAGGGGCAAAGCTCCTCCAGCTCCTCCCCGCTGCAGCTAGAAGCCTGCAGATTTGGGGGGCTCAGATGGCGGGGGTCTCCCACCCAATCACGCAGGGGTGAAAGCTTTACAGTAAAGCCCTAAAATAGACACAGGCTTTTCTGTACCACAGTCACACACAACAGCAGTCACATCTAACCCAGCCCACCCCTCTGCAAACTCCACTAAAGCTTTACTCAAAAATTTTATTAGTGTATATTATTGTAACATGTTATTATAGCATTTCACATACTTCCATTAAGTCTTTCTCTTAACTCCTGCAAACCTACTATAGAATTATATGATTTTCTTCAGTGCCTTTAAACTCCCCTTTCAATATATATATATATATATATATAAAATATTGTGACTACATATAATGTTAAATAAAGATGTTAAATGGTACAGAAATGCTAACCTTGTCATTTGTGTCTTATACACAAAACGTGGAGTGATGTCAATGGAAATGTAAATGAAAATAATCTGATAAATAAATTCTTCTTAGTGATAATTTTATGGGACTGGTATACAACATGTCAAAGGAGTTTTTAATGCAATAACTTTGAATATAATATAATATAATATTATATCACAAAGAACTACTTCTCTACAAAAAAATAAGAACCAAATCTCTATAATATTATGCTATACTACATGACAAATGTTTACACTTTGCACTGGACAAAACCTTTTAATCAAACTTTGGTGAGGTCAAAGGTTAGTTAATGAAACAAGTAAAGGAATGCAATATTTGAGTACTAGTCACCTGCACAATGCTGATGATCCATTGCATCAGGTCTTGTTGTTTTATTAAAGTATTTAACATAGTTATCACAAATCACATTTAATTGTGCACCTCTCTGAAACGCAACTGGAGCCTCAAAAACACTGATAATATTACTATGACAACTAATATAACTGATATTACTATGCCTCTGAAGCACAAACATCCAAGTTTTTCATACAGACCATATTCCAGATGGGTGCATTGCAACAAGAAAATAAGACTATGAAATAGTTTAAACTCATCATACTTAATAAACATTTGATGCTGCATTATACTAAGCTAGGTTTCCAAGCAGTGACAAGGTTAGCATGTCTTTTTAACAATATGTGGTTACTTTACTATGTTGATGTCACAAGACGACAGACTAAGAGGAAGAGGTTGTGCATATAAAGGCAGTAACAAAAACTAATGAGAGCCTAATACTACAAACAAGCAGCAGGCAACACTGCTATAAGCAATGATAGTGTCATTACAAATTAATAACCAATATGAATCTTCTCATAAAAAGAAAAATCACCATGGTTTTGCTCATACCAGTGGAAAGAAATAGGGTGCTACCTGACGCGTCCGCCCGCGTGCCATGGGCCCCGGTTGACCAATGTGGGCCGTGATCTCTCCTCTGTACACACAGAGCAAAGAAGGGGCCCAGACCACACTGTTTAAGTAACAATGGGGATGTTAAACCGTTAACAGAGGCCTTCAAAGAGGTCTCAAGAAAAAAAAAAAAAAAAAAAAGTAAAAACAGATGAGAAGGGCGAGGACAAAAATAAAACAGGACATGGGGACAAGGGGGCTGAGAGCAACCGAAAGCACAACCTAAACTTTAAGGACCAGAAGCTTTTCACTCTATAGAGGAAATACAGCAAGGTGCGTCCAGTACTATTAGCAGCACAGAGGTCCAGGTTGATATGTCTCATCTGCATTTACAAGACTGCTGAGCTAGGCAAACACAATATTTCTACTGTAGGTTCAAACAGTTACTGAAGAAGAAAATTTTAATATACCATGATGAAAATGCATAATAATTGCAAAAAACAAGCCAGATTATGCTGTAAATGTTTTGTCCATAAAAAAATATTTAACATAAAGTTAATGAATGGGACTCTGATCCTGATAGTCTTAAATTGTGCTTTCTTTAACTGTATGACTACAAATAGTAATTTTTTTTTTAAAACTACAATTATTAAGCTTTAACATGCTTTTGGGATCAACAGGATTTACTTGTCTTTTAATTTAAATATTTATAAATATTTGACATGTAATGGAAAGGGATAAATACAACAATAAAACCATAAAACTCTAAATTTAAACAAAGAAAACAAAATACAAAAACAGATGAATTAAGAGACATCTATCAGCCAAATGTAGGAAATCAGTTTAACCTCAGAGAGATGTATTGACCAGGTAAAGTGACTTGAAGTAAGACCTACAGACACAACAGTGGGGGGAAAAAAAGAGCCATTATTACCTGCCATCCCAGCTGACGCCATGTGCACCACGGTAGAATCAGGCTCGAGCACTCCATTTAGCTTCTCCTTGGCAGTAGAATATGCTGCAAAGTAGATTGCTCTAGTAGAAAAAGCAATGCAAATGTAGAAACCCTTAGTCCTTGTAAAAATTTACAACAAGCCACAGTGTTACAGTATTTTGCTAAACTAAATTCATAAATGACCTTCAGGGTGTCTTTTTTCGAATCCATAAATACTGTTCTAGCCAACATGGGGAAATCTGCAAGAAAATGGCTCATGATGCCAGTGGCCTTAATCTCTATGAATACTGTGCACATTCTGTGTAGAGAGTTTTAGCAGAAAGCCCACTGGGCTATGTTGACATCAGAATTAGCATAGAACCTGCTACAGCATTCCAGCTTTCTATAGCAAGTCTCACATTTGGACAAGCTAACCACTGAATAAAACAACTGAGAGAGTAGCGGTGGGTGAAACATGGCCAAAGTTAAAGTCATGGAGGCTGTGACTCATACAGAGAGAACACAACAGGAAGCGGATCACCCTAATCATGTGACACTGCATTTTCTATGGCAAATCAGATCAGAGACTATGCCTCACTGAGATAAAGCACAACTATTACAAATAGTCACATGACAAAAGTTGCAGCTTGATGCCCTCCATTACTGTCACACTGATTAACTGTAAGACAACCAGTTATGTAACCAACCAAGCAAGAGAGAGAAAACTACTTTAAGCTGGAAATGGAAACAAATCTGTTTCAGATTGTGAATTTATGGTTTGTGTTTATTTTTGTGGATTTTGTGGTCATCATAAATGTATGTTGCAGCATAAAGGCAGTCTGTCCTCCACTCTGACAACTATGTGCAAACCGTTCAATAATACACATAGGCAAACACACCAACACACCCATATGCTACATAACTGCTCATACCTGGAAGGAGCCACACCCACAAGGTTTGGTCCTAATCCTCTGAAGAGAGAACGAGCCCCCTCCCGCTCAAGGATCAACCTATGGAGAAAAGAAGCATTTCATTTGATATGTACTGTATGTATTCGCATTACAGTCTTAATTATAAAGGTTATGCGATGCATGTCTTCAAGACCTTAGACTCACTGCTAGGGCTGTCGCGGTGAGAGAATTTCCCCTGCGGTAATTATATGCGACTCAACACACCGCGGTGTGCGGTATAGGCGGTATAGCATAAGCTAAACAAACAAATTTTTATTATAAAAATAAATTAAAATATAGTTAAGCCTCTGCTTTAACAAACACCCAAGTCAGGCACGAGTGATAATGTCCTTGCAACGCGTGTAGCGTGGTAGCTTTAGAAAAACCCACATGTTTACCTTATGTAGTTTGAGAAATGAGCTAAGGAGGCCAGCAGTGCTCCCCGCAGCACAGACTTTACAGATCAACTGTGCCACACATGTACCTGCGTCAGGTGAGAGGGCAGAGAAAAACCTCACCTAGTTATCGCGTCACCAGGTGAGTGGATTGTCAGTAGAGTCTACGGCTCCTCCTCTGAGTAACGCGTAAAGGCTGATTTATACTTCCGTGTCAAATCGACGGCATAGCCCTGACGTGCACCTGGCCAAAAATCAATGAAGCAGCGCAGCACGTGCAGAAGCCTTTTCCTTTCTCACCATTAACCCTCTGTTCTCCACTCCCAGTGTCTCTGAGTGCATATACGTGCGTAAACATTCAATGCTTCATGGTTTACAGTAAAATTAAACTGTGCATCCCATTAGTGCATCAGTAAAATGATAAACTGCGGTTACTGCGGTCGCTTGTACCCCAATGCGGTTGGATTAATAACAGCATGGTATGACAATAATGCGGTCACCGCGACAGCCCTCCTCACTGCTGTTAAAAATAGGTTAAATGTTACTTTAAAATAAGATATTATCAGCACAAGGGATATGAACAGAAATACAATACCCAACTGCAGAAGTCAAAGTTTGGTGCAGCTTTTTATTAGAGCTCAACCAATATGGGTTTTTCTATGGCCAATATTATGTTATATTATATTATGTATTATTATGTATTTGGAAACATGTGCTGAGCTCTTTATAGCCAGGACCCGGTAAAATGGTTGATGTTTATCCATATCTGACTTTGGTTATGTGGAGAGGACATTACGTGACGTGCTCTGAATGTGCCATTTTATTTCCCAATTGTCTTTCCAGAGCACATGTGACATAAGTCACAGTGTTTTGTTCTTTTATTTAAGTGCGCGTTAAAGCTACAACTAAACGCGCTGAGGGTCACAGGATGAAAGTCAGGAGCTTGTTTTACGCAGAGAAGATTGCGTGCTCCACGGCAGTGACTAAAAATAAGTGAAAGCAAAAGAAGACGGGCGTGTGTTTATTGGAATCTTAAAGCTCACCGCACCACTGTTTTGTGCTCATTTTCAGACTTTGCAGGACTCAGACTGCAGAGCGCAGCTTAGTCTTAGTCCTCAGTGTTTTAGCATCACAGGTGATTCACCTGTGATGCCCGCACACAGATAAGTCCAGTCCAAGAAGTACAGTCTATAAAGCTGAGACAAAGAGGAAACTATGACAAATAGATATTTAATTAACTCATGCTGTTGCCATCTCCTGGACAGAACTGGGAATTGCAACTCCAACTTCCTTCATTTTATTCTGTCAAAATGACAGACACCTTCAAAAGTTTCTGTCAAAGTTATAAATAATCTGTCAATGAAGAAAACTTCTTGGTTATCATAATCTCTGAGCCGCAATCTGAACAGTGCTTGGCTGTCTGCCGGGTGCACATCAGCTAAACTGCGAGCGCAAAATACAAGGCTTTTATGTCTCATACATTCATTTTTAGTCCAGTAACTGTCAGTAACATATGTGTAAGTACTTAGTTTTATGAGAGACTTTATAAGAATGGCTCTAGAAAACCACAAGATTTTAAAGTATTAGGGAAGTTGGAGGCTGGAACTAAATTTCCTCTGCTGTTTACTCAGTGGGTGGTGTAGAGCATTTATGGGGCCTACAGCACCTTTTGCTGGACAAATACAGGTACTACAGTTTACTTTTCTTCACACTTAAGCGTTTTTGTGTAAATGCGAATCGCGGGCAGCATGACTGTTGCATTTTCCTGGCCAGCGTTGTCATGTAAACAGGCCCTTAGTCTGTGACTGCAATGCTCATAGCTGCGGCTAGAGCTGGGTCCTTCAGTCACATGGTTGCCCAAACAAATGCCTGACCAAAAATTAGCTTTAAAGCTCAAGCACAGGCTGATATTCATAAAAATATAAAAATCAGCCTGATACATCACCCAAACCGATATATCGGTCTATCTCAACTTTTAATGCCCTGTGAAGTTGAGTATTTTTAACTTCTTGGCCAATCACCCCTGGCAGGACACTTAATACAGCTGGACAACCAAACAAGCTGTCAAATAGTAGATACATTTACTAGTCAGTTGTTTGTTGTTTATGGTTGGTTCATTGATTCACAGCATATTTCTTTATAAATCTGTATCCAATCCCAGAGGCCTCAGTTAAAATAAGTCAATGCTGGAGACAAATCAATCTACTATACATTAAAAAAATGTAAAGTGAGAAAACTGTGACAAAAAAAAGTTTGACATAGTCATACGAATTGTCTTGATTACATGTTGCCCTACTTCAGTTTGGGCAAGTTTGTTCCTCCCAGTTACCACTCGTCCTTCTTCCTCTGCTCTGTATCAAATATTTGTGGTGTACTATTTCAGCTAGCGTTTGTTTACTTAGTGGCAATGCAAGGCTGGCTTATTCTAGCACATCCTAAATATAATCTTTGAAATAACTGTGCTGTCTTTGCATATAACTATTGTGCCACTCTCATGCTTATTTAAATTTTCTGCTAGCTGTAGCTGAAATGCTAAAAAAAATAATTTCAAAACACAGAGGAAAAAAATATTCTTTATATTTTGCTAAACCTATACAAAAGGCAATTGTAAAGGAAATGTGTCAAATGACATGCCTAAACTACATGACTCATAAGTCCATTTTAGAAATATTGATAAAATGAGTTTAACATTCCTTTAAACATAAAAAGGTGAAATCTATATCAACAACGTTACAATATTTTAATAATGTCTTTTGATATAACTTTTGATTAAAATGTGATTAAAACAGCACAATAGAATGTGGCAGACAAAATAATATGTAGCTATAATAGTAGACAAGACTCTTACTTGAGACAATGCAAAGGTCCAGGGGGGGCCATGCGGGCCACACTGGCTCCATTGACAGTGCTGAGCTGGACTTCAGAGACGTATAGTGTGATAGAGGAGGACTGCAGTCTGGTCTTTACTACCTCTAATGGACAGGTTAGAATAGCGCCCACTGTTCCACCGCATCTAGAAAAAGAATATTGAAGTATTGATACTAATAATAATGCATTAGTCTTATATAGCGCTTTTCTAGACACTCAAAGTCCCTTTACAATTTAGTGCATTATTCATTCACTCCTCAGTCCCACTTGGTGGTGGAAGCGTGGCTGCCATTGTGCGCCTACGGCCCCTCTGACCACCACAAACACACAAGCACACTAACACAGTCATACAGGCAAGGTGGGTGAAGTGTCTTTCCCAAGGACACAACGACAGTATGCCAAGCTGGGAGTGGACTGCCGACCTGCAGGTTAGTGGGCAAGCGTCTCTACCAACTGAGCTACTGCCACCCCAAATTACTATTACAATATGGGGAATTTTAGTAAGTAAGCCTTGCAATCCAATAGATCAATGATATAGAATAACATCTAGACATAATCAGAATATTCGTCAAGCTGCAGGCTCTTACAGGGTAACACTGGCTATATTTACCTTTGAAATGATGACCCACATTCATGCACACAAGCAGTGATGACCCTTGCCCTACTTTCTTGGCTGTGCTGTTACATGTAGTATGTGTCAATAGCAGCAGAGGAAGCACTCTGCTGCATGTCTCCTTGTCTTTTTTGGTAGAGGAAAGAACATTTGGCTTAATCATGTTTTTTGTGCAGGCAAGATAGCAAAAGAGTGTGGTGTCTAATCAGATTACTACATGTTAATGTCACTGGTTGTAGTGTAGAGTGTGTAGAGTCAGAAAGTCATTCAGCTAAAGACAAAGGACTGCTGCAACAATGACGAGTTAACTAGACAATCTGTGCTGTTAGGGTTTATGATATTTATGTAAAAGAGTTCTTATGATGCTACTTATTCTAATAATTCACTGTCAGGAAGGCATATACTTTAAGTTTCTTTACAATTTAAAAGGGCACAAATGGACTGAAACTGCATATACAAGCGTTATATATTTGCTATGTGGTTGCAACTTTCTTGGTTTCTAAAATCCACGTAACATTACAACCACAACTTGGTATTATTATTTAGTCATTGGCCACTCTTCTGATAGCTTAGTTACCAAAGCACAACGTATCTTTAATATCAGCCTCTGCTTAGAAAAGTAGGTCGACACCGTTTTGCTGCTGCTAAACGACACGAGCAAGATAACCCCGGATTATTTAACATGTAAAATGAATATCTTTGTCCTTGATATGAGTCCATCGTGTAGACCTGTCATTTTATTGAGCAGTTAGTCTTTTAGTGGATTATGTACCAAGCTCAGCGACCCGCGACCACTGCAGCATAAACGGCCCGTCTCTAGGTAACGCTAACGTTAACGTTAGCTCGATAAACCTGTGATTAGCGCTAGCTAGTTACATACTGTTATACGATTTAAAAAAAAAAAAAAAAAAAAAAAAAAAAAAAAGAAAGAAAGACAGGCCTGCATGTGTTTGGCAGATTAACATACATTTACAGATTATCTTACCCTCCAGCAAACAAATGAACCAGTGTGTCCCTTTGGCTCATTATATAGCATGCTCCGCCGCCAGGCAGAGCACCTCACGGCTGACACAGCGGAGAAACTCTGCCTTGGTCTGGTCCTTTTGCAATTAATTCTGCCTTTGAGAAAAAAGATGCTCACTGCGATGGATAACTTCGACTTCGACGACGACTCAACAGCGGCGATGATTCAGTCTAGGCCCTCAGCCCCTGTCACCACTACTGTCAGCGTGTTGTCCAAGACTCAGCAGTGCGGGACCACTCGGCTACGTGCTCGAAGACAAATAAATCCCAACCTAGACTCTGACTAACCATTTTATGGAGCACCTACGACACTGACTTGATTTGCCCCCCTGCTTCCATCACTGCAGCGCCAGGGTTGGGACGACACGGGAGACAGCTAATAGTATTTACTGTACAGCGATAGGCAGTGAAACAACGCCTGCTATTGGCTACAGCCGTCAGTGACATCACCTGTGCCCGCCCTGATCATGCTCTGTTCACATGCACATCAGTGACGCGCATCAATGAACGATTCCCAGGGATAAAATATTGTCAATGTATGTTTTTTTTGTGACATTTCTGAACAGCACACACACTTCCAACAAGTCAGCTAAGTACAGTGACTCAAGTTTGCTCTTTTTGGCAGATAAAATGTTTAGGTGCAACAATTTTTAATTCCATAAAAATAATTCCATAAAATTTGCAGTACTTTGCAAATCTCAAAGGCATATTTTATTTTTAATAAAACATAAACAAACAAAACAGTGAACTAACCATTTTATTTAATATATTAAAAGGAATAATATACTGTATGCTCACGATACACTATTTTATTCAGTAAAAAGGTCCTCACATGACAAGTCCCTCCTCAGATATGTCTACCTTGCTGAATTGCCCCTTGGCTTGGCTGAACACTGTAGGCCTACATTATGATCAAAACAATAATAAAACACAATCAAACTGTAAATGGTGGAGCAACTCCACAACAAAGAGCAAACCATACAAAGAGAACACGTTAAACCTTTGCAACATATAGGCCTAGGTTTACTAGAGTGGTCTGGTCAATTTGTAAATTTAATAAAGGAACTGAATGAATCCATGCTGTTTTGTAAGTGGAAGCAGCCAGCTGTATACTATGACAAGTTAAAGTCATGCGGGTGACTTGGGTGTTCACACTCAGCGTAATGTTCTGAGTTACAGAGGGTATGCTGGTCTCATGACAGAAAGCAGGTACTTGATTGTGTTCTAATTGCAGGTAAAAGGAAATAATTACCAAATAAAGCAAAAGTCACACAAGTTTACATCGCAAAGCAGCAATAACAAAAACATGAAAATATTTTTTTTGGGGGTGGGGTGGTGCCCTTTAGGTCTTCTTACTGAGATATGTCACAATTTTTAATAACCTCTTTAAGTAAGAACTTCTAGACACCTTCTTTCTGACTCCTGACTCAAAGGATTTAAAAATAAGTCTATTATTATTACTATAATCATGGATACTCAAAATCCCCTTGTAACATACTCTATATATTATAACATTATCATCACCTAGAGAACATTTGAAGGTGATTAATGGGATACTTTACATGAGCCAGGAATCAGAAAAAGAGCCAAACTTAATTATTGAATTAAGGTAGTTTAAAGGATCACAAGATTGAACAGCAGCAGCTGAATAATTAGAGATATTGACAGCCAAACGCTGTGCATAAGTTATACAACCAAGTTAATCTCATAGAATTGTTTATATTCTTTATATTTTTCGAGGACACATATATCTCAAAAATCACTACTAAGTTTGTACAGTTTATTTTTATTCAATGTAATGATGTTACATATGGAGGGACCCTATTTGTTAATGTGGCATTGCTTTTAAGTACAAGCTCATGATTTCCCTTTTTTTTCTGCACAGGGAGTGTCCACTCTGTAGGCTACAACTGTCTGTGGTGAAAGCATCCAGGCTGCCTCTATGATGGGAAAGACAGGATTCATTTATAGAAACTCACGTGCCAGTCAGTCACTGATTTTAATTAGCCACTTTAGCCTTTTTTTTTTTTTACTAATATGGTGATTACATGATATTTTTCATGTAATAATCTGTTCTAATTATCCATGTTAAAGTCCAGCGCTGTCTAATGATTCTTGGCGGACTTTGGACGAGCTGCATACATTATGTTGATTCCATGTGTTCAGATCACTCTCTCAGTGAGTGAAACCCTTCTTTATCAGTGTTTGGGTTCAAAGGGAGCAAAAGGACAGGACAGAGTTGACTGAATGGGACCAAAATAGACCTTGTTTAACGATCTGTTTGTTAATAAATGTCGCTATATTCTCTATTTTAGTTACAGAGAGGCAGAGTCACAAATTGACCTAATTGCATTTTGAAACAACCAAATAACATAACATATGTAGTTTGATGAGTAATTCATATTACAGCAAAATTTGACCACCAGTAATTTTAGTCAAGTGAGCAATTTTGTTTGAAAATGTCCTGAAATTTGCTTACTCTCTTAATCCTAAAACTACACCAAATATCTTTCATGTGTCAGCAATACACCCAGAATATTAGACATAAAATATAGACAGCAACAGTCTACCTTGCAGTTTAGAAACATGTTGAGTAAAGTGCTGTTATAGGAGTTTAATGTTGGTACAGTAACAGTATAGGATGTGCTACCAAGTCAATCTTTGTCTTTCAAGCTGTATGGGTTAGAGGAAGAGTTTGATAGAAAGTGCTACAAGAACAAATCTTCTGTATGACAAACCTCTGCGTAATTGCCAAAGCAATGAAAAACATCTAGGCAAGGCAAGGCAAGGCAAGGCAAGTTTATTTGTATAGCACAATTCATACACAGAGCAATTCAAAGTGCTTTACAGAAAAAAAGGCAAATTTAAAAGTACAAAACAATAAAATCAAATTTAAAGAGTATAATTAAGAATCAATTGAAAATTAAATTAAAAGAGAAGAGTGCAGATAAAACACTTTCAGTTGACATATGCACAGCTAAACAGAACAGTTTTAAGTCTGGACTTGAACATAGTCAGAGTAGAGGCCTGTCTAACATCGTCAGGAAGACTGTTCCAGAGTTTAGCTGCATAAAACTGAAATGCTGCTTCACCGAGTTTAGTCCTGACTCTGGAGGTAGGAGGAGACCTGTCCCTGAGGTTCTCAGAGTCCAAGATGGTTCATATGGGACCAACAGGTCAGAGATGTACTTTGGTGCTAAGCCATGGAGAGACTTGTACACAAGCAGAGCTGTTTTAAAGTCTATTCTCTGAGTGACAGGAAGCCAATGCAGAGACCAATCTAGGCCAATTCATGATCACAAAATCGAAAAACCAGGGGTGCACGGTGGCAGAGCAGTTGGCGTTCTCGCCTCCCAGCAAGGAGGTCGTGGGTTCCCCGGGCCGACCAACACACCATCACACGATCTCTCTGGGTGGAGTCTGCATGTCCTCCCCGTGTTACCGTGGGTTCTCTCCGGGTACTCCGGCTTCCTCCCACCGTCCAAAGACATGCATGTGTTAGGTAAATTGGTGACTCTAAATTGACCCTAGTGAATGAATGTGAGAGTGAATGGTTGTCTGTCTGTGTTCGTCTCTGTGTCAGCCCTGCGACAAGCTGGCCCCTGTCCAGGGTGTACCCTACCTACGACCCAAAGTTACTGGGATAGGCGCCAGTCAGTCCCGCGACCCCTAACGGGAATAAGCGGTAGAAAATGAATGAATGAAAATCGAAAAACCCAGGAAAGCCCTCTGATGAAGTACAATAAATAAGACAGAACAACTACTCCCCCTAATGGTAAATGGCTATATAACAACAATAATAAAAACAGCTATAAATACTGTACAGGCAAGCAGACCGGGGACAGTATTTTATTTAACCAGGAAAGTCCCACTGAGATTCAGAATCTCTTTTGCAGGGAAGTCCTGGCCCCATGGGGGACCTGTTGTTCATGTTTTTAGTGGCAGGAGAAACCTACACAGACACGGGGAGAACATGCAGAGTGCGAACCACGATGCCATAAGGTTTCCTTACACTGATACTGAACTGAACTGCAATGATTAATTGCAGCCTATTGTAAAATTGTAAACTGGGCTCTCAGAATTAAGCCAATTGGTGCATTAAGTTTTGTTGCGCAACAAATGTTCTGACTGGAATCTAAAATAGATTCTTTTCACACATTTGTTCTCTGTAAAGTCCGTTCCAGCCTTTACTTTTTGTTATTTAACATAATCTTAAAAAATGTGGAAACACTGGTCTGAGAGAAGTACAATCAAATCAGTTACTATTAGATTATGCTGTTGCACTATACTTATTCGCAATATTAATGATTACCACTTCGATTATTTCTTATCTTAAATGAACAGCAAACTTTGAGTGGATCATGCTTGAGGAGCATTTTTTTACGTGACAAAAACCATGTTTGCATGAGCAGATAACATTTTGAGTAATTTTCAATTATGAAAACGTATAAAAATGAAACAATGGTCCACGCTGAGCGTATGCATCGTGTGTGTGTATTTTCCTAGCAGCGCTACTACAGACTGGATACAGCCCCGTGTCACGTGACCAGGGCACAGCTGAGAGATGCTGAGGTAGGCTGGCCCCGTTGCTAGCCACTTAGCCTCGTTAGCTGTCTGTGGTAATCCTGCAGGAGAACCCGTTCCACATTTCAAAACAAAACCATCTGTGGGAGAAGCCCGAAGGTCATGGGGAGGACGCAGTTCGGGTGGCGGTCTCCTAAATACACCGGAGTGGATGTTTTTGGGTTAGGTGTGAACGTCCTTTTCCGTTGCTCGGGCTGTATAGGTAGTTAGGCTCGTAGTGTCTGGAAAACGCAGGGCCAAGGCCAAGGCCGAGCCACAAAAAAGGAGGCCGTGGGGTGAGTACATTTTGGCTAATGCCTGTTTGTCAGTGTTCGTATTTTTTCGACAGGTCTTAACGTTATATATCAGCTAAGCGATATTAAACAATAGCTACTATACGAGTAGACATCGTTTCACGTAACGTTACAGAAATACGTCGCTTCTCCCCGCTGCTGCTTTTAATGGTGCCCAATGTAATACACATCGGCTATTAATTTTACTGTCAATAGTGTATCGTCTGAATTCATAAGTACGCCAGTCTTTGTTGTATTTAAATGCGATTGTGTTAGCCATGCTAGCTTTGGTCAAAATATACTAGGCCACCGTTTTATTTTATCGTTAAGAAAACTGTAACGCTACAGTATCTCTCAGGAGCTTACATCTCCATTGTAACGTATTACATTGGTCATTTAATTTTTACAGATAATTCTCTCTGGTAAACATAATAGCGATATTATTGTATTGTGAGAGCAAAATCAACTTGATAAGTAAATTTTGTCACTAGGAAAAGTCTTGACAATATGACGTGTTTATAATGTATTTAATACCATGTGTTTTGTGTAGCATATTGTCACTGTCACGTTACACCTGTAGGTATAATTTACCATAACGTAACAATGATGATGTGATGTAGATGACCACGATAATGTGATGCTGCTACTCCATTTACTAAATGTAATCTTTGTATTTGTATTTGTAGATAGACAAAGGAGGAGCCAGTGACCTGGCTTGAAGGTTTTGGTTCTTTAATTTTGGTCTGAAGTCGGCCACACTATCCTGTTTATCCAAACTGCAAGTGGAGCCATGTCCTCATCAGGCTGTTGTCATCTGCCTGGATCCCTGTGTGATTACTCTGGGAGTGCTGAATCTGAAACCTCCAAAGATTCGGAGGAGTCAGACTCTACTGCCCAGGCCCAATACATTGCCAAAGTGACTGCTAAGGATGGACGTCCACTTTCCACGGTTGTCAAAGCTGTCAGTTTGCAGAGGTAAGTTCTAGAAGAACCCATATTAAACTAAATATACAGATGGGTCTATTGATATTATTCTTACACCTACAACAAAGCAGCTGTCACATTTTGGACATAAACATTAAACAGTAATAGTAAATTATGGTGACTTGGACACAAAAGAGGGAGAAAGTAACACCAGTGAAACCAGTGCAGTTGTTCTAGCTGAGCATTTTGGAGTAATTACATAAAAATGTTTTATATTCTAAACATAATGCAGTGTTTTCCAAACATATACTGTAGTTCATCACTACATTTTTTTAAAATATTGAATCCTCTTCAGTGATGTTGGCATGTGTCGGATCTGCCACGAGGGAGCTGGAGGGGAGACACTCCTGTCCCCCTGTGACTGCACAGGGACCCTAGGTAAAGTGCACAAGAGCTGCCTGGAGAAGTGGCTGTCCTCTTCTAACACCAGCTACTGTGAACTCTGCCACACAGAGTTCACCATTGAACGGCGACCACAGCCTCTCACACAGGTAGATAAGCGATTATACCTAAAATTATATCTAAACAATTAAATTATTATTTATGGTTTCCCAGTTTCTACTGTAAAAATGTTATTAAAGGCGGTATTAAATGTAGCCATGATAGGTAGTGACAAATAACTTGTCCTTCTACTCTTCTGTAGTGGCTGAAGGACCCAGGTCCACGCAGTGAGAAGCGCACTCTGCTGTGTGACATGGCCTGCTTCCTGCTCATCACACCTCTGGCAGCCATCTCTGGCTGGCTGTGTCTGAGAGGAGCCCAGGACCATCTCCAGCTCAAGAGCAGACTGGAGGCTGTGGGTCTTATTGCTCTCACCATTGCTCTCTTTACCATTTACATCCTCTGGACACTGGTAATTTTCAAAATGTGCTACTACATTTATTATAAAAAAAAAAATCTTAATATTGCATCAGAAGGTTTTACTATTTTGACCTCCAGATAATACATATTTCTGATTCTGGCAGATTTTGTATTGTTAAGGCCTCCATACACCAAGGCAACGATCGCCCATCTGAAGCCGTCTGAACGGGTCGTTCACGTCGCTCATTTCCATCCTTTTGATATGTATGCGCCGTCAGCCCCCATTGCTCCAGGACGGAGGCCGTCTGACTAGTTTTCTGCCGATTGGCCTTGTTGAATCGGCATCCTTGGTCTTTGGCACGAAGCGCTCTGATAGGCCTAGCACTACAGCTGCCGCATCAATCAGCTCACGGGAATTTTAGCGGAAGCGCTTTCTTCTCCTTGTTGACCTCTGTTCTTCTTCAAGTAACAGAGCAGCAGCACCTAATCCACACAAAACAATGTTCAAACAGGCCATTATCATGCTTCTCAAATGTTCAAACAAGCTGAGAACAGTGGCAGACCAAGGCGCGTTACATGCATATGTACTCCGCAAACATTGTGTCACTTCCGTTTATCTTTGTTCACTGGCTAGCACCATCTGCCGCTTTGGGGGGGTAATTCCATGCGCAAGACACGGTCTTTAGGTCGGTTGTCGCTTCGGTGTATGAAGAGGGAAACAGGTCATGCGACACGAGGAAACGGGAGGGAACTAGAGGAGACGGGAAGAGACGAGCTGTCACTCCTTCTTTGCGGTGGCAGTCTGGGAGTCGCTTTGGTGTATCGAGGCCTTAAAACTGTATAGTTGTACTGTTTTGCTGTCTTGAAAGTTGCAATAAATCATATGTCACAAAGTTACACATAGCTAAAATACAATATACTTTTGTTAAAGTGCATAGTTAATTTCAGAATTGTTATAGTACATGTAGCCTCTTTATGAAAGTGCAGCTCGAGCATTGCAGTAGTTACTGTTCCAGCCAGAGTAATACCTGAAGCCTGTACTACAGTGTCTCAGATATCTTGGTGTCAGTTTTTCATGTCTGTCCTATTCTCTCCTGTCACCTCTTCCCCCTCTTCCCCTCCTTTTCTGCTTCCTTTCAATATCAGGTATCATTTCGGTATCACTGTCAGTTGTACTCCGAGTGGAGGAGGACCAATCAGAAGGTGCGCTTGCTCATGCCTGACATTAAAGGGCCCCATACCACCCAACGCTCTATGCCGACCAAGTCGACCAAGAAAATGACTGACGAGACCATCGTATGAGTGCTGAGAAAAAAAAAGCCGAATAAAGCACTCTCTAAAACAAGTTTAATCATATTAATAAACTTTTGCACTTCACATGGACCTTTTGGAGAGGGAAAAGACAATTCTCTTTGTTTTTCTTGTATGGAAGCACTTGATGTATGATACTACAGTATTGGAAGACCACTGAAGTGTCATGGAAAGAACTCATTCCAGAGTCACAGCTAAATGACACTCATTGGACATCTAGAGCTGCCATGTAAGCTGCTCTGCGTGTGCATTTTGGACTAACCAGCCTGACTTGTCCAACACAAACTTATGAGATACTAAGACACAAGCTAATGTAGCAGGTTATAACTGATACAGCATGCTACTACAGTATAATATGAAACAATACTCACTACCTATAACCCCCATGCCCTGCACAATGTATTTAGCTGGTTTTAAACAATGGGCAGTCCATAACCTGGTGGATGGTAAGAACATTGACGTTGACAGTCTATTTGTGAATATTGAAAATCTGGTGGTCTATTATCTGACCCCCTTTAAATTTTCTGATCAAAGCTGTGTCATTATGAAAATTTCATAATGCGTGAAACATTTCACACATGGGTTCAGTATGGATTGTAGCATATGGTTTGAAAACTGTCCATTAAACGGGCAGGCTGTTCACAAGGAAATAGTGTTTAAAGTCTGGACATTTGTTTACAGTCTAATTGGGTGCAGTTTCTACTACTATTGTAAAAGCGCATTAGCAACAACCCTGCTCCACTTGTAAATGCACCATTCATTATTTGAGCTGCCTAGCAATGACTAGTAGTGTTATGTCCTATGTCATGACAGGTGAAATTAAAAAGGGGAAATACAGTGTTCAGAAGAGATGACAAGTTTTGTCCTACATAAAACTGATCAGTACCAGAGTAGGCTGGTACTCAAGGTGCAAGTGTGAAATGTGCCAAGTCTTGGCAATCTTCACTGATTTGAGATGTCAATCAATGTATGCAGCACACACTAAACAAAGTAATTTGTGTTGTTGTAGTCTTCCTGCTGCATCCCTTGGGAAGTTGGGTTATTGTGCAATAAACAAGAGGGACTTCTGGATTCACAGTGGTATGTGCATTTTGTTTTTAGTTGGTTTAGGTGGGACTGAGGTTTTTACTACTCTAATATCATCATTGAAAAGTTCAAAATCATTACTAAAATGTGCATAGTTTCTTATAACTAGACATGTTATGGACCAGGTGAATATCCTTGCCAGCCATGAGCCATTTATGTGTTTTATTACATGAACAAGAACACAGCAACTCAATATTGTAAAATTTATTTTCATGGCATTAATATAATGTATGTGAGCAGACAAGCTATCAAAATAAAAAACAAAAAATATTTTACATAAAATGAAATAAGCATCAGCAGCATCAAAACCACTTTTGAGATGATGATTTGACAAGGACGGGGAAGCCCAAAACAGGACTGCTGGTATGAATAGAAACAAGCAGGGTTACCTTCCAAGGCCTCCAGCAAACGGAAGGTCTCAGGCTGTCTGCTCCACAATCAAAAGTAACTGGTAGCTTTTGAACAATACCATAAGTCCTGATTTTACACTACAATGTAGCAGACCTGGGTCAAATTATGATTTGAAATCATTTCAAACACTTCTGAGTATTAAACATTTGTGGCTTAATGGAACTGATCTTGCTTATTAAAAAGTGCAGACAAACACAATATTGCACCCCAAGCAGATGAAAGCTGACCAGCGCTCTGGATTTCAACTAATAATTGACCCAGGTAAAGATAGACATGTGGTAAGGGTTACAGGTTCTGACAGCACTGCAGTTTGCTCCCCCTCTGACCGTCAGTAGTGGGCGGCACACTTATGTCTACCACATTATTCCCTGGGGACTCATCATGGGCGGACCGCTCAGCAATCTGTTTCTGTGATACGATGCGGTATATTTCTGGAACATGGGGAAAAAAAAACAGAATTCAGATTTTTAGGCTATATACTGTATATTATATCATATATTTAGTATTAGTTGCACTAATACATGAATAAACAGGAATACAAATATAGATATATAGATATTAGTACAGGTGAGTCTATTGAAAGGCAAAAAAACTTCCTCGTTTGAGAGGAAGTTACTCAAGTGAAATATTCTGTTAACAAGTGCCCTCTAGCATGGGCTGTCCTTCACTTATCAAACAATGGTAAAACAAACTTCGATTAGATTATCCACTCAGTTTGTGTAGCACTTTTATACCTGCTGTAATGCAGTGGGACAACATTATTTTTTTAATAATCATATATTAGACTTCACCGTCCCTCTAACTCTTATTCCTGACCTCTTTCAGAAGAAAACCTACCTGTAAGAATATTCTTGAAGGCCTCTTCAACATTTGTTGAGTCTAAGGCTGAAGTTTCAATGAACGACAGATTGTTCTTTTCTGTAAATAAAAAAAATACAGTACAGTACAAATTTTAACAGCTAAGATGACTCTGCTCTCAAAGTAATATCTAGAAAGCCAGTCTTTGTGTCTACAGAGTTGGAGCACCTGCAAAGGCCCGGGCCTCGTCTGTGGGCACAGCTCTAAGGTGGCGCAAGTCGCTCTTGTTGCCGACCAACATAATTACAATGTTGTTGTCTGCATGGTCCCTCAGTTCTTTTAGCCAACGCTCAACATTTTCATAGGTCAGGTGTTTGGCAATGTCATACACTAACAGCGCTCCAACAGCCCCTCTGTAGTATCTGTAGGAAGACAAAAACAGATGAACAGAAAAAAAACAAAAACAGAATAGACTTTATTGTCTGTCCCAGAAGGGAACAGAAATTTTCCTTCGACAAAGCTCTATACAGTCAAAACACAAACCTTATAGAGGGTTGCGTCACGCCTTTTGTTAGTATAACAAAAAGCAAGCAACAACTTATTTTTATTTATTTTTTATTTATTCATTTCAGGGACAATGCGTATTAATGAACATTTCTGTAAATATGCCAGAGTTAGCCAAAAGGCTATTTTCCATCTGCTGTCCCTGGACAGATGTTAAATACTAACTAAAATATAAGCCACTCCAGCAAGTGTTCTTTCAATCAAGACACACATGCTCTACTTTTCTGTGATCTACCAAATCCTTTCTGGTTTTAAATAGGTTAAAGATGTATGTTTTGTGGCTCACAGTGAAAGTACCATTTTTAAAAGTCATCTATCTGCTTTTTATACGCTGTTTTACATTTTTTAAATATTATTAAGCATTTTATAAGTGCACCAGCTTGTTCCTCCTTAAAATGAAGGAGGAATATCTCCTTCAGCTTGACATGGTAGGTCACACACTGACTGATCACGCAACCTTCTTTGTATTAATCTCCAGTGACTTCCTGTCATGTAGCTTTACAACTGATGATGGTGCTCGGATGAAAGCTCTTGACATTTTTTGTTTTTGTTTTAAACATGTAAGTTTAGAAAAAAAAGGAACATACACAAACAGTACAAACATGAACTCACGCTGAGGTGATGGCTCTGTAGCGCTCCTGCCCCGCTGTATCCCAGATCTGAGCCTTTATTGTCTTGCCATCTACCTGGATGCTGCGTGTGGCAAACTCCACCCCGATGGTGCTCTTACTCTCCAGGTTGAACTCATTCCTTGTGAACCGAGAGAGCAGGTTACTCTTGCCAACACCCGAGTCCCCGATTAACACGACTGTGAAGACAAGAGGGATAATGAGAAAGATAGCATCTGGACAAATATATGGGGAATAATGGAGTATAAAAGTATCCAAATAACTAATCCAAACTTTGGTCATATGTAGTGTCAGCTGCTTTTTGCATTAAACAGTTAAAGGGGCTATATTGTGCTTTTTTTTGTTGACATTTTTAAACTGATCTTGGTCACTTTCTGAACAACATTGCATATTTACAATCAGGTGAAGAGACGAGCAGAGTGAAACAGCTGTGCACCATTTTTTGTATAAATGAGTGACAGCAGACTCGATGTAGAGGGCCTGTTGATTGGTCAGTGCTTCCTGGAGTGGGTGGAGGTTTGTGGGAACCAAGCGTTTTGAGGCCTCAGAACTGTCGTGCCAGAGAATAGAGGATTACTGAAACAGGCGTGAATGGAGCAAAGTACAACTGTAGGTATGTTTTTGATAAGGGAACAACATTATAATATATGGTAAAAAGCTCAGAAAAGTTGATCATATAGCCCCTTTAATGTACACAGATAAGCAGTTGCAGTTCAAGAACATAAAATGTTTGTAAGCTGATTGTGGATTATTTTCATTTTGGCTTTTTCTTTCCGGGGCCACCACAGCAAATCCTCTGCCTCCTAGTAATTTGGCACAGGTTTTACACCAGATGCCATTCACACACTGTATTATTTTGGTTTATTAAGGTTTAAATCAAGAATATTAAATAGAAAAATTGATAAGAAAAGCAACAACTGAAGTGATACTCCTCAATAAGATAAATATAATTACATGATTTGTTTGACCTTGTGTGGAGTCTGTGATTTTTCAGGCCCCATCTTGTACAAGTAAACTCGAGAATGCAATTATCTGCTGTTACATGTGATATCACACAGTAGTTCTTGAGATATGTAAACAATATGTGTCTGGTACTGCCTTGCACAATAAACATAATCCAATAATATATGAGCCTCCGCATAGTGTTATCTTATGTACAGTTTGACCTTTCTGTAGTTGACATCTGATTTTAAGCACATTTGTGTGTAATGGATATGTGAATATGTCCTTTTGAGAGGCCATGGGGATATAATGAAGCAGGGTCTGGCTAATGAAAAGTTACCATGTAGGCTATAGAGAAAAACAGTAAACAGGACTCCGATCTGAATGAAAGTATATGGTCTACAAGCTTGACCTTTCACAAATCAAACAATACTAAGGAAGCAGATAAACAAGCTACATCTTAAAATAGCTTTTGCCTTTGCTTGCCATGTACTATGAGTAATATCAAAATGACTGCAACGGCATGGTAAAATTAGATTACATATCGCTGTAACTTGTTGTTTGTTTACCATAACTTATGTTGGGAGTCCTTCCTAAGGTGTCTGTTGTTCACATCACAACAGCAGCTGAGGTGGAGCCTTGTTGTTTTCTCCACTGAGGAAATTGAGCCCAACTTTGTCCCTGTCCAACGCCATGCTCCCCCCAGGCTGCAGGAAACTGATAACAGCCTCATCAAAACCTGAATCGACAGTTTTAGAGACGCCTTGCCCTTCCTGTTTGAGCCAGGGTACGGGATGGGTATCGGGTATAAGGAGAGGGAGCCAGGGGGGTTTGGTAGTGTGGTGGGGGGGTCCTCGCCTCCAGCAGATGCCCTATTCATCCCACAGAGGAGACTTTGTTACATCTAAATGGCCTTTTAGCGTGTGCAGGCCCAGGATGTTAATGTGCCACAGGAGCTGCTGTCACGATCAAAGAAAGTCAGCCTGGATCCAAACATAAATATAGGCCAATATTACACATACAGCCTCCAGCAGCTAAAACACTTTCACTATGGGGTTCTGCTGCATTGGGAGTCAATACAGCATCTTCATAAGAGGATGATGCCTGTAGATCAATACAAGCTCTCACAGGCCTAGGATAAGGTGAAATGGGTCAAAAAAGAAACACTAGCACATAAATAACACTAGCTTTCACTGTAGGCAATTACTGCACTGTGAGTTGATAAAAGTTTAATACAAAGGCAGGGCAAGGATTGGGTGTTGCATCCTATAAATAAAGCTTGAGGCGATGTAATGTTACAATGAGAGTATTGTGTTGTAATAGACCAACCGACTGTCACCGGTAATAAAAACATCCACAGCGTAGCTTATGCAATGCTTATATTCAGCCATTAAGAGCAACACACTCTGATATAGTTTTTTTCATCATGGATAGCTTTGTCGCTGTGGGAAGGGAATGCAGTCATCTTTTTTACCTTTGAACAAGAAATCGTATTCATCGTCTCGGTTCCCCATTCTACACGAGGCTGCTCCGACGCTGGTCTCCGGAAAAAGGCTGCGTAGAAACTAGCGCGAGGTGGTGTTAGCTGTAAAATAAAAAAAAATATACGGTAAAGGTTTGTAACGGGAGTCTGCGCAAGAGTCGGCTGCTGTCAGGGCGAACTGGCCGCAGAAAGAGAGCTGAAGTCTGCAGAGGGAGGGGAGGAGTCCCTGCACTGCGCATAGCTTTCACAAGGGGGCGCGCGTCACTGGCATGCCAGCAGTGAGCGCTCGGCTTCGAGGAAATAGTCACGACCAGATAACAGCAGATGAGGGGGTTAATGGGGATGTAGGCCTAGATGTTTACTATGGTTCAGTGTGTCAGAGTAACTAACCTATTTCTACTCTTTAAAGTGCTTCTAGCCCGTTGTCCTTTATATAGTCTATAGAAAAGCAAAAGCAGCCTATATATGCAACATTGTAGAGTGTACTTTATTTCAGATACATGCCTCTAAATATGGGCCCTTAAAATTATTAACACACGCCTTAATTGACTTAGTTTTGTATCATAAAATAGGCTAACTAACCTTGGAAACTCAAGCTTCATTACATACACCACCACCATAACCGAGAACATTGCAGTCTTGTGAGAACATTTATTTTTACAAGAACCTCATCATCTGAACTCCTGAGTTCAAGCATGCAGCATTATTTGTGTTATTTGGTTCTTTCTGGACATACACTGCATTTGCACTCTGTAAAAAGTTACATTGTGATGCCTTGTAGTATGGTGATGCCTTGTAGAATGGATAAATGTAAAATTTAACCACACCATTGAAATACAACCACAAGCGATAATAAATATCCCTCGCCCCATCATGGTTGCAGGGGGTCTGCAGCCATAGTGAGCTGGTTTCATCTGACTCACTTGAAACTGGCCTATTACAGCAGTTTATCTGCAGCATGTCTTACAAAAGCTGAGGATTATCTCCTATCAAAAGTAGCCAAGATGGGGCTGTTGGTTTATACAGAGGGAAATTTATTAATAGCATTTAGTGCTTTCCTTTTCAACCCGTTGATTCTGCAGAAGTCTGCGTTGATGTTCATTCCTCTGTGTTTTTTTTTTTTCTTTGTCTTGTTGCTATTTTAACAACAGTAAAGTCCTGTTGACTTCCAACGTAATGAATGGCCAGCCAGAGTAACTCCTATACAAAGTCTGGTATACCTTTGCTTAATTTCTATAAATTTCATTTCTATGGGCAGAACAATCACACTAATCAAAGAAGTGACTCTGGGATGTAAGCAGTGCACCGCAGACCGTAACAAAAAGAAGAAGAATTGTTTGCCAATTTTGCTATGAAACACATAAGTCAATTGGTATAATACCTACATTTGCTAATAGAAAAAAATTACTAGGCCACATGACAGGGCCAGGCTATGTGTCAGGGGTCATCTTTACTGCAAAACGTCCTTTATAAAGCCCTGTGCTGGCTTGGACTGGTTCGGGCCAAAGAGATCATTAAGAAGCTATTTTAAAGGTGATATGAGCAGAATTTAAAAAAAAAATATATTGCATAAAAATTACCCACATGTGTGTCAAGATATGATGTAAACATATTAGTTTTACTGATAACAATGGCACAGTTGAGTTATTAACAATTAAAAATATGTTTTACATAATGGCCAAGTTGTTTTTGTTTACATTTTTTGTTTTCGTTCTAAAACTGCATTACCAATCATCCAGTCAGAAAAGAGACCATTGTTTTGACTTAGACTGCAGAACTGTTTTTAAACCAGCAGGAGAGCATGCTGCTTACAGTAGCTTTAAGAAGGCTAAGAAAAATCTAATTTAAGTCATAACAGACTTATATTGTAAGTAGTAGACATATTCTTAGAAACGCCATCCTAAAAAACTTTATGCCCCTTAGATAAGCGCAAAGGCAAAAACCAAACAAACAAACAAACAAACAAACAAACAAACAAACAAACAAGAACTAATACATACCAGAAATGTAGTTCACAACAGTCATTTATAATCTTATGATACGTTTTAGATGGCATATAAAACAGCATGACAAAAATGACATATTTTGTGAATGTTGTTGTGATGGTTTCATGGATGGAATATAGAACTTATTATATTAATTATTATTATCTTATTATACATCCATGGATAGTTCAGATGAAGAGAGAAATCATTTTTCTAGGTGATGTCTTTTTAAAACAGTGACAGGTGGCCCCGCCCCCTCTTCCAGCTGCTCTGCTTTGATTGGTCCATACAATGGTCAGCTGATGCAGGGGGAAGCACGTGTAGTCCGTGCAGTTCAGTATTAAGATGGCGGCCTCCGTATGTCGGTGTTACGAGGTGAGTCAATTCATTAATTTACTTCGCAGTATATTTATTTATCAACTTATTATTATTTTAATTTGAAGGCGTACCTTTGTTACGATGATTCTAGAAGTGCCGGTTAAAAGAATTTTATGGCGTATTTTAGGAAACACGGAAATATATTTTATTTGGCCTTCTTGCATCAGACCAGTTACTGATGAAATGTCATCAGCCCAAGTTCTTCTTGAATAAACCTGTTTTTTAGAAGTACTAAACATTTGGTCTTTCTTTCATTTGGTCAGTCTTAATATGTCATATTTGGTGGCTTGTTTAATTTGCTGATTATTGCGTTGGGTTTGACGAAATAACCTTGTCTCAAGAAGACTAAAAATAGTACTTTGATCTAGTACTTCAGTGATATTGTCTTCTGTGCAGCTGGTTGGCAGACGGGCCCTGGCCCTTTGCTCTCGACCTCTGGTTTCCTCAGTCTGTCAGAGAGATGTCTACAGGTTACACAGGAGCCCAATCTCCTGTGCTCAGGTAGTGCACTCCCCTTCTATTTTATTACAAATAATTTAATTTCATTTTATTTTTATGGCTTTCAGTAAATTGTTTGTTGTTTTAATAGTTTATGTCTTTACTAATTGAATCCTGTAAACTAATGTTTATCATTCTTCCTTATAATCAAATATTTTCAGGTTGCTCTGTCACATCATTTTCTCCTCACTTCTATAGGTGCGGCATGCATCAGGGCGCAAAGGTTTTATTGGGGAGTTTGTGGACAATCTGCGTCAAGAGCTCAGTAAGAATCAGGAGATGAAAGAGAATATTAAGAAGTTCAGAGATGAGGCAAAAAGACTTGAGGAGTCGGATGCTCTTCAACAAGCTCGAAGGAAATATGTAAGAATAATGTTTTAGATTATTTTATTTATGTTTTTATTATTTATATATTACATTTTGTTAAACATTGTCTACTTTTCTCAATATTAGAAAACAATTGAGGCTGAAACAGTGAAGACATCAGAAGTGTTTAAGAAGACACTGGGTTCTTTATCAGACACTGTGAAGGAGGTCAGGGCCATATGGTTAACTTCATGATATGTCTATGTATGTTTATTGCATAAACAAACATGGGACTATGTTTTGTGGTTCTAGGGTTTGGAGGAGGTGAGTCGTACTGATCTGGGAAAGAAGATCAAGGAGGGAGTGGAGGGGGCAGCCAGGACAGCCATGCACTCTGCAGAGTCTGTTTCTAAAGGGGGAGAGAAACTGGGCAAGACCAGTGCATTCAAGGCCATCTCACAGGTCAGAGATTAAAGAAAAACACTGTGGCATTTGTTTGCTTTTCTGTGTCATATTATTAAATTACAAATATAACAATATTGGCAATATTGTGACATCACAATGTCAAAAGTCTCACAATATCGTTGTCCACTTTTACGATATCGAATGGTAAGCTCCTGGGGCTAATATGCATTGATTTGTTGCAGCAGAATGGTAAAAAGCAGAGGGAACTACATAGACCATGATCCTTTGCTCTGTTTCAGCGTATTATAAACACCATAGTCTTAGTCTTTTGAAATATCACTTACTGCACCAAAGGCCCATCAGGGCATTTTTAGAGAATAGGTTTTGTTGTTTTGAGCTTTTCTACAATACCATGAGCCTCCCCACAATATTGCAATACCGAATCGTGATATTTGGATTTTGTTACATCCCTATATTTTATAAACCCAAGTAATGTTCACTGTTTACTTACTACCTGTGCATGATTGTTCTGTAGGGGGTAGAGGCCGTAAAGAAGGAAATAGATACTGGTGACGCTGGTCCTTACAGAGCCCCCCCTCAGCTGAGGAAGAGGACTGAATTCTCCTCTAAAGGCACAGACAGTGATTCAAAAGTGTATGAGGCCAATGAGTAAGTAACTCCTGACTGTAATCCATAGATTCGAATTGTTGTTTTACATCTATCATGTTGGACTTAATATTTTATTATTTTATAGGGAGGCTATGGGTGTTGTCCTTCACAAGGATTCAAAATGGTACCAACAGTGGAAAGACTTTAAGGACAACAATGTTGTTTTTAACAGTAAGAAGACATACTTAACATAATGGTCCCCGATACTGTATTATGTAAGCAGTATCATCTGGGGCCAGCAGGTGGCACCATGTAGAGCAGTTTACCAGTGTATGTACTAACAATACCTTTTTCTTTACTAGGATTTTTTGAGATGAAGATGAAGTATGATGAAAGTGACAATGTTGTTATCCGGGCATCAAGAGCAGTGACAGACAGGGTCACAGGCTTCCTTGGTAAAGAAATTTTTATTATACATTATAAACATTAATATGGTCAAGAAAGTGTCTTGATTTGTGTTGTTGCCCAGGTGGTCTTTTCTCAAAGACAGAAATGTCAGAGGTGTTGACAGAGATCGTGAAAGCAGACCCCACATTTGACAAAGATTCTTTTCTTAAACAGTGTGAGAGAGATATTATCCCCAATATACTTGAGGTAAACATTCAAGAATATTATCATATAACACACAATTTCCACTTTTTAAGAATAAGTCTAAAACCAATTTCCTTTACACTCTACAGGCTATGATCCGAGGAGAGCTTGAAGTATTAAAAGACTGGTGCTACGAAGCAGTAAGTTGTATAGAGTTGCTACAGTTCAGAAGTTTATGAGTGCTAGTTATGACTTCTATATTCTTAATGCTTTAATACTTCTGAGATTCATTTTTATATTTTTGAAATCATTGATACTCAATTTCACCGGTGGGGTTAATACAGTTGAATTGAAAGGACTATTGACTTCAGAACAATAGCTGGCTCTAGGGCACAGCTAATGGGGCTCCAAATAAACAAACAAACTCCAAAATGCTTTTCTTTTGTCGTTAGACTTACAGTCAGTTGGCCCACCCAATCCAGCAGGCACGGGCGCTGGGACTCTTGTTCCAGTCCAAAATCCTGGACATTGACAACATAGATGTAGGTGCATTATAATTAAAATACACGGGCTTCAGAAGTGCAAGTACTGATTTAGAATTGTTTTTGTTTGTGTTGCAGCTTGCTATGGGAAAGATGATGGACCAGGGCCCAGTGCTGATTATCACCTTCCAGGCTCAGGTCGTCATGGTGATCCGCAGCCCCAAAGGAGAGATTGTGGAGGGAGATCCGGTGAGTCAGCCCATAAGCCCTGCAAAAATACAGGCAATGTGATATAATCAGTCCAGGAGTCCAGGAAGTAAACCACAAGACAAGATTTTTATCTAACTTTTAATTTATCAAATAATCTAAATTACAATGTACATTTTAAATGAAGCAATAAGGAAGTTTTGATTTTGTTTCTCTAAATTTGGAGCATTAAATATTGACACCGATGTGTTTACTTTAACACAAGTGTATTCATGTTTTTCATGTTAGTAGTTAAAATCGTTAGCCCTCTAAAATTATGGTTGCAGTATTTTAATTCAGAAGAGTCTACTACAAGTTCTCAGAGATCTGAACCTGTGTCTCTATGCTCCCTGAACAGGACAAGGTGATGAGGATGATGTATGTGTGGGCCTTGTGTCGGGACCAGGAGGAGCTGAACCCCAGTGCAGCCTGGAGACTTTTGGACATATCTGCCTCAAGCACTGAGCAAATCCTTTAGGGAGGCTAGGTGCCTCTCTGACAAACAGACTAATAACATGCCTTGAATACCTGTATAAACCAACTGTCCCAGACTTCATACGTGCATGTTGGTGTCCAAGAGCCAGGCCATGCTCTTACGAGTGACCAACCCAGCTTTGTGTCTGTCCAGAGTCACATGCAGCAATCCACAGCTGAAGACAATAATCAGAAGAAACCTGCCACCTGTTTGGATCTCCATGGCTTTTTTATTCAAGAAAATAATAATGAATTAATTTATCTTTTACTGGGAGACCAAAGGAATCTGCAAATAGATGGTGCAGAAGTAAACAACTAGCTGAGCAAACTGATAAAAATATGAGCTGAAAGTGTACATAAATACTAATTAAGATTAAGGGTTCATCCTATTGTATGGATCTAGTGTAAGAGCCACTACCTGAAAACTAAATGACTGTACAATACCTAGATTTAAATATAGATCAAACCCTTATGATAATAGTAAAATAAAATCTTACTTAAAGCTGTATAGATGCACTGAATGTAGAAAATGTCTTTCTGTGTTCAGTGGGACCATGTCATGGCTGCCATGTTCAAGGACTATTTGGTAACCTGTTAACTCATGTTGTGCCATTGTTGTTTTGTCTATATGTTATTTGAGTCTGTGATTTATCTCATGACCAAGCTTATATGTTCCATGTACTGTATAAACCAAAAATGATCTACAGTCATTGGGAAACTGCTGACAAGAAGCACACTGTCATTTTATTATTTAACTTGTATTGTTACTAATATAACTGGTATTGCCCATATTAGAATTATTGATTTATTTCTGCTGAAAATGTTAAACCTTCAGATACCGATGTTCAGAACTAAAACAAGGATGCTTAATATTGTGAAACCATTAGGGTAATAAAACATAAAGCAAAAACTGAGGTGTAGAGCAGAGTTTCACTAAGGTCTTAAAAAGTATTACATTTTTGCTGGTGTTAAAATCAAGGCATATTTTATGGACATGTATTAAATTGTGTTTATCTAGGCTTTAAATGGTCAAACTGCATTAGTGCAGTGAACTGACATTTATTCCAAAGTCATTCAGGTAAACCAGATATTACTCAAATTATCTTCATACAATATATGTATGTGTGTAATTAGAAGTCAGGTTCATGTACAGCTACATGAACCTGAGTATACATACATTTGTATACTCATCAAAAATATACAGTACATTGAATCAGTACTTGCTAACAGAGAGAGAACTGTCTAAACGTGTCTGCTAAAATCTTAAATTTCACCTTTAAACCCTGGAGGTACCCTGTAGAGGCTCTGTAAATATTGCATTTGTTTACAGTCACTTTACAGACTTCTCACCTGTTTTTGTGCAAAGATATTATGTCTGAACCCAAGGCTGAATTTTCAATGTCAAAACTTTTCTATTGACGTCAGTGTTATCATGAATTTCATATGCATCACTTCTTGTTCACAATATTGGCATGTTCAGCCTTGAGGCAGCACAAGCAAAAATTAAAACTTGGTTTCCCAAATAGATTATAAATGAACAGACTGACAACTTAGTGTTAGAATTACAAAACAACTATTAGATTTTCTTCATTGTGATTAATTGTGACAAATTTCCCCTCTGCAATGAATACTTTAAAGAAATGCAGATTACTGCATGCTTTAAATATATATTGATTTTTACTATCGAAAGAGAAGGATTTTCTTGTCAGACCACACAATAAAAAAGCCCTGTGTGATTTTCTATGTTTGAGCTTTCTCCTAGTCAGCATCTTCTTGTGTGTGGCCTTTGTTCACAGTTGAAAATTAAATTCAGTAAGTGTTGTGTGTCTGTGTTGTTCTGTGTTTTTCCCATTTTAAATTTGATAGGTCTTGATAGATGCCCATGGATCTGAGCCTTGACGTTGCTTGATAAACCTATAGCTCTGGTCGTATAGGGATGATAGATAAGGCTTTAAATAATACATGCCTGTATGTTGACACCCAGAACCAATATGGAGGGGACCTCATCCCACTGATGTCTAAAGTGATGAATGACTGGGGGACGTCCCCCTTCAGCCCTCCCAAGTCACACTTTCCTTTAATAAAGTGCACTCACCTTGTATAAACGCACTGTCGTTTTTATCTAAATGTAATGTAAACACTGAAGATACTGCATGTCTATATTGCCTTATAAATAATTGAATTACGATTATTGGTTGCTTGTAGCTGGAGCCTTTAGCAGCAACTATGGGTGGGTCAAAGTAGTACACCCTGGACAAAGGGCTAACACAGGGACAGCCAACCATTCGCTCTCACATTCATTACATAAAGAGAATTTAGATTGACTATTTTAACTACACATAAATGTCTTGGGACAGTGGTAGGAAATTGGTGAACCCAGAAAGGGGAGGATATGCAGATTCCACTGATATGGCAGTTGGCCAGACCGGGGACCGAACCCACAACCTGCTACCCCCATAATAGAACCTAACTAATAAATAAAACTAATTATAATACTTCTTACAATAACCAATTTTTACACAAAATTACATAAAAACAGCATTTGTGAACCATATTATGGAGTATCTATGGCCCAACTGTATGAGAAAATGGAAAACTATGAGACAGAAAGCTGACATTTTGTTTGTAACAAATACTGCTTTTCTTATACACTCATCCCTCAACACATGTCTGAGATGTGTACCTTTTATACAACAGATAAATAAAATAAAAAAATAAAAACACGTGTATTTCTTAAAGGTCCCTCAAAGTGTGAAGGGTCGAATGCACCAACTCAATAGATGTGCTTTAGACCTGAAGGCATTAAAGTACTTTCTTTTTTCTTGACATCATCATCACAGCATGGTCATAATGGAACATTTTAATCTGGTATACTAAGCTCTGCTCTTGGCCACTTCACATAAAGAATTCCTATAAAATATAGTATAAAGCCCATGTGTTATACAACCTGATAAAAGAGCTACGAAGAAGCAGATACGAAGTGTTTATTCTGTGTAATTTACACATATTGCCTAATTTACAAAATATGCAGGTAAAATTAATGAACAAACCAGGGTCTTTGCTTGTTTTCTCATCAGTAAATAAACAACAAATCCAGTGCTTCTGAATGAATGTAAAGAGTAAAATAGTAAATTACAATATATTCACTTGTGTGTCATGAGTGAGGAATAAAGTGGGCTTTTATCATGTGACAATTATGATCACATAACCATGCACACAACAAAATAGAAAGTTAATTTATTGTCGCATAATTGGTAAATATAACTCATATAAGATATATCATGTCTTTTAGATAGCTCAGGGTATAACTGTGTGTATATATACTGTATATATCATTTTGACTTGAACTACTTCAAATGTTGCCTGTTTATTTCACTGTAGTTGTGTCATGTTGTAATGTAGACAATTGTGTGTGACAAAGGTGTGTGGACAATGTGAAGGACTCCATTTACTGATATTACTGTATTAGGGTGGGTCCTTTTAGGCTAAAAATGGACTGAACATAAATCTGAAGTCTTGATGCGTGTGTTTTGTGTTGTTATGTTTTTTTGTATATGGTGATGGTCCAGGGTACCAGTTATAAAACTCAGACTAAACAAAATTACTAGAAAACTATGAGTCCTGAGAAAGATATCTTTTCTTTTGAGTTACTATAACTAGGAGACATGTTTTAGACTAGTCCAGTGGCTTGATTCTGATCACAAATTACAGTTGTTCCTGTAAGCAGCCTTGTCCAGCAATAGCAGTCATGATTAGAGATGTTTTTTCACTCCAGGATATGCTGAGAGGGGACACTATAGCTCAGGTTACCTTTGGTCCCACACTCAGCGGCTGACTCACATCTGCCCCAGGGCCAGCACTAGCCCCCCAGTGACCACCTGCTCCAATTAGGCTGCCACTGGAAAATAACTATTTCACAAGATGCAAGCTGGAGACTCATATCTATTATGCTCCCAGCAGGAGCGTGTTGGAGCACTGCTCAGCATGATCTCATAATGGTTTCTGTCTGAAGACCATGAACTATTAATTAAACCTACTGGGACATCCCGTGGGGCCATGGGCAGGGGAGAAACCTGGGAATGAAGGACTAAGACCTGTGAGCTTTTAATTGCGCTGTTAATTACACACCACAGTCAGTGTGTGAGGTGAGATCTCAACCAGGTATAGGCCTATTTCCATGTATTTGTGATGATGTTTTATCATCACCAGATGATGTAAGAACCTAATTAAGTTAAGTAAACATGACTGAGTGTAAACAATGTAGAGAGAGAAATTAAGATGTAAGGTTTGTGACCTACTGTCATCTAAGCACCACTGTCAACAAAGTTTTTAATGTTAAATGTATTTGCAATATAACCTTTAATATACTGTGTTTGTGCATTATTTGATTGCTCTGGGTAATTACCTGACCTCAGGTGACGCAGACCTGAGGGTTCCCCAATATAAAGAGAAGGGAAGGTTCTGGCCAACTACTCACTCTACCACAGTATGAACTAACGGCCAGTATTCCTGGACTTTTGGGCTCTCCCAAAGCATGTGCAAAAGTGTGCCATTATCATCCTGGAATTTTCAGCAGTCCCACTTTATACGAACTACAGGGGGTCAAAGTAACTGAACTGAAGCATTTACATTTTATATTCCATTCCCCCCAAGGTTTCTTAAGGGAGAGCGTTTTAGGATCAGTGCCTGTAAATGGCATTTTGAGCTGAGACTTCATGTCTGTAATGTTTTTAATGCATTTAATGCAAGAGTCATATTAACTATTTACCACATGACTGTAAATATTTAACATGTGAATGGTTATATTCATCACAGTAAAGGCGCATAATGACTTAATAGACAGAAACCAACTACAACGGACAGTAAAGACAGTCTGTTGAAAGACGAATGCAACAAGTAAATTTGCTCCCTGCATATTGTTAAGTGTTATCATCTTTCTGATGATGCAGACCCTCACTGATTCATTTGACCTAAAAGTACAAGCAGGATTGCAAATTAGCTCTGGCAGAAGTGGTCACTCGCTGGGGGCTCACTTTTTAGTCAGCCTCTGGCCATGGGGATCTGTGCTTATGTAGGTCATAGATTAACTGTTCTGCTGGACACTTATCAGGTCTACCAAGTCTGGATATTTCTGCAGTGCACCAGTTACATTTGGTAAAATACAGTTTTCTTTACTGGTAGCAGAGACTCCAGCTGTGTCACTTTAGCTCCAGGGGGCCCTTTGTGTTTCTGCCCCATACAGTCCTCTTACATAACGCACTCGCCACGAGAGGCTTTGCGCCCTTTACTCATCCAAACGCAAAGATTACGTGCGCTGTCCAGGAGCGGGCAGACACTAGTGAAGGGTGAGAAGAGTGGGGGCGGGTCTCTGAGTGGAACTTATTAAAGCCGGGCCCGTGCAGAGAAGGTCTGCAGCCGGGTGTGACCACGAGACAACAAGGAGCGCGAGGAGACAGGAGCTGTCCGCGGTGCTGAACCATCAAAAGTCCGCCTCAAGTAAGTTCTCCTCAGGCTCTGGGGTTTGTGCGCAGGGCAGAAACTTTTAGCGTCAGAGTTCTGAGTAGAGGTCGCGTGTTGGCGTAGGTTACAGGACATGAGCCGCACTGAGTTTGGAGTTTGTAACTCCAGTGGTTTTTTTTGGAGGACGTCTCCTCTGCTGCTGCTCTGAGGAGAATTCGGCTAAAAAAGGAAAGAACATAACTTTATAGCAACAAACACGGATTTAGATGGCGAGACGATTTTCGAAATGTTGTCAACACATGAAGTTTTGAATTGTCCGCATTCTCCAAACAGGTGTCAGGTACTCAACTTTCTCATGCTTACTTTTTGTCAGTTTTTCACCTTTTATTTTCTTTTTTTCCCCCTCCTAAAATAGCGATGATTTTAAGCATCATGGGCACTCATGAAACGTAAAACTGTATTAAGAATTCGCACTCTAAAGGTCCACTTGTATAGCTAGCAAGTTTATGTATAAATAACATAGGCTAAATTGTTTATTTTATTATTTCAGCAATAAATTAATATTAGAAAGTCCTAGTCTTAGTTTTAAAAGTAGCTCCTTATGTAGTAAAATCTAGAGCTATAATAGAGTATTGGTACAGTCTGTGTAACTTAGTTATAAATAATAACTACAAATGAGGAAACAGTTGCTCATTAAATAGTCTGCCCTTCGCTTCCACACAGTGCCATATAATGTTGTAGTTTGTAGAAGTCCTTGACATTTTCAAAGCTGCTGTTATAATCCACGGCCATCATCACAGGTACCAGAGCCAGATGTTACTGTTGAGAATCCACTCATACCTTGTATTATCCTCTTTTCCCACTGCAATGAGTAGAACTGCAGTAGTTGTATTTGTACTACAACTGTATGTACAGATTTATGTGCTTCTTTAGAAGCAGTAGTGAAACCTAATGGTGCATGAAATTATCAATACAGTTTAATTTATTCTATTAGAGATGCATTGTTTTTGCTCTCAGACAGCTAATACAACCTTCAGTATAACTTTGGAGCCCAGCACAGTCACACATATTGTTCAGACCTGTATTATTACATCTTAATTAACCTGTATACTGTGTTGATTGGCATGTCCTGATCATCTGTATTAAAAACATTAAAATTCCAGTTTTTTCTTAAAGTCCAGATAAACAGAGAAAAGCTGATGAAGAAATTAGTTAAATATTTTATTTTTCCGTATTCTTTGTTAAAATATTGTAAGTTACATATTTATTAATGTGTTATTACTGCCTCATAGCATGTAGTTATTCTAAAGCATTAACATACGTTGACTGCTAGGATTGAAGAACATAAATTGAAAGACACAAATTAATAAAAAGAGTTTCAGTTCTCATGCACAGCCTCTATCATTGTTTTGTCTTTATTATTGTTAAGCTAAAGTTCAGAGTGGCGGCATGGGTGTATTGAACGGAAAGTTTTCCTGTCTGTTTGCCCCTGGCCCTGCCTAATCTGTCCACACTGATGTAACCTCAGTCCATTTGATAATTGATACTGAGGCAGGCACTTTCTTTCATTATGTCTTTAAGTTGCCTATTAAAAGCCTCGCCCTGCCTTTAAGACCCATCAAGTCCGGACTATCAGTGCCTGTCTTTGGGAGGATGGAGGGGTTGTCAAGAGGGGGACCCAGCCTCCTGGAATAGAATCTGCTGACTGAAGAGCACCACTGCAGAAATGTCCAAGCTGTTTAACATAAAGAATGTGGTGGGGGTCTCTGAGGTCTCTGTGAGTTCACAACATGTCAGTAAAAAAAAAAAAAATTCAAAAAAGGTAATGGGAACAGTTTTGAACTTAGTATAGTTTAATCAATAAATATAGCTTAACCACTAATAATTTGGACTTAGCTTAACTAATTTACACTAGTTGAGTTTCATACTTAGCTCATGTTGATGTACTCAATATCCAATCAACAAACAAACAAACTCAAAACAATGAATAATCTAATACCATACATATAATATGTGTACATATGTACTACATGTGTATCTATTAAATGAAGCGTAAGTCTCTCTCTTTTGTTTTGTAACAAAAAGAGCCTCCAAAAATGTTTTCTGAGGTTTGTTTGTTTGTTACCAGGTAAGTAAAGATTTTGATGACACCTGTGGAGAGGAACAAATTATCCACTTTGATACAAAAATGTTGGCTTTTGTCATTTTACCATTTCAAAATATTTCAGTAGATATTAGCTTAATGAACAGAGTATATAACCCTGAACTAGTAGATCTCAGATTTGCACTTTTGCTTCCACCATTATCCATTGTGAGTGAGGGCAAATACACTACGTAATATTTTAGATAACAACATACTTTTTATTCTTTTTTTTTTTTTTTTTTTTTTTTTTACAATACTTTTACTCAAGCATTTCCAAATTGTATTCATGGTTTTCTCCTCTGTTATGAGACAAATTCAGCATATTATTCATGTTTGTTAGTTATATAAACATTCATCATCTCTAAACAGTTTATGTAATAATTTAGTGCATTTTTCACTTGCTGTTTGCCTGTTCACTGAAAAGACCTCTGACCAGTAAGAATCTATATGCCCTGACATATTCCCAAGCCTTTGTCGAGCCCTGAACTCCTTGAATCACTCACATTTCAGCTCAATCAGCACCTTTACCCACTTCTCATGGTATGTGTTGTTTCTTTTCTAGTAACTCCACCAATGAATCTACAACAAAAGCACCTCCAGATACCAATTCTTCAGAATTTGATAGATCAGTTGTGAAAACCCTTTGGAGAAGATGAAAATATGTGCTGGAGCAGTGCAACAAAATGACCCACAGTCTTGGAGGACTTTGATTTATCTGTACAGGATCTTCAGCTGTCGACACTGAGATTTACACTCGCAGTCTTAACCTTCGATTTGTCACTACAGTAAAGCCCCTCCACTGTAAGGGTCTGCTGTTCGATGACACTGAAAATACTGATAATGAAGATAACTTAGACCCGACTGTAGGTAACTGTGTTGGTATTTGCAGTACATACTAGTAGATAGGAAATATAGAATAACATTTAGCTGCATCCGGTGATTTGCATAATTGTTTGGAATAAGTTTTATGCCAGAGGGCCTTCCTGATGCAAACCTCTCCATGTATCTAGGCTTGGGAATGGCACAAAGAGTTCATGGGTTTGTGACTCCTTGTGGCTAGATTCAATATCATAACACTCAACATTGACCATATACCTACATATATTTCATAAACACCAATATGGCTTACTTGTTGGGTCCATATAACTTATTATTTGGTCAGCAATTGTTTTGAATATTTAGAGGCTATTTCCTGAATTTGGAATTTTGCTTTCCTTCATGGATTGACTCTGACTCTTTAATATGGGCGACACCAACTACTGGGTTGTGGACTATGATCTCGCTTCTCCAGCCCCACCCCCGTTCCCCAGGGGTGGACTGCATCCCGCGGAGGGACACGGCGAGCAGGGTACGGCCTTCTGCTTTGTGGGCCTCCTGGTGCTGCTCCTGCTCTTCCTCATGGTCCGCTGTGTCCGCATACTTTTGGACCCCTACAGCAGCATGCCAGCATCATCATGGACGGATCATAAAGAGGGACTGGACAGAGGACAGTTTGACTATGCTCTGGTGTAGAGATAAGTGTAGATGTAAAACGTCTTCCTTAAACTAAGAGAAGCATGAAGCCACAGTTAGGAGCAGGAACGTGTCTTGTCCATCATGGTTTGTAAATGTTGGTTTGACAAATCCCAGGGCTGACAGTGCTGCTGCAAGACAGAGAGAGCCTGATTGAATCATGGAGAAATTAAAAAATGTGGAAGTCATTTCAGTTGAGCCGAGTTGGAACTGAACAACTTGTACAGCCTAGTAGTACTTGTCACTTATACAGCTATATTAATCAAGACTGGTGGAATTCAAAAGTATGATGAAATGTAGAATTGCTTTTTACCATCTGATCAGTGCTTAAGAAATTATATCCTCTATATTATGTATTTGTTAATACTTAGAATTTAATGTAAACCTTTTTTGTATTTGGGCTATATGAGGTATTAACTGTCTGTACAACCTAGTTTGGAGAAGCAGACAGGTGTTGTGCCCAAATAGTTAAAATACACAGACATTTTCAACATTTTATTTGTACAAATAAACCTTCTACACATTTATTAAATTGTACATTGTATACATTTATTAAACCTCATACAGCCCACCTTAAAATAAGCCATACTGCCATACTGAACGTACTGCGTACATTTTAATGATCAAAAATGATCCTCAGGTAAAAAATGTCTAATTAACCAAAGCTCTAGCTGCTATTTTTTCTTGTCTTTCTTTCTTTTTTCTTTCTTTCGTTTTTTAACCAGTAATTGTTTTTTAAGCCTCTCTGTTGTAACTTTTTGAATACATAACAAATGATAGAGGCTTACGTTGCTGTCCCTTTAAGAGGCTTAGTGGAAGGGCCTAATACTGAGTGAATCTGTGTCATAAAGGTATAATAATGAAAAGCGTGTATGCCAATGCCTCTCCAAATCCTTCTTACGTCTCAGTCCCGTCCACTCCACCAGCCAAATGTGTGCCTGTATAAATATGAACCTCACCTCTTTTGACTCCTTTTAAAAAGGTGTATCATCCCTTTAATTAACCTGATGCTCTTTGTAATGTGACTCTGGAGTTTCGTACTGATTTTACTGTTATGACATATTTCCTGGATAAAAAACAAACTGTGGATGTTGCCTTGTTTCAATAAATATTTTCCTAATGCTTTTTACAGCGCGATAAAACTTGTGTATTGTCTTTGACGATCTAATTATATGGCTTTCATCTTATCACAAAAGTCTGCGGGACATGCATGTGGCGCATAAAACACAATAAACGTCACCTGAAATAGAAATGCACAGAAACATTAAGTGTTCTTGCCGCAGCCCTTCAGTCAATATCAGTGAGATTTATAGCAAATGAAATCAATCAAAGAATCAATGGGAGGCTCGTAAAGAGACAGAGCCGAGGATGAACAATGCACCACTTCACGAAATACAGACACATCTCCAAATCTGAGCCCATCAGTCTGTGCACGGCCTGATCAGAGACATGTAGTGCTCTTTTTTCTTTTTTCTTTTTTTTTTTTTTACATTATATTCAATACCAATGTCATCGTAAAGTTATCCCAGACTTTTATTTGCTCAGTTTAAATGTTGCCTAAACTTGCGCACTATGTGGTTTGCCCTTTTCTGACCCCTTGTGGAAACTATGTTCACTACAAGTCTGTCCAATAACATCCCGCATTTTTAGAGAAAAAAGTAAAATGCCTCATTGCTTTTATTGAAGACAATATAGCCTACTTTTCTATAATATATGTTTACTTTGACTTGAATACATTTTGAGGAAGAAAAGCTGCTTTTAGAAGTAAGTTATAATTTAAAACCTGTAAGTGAGGACAAAATATTTTTGACCCAAGTGTAAGGTGGGTGGCACACTCACTACAAACTCAGAATGTCCTGGGTTTAGTTCCAGCTTTTGGCACAATGGGTTAGTGACAGTAGTACTAAGTAATAGATTTCAGTTAAACTTAATATTTAGTGTTTCTGAAGTTTTACTATTGTGTAGAGTTTTTTAAGGTACTATAATAACTTGGAAGTAGATTTGGATTTAGATTTAATACAGATTGATATGGCAGGAGACAGCTTACAATGTAAAACCTCAAATGTGTCAATCACAACATCATAAAAAATAAAAACACAATTAAAACAACAGTAAAACACTAAAGTCATTATAAATTATAGCATAAATGTCACCTATAAAACATTAAAGAGCATGGGGAATAAAAGCTATTTTATGTTTTTTAGTCTTGCTCTTGTTTGCTAAAAATTGTCTTTGATGTCTCAGCACATAATCAGCGGAGGCGTCCTGAGTTATAAAGGTGTGCAGAGGAGAGGAACTCTCTTTTGGGATGTTTGTGAGGCTGTCCAGTTTCGCCTCATCACGCCTCTCACGCAGGGATGGGAGGGAAGAAGGGTGAGATGCCAATTATCCCACAGCATCTTTTTTTGCAAAAGTTCTAAAAACTGTTGACATGCACAGGCAGGCTTCTTACCAAATACACAGGAAAATTCACTTCACCTTTAATATATTACAAGCGGTTGAGGTGCCCAAAAATATCTACAACTGGAAAACTGTGAGTCCTGCCAGTTCTCAAAACCAAATGTAAATGTAACCAAATTAAATGTAAACTAAAAATATGTTTGTTTTATCTGTCCCCTAAACTCAACGCAAGCCTGTATTAGGACTCCCTTTCAATCTGACTAACGCTGTCAAACTCCCAACTCATTATTCCACCACTTAAACAGATACATGTGCTCCAGTAGACACTGACAATTCACATACAACAAAGCCTCTCAGTCCTCATCTCTACACAATATGCACACACACACACACACACACACACACACACACACACACACACACACACACACACACACACACACACACACACACACACACACACACCCACTGGAACAGACACAACCTGCACAAAGATATGCAAACAAGCCTCATCTATGGAAAATACAACCTCATAAACACACTACACCATGTTACTAAACTTATACTGTAGTGGAGTGAAAATACTACTATCAGCAACATTCAAAGAGAACTTTATGTAAACAACTCTACATCTGCACACACACATTAACATAATAAATAAGAAGTACTCACAAACATATTGTCAGTGAAACATAGCTTCTGCACACCTATGCAAATCCATGGTCTCCTGTTTGTTTTTGGCAGGACCAACAAATGCAACATAGTACACATCTCACAGAATAGCAATCTCTCTATAGGCCTTCAACATCTACATTCATACATATGGAGAATGCACTCTATATGGTGTTTACATAGACTTTGTTTTTCTTACAATAAGCCTATACTTTACCTGCTGTGCATCACAAAGAATAGAGTCAATCTGCATAACAAACATGTTATCAGCAGATCAGGTGATCCTCCTCCAGTGGCAATACTTCAACTTGGGACAATGATGTGTGGAGAACCCCAGCTGTGTGCCTTTTAAAGTTCAATCAACATTAAAGAATCCATCTGTGATGGGGTAGTAATGCAGAGGCCCAAACAGTTACTGCCAAAAGATGCCTAATCAGAATATAAGGGTTAGGTAAGCCTGTTTAATCAAATGGCCTAAAGCTCTGTTATAGTACACAACATGGTAATTATTGTAAATGAAGGATACAGTTAAATTTGTGTTAGACAGATTTGTGGGGCTACTACATTTTATATCCAAATGGCTGTATAACCAAGGCTCTAGTTAAATGTAAAGTAACAATGTCTTTCTGCAGCTTATTTAATGGAGCAGAAACCGCCCATTTGAGCAGGAGACGCCTCTTGTGTTTCATCAACCACTCAGCCTTGAAAATGCACCATCCCGTTAGCAACAGACGGGAAGTGTGCCAAAATAAAACACCTTTTGTTGGCAAAATGTAATCATATAACCTGCAAATTCATGTAAATAGACTAAAACTGGCATATTAATAGAGAAAAACATTGCTAACTGCTGCTAATTTGAACAAAGGTAAGGCCAATTGCGTGTTTGGCATCACTCTGTTATTTTGAACGCGCGTAATCATCCGATGTCACTAAAGGTAACTTTACAGTGAACAAGCCTCACTTTGCTCGGTGTCGTCGGTAGGATTCAGCAGCAGTGAAGCGCATCTCATCTCCCATAAACACAGTCACAACGAGAAAGCAATATTAGCACCAAATATCAGATAGCACTGTCGGGATTGTTTGTGAAGAGGCATTACCAGGTGAGTCTTTCCAAATACGAAGGTTACACCAATGACACAATTAAGCATACTGTAAATGCCATATGGTAGGTAAGGTAAGGTTAATAAAGGATGTTTATACTACTTTAGCATGCTACTGATTTGAATATGTAAAAATAATTCCGGTCACTTAGTGCTCAAGTTCTGTAAGGATGCAGCAATGGCATGGGCATAATGTGCTGATACCAGCAGCCTTTAAACTACAGTGTGTTGGGTATAGTATGAATAGTAGCCTAATTCCAAAATACACAAAATATAATATCTTGTGCTAACATAACCCTTTTTGCTAACACAATACCTCTAACTGCTAGTAAACAACCAGTAATGAGATGGAGCATTGCTGTGCCTCTCACCACTAATTCAGCTAACTCTGTAGTTAAGCTCCTTTCAAAGCACAAAGTCAGTCTTTTAAGATTTAAGATTTTAGACACATGTTTATTACAGATAAGCAACATCTTAAGAAACCAGGCAAACTAATAATAATAACAACTAATATTTTTCTGCACCATACCCATCTATCACAGCACAATGGAGCAGCTGCCGGATTTGTGGAAGCAGGAGTTGTGGCTTCCTCCGGGTGTGACCTGGGAGGACATGGACCAAATGGGCCCCACTGAGCGACCCAGAACCCAGGACCTGCTCCTAACTCTGCCCCTCGCTTTGGGTTTTGTCGCTCTGCGATACGTGTTTGAAAGGTAGACAAATGTCATGGAAATACTTGTTAGGAAACATCAGTACTGACTACCTGATTTGTGACTGTTGCATGGATGCTGTACAAAAATTATGAGCTAGGTGACTTCAATAGTATCGTGCTTTCAATTTGATTATTTGTTTTTTAGTCAATACATGATCTTTGTCAATCATTGTCAAGCTTTGTCATTATATACATACAATTTATTATGGGGGTTAAGACACACTTTCCTATGATAGATATGATATTTAGATTTATAAGGGATGTATGTGCATTCATCCAATTCAAAATACTATTTATGATTTCATGAGTTTGTGAAAAAAAGTTCTTAACTTAAATGAGCTGCATTTCATTTATGACCAAAAGTGTTTTCTTTATTTTGTTTAAACATAATTTGTGTCACATTACTATTATTACATTATATTATTGTATTGTACTGTTTACTCTTTTAACAATTCATTTTTTATCTCTGCTGGTCAAAATCTTCACTCTTTTGATTTTAACCGATTCACAATGCATTGTTACACTCCTAATATGTATTACAAAATGTAATGATTATGCCACCTGATATTGTCCCACAAAGATAAGATTGTACAAACTGCCTCTGTGTAACACTTTTTAGGGCTATCTATCTATCTATCATAGCATCTAGCAACTTTATCCATAATATATAAAATTATATTGGTGTGTTTTACTTGTTATAATCCTCACACGTTAGTCATTTATAATTTACAGTATAGAGTGACAACAGTGCTACAAAGCTGTTATCTTCTCTCTTTGTTCCCCCTCCCCACAGATTTTGCGCCCCACCGATTGGCAGATGTTTGGGGGTGAGGAACAGGTTACAAGTGTCTGCTGCCCCCTCCCCAAACCTGGAGTCATATTACAAACAACAGAACAGAAACCCTACACAGGTAAGTGTAGATGATTAAATGAGGAAGTAGACAAGGCACTGTTGTGTGTAAAACCCGTAAATGTTCATACTGGGACTTCCTTTTTTTTAACTCACAATGAGACAATGCAGTGTGTGGGGGCAGATGGTAGTGATGGAAACGCTTCCTTCTTACTGGAAAAGCTGGCCCAAGGGAAAATCACCACCAGTAATTTAGAAAAGATTTATATTCAACCAGCAAGTTTTTTTTTTTTTTACCAAAAATTACATAGGCTTCTCCCAAAAGATAATAAGACAATGTACAAGAAGTATCATTGAGGAAAAATATTTCTCAGCTTTTTTTTTTTTTTTTATTTACATTTGAACAAAAAGTGGCATGTTCAAAATTATTCATACTCTTTGCAAACTGTCACAGTTTATGGGAAAATCCAAAGTTCTATATCATTCCAAATAGTCCATGCTCTTCTAAAGCATCCTAATTACCCTGATTCATTGGAAATAGCTGTTTAAATCAACACAACAGGTGAAAAACAGAGGCTCTCTGATGTTGGTTTGTGGACAGTCGTGGCTAAGACAAAGGAACTCTCTGAGGACCTGTGGCTGCGCATTGAGGCTGCTCACAAGTCAGCAAAGGGCTATAAGACCATATCAAAAATGTTTTCAAGATCCAGTGGCTACAGTGCAAAGTATTATTAAAAAATACAAGACGTTCTGCACTGTGACAAATCTCACAAGATGTGGTCGGAAGCCAAAAGTGACACCTGTGCTGGCCAGGAAAATAGTGAGAGAGGTAAAAAAGAATCCAGTGATCACCACCAAGGCCATCCTGTTGAATCTGGGCTCTGCTGGTGACAACATCTCAAGGCAGACAGTCCAGCACACACTGCACACCGCTGGGTTCCTCGAGCACAGACCAAGTAGGACACCACTTCTCCAGATAAGGCACAAAAAAGCCCACTTGGCCTTTGCAAATGCTCATGTGGACAAAGGAGAAGACTTCTGGTCTTCTGTTTTATGGTCAGATGAAACAAAAATTGAATTGTTTGGCCACAATGATGTATCCTTCATTTGGCGTAAAAAAGGAGAAGCCTTCAACCCTAAGAGCACCATCCCCACTGTCAAACATGGTGGTGGGATCCTGATGATTTGGGGGTGTTTTCCAGCTGGTGGACCAGGGAACCTAATCACAGTAAACGGCACCATGAAAAAGGAGCAATACATCAAAACAATCCAAAACACTTAGCAAAAGTGGTGAAGAAATGGCTAACAGACAAAAACATTAATGTTTTGCAGTGGCCCAGCCAGAGTCCTGACTTGAATCCAATTGAGAATCTGTGGAGGGAGCTAAAGATCAGGGTGATGGCAAAGAGACCCTCAACCTGAAAGAGTTGGAGCTCATTGTTAAAAATGAATGGGCAAAAATACCAAGGAGACATGCAACAAGCTGGTCAGCAATTATAGGAAGTGTTTGATTGCTCTAATAGTCAATAAAGGCTTTTCTACTGATTATTGAGAAGGGTATGAATAATTTTGGACATGCCACTTTTTGTTCAAATGTAAATAAAACCCGAGAAATAATTTTTTCCAAACTGATACCTCTTGTACATTGTCTTATTATCTTTTGGGAGAAGCCTGTGTCATATTTTTACACAAATGTGTTTTACGCTACCCAAGATTTTAAGATGTACCATAAATATTGCTTTCTATATGCTGTGTGTGATGAGGTTTGCTCGCAATTAATAGGATATTGATAAAGTAATTGTCTTCCTTAGTCCTTTGCTGTTTATACATCATGCTGAAAAGTTGCATAGTGATGCTTTAATATACAAAGAACCTATAATAATGGCCATATTCATTAATAGCCACTATTCTCAAGTCTGCAGGGCCTGGACCAAAAATTGTGTGGTGGGGCGATGGATGATTTTTAATGTTCAGCTTATTTGATGTGTAAATATTGTTTTCATTTCATAAAATGGGTAAAATACATTTTACAAAATGTGCCATAAAAGGTGTAGTAAAATGATCAGGAATAAAGACTGGTCCCAAAATCACACCAGTTGTGAACAGCGGCGTTAATTTACTTTTTTTTTTTTTTTTTGCTTATGTTCCCAATCTTTTCTTATTTCAGAAAGAAATTGTTAAATTGATGTCACGGTGCGGTAAAACACAAAGGCAAATTGAGACGTGGTTCAGACTTCGCAGGAATCAGGACCGGCCTTGTCAGACCAAGAAGTTTGGTGAAGCTGCGTAAGTCTAGATATCATATAGTTGCATTAATTGAATGAACCAAAACTCAACTGTTAACATTTTTAGGATCTGCAATTAACATTTCAGTGGTCATTTTATTCTTTTGCAGATGGAGGTTCTTTTTCTACATTGCTGCCTTTATTGCTGGGTTGAGTTGCTTGATTAACGTAAGTTTGAATTTATTACTAGGTTTTGTAACACAATAGGTGCCACTCTACCAACAGCCCTTATAGGACTCGAACTTACAAGAAGCTATTGCCTTTTTCCTTCAGCCTGGTATTATTATCTAATGTGCTGTTAGCATATTAGCATTTCATGCAACATCATTTGTATTTTATCTATTTGGAGCATAACATTATTTATATGATGCCATTGGTCATTGTTGTCTTGCGTTGACAGAGACCGTGGTTCTGGGACCTCAGGGAGTGTTGGAGGCAATACCCAATACAGGTGAAAGCATTTTCCAGCAATGAATTGTGCTAACATAGTAACTGTTATTAATAGAATGAGGAACTCAGTGCTCATACCTGCTTTTCTTATCTTGTAATTTTAATACCTTCCTTGATTCTTTCCACATTACTGTTACTGTGAACTTTAACCCAGACTGTATATTTTTATTATTTGTTTAAAATGGCATATTAATTTTCTCCACAGCCAATGGAGAGAGCTCATTTTTGGTACTACATGCTTGAGCTGGGTTTTTATGAATCTCTGCTTCTTAGGATCTCAGTGGACATCAAAAGAAAGGTAATGACCCCAGCAGTTGAATAAATTAACTTATGTACTTCCTTGAGTAATAATAATAATGGATTGGATTTATATGGTGCTTCTGAAGCTTCTCAAAGCGCTTTACCTAAGTCAATTATTCATTTTCTCCCTCAGTTACACTCCGTGGTGGTGAGCTATAGACGTAGCTCTACGGCCCCTCCGGCCACCACCAAACATAGTCACACTGACACATTCATACATAGGGAAGGCAGGTTAAGTGTCTTCCCCAAGGACACAACCACAGTATGCAATGCCAATAGCATCCAACCTTCGGGTTAGTGGCTGAACATCTCTACCAACTGAGCTACTGCTGCCCCAGAGTAGTGTATCAGTGCTGTACACCCATATATGTATTGAGGTAGTATCCTGACTCGCTTTGAACCATTAAAGTTTGAACCTAACATATACTATTTATATTGTGTTTTACTGAGCTGATGTGTTTTTGTTTTTTTTTCATGCTAGGACTTCAAGGAACAGGTGATCCACCATTTGGCCACAATCTTCCTGCTCAGTTTCTCCTACTGCGCCAACTACATTCGCATTGGGACATTGGTCATGCTACTTCACGACTCATCTGACATCTTGCTAGAGGTAAAATGATTTGTGCAATACATACAGTGTGTAAAAGATAATACAAAAATATAATTTCTAATATCTCAAATATTTTTACCTGGAGATTGTCCTTTTGTGTACTGTCCTCTGTGAGAAAGTGCTGGTCTGAAAGTCATGGGGTCGTACACAGCTAAAGGCTTTTCATAGAGAACTCATATCTACTCTGAGATCTCTGCAGTTTCCCTTTCAACAGGGAACAGAGACATCTTATGACTACATCCTGACTGCCAGTGGTAGTTATTAAGCAATCAAACATAAGCCTTGAATGCTTGTGATTAGTCACAAGCATTAAAAAAGTTAAAAAATACACTTTGAAGTTAGTAGATTAACTTTTGTAAGGATTGGACCAACACACTGTTATTGTTCATTATACCTTCTACTTTACAGCAATTGTGTGTGTAAACAAAGCTGCTATTAACCTGAGTAAAAGTAAAATGACATGGGGTTGTGAATTTAAATCAGGTTTGGGACAGTAGTAGTAGTAGTAGTAGTAGTACTAGTGGTAGTATGTTTTGTGTACAGATTTGGATTACATCTGACAATGTACCTTTGGTCCAATGTCTTGCAGTCTGCTAAGATGTTCAACTATGGGACTGGCTGGAGGAGAACATGTGACACACTGTTCATTGTGTTTGCTGCTGTGTTTCTTATTACTCGGCTGATCATTTTCCCAAGCAAGTAAGTTGTATAGTATTTTTCTACTAGATTATGATGCCATGGTACTTTTTAACAAATGTATGTTTATTTACAGAATAATCCACGCCACTCTAGTACTCTCTATGGAGGTCTTTGAACCCTTTTTTGGCTACTATTTCTTCAATGTTCTTCTCATGGTGCTGCAGGGTCTTCATATATTCTGGGCTGGTTTAATCCTGAGAATGATCTATAAATTCCTGAAAGGCAAGGTGAGAAAATGTTGAGTCACAGACCCTGTCTTGTGGTGTGTTTCCTTACGTAAGTGCCAGCAAATTAACACTTTTGTCAGTATGGTACATACAGACGATGATGTCAAGAAATTACAATATTGAGAAAAGTTATAATTCAGTAGTCCACTTCAAAGTGAAAGGCGATGATAAATAAATGATATAGATTCAGTACACACAGAGTGAAATACTTAAAAGCATTTGTTTATTTAAACTGCTATGATAATTATGTAATATTCTAATTTTATGAGATCCTGAATTTTTTCTGTTCAATCCAGCCACAGAGGGTCACAAGACAGTGACAGTGACAGTTTCATTAACTGTAAATTATAATCACCACAATTAAATACTTTTTGTGTTCTGAATCTATATATTATAGTATATGTATTTCATTTTCGTTGTTGAATTAATTAATTTCGACAAAAATATAATTCAGTGATGTAGCAATACTCCTTCTGCTTAGTCCTCCTGAAGTTTTGTGTTTTTTAATGCAAATATAATTTTTGATTTCAGCTAGAGAAAGATGAGCGCAGTGACGACGAGAGTGAACCTGAAGAAGATGATAAAGAAGAGGAACATTTAGATCATGATGCCAACTGCTGCTGGGACAGAAGTAAAGACAGCCTTAACTCCAAGCTCTCTGTGCTGACTAACAGTTGTGTGCTTAACAACTTAACCAACCACAGAGCGTCTGCAGCAGACCGAATGCGGAAAGCCCAGTAACAATTTCATTACATTTAGTTCTGAAAAAAGCCATAGAGACTCTTAATACTATGAGATGAATGGGATATGCCACTTTCTGATTACTGCTTAATGTCTCTGGTGCTCACATTTAATTAGGAAAGCAATTAGGCCATAAAAAGGCTATGGTTTGATTGCTATTACTGTCATTTACAAAACTGCTGACACAAGTAAAGAGTTTCATCCACTGGTCTCTGTCTGCGCCCAGCACCTCTTCACTGTGTATAAAATATCTACAAATCCCAGATCATATTAATGCTGTGTTCATGTGTGGTCTGAAATCAGAAAAAACTACAGAGATGGACAGTGCATGTGCTCCTCAAGTCAAAATCAAACATTTTACACATCAAAACTCACCTCAGCCTTTAGTGCCCAAGTTACCAACGTGAGCCTCTCTGTGTTATGTTAAATAGCAAATTTAGTTTTCTTTCATTTTTATATAATTTGCATTTTGCACATTGCACATTAACCTTTTGGTCAACACTATAATATGCTATTACAAGTTGTGCATAGAGTGATCTGGGCTAGTTACTTGTTTGTTTGTTTGTAACGTTTGTGGTTTAAGTCAAGTCTATAGCCAGCAATGTTAACTATCTGACCTGCTGAAGACAGAAATGTGTATGAGTAAACCAGTTGGAGAATAACTTCTAAACTCTTTAAACATCTGGAAAGCACATGGATGCAGCAATAAAACCCAAATATCTGTTAACTGATGCTGTTGAAATTGTGACAGCTCTGAAGTCAGGCAGATGATACAGTGTCACACAATATAATGTATAATTTTAATAGCTAACTCATATATTATCAACAAAAAATCACTTTTTATATTCTTGAAAACACTCATGAATCACACAATGCATGGTAAAATGTAAATAAAATGTTTCACACAAGTCTCACTGAAGCAGATTATATAAAATAAAGTTGTTTTTTGTATCAGTTTATTATACATTTATTTTAGAAGAAGAAAACTTGAAATATCTGTATTAAACTAATTTAATTTAGAACAAATTTTAGTTTTTTTTTTTTTTTATACACTGAAATCGTAATTGGAGAAAGAAAGCCTCAAATATTTGGCGCCATCTAATGGACATAAAAAGTGTTGTCATGTAATTTTAAAAATGTTTAGGCAGTTGTGTCCATGTTGATTGTGTGTCTGGATGTCCCCAGTTCTTCCTGTGGCTGGTCCTTCTGCGACCACTGTCTCAACCTCACATACCATAAAAAGGAAACAAACACAAATTTAACCACATTTTGAACCATAATTTGCAGAATTATATAAAAACATAACCATATAAAATAAAAACAACAAATATTGTCATAAAGCTTATCACTGAGCAAAAGCTACATTCCAAAACATGTAAAAAAAAATAAAAAAAAAGAATGAAATTGGGAAACAGCAGTTGGCACAATAAAAAAAAAATCCTTTAATGAATCGGCTCTAAAAATCAAATCAACATTCTAATTTTTCCCCCCTCCATTTATTTATTTTATTTTATTTCATTGGACTGAAAACCTGTACAGTAGCTCAAAAAAAAAAAAAAAAAAAAACTTCTGTAGGCTAATATATAATATGACCACCAGGATTCGCTGTCACACATATTTTGTTTAGCTATGTCTTTTTATTTAGGCCTATCTTTAAAGACAGCGACTTTTTGACTTGTGATTACTTTCTAATCGTCAAAGAACTTATGAAAACCGTAAAAAAAATAAGACATAAAAAACTATATGCCTTTTACTTTAAACGAGCTCTAATATTTCCCATAGGAATTGGCGAGAGGCTGCCTAGCCTCTTGATAATTGGTAGGTGCAAAGCTGGCTGGCTGTTTTTGCACCTTGTTAGCTGAGGATACCCATCTGAGTAATGCAATTTTTTTTTTGTAAACAAAGGAGGAATGAAGCTCTTGTTTTGTTTACATGTATTTTATTCCATCTGGGAAGTGATCACCATTTCTACTAATACAGACTGTGAAGAGCCTCTGGGGCACCTCACTGTTTAAACCAAATCTTTGCCTCCATAGAAACCCGTTATTTTGTGCCACTGCAAATATCAGCATTTATTGGCTGAATGTAATGTTCAGTTGTTTATCTACTGTAAAAAAAAATAAAAAAAACATTAGATAAACATGCCGCATTTGAACTCTGCGTTATGCAAAGTCTCGTGTGACAGGACAAAAAAAGACAACACAAACACATCCAGTACTGCTGCTGAATGTGATAAGCCTCGAGGGACACTCACCAAAATAAACTAACCAAAAAGGAATTAGATATTACTGTTAGCACAAAAATATATGAGAGGCACATTGCATTTATGTACAATATAATAGTAAAGGATAGGGTTTTAAGACCACTTTTACTCAAAAACCTTATTTACTCATACAACAGATTACAAAAAGTGTTTGATGCCAGCAGGCAGTGGAGCAGTGGGGAAGTGTTCTTAAAATCAAAGGCATTAATAGCCTCTCTTACCAACCTCTTAACCTCTATTAATCCAACCAAAGACTACATGAAGCTCAGTGACACTTTGGAATAACTTACAACTGAAGCTGTAACAAGAGTAATAAATATGTAGCCTAACAATATATTACATCAATATGATTGTTTAGACTGAAATCACAAATATTTCTAATTTTGCATTGATTTGCATGAGTTTACACACAAATGTATTCAATCATTACTCACTGGTGATTATTAATGCTGCAGACAGTCACTCTTTCCCCATTCTATAAACTGACAAGGTTTGTTTAACAGCGCGGTACTTCAAAAGGCTGGGTGACCCCGTCACAGCCACAGTTAACTTGCATGTAAACATAATGAGTGAGAGACGGTGTCATGAGTCTCTAATAAATATGTTTTACTGTACTTTTGTGCTTTAATATATACACAGTGCTGGTCATTTGCAATGATTAAAAGTGAGACAAACCACCAAAGGCACGCAGACACATGCATGTAACATAGTGGAAAGTACTGTCCCACAGTTAATGATCTTATTCGGGTCCCTTTTGTCCTCACATTAAAAGTTTCTGCTTCAGACTTTGATATACAGGTTTCCATGTGGCAGGCACATGCATCTGATCATGAGACGTCCAAATTCAGAAATAAGTCCTTTATGAAAACATTCAGCCGACCATTTTTAAAGAAACAGTGGGATTAAGTCCATTATGGCCCATTTGTTATGACTGTGCTTCATTTCCTGTCCAACATTTTTGTCAACAAAACACTGAACCTTCCTAATCTAGACACAGGGGGTCACAAGCCAGTGTACTCTTTATGCCAGTCCCAAACCTGGAAAAATGGGAAGGAATTAAAAAGGGCATCTGGTGAAACCCATGTCAAATGAATATGCAAATCCCTCACGATATGAAGCAGAGGATTTGCTGTGGCGATCTCAGAAGAGAAAATCCAAAAGGAACGAAGAGAAGAAGTAACTTAGTTTAACATACAATCATTGAAAATGATCTTTTAGGTGTAGTGTTGAGGAAATGTACATGCCTTTGCTGTGCTGTTGTCATACGTTTCATAAACTCACAAGACACTGCTCAACTATGGCCTTTTCACTTCACTTGGGTTGAATTTCCTGTCTGTCTTCATTCCTCTCAAATAAACACTAAAAATTCCATAAAAGTTTGAAGTAGTAAACAGTGTCTCAGGATCCCAAACCTTTAAATATTATTATTTAAATATTATGCTATTTCAAAACAGGGTTGCACAAAGGCAGAGTAGTTATCACCCCTGCCACTTTGCAAGGAAGTTGCGGAATCTATCCCCGGGCCAGCTGCACATCCTCCCTGTGTGGGTCCTCTGCAGATACTCTGGCTTTCTCCCACCATCCAAAAACATGCATGTTTTAGGTGAATTGGTGAATTGCCCATATGATAGTGAATGAATGTAAGGGTGAATGGTTGTCTGTCAGTGAAGGCCTCTGTGTCAGCCCTACTGCAACTATACGATTGTCCATGGTGTGTATACCTAAGGCTCATAGTCGCCAGGATAGGCTCCAGCTACCCACAATCTGGTAAAAAATAATAATGAACAAATTATATTTAGAAATGTGTTTGCAGTGTGACATGAGAACAACTCTATATTAAGTATTCTAGTCATTCTTTGACAGCCATGTAGCTCCACGTGATGTTACACCTCATCCAGAAACACTTGCAGTACAATGAGGTTTTGTACATGAATCAGTGCTTTGAGCAGCTAGCCCTTGGTTAACAACAGTCCTTCATTCATATGAAGGTCATGTGTGAGAATCATAGACTTTCCCATGTCCTCAACTCAACCCTCAAGAGGCCAGTAGACTGCAATAATAACTGCATATACTGTCCTGATAAAAGTGATTTAATAGATACAAGAAAAATCTAGGTTTAGATTATATTTTTTGAATGCCACACTTGTGTTTCTCTCCTAAAGCACCATTGTAGAATTTGGGCCTTAAAGTAATGTGTTGAAAAATTCTTTTTGTGGTAGATCGACTCTTAACAAGATGAACTGCCCCTCTTCTGACCCCTGAGCGCTGCTTCTTGTTCTCCTCTATCACTATGTAACTCCAGGGAATGGGTAGGGCCCTTTACGAGCTGCGAGCACAGTAGGAAATTAGTTAACAAATAAAACAGCTCTGGACAGGTCCAGCCTTATATATTACACTGATGTTACAGTGGCTACTGCATAAACAGCAGTTTATTCCATTATACACATTACACCATTTGTAAACAGTGTTATACCGCACAAACTCAAAATGCTAACAAAACATTGTTCTTTTGTCATTACTGAAGTTAATTTAAGAAAACTAGGAACACTGTAATATACCTTCACACATACACAAGGTCAAAAAGTCACGTTCAGGTCATTGGGACAATTACGGTAGATAACAATTCTTCCACCAATTACTGAAACTTATGTAAAGCCTTCTTTACTGAACAGTAAAATGCTTGCAGATTAGTGTGTTACCAATGCTCTCACATGCAGCCTGAGCTCCACATCACTGTTGGCCCTGTGTGTAGCGTGGTCATGGAGAGGACACAAAATGTTCTCTTCTGATTTAATTTACAACATGAGAACAGGCAGAGGGCAGGAGCAGGACAGGGCGCTTCCTCTGAAGGTCTCTCTGGTTAAACTATGACAAAGACAGATCCTTATACTTGGTCACTGAAACAGTTTCTTGGAAATAGATAGAGAAAACACTTTTTGACCTGGGCCTTTTTATAAGAGTTATGGAAGTAACTGGCCTCTGCACTGGGCATGATCTGGTGAGGAACCATTTGAAACATATAGTTGTTTTTGACTATGTAGTTGCCACAGATACATGTAAATAAACTAACTAATACTTTTTTTTAGAAGTCCAGTTCAAAAAGAAATATATATATATGACTCAGTACACACTGGAAATAAAATGCATGCTATATGTAGGGTTGAGCTTATATTTAACCTTTGGCTTATATGCTTATTATTGATGCTAATTGCTACATTAATTAAAGTGGAATAACGTCAATACACTCGCTCATATTTTCTACCAGGCTCTGATATTAAGCACCGTCCTCTGGCAGCCATCTGGAATTCATAGAACTTTAGTTACATATGTAACTCTCCACAATATTGTAATACTGGCACTCGCCTGTAGGCCTATGTTAGGCTACTTGTTTTTTCAACTCATCATGGTATGTTCAAAACTGTACAACCAATTAGCTTTTTAAAAATAAATCACACTTTAAAATATAGTTTTAAAAGTGTGCTTTAAGTGTGATTATATGCTTCGTTCCAGTTGTCCTCGGAAATCGGAATTTCCGAGTTCCGAGTTGTAAATTTAATTTGGAACACCATCCAATCTCGGAATACCTACTCAGAAACTCGGGTAGCAATCGCCAACCTAGAGTTAGAAAATCCAACATGGCAGCACCCTGCGATACTAAAAAGTGAAAATATAAATACAATAATATTAACAGTTCTTGTGTTATTTTCCTATGCGTTGTCCACTTCTGCCCATGCTCTGTCAGTGAACCTGCTGCTGAGGGCTGTGTGAGCCTCTGAAGTTATAAAATGTGCTGTAAAGCTCTGTTGATAATCTTGCTAATGTCTTCACGTGGTCTTCATTGTGGTTTTATTTGTATTTTTTACTGCTGTGATTAGTTCCAACTTAACAACTGGAACACAGTAACTTGGAGATAACATCACTCTGAGGTCCGACCTCTGAGGAGAACTAGAATGCAGCAATAGTCCATAGCAAAGTGCAGTGTTGCCAGGCGACCATCACAGAACCCAGGAAGTGACTCTAACTTGCTGAAATATGTTGCTTTATTAGGTTTACCATCGTTAATATGAACTCAGTAGCAAATGTCACATCGAGACATTTTGATCTCTTCCTTCTCGTCCTGTTGATTTGCTTTGATTACCGGTCATTTCCATCCCGCTGGGTCCAGGTCCACGGCCTCGCAGCTGGATCGCAGGATATTGATTGTAGCCCCTGCACACTTAACCGTTGCTAAGGGTCGGCCTCTCATTGGCTTCATGGGTCACTAAGTGTTCATCCGAGAGTGATTCATGCTTCGGTTCAGAAATAAAAGAGGTTTGGTGCAGCGCGGCTGTGGTGTCCTGCTGCTTGTACTGAACCAGTCCAGAACTCACACTGTCTCACACAACAAGAGGATCGAAATAACAGTCATTTAAATCACTTGAGGCTGTGCTCAAATCAGTGGGTGTGATGCACCTTTTTTCATAATAACAAAAGTCATTCAAGATAACCCTCTAGTCTGTATTTCTTATTTTTTTATTTTACAAGGTTTACTTAATCAAATAGAACTGCACAATATATCAAGTTATCATTGGCCTTATTGACCCTTATTCATTTTAGGAAGTCAGTAATGGCAGTAATGTGTTTTTGATGTGTATCCAGATAGTAATCCTAATTCATGAATGTTTTAAAAGATACTTTGCCATTGTGAGATAGGGCCATTTTTTTGGTTGCCAAACATAACTCAAAATGTTACAAGTGAATTTTCGTAAAACTTTCAGCAAATGGAGAAATTAACAAATAATATGTTTTTGGTATGGGTCTAGATCACTGTCTAGTTAAATTGATCAATGTAATATAATCTACTTTGAAGTACTATTTAGGATGATACTGCTGTGTAATGTTCTAGCTTAACCAACATCGTATCACTGTGCTTGCCGGGAGTAAGTCTTGCGGCGGCTTTGCAGTGTCATCCAGATGTGTTCCTTTAGAAAACTGTTGCATATTACTTAATCTACAAGAGCTGTGTCTGTTTACTGCACAGTAGAAGATTAAATGGGATTTGTTACTATTTGCAGTCCTGGATGTGTCCAAACAAACAGCTCATCTTCAGATCCCTTCCTCACACTGGCTGTGGGCAAAACAGTAGTGGACACAAGTGGATTAAGTGGATTTATTACTAACAGATCTATTTGAAGTGACCAGACAAGTTACCTCTTATGCCTGTGTGAGAGAAATATAATAAGTTCCTTCTGTGGAAAGGGTTAGTAATCGTCAATGTCAGGGGTTGATGTATTGAATGACACAAATCATGATTTAGGGTTTGGATTCACATTGATGACAGCTCTCAGCAGTGAAAGTAATGTGTTGAGAGTGTTGTGTTTTTAATTTGTACATGTAGATAATACAAACTAACAGTTTGTTCCACTCCATCTGTGCTGGTGGTGGAACATTTTGTATTTGTATAAAGAATAAATCCAGCTAATATGGGAATGTATTGTTTAATTATTCTTTCATTTATCTTCTGCTTATTTCTCTTCAGTGTTGTGGGTGGCAGGTGTCTATCCCTGCTACTATTGGCCTTTGGCATGAAAACCCATCCTCAGATTTCTCCTTTCTGTGTGTAAAACAGAAGTTGGGACCTACTACCATTGTATCTGGTGGTGTCCTTTGATAGATTTTGGAGAAGTTTTTCTAAAAAAGCTCAGTTTTTCACCCAATAGTCCAACTGGGCCCTGTGCTCTTCCATTTATAACACACTATTATGCAAATTTTACACCTATAACACAGTGCATACATTTTGCATTTAAATATGGTTAATGTTGGGTTGGCTTTAAAGCGACAGGCAATTCTGGTTATAAAACATGAAATGCTGATGCAAATATATTCACATGTATTTCAAAAAGCTTTATAACCTGAATTTCCTTGTGCATCAATCATCTCTTAATCTTCATAAGTGTCAGAAAACCCTAACTCAGTGTTCCTCCCATTGCTCTAGGCCTCTTTTTATAAACAGGAAGTTCAGATGCCACTCTTATTAAACAGGGTTTTTCAGTCTGTTTCATGCAGAGGAATGTGATCTCCTGATCAAGCTGATCTCCTGTGGCATCGAGTGTGAACCATGTGACCCGTGTGACCTCCAACATGTAACGCAATGCACCCTAAAAATCTGATGTAACAGCTCACAAGAAATCATTTAAGAAAGGTTTTGCAAAAGTAGAAAAAAATAACAAAAACATAATGTATATAAGTTACTTCTATTAAAAGTTACACATGGATCATACAACTTGAGTATTCGTGCCATCTTCTTATGTTACCTCGCTCTTGTTACTTGTCCATCCGTCTTGCAAACTAATCTGCCCTCAGACACCGAGCAGCCCTGGAAATCTGTCACCTATGGGTGTCAAATGCGATGCACAGCCAAACCCCTCCCACTTAACATGGCCGTTACCCAAATAGCTGCACATCTCATGTACTGCGCTGCCCCCTTTCACACCTCTGCCTGCTCTGGCCTTGTGGAGCAGTTGTTTACCTTCGGATCGGGTAACTCCTGTGCTCTTGAAACCAAGATGACCTGGAATCCTATCCTGTGAGCCTTGCTGGCGTGAAAGATGCATTTGTGGCCAGGATGCATTCAAATAATTACAATCCTAATTCTGGAGAAGTTTGGCAGACTGTGTAAAATGTAAATAAAAACAGAATGTAATTATCTGCACATATAAAGGAACAAAAACAACGTAATGGATGTTGACATATTTTATCATTTCATGACCAAAAAAAGCACATTTTCAATTTGATGGCAGCAACACGTCTCAAACATGTTGGGACTGAGCAACATACGGGTGGAAAAAAGTTCTATACTTGCAAAAAAGATAAGCTTGTAATAAAAGATAAGCTAAGCACAGGTTCCACTAGACTTTTATTTTGTCGGTCAAGTTTGGCCAGCAGTGTTTGAAAATTCTGGCCATTAACAAGATCTACCAGCCACACATCTAAATAATATGAATAATAATCATGTCCAAACTCGTGACTGAATCAGTAATATAAAACGGTCATTCTGTACATTTGTGAGTGAATAAAACTACCAGGCAATGCCTTAATTTACACACAGATATGATAAGGCTCTGCATAAAATGGTGATTAGACAATGTGCATGAGTCCAGACACACAACAGCACTGGGGCACAGCAGGCGCAGAGAGACAAGCGCCTGTGGTCAACTCATTCATCTCAGAGTTTGTCAAATTGAACAATAATAAATCCTAACAAAAGTAAATATTCATTTGTAGGACTAATATATGCTGTCAAAATAGGCTATTTTAAATCTTTGGTTACAATAGTCTGTGACTCTATCCACTGGGACATCTACTGTGTTTGCGCAGTGTGCTGACAGTGTTTGTGTTCTCGTTATCGCTGCTCATTTGGGCACTTTACTACTTTTATTTGACTTTTATTTTAGTCCTGGGGAGAATGAGGTGTGTGCTCTGGGCACTAGAGCGAGGGAACATAAATACTGATGAAGGATGCTTCATTAGCCTACACTGCACTAACATCAAGCTTATTTTAGCACAAGAAGAATCAGACAGAAAACTGGAGGCCGCCTCAGTTTGCCTTAACTCACGTTGGCTGATGACCCTTAATTTTATCGGTCATTTGCATTTCAAAACGGCCAAAAGCCAGTACATGCCAAACCCTGAAGCTAAGTTAACTGGCAACATTTCAAGTTAAAATGTCTTGGTATGCAGGGGTGTAGCATGAAATTCTGGGCCCTTTGTATTTACCATCTTGGTGGGCCCCTTTGCTCACTTGATCAATATCTCTTAAACATATTCCAGGCTTTTTGAGGGCCCCTTCTTGCAGTGGGCCATGGGTAAACAGTACCCCCCAGTTCGATGCCCCTGTTGGTATGAAAGGAGCGTTTTAAAGGCAGAGTGTGTTAGTTTTGGATGTATCGGATGCTCACAGTGTTTAGGTCTTCAAGCGACACCGCATTAAACACAGAAATGATTTTGTACTGAAAATCACTGTGTGGGTCCGGAACACTTCTGGAAGTCTTTGAACAGAGTTTCCACAAATGCAGGTTATATCTGTATTATGCATGAAACAGTCCTGATATGAACATGATGTACAAACACTGCTGTCTTCTCTGAACCAATTTAAAATGGACTGACACAATGTACTGCCTTTTTCAATGAAACGTTTGCAGAAAAACAAAACCTTGATGCTTGGACTCTAAGGCAGATCTAAAAATTTCCTACATAACCGTTGCGGTACGCCCCACACAGTATCAGATTTCACTTTTCAAACTGGATTTACCACCTCCAAGCAGCCTGTTAATTGTGAGAATGTGTGCAGCAGTTGACATAAGGTAAACAGAAGTGTACACTGGCCTTTGAGACAAGTATTAAAGTGACATAAAGCTTAAGTTTATGGCATGGTAAACAGCTAATTTGGCTGCTGATTAAACATTTGACAATAAACTCCTGGCATTGACGTGAGCAGAGGTTTGTTTTGAACGTTGGCGGTTCAAAGGTCAAAAGACGGCACTGCCAATGAATACTGCAGCACAAATAAACAAACCTTATCAAAGAAATGTCAGAAAATTGAGTAACTCGGCTTTGTAAATTAAAGATGAATTTCCATCTCTTGGAATACAGTCAATAAATTGATGGAGCACATTTGCAAAGCTGCTTATTCATTGTATGCAAACTATAAAGGCTGGGTTAACAGTGTACAAACAGCTGAATACTATTATGTAATCAATGTGTATTGTACTCCAGTGCATTACTTGAAAACTATGTCTTACAGAAAATATTTATGGGAAATACTTTTTTATTTCATTGCAAAACTGCAAAACTTCAAAACTGAAAAAAAAAGAAAAAAAAAAAAAAAAAAAAAAAAGATGTGAGCCCTGGTACATATACAGTCATATGTAAAAGTTTGGGCATCCCTCTGAGGTTGCATAATAATTGACTCTGTCTTCACAAAAAAGGTCACTGAGGTATGTCATTCATTATCCAGTGACATCTGAATTCTAGGGTGTTTTCCTAAAACAGTCTTTAGTGTAGCAGTATTTAGGAGTACAAAATTAAATGAAATATGAAAAAAAAATGTCTGTGCAAAAGTTTGGGCACCCTTATAAGTTTGCTGATTTGAATGCACGTAACTTCTCAAAATGGATTACTTCCAACACAAAACTTGTTAGATTAGTTAGTTAAGCCTTGAACTTCATAGACAGGTGCATTCAATAATGAGAAAAGGTATTTAATATGGTAATCAGGAAATGGAAGGACACAGGCAAAGTTGATGACGCAGGCCAAGAAAAATACCAGAGAGACATAGGCAAGGAATGGTGAGAATGGTTAAAGACAACCCACAGATCACCTCCAGAGACCCACAAGATCATCCTGCTGCAGATGGTGTTTCTGTGCGTGACATAGTTTACAGGTTAACCCCAGCCGCACTCACTCGTCCCCTCTCACCTGTTTTCAAGGGCACATGTTATTCATAGAGCAATAAGTCAGCCAAGGTTATGGCCGTGCACATATTCCTGACATGCTTTCAAAGGCAATGAACCGTCTAGTTCAGTGGTGGAAAGAAACTACTCATTGAAGCAGTTATACTGTACTTTATGAGTACATCTTGTCTATTAGTACAGAGCAGTAGCAATTATTGTTGTAGTTATAGTAGTATAGTTGTAGCAGGAATCGCAGTAGCAGCAGTTGTATTGATTGGAGTCGTAACAATATCAGGAGCAGAAGTAATAATAGTATTTGTAGTTGAAGTGGGAGTAGAAGCAGTAGGCTAGTAGTAGTAGAAATAGTGGCAGTAGTAGGCCTAGTAGTATTATATTCTGTACGTGCTTACTTTTACTCAAATAATAATTCTGTAGAGTACTTTTACTTGAGTACATATTGTATTTTGAGTACTTCCTCCACCTCTGGTCTTGTCTAACATATCTCTAAACGTCTTTCACTCTGTTTTACTTTTTACCTCAAATAAAAGTTGCATGAAAAGCCATTTTAATTAATCACAATAGCGTCATGGGACTATATTGCATCAGCTGGACACAATAAATCAGCAGTGTACCGAACACTCATGTTACCAAGCTGTAGATATCAAAGCGGTAACTAAGAGACAATGATTCGTTCACATGGTGATGAGGTCATCGCCTGGAAACGGCCAATAGCAGCAGCTGAAGATAACGTATGGGGCTGTAGTCGCTGGGGGGGCTCTTGTGCTCAGGGCTCATGTGAGAAATAAACATCTCCATCTACAGTGGGAACACAGTGTGTGCTGTAACCAGAGAAGAAGAAAACCAGGAGGAGCCCGATACCTGTAAATCAGCAGAGTGTCACAGTGGGTCAAGGATTAGTCTCTCAGTCAAATTCATAATCAAAATACATAATCTAATAGTTGTTTTAAGAGCTTTAAAGCAGTGTGTTTTGTTTATGGGTGTGTTCAAACGTTTTGCCAATCAACTAGTAATGTGTTGTAGTAACAGTATTTAGTAACAAAGGCTGGGTTTTCATCACCTTTCTATGTGCATTTTGAAGTTGCCTAGTAATAAAATAGGAATGAATAAAATTATAATAAAGAAAACATTTGCCAAAGTTTTACGGTCACTCATTGTGAACAAGATTGAAATGCACTTGTTGAATACACTACAGAGACCCTTTCTGATTTTTTTTCTGCACATCTTCAAACATTTCCTAATTTTAATCACACACAAAAAAAAAAAAAAAAAAAAAAAATTGTGAATCATTATTTAATGTAATAAGGGAAGAAACCTAACCTACCTGGGCCTGTGTGCAAAAGTAATTGCTCCCCTTGTTAAATTATAAATTAATGTGAATTAACTGTGATTAACCACAGTTTTTGGAAAATAGATCAATTCGAAAGGGTTATAGAGCCATTTATAAGGCTCTGGGAGCCCAGCAAACCATGTTCAGAGCTATTATTCACAAATGAAGAAGACTTGGAACGTGGGTGAATCTTCTCTTTACTCTGTTTTCCAAAAACTGTGGTTATTCACTTTAATTAAAACTTTTGAACACAAGCCCAGGTAGGTTTCAATAGCTTTTTGCCTAATCAAATTAAATAGTAATTCAAAAACTGCATTTTGTGTTTACTTTTTGTCTAAAGTTAAGAAATGTTTGAAGATGTGCAGAAATATATAGAAACTGAGGAAAAGGCAATGTACTTACAGTTACGTTTTATGTTTGCTACGTCAAAGTTTATTTGACAAATGCATTTCCATCTTTTATTGTTCACAGTGAGTGAATGTAAAAAGCTTTTGCAAATTTTTTCATTACTATAATTTTATTCATTTTTACTTTATTATTATTGCTGGAATGTTTGTATAGTTTTTTTGTCCTTAATAACTTACATCATAATTTAAAAACAACATTTTGTCACTCTGATTATCTTTGAATAATATTAAAAATGTGTAATGTCCTCTATCAATGTCCAACCATGAATTTCTGAGTTACATTGGCCCTATCACGCAATGGTAACAAATCCTTTAAAAAATGGCAGAATTTGTGATCTGGATCCACACCAAAAACTACTCATTCATCCAATACTGATCTTTAAAATGTAATAAATGTTCAGTTGTTCACAAACAAAACAAACATAACCTCATTGGTGGAGGTAATGTTTTTAGAAAATACATCAAAATAATAAATATAGTCCAATATCAATCACACAACATGCAATACTTTAAATAAATATCATCACAAAATATAACTTTTGAAATGTTCTTGATTCTCTAGATATTTTTCTACTTAACCATAAAAAAACAATACTTCTCCTCTTTTTGTGTGTTCAAGTATATGTTTACATTCAGGAAACCACTGCTAATTGTTTGGTTAATTCTATCCTCCACTATTTCACTGCTGGCCTTTTGTATTAAGATTCCCATTGAACTTCAACACAAAGACAAATTTCTGGGAAGCTACACCCAGACTGGTTCAAGTGGATCATGTTTTAATGAAAATCTGATAAAACTGATCAAACCAGTCTTGTTGGATTCAGGTCACATTAAACTGCCTTGACTGTGCACTCCTACTGTACAGTTGTCAAGCTGTGTTACATTTTCCCTCAAAGATTTAATCAAGCAAAAGTATGTTTTTGAAAACAACCAATGTACTGTCTCAGTGAATTCTATGATGTTTGATGATGCTGGTAAACAAATGGGTATTTTCCCCTGCTGTGTCCCTTGTTGTGTTGAATTAATACCTCATTAAACTTTATTTGCAGACCAGCATTTCTCTGTGTTGTTGACAAAATGTTGGCCGTCCATCTACCTCGTTCAGAGCCTGTGTTTACATTTCAGTGACATTCACGCAGCTTCAGTCTTGTGTAAAGTTTCCACAGCGAAAACCACAGGCCATACCGGTTCTGCTCAGGTCCCTGAAGGCTGCCCTGGGACACGAGAAATATGGGTGAAAAACAAACAACATATGTAGGGACTTTCATGTGTCAAAATAAATTAAAACTGATCAAAACAGCCAGCCTGGTATGCAGCTGTTGTGACTTTATTACAAACATTTCCTGGTTGCTACAGATAAGGCATTGCATGGGGTGTGGAATATATAAAAACATGAAGTAAGTGCTTAGAAATATTTGCTTCAGGTAGAAATACACTTGTAAACACTGTATGTTTTTCTCTGCACGTTAACCTTGGAGTCTGACCTCCAGTTTTGTCAGATATTTTGAAATTGAGAGCAGAGGTGAAAAGGGTCAAAGAGGCCCAGAAATGGTCCCTCTTCATATATTTTCTATTTTAAGGGGGCCCATGTGAAGTCTTCTTGCCCTGGGCCCCAGCAAACTTCTTGATGGGCCTGGGTAGCAGTATAAAATTAGAAATAGCAGAACTTAATGCAGTAGTAGCGACAATAGCACTGGCAGTAGAAGAAAGTACTTTCTACTATTTTTACATTCTATTCTATACATATTTTTACTTTTACTCAAGTAATAGTTTTGAAGTAGACATAGAGACAGGTTACAAGATCATCCGGTAACTTTCCATGTCTACATGCTTCTCTTCTCTCACACATGTCCCTGCCCCCACTCTCCCCAAGGCGCTTCAGTAAAACTACACACTACACACGCACACACACTACAGCTCGCCAGTGTTTTTCCACAGGTATAATTGTAGTAAGAGTGTTGCAATATGTGTGTTTGTATTGACTGCGTACTTTTACTGCCCTGCATTCCTCACAGCCGATCGGGCGGGCGGCTGTTCCTCGTACAGCTGCAGCGAGGAGGCCATAATGTTCCCAGTACACACCTGGACTTTTCCATTCACACAGACATAACAGTGGACTTGGCTGCACGTGTTCCCAACAGATACAACAGGTTGACATCACACAAGGGAAGGCATAATGTTTTTTCAATACAGGTTTTAAATGTGTGCTGAATAAGATAGTATGTACAGTAAATCTCTACTCAGGTAAATGTACTGTTACTTCAAAATGTATTACCAAAGTAAGAAGAAAAAAAACAGTTAAAAGTTGAAGGCTGTTTATTTAACCTCACCTTCAATAACCCTTGGTTACAATCACGCTGCTCTGTCAGGTTCATATGAGGACTCTGAACAGGGAAATGTTAGGACACATCCCTCAAACCAGACACATACTCTGACTTACATCACAATCACATTAGGTACTTGGTTTTGGAGATGGGCGCATACTTGATATACAGTCATATGAAAAAGTTTGAGCACCCCCCTGAGGTTGCACAATAATTTACTCTGTCTTCACAAAAAAAGATCCGATAGGTGCGCTGAATTGCTGAATGATGTACAGAAACCCCATCTGCAGCAGGATGATCTTGTAGGTCTTTGGAGGTGATCTGTGGGTTGTCTTTAACCATTCTCACCATTCCTCGCCTATGTATCTCTGGTATTTTTCTGGCCTTAACATCAACTTTACTTTACTTTACCTTGATTACCACCTTAAATACCTTTTATCATTATTGAATGAACCTGCCTATAAAGCTCAAGGCTTAACTAACTAATCTAACAAGTTTTGTGTTGCAAGTAATCCAAGTTACATGCATTTAAATCAGCAAACTTATAAGGGTGGCCAAGCTTTTGCATGAACATTTTTTTCATATTTCATTTAATTAATTAATTTCATAAACCCAAATACTGCTACACTAAAAATTGTTGTTAGAAAAACACCCTACAACACAGATGTCACTAGAAAATGAATGACATACCTCTGTGATCTTTTTTCATGAAGACAGAGTACATTTTAATGCAACCTCAGAGGAGTAAAACTATAGAGAGTAAAATAGAAAAAGAAAAGTGCATCCATCAACTATTAGTCACTTAGGTCGTACATTACACTGCAAATGACAGGGAAAAAAAGTTTCTTTTCACTGCTCCCTCAGGAGTTACTAAAGAAAATTGTTCTCTTGGGCAATATTTTTAAGCCGGATGCCATTCCTGATGGAACTCTCTCCATTTATCCAGGCATGGGACCAGCATAAACGTTGGCTGTAGTTTTTAACTCCATGACAGGGAAATGCCTGGTCTCTTGCTCTTTACTAACAGGAAGAAACAAAGCAACACAAAATACCAAAATGTAATGAATCCATATTTGAAATGGCAGTGACATATTAATAGTTTAGGTACAATTCCTACAGAATCACAATGGCAACCATTTAACAGTATCAGGAAGCAACAGTTTGCTTAACAAGCTTGTAGCTCATGTTCACTCAGAACAGACTCCAGCTGCAATTCGTTGTAAACATGCTGCAGTTCACTTTATGGCCACTAGGACAAAATCTGCACGTTTCACTGTTAAGAATAAAGTCTTTAGGCCTGCTTTATATCAAACACTTCCTGATCCATACTGGCCAACTTTCTAAGTTGTCCAGATGTCTACCCACTTGTTTTGTAGCTTGTCCTCCATGCTAAGCAGACATTTCTTGTGCATGTACAATCCAATAAGCCTGTGCAAACTGAGGATGCATTCTTTGGTTTGTTGCAACAAAGCAACTATTCATCTGTCCCTACTGAACATTTAATTTAAGCTCCGACCACATGGATATCAGTCTGTGTCCTTGAATGCCCCAGGACCAAAAAGATTATCAAAATTGTGGATCTGTTTTGGACAACACTGTACACCATTACTCTCAAATTATTAGGTTTTTACTTTTCCTTTACATTATTAACCAGAAGTATTAGCAGCTGAGGTTAGAAATAGTGCTCTCTAGTTCCCTGCAGGTCTCAAGTCCTTTGAGCATCTGCAAAAACATTTTCTGTCTTGAGACTAAACGTGCATACCTATACACACTAAAACAATGAGAAGATAACATTTCACAAGAGCTGATATGAATCTCTGTTGTGCAAAAGCATCTGTTTCTCCAGGCTTCATTTAAACTGTAAACCGCAGTTATAAAAGAAGTTACAAAGCAGTTTTCTCTAGCGACTCCACTTGGAAAGACAAGTAGACATATGTGGCATTATGTAACTTGCTCACATAATGTACATATCTAGGAATGCACCCAGCTTTTAAAATGCTTGACATACTGTTAAAGCTACACATTCTGTTAAGGTATTCTAGAGGTAATTAAAAGCATATAAGCCAATTGTTTTTTAATGAAAGTTAGTGTGAATCTGCAGATTAAAATGCCAATTTATGAACAGTAAAGCTAATATAAAGGCTTGTGACTGCAGTTCAAAAGAAAAAGTCATGCAATGATATTAAGTGGTTTAATCCATGTTTTATCCAGCTGTCAGAGGTGGAAGTACTCAAAATCTGTACTTAAGTAAAAGTAGAGAATGTTAAGTTTACTTAAGTATAACATACTTTAGAAAGTACGTTTTGTAAAAGCACAGCAATATGCACCACTGCTACTTCACCAACTACTATTTATACCCACTACTACTATTACTACAGGCACTACTACTGTTACTGTTACTGCTATCTCACATGCTAACCATGAGTTGTGAGATGAGTGTACTTTACCACTGAGGTAAAAAAGAATTTTACTTGAGTAAAAACGAGTATGCTTTAGAAAATGTAGTTAGCAAGAATAATTTCTTCATAACATATACTTTAGATCTAGTTATTTTCCACCACTGCCAGTTTTACATTTTCAACGATTATCTTTAGATGAACTCTTGCTATTTCCATTGGTAATTTCTGATACATTGGGCCACCTAAAAGCTATGGTTTATATCTAAATATACATCCAGTGTATCATTTGACTGCAGTTACTTCATCTTCAGCTGTTGAAAAGTGACTATGCACATTTCCTTCTATAAATACACAGCTAGATATTCAGCGAGTCTTGGTTTACTTTTGATATCTCTGTGATTTAAGGCGGGCCACAAAAGAACATTTTTCACCTAGCACTCAACGCTCCCCCAAATCCAAGTGCAGGCTCTTGACGTCACCAAAAAAAGCCTCATTCCTCCTCAAGTTATTTGCGTTGCTGTGACTGGGGTCAATGTGGAGTCATATTTTACCAACCTGACCTTTGACCCCTGTCATGCAACCATGTGCTTGGGTCATGTTTTGGGACAGGAACGTTGATATCCGTCTGCATCTAGGCCGGGGTCAGGGGAGTTCACAGGAGGAGGGGGCAACACGGGAGGCAGTGCTTCTTTAAAGAGGAGCTAAATGAGAATGGGAGCAAATCTATTCCACCCCACCTTGTTATGAGTCGTACTGGTGACATGCCTTCTTCAGAGTAAATGCGCAGAAAACAAGCAGCAATACATACTTCTACTACTACTGGTATGTTGGTATGTTACTGGCCTGAAATAATAGGATTATGTTTTGAACATTCATTCACTTATCTTAATCCAGCCACAGGGGGTGCACTCTTGTTGCCAGTCCCAAGCCTGGATAAATGGAGGGGGTTGTGTCAGGAAAGGCATCTGCTGTAAAATCTGCCAAATTAATATGCAAATTATTTTGCACTAAAAGGCAGAGGATTATCTATGGTAACCCCAGATTGGGGGGTGTGTGGGGGGGGGGGGGTACACCCTGGACAATGGCCAGGTTAAAGCAGGGCTAACACAGAGATGTACTTTGACAGACAACTATTCACTGTATTTACAGTGGTATATTATACACTAATGGGCCAACATGCCTGATAAACTGTCTAAACATTTTTCTCTATTTCTTCAAACCAGATCTTTCTACAGAAGCAGACGTTTTGATGGAGCTGCTACCTGCTTTGAGCAACATTATTGACAAACTAGTATAGATTTTATTCATTGCCCGTGTAGTCCAGACATAACTGTACTATATTTGTCAAGATTATTTTGATTATCCAGTTCCTTACATGCATGTCTTTGGACGGTGGGAGGAAGCTGAATCATCCAGGGAATTGAATCCACAATCCACTCTAGAAGCACTAACCACTCTGGCACCAAACCTGCCATGCACTTCCATGATTTGTGTATAGAATTGTAATTATAAATCAAAACTGTGTTTGCAATGCCCAAGTAATACTATGCTTTGCTTGAATGTTTCAAATGCATTATTTAAACTTCAGCAAGGCCACAATGTTGCAGAAACACTGTGGATATGTGCAGTAAAAACTATGGTACTCTCTGTCCAGGAAGCCAGTCACTACAACCATGTCACTTAAACTGAACATTTAGACCTGCAGAGTATTGCACAACCAGGCCATGGTAACAGTGAATTACATTACCAAGAGCCGCGGTGTCCATTTTATTGTGTGACATTGTACAGTATTCAATGTTATCAATAATTAAAACTTGTTTGAGTAAAGCTCTAGTGTGCAGAGTGTTGAAGTAATTCAGGTTGTAAGTCAAGTTGATCTGTCAAGCATGCCTGTCTAGTTAAAAATATGCATGGCAGGGTTATGGTAGGTAACAGTGGTGACACACTGAATACCTTTGAGAAAATAGGAGCTGTTCCTGTAAGCTGCATGGTAACACAAGCAGAAATGTTGCTACTTGTCTTTCCTAATTTAATTAATTAAGATGTGTAAATATGTTAACAAGCTTTCTTATGGTCCTGTAAAGAGTTTTAACAAGATTTAGGACCATTATGTTACTTCACAACCGGCTTAGGCTTATGTCTGTGTACATCCATGCAGTGAATTTGAGGCAGTGGAAAGAAGGCTAAAGCTGCAATGACAGAATTGGATGTGACGCCTAAAATAAACTGCAGACGTGCAAATGAAGATTACCATGAGGAAGAGTGTTACGGGAGGGGCATCAAAAATAGGGGGCATTGCGATGTTAGAGTGGCAAAAAGCAAACAAACTGCTGTTGTTGATTGTTTTGATGAGAGAGGAATAGAGGACCGTGTGGGACGTGGTCTATCAGAATGAGACCAATGACTGGTCTGAGGGGGTTCTGGAGACATGTCTTCTCACAATGGCATCTATCAAATCATACAGAGTTTCTCTTTAATAGGGAATTAATTTCTAGTCCAACCAATCCAGCCACAGGGGGTCACAAGCCAGTCTACTCTTGTGTCAAGGTTAAAAGCTAAATCAATATGCAAATCACTGCATGCCAAAAGGCAGAGGCAAGATTTGCTGCAGTGAAAAGTAAAAAAGAGTTTAGAGAAGAAACCTTCAAATGACTTTGAAGTTTTTATTTTAACAATGTTTGACTGTCCCTCTGTTGTTGGAGTGGTTCCCCATCATGAGGGAGGCCAGGTATTGAGTCCCAAACTCCAGTAAGTATACATTTTATGTTAGATGCCCTTCCCATTTAACCCATTTAACCTAGCTTGGGGCTGACAAAAAGAGCCCACTGGCTTCTAATGTTGTGAACCTACTGTTTCTTAAGTTAAAGCTATTAGATGGACTGCAGCAAGTTATTAAAAATCTCCAGCATCACATAGCTGTGATATCTGAGAGATGTGTATGCTGCATTAAGAATCTAGATTTATTAATTCATAGTTGTTTATTAATATGAAAACAAATACTGAAGATCTGAGTATATAATAAATAACCATTAAGGCAAAAGAAAAGGTTTAATTGATATTATTTTAACAAGTGTGATTAAAGCTGTCTATGTGAGATTTTCATTATTTGAGGGAGACTGCACTCCATAAAAGATAAAGTTTTCAGGGGATGCTGCAATGCACATTTATACAGTGTAAAAGGGGCTTGACAGTCCTGCATGACACAGGTGATGACTGTCAGAATTACGACAATTAAGATTCAAAATAATATGTAATACCCCAAAAACATAATAAACCACAGCACCCATGCTGCTTATGTCTTATGACTTTATCATAATGAATGTGTGATGTGGTCGGTTTCTGCACTGTTTGCATTGCAGATAATGTTACCACTGTCAGGCATGTAATCATATAAGTTTTCCTGTGTTTGCACTGCTACACAAAACCAGTGCCCTCATAGATTTATATAAGAGCTTTATATAAGGGCTAGGGTAAGGCCAAGGACAAGGATCCTTAGGTTGTGGAGCAGATTCACCAGAGGGTGGTTCATTGCTCCATATTTTATCAATGCAAATCCCCTTTCCAAAAGTCTGTGGGGTCAGGTACAACTAAGATATAGGCTACTATAGTGCAAAACTTTCAACAAACATGATAAGCTGCAGATACATATATAAATTCGCTTTTTATATAAACTATATTAATAATCACAGTAGTTTTAAAAAACAGAGTAGCCAGTCTTTGCAGGGGCATGTACTCTCTGTCCTTCTGGTCATAGCCTTGAGCCCATACTGAAGGCTGTACTATTACAAACAGTTTAGGAATATTTAGAGTGTATGCTCTGGATTTTGGCTCACATCTGTCATAGTTCAAGGAAGTTGTGGGAAGACCGCCCTCTGCAAATTAACTCTGGGGGAGCTGAGGACATACTCTGCACATAGTGTACTGTGCCTATAGCACACACAACTATAACATGTTCTGGGACTCAGGCCAACGAGTTGTACTTTGAGGTTTTGCTGTACCCATGCAGTTTTAGACACAGAGCAGAGTTGTTTTTTGTTTAAACAGGTGTGTCTAGTCCTTAATCTGACATAGATATGATTAATATTGTTTATTACACTCTTTAATATGCTACTAAATGGCTATTAAAGCTGAATAAAAAACGACAACTTAAAAAGTTTGTAAATGGCCCAACTTAAACAACCTAGAATTATGCATCTGTACTTTCTTCTGATTAAAAAGTTTAGAGACACGGGCCTCGTTTGAATGAAGATACATTGCAATAATCATTTAGTACCCCATTTTTGAATTTAAGAAAGCATGGGTCGTATTGTTCCTCCAGAAGCAGAAAAAAACCTCCACAAATCCTTTCCAGAATATAACTCATAGTGCTCCAATAACCGCAAACGCAGCTTAACACAGACAGAAAACCAAGACTTGAAAAACGCAAATATCTGGCATCACAGCACTTTCAGAACTGTTTCCAACAGAACAAACAGTGAATCTAGCTCCGAGAACATGCGCTCATTTTCCCCACATATTTATAACCCAGTCAGCTGACCTTGCCTTTGGACGAGTCCATTACGCAGTGAAGCACTCATCAACTCAAATACTAAAATATAAAAACCACAAATTTAAATTCCACACAATAAAAATGTGCGTTTAAATAAAAATATCTATCACTAAAACAGAAGTTAAGCCCCTCCGTGGTGGTTTGAACGCGCGCAAAGATGTGGGTGGCGCAGAGCCTTCTCCCCGCGGCTGCTGAAGTGGTGCGGTCTTCTGTTGAAATTCCGAGAACTAAGCCCCTGTGTTTCTTAGAATTGGATTCTGAGAACTGGTGATGCACAGAATTTCGAGGAAACTTTTACAAGGTGACTGTTTTTTCTATCCTTTCCTATTTCTTAGTATTAGGTCAGAAGTCGAGGAGATGCGGAAGGAAGTCTGATTCAGGGCTGGCTTGTGTTTCTGTCTCTTTGAACACTTTGTGTACCTTTTATTTGAGTTATTTAACAGTTCATCACTTTTACATTGTGATTTGTTTTAATTTCTTTGGTTTCTAACAGCAGACATAGACCCATTTGATCTTTACCGTTTTAAGTTTAGTTTGCTGTCACTGTGGGATAAAAAAGTTTGGCATCTTTAATATTTCCAACTGAGGCCAGTGCGTGTTTAATCGACGATCTGTACCTACAGCTGGCCCTAACAATCAGGAAAGGAAAGTGGCTCAGCAGGACCGGTTACTTCTGGTTTGGCCACTTTACATCGCCGTTTGTTTAAAAAAGCTGACTAAGACTAAATATTAAACATTAACGTTATTATTAGGTGGTTGCAGTTATTTGAATAATTAGTTATGGCGATTGGACGCGGAAGTAAAGCACAAAAACATCAAAACTATGAGCTGTCGCAATTTGAGGCAAGTAAACTTGAACAGACTTGTTGAACTTGACATATCGACGGGCTACGGACAAGTGGCGCAGTAAAAAAGAAAGCGCTGCGTAAAAACACTTAAACAACCGCTGTGGGTGTCCGCTGTTTAAATGTGGTCTTATTTTAGAGGTGCAGAAAGATTAGTTTAGCCCGGGAGGTGTAATGTCTTAAATCCGAGTTGTTACTACGGAGGAACAGGAAACCACTGTGTGTGTGTCTAAAGCAACTTAATCTTAGCCAGTCAGGACGGAATGTGCTCAACAGGAGAGGGCTGCGCCAGCTTCTGTGCGCCACAGAAACAGCGCAAGAACACGTGAAAAACAAAACAAACCACGCTAAAGTTTACAGTGTTCACCTCAAAGGTTTTTAAACGTGGGTTTATTTAGGCAGTAGCGTATGTGTAAAATACTCGCAGGAGTACAAAAGCCCCTTTAAGAATGTAAATGCTCGGTTTATTAGAGGGGCTTAGAGCAAAACGCTTATGGCTAATAAATTATAGTTTAATATCTGAACAAGTTTTTAGGTTACGCAATATCATAGTAGCCTGTCCGCCACAGCAGACATTTGAAGCCCTGTGAGCTCAAGCTCTTGGTGATCCGCCCCTTCAGTTCTCTCTGGGCTGTGGCGCCGCGTTTTGATCAAGAATTGTAAACACACCAAACTATTTCAAACATAAAAGGCTTAATAATAATAATAATAATAATAATAATAATAATAATAATAATAATAATAATAATAGATCTACTGAAAGTACTGTATTCGAAAATAATTAAACATTATTTTTGTAGTCTGCTTTTGGAGTAAATAATCTATTAACATTTTGCTTTTCACCAGATTTTGAGAGCATGGCCACAACTACAGATGGCTGTATTCAGTTCACTCGACATGCAGGAGATGTCCTATTCAACTTCAACCGTCTCCGAAGCAGGAACATGCTCACTGATGTTACAATTCGAGTGGACGGGGAACTTTTTCACGCTCACAAGCCCGTGCTGGTGGCTTGCAGGTAGGATTATATGAAAAGATGGTTGATTGTGTGAGTTACTAAAAACATTTAAACCATGTGATTCATTGTAATTTATTATTGTTTTATTATGCCATAGTGGGTTCTTCTACTCAGTGTTCATGGATCCGGAGAATGTGAACCTCAGATCCATCACCCTAGACTCCAAAGTGGATCCAAAGAGCTTCTCCATCCTGCTGGACTTCATGTACACCTCTTGTCTTAACCTGAACGACGGTCACATCTTAGCCACTATGAACGCGGCTCTCTACCTCCAGATGGAGCATGTAGCCGACACCTGCCACCGATTTGTTAAGGCCAGGTAACACACTGCACCTAAAGAGTGTAGCACCTGTTAGCGGTGTCTGTAATCCTGATAATAGGCTTTGCTAAACTGTGTTGAATAACTTAGATGTAAATATGTCTTTTAGGCACCCATCACTGCAGGCTGAGGATGACATGCATGCTTCAAAACCAGCCGAGACTTATGAAAACGTCAAACATTCGGCTGTTCAGGAGTGCAGGAGCTACGCCACCAACATTTTTAGAGGCATCAACACGTCAAATTCCTATCAAGTCTATAACGAGCACTCTGTGTCTGAAGGAAGCAGTAAAATCAACCTGCATCCCAGACCAAGTGCTTTTCCCCCGAAACCCTGCTCTAACACGCCCCCAATCAGGCCACATCTTGCGCATCAAAACGTCTCCATTATTCGTCTGGCTGGCAGCTTTCAGGAACCAGCGACCCCAATGGAGGAAGACAACTTCCACCATCCTCAGGCGAAGTGCTTGAGACTGTCCCCAGGCTTCAACAAAGCCCTCATCTGCAGCCCTCAAAGCCCGCTACGGTCTGACGGCCAGCCCAACTCGCCCACTGAGTCAAGCAGTAGCAAGAATGCAGCACTTAGCCTCAAAGAGCACTGTCCCAAAGAAACCAAAGCTCACAACTGGAAAAAGTTCAAATTTATCTTGATGAACCAGACATCTGATGACAAGGAGCAACAAGGGGCAAACAGTGGCAGTGATTCTCCAATACACAGTCCACACAGTAATGAGTCAAGTAGACATCCTGAAGCCCAGGGCGAAGAAGGACACAGCGACCAAAGAGATGACCTAAACCAAAGCAGCTGCAGCAGTATCAGGTAAGCCAGAAAAAAAAAAGATTTCTATTTCAACTAATCATTATATTTGAATCCAGTGTTAACAACGACTTTTTCTTTGTTCTTTAACAGTTGTGACAGTCCTCAGCATCTTACTCCGGACTCAGAAACCTGTGATGATGCCCCCAGATTGCACTCAGAGTACGCAAACTGTGGTATGTGTCTCTATGTTTTTAGATTTCCATTTTCAAAATACTTCTATGGGAAATCCTTTGCAATCATTTTCTTTCTGTAGAAAAAAATACTTACTTGTGCAACGGCTGTGACCCCAATTTCTCTGAGGAAGACTCCACAAGAGATCGAACAGGTGGGGCCCACAATGACAAGCCATACAAGTGCGACTGCTGCCAGGCTGCCTTCCGGTACAAGGGGAACTTGGCTAGTCACAAAACAGTTCACACAGGTATGATTATAAAACCCCTCAGTGAATTAGGCAGTTTTTTTTGGATATTAAACATAAATTAAAATTTCCAGGTGCAAAGCCATATCACTGCAACATCTGTGGAGCTCAGTTTAACAGACCAGCTAACCTCAAGACACATACACGCATTCACTCTGGAGAGAAGCCATACAAGTGTGAGACATGTGGATCCCGATTTGTACAGGTTAGTCAAAAATACTCATAACAACAACCTATTGCCTCTAATACTTATTGTGTATTGAAGAAACTTAATTATTGTGTGTTCATGTTTAGGTGGCCCATCTACGTGCCCACGTCTTAATTCACACAGGAGAAAAGCCGTACCCATGTGAGATCTGCGGCACTCACTTCCGCCATCTTCAGACCCTCAAGAGCCACATGCGTATTCATACTGGCGAGAAGCCTTATCATGTAAGAGCCCTAGTCCTAGTCTTTATCCACTTCTAGTCTTAAAAAAGATTAACCTTGTTGGCCTTGTGATCCCTGTACATGTCACTAATACTTTGACACTTTAAAGACTATTACACAATTAGCCATGACTGTGCAGTAAAAATTATTTGTTTGCTTTTTTTAGTGTGAAAACTGTGATCTCCACTTCAGACACAAGAGTCAGCTAAGGCTCCATCTGCGGCAGAAGCATGGAGCCGTAACCAACACTAAGGCCCAGTATCGCAGGAGCACCAGTGGTCTAATGACTGGCCTGGTGAACGCATGCTGAAAATAGAAAAAATTGTAAAAGAAATATTAAACTCATATATAGTATATATTTGATTTAATGTATTTTTAAAGAATGCTCATCAGTATATGTAAGCTCTATGCCTGTGTACGGATAACAGATTATATCTAGATTTAAATGTGAATTTCAGCTGGTACGTATCTATTTTATAATGAAGGGCTAACGTTCCTCATTTTGTTTAGGAACTTCTGTTACAGTTGTGGTTTAAAGATCAGTGCTTAGCAGTGGTCAAATCAGCTGTTTTTGTAAAGATATTATATATATTCACATGGCCATCTGCTAGCATAGTGTGAATGTATGTATTTACAGATGCACCAAAAGCTTATTTTGTAGTGGTACGCATTGTAAAATGCACAGATTTGTTGTGTATATATTTTTTTTCTTGCTTAATTTCTTGCTCCCTCTTTGTATTTTTGCACATATTCATAATTTAGTAAATTTTATTTTTTAAGAAAAACTGTATTTTTACTAAAAATTTGCTCTTATGTTGAACTTTTTGATTGTCTTTGAATGTATCTTTGGTGCTGCAAAAGGTCCGATTTTTGGGAGCGATTATAAAGGTGTGATTGTATTTTTCTAGCCTTACGTGTCACAATGCACATGTCAAACAATAGTATGATAGTGCCACACAATCATGGTTTTCTAATCTCTACCTCCCAGACTGTTCATGTATCATAAGCTTCAACATTAGCCCCAGATGTTACACATTAGTGTTCTGATTTTGCTTTTAGTATTTTGGCGACGGTACGATGGTTTCATTTGCTTTAGAAGTTAAATCTTGTGTGTTGCTCTATTACATGCTCAGGAATCTCTTAAATGTAAGCAAATGCCTTGGTAATTGTGTGTGTATATATATATATATATATATATATATATATATATATATATATATATATATATATATATATATATATATAAAGAGAATAAAATCCATATTACATAGCACACATTGCAACGTCTTTATTGTATGTTGTCCTTAATTCAAAGAGGTCTTGACTTTAAACTTTTACAGCTCAAAGCTGCATAAAGAGAAATATTATAAAACTAGAAAAGTAGCCTTTAATTTCATAAAATAAGAATTTGACATTATTCCTGACCTGTACAGGCATATTTTGATACGTTTAAATATTGTGGAGGTTAAATTATTTCAGTAGTTCATTTCAAAAAGTGAAATATGATTCAGTACAAAGTGAACTATTCCAAGCATTTATCTACCTTATATGTAATAATAAGGACTTTTTCTTGTTTTAATTCTATGATTATGACTTTTTTATTAACTTAAAATACTCTATTTCACCATGTGTTTAGTGTATCTACACAATGTAGTATATGGCTTTCACTTTTTAACTCATGAAATACGATATTCTACTTATTTTGTGCCACTTTTGTGCTACTGTATCAGATGAACAACGAAAAAACAACGCTAACTTGAAAAATGTATCAATAGAACATAAACGGGTAATTTTACTGTGATGTATAGCGCCCTCTGCTGGTTTTCCATATTATAATCAAGTGCGGTTTAATACAGTTTAAAGCTAGCTGTTGCTCAAATCCTGTACCCAGACTTATAGGTGCTATATTAGAGCACTTGTTTATTATTGATATTTTCATAATTGATGTTGCCATTATTCCCTTTGTTTTGGGGTTTTCCTATTACCTTTTGCTGTTCAAAAGGAGCCCAGTGATGTTATGTCTTAATCGCAACAAAAAGTAAAAAAAAAAAAGCAGTCATCTAGATTAGATTTTTTTTAAAGTTTAAGACGTTTCACCTCTTATCCAAGAGGCTTTCTCAATTCTGAAATTGAACTGATAAGAGAGCTGGTTTATATTCCCCTAGGAAGGAGGAGTTTTGACCTGAAACTAAATTCTATTGGTCAAGGCAACCATGAATAGCTTGAGTGGTTTCGGGTTGTTAGGAGTCCTTAGTCCACAGCTGGAGTGAGAGTCGTTAACCCCCCAGCCTGGTCAGCTCCTACAGGTGTTAATGACCTGAATGAAACTTTTTGTTGAGATGCAATTACCCTGGACGAGTGAGAGTCTTCACAGACATGTTATGTCTTAATATCTACTGAATCACAGTGAAAAATAACACTATGTGCAAACAAATGATAGTGTGAGGCATTTATTGTATACATTTTATTCATTACCAGACCAAGAGTGCCAGCTGTAAAACTCCTTCATGGACCCAACACAGGTGTTATCACTGCTCAGAGAGTCATAATATTTGGTGATGTACACTACTGAGACTTAAAGTTTGCTTTGTCTGAGAGGAGTGCGTCTCTCAGTAAACAAAGTTCTAAACTATGTCTAATGTTATTTTATGTATTAGTAACAAATAGCTATGGCATCTCTACTCACACACACTAATACATAATGTACACAATCACGACAGTGCAGATTTTACAAAAAACTATGAAAAACAAACAAAAGAATCAATGTAAAAAGTTTGAATTGACATAGAAATTCATAGCATTAATGCAGAAGATAAAATTCAAATTAAAAGGTAAACATGAGTAGACACTTGGTAAAGTCAACCTTCTTTGTCCAAGATGGCTTTCACATCCGCAAACACCTGAAAAACAAAGTGCATTACAGATTAAAAAAAAAAAAAAAAAAAAAAAAATCAGACAGCTACAAAAAAGAAACACATTGCCACACTTTCACACAAGTAGCATATGAGCGTTGCAGTACAGCTAAATTGGTAGAGCTGTGGCGCATGCACAGCAACTACAGCATATGAAATGCTTCTATGCCTCATTTTAATATACTTGGCATTTTATTTACTTGCATGACTTTGTCATATGCATTCAATCAGTGCTATTTATTCACTATAAACAACACATGAAATGAGCAGTTTTAGGTTGAACTATTATTATGGATTAAAATATAAAACACATACAGGACAGCGTAACATAATTTTTTTCTTTTTGTAGTACATGTTCACTGTGAGTGTAATACAACTTTCAACAAAGCACACATTTATAACTGATAAGCCTGTCAAAACCATCTTTTCTCCTAGTGTATAAATTATTATGGAATGCCAAAAACATATTTCTATTATGTCTTGAACAGGCTCAAGTAAGTTGTCAGCTGTTAAATGAACATTAAACCTAACATTATATTAATTTAAATTCAACATAGACAGCTGTAGGCACATCTGTAGGAAAAATCAATACCAGCGCCACTGAAATAAGAACGATGTTAGAGACACACTTTTTACGAACTATACCATTATGACTCAGTAAGAAAGAGTGTGACTGTGACACATGCACCAGTCTAAAATATTGCATAAATGTTCACATTGTCTAGGGAGCTCTCAGGAGCTCTCAATGAATAGATATATTCATTAGACTAGAGAGCCCCCACTCATACAGCACCGCAATGATTTATTCCTGAATGTTTCTTTCACATGTAAACCTTCCTTTCCCGGTGCACAGTAAATACAGGTTAGGACTCACCTCGTCTACAGAGCGAGAGGCATCCACTGTGCGCACCTTGCCTTGTGTGTGATACAGTTCAATGATTGGTCGTGTGGACTGCAGGTAGGTTTGGATTCTACATCAGAGAAGAAGAAGCTCATTATTGGGGCCAGACAACACAGGGGACTTGAAGGAGACAAGAATTAGGTCAAAAACGCACATGCAGGTGTCTGACTGTCATTAAATGGGTCATAGCTATGCAAAAGTACTTTACAAATGAATAAAGCTTCATCTGTCACATCACTGTACCTTTTTTGCAAACTTTCCCTGTTGTCATCTGTGCGTCCACTGCTCTTCCCTCGTTCTAGACACCGGTCAATACAAACCTATGAGTACCACACAGTTAGACTGTCTTCAAAATTTTGAATATGTTTTTACCTGCAATACTTTTCTGACTTGTTGATTCTGTACATGCTTATGATGTAGGATTTACTGCCAGGCCACAACTAGGCTTTTGCCTCACTATAACAAATTTATAGTGCAATGTGGTAAATCTTTAGAAGACTTAGAAAATTGATATCAGAAGATAAAACTGATACATTTCTTGTAAAGCCTTGAAAGAATTTACATGGACTGACTGAGATTTTTGCTCTTGTTTTGCTTACCTCATTACCACAATCAAAGAAAAGCACAAATTTGACATCAGCTTTTCCATCCATCACTGAATTCCAGCCCTGAAGGTTGTCCTCATTTCGGGGGAAACCATCTATGAGGAATCTGAATTTTTTCTCATCTTTCTTCATTGTCTCCTCCATTGCCTTCAAACAGATAGATAATACTTTGAAAGTGCTTCAAGTATAATGCAAGTATCATGTTTACAACACTCAAATAAAATGTCATGTAGTACTAGTATGCAGCCCATATCTAGCCTGGCCCACCAGACAAACTCTTTTCCTATTCTATACAAAGAAAGTTCGTCTGGTACCTCTTCGGTAACATTTCGTTACAGACGAAGTAACCAATCAGAGAAACGAAGGGCGGGACATAAGCTGCGCACCACTGATCCAAACAAACAAGGATTCTTGCAGGTTTTTTTTTTTTTTTTTCATAAAGAATACTACGTATTATGAGCAGCTCTGTTCTTAGTTCTGACAGCAGCAGAAGTGAGTTATACAAAGTTTTAAAAATTTTTTTATGCGTTTGTCAATTATCGGCTTTAAACTGCACTTAACTGTTGTTAAAATGGTAACAAGACAAAGAAAAAAATTACACAGGACTGGACAACAACAAGGACTTCAGCAGAACCAACAGGTGACAAAGGAAAGCACTAAACGCTGTTAATCAGGTCAGAGAAGTTATTAAATTAGCTCGGTAGCCAGCACTACCTTGGTTAGTTCTTCCGCTTTCGTAAGATGCACAGCAGATAAACGGCCGTGATTGGCCCTTTACAAATTCAACTGAAGAAATGCTCTCTGAGAGGAGAGCCAGACTGTCCTGCTTGTGAAAAGCAAGTAGGACAATCTGGCTTGCCAAGCTAGCCCATACCTGCTTTAGAAGATTGATGGTGATCTCCACTGGGACAATTTTGCCTTCCTTGATGAAGTTCGCAATGAGCTGCCCACATTCTGATCCCTCCCTGGCTCTCTCTGCCCTCAGCAAGTCTCCAGCCGACAAGTGGGTGTAGTTGTAGTTCTGAGGGTAACAAATGAATTAAGTACATGTATGAACCATAATTGTCAATGATATCATTACATTTTGGTATTTTGTCATATCAAAATGTGTTATAATGCATATTACAGTATATATGACTGAATAATTAAAAGCCTCTGTAAAACCCTTTATATAGCCATGCATCATACCCATCTACCAACATGACACACAAAAGTATCAACAAATATAATGTCATAGTATACCTACAGCACATTACAACCATCAGAAAAAAGAGATGTAACCATCTGCTGATTTGTTCAAAGTCTACTTAGGCTAAGTGCAATATTGCATAATATTGTCTGGATGATCATATTTTCTCAGCATGTAACAGTCAATATTTTTTTCTGCTAGTTCTAACAATGCATAAACAAACATTCAATAAGAGGTCACAAGGACATTAATCAAAGCTGTCTGACTGAGTGAATATTATACATGTTAATGGAGAGGACAGCCAGAGTGGGTGTGCTGAGTTTGTTACCTTTACATCCAGTTCAGTCTAACCTGTCACACAGTGTAGTTTGGTGACGTGTACCGCCAGAGCAAACAAAAAAAGTGGGTGCGACATCACAGCTGTCCAACCAGAATGTCAAAAGTCTTATTACAAATGATAGTAACAATGTAATATTATGCAATTATATCCAGTGAAGTGCATTTTTCCAAAGGCGTATTAGAACCAGACCTTTCAAACTGCAGTAAATACATGCATATCTATATCTGAAAAATGACAAATGGGAACAAAGTAAACATTTTTGACTCACAGAGTAACATATATAGGCCTAATGCATGTTTCAGGTCTTACTCACCACTAAAGCACACGCCTACAGTCGTGTATTCGGATGCTAAGTGGCTACGTGGCTAGTTCGGGATATTTAGAGGACAACCGGAAGTCAAAGTAAATTTATATTAATTCTGAATTAAGACCTGGTGGTGGAGCCTTTAGCGAACCAAAAATAAAACGAGTATAGTTCCGACATTATGAACACCAAACACCGTCATCTTAAGTTTCTGTTGCCTTCGTACCTCTACTATTTTGGAGCACTGAGTCCCTTTACCGGCGCCAGGGCCGCCCAGCACAAACACCACCTGCGGCTTCATCATCAGCGACACCTGGTACAGCAAACTGGGCACCCTCTCAGACACGAAACCGAAAAAACGGACAAACATAAACCGACACCACCAGCTTTGGACGAGCACCGCTGGGACAGGGGGCAAAAATACGACGAGCTGCCCGATGAATGCGTGTCAGCGGCGACTCAAACGACAGTACTTCCGCTGTTGACGCCGAGAACCAATGTGAGTCCCAGTTTGTCGTGACGCAATGACGTAGCCACGCCTACTTGCACTTGTTCTTTTTTTTTTCTATGCAGAGTCCGGGTGACGCCCCGCCCTTGCTTCTTCAGCATCAGCACCTTCGCCAAACAAGGCTACCCTACCCGCGACTAGAGGATGCTCTGGTACTCAACAAGAACCGAGGAAACAAGGCACAGACGGGAACAAGTACTCTAGACACACTGTGGGTATATTTACTCCTTTATTCTGTTCATTTTTGCTGCCTCGGTGCCTCTATTCACGATGCACCATTCATGCATCTCTAAGAATGGAAACACAGTGTCCGGAGCGCATTAAAAACCCAGCCGCAGACCTGTTTACGGAGACACACTTCATGTAGCTTTTTGACTGCATGTAGGTCGAAGTCATGAGGAGTACTGTCCCGCTTTTAATGTGAAATACGGGAAAAGGCGAACAAACAAAAGGCATCCAGACCCCCCTCCTCTGGCGCACCTGGCTGCCCTGTCGCCGCTTGACATGACAGCGGCGCGGAGCCGGGGGCAGAGCAGCAGGATCAAGGGGCAAGGTGTGGACTCGACTGGGACCCGAAGAGGATCCAGACGCACGGCGGACGAGCAACAGCAGCTAAGGGCAGGGCGGATTGCAGTTTGTGGGGACAAGCGCCAAGGGCAGTGCGGCAGTGAGCAGGCAGACCGGGGGGAGGAGGCTGCGGAGAGCTGTGATACCTCTTCCCCTCACAGATCATACCCCAAATATCATGCTAGGTGCTTGTGTGGTTCGTCTTTTTGTCCTACCCCCCCGTCAGTCAGCGATGATTTAAAGGCTCTTGAGATACCGGTGACACTGGGGGACTAATGTCCATACTGGTCAGGCATCATTTGTTGCCTTCTTCTGTGGTACTGCTCGTTTTGCTCGCCTGCGCAATGGGCTGCCTCCAGAGCATCGCCTGCAAGCCCCGCATCAGACGTGAAAACATCGTGGTGTACGAAGTGTCAGCCTCCATCGACCAGTGTCCCACGGTCATTGAGGAGAACTCCCCCATCGTGCTGCGCTACAAGACGCCGTATTTCAGGGCTTCAGCCGGGGTAGTGATGCCACCGGTCCCCCGCAATGAAACATGGGTAGTCGGTTGGATCCAGGCGTGTACACAGATGGAGTTCTACAACACTTATGGGGACATCGGCATGTAAGTGACTGACCTTCTCTGACCCAGGATACCTCAGACATAACACTGACACAACTACAAGAGGCGACATAAATACACTATGCACCAGGATCTTTACATTCAATTTGAAGGGTTTCTCTTCCCCCAAGTGAGTTATTTTGGTTTCAGTTAATATTTTTTTCTGATTAGACCTAAGTCTATTTTTTTTTAGTTCTGTTCTTATTTACTTAGAGTCTTGGTTAGACGAGGTTTAGTCCTGGGACTAAACCCTGCTTCAGTCCTGGTTCAATTTTAGTTTCAGTCATCATATACCCTATAAACAAAGATGTCAATAAAGTCATAGCCTTGGAGTAACAATGATGTAAAAGGATGCTGTGGTTCAAATGGAGACAGTCAATGCCCCTCTTAATAAATTAAAGTAAAATGATTTTGACAGCCTACTACACAACACTGTCTGACTTAATCAATAGACAGTGCTTTCCAACAACATAGTACTACAGTGACTCATTCATACTTTTTAACTTTGTTCAATAAAAGAAAATAGGTTTATACAGCACCATGACTTTGAATTGTTTGTCTTTTTTTTTTTTTTATTCATGACACATTTACTGTTAATGGCACATGAATCTCTGTGACAGTTGTGTGTGGTTAGGTTGAATACCAGCTTTAGCCCATTTTTACAATACATTCACCATTAACTAACAATAAAGAAACTGATTTAAATGTTACACAATAATCACATGGGATTGTCAGTTTTTCTTGTGTGGACGCGGCCCCTCACAATGTTGTTTCCATGGCTACAGCCTCAATTGGACCACATCTCAAATTAAACGTCTGTCATTGTCTCCGTCTGTCTCTGCAGGTCCAGCTGGGAGCTGCCCGAGCTGCGGGAGGGTCGGGTCAAAGCCATCAGTGACTCGGACGGTGTCAGTTACCCCTGGTACGGCAACACCACTGAGACCGTTACTCTGACCGGACCCACCTCCAAACCGTCCAGACTCACAGTCAGCATGAATGACAACTTCTATCCCAGTGTGACCTGGGCCGTGCCCATCAGTAACAGCAACACGCCCATGCTGACCCACATCACTCGGGACCAGAGCTTCATCACTTGGCTCGTGGCTATGAACACGATCACTAAGGTAGGACAACACAGGAATGGGCAAGGTATCAGTCACGGATCAGTCATTTGTAATCTAGATGGTTAGATGCATAAACTATGTCTGAAATGTCAGTTGTACACTTCAGTACATGTTTTTCAGACCCAGTTTGTTTTGAAATGGTTGCTACTTACTGTCTGGCCGTAAGCTGCTTCTGCACTTTGATTTCAGGTGTAACGTTACAAATGATCTCATCCTGATGAAGGCCCATATGAAGTTAAGCCATAAAGTCTAGCATGAATGTGCATGAGAAAGGACACATTGTTCAGGGCTGAAAATTCAAATATCTTTCATTTTTTTATGTAGGAATTAGTTTGGATAAAAAATACAATCACAATTTTTTATAAAAAAAAAAAAAGAAACCCTTAAATAATCTCCATCTGATGTGTAAATATGCCACTCCCAATACTCCACTATTGACTTTTGCTTCTTCATTGTGAATGAGCTGAGTCTACTCAGTTCACGTTAATTACAGAGCACACTAATGTGAGAAAATTAGCAGCAATGCACAAACAGCTCCTAAATGTGGATTCAGTTGCGCAATATAATTGTGTTTGGAAATCACTTTCTGGTACGAGAATGAAATGAATAAAACTCACATCTTTAGTTAAAGCAGTGAAAATTGTCTAATAAAATAAACTGGACCCTCTGAACCATTAAGACCAATGTCAGGTAGTGGTTCCATAAAGGAGGAATGAGCAAAAGGCCCTTTACAACCCACAGAGCTGGTGAACATTACTTTACAATATCATTACAGTCAATAGCTATCAATGACACATCTGAGTCTCAATTTCAGATATGTGCTATATCACTGATCTTTTACATTTCAGGAGCGAATCGTCTTGCAGACAGTGCGGTGGCGGATGCGAGTGGACATTGCCGTGGACCCAGACATGCCTCTGGGCTCACGGGCCTCTCTGGTGGGACGTCCTTACCAAGAACAGCCGCACATACTGAACTACCAGGAGCCCATTCCCCCAAATGCACTGGGGAGGCCCAATGCCAATGACGCTCAAGTACTAATGTGGAGGCCGCACAGAGGGGCGCCGCTCGTTGTTATACCGCCCAAAATAAGTGAAGGGATTGCACACATGAAATAATGATTGTTTCCTTATTCAGAAATGCAGGATGTTTGAAATCATAGATCAGGGAAAAGAGAAGATACATGAACAAGGACGGGAATACAGAGCTTCAAGAGATTTACATAGAACATTTTACAGAAGTGAATTTTACTTCCTGAAGATGGAAGAGAATGGAGTCAAAACTGACTTGAACTCAGGTCAAAGAACGCTCAACGAGTGTAGACTGCTTTAATGAGTTCTACTTGCCTTTTAGAGAAATGCACTGTTTTTAACTGTACGACTGAGGTACTGGCCCACAAACAGAACTGCATCCTGCATCCTTATATAGATCTTATTGCATGAATGAGCAAAGACTGTTCTTGAGAAGCATCAAAATAGCATTTGTTTTGTATAAGTTGTTACCTGAGACATTTTGATTGCAGGCTGGTAAACCTCATCAGTGCCAACCAAGGCCTTCAACACACTCAGTACCAAGGTTAAAGGATAGGTTCACACTATGTACAAGAGAGGAACACTCTATTACACAGATCTTTTAAGGTAAAGATTTAACCCATGCTTCCATCAGATTGTATTAAGAACATCCACATGACATAAAACCTGCTGTATTTTCACAGGACTTTTGCTAATACACCAAATGAATTCAGCATCATGTTTGAAATTCACTTCCCTTGTACTATGGCTGGACTCGGGCTAGTGAATAAATGTATTCAGTTTTGCTTTCAATAAGTGCAGTGTAAATGACTTGGAAATGTGCCATACACAAAATATTTAAAACAAGAGAGTGAGGGCAAAGCAGACATCAATTACAGTTGGAACATGACCAAACCAAACTTACATAAATTTTGTGTTAAACTATCTTCAGTCAGGTGATCACCATAAAATCTTAATGCTTGATTTGGAGCTACTCATGATTAGTATGGAAATATTGCATTGAAAAGGGACTACTTACTTGCAGGTGATAATGTGTACCAGTTTATTCAGACTCATTACTTTAAGTATTACTTTGCATCTTAGCAACCTGTATAGGGGAATTAACCTCTGCATCTAAAAAAAATAAAAAAAAATAGAATATTGTGGAAAAGTAGTAGTTCAGTTCAAAGTGAAGTGAAACATATAGATTATATAGATTCAGTACAGTGAATATTTCAAGTTTTTGTTTATGTTATTTGTGATGATTATGTAATGTGCTAATTTTATGAGATGTTAAATTTGGGGTTTTCATTAGCTCGAATATGTCACTATGTGTGAAGAATCTATAAATCTATACATATATATCTATACAGTATGCCTTTCACTTGCACTGAACTATTGAACTACATTCACTTTTCCACTATATTCAGTTTTTTTCTGAGATTTAAATGTATTTTTGAAAGTGAAAACCAGAATTGCAATGAATAAAGACCTTTCATTGCAACAGTTCTAGCACAAATTTTCAAGGCATTACACATTTTCTCATGTTTAAATTCAGTGTTATACTTGTGCCGATAATCTCTCATGATGTTACTGGACCCAGGTCTGGGTGCTGGTTTGCCCAGTGGCCCCTCAGTGACTCACGGTCCATCTGTGCTTCTCTCCAGGTTCACACTGCACCTTTTACCATCTGCTCATCTCTCCTGTCTGTCCCATCACACTCAGCACCTTCAGCCCAAAAAACGCTCTTGTTCTCTCAACTCCACAACTATGCAAAGATTGTTTGATTGTGTCATCATACAAGAAATCAAATAGATGAACTTTGTCTGCATTTTTCTGTTCATTTTGTAGGGGTACTGTTCAATAAAGATCGCTGCTTCTACAGTGTAAAATACTCAGAAAAGGGGTTTGTGAATTCAGGGTGTCTGCATGTGTTGCTGCACTGTGGCTCATCCAGGCATCTGTTGCTATAGAGACCAGTTTGGTTTCCCCAAATGTGCAGCGACTGTAACAGTAAAAATATTTAAAATATTCACGGGTGTGCCTTGCTGCATGTGTGATTGTGCGCTCTGATTTAGTTTCACTTTGATGCCAGATGAAAGATCAAGGCTTGTGGTTTGAGTAGAACAGGTCTCTTTAATTTATTCATCTTCTCTTTTGCATTTAAATAGCAGAATGTATGCTTTTGATACAACACTCACACTGTGAGCAGCAAGGTCAAAACAGTCACATCCTCTCTGATCTCCTCTCATACAAAAAGAGAGTCAGCATATGTGAAGGAAAGTGAGGCCACCTTCAGGTTTGGGCCCCATTCTCACTGATGATAGGTTTAGCAATTTCTGGAGTCAACTCTCAATATAAAATACTTAAATAATCAAATATCTGCAGGCAAACACAAACTCATAAAAGTAATACAGTATAAATATAAATTAGATTACCTAAAATTCCCCTTACTGCATCTTTTATAATCCCGCAACCATTTAGTTAAATTATGGGAGCAGTCTAAAAAAATTAAAATACTGTGAAAAAGTGAATTTATTTCAGTAGTTCAGAATGTGAAACACATACTGTATATTATATAGATTTAGTCAAAACAGTTAAATATTTCAAGCATTTATTTATATTAATTGGAATAAATATAAATTTCAGTTAATAAAAAACATATTTCTTATTTGAGTATCACATAATCCTAAATATGCTTGAAATATTTCACCTCATTAGTACTGAATCCATCTATATTTCACTTTTTGAATCGAACTATTGCAATAATTTCACTTCCACAATATTTGAATTTATTGAGGTGCACCTATATAACTCTTAATATAAAATATATTGCTCATAAATATCTCTGCAGGCAAATGTAAAACTTTCATTGTAAAATAAAATAGATTAACTAAATTCCAACTTACAGCACCTTTCATATCCACCACTCATTTAGTCAACTACGTAAATCTTGACCTTGCAGTTATGGAGCATCATTTTCCACAGTTATCCTTTGTCAGCAACATGCATCTCTCAGGTTGTAACAGCATGTCTTAGTTGCATGCCTGGTGTGGTTCTTTATTGGCCAAATGTCTATGGTTGTAAACATAGAGTCCAGCTCTGAAAACGCTGGGAAATCCTTGCATCTTTGAACACCACTCTGCGGTTTTTCAGTCATACTTTCATGGTGCTGGTGGAGGCTGCTTTGACCTCATAGCTGTAGAGAAAAGTAGCAGCAATGACCAGCACTGCCCCAATGAAGAATACCCTGGAAGACAGACAAGAAATTGATAAAGAAAGTATACTGAGAAGCTGTAGGGCTTTAAAAATGGTGTGCATGCTTACCGAGTTGGATTAAAGTCCGCTAGTAGAAAATATGAAATAAGGGTGGACACAATGATGGACAGAGACGTTGCAAATCCTTTGAGGATGTTATCTGCATATTTAATGACCACTGCTATGACCAAGCCACCGAGAGCCTGCAGGCACAATAACAGTTTGATGAATTAACTAAAAGAAAAGTTATAAAGAAATCTGGAGGTCACATGATTATCACCTGTAAGACCACGACAACACAGGTGATGGCGCTGTAGCCCTGAAACATCCCAGACTCTCTCACCCATTGGCCATCGTAAACAATCATCCCCATGAAGCCGAGCACAAAGCTAAACAAACCTGAAGAAGGAGATGAAGCCGGAGTTAACATTAAATGTTTCTATACAATTAAATGACCAATACTTGCCAATATAATGTAACTTAAACATAGTATGTATTGTAGAGATACAAATAGGCTCGTGAAATTATTCAGCGGTTTACAATTTTGTGTAAATGGAGAAGGTTGCAGCAGGAAGGACATCCAGTGTAAAACCTATATACCATATTATTTATTCATCATTCTTTGCAAATTCCTGTTAGGGGCCAGGGTTGGCTGGAGTCTATCCTACCACCTGTGGGCCTGAGGACAACGATCAGTTAATCAGCAGGGCTAACACAGAGGTGCAGACAGACAGACAACCATTCACTCTCACATTCATTCACAAGCGGCATTTTAGATTTTCCATTTCACCTAAATATGGGTCTTTATTGGGTCTTTGGACAGTGGGAGGAAGCCAGATTACCCACAATAACACAGGGATGACACGCAGACCCCACTCAGATAGATCATAGTTGGCAGGCCCAAGGATTGGACCCACAACCTCCTTGCTGAAAGGCAGGAGCACCAACCACTCAGCTGCTTAACTTAAAGAAATCTGGACCATGCTTTGTCTCCAAAACCTTGTTCATTGATGTAATACTCTGCTTATTTTTATAATAATAATAATAATAATAATAATAATAATAATAATACATCAATTTTATATAGCGCTTTTCACACAACTCAAAGTCGCTTTACAATTTTTGATCTATTATTCATTCACTCCTCAGTCATACTCGGTGGTGGTGAGCTACTTCTGTAGCCACAGCTGCCCTGGGGCAGACTGACAGAAACGTGGCTGCCAATCTGCGCCATCCGACCACCACCAAACACAGCCACACTAACACATTCACACAGGCAAGGTGGGTGAAGTGTCTTGCCCAGGGACACAACAACAGTATTTTAGTAGAAGAAACTGCCACCAGAGGTCACCATGTGTTAAAGTAACCTCAAAATGGTAACAGTCCTCACTGAATTGTCCCACACACAGCCCCCAGTCTCTGTTCCCACGCCTCTGTCCCATCCTTTCACTGAACCACTCTCTCCTGTGCTTAATGACAGGAGAACAGCACAAGTATAATAAGCATCCCACTGTGATCTTCTGACCTTTCACAGCCATAGGGCTCTTGTCCCAGACTGTAAAACAAGATGACCTCAATATAGAAAACAGACAATGACAAGAAAACAACAGTTACGTGGAATGAGTGCTTTTTGCTGTATAATTTGCCTATATATTTAAGAGAGTAAAAATAAGTTGACCAACTGGTTTTGATCAAAAGTCTGATGGTGTAAAAATAAGGGCTAGAGAATGCTTTGTCACTCAAATCACAATGAAATGATTAATTAAGAGAGAACATTGTTTAGACAACTACGCTTAAACACATTTCATAAGCCAGTGCACACAGAAACATTGGTAAAGGTTTGTTGCAGAGGTGCTGAAATAAAATGTGGCATGACAAAGGGGAACACACAAGGATTGCAGCTAAAGATAAAGAGATTTTAGTTACACTGTTTTTCAACTCTTCAAGATCTAACATTTCCTCTGGGTAATCTGATGCTATTATTTATGTCGACTAGCTTTTAGTTCACAGTGACATTAATCTTTTTCCTCACCTACAACTTTATTTGTGTATTTGGATGCCACAGTATTTTCATCTGTTGTGTTTTGAAATTTGATGAGAGCTTTTGTGTGATTCTTGACCTCTTTGTGAAGGAGCACTGTATATCCAGTATATTGTATTGTATATTTAAACTAGACTTTGAGTGAGAAGTCAGTGTCAAGGTCATTCCAGCTAATTTTTTTTTCATGTCCTATTCTTGTTTATTAAAATGTTTCAAACAATAATAGATCAAGCAAAAAAGTGTTGGTAACCCTCTTGATAAATAGTATTTATTCATTCACATTTTTCTGCTTATTACTGTTGCGTGCAGCTAGAGCATATCCCAGCATCTATGGGCCTTAGGCGGGATACAACCTGGACAAAGGCCAGTAAGTGACAGAGTCAACATTTACAGTAACACCATTCACTCTCACATTTATTAATGAAGAGCAATTAGATTCACTCATTCATCCATACAGGCAACTCTTTGGATGGCTGGGGGCATACTTTTACTTTAGAATTTTTATTTTGAGGAAAAAGCAGTAGCAGTAGTAGCTGTGCTAGTCGTTGTAGCAAAAGGTAGCAGTTGAAGTGATAGGAGTAGTAACAATACAAGAGGAAAATTTTGCTTTGTGATTACAGAAAACACTTTGAAAAGTACTAAGTAAAATTAATATTCAATACTTATTTGAACTTTTGCACAGGTTTTGTAGAGCACTTTTACTTCTGCTTGAGTTAATGAACCAAAGTTCTCTGTTACAGCCAGGTTAACAATACTAACTTGCCATCTGGCCTAACAACGTGTCTCTCTTGAAAATGAGACTTTTATGTGTCATGAAGTTAAAACTTCCAATTTCATCTTTACTAACTCTTGACTCACCCAGTTGTATGTTTCGGAGCCACACACTCTGCTTCGTCCCTTTGAGGATCTTCTCAAAGTAAACTCCCGCAAAGCCACTGGACACACAGGCTATGAGCACGGCCATAACTCCTACAAATTGTGAACTGGCAGACAACACCTTCTGCTCCGAGTCCCCCATCGACTCAGCTGGCCACTGCAGAGAGCATATACACAAAAGGTCAAAGGTCATCTTCTTCACAGAGCTGAACACCTGGTCACGCTTGTACCTGCACTAAAGCAACACCCGCCATCAGGATCAGTAAAGACAGCCACTGGTAGAAACCCAACTTCTTTCCAAGCATTGAGACGGAGAAGAGAGCTGTGGTGAGGATCTTTAACTGGTACGTGACCTGTTACAGAGACAGTGGTAAACAGATAACTGTAGTAAAAAAGGCCATTGTCAGCTAATGTCAGTACAGGTGCGTCTAAGGAAAAATAGAATAAGACGAAAAGTGATATTGTATGTTGTAGATTTAGTACACACAGAGTTATTTCAAGCATTTATTTTAAATGATTATAACGAGTGAACACTTGCCTGCAGTGTCTGTGGCACAGGAGTAGGAATGTGTCAGTGTGGTGTGACTGGTGGTGGTTGTTGGCACAGTATGGCTGCCTTGTCTCTGTCAGTTTGCCTCAGGGCAGCTGTAGTAGTGGTAGTAGTAGAAGTATGTAATGTTCTAATTTGATGAGATACTGAATTTGGGGTTTTCATTACCTGTAAGCCAAAATAATAAATAAAAAATAATTAATAAGTCCGGGGCTGTAACATCTGGAATAACATTCCTCACACAATAAGAGAATCCCCCACATACAACACCTTCAAAACCAAATCAGGTGCATGATACATATACGTAGGTATGTAGCATGTGCCATAACTGTCTGAACAGCTGCACATTTTTACTCCCATTGTTGAATGAGGCATGCTACATAGACAAAATGCTCTTTCTGTAAAGGCCAGTAAGATCTGGAACATCTTCCACTCTCCATAAAGCCATTACAATCCTTCAAAATTTACCTCAAGCAGTGGTTGAATGCAAACCAGTCTTGTTACCACTGATTTTTAACTTCTTAATAATCTACTGTCTTGTGATATGCTTGTACCGTATTTTTCGCACTATAAGGTGCATCAGATTATAAGGCGCACCTTCAATGAATGGCCTATTTTAAAACTGTTTTCATATATAGGGCGCACCGAATTATAAGGCGCATAGAATAGAAGCTACTGTAGTGGCTGGGGTTGCGCTATGCATCCACTAGATGGAGCTGCGCTAAAGGGAATGCCAATAAAACAGTCAGATAAGTCAGTCAGTCAAACTTTATTAATAGAATACAAACCAACTCCATTCACTCCCAACACAAGTTAGTGCATTCACAATACGGTACCGTACGTACCAGTAGCTCTTATTTGCACTGCCCTCGTTGAAAACAATGTATTTCCAACTCCATTTGTCACAGTTCAAAGCTACATGAACAGCGTTCGAGCGCTCAGTTTTCTGCCCCTCAATGTCGCAACTCTTCTTCTAGATGGAGCAAAGGCCGCGCCTCCTTGTTCTTTTGCGGCAGGATCCATAAACACGCCAATGGCACACATGAACAGCTAGGACTGGAATTCCCCTTTACCGTTTTTACCACTGTCACTTCGGCGACGCCCCCTGAATACGGTAGCCATAATTAACCAACATTGATGCATATATAAGGCGCATCGGATTATAAGGTGCACTGTCGGTTTCTGAGAAAATGAAAGGCTTTTAGGTGCGCCTTATAGTGCGGAAAATACGGTATTGTGATTTATTGTCCTGTGCTGTGTCTAATCATGTTTTTGTGTTACCTACCTAGGGACTGCTGATGAAAATTAGCATTGTTGTTACAATCCGGCATATTTACATCTATTGCTGTCTGCATAGATGTTCATTAATGTGCATGTCCCTATCCAATAAATAAATAATCATCACAATGAATAAATGCTTGAAATATTCCAGTGTGCACTGAAACCATAAAATGTGCTGTTTGTATTAAATTGACCTACTGAAATAACTGACTGATTTGCACCTGTATATTGTTTGGCTGAATTTGGTTCAAGGTGATTCATTGATTGCACAATAATGAATTCAGTCACACAGGGAGTGGAGGCAGCATATTTGAGAGTAACCTGATAGGTGGCTGCATCCAGGTTGGATAAGGCCACATAGAGGAGGTTGTTCTGAAGTGTGTAGATACCAGCGGGAACAGCCAACTTTATGGTCTCTGCCGGCTTGTTCACAATCTCCTCCTTTAGCAGCTGGTTCATGGCCCGCAAGCTGAAATCTGCCACAGAAAAAGTGAGCTTTGGGACCACCCAGTGAGCCAACACAAGTGTCTAGACTCTCACAGTATACTTTAATAATGTAACATCACCAACCTTTTGTTATGTTTCTACAGAAGAAATGCAAACTCAAGCATAGTGTGTTTTCACTATTTGTAAATATATAAATAACACAAAGCACTTGTTGTCTCCTTTTTTGTTGCTAGCCTTAAACAAATCTTTTCCTTATAAGAAACCTCTGAGCTGCGGTTCCTACCAGCCTGTTTCACTCTTGAACACCGATGCGAGTCCTTGCAAATATTTTAGCTAGGCAATCCCAATCTTTATTTCTCCTGACCAGAAGATCAGCAATCTTTTTGTAGTTTCAGGCGGTTGCTCAATGTTCTATAAAGATGATCAGGTACTACTTTCACTTGATGCTGAAAAAGCATTTGACCAGGTAGAGTGGGATTATCTTTTTAAGACTCTAGAAATGTTCAAATTTGGCCCCAAATTTATCTCTTGGATTGGGACATATATATTAATCCCATGACAGCAGTGCAAACTAATAATAATATATCAGAATGTTTCAAATGACAGCAGGGTACGAGACAGGGATGTCCTCTCTGACCACTTTTATTTGCAAAAGCAACTGAACTGTTGGCTATAGCGTTAGGGCAAAAGTTGTCAATAAAGGGCATTAATCAGATGCGTGTAGAGTATAAAGTTTGTTTGTTTGTCCCACTCTTGAGTTTGTTTGTACCACTCATGAGCATTCCTGAACAACTGACTTTGCTTGATGTATTTGGGAAAATATCTGGCTACAGGCTTCATTTGGAGAAGAGTGAGCTGATGCCTGTGACCTCTTTTGGAGGAAATATTGACTGGTGCAACCCCATTTGAAGTCAGTTCTAAAAAAATGAAATACCTTGGTATATGGGCAAGGTGTTATAATGACCAATCAAAGCAAATTATTTATCAATTCGGTTAAAATGACTATTCTGCCTACATTTCTTTATTTGTTTCAAAGTTTGCCAATTCCCCTCACAAAGTATTTTTTTCTGGTCTTAACAGTCATATATTGACATTTATATGGAATAATAAGCGTCCTAGAATCAGTAGGACAATCTTACAGCTGCCCAAGAATCTGGGTGGCATGGCGCTTCCTAACTTCGTACGTATATATAATATGGAGCATCCAATATTCAAGCCTTGCTGTACTGGTTAAAGGGAAATTCCAGTAACCCTAGCTGGGTGGATTTGGAAAAGTCCTCGATTGTTATGTTCCTAACTACCCTTTAAACAAGCCTCCTTCACTTTTACATCCAATCTGATTGTTATACACTCAATTAAAATCTGGAATCACTTCGGAGATCTTTTGATGTGACAGCTTTTATTTGCAGGGCCAGTTGCTAATAATCATATGTTTATCCCCTCTGTAAATAATGATGCGTTTAACATTTGGGCTGGAAAGGAGATTGGATCTCTGTATGATCTGGATATTGACAATAAGTTTGCCTTCTTTGATCAATTTGATTATCAATACATATATTACATATACACATTAATATGCATGTCACAAATTTTCAGGTATTTACAACAGAGACATTTTGTTATGTCAAGCTCAGTCTGTTTTCCATTATGTCCTCTTGCAATAATTGTGGATAAGATTTTTAAATGCAAGTCCAAAACTAAAAGGGTTATGAGCAGAATTTACCACCAGGCCAGTCTGGTGGTATATTTTCAAGTGCAAATGAGAAATGGGCTTGGGGGAGTCTTTACCGACATCTCTCTAAGAAAAAGTCATACAGAATATCTACTTATCCTCAATCTGTCTGAGGCATGTGGTTGTTTAATTTAAAGTGGTGCACCGTTTGCATTGGTGTAAGGACAAGCTATCCAGGACAATTTTATAATACGTGGCAGACATTTCTTTCTCTTTTCAAAACTGTATCAGCAGATAAGGTTGCGTTTATGACCAATGACGGTTTCTGTGTACATGTGCAGCTTTGGTGAGAATTTTGTAGCATCACCTGGATGTCTGACTGTTGTTTGTGATCTTATTGATGGGCTGGCTTGTTGGGGTGGGATCATGTTTGTTTGTGTGTTTTGTAAACTTTAAATTGTTAAAAACTATAATAAACATACCATGATAAAAAAATAAAAAAAATAAAAAAAATAATACTAAGCACTGAACATCTGAAGATTTGTGGTAGTTTTTGTTTTGTGTTTTTTTTTTTTTTACCTTTTTAAACCTTTCTATTATATCATATACAGAACTGCTCTTATACTTAATGCAAGTTAGGCTCGACAGTTTCTGGAGCAAAGAAAGATCAATAATGCATTTTAACTTCCCTATAAGTGAAGAATGTGTAGTTTTACTGGAAAAATGTAAATAATATTGGGGAAGCGTATGAGTTTCCTTGTTGACAATAAAGCGACCTGGTCTCCCATAACAGCATGATGATAACCAGCCTTACCTTAAAAAAACACCACATAACAGTACCTAAACCAACAGATGGCAATCACTGAATGTCAATCCATAAAAATGAATTGCAAAAGACTACTCATCAAATTTGTTGTCAAACTTGTTACACCACATTTTGATGAAGACAAATTAAACTCTTTTTACAATCATAATACTGTTATAAAAACCCACACATGTTGGAACTTCCAACGTTACTTACTGTTTTGTAGGAAGACAATGAGTGTACACACAATAATTTTAAGCACTTCGGCTGACACTACAGCAGACGAGGCCAAGTATTTTGGGCCTTCCCCTTGGAGCGTTCGTGAGTAACGCATAGTGAGGACCAGGGTGGTGGTCTGCAGTACCAGGACGCCCAGAGACATGTACTTCAGCCGCAGCGAGTGGGACGGAGACAGGACCATCTCATCGGTTTCTGGGTCAGCAACGGGAGGCGACAAGGAAGCCTACAATATGCAAAAGAAAAGGATCCAAGTCACGATCACTGATCACTACACCAGCACTAACCCATGTCATACACACAACATTATTTAGGTTTAAATAATGTGTATTTTTAAAATTTATAGTTATTAGCAGTAGCTTTTTCCTCTTGTAGTTGACTTAGAAAAATGTAAATATTGTAATAAAGAAATATAGAAGACTTTTGGTATGAGGACAAAGAGTCCAGGTTTGTTCTATCTGATTGATCAAATATACTGAAATTAAATATAACAATGTGCATCTTTGTCTGTATTATAAATATTAAAACTGGAATACTGATACCTAAAGTGAATTTCTAATCTACAGTCATATCCAAACGTTTGGGCGCCCCTCTGAGGTTGCTTCATAATTTACTCTCTGTCTTCACAAAAAAAGACCACACATGCACGCACGCACGCACGCACGCACACACATTCTTCATCTTCTGCCACATCTGTGTCCTTCCATTTCCTGATTACCACCTTAAATACCTTTTCTCATTATTGGATGCAGCTGTCTATGAAGTTCAAGGCTAACTAATCTAACAAGTTTTGTGTTGCAAGTAACCCATTTTGAGAAGTTACATGCATTCAAATCAGCAAACTTATAAGGGTGCACGAACTTTTAATTTCATACACCTAAATAGTGCTACACTAAAAATTGTTGTTAGAAAAGCACCCTAGAACTCAGATGTCACTAGAAAAAGAATGGCATACCTTTGTGAAGACAGTAAATTATTATGCAACCTCAGACGGGGCCCAAACTTTTACATATGACTGTATGTGCATTCTTTAACAGATTTTTATCAAATAACTGCTTGCAGAGCCATATCCTACTACCTTATACTCAACAATATGCCATAATTGATAGTAATTGACAGTTGTGTGTGATGTCCAGATCACGGTCTGTTGGTCCAGTGGTGTATACTGGGGGAATGGGGAAGAGCTTTTTAGTCCTAAAGCCAGTCCCACAAGCAGCACTTTGTTGACTACAGAGTCTATGGGATGGTTGTATGAAATACCAAACTAAAGTCCAGGAAGAACTCACTTACATGTTGCTGCTCTGCAGATGAGTGAAGCCCTATAGATGACATCGTTTTTGCTGCATCAAGAAGATAGTAATCTCTGGTCAGAAGTGTTATTGGGCAGCAGGTGGGGGAGGGTTGGTCCTCTGAGGCATACAGTCAATCTGAAGTATATGTTGAAGATGCCATTCAAGTCATCAGTTCCTAGTCTGTCAAAACCCAATTTTGTCTGGTCTAGTTGCTATGTGGTGAATAATTCTCTGCAATGTCTTCTAACACAATCACCAGTGGTAGGAAACTCAGTATTAAAAAGAGTTTAAGTGAGAGAAAACAACATGTGGCACAAAGGAGGATGAAGCAAGAAAAAGTGGGTTAGTCACTAAGCTAGAGAGTTTATGTGCCATCTTATTAAAACAAATGAATCTGTAAATAAGGAAGTCTCAAACTCAAACAACACAGCTGTACACTGACAGCAATAAAAAAACAATCAGCAGGATCTCCTTCAGGGGTTAACACTTATTAAAATGTTAATAATTTGTTTAAAGAAAAAGTAAAAGAGGGAACACAACTTTTCTTTTTTAAAAATCCTAAAAACTAAAAGTTATGCATCTATGCCTCAGTAATGAAATGTCTATTGTGTGAAATGATTTAACAGTAATTGGGTCTCATTTATCCCTAGTCAGTATTACAGTCATCAGACAAATCAAATAAAGAAACATACGCTAGATCAGTGGTAAAATGAAAAGCCATGACCCAAATAAAAGAGAAATTTCAACTGATCAAATGTACTGAACCTGATACAGAATGATGTCAGAATATCACAGTACTCCAACACAAAAAGAACCCATTTAACAAGCAAGTGGTGACACTATGGAATTACTCACTTATATGAATTTAAAAAGTGCTTTACAAAAAGGAGAAGTATACAAAATTTACTTTTGTTTTACTGACCTTTTCAGTGGTAAATGCTGAAAGACATTGTGCTTTGAGGAGAATTAAGCAGTGACATAATTTATATATATATATATATATATATATATATATATATATATATATATATATATATATATATATATATTTAAGGCCCACGACCCACCAGTTAAGAATCACCATACTAGATCAATGATAATAATGCGGCCCTAATTTTGCCATGTCACAAACCACTGACTAATAACTCTTTTCACATACATGGATTTATCACACTGTAGAATAGCAGATAGATAGCAGTCATTACTTACAGGTCCAGGCTCCTGAGAGCACAGAGGCTCACCATCTTCATCCTTTTCTATTATATTTCCAGAATAAACCATCTCACAGTGTCCATGCAGTGCACTGTTCACACTTTACAACTTTACACAATGTGACATGACAGTCATATATTCCCATCTTTATGAGCTATAAAATTTCCAAGAGTACAAAGTTCACAGATCAGAGCTGTATAACACTCTAGTAATGGGTACTTTGTGTACATCTTTTGGAGAACAAGGATGTTACAAGAAATAAAGTTGAAAAACTGTAACAGGACAAGCACACAGTGAGCTTCTTATGCTCAGCAGAGGGGCACAATTCCTCCCTTGTTAGGGCCTGTGAAACGTGGAAAACCTACAACTCCCTCTGAGCAGGTACAAGGACACTACGGCTTTTTGTTGGACTGCAGTTTTCTCCAAGCCCTTTTTTATATTTACTTTGACTTGTGTGTTAAAAATGTTATCTCTTTTAATAACCATCCTTGTGACACAATATTCCATACAGTCTCCAAAAGCTTGCTCAAGTTGGGGATGCTATTATTTTACAGGCTTTAAATAACTTAAGTGGTGAATTTTTGAATTTTTGAATTGAACTAGGCTACTTGAATGTCACTCCTTTTGCTCTATGTCCTGTTAAAAACGGCTTACATCACACCAATTTTATCTTTACACTGGCTTCCTGTCAAATTTAGAATTGATTTTATAATATTAGTTGTAACCTTCAGAGCACTGAACGGACAGGCTCCTCAGTACATCACCTTTATCTCCTTATATTTCTGGCCTTGAGGTCCCCAAACCTGTCTTTTCAGGCAGTAGCACCCAGATTGTGGAATGCTCTGCCCCTGTCCCTCCATGTGGCCGATTCTGTTGATTCCTTAAAAAAGCATCTAAAGACTCATTGATTTAAGACAAGCTTTTAGTTGACTGGGTTTTATGTTTTACTGGGGTGTTTTTAATATTGTTTCATATTTGGAGTTTAAATGTTTTCTTCTATTTCATATTGCTGCTCTTTATAAAACACTTTGTGATCTTTATCTGTGAAAGAGCCTATATAAATAAAGCTTACTTACTTAAATACTTAAATTTATCTGACATTTTCACACTGTGACAATATCAGGACCATAGTCGTGCAAAGAATCACTTGAATTGCTGCTGATAAGCTGTTTTGTGTGTGCTGTTTAGTTAAATAGTAACAGAATAGCCTGGGCTCCTAGCTGCTGAGAAGGCTGGACAATAATTTTGTGATGAAGTTAACAATAAATCAAATATTAGACTACACATGTCTCACTACTGCCAACTGAACCCAGAGCAGTTTAATATAGGGCAGATTCAGATGAGGAAGCCTTGGTTTGGTTTCACAACTGTGGAGGAAGTGTATCAGCCCACATGATGGAAGTTTCACAGCAGCTCCCAACAACAAACATATGGCTGCTGGTACACACAGTCTCGTTTGCTTTGAGTAACGTGCAATGTAGCCTATAAACTATGATCATTTTTTCCAGCCCATAGACCACTGAGGATGAAAGTGATGAAACTTCATCAGTTAATTCTGCTGGTGCCTGAGACGCGAATGTGCGTTTACATCGAACCACAGGGAACACAAAGGACAGAATATGTTTGCTTAAAAAGGAGTTGACAAAAACTAATATTTGACTTTCTATTATCTCCGGGAGTTGAATCCGCAAGAGGCGTGGTAATGTTAAATAATGTAATATAATTATAATGTAAAATAAATGACGGATTATCTACAATGACACTTTGTGAAAATAAGTTAGTCCTATCAGATTATAAAGTGTAAGAAAATAAGAAAGAATAAAGTTCATGCGACATCCCACGAAGGTGTCAGTGCACCGAAAGCAAATTAATTGTACCGCCTTTTAAGAGCACTTCAGGAAACTATCTATGATGCAGAAACTTACGGTGAGGACGTGAAGGCGTTTCCCGTGGGTCTTTGCGCTCCAAAAGAGAAGCTAAGCCAGCAAACGGCGTCTGTCACCTGTAAGAGTCAAACTGAGTGTGAAGCACAGTCAACTTAAGGGGCACTTGTCTCACCTCCATGTGCTCGCGCTGTCCACATGTTGGGTGACACCTGCTGGACGATAAGGATGTCGAGCACACCTGAACACTGCAAATGTTTACAAAGGCTTGGTGCTGACAGCAAGGTTCGCCACGCGTTTGTTGGTGCAGGTTCTCTGCAATCCAAAATTAATAAAAGGCTGAACAAGAAAGCAGGGGCGTAACTAGGATTTATTTATTTTTATTTATTTTTACTACAACTAGGATTTTGCAAATAAATTATTCATAAAAGAAAGAAGAAACGAACCAAAAGAGATTGAGAGACTGAAAACCCTTCTGTTTAATATTTGACTCTGAAGGCAGTAGCGATTGCTGTTAACAAAAACTTTACAGTGCTTCCCCATTCAGCCTGCAGTTTCTCTTCTGCTCTTCTCCGTCTTTCCTCTTACTTTTGATCATAATTAATAACGAAGTTATTGGAAATAATTATCTCTTTTGTAATAGTTTCTGAGTAAAAGAGACGCTGGACCTAAAAAAAAAAACAAAAAAACACTGAGGCTGTTCGCGTGTTTGGTAATGAAGCAAAAATGCTTTTACAAACTTTAACGGTGCATATCTCTGTGATTCCTGAACCTATCAACGCGAAATAAAAACTGACACAAAGCTTTTGGTCTTATCTGTCAGTATCATTTAGCTGCAGGTCTGTGTGTCAAGCTGTTTGTTTTACAACAGCTGTGCAAAGACGTAATGTAAATCACACACTGCAGCGTCATTATGGACCTTAGTAGCCTGTCGCGCAGGACCGCCCAGGGGGGGCAGCTGGGGTGGCCATGGCCTCCCATGGTCTGCAGAACGGCAGACGGCTCGCTATTAGTGACATGGCAATGGTTTATAGCTGCTGGCTGATTGTACAGCAGCTGTCAATGGAGTTATAGTGGCATATTGTCTTCCTGGATGTTTATGAACGTGTATGAATATGTAAATTACAGTAACCTATGTTTGCTTGGTTCAGCAGTTATAGGGTTGTTGATGCTGTTAATGGCAATTGCATTGTTTTTCCATTTGTGAAAGACTACGGTTAACGTGTTTTAGATTAATTTACAAAGTTTTACCATACAAATTTAGTAAAGTGGCCTACAATCTATTAAAGAATACGAGAAGGCAACTCTTACAACCCATAAAACTGTTTATTAACACACCCATCACAATTGACAGCTGCTGTACAATCAGCCAGCGGCTATAAACCATTGCCATGTCACTAATAGCGAGCCGTCTGCCGCTCTGCTGAGTGACATGCCACCCACTGGCCATTGACATGTCGACAGGAGGGGGCACTCCCGGAGGCCACTTTTCGATTTCGCCCTCTCTCGTCCTTTAGATGAGGGACGAAACGTCTTAAGAACAATTGTCCAAATGCACCTTTTACGTGCTACGTGTTTGATTAATGTAAACAAATCCTCGAAGTGACTTTCACTGTCTGCAATCATACGTCTGACAACTTTTTGCACTATAGAGTTGATATAGGCTACATCAGTTCACCGTAGGTTAAGACAGCAATTTGGCTAAAGCCATTACTTTCGTTAGGTGGCACTGTAGCGTAGACCTCATAAAACTGAACATTGTATAGTCGTCGAGGAAATTCTTCACGTGTATCCGGTTTTCCATTAGCTCTTCCTGTTTGTTGCTTACGCTTTGCCGCACGTGAAAAAGTAGACAATCCAAGATTAAATTGCTAAAATGGTTCGTAAATTAAAATTTCACGAGCAGAAGCTGCTGAAGAAGGTGGACTTTATTAACTGGGAGGTGGACAACAACCTTCATGAAGTAAAAGTGCTACGAAAATATCGCATTGAGAAGCGGGAGGACTACATGAAGTGAGCCATTGGATCTTTATTTGACCAACTGTGTAACGATATATTTCTGGAATATTGGAAATTAACACACTTTTAACTGCAATGAGAATTAATCTGGTAAACACAGGCAAGATCCATCTGCATTAAACAAACTTAAAAAATAATTACTTTATTGTTAGGTACAACAAGCTGAGTCGCAACATCAGAGATCTGGCTCAGAAAATCCGAGACCTGAATGAGAAAGATGGCTTCAGAGCTCAGAGTACGGACAGGCTGCTGGAGAAACTGTGAGTTCATCTTTTAATTCTATTTTTACATCTATACTTTGTGCTACTGAATAAAGTACTCTTTGTTTACATCAGGTATAGCCTTGGTTTGGTTCCTACCAAACAGAATCTGTCCCTCACAGAGAAAATCACAGCGTCCTCATTTTGCAGGTACACATATCACACGTTATTTTAAGTATTTGGTAAAAAAAACAAAAAAAAAACACCTTTTTTATCTGGTTATTATAGAAGGAGGCTGCCAAGTGTCATGCTCAATCTTCGAATGGCTCAAAACCTCAAAACCGCCATCACTTTTATTGAACAAGGACGTATCCTTTGTCCCAGTGCTAATATCTACAGACTGTTTAACTAGCACATTTCACAGAATATAGTCATGTTTAAGCATATGTGACATTTGTGTGAAAAAAGCTTTTCCCTAATTCAGTTTCAGATGTGCGTGTTGGTCCAGAGATTGTCACTGACCCTGCTTTTCTCGTTACAAGGTACAAGATTTAAATAATTCTAAAAATAATGTATAACTTGACAAATGTAAATGCTATACTTATGTTTGGCAGAAATATGGAAGATTTTGTTACTTGGGTGGACTCGTCTAAGATCAAGCAGCACGTCATGAATTATAACGATGAGGTATTTGAATGACCACTTTCAAAGATCTTTAGTTTTAGTACCTTTCTGTGAAATGTAGTTGTTAAAACAAATTATATTTTTTTGCTTCTACAGAGGGATGACTTTGACCTAGTGGTGTAAATCTCACATCCTATCCACATAAGAAAAGGAAAACAATATCCTCTTGTGCTGTTAAGGACTTGCGTCTGGTTACACTATAAAAAAACAACTAGTTTAAAATGGATGCCTTTCTTGACGCGGCTCTCTCCATTTACCCAGGTTTTGGACCAGCACAAAGAACACGCTGGTTTGTTGCTGGTTATAGTTAAGCTATAAAACCCTGGGCATTTTTCTTGTGATGCCTTTCCTATATAACTGTTTTCCTGAGGTGCTGATTTTTAACTTTGTCACGTGTCTCTGGATACTGTGGACTGAGGAGAAATGCCAGTGTACAATGGCTCCTTGGCATGGAGCTCAGTGTTTGCTCTGGATGTGGTCTTGTGTGAACAAGTGACTGCACCATGTTAGTCTTGTATTTATATGTATAGAAAGTGATGAGCACTGCCAAGTATATCTGGAAACAAACACGCCATGTAAGAAACCTTTTTATTTGATAAATATTTAATCTACTGTAAACATTTCAATAAAGGATCTTTTGCCACTGTACACACTTTTTTTTTTTTAAACAAAGACCCTGCATATTATTAGTACTCCATCCTTTGTATATGGTAAAGATACACCTATAGAAAGTAAACAAATACCCAGTTTCTCTACACACATTAAGAAGTCCCAGACAGACATATGGCTCAGTTAAAAGTTGTAACATGAAACCGTGTAAACCGCAAGATGTACTGGTATTGTAATTTCCAGTAATGGGTAGCCTGAATGCTAGGTTAAGAAAATGCAGTGTGAACTCCTTGATTCAGTATGTATCAGAGCCACCAGAAGCGTACATAGATGATGAGTGTAATGAGCACCACTGCCACTGCAGCCACTTTGGCATATGTGGATCGAGTGTTGAGGTACTTTGCGTCACTGCGATACTTCTTTGATAATGATGACAGGTTGCTGGCTTTTGTGTCCAGAGCTAAAAAAAAGATGTTATTCAAATTACGATCCGTGGTGTTTGTGACCAAGAGCTTTAACTTACCAGAAAGGGCTTCACCACGTTGCAGAACTTCCTCAATATTAGCAACCATTATCCTTTGGACGTCCTGCAACTCTGTGTTAATGCTGCCTAAATTTCTTCTTGCCCTGCTGTCAATGTATGTCTTCTTTGCTTTCTGGATGTAAGTGTCTAAATGAAGGGTTGCATAATTAGAAAGTTAAGTGAAGGACAGCACATGTTTATAGACAGTTACATCAACTTACCAAACTCAATAAAAGTATAGGGCCTTGTTACTGTGGCCACTCTTCTTCCATACTGATCAAAGAACTCATTGTGGAGGTCTTCAAGGTATGCAAAAGCCGTCTTTTTGGGAAAGGAAGCCTCGCACAGGCACAAATAACACACACCGTCTGCTATTAAATAACTGAAGATATAAATAAAGTGAGATTCTCTTAAAAATACACATATATTACAGTCAGTGGCTATGATAAGTTTGCTTTAATTTTCCTATATAAATTTATAGAAGTTCTTGTAATAAAACTTACTGAAAGTTCAAGTCTCCAGCCTCTAGAGTGCATCGATCAGGACTCTGAGCATTGAGTCTGCGAAACAGCTGCTTTGCTTGACTCTGGTGCTGCTGGAGGTCTCTCTCAAACTGAAACAAGTGAAAGACATGTGGTCTATTGCAGAAATCAGTCCTGGCCAATAATAACTGAGAATCTTCTTCAAAAATCAAGATTTTATTGAATGTATTGTTAGCCAAATACACAAAAGAATGAAAAGTAGGTATGCAGTAATACGGCCCCTATTGGCTGGTGTATTTTATTAATAAAATATTTTAAAGTTCTACCAAATGAAAAAAAAAAAAAAAAATTCTTCCTCATTCACTGTAGTAAAGTGTATTTGTAAAATGTATTTTTGTAAAGTTTGTTTAGCTCCACAGATAACTCCCTTGACTATTTATGAACCAGTTGTTATATGATTTAAGTAAGAGTTCAGAGGATCCACAATGAATAACTTTAACCTTATATAAATTAATATGTTGACGATAAGTAAGTCTAGCTCTGTAGTGTTGGATCAGTTTAATCATGGTTCATACCTGTTCATCTTCCTGAATGGACGCGGCCAGCGGCAGGCCGTCCGCCACTCGGGCCAGCATCGTTAATAAAATCATAATGACACAAGAACTATTAGCTTCAAAGAACTGTAGGCTGTTAATCAGAAACAAACAAGTTCACACAACTTCAGGGCTGTGATCGGAATGGGCCGAGCGGAAGTTCGTGGTGCGGCGCCAAAACCATTCCGTGTGGCAACAGACGCGATCGCAGCATTTTCATCATTTTAAGGGGCTAATAGCTCTTAAAAGCCTATAAACGAGTGTTTTTTTTAAGACGGCAGTAGCGCGCGCGTGGGTGTTTTTTTTTTAAATAGTTAGTGTTGGTTTTCTGGAGCTGTGCTCCCAGTGTCCGTGCAGCAGACAGCTGCAGACAGACTGACTGCATCCTCACCGCTGAGGGAGACTGTGCGGCTTATTGGCTCCATCCGAGCATCTCTGCGCTAAACCAGGACAATGAGCCTGGACCATGGACAAACCTCAAAGGTAAATGGTTTAATTTACAGTTTCTTGTTTTATTGCCTTGTCTTGCCTCTTTAGGTTTGGTGTTTTGCCATACAAAGAATGGCTGCCCTTTTTTATAATATTCAGATTTTTGTCCTGCATACGACTAAAACATTGAGTTGTTTTTTAAATAGCACACACGCGGCTCATTGTGGTCGATATAATCTCCTTTGTTGGACTGTACTCTGGCTTAGATGCCTTAAATCTCGGGTTAAATGTGTGGCTGTATGGTGTCAGGAGCAGCTGACCGTCAGACCGCCTGCTGTCCCGGATCAATCTCCCCTCCTCTCCAGGACGCAGAGTGGTCCTCGTCTCCTACATGAGCATGGGGCCATTTTGCTGGGGGACACACAAGACGTCGGGCTAATTGTGCGTGGAATAATTTTCAACAGAAAGTCTCACTTTGCCTTAAAGGACCGACTTGGCACAGTAGCACCACAGCTTGAAAGGCCTCATTGTTGTGAAGCAGCTGGCACAAACCTGATTGGTGTTTTCCAAGAGCAGCGTGCACTAAGTCCCGTCTGTTATGGCCTTGTCAGACAAACTCGTGTGTTATTCCGAGCCAAGGCGGGACGTCTCATAACTAAGAGCCAAGTGATAAAAAGTAGTTCAGTTCTCAAGGTGCTAAGTCCAACTAGTCCAGTTTGTACAATCCTATTATAGGAATTTTAGGTTTTATATGACACTATACAAAATAATAAAAAATATATACGCTTTAAGAAAACCTTAGACTCTTTTATTTTCAAAAGGTACAGATAGGGAAATATACAGGTCTTACACGTATGCTCTTGTTTCAGTGGTTCTCCATCTCTTCCTCTCTTCATTCAGGTTTATGTGTAAGGCTCAGGGCTAAGGAGACAGAGCAGGAGATGGGCTGTACATCAGCCAAACAAGTGTCTGCAGTACCCAACAGTGAGGAGGACAACAGTAAAGCCCACAGCAACGGGGACGTCCTCTCTGGTCAGTATTTATGTATCTGCTTGTTTTTGACCAATTTGAAAAACTGCAGCATACTCTTTACTACTGTATAAATATTTAATCTTGTGTATCTGAGTTTAACTTCCCAGGTCAATTTATTGTATGTTATCTCTTCATAATCTCTTTCTTAGTTACGGTTGGCACCAAACAGTAATTGATGAGGTATCAGTGGCTTTCTCAAGCAAATACATGCAATAAAATGAATCACTTACTAACAATGAACAGTGCTACAGCCTTATATCTAATTGTGGTGTGTTATCTAACCCTCATTTTATCAAAAACACATCGCTCACTTCTCCTTCATTATGGTGATAGGAGAAAACATATTTTAGTCTGGGGCATGAGAAATGAAGCACGTAATTACTTTAATTTACATAGACCATTATGGTGATCTGTGTGGCTGGAAGCACGTCTGCTCCCACATTTCAATAATAAGATGTTCTTCTTTGTCACAGATGAGTACAAGATGAAAGAAGTGGAAAAAGTAAAGTACATCAGTGGAGAAGAAGGAGGAGTGGACAGTCAAGACAGCACAGTGTGTCATGGTTTTGTCCTCTTTTAACAAGATTTTCATAAATCAAAATGCCTGATAAAATTAGATTTAAAGATTTTTTTTAGATCTTAAACTTAGAGTAGAGAAGATTGGAATACAAATGGTTTGGCAACAGTGCTGTGTAGTTACAATAAATCTTTTTGGGAGTTTATTGTATGATTCTTGCAATAACTAAATAATGAAATATTTTTAAAAGATGTTTTTTAAATGACTGAAAATGAACTGACTGTAGTAAAGCTTACAGTACTTTAAGTATTTGTCCAATTAAAATATGTTTGTTATCTGTAGGAGAAGAGTGCTCTGCTTGGTACAGGTCAGCAGCTTGATCAAACTGAATCAAATGGCAATGACAAGATCCTGTGAGTATTACTAAGTTTAATGTCATATCAATGTCATCATATACTGTTTTTATGTTGTACAAAAGTAATCAGACTGTAATTTTGTCTTTACAGGAGCATTCACTCGTCTGAGAGCCAGCAGGAATTCTTCAGGATGTTGGATGAAAAAATAGCAAAAGTAAGACTTTCACAGGTGCATGAATTGTTAAATCCTATTGTGACTTTAGCAAGGACAGAGCAGGTGATGCCACATACAACTCTGCCTCAATCTCTCACAAATGTGAGAGACTGAATGATATCCAAATCTCACTGTGCGATATTATCACGATATTAACCTCACAATACAATATTTATTGCGATATTGTGGGGAGGCTCACGGTATTGTGGAAATGCTCACGATAACAACATATATAAAATGCCCTGCCAAGCCCTTGGTCCAATAATTATTGGCATAGTTCATGTTTTATCTGATCTAAAGTGTGACAGATAACTAAGTATTCATCTGGATCACATTAGTTTGGTCTGACAACAAAAAGCTTTTAACAGCAGCTCAAACAGGTGCCATGGGCCAGGACTCCCCTGCAAAAGAGATTCTGAATCTCAGTGTGATTTTCCTAGTTAAATAAAGGTCAAATTAAAAAAATGAGCAATGACCATATAAGGAACTTCCCCCTCTTATATGTCAAAGGACACAAGGCTCTTGTAAACAAAGAGCACGTTTCTCAGACATCACTGATCGGGGTCAGCACAGGGGCAAGTGTTCACTGTCTGCTTTTATCCACAAACCCCTGCTGGACACTAGAGATAGTTTATAGTTTTCAGCCAGTCCAGTCCAGTCTGAGAGCGATGAGCAATGAACGAGCGAAGCTTCGTGGTGCCGCGTATGAACGTAAAAAGTTTATTTAGTAACTTTTAGTGCATTACTTTCTAACTTTTTGAATCCTCCGCTACAGTAAACAGCCGTAAGTCTTGATATTCGCTGATTTATCTTGCTAAAGCTACTGAAAACACTGGGGTCCTCCTCAATGCTGGAGGCTGCGCACATGCTCAAACACAACAAAGGATCATGGTCTATGAAGTTCTCTCTGATTTTTATCACGCCGCTGCAACAAAACTATGTATTTTTCGCTCCGGGAGAATACTGTTTGATACCGTAACAAGACCACGACGATATCGTGATATCGTTAATACCGTTACATCCCTATTAGTTAGTGGTTGAAGTTAACAATCACATACATGGATAAAATATCTTAAAATAAGTTAAGATAATAGGTACGCAATTATTTATGCAGTATTTCTACTTTTGGTGATAGGAACAGCAAAGACTTATTTGCTATACAGCTAAATGCTATAAAGTTACCACCACCTATCTACTGTATAATTCAAGAAGTATACTGTATATCAGGGGTCAACAACTAAAATTGCTCGGGGTCCACAGAATTAACATTCTACCCCACTGGGGTCCGAAATAAAAATACTTTTTATATAATAATAAATAGGCTATATTACAATGTTATGTATGTATTTAATCTGGGCTACTAAAACATGTACAATAATTATTTCTGTCAGAGAAAAATGTATCATTTCCACTTTAACAGCAGCTGATGTTTGAACTTGTGACAGACTCTGATCATATTGGAGACAGATGAATTTATAAAGACTGACACTGTCCTCCAGGCTACAGTATTTGGATAACATTATTTTAAATCTATTAATTATGAATGCGAATGCTGCAAGGGAGTGCAGCAATAATACTTTTAGGGGCTAATTAATATGCGCAAAACTCAGTCAATTCACGCCTCACGCCAGACTAACATTTCCAAAACTCACCACAGACGTCTTTTAATCCTGACATAAAAGGAATAGCCCATATTTGATGTTGTAGTCCATAGTCCTGGTCTGGTAATAACTTCAGCCCAGTTTGAAGAGGCTCTGAAGTCGGGACATTGACAGAGCTGTTCAGATAAAAGCAGGCTGCCTCTCCATACTCTCAAGGTGTAAATCTTTGCTGGAGTTCGCTTTTATTTTAGCAGTTTTCTGCTCTTTCTAGCTCATTTAAATCTGCCGCTGTCTCAGTCAGTTGTTCAAAAACAAAATGCGGTAATATTTAGCTATTTTTAAAATATGTGAGCATTATGAAAATTGCTTTGGGGTCTGGATCAAAACCTCTGGAGGTCCGGTCCTGGACCGCGGTCCATGGGTTGCTGGGTCCTGCTGTATATTAAGGTGTGTGTTGCTCCAGGGCCGGGACTACTGCTCAGAAGAAGAGGATCTGACGTAGCACTGTGTTTTCAGCCATAAAAGGAACTGTCCTATCAGTCATATCTGAAGAAGCCTCTGATGTGTTGTGACTGTCCTGCTCATGTGCACGCCTGAACTACAAACTGCTGACCAACCCAGAGAAACACTTCAAATCCAGTCTGGTTTGATGATTTCAACAAGGTTTATTGCCTTCATGACGCCAATACTTGGATGACAAATGTTTTGTCCTGGAATAGAACTCCCAGCTATCAGTGAAAGTCCCTTTTGGCTGCTCTTCTTCTTGGGTCATAACAGCAAATCATCTGCATGGGTACTTTGGCAGGTTTTCACACCAGATGTCTTTCCTGACACAACACTCTCTATTTATCCAGGCTTGGAACTGGCTCAGTATACTGTTTTGTGGCTGGAGACTTTCATGACTTTGGTAACTCCCAGCTGTAAGGGATATCCTATACATATTTGACATCCTTGAGGAACTAAAATGAATGGCATTGTGCTGATTCTGAAGATTTGTATTCCCTAACAGTATAAACTTATTTTATTGTCTACATTGGGTCAGCCTGTACACTGTGCTCAACTTTTACCATTTGTGTTACAATGTTACGGTTTATCTTAAAAAAAAAAAAAAAAAAAGCTCAGGGTTGAAGTGTTAACATTTGTGAACTCTTATTAGTGCACAGACATGTACCCACATCACAGAAAAACATTTTTTTTATTACCTTTAAATATATCCACTGTAGTCATTGTCTGTATTCATCACATAAGTATTACACCGCATTTTGTTTTTTTTAGAAAAATAAACTTTTTCATTTAATTACCTCAATTATTTTGTGGACAGTATTTTTTGTATCTTGTGTAAATTTGTGTGCTGATCAGGTTACTTGTACTTTTTTTTATCTATATTTGAAAGTCCAAAGTAATATAGTAGCCACTATGTTTTGTAAAATAACTGGACTCTTGTTTATAATGGTATTTTGTTTTAAATATATTTTTTTCGTTTTTGCCTTTATTTGAAAAAGACAAATGATTTACACCACCCTGCATCAGATTTGCTGAATAGGATCTGATAGTTGTTTCTTACTGACGTTTAGATGCTGAGTCCATATATGCTGTAAGTTTTGCTCTAGAACATCACAACTTTTCACAAAGTCTGATGTCCAGTGTAGAGCTTTTTTACCTAAGATGAAACATAAATGTTAGAGCTATTGCCAGCTACACCGCCACCAACACAAGAAACACTATCTTTATATACAATAGGTGGGCAACATTTATCACTTTTTCTCTGATTTGCCCTTATATGAATACTAGGCACACTTAGATGCACACAAAACTCCTGATTTCAAGGATTTATAATGGATTTATAATGTATAATCAGTGGCATATTTAAACTCAACATGACCAAAATAGGTTAAAAAAAAAGAAGAAGAAAAAAGTGTGATTTGCAAAACAGCATGGACTCTTTTTCTAGATGCAGGGCAGTGGAATCTGCCCAAGCCGGTAAATCTTACCTGAGTCGCTCAAGGATTTAGATTTTCTCCATAGTTGTAAAGAGTAATCTCACATTCTTTGAAAGCAGGGGTCTCCAACCTTTTTTCCCCTGAGAGCTACTTCTACAAATTGAAAATGACAGCGAGCTACTCATGCTGTCTAATGTTTATTTAGTTATTGGAGCTTATCCCAGTAACTATGGGCCTAAGGTGAGGTGCACACAGGACAGTGCAGAGCTGACACTTTCAACCCAAAGAAAAGTGTATTTTGTTTTCCCTTAACATTCACCTAAACCTTTACAAAATGTTGGTGTACGTAACTCACATTTTAAATTAAAACAAGAAACACACTTATTACATTTGTGAAAGCAAACTCTAGTCGCCTAATCTGAAAATACTGTAGTCGAGCTAATCTCACAACTGACTCATCAAGCAACTGTTTGACTGACAGCTAACTGGTGAATAATGGCCTAATACTTTTGTACACAAAGGAGTTGTGCACCTTTAAATTTGTTTGAATACACTGACAAGTTGGTTTGTTAAGTGATAAATCAAGTCTGACAAAACAAGTTTATGTAAGAATCAAAAAGCCTTTGCGAAGCTACTTGAAAAGTGGCTGAGAGCTACTACAATTAATTTATGTTTTCATTTCAAACTGCTACAGTTTGCCTTCTTGAACTGTTGTGATGCTGTCACTCTCATCTCATTCTTTACACCAACAGGCCTATTATTTTTAGTCCAGTGCAGCGCCTACTTCTCAGACCTGGTGCCGCCTTTTTCTGTGCTGCCGCCGTCCCATGTCCTGGAAAGGGCCCACAGGGGGCTCGGGTGTCACCAGTCCATCAGTGATCCTCTGGTAGACAAGAGTAGAATCAGATGCCACAGCGCAGAGCAGCATGGGAAAGCCTCTGTCCAACACACTGCGTATACTAGGGAGCATACAGAGCAACATTTGAGAGAGGTGGTGATAATTAGAGTAGTAGTAGTAGCAATTACAGGGTAAATGTAAGGGTATGGGTAATGTATGGGTTACTGAATTTGATAACCTGTTAATACATTAAAAGACCTTGGGGATACCGTGTAGTTAGGCCTCACATTTTGTGGCTGATGGACTGATGAACAGGCAGAGGAAGTACAGTCTGAAAAGGTCCTGCTTCTTTCTCCCTCGCCTCCAGTAAGACCACCTGCAGCTCAGAGCTTTTGAGACAGGACACATCTTTCCACTGACGCACTGTACAGGACAAGAGAGACCAACACTGACAATTATGTCGTTTAAAAATGACCTTTTATGTGACGTTTTAGTGCCATCTAGTGTTGCTTTTTCAAAATACAACTCCTCAGCAGGATTTACACAAATGTATTGTTTAAGACAAGCCTACCTTTTAAATGAGACACTGAAGTCTGTTCTTTTAAACTAACAGTCCAAGTCTAGTGGAAGGCAGCGCCTCAGGCTTCCTTTTAAAATGTACTACACACCTCTCAGGTTTATTTATTAGTTATATATAATATCATCTGTCTCTTGTTATTTTGAATGAATGCACTTAACAATGCTCTCTTTGGAAATCTCACCCTGATACCTCTACTACTCTACATTAGTCTGTATGCACAGGGTGACCAGAATTCTAGACCCAAAAACTGGGACACATATTTTTTCACAAATCATAGTACATTTGTACTTACAAAGTGACAAAAAAAGATTCCAACATCCATACAATTTATTGATAAAAAATATGACAAGGTAAATAAATGTAGTGTCAAAAATCTTTAGGAAATGTTATTAAGTTTCTTATGCTTTTCTATTGGTTAAAATGGACAACTGGGACATAATTTGTTAAAAACTGGGACATATTACTGTATTATATTCAGGGCTTGACATTAACTAGACTAGCCCACCAGCCCAATGCTGGTAGATTTTCTTTTAGGTTTGTGACACAAATACTCTGACCAGCAACTTTGGCTAGATTAATTTTATGCATACCGAGGCCTATATCTTAACTTCAGAAGTTAGGCCTGAATTTATGTTGCTCTGCTTGAGTGAATACTATTTATTATATAGTAATTCATCATGTTTTAAGAAAGAAAATTAGTAATTAAAAACAATTACATGTTTTAAAAGATGTGACACCACATGCACAGATAGACTTTATTCTGCCAATAGGTAAACCTGTTTTTTATATTTAATAAATCCCTGTCCATGCATAAAACCAAATTTTACATTTCTTTAAGCTTATTGTACAGTATAAAATTTACACAAAAAACCCACAAATTAAATTGTGGTAAGTAAAAATACTAATTGGCTAGTAACTTTTGACAAAAACTAGCCACGGTGGCCAGTGAGAAAAAAGTAAAGTCGAGCCCTTATTATAGTGTTTTTACAGATATTTGTTGGGGCATGGGACACGGAGACTAAATCTGGTGTTAAACGGGGACATCTGGTCACCCTATTAGGTCATTTTAGTGTGATTTCTATACATAATTATTTATTTTTTTTCTAAACTATTACTTAACGACCTTTAAGTCCCAATTTATATATTTTTTTATATTTTAAAATATGTTCACTCTTCCATAGAATTAAACATGAATAGTATAGTCTTCAATTAAGCTAAACCTTGACACAACCTCCCCGCGAACCACTTTTGGGCCCCGACCCACCAGTTGAAAATAATACCACTATAAGACTTGGATGACTTGCTCACCCTCTGTCAGGTCCATGTAAGCCAGAAAAGCGGCGTGGATCTGAGCGCTGTCCTCCACGCCCAGACTCTTCATTTCCCGGTACTAAACAAAAAACAACACACGGTAGTTACATGCGGCCCTGCCCCACCTCGCGCTCCGGGTCCGGGCACACTCACCACCGGGTGCAGAAGGATCCAGTTCGGAGCTGTTTCACTCATTTTAATTCGCACAGAGCCCTGTCAAAAATACGACATCGCTTTGTTTACGTCTGTATTGTTTGTTTTCGTCTGTACAACTAAGAATGTAGAGGCATGCTATTAGAAGTTTGAGGTTTACCGGGGTGTTACGCTTGAATCCGTCCGGGTTGAAGAGACTTTTTGGTTTGTGTTCCTAGAGGCATGTTGCCCAAGGACTGGAACTAATACTACAAATATGAATAACAGCTAATTTGTGAGGTATTGACACGGTAATTGATTATAAATAGTTCATCCATGTTTTTATAGCAACACTAGACTCGAAATAAATAGTTGATGTTGTGGTTGTTTATTGTGTTTTGTCGCCCCCTAGAGGGTCCAGGGGAAACTGCCCGTGATGTCCAAAGAGGTGTTCTGGCTCCTGCAGCAGAGGCCCTGGATTGTAAGGACAGGGGTAATGACAGGGGCAAATACTATAATATTATAAAGTCATATGTAAAAAATGTGGGCACCCCTCTGACGTTGCATAATAATTTACTATGTCTTTACGAAAAAAGATCACAGAGGTATGTTATTCATTTTCAAATGGTATCTGACTTCTAGGGTGTTTTCCTAACAGCTTTTAGTGTAGCAGTATTTATGGTAGGTGTATGAAATTAAATTAAATATTTAAAAAATGTTTGCGCCAAAGATTGGGCACCCTTTGCTGATTTGAATGCATGTAACTTCTCAAAATGGATTACTTTCAACACAAAACTTGGTAGATTAGTTAGTTAAACCTTAAACTTTATAGACAGGTGCATCCATTATTGAGAAAAGGTATTTAAGTTGATAATCAGGAAATGGAAGGACACAGGCAAAGTTGATGTTAAGGTCAGATGTGGCAGGCCAAGAAAAATACCAGAGAGACATAGGCAAGGAATGGTGAAAATGGTTAAAGACAACTCACAGATCACCTCCAAAGGTCTACAAGATCATCCTGCTGCAGATGGTGTTCCTGCAGATGGGTCAAAAATTCAGAGCATTTTGCACAAAGAACAGCTGTATGGGAGGATGATGCCATGCCACAGAGTCACTTGAGGTAGGCAAAAGCTCATTTAGACAAGCCAGATCCATTTTGGAATAACGTGGTGTGGACTGATGAGACTGATAGTTATTTGGTCATAACAAGAACTAATATGGATGTCGACAGATGAAGGCGGCATTCGGAGAAAAACATTTGTTGTCTACTGTCAAATTTGGTGAAGGTTCCATCAAGCTGTGGGGCTGTGTGGCTTGTTCAGGTACTGAGGCCCTTGTTAAAGTTGAGAGTCGGATGGATTCCACCCAAAATTAACAGTCTTAAAGACTAGGGCCCTGTATCACAAAGCAGGTTGAACTAACTCTGAGTTATCCTACTCCAACCTGCCAACTCTTGAGTTTTTTGTTTCAGAAAACAAGTTTGAAGTTTAGTCAGACAACTCTGACTTTATTCACCTTGGGTATAGCTCAGGAGAGAGGCCATTATCAATGGAGCCAAGAAAATAGGATTCACCATGGCAAGGTAAACCACAGGAGGTGGCCATTTTAAAGGAAAAGGAAGTCGTGTGGCTGTGGAGAGGTTATATTCAGGCTTAACATTAAAGCAATGTGGAGGTTATAGATTAATGAATAATTAGTAGGATACAAATAAAGAACTCATCATACTATTTATATTGTACTCACAGTACAGCATAAAAAATACTACCCTTTTTATTCATTTTCATGAATTTAATATTGCACACTGCCATTTTTGGCTAATCTCAATAAATTCTGATTCTGAGTAGTGTATTTTATTGTAAAAACATTTCAACTTGACATTGATCAGATTAATAAAGTAAGGCTACAATTAATAAAGGTCTCTTTTTGCATGAAATCTAAATTTTAATATCAAACATTGATGAATTATTGTATAAAGTACATTTGTAAACTGTCTTTTAAATTCTTCAGTCTTTTGTAAAGTGTCCCAGTGTTCTTGTGAATGAGGAAATGAGTTATCCAATCAGAGCGCTCCTTCAGCAGCAGCAGGAAGAGACTCTGGGATTCGGTTAACTCTGTCTGTAAAACCGAAATGAAACTGAAACTGCTTCTTGAAACAGGGCCACTGTTCAAGCATCAGTCACAAAGTTGAAGTTATGCGAGGGTTGGGTATTTCAACAAGACAACGACCCAAAACACAGCTTGAAATCTACAAAGGCATCTTTAATCCAATAATCATAATTTCACTAGTGAAATCTTGCTGTATAAGGTATTATATATATATCAAAATGAACTTACTGATCCAAATGCTCAACAACTTATAAATTAATAGAATTATAATTATCAAGGGTGCCCAAACTTTTACATATGACTGTAGTTCTCTTGAAATGCAGACAGATAAGCTTATACTAAAATAAAAAACAGACAAAGATACCACAACTTATACGTTTATTTTAAAAGCACTAGTATTTTTAAGTCAAGCAAATAATGGAACCAATATTATTAGTCTTGTTCCACATCACAAAAGGAGTTGTGAAAAGAATATTTAAACCACACAAATGATATTTATGTAATAAATTAATCAGCAAAACAAAAGGAAAAAAAAAACATGCTTGTACTTCTGTGTTGCACTGGAAATATTGAAACTCCAATGCTCAAACTTTAAGACACCTGAGAATATAAAGATAAAAAAAACAGCTTGTTGCAGCAATTTAGTTCCATTTCCTCTTCTTATTCACTTTAACTAAAGCTTTGATAAGAAGATTTACAATTACATAAATGTTAAAATTAGACATCAATTTAAAAACATTTGTTTCTGTACAGTGTGCATATCTGATTTAGTGTGGTGACAAAGATTTTTTTTTTTTTTGTCTCTCAGCAAGGCAGTGCAGCAAATTTTACTCCCCAAAGTGGAAAATGGTCATCAGTCATCATCCACATTGAGTGATATGAACAAATAGATTTGGACTGAGCTCTTTTATGTTAAGTACTGAATACAAACCCCTTTTGGGCCCTGCTTTAATGGCTGCTGGTGCCATTCTTTTCCAGTAATTTTGTCCCTGTACCAATTACAGCCAGTAGAAGGGACTCTGATGCTACATAGATAGTAGTGAAGTTGCATATTAAGACAGTATAAGACAACATTAACAGACATTGTTGGTCTCACTTCTGAAATCCAAGGTTCAATGGCTTCCTAGAGATTTCAGGGAAACAGGTTGGATGGATTTGTACAGATGATCAAACATAAATGACTGAGGTATGTTATTGTTGTATTATTATAGCTTTGAAATATGGAAGATAGGTCAGTCTGTGAGTATATCTTTCTGTTTAAATATAAAAAAATGTGTGTATTTTGATGTCAAACAGTCCATGAGTTCAAAGTTACTGCCAGCAGCAACACAATGAACCGCTGAAAATGAAACATACAATTTCCCAACCATACAGTGGCTCTAAAGAGTAGACTGAGATGAATGTGAAGGTATTGGTGGTTTGCAGAAGACATCCACAATCATAAATGTAAACAAATCAACAAGATGGCATAGAAAAGTAAAGACAACTGAAAGTAAATAACTACCCAGTTCTTTAGCTTTGTAAAGCACTTGGACAAAGACAGTTTTTAAAACCATTGGTTAATAACGCAAAGTTCCACAGTGCTTGCTCAGGTAGTCACAGTGCATTACACCATTTAGCCAATTAAACCTGCAGGTAAAAAGTGCCATTTTGCATAATGAGAGGCCCCCTGAGAAGGCATTTATACCATACGCACTGATCCATCTGTAGACTTGGTGCAAAGTAGATATGACAAAGTTTAAGGCTTTACGAATTTCCTGAAAAAGTGTTCACTGAGAAAGAGGAATGTGTCCAGGTGCTGGACTAACAGTGTGGACATGAAAAACAAACAATTCAACCTTGATATTTACCTCAGGCATTAGTACAAACTTACAAACCTAAGTGTGACTGCAGAGATCATTTATGACCAGTGAAGACTATATTATGGCTTGGACAATTTGGGGGAATCGAACTTACATTTTACACAATTGACTTTTACCGTAACCAGAACTGCAGTTCTCATTACTTATTATTTAACATGTACTTTAATTGCAATTTAACCACTAATTAGGTTTAGGCAGTGCCCCAAAACAAGACTGAGGCAAGACACGCAATTTGTGTAATGACCAAAGTGGACTACTATATACACTGAACTAGTGTAAGAAACATGCATATTTTGCCTGTTATTGCATAAACTTGCAGTTTGCAGAAATGTTGGATAGTCCTGTATTTGTTCAGTTAATTCAGTCAAATGTAAAAAGCCATTATCTGTACATAGCCTTTTCCCAAATTAGAATTTAAAGGATTTATAATAAGGATGTAATAACATGTCCTTTTCTGGGACATAAGCATTGCAGATAAACTAGAAACAAAGGCTACACATAAGACTCTTGAGCTGAAAGCCAAACTATGTAAAAAAAAAAAAAAAAAAAAAAAAAATTCATTCACCTGATCCTGAAACATGTGCTGCTGTGACACAGGTGGTCAATGCTGTTACACTGAAGGCAGCAGGCTCTGCGCTTCTCTCAAATCTTTCTCTAGAAATACCATAAAACAGCATAACATACACAGTACTCAGAAGGTGGCTATTAAAAATCTAAATTAAAAGACACACCAACACTCACAGGCAAAGCCCTCCTATGATATACTGTCACCCCTAATATAAGGACTACAATTCATCACATGTATTAATTCTGCTGCTAGTAGCATTACAACTTCTCTACATTAAAAGCTTAAAGCTTATGTACATTTGCATCAGTATTGGACATAATACTACTGTGTATTATGTATGAGAGTATCAAGATAACTGGTCTAACTCAAAGTGGTGTGCAAACAGCTCTTCTACAGTGAAGACTGATCCACATTTCTGACAAAAAAAAGTCCTATTTGAGCTGTAATTAAATTGGATATATATGGGGAAAAAAAAACATGCTCCAAAAATGCAATATAAAATAAAGGAATGTGTCACCGCTAAAAATTAATACATATTCTGCAAAGCTATAAAAAGCTAAAAAGCCTCTAGTCACTGCCTCTATTATTACAAATCTGCTATTTAAGGTAAATAAATGATATGGATGTAATAACATCCATCTACAAATGAACACAAGAAAACTGTAAAGTTTTGGCTATGAATGAAAAAAACTTATTCCCTGTTTGACAAAAAAGTTGTGTTGTGAACAGGGTTGGTTTTAGACTGAAATATGCTTTATCATTCTATCTCTCAACTTCTGTTTTAATTAATAAATGTAACTGAAATTAGCAAACCGCAATTTTCACTTATTTTTTCACTAATTTTTGGGGTACAAATATTAGTATGAGGTATATTGTGTTTTTTGGTTAAAAATAAATCCATCTGATTTTTGAGGCATTAGTTGGTATACATAGCAAACTTTTTGCAGCAATGTAAACAAATCATGTACATTTGACTGCACTAGTTCAATTTAGATATTGCTAATCTCAAACAAAAATTATCACCACAGTCCCTTTCTGCATTTTACTTAAATGTGTAATTTTATTACACTGAAATGTAAATTTGTTCCTTGTCAACATATTTAGATACACATTGGTCTGTGCACAAGTATTGAGAAATGCAAGTGCAACACAGTCCTTACTCTCTCAGTCAAGAGTAGAATCTAAAAGCACATTTCATAAGTCTTTGTAGTTTTTAGAAATTGCCTCCAATAACCAACCCTTATAGTGGTCACCTGACTTTGTGGAGTGAGGCATACTCACATCCAGCTGTGTGCAGTGTATATGTGGATATACGTGCACATTTCGACTAACCCTAACCAGTGGAACTGATTGTAGCTGGTGAAAAGACTCCTAATGCCGCAGAGCTAAGGCCTTGTTGCGTCCCAACATGGAGGGCTGGAAGTCAGGGTGGCGGCGGGCGTGCTTGATCAGGTGGTCGCTGCGCATGAACCTCTTGTCGCACAGAGGGCACTGGAAACGCTTCTCTCCAGTGTGGGTGCGGGTGTGGCGGGCCAGCTCATCAGAGCGGGCAAACTTCTTCTCACATTTAGGCCAGGAGCATGGAAAAGGCCTTTCTCCTGAAGCACAGAGAGGGGAAAATCAACCACATTTTAAAAAGTTTTTTTCCTAATTAAATGAAACAAATGCAATACTATGTTATTATTTTATGTTAATATCATAAAATACTTTAGGTAACAGGCTTCATTTTAGCATTTATGGATCCACTAAAACAAAAATGGCTCTTTAATCGCATTCATTGTAGTAAATTTTCTAGCTGTAGTACAAGATTTATCTAGGCTTTACATGAAACAGATTAGAAACGTTAAGCCCCTATCAGTAATCTCACGCAGACACCGTTAGTTCAACTCAAAAAAGCGAAGTAGGATGCTTGGTGCCATTTTTAAGATCACAAAGCCAGGCCACGTTGTTGTTACAGAGCTCCGTGGGCGTTCCCACCAGAGTCGTTTCCTGCCCTTAATCCGTTTGCGCCTGCTCAATGACCCTGAACACCAGAATTCACTACATTTTCAGACTAAATGTGGTATAAAGTATAATGTCTTGATCTCTGTTACTTATACATTAAAACATTGCCCTTTTGTTGCAAGAAGTCCTATGTGGGCACCAAAGTCTTTTACGCATTAATAAAACACTGAATTTCCCACTATCTATCAAACTGGAAAGAGGAGTACATAACTTAATATCCTACAAATTAGAGATAACTGCTACCAAAGATAATGCAGGCTGCGTGCCCGACACTGAACTCTCCTCTCGGCGTTAAGGTCTCGTCTTACGTTCATTTCATATGCAAATCCACTGCAGAGGAAGACCTTCGTCACTGGGATTATCGTCCTGCCCAGTTCTTTTGTTAGTTTACTTCTTTGTCACTATTTTCTGAAGGGAACTGTACATATCTTTTCCCTTTGTTAGCGCGCATTATTGTACTTAATCGACAAAAATATAGACAAAGCCACACAAAAAGCTTATAATCATGTCGAGAGTACAAGGTAACACTTCCAAAACTTGACATCAGTGCAGACTTTGAGTCGACAGAGCTAAAGCTTGTGGGGGATGTAAACAACGTGGTTTCTGATTTTCACAGATTTGCACTTTTTGAGTTGATGAAAGTTAGGTTTTTTTCATATACTTTGTTTCCTTAATTGTTTTATTCTGCAATGAATTATGTTTCGATGTTTTTAGGAGTTAGTAAAAGAAATTTGAAATTGATGAAACTTTAAGTATTAAGTTGACGTGAATGGACATCACGAGGCACCAATAATACCATGGTGTGTTCAGTAAAATGGGGTTATCCGGGACACATGCACGGTAGAGAACGGGACACTTGGTAATTCATGAGAAAGGCTACCTGTGTGTGTCCGGATGTGTGCCTTCAGGTGGGACGACTTCCCGTAAACTCTGTCGCATCCCTCGTAAGTGCAGTGGTGTCGCTTGACCGGGGACCGCGGGCCCCCCACGCCTCCTGTCCCAATCCCCCTCGAGGGGTGCTGGTGCTGTCCAGGAATCGGGGTGGCGGAGGGGGTCATAGTAGGGGTGGTCGGGTCGGACAACGTGGTGTAGCCGCTCTCCCCACCACACGAGGAGTTGCTGCTCTCGGAGTAGGCCGACATGGGGCGAAACTTGCCGTGTAGGTCGGTGAGAATGCCCGCCACAGCCATCATGTTGGCCCCCTCCAGTCGCAGCGTGTCCCGCACTTCCCTGTCCTCACTCGACCCCTCGTCCCCGGGGAGAAGGCCCACCACGGCGGCCTGGCCACTGGGGGCCACCGGTGTCGGTCTGTGCAGCACGGGGCCGCTAGATATCGACACCAAGCACTCAGCGGCGAAGTAGTCCGACGAAGCAGAATAGGACATTGTTAGTTCCCTGTTTTTATCGTTAAAAATACTCGAGTGTACGACAGGAGGGGCTTAGTCTGAGCTCGACCTCGTTTTCATCAAACTCAACGAACGAACCGCGTCCAATCGAGCTTTGTTATCGCCATACAGCGCTGCCAGAGTTAGAAAAACATAAATAAAACCAAAGAAAATGCACCTTTAAGACAATTTTAACATAAAAAACTACGGCTACAATCCCCGGTCCAACACGCGTACCCCTCACAGTCTGACGGTTCATTGTGTCTGAGCTCAGAGAAGCCGGTCAAACCTACGCCCCCTGGTCCGGACTGAGGGAGCGTTCACAGCCTGCTCCCAAACTACAACCTTACAGTACTCCTGCGTCTAAGTCTGCTAAAAATAGAATAAAACCCTCATTGTTTAATAGTTTTGCACCTAACACCACCACAATACACGTACATTACACGGACTATACACCCCGTATGTCTGTAAACGGTGCCCCACAGCCACGTGTATTATAACGTTGAGCTTATGTAAAACCACAACAGCAAAAAACAACTCTGTGTTATTGCCTGGTTTAGAAATGTTTATGTTTAAAGAACTCGCACAGCACAAAGACACACGTAATACAATATGCCCTACGTTGGATTTTCCTCTGTATTACTTATTATTACTGACAAACGAGGAAAGCGTGATGGCGCTAAACGTTACTAGAGCTGCTTTGTCCCAGGTTCATGAACGCAGCGTAAACCAGCAACACTGTGTGACTGACGTCGCGCACGGGCGTGGTGGACCGCGGCGGGTGCAGCGTGGAAGTAGGTGGCTGCAGCTTGGGTAATGATGGGGGAAGGATCCGAGGATGAAAGGAGTGCTGCTGGGTAATTTAGACTTGGTTCGAAATGGAGGGTGAACTGTGGAGGAGATTTGTATCATAAATAATGTTACTGAGCAACGCGACTCTACAAATCTACCAGCCAGACATGACACTAGATGTCCCTCTTCCCTTGACTGCTCCATTTAAGTTATTTAGAAAAGTTAATAATTCTTCACAACCCACGGCTGTAGTTACTCAGCTGAAGATTGCTCATCAAATCACAACATCCCGTTATTAGTGGTTTATTGACGTTTTATTATGATAACAAATTAGATATGAAGTCCACTTTTATCTGAAATAAATCGTGTATTACAGTAGATTACATCTGGACAAATTGGCTTTGTCTTCTCATAAAGAATCAGCACCAGAATAGCATTTACTACCATAATAAGTGAGAGGTTTACATCACTAAGAATTTGCTTTGGTCCTTGGTGCAAACATAAAATAAAATAAATAAATTAATTAATGAATTAATAATAATAATAATAATAATAATAATAATAATAAAATGTGCAGGAAACAGTATTAAAAAGTAAAATAAAATATGCTATAAATGGACTTATCTATATTTACAAAATATACAGATATGAAGAAGACAGTGTGTTTAAGTTATGTGTATTCACAAAATAATATAAATGTATAAAATCTCTCTAAACAGAGACTATGACTATACAGATGAAAATGAACAGGAGCCAGATATGATGTACATTTTAGTGCAATATGAAAACAGTGCAAAGAACAGGTGGATAATGTGACCCTAATAAACTGACCAACAGCAGAGGGGAAGAAACTGTTCTGGTGAAGGGAGGTTCTGTCCGAATGGACCTTAGCCTCCTGCCTGAGGGGAGTGGCTGAAAAAGTCTGTGTCCAGGGTGAGAAGGGTCCACTGTGATCTGAACTGTGCGCCCCAGAGTCCTGGAGCTGTACAGGTCCTCGAGGGATGGAAGGCTGCAGCCAATCACATTCTCAGCAGAGCGCATGATGTGCTGCAGTCTGTGTCTGTCCCTGGCGGTGGCCCCAGCGTACCACAGAGTGATGGAGGAGGTGAGGATGGACTCAGTGATGGCAGTGTAGAACTGCACCATCATCTTGTGTGGCAGGTTGAATTTCTTCAGCTGCCGCAGGAAGAACATTCTCTGCTGTGCCTTCTGGATAAGGGAGCTGAGGGTCAGCTTCCGATCGAGGACCTGGGTGATGGTGGGGCCCAGGAAGCGGAAGGAATCTACAGTGGTGATGTCGGTGTCTGTCAGGATATTGTGTATGGGGTGGGTGGCTTGGGGGGGTGAGGCTTTCTGGAAGTTTACAATCATCTCCACTGTCTTCTGGGCATTCAGCTCCATGTTGTTGTGGCTGCACCAGGACACCAGGCGGTCCACCTCCCTCCTGTGAGCAGACTCATCCTGAAGAACAAAAGCTCTTTAAACACTTTTCAGTGGCTCATGTGAAATCACAATAAGCATTTATTTGTCAGTGTTTTCTATTGCTTATTTAATAGTCACTATATAAAATGAAAAATATTTGAACAACCATTACAATCAACATATTATATTAGTGATTTACCACGGGCTCATTGGATCCAATTATCCCTGATGGTTTTATCAGTAACCCACCTTTTAGGTTTACAGAACCGCATTTATTTTCTAAATTGTTTTACTAGCACCTGTCACGTGTATTTGTAGGAAATATGTAATAAAATTTAAACTGAATCAACCTCAAACTAAATCAACTTCTCCCCAGTCCACATTTGGGTTTTGACAAACTGTGCATTTAGAAATTATGATTAGAAAAGTTTATAATATCATCACTTAGGATCCAAAACTTTATTTTTTATGAAGAACAAACACAGTGCTAAGTGTCTGGAGCATGTGATTGGCCCGCACAGTGTTTGTAGCTTCAGCCTGGAGGTATTTCCTGATTGGTTGCTGTGAGCAGTATAGGTCACTTTAGGAGCCATGGTACAAGTGTGGTCATTCAGGGGCTGTGAACAGAGCGAGGTTTTCATCTTTCTTACATGTGGAGTCTTAGAGGCACTTAAACTTAAGGGACTCTGGGTGTCAATAGCCATGTTTTTATTATGTTCCAATATTTTGACACTGACCTCATTTTTACTCCAGCTTATGGGTAAGTAACAGTAATGGATGTTTTTCCGTATTTCAGATTCACCAAAAGACAAAATGCCAGAAGGTGCCTGAGTGATTATTACATAGACATACATCAGTTTTCTAGTCTGGACGTCGTCTTAAAATAATATTTTTACTTCTGATTTTTTATATTTTGTGCAGTTGCTGATAGTCTTCAAGCAGAAACAGATGTTTGTGATTCAAGTTGTACTGGTGAGAACTTGGAGCTTAATTTTAATTATTATAATATTTTATTTATAATATTTTTTGTGCATTTTTGACTTTTCTGCATGCAATGATTTTTATCCTCAGGGGTTCCTGCCTCTGACTTGTCCTCTCAGATTGGGGTGAGATACACTTATCGATATAGTACTACTATCACCAGCAGCCTTCATGGCTCCAGTGCTGGTAGAAATGGACTTGCCCTGGACTGTGTGGTTGATATTGATGTGGTCTCCATGTGTCACTTAATGATGCAGGTCAGCTAAACTATATTTCATGCTTTTTAGATAAAACATACAGTATAAAGATACCTCTATATTTCTTTAACAGATTAGAAATCCGCAGATTAAACGGCTCTCTTCTCAAAAGGAGCATTCGGTGCAGAGTATGAAGAGTCTAAGGTAATATAAGTGTTTTACTAATGATAAGGTACTAATGATGAAGTTAATTTATGCATCAGTCACCTCCTGCTCTGTCTTTAGCAGATAATTGCTAAGCGCTGTGGCTGTTTTTCTATGAATGTGATTTGATTCAGATGCTTGCTCGTCTGTGGTCTGGGTCTCGAGGGGCTCATCTGCTGTTTTTGTTTCCAGGGAGTCGTTGGAGAGAGCGCGCCTCAAGTTCTCCCTCCAGGGGGGAAGGGTCACGGCCCTCTGTCTGCAGGAGGGGGAGCAGGTGTGGGTCCGAAACATTAAGAAGGCTTTTCTGAGCATGCTCCAAACTTCATCTACAGCTACTAAATACACTTTACAAAATGAGGTGAGGGGTGATGAGGTTTAATGTGTTATTACAAACCTTAGCAATAACTACTGTGACTGCTTGTCATTGTTTTACTGCTACAACTCCAATTAAAAAAGCTTGGGAATTTTGTAAAATGTAAATAAAACAAAATGTAATGATTTGCAGATCACATAAAACTTTGTTCACAATAGAACATAAACAACATATCACTTGTTGAAACTAAGATATTTTACCTTTTTATTAGAAATAATAGCTTGTTTTGAATTTAATGGCAGCAACAGTATTTCAAAAAGTTGGGATGGTGCAACAAAAAGCTGGACAAAAGTTTTACTCTTAAAAAAACAGCTGGAGGAGCACTTTGAAGAGTTTGGATGGTTATGATCCTGAAGTGGCACTGTATTAAAATGTCATGATCCTGTACTGGAAATCACTGCATGAATCAAGAAAATTTCCTTTGAACACCTTTTGCACAAAGTTATCATGGTATTATGCTGCAAGTGTTAAGTAGAGACATCCACTGTACTAACATGATCCCAAAAAACTGCTGTCTTCTCTGGACATGAAGATTATGAGCATCCAATACATTAATTACTTATTTAGTTGCAAAATGTTTCTCCAGTAATTCTTTTTTTTTTATCTTAACCTTTTTTCCAACCTTTTTTTGCTCCAAAACTAACTTTAAAAAAAAGACTTGCTGCCATCAAATTGAAAATGCTCTTTTATTTTCATAAAATGGTAAAATGTATCAGTTTCAACACCTGATATGTGTATGTGTTTATGTTCTAGTCGTTCACTATGCATTCATGTTTTTTTCAGACTGATGTGTACGGGACTTGCAGTAGCAGGTACGAGAGACGAGGGCCAGTACTACTAAAGACACGGGTTTTAAACCAGTGCCAACATTCAAGGCTGGCAAACCTTTGGCCCCACTCAGTCACAGGATCTGAAGAGACAGTGAGCTTAAGTCCTTTTTATTTTTGTGGAAGTTCAATTAAGCATTTGTTGCATGTTTTTATTTTTTTATTAACAGAAGTTAAAATAATGACACAGTAGGAGGATGTCCAATTTGTCTTTTTTCAAGGCGCTGCAGGCTGAGCTCCACTGTGTTCAACGCCATGGGCCCTCTCTGATGGAGGGGGTCAACTGTACTGAAACTATTCTGCTGGCAATGCAATCTAGAAACACAGGGCTAGTGAAAACCCAGACAGTGTCCACTCTGCTCCTGCTCAGAGCCCAGCCTGGAATAACACCAGATTCAGGTCAGCTGTACAAAATATACTCACATTAACATAAATTATATACCATTATTATATACCATTATGCATATTCTTTAGGTCACGGTGTGCTAACGGATCTGCAGTTTGAGGAGGAGGGCTCTTCTCCATCTGAAAGAAACAGGGCTTCAACGCCTGAGCAGGCCGTTCACACGATCAGGACATTATGTAGCCTCCATGACCTGCAGCTGGTAAACCTCAAAAGTGACCAATCCACTGCAGTGCTGTATATTTGTGACACTGACAACATCCACTAAAATGAAAACTGGTGAAAAGTGTAAATACATATAATGATCTAGAAGACATACAGAGAGCTGCTGACTTCAGCCTACAATGCCCAGATAAAGTTTGGTATCTTTCTTCTGTTTTGAAATTGCCACTCGACACTTCCCCTCCTTTTAGAGATTCACTTCACTAAGTTGCAGGTCCTATGCCAGACCATTGTTAGCTTGTTTGTGTTTGTCTGTCATGCTTTGACTTCCCCTGAGGCAAAGCTGTGAACGGGCCAACGGTTTTATGGCCTTCACACAAAGAGAGTTAGTCTAAACTATTCTGGCACACTTTATCATGGTCTGTTTACATTGGGAAATATTTAAAAGTGTTATTAGTCCCAAAAGTGGGTGTGCTCAGTAATATAATTACTTTGTGGGCAAATGATGTGTGTAAAATAAAAAGCATATTCACAGTTGTTAGGGGCTAATTGAACTAGAAATATTTTAAAGGCTCAGTGTAAATTTGCTTTCATGTTTTATTTCTTCTGTTTTTAGATATCACAGGAGTTTCTTCATCTAGTTTTCCAGCTCAGAGACTTGTCTTTCTCTCAGCTAAAGACAGTCTGGAAGGAAGCATCTTTCAAATGTCGCAATGACTGGTTAGTGTTTTTTTTCTCTGTGCTTCAGAAACATACATACAGAATGTCTCCTATTTGTACTCATACAGTTTAAATTGTAGCTAATAGAATAGCTTGTGCTTGACTGTCACAAAATTACATTAAAGCTGTTTAACGCCATAATAAGAAAAATACACCGCCTTGGGCCAGTCCCACATGAACAAAGAACAGTCTGTGTGGAGAGACGTCAGTTTGATCAGGAACCACCATGTAACATGGATGACCAACATGTCAGAGCAAGACTGTTACCCAACTTAATTTAGTCTAAAAACACAAACATTGTATGAGGTGGAATGTGAATAAGATGAAAGCATATGGCACAAGTGCATTTTAGAGTGTCACTTTTAGAAAGCTTAAAATATGAAGGGTGTAAGGCTGAAAAACAAAGTACCTTTGATCAGACCTTTGTTCCAAAACAAATCTTAGTAGCTAAAATATTTTCAGACAAAAATGCAAAAACTCTACAGTGGCTTAGCCATTAATATAATGTAAAGGCTATTATACTTTTAAGGCTCTAAACTTTCATGCCATTCCTGCTCTTATGGCAGTTTCATGCATTTGTGTCGTTTGGCACTAAGTGAACCCTGAATGTTCAGAGATAAGTTTTTGATGTTTAAATTGATTAGCACTAATATTGTGATATTTTGACTGTAAAGAGAGCTCATCAAATTCTTTATTTAATATATTAATCTAAATTTTGCCCAAAATGTCACTTACCCCTCTATATTTACCCTTGAGACCAACATAACATTTTGCCCGGCTGGATAGAAACCTTTTTGAGGCCTCTCTCAAATTCATGTATGAATGCGGTGGGACATAAAGTGCTTAATGCGTACTGTTGGGCCTGAGATATTCATGTTACTCAATGAACACTCTATAGCAAAGCATTTAGAATATAGAGCTATAATTAGACCTTATTTGATCTCCTTTATCATGTCTCTGTGGCAGGCAGCCCTTGCTGAATGCTTTATCAGCATGTGGATCTGAAAACTGCGTCCTACTGCTGACCGGGCTGATGAGGAGTGAAGAGCTGGAGGAGGAGCACACACTGTCGTTTCTCAACACTTTACCTTTAATACCTCATCCATCTCCACAAATCATTGCTTCAGTCAATGTATGAAACCAAAGTAATTTTATTAATGTTTGCTTTCATTAAATGAAGGCAGAGGGACATGCGTTACTGGTATTTGTGTTAGGCCTTACTGGAGATTCCAGAGTTTCGTCCCAAAGCCCTCTTGGTGGGTTCCTCTTTGGTCCATCAGCTGTGCCGGACGTCCCACTCTCCCTGCACTGTACTTCCTCCAGTGAAGTCCTTCTTACAGGCGCTTGAGGATGCCCTGCAGGACGGCTGTGAAAAAGCAGAGCCTACCCAGATAGAAGAGGTAATACTCATAGACCTAATCAGTATATAAACATTTCACAGATAGCTTTTGTTTTCCTTTTCTGCAGCTTTTGTACGCTCTGAAATCAGTTGGAAACACTGGTGTCTCTGCTGCATCCTTTGTTCCTTTGTTAAGCCGCTGTGCTCTCAGTGAATCTACAGAACAAGAGCTGAGACTAGCTGCTGTTCAAGCCTTCAGACGAATGCCCTGTTTGGAAAAGGTGAGTTTATTGTTAGACAAACAGCATTAAATAATTGCTATAAATCTCATCTTTAACGTCAACATTGTCAATACTAAGTGAACAAATTTCCCGAATAAAGTTAATGATCAAACAGTAAGTCTGTTCAAAGTGAAGCGCTAATGAATTCCTGATGAAATGAAGATGTGAGAGACATCTTTGACTGACGGCGATCTCCTTTCTTCAGAGGCCGGTGCTGTTGCAGCTGTACAGCTCGTCCCAGGAGGATCCAGAGGTCAGGATCGCTGCATACCAGCAGCTCCTGCGCTGCCCACACCAGGATGTGTTCACAGTGGTCCGGGAAACTCTGAGGAACGAGACCTCCAGCCAAGGTCAATGAATAGTGTCCTTAAATCTTTTATTGGACAGTGTGGTTTTTGATTTAATCATTCATCCTTCCAGTGGGCTCATATGTGTGGAGTCACCTGACCAATGTCTTGAGGAGTGAGGATCCCTTAAAGCAGAGTCTTATTGAGTCACTGCCGGACGACATCATCAGCAGAGATTTTGAGGGAGAGTTTTTAAAATACTCTTCTTACTCCGATCACACTGTTGTCTCAGGTAACTGTGTTTACAGACAAAGGTAATCACTTCCAGAGAAACCTTTATATTAAAAAAAATAATTGGTATGCTTAATATTTGCTTGTTACAGACCTAGGAATCGCAAATATGGAAACATCTTTGGTTTTCTCTCCTAAATCATTTCTCCCTCGATCAGCCTCTGCCAACCTGACAGTGTATTTTAACGGTAGAGCCAGCAACCTTCTTGAAGTGAGTTTTACAGCTTAATATAAAAAAAGAGAAATCACTTGCAAAATATAACTGACATCTGCTTTGGTTTAATGTAGGTGGACCTTCATGTAGAAAATGCAGAACCACTACTCAAAAACATTTTTGGTCATGAAATGTCTGGGTCTGCCTCTCAAAGTCCAAAACATGAAGAGCCTAAAGATACAAAAAGGACAAGGAGGAAAGCAGAGGACAGAAATATTGATAAAGAAACATGTTTATCTGGCACAGAAAGTTATCTGAGCAAAGCCAGTGCTCTGGTGAGTTCACTGATACTGTTGTTTTTAGGTACAAACAGATAAAGCCAAAAAAGACACATTTTAATAGAGTAAAACGGACCCTTACATAAAAATATAATAGTTGATTGTATGCTCAACCTCTTTATATACAGGGGCATCTAAAAATATATATATTCTGATGAAAATTATCAAAAAGTTAAATTATGTGAGTAGCACAATTTAAAAAGTGAATATCTTAGATTGTATTCAGAGCACACACACATATTTTAAGCATTTATTTATTTGAATTATAATTATTATGTAATATTCTAATTTCATAAGATAGTGAATTGAGGGTTTTTATTAACTGCAAGCCATATCATGACAATTAAAATAAAAAAATGCTTAAAAAATTTCACTCTGTGTGCACTGAATATTTATAATTTTATGCGTTTTACTTGAACTACTGAAATAAATGAGATTCAGATTATTTTGTAATTACCATTATTGTGTAAACCACTCTTTTTCAGCTTTTTAGGAGAAGGAAGATAGAGGCAACCCAATCAAAGTGTTGGTTCAGTGTAAAAGTGTTTGGAAATGAAGTCTTTGTGCTTTCTTGTGATGATATCTACAGTGAAATCAATCTTCTCTCACTGAGCATGGCCGAACTCGCCGTCAAACTGCTCAAGGTATCCCCGTGACATATATCTTGTCTTTTATTTATTATCTATATAAGGCTACTTTATTTGCAGGGTCATGAGGTGCAGCTGAACCACAGGGCTGTGCTGCTGACAGAGGAGCTGGTCCTGCCCTCTCTGTCTGGTCTGCCGCTCAAACTGGCCATCAACATGACCTCACTGCTTTCACTGCGTCTCAAAGGAAGCGCCCACTACAGGGACCCCTCTCACTTTTCCTTAAATGGATTCATCAAGCCCAAGTATGTTCATGACAGTTTACCATTCACGTTGTCTCCCAACCAACATAGAAATATGTAAACATGTGCATTGGTAGTGCCTATGTGGGGCTAATGACCAGGATGGGAGTGGACAGTGCTTTGGGACAGGCGGCAGTGGAGTGGGACGCAGCGCTGAGGAGCTCCCTGAGTTTGGACGGCAGTGTCCAGCTGCAGGAAGGACAGGACCTGAGGGTCATGGTCAACACCCCTGAGGACGTCCTGGATATCATCTCTTTCAGGTCAGACACTTATAATCTATGTACTTTTTGGTTTTCTCATTGTTTAAAAACAGAGTGTACTGTAAATAATCACTTTCCTTGTATTAGGGCTCTGTTAAATTACTTTGTCCTAAATAAATAACTATTTAATGTGTTTAATGTTACCAGCTCCCAAGTGTTTCAACTAAGTGGTGACCACAGAGAGGAAATAAAAGGCCCCAAGAGTCGCATCCAAAAGACAACATGCACACCAAAGACATGTGAGTCTAAAATGTGCATTTTATTCATTAAGAAAATCTATGTAGATAAATACTACACAAAATAGCATGATTACACATCTTTTTTCCTCACAGTGTCTAAGATGGTGGGCTGGCAGCTGTGCTACAATGTCTCTTCTCCATTCACTACCACTGGTTTGTCTCTGCCTCCCTCTGGACCAGTCCATTTCTCTTTGCGACTGCTGAAGCTCGACAGGGGGCTGCATTACTACCTGCTCGAGGCTGCTTACTCACTGCTTACACAGGTGTGGAGCAGAATGACACTCTGCTAATATGTTTTCATACCAGGAGTTTATTGTAGCCTTTTACATGTATTTAGCACAGTGTAAATGATGGGAGGTTTATGTTTCAGAGAGGCACTTGGATCCCCAGAGAGGCCTCCTTACACCTCCTGTTGGCCACTCCTCAGTCTACTGTCCCCAGAGACATGTCTCTTGACCTGGCCTTCAGTCCCCACAGACTACTGCTGAGGCTCAGTCACCCCATGAAAACCATCATTATACAAGGTTAGTCTCAGACCACATAAAATTATACTATGGTCAAAATTTGCAAGATGTCTTTGTTGTAAATTTCATTATGTAAGACAAGAGAGTCTATCATACGCCTCATAACAGTGTTACACAAAGTTAATACATTAAACTTAGTCTTACATAGTGATATAAGAAATTAGTAGACAACAGATTAATAACACACAGCCTCTTCTAATAATATGACCAAAAAAAGACCCTAATAGTTGTAAATGTTTTAAATACAGTAGTAAAGGCAATCTTGATAACTTCCTCTTGTCCCCACCTTAGCTTTTGCAAAAGAGTATATTAAAGTCTAAAGGAAATGTTGTCTTTCAGGACAACTAGAACAGGAGAGGAACATAAAGTCAGTAAAAGTGGAGATTTTGATTGATGGCGCTCACTTTTATATCTTGGTAAGTACCTGGCTTTGTTAAATTTTGTGCATTTTGTACATTTCCTTGTCTTTAAAAAAAAAAAAATTCTGTTGACTCTAGGGTCTTGTTGACAAACAGATGATTGTGACAGAGCAAAGAACTCGCTATCACTTTGAAGCCAAAATGTCTGCCACTGGAGCTCCCATGATCCTCTCTGCTAATGTCACCCGCGGTCTTGGCAGGAAGACCAGCTTTTCAGCATCTGTGAAGAATGTATTCAGAGAGACAGCCTCAGTTTCTGGTATTAATCCTATTGTAACAAGAAAGCACTATTATCATCTAATGGTATAATAGTAAGTACTTTGTTGGTAATTGTGTGTAGTGGCTCTGGAGCGAAGGCGCAACACTAGCAGTAAGCAGTACTCTGTGGAGGGGGAGCTACTCCTCCCTGGTGTGGTCGGCGGCAGGATGCTGGGCCTCATGGAGCAGAGGGCCTCACTGTGGAGCTCCGCTCTCAGGCTCAAATATGGATTAGGAGGTAAAAGCATAGTGGCCATATGGTACTAATATTATGCAAATACCAATGCCTCTGGTTTAGTTTGTTGGGGATTTTGCTGATTGTTGTCAATTATCATTATCATTTATATATAAATATTTCTACATATTTAAAAATACTTTGTAGATTTATAATTTTAGGAATGAGCTATGCAAATAGAATAATTAATTTGATGCTAAGGTGGTTATCATTTCTCCGGGTCATGGTAAACTGTCCTGCTTCAATGGATTAGAATATGGTTGAAACGTGAATTTATGTCAGTAGTTTAATTAGACACAGAATTTTGACTTTTATTAACTGTATTAGCCATAAAAATAAATAAATGCATGACATTTCACCATGTGTGTACTGAACCAAACTACTGAAACAAATTGACTTATCCATGTTACTCTCATTTTTTTTTATGTAAGACGTACACTAGTCTAGAAAACCTTGTCATCTTTTTAGTGTGAAAGCTGTTCAATCTTAAAGCAATGCCTTGACACCTCTAGTTTATTTGAATTTGCTTTGACCTTTGACCTTGCTGTAGGGGAAGCACGGCACCTGCATCAGGAGTGCTTCACATCTCAGCGGCTGAAGAGTGAGAGAGACTCAAATCGCACCTACATCATGAGAGCGGATCACGAATTTTACTGTTCCAACACGGCACCCATTAACCACAAGGCAAGTCCAAACAACAGTGAAATCAAAGTAACATCCTTTCTCTTTCAAATCTAGGATCTCTAGGATTATATAGGACTATTTCATGAATTTTGAATTTGATAGTGGCAAAAAAGTTGGAACAAAGGCAACAAAGGCAATAAATGGCTGAAAATACAAATGATTAAGAATAGCATTTTTCAACTAATTAGGTTAATTGCAACATTTCAGTAAATAGGTACAAAAGAAACATTTGTAACAGTCTGTATTTTCAGTAATGGACTTGTGATTTTCAGCTCTCAAGCGGCATTGTGTTAAAACCATTCATGATTCTGTACGTATTTCTAATTTGCCTCCCAGGTCCAAGTCAGACATGAGGAGAGTCGAAGTCACATAAAATCATCACTGGATTTGAGTTACGGCAAACACTGGGACGAGATCAACAACAAACACAAACTAATCCTGAGTCAGATGTTCAAAAACCAGTCGACGCAGAATCACACCAGCTACACACTTGAGGTAAACGTCTGTAATTAGATCAGGAAATGTTTGATGATGCTAAATAAAAAGACATCTTCTCTCTCATATTATTTCAGTTCAGTCTGCAGGCGCTGGAGAAGAATTTAAACTACAGGACGCAGCTGCTCCACTCGCACCTGAAGCATCTTGGGTCGGAGAGCAGCACTCACCTCAAAATCCACTACAACGACCTGACGCCTCTAGTGGCTGGCTTACACTGGAAAGGGCCTCCACAGAATGCCCTGCAGAAGAAATGGGAAGGTTAAACAAGTTGACCTCTTATCTTCATTAGGGGGGTGGCTGGAGGCTATGCCAGCAACTATGGGCCTTACAGACTTTTATTCACTCTCATGTTCATTTGGATGTCTTTGGATGGTGGGAATAAGCCAGAGTACCTGGAGAGAACACAGGAAGAACATACTCTACCATGCACTCCTATTTTAATCTGTTTTAGTGTTTTTTACCTCAGTGGAAAAGGTTTAGAGTAGTACAGTATAGTTGGTAGATAGCTAAAACTAATTGATTTTAAGTGTTCCAATTCAGACACTTTATGAGGTTAAAAGTGAACTAAAACTAATTAAAGCTTTACATTGCAAGCATAACTAACATATATGGTACAACTGGCCTAACTAGGCCTTTTACAGTGAATGACAGATGTACAGATCAGAATGTAACACCATCTTTCCTGATTTTGCCCAGGCACATTTAACATGGACACTCCTTGGCTGTACATCTACGCTGCACACAAGCTGAGCCAACAGCAGGCCCACACACTGCAGCTCACCTTGGATCTGACCTGCAACAAATGGCTGACCATCAGAAACCTGGTGCTGGAGGGTTTGTACCGGGACAGAGGCCGAGAGAAAGAGGCTCGGCTGCACCTCTACTCTCCAGTTGTCACCTACTTCCAGGTAATGAAACAACATAGTACTTACATTTTTAACCATTGTTTACATTTTGAAACAATAGTGATGCATACAGTGGAATATTTTATTTGAGTTTTTTTTTTTTTTTTTCAATTTTTTCAGATTTGGCTGAAAAAAAAAAGTGTATGATCCTACATCAGAAATTACAGTAACATGGAAAGTGGATTTGTCTCAGTATCCAGTGAAACTGATATATTATAAAGATTCAGTACACACAGTGTGAAATATTCCAAGCATGTATCTAGTTATTTGGTGATAGTACCAAAGTAAAATTCAGTCTAAATTAGAAAATTTGTACATATTACAAAATTGTCATAGTTATTGAAATTAAAATAAATGCTTGAAATATTTAACTCTTAGGGCCACATTTACTAAGACAAGTGCAAAATTGCGAGTGCAGCTTAAAAAATAGCGTCTGGTATTTGTGGGCGTGTTGCGTGTGATACACGAAGAGAAACTGCGCAAGTAACTGCTGCCGCAAATCTGATATGTAAATGAGAATTTTGCGTGAGCATAAAACGCACTGACAGCGAGAGCAACGCTGTTTGCCAGCTCTGACTGCGTCTTTCCTACAGAGATGCAACACAAAACACAATCTGAGAGTCCAACAAATAACAGAACTGACTGTAGTAGAGCTGTGTTCACTGACCAGAGTCACGTGCCTTATTTCCCCTCTATGAAAGACAGTGAAGGGAGAGGAACGTCCTTTTCACTGTCTGTCAGAGCCAGTAACCTTTCAAACAATTATATAAAATGTATCAGTAGCCTATATGGCGTGCTGATGGTGATCGAATAAAAATAATTAAAAAACATTTTCGATGTCCTCCGCTCGATCAAATCCACACAGCCTCGAGCCTCTGTAGGGGCAGCTGTCAGTCAAGCGCCGCAGCGAGCATTGGGAGGCAATGAGATAAACACAGTGAGTAGAGTTTGCGCAGCGTTTAAAGACTGTTCTTTCTGTAAGGATTTCAGAGAATGTTAAACAGACTGAAAGCCCAGAGACTGCAGCTGTAAAAGGCTGAAGTTCAGGGAAATACGAGCGAGAATCAAGGAAAAAGTGCCGCAGGTAAAGTCTGTTTCTTTGTTTCCTTCGTCTTCAAATCAACACATTACTGTTGTATCTTTGTAAATGAGCCCTGGTAAAGCATTAGAAGTTAATTTCAACGCCTCATCTGTGCACTAAAAGCTGCACTCTTACCTCCGCAAAACTTTTGTACCTGCTTCTCCAACGTACTAAATTTTCACGCAGATTTAGCTCCCGTACTCGTGATAAATCAAACAGCGACTGCAAACCGACTTCATTTGCATTTTCCAGGCCTTGAATTTTGCGCTTTTTGGCAAGAACGCCTTGTTTTACATATTCATTGAATCACAGGAGCAAAATCTGCACGGCGCTGAATTTGCTCCTGTGAGAGACGCAAATCTCAGCTGCGCCAGCGTTTGCTCCATTTTTAGCACGTCTTTTTCATTTAGCGTGCACGCAAACCTTTGATAAATCTGGCCCTATGTGTACTATTTTTCCAAATTTAACTACTGCAGAAAAACACTGCTTTTAGACTTTTGCAGTGGCTGAATAATTTGATAAAATCTATATTTATTAGCACAAATGGCTTATTACACTAGAATTACACTCTCATTCAGAGAGGAAAATACCAGTAATACCACAGCTAATTAAAGGTGCTTTGAGCATTATATACTCTTTATATTTCATAAGATATGATGTAAATATGTTTAAATCAAATATTAGTTTTACTGATAACAATGGTACAGTTGACTTATTAACAATTAAAACATTTATTATAACATTTTTTGTTTTGGTTCTAAAACTGCATTGCTGATTGTCCAATCAGAAAAGTGGACAGACTGGTAACCCACCAAGTATTGTTTTGATTTAGACTGCAGTACTGTTTTCAAACCAGTACAAGCGCATGCTGCTTACAGTACCTTTAAGTTTGTTGTTAGTGGTAAAATGCTATTGTGGGTACCTGGAACTACTGTGTACTAATGTTGTAGACCTGATTGTTGTCAGACAGGAGGGTGGGTCCTAGTGGGAAAGAGAAGTGTGAAGGCGTCCTGTTCCTTGAAGTCTTTGTGGACTCCACCCCTGGGTGGGGATGTCTCTCTGGAGACCTCTAAATTCAGCCACACCCTGCAGATAATCTCCAGCTATGGCAGATACAATGCTAGTGTCACTGCTGCCCTGAACTCAGTCGACAAGGTAGACACCTACTTACCCTTACCCAATGTATAACACAGTAACACTACAAAAGTCTATGTCTGATCATAAGAAATATTGTCTTTCTAAAGAAATTCAGAAAGAAGCAAGCTGTATTAAAGATGACATGGTGTGAGCTCCCAGGACGTCCCACAGAGCTGGTGGTGGAGGGAGCAGTGGAGGAGCTGAAGAGGGCCAAGAAGATGTTTCAGAAAGTGGCAAAGCTCCAGCTTCGGTCTGTGCCTCAGTCACTGCATCTTCTGCAAAGCTTTGTTAGGCAGAACATACATAACTTTATATATTGTAGTGGTCTCAGAGGTTAAGTTAGGTTAAGCTTTTTACTATGATTTTTGCCAGTATTTTAGCATATTACTTGGATGAATCTGGTGAGGCAATCAAAAAACAGATGTGAACAAAAAGAAAGTTTTTAGTGGCTTTAGTTTACACACTTTTCTACTAAGAGAAAATGCTGATGGTCAGTTAACACTAACCATATTTTTTTTTTCACACAGACAACCTTTCCCGTCCTTTCCTCACAGTCTTGTTCTTCAGGAGACATTTACAGTGGACATCCTCAAAGGCCTCTACATCTTAGAGTCTAGAGCTGTTTTCAGTGGAAACAAGGAGATGCTGCATACGCTCACCATTGGCCACCAACCCCCGAGCCCTTTTGTAAGTCTAGAAGTATTCAAATAGCAGACTAATAATACTTTAGGGGAAATTTTTTGTCAGTGATATAATTTGATGTTGTTATTTTACAGCTTTGTTCTGCACTGATTCATCCATTTAGTGCCAGCATTCTCCCATCTGACTCAGAAATATGTGTAGTCTTATTTACTAACCAGGTACCCTGTCATGTATTCTGATTGATATGCTATGGTTTGTATTGTAAAATGTATGTATTTCTATGCAGACCCATAAAGACATTCAGGGACAATTACGTATTGGAAGCAAAGAGAGACTTGTTTTCTTTGGACAAGTTTATTTCAATCCTTTGCACTCAAAACTTAGAGGAATTCAAGTTAAAGCTAATTTTAGTCATCGGCTGGAGGTAAAATGCTTTTTTCTATTCTCACATATACAACGTATTTTTTGCTTTTGTTTATTGTATTATTTTGGTTAAATGTTACTGTGGGAATTGCTACAGTAAAAACATCTCCGACTGTGTACAGTATAGTTTACAATGGAAAGAGAACATTTTAACTGTTGTTGCTGTTGCAGCTGCAGCTCCCCACGTCTGCTATAATGGAGGCCGATGTATGTTGGATTCCCAAGAACAACACAGACTTTGATTATCAGGCCAAAGGGAAACTCAGGATTGAACGACAGGAGTGCAGAGTAAGTAAAGGAGCATTTTGCCTCTTTTTAACAACAACAACAACAACACCAACAACATGTTTTTTTATGTAAACATTTACTTCTGTTGTGTTGTTTTTAGCTTTCTCTCCAACTTAATGGGACATCAAGCAGAATTGGTCTATTTTCATTGCTGAGTCATCCCTTTAAATCAATGATCCCTAAAATACTAGAGGTGAGACGGCCTGTCTTCTATCAACATTTATTATCATTTTGTGGCAGTAATTCAAGGCAGAAGGGTTTGGATTTGTCTAATCTTGCCCTAAACTCTTTTAATGTCTTCGATATCTACACCAGGCAAAAGCCACAGCAGACATTTTTACTAGCTCTGGAGGAGGCCGCAGTTCAGTTCATTTAAGAGCTAATGGGAAAGACAAAATGATAATGGATGCCCAGGTGTTTCACCTATTACAAAATGCAGAGAAAACTGTAGGACTGAAGATAAATGTATCCCAGAGTCTTCTTCCTACAACCACAAACCTGCTTGTGGATATGGGGGCCAACATGTCTTCAGAAAGGTAAATGTTTAGCACATGGAGTAGGAATATTTTGTAAATCATTGTAAAGCTCATTTGTAAATTTTAATTGTATTTGTTTTCATTAGTGTATCTGTACATGGCTCCTACAAACACGGAGCGCAAACTCTGCTTACCCAAGTTAAAGGTTCCCTACACAATGTCCCAGCAGTCCGGCTGGCTGTGTCTGGTGACCTGCGGCACAACATAAAAAATGCTGTATTTCTCCCTTCAGCCCTGGGGTTGGATGGAGCACTGGGAAAGATGGACAATCTCATTGATGGTTGGTTATATTTATGTTGTATGAGAATAATGGAAGAGAGTTTTCATATGGATGCACTAGAGGCATTTCCTTGCACAGCAAGCTGGACTGTCGTGAAATAGATATAACATTAGCATGCATGTGTTTACATGCTGAGAGAAAGCTAGAGTACCCAGAAAGAACCCACTGTAACACTGGGAGCATATGCAGACTACGCTTTTATGTTTACGCGTCCAACCCAAAGACCAAACCCACAATCTCCTTGCACAGAGGCAGGCATGCTACCCTCACCGCCACCATGCATGCAAATAAATGAATGTTTCTCTTTACATTTTAGCTAGTCTAATTAACAGTTGAGTTGAAGCCCGGACAAAAATCATATTAATAAAAAAATATCTCTTTATTCTGTTGACTTTTGTTAGTAAGTAGTTTTTAGATGTTCTTAAATATAATGTTCTTGTGTTGCAGGAGAGCTAAGAGTCAGAGTGACAGACACCGTGTATTGTGTGGAACTAAGGCACCAAAGTGCTGATGGTGAGGAAGGAGAGTTAAATAACAAAGGAGATAAAAAAGACAAAAGCCTGTGGGTTGGCTATGATCGGCTGTGTGTTTGGTCTGGAGCAGAGAATCTGTGTGCAAATATAAGCCACCGACTCGAAGGCCAACACACAGGTGAAGTTTACACTCAGCTATCTCACAGCTTTCAACAGCTAAAAGCCACAGGTAATACCTATCTTACAATGAATATATTTTATATGAATTTTGTTGTGGTTGATGGTGAAATTTCTTTCTTCTTTAAAGGTGTACCATCCAGTAGCAGTGCCAAGCTGGGCTGGGCTCTGGTCAATGGCCAGATATCAGCCTTGGCAGAAATACAGTTTGGAGCTGAGCATATAAAAGCCAAGTTTAATGGAAGCAGGGAGAGTCATTTTGTTACACCATGGGAGTTTAAAGCAAGACTAGAGCACCAAGTAAAGGCCCTGGTGAAAAGAGGTGTATCAAACCTGATTGAAGCCAAAGCACATTATAAGGTATGTTTTAGCATGTGTATGTTACAGATAACACTGGCTGTCACTACAGTATTACTTGCACTGTGTACCTTTTCAGGTAGAATCAGATGGATTGCACTCAGGAATTACTTTTATTATGGAAAACAATCAAGTTCTAGACATCATTTTAAATGTTGGCTCAAGAAATAGCACTGCTATATTAGCGGTGTCTCTTTGGCAACAAATCAAGCTGCTGCAGGGAGTTTTACCCTCTGCATTACAGGTAAAGTGCATTTCACATAAACATGCATAAACATGCATTTGTCTTGTTTTTAAACTGTTACAGGTTTTGTTACACAATTACTACAGAAGTGTGCTAAAACTGATGAAATCCATATTCTGCAGCTATACAATGAGGCACAGACCTCTTGGGGAATGTTGTCATTTTTTTCTGGTTAGGAGGGGAGTTTATGTTTGGTCAGAAGGTCTGTTCCCTGAACATCATTTATAGTCTCAATACAATGTTTCTCAATGTTTCCTTCGAAAAACACACTTTGCCAGCAGGGGTTTGTTTTCACAGATGAACTGCAAAGGCGACACCACTGCCGACCGCCTGTCAGCTCAGTGCTATGGAAACGTGGCGGGTCGTCCCATGGAGGTATGAGTATTTCACTCCTATAGACCACACAGCAGGGTCTGCTATGGCCTGGCCCTAACGCACTCAAGTCTTAGCACTCAGGTGAAGGCTTGCTCTAGTTCAAATGCTCAGAAAGAACTTAGAGGTAACTTCACTCATTTCTTTGTACCACTTTTAACAACTCTTGGGATACCCACTAAAACAGGTCTTAGGATCCTGCTGAGACATGGGCCTTGGAAATTAGTGGCTGGTCTTCAGAAACTGGACTTTATTGTGGGGCTGAGGTCAGAGAGAGATGGACTATATGGCTTGCATGGGCTACTTGAATATGATAATCATGTTGTTAAAGATAAAGTTAAGTTGGCCAGTGGGATGAGGATCAAAAGCTGGTGTAACATCTGGACAGATGCCAGTGTTAGGTGGGACTCTGGAAGTTAAAATCTCTTGATTTCTGTTCGGTGCTCAGGTGTGGGACGACTGGCATGGCTACAGTTGTGGCTTTTGAAGAGTGGTCTATCCCAAAAACCATCTTTAGTCATACATGGACAAGTACAGTAAATAAAGAAGGGCACAGGAGAACAGTAAGTTTAGAAAATCAACAGGACTCGCTCTGATGCTTCCTATTGTTGGTTATCAAAGATTATAAAGTTGAAGTTGACTGGCCCTCTCTCACCTCCATAATCCTAAAGGTAGTATCCCGACAGGTGTCTGCTCAGCTCTCAACTGCTCTATGTCACCTTTCTGTGTGGAAGAGCTCAGATGTCTTTTAACAGCCACTCAGATCTGAACCACTAGTTCATGTGACTGTAGTCTGGGAGCCCAACAACTCCTTGAGCATCGTCGCACAACCAAATGTAGCCTTACCAGACACAGTGATCCTGAGCATGTCCAGCACTCACCATCAGACCAGGTTTAAGGTGGAAAGCAATTTGTGTGCAGTGACCATATTAACCATCCGAAATACAGAGGAGAGAAGAACCAGCTGGAATTACTATGTTGTTGAAGGTTAGAGAGGAAACACATTGAAGTAAATGTCACAGAAATGTGTTTTTCTAATTAAGGAAAGTAATGGAGATTTTTCTTGCCATTTTTTTTGTTTATTTTGTCACCAACTTTTTGTAAAGTCTATTGTCCAATCAGGCATAACATTATGAACACTTGCTTTAATGGTGGTCAGCTTTGGCTCTACACATGAATCACCTGCCACTGGTCTAACACAGCTTCTTCCTCGTATCACTTTAGATACATACTGACCACTGCAGATCAGGAACCCCCTGAGCTGCAGTTTTTGAGATGGTCATACATCACATACATTTTGTCCTCTAAGTTGACCACTAATAATACAGGTGGTTATAATGTTATGCTTTATCAATGTAATTATTTGGGAGAAAAAAGACTAAAATCCTAGATGAGTTCTTGCCTTTGTGTGTTTAAAAAAGGCTATATTACATTACATGACATTACATTGTTTATAGCAATAAAGCTAACATACATTTTTTTATTTCCATAGACTGTCCTTCCTCCTCAAACTTCATTCAACTTATCCATGTCTCGTTCGGGCTGCTCCACCAGTGGCACCATCGTCCTGAAAGCTAGAAACACTGAGAAAGGCAGCATCAGTGTGTCATTTCGGTGCCAGCCCTCCCTCAGGTTCAAGGCCTCAGTGCAGCAGTCTATGGAGCCTCTGCTGATGCTGGGATTCCCTGCTCAAGGAGAGGTCACCCTGAACCACTCTCCCCCTTATTCACCAGGTGTGGAGGTTGGCCTGGAGCTGGGGACCTGCTACTTTAAAGGTCATTTAAGGAAAACTCTGAAAGCCGAGGAGTATACTCTTAATGTTACCAGCTATTGCCCATTACTTCAGGTATGTTTATAATTGTTGTACAAAAAATAAAGACATATGTGCAGCTTTACCTCCACACTGCCTCAAATATAGCTTATATGAAAAATCATTGGACATTCCTCACTTGATGTTCTTCTTTTTTGTTGTTATAATATTTTCAAGTGTAGGTTAAGCAGTTGTAACTAGGCTGGCATTAATAAGCTCTGCTTCTGCTGAGCCTTTTCAGTCACAAATTCATAATTACTGTTTTGTTGTGGTTTACTGTGGTTATTGTTTTATGTGACTGAATAAACTGAAAACTGAAACTGAAAGTGATATTACAGAGAACCCCAAAACACGTTTTACTTTACTTTTCTGCAACAGTAAAATTACTTCAGTCCATCTTATTCATAGATTGGCTATAAATTACACAACAAGTTATTTTCTAATGATAAAATCAACTAAGGAGGCCTCATCTCAACTTTTTTGCCTTTTTTAATAGGACAGAGTAGAGTTGGAAATCAGGTAGAGAGCGAGGAGAGACATTTGATGAACTGTCAGAGTCCAGACTCGAACCCATGACGCCCAGGCAGGCTATAGTTGTTGTGTTTATGCGCTGCAGCTCTATCACTGAGCTATGCGGCAGCACAGGCCTTATCTAAAATTGAACATAGCAAAAAAAAAGTAAATTGTCTGAAAGATTGACAGAATATCTGATTAGCTCAAAATAATACAAAAGACTTGACACATGTGGCTAAATCATGTCAGATGCATACACTAGATTTAAAAAGTCTTTTGGCTTCTCCCTTTCTTATTTGGGTTCACCACAGTGATCTGGCAGATTTTCACATCGGATGTCCTTCCTGTCACAACCAGCCACATACTGTGACTGGAGGCAATGTGGGTGAAGTGTCTTACCCGAACCAATGACGCTCAGATTAGTGGGCAAATGCTTAACTACTACTACTGTTGTCCCATGTACTAGTTTTTGATAAAGCTTGAAAATACACTACTAACAGAAATTATAAGGCTCACTGAAGATTGTACTCATCAGTCTTTGAGAGCGCTACACATATTTGTTCAAAACTAGGATTTCTATTCACCACATCTGATTGAGTATATTTTGTATAATTCATATTGTTCACTGTAGGAAACATCCCTGCCTATGTCACTGTTTGTTCACGGTCTCCTGTCAGTCGCCCCATGCCAGCTGACCCTGTCCTCTGCTGTAAGGGCAGACAACCAAGACCTGAGTCTGGAGCTGCACCAGTCCTGTTCCCCTCCACATGTGTCTGGTTCTCTCAGTCACTCCTTAACAGAGCTCAGGAGGAGAGGACTGCCCCAGGATCTCATTGTAGAGGCCACAGCTCCGTGGGGCCCCGAGCACTCAGGGGCCCTGCTCATTAAAGCTGGGACGTGTTGCATCAGAGCCAACAGGGTCAAACAGGACAATGGAAGGACACAGTGGATCTGGGCTCTGGAGTCGGACTGCCCAATGTTAGAAGTAAGGCAAAAAAAAATTATGTTATCTATTTTTGTTAATACAATAAATATTACTTATTTTGTTTATTTTATTACTAATGTGTTGAAGACCAGTTATTCTCACCTGGTGGATTTGGTTTATCTAAATATTACTTTAATTATATGAAATGGTGAAACAGAATTGAAAGTAAAAAAATCTAGGAAAAGAACTTGCTTGCTTCAGTAAAATGATCAGGAATGACTGGGTCCTGTTGAGAAGCACAGTTTTGTATATTGATATTTTGTATGTATTTAAGGCTTTTTAAAATTACCTAGCCACAGTTGGGAGTTTTGGGTGCAGTGGGGTCCAATTAAATTTGATTTATCTAGCCCAATATCACACAACAGTCACCTCAAAGGGCTTAACAGAAATGTTAAACAGAAATTAGCATCTAAGTATAACTTAATTATTATTTACCTTAACTTCAAGCTATTATGTACTCTCCTGAATTTACTAGTGTTTTGTCTGTCTCTCCAGGCTCATGTAAATGGATCAGTGTGGCAGGATCCTCAGGGCGTCTGGACAGCTATTGTGGAAACTAGTCTGGAAGGAAAACAGGGTCTCCTGAGGATGAATGCAATGGCCTGGCCCGAGCTTCATCTGGAGAGTGAACTTAGTCATAGCTTTCCTGCTTTTAGATATTTCCCAGAGAAGAGCAGACTGAGAGTGTCCAGCCAGGCAGGAAAACAACAGTACAATGTTGAAGCCCTCATTCAGATGGACGACTGTGTTGTGAGGGCCAAAGGACAGGCACAACACGGCCTGCAGGGGGAGCTGGTGTATAACAACAACTGCACAGTGATAGAGGTACACTAGCACAGACAGAGAACAACTGTCAGAAATTAAACATAAAAATATCAACTCACTTTTCTTAATGTTTTAGAAATGGGGAAGCCCTGACAGGATTCATGCTTCTGGATCTTTGGTTGTCTCCTCAGCTTTGGCCAAATCTCAGGTTTCCATGGCAATAGATGACAGTGAGCTTCAAGCTGTAGTGGCTCTTAAAAACACCAAGGTAAGCAAATACACTGATAATGGTTTTATTCATTCAGCTTCAAACCACGTACCTCCAATGATACAAATTAAATTAAATGGACTTTACTTTTTCCAGAACAAAAATGAAGCATCACTTTTCCTCAACCATTCAGTGCCCTTTTTAAAAAAGCTGGGTCTTCCTCTCAGTGCTTCAGTCATAATGCATTCTGGGAGTTATGGAAATGGTTCTTTCAGTTATCTTTTACAAAGCCGAGCTGGAAATCAGAAGGTAACAAATTATGATTTTTTGAGGGGGGGTTTAGAATTTTTAACATATTTTAACTGTTTAAAATGCCTAAAGAATCTAATTGCCTTGCCGTCATTTCTTATGGTTTGTGTGTCTCCTTTTAGCGGCTTAGTTTGTAATTAATTTGTAATTTTGTAACAGTTACATCAGGAGATGTCCTTGTCAAAGATGTCTGACACAGTTCGAGTGCAGAGCAGCTGCAGACACACTATGGACTATCTGAAGAAACTGGGAGTCCCGGGAAACAACAGCATTCAAGTGAGAGACTGATAAACAGGTTACTTAGCAGAAATGGATGTTTAATCACTCAGAGTGTTGGGGGACTGTCTCTGCAGGTAGAGCTCAGATCTGGTGAAGCAAAAGCCCTGACAGTACAGTCTTGGTTTGGCAGTAAGCCTGCTGGACTGAGCTTCAAGATGAAATGTTTGCATTTGGCCAAAGAAGTCAAAACTGCTTTGTGGCACAGTTGGTCATTGCTACAGGACAGTGGAGTACCTGCTATTACAGAGGTACAGAAATATGAACAAAGTCATGCTGTCAGCTGTTATCATTTACAATACTTAGTCTTGGTCTGGTATGTTTGTTTTTTTAGGGGCTCCTCTCCCTTCAGGGATACTTCCCTCAGCTTCAGTCTAAAGCTCAGGTCACTGTGGATGGGCATAAGCTGCTCTCCTCAGGCCTCAATGTCAGTGCAGCCAATGGACGCCTCGCTGTGCTCCTCTCATATGTTTCACCAGCATCTAATCAAACTACACCACAGAGACTGGACACGGCCGTGACAGCACAGTTCAAAGGTCAATTCACAGTATTAGGATCACATGATTATTTTCTCTGTACAATAATACAATAATGCTGTCTGCAGGTCCTCTACGCAGTGCTTCAGTGGATGTTCGTTCTCACAAGTGGAGGTTTTTGATGATGGGAGACGTCGGAGGTTGGGGTGGGACCAGAGGCTCTAAAGAGGCCCGGGTCACTCTGAGGCATGCTGTACATGAGCAGAGCAGCCCTGTCTTTCAGGTGAGCATCAATGTAAGCTAAAAAACAATAACAGTGATGGGGAGGGGGTAATTTGGGTTTTATTTTCTGTTAATTGTGAAACACCTCTGTGTCTGTTGGCAGGTTGAAGCTTGGGGCAGACTGACTGAGTCCCAGCTCAGGTGCTCCATGGCTCTGAACCCTGAACTCAGCTCCTCACTGGCTCTGATCGTACAGGGCCATCACCTGCCTCACAGGTGCACACTCATGCACAGTTTGTACATGCTTTATTTGAAATTAAAGGGACTGTTGAGGATTGGATAGGTACTCCAATAGCTACTTAATATAAAAAGTACTTGTCAAAGCAACAAGTTTGCAGCTCTAACCAAAAATACTATTACTTACTTTGCACTGGTAACCTTTTATTTATTACACACCACTTTGGTTGTCGATCAGTTTAAAGCAGTGCATACTTTCGGCTTTTGTCATAAAGGCTACTTTGTCATGCATATACTTAACAACTAACAAGTTTTATTTTGTCCAGTAAGGACCTGATGCTCAAAGTTATCCAGAATATCCCCAGCATGCTGACATACCTCCCCTCTCATCTCAATGTCCGATCACAGGTATATTCTCACACATGAAATCAGCAGAGTATATGCTATTATATAGTATTGAGCAGTGTTTGTGTTGCTCTCAGTTGAACCAGTCCCAGTCCGATGTATCGAGCTTAGTTGAGGTGTTGTCGGGTCGGAGGCGGCTGTGGGCTTTTGGGGAACTGGCATCTATTGAGAGTGGCTACAGACAGGCTTTGGAGCTGAAACACTCTTACCCACAGGTACTTCCTCTCATTTACCTTTATCAGAACTGGGAATCTACAGTAGATGTTAAGCAGTATTTGTTTTACAGTTAAAGCCACTGCCCAGGATGGTAGCAGTAAGGACTGTTTATGAAAACAGAAACTGGAGCTACCAGGTCCAGCATGAAGCACTGTGGGGGAATCAGGAAGTGTCCCTCAATGGGCTCTACTCTGCTCCTCCAACACTGGACATGGGGAATCATAGCCTAAAGGGTAAAAATAAAACACTAGCACTTGTTCAGCTCTTTTTGTGAGCTAAAGCTAAACCTTCTTATTTTTGTGCTGGCTCTAGTTCATATAAGCTCTGCTCCTCGTGGGACAAATTTGGATTTGACTCTGGAGCGTTTCCCTCAGGGGAGACTGGACAGCCTTTCACTGGACTGGACGAGACACGGTCGTCTGGAACAGGTCAGTCGATCAAAATATATAGGCCAAAAACAGCCAAAAACTTTCCAGACGGTTTTTCTACTACTACTTATTTTTGTTCTGTAAAGATAGAGATGTGAGCTCAGAGGATCAGATCTGGGTATTTTTCTCTCTTTCAGGTGAGGGCCATCAGTTTGTGGAGTCGTTCAGATGAGGTAAATGAAACCAAACTGGAGCTACAGCAGCCGTTCTCATTCAAACTCAGCCGTCTGTCTCTGTCCTCAGTGTCGCAGAGCTCACTGAGAGAGCAACGCAGCAACCAACAGGTTAGAGAAATGTCAGTGTAGTTTCTAATCATGTTTTTGGATAGATAAAAAAAAGCTAAATGAACTCACAAGAACAAACCAAAACAAACAAGGGGCCTTATGTAGTTTAAACACAATCCAGAAACACCTTTATCTTACTGAAATGTTAGGAATTAACCTAATTTGTTGGAAAATGCTCTCTTTAAATTAGGAAAACCCTCACTTTTTGTTGCCTTGTCCCAACAGCAGAAATGCTGCTAATATCAAATTCTAAATCAGTGTTAATTTTCATGAAATGGTAAATTATATCAGTTTCAACACCTGATTTGTTTTACATTTTGTCCCCACTTTTTAAGAAATGTGTTTGTAATACATATGAATTACATATAGTCAAATGTGGCCTATGGAAATCTACTGTATACTATTTTATTGCTTATATTTATGAACTGCTGGATTTTTCAAATATAAGTTAATCTGGATTATATAAGTATAAGTAATCTGGACAGTTTGTAGAGTTGAAGATGTATTGTATCTAATCCATGCTTTCTCAATTCTGCCACAGAATGGCTGAAAAAGAAACGTATAAATTACTTCTTTTTTTTTTTTACCTTCGACACAACTACAACTGAATTTTTGTATATTGCTCTTTTATAAAAAAAAAAAAAAAAAAAAAAAAAAAAAAAGATATTTGTGATTGTGTTGCAGACTCATTTGTTATGGGATGGTTCAGTCAACGTCTCTCTGAATCTTAACAAACAGTGGCAGGAGAACTCCAGCAGGGGGCAAGCATGTGCTGTCTTCTCTCCGCAACAGGTCTGTAAGGCAATTACGTTTCTCTTTTTATGTACGATATTATATAAATGTGTGTGTTTTTGTTTGCAGATGTCTGTGTCATCTGTTAAAGGCTGCCTATCTGCAGTTCAGGAGGGAAACTCATATTCACAAAACGCAGAGTTAAAATGGGACAACCGGAGCATCAAGCAGGGCATGAAGTATCAGGTACACTCCATGAGTTAAACAGATAGCATCTGATGCTTCTCTTCTTTTAACTCTGGCCAGCTGTCCGTTCCTGAATCCATACTATTGTACAGTTCTTGGACAGAGTCTTCTCAACCATCACCTTTCCTCATCTTGATATGTTACATTTCCTGGGGCACTTTCATTATTGAGTTATCTTTTTGCCTTGTACTTTGGGCCATTTCTAGAGGGGCCAAAGGGGTCTGCACAGTCTCCAGGTGAATGTCTGGTTGGACAAAGTATCACCTCCTCCCTGTACATCACACACACTTCTAGCCAAGATCCAAACCAACCTCAGGGACCGACTGGAGCACACTTTGTTACTGGGCATCTGTCCTTCACAACCTGTGAGTCAAAATTATTATCCATAATCAGAGGTGGAGAGAAACTAGGTACTTCATATTCAGTTCTTCAGTAATAATTCTGTTTACTTTTACTTCTACCTGAGCAATATAATTTTGAAGTAACAATACTTTACTTCCACCTCTGTCCGTAGCTTATATATCATGTAACAGTGTTAAAATATTGTCTTTTTCTCTTTTTAGAGCCTCTCGTGGTCAGGCTCCCACAGAGTAAACTCCAGAGATGAACTCTTTTACACCCAGTCACGTTTATCATTGGCGCAGCGGCCTTATCAGTGCAGCGTGACAGTAGCCCTTTCAAACTCCTCAACGGCTCACAAAACCAACATATCTCTGTTTTCGGAGGTAAAAAAAACAACAGAGAAACTCTCGGAAATAGAAACATATGGAAGACATGAATTTCCACTTGTCAAATGAGGTGCATTAGGTCATGGTACATTCAAGTCAAGTGGTCTTTATGGGAGTAAGGAGTGTCCAATAAAAAAATGTATGTGTGGACCATAAATTGTACATCACTGATAGAGAATGTGTAAAGGCTGGACTATGACACATTTTGATCTCCCGAGGCCACTATTGTGCAGCTATGTTATCACTTGAGACCACCTAAAACTTTTGTGGTATAAAATATTCTTGAATACCATTTTAACCGACATGTAACGAGTACTTAACAGCTGTTTTTAACCAGTACAGGAAAAAGAATCACATAGCGGCTAGAAGTCACGTTTTTGATCCACTACCACATGTTAAAACAAGGATAAAACACATCGATCAGGCATAACATTATGACCACTGACAGATGAAGAGAATAACACAGATTGTCTCTTCATCAGGGCACCTGTTATTGGGTGGCCAGTATTAGGCAGGAAGTGAGGCAACATTTTATCCTCCAAGTTGATGTGTTAGAAGCAAGAAAAGCCAAAAATTGTAATAGTCAGGTCATTTCCAAAACTACAGCTCTTGTGGGATGTTCCCCGGTCAGTGGTAGAACAGTGTCACAATACACAGTGCATCGCAGATTTTTTGCATATGGGGCTGTTATCACAAATAACATTATGATGATTGATTGATATGATTATGATGTGTTATGCCTGATCGGTGTATCTTTGGTGTGAACTTTAAAGTCTAGGCTCGGCAACTGGACCATTCAGCTGCAGGGCAGTGCTCAGACTTGGCCGCGGGGGTCTGGCATTGAACTCCAGGCCCGACTGGACAGAAGAGAAAAGGTGTGGCTAAATGGGTCTTTGACAGGAAGATGTCTTCAGACCACCGCAGGTTATGTGAACGGTAAATATGCCAGCACATTTGAAAATTAATGCACTGTTTAAACTCAACAACAAGGCTTTTAACGTGCAGCTCCCGGCCTAAACGAAGACATCACTTTGCGGGCATGTGTGGGGAAAGATCACAGTCTAACCTTAAATATGAAGGGAAAAGACAGCACCAATGAGGTTCGAAATCTGGGCAGTGTGTCTTTTGGAACAACCAATCAGAGGCTGGCATTCAAAGCATGGGGTTGTTTGGAGAGTTTAACTGCAGTGGAGGTATTGGCAACAGCAAAAGAGCCTACACATGAGACATTTGGTAACAATTTAGAAAAACACACTATAAAGCAGCAATAGTCAATGGTATTGGTCAGTTAATTTCATTTGTATACAGTCAATACAGTATCTATAAAACATTTAGTCAAATAATTATATATTTGTTATGATAATGCTTTTACACCTCAATGATAGTGGTGAGTTTTTCTAAAGAATAGAAGACTAGAGTTATATGGAGTGTAGTTGTTTAATGTAATATATATTTTACAGACCCAGATTCACTACTGGAGCTCTCAAATGAGGAGCAGATTACTGGAGAAAGTCAAAACATTGCAGCATCTTTTGACTGAATTCAGACGACAGGTAACACAAAGCTAGACGATTAGTATTTTTGTGGCATGAATGTGTTTGACGCTCATTTTAAGTCTGTTAAAAAGTGTTGTAGCTGTAACTACTTTGTCTTGTGTGCTTTTTTGCTTAAGTCTCAGGACAGTGATCTGGTCCAGGAGCTGAGCATGATGTCTCTACATGTGTCAAAGAGGCTTGAAACTTTGCTGTTGTTGGGGCAGACAGACAGAGCGCCATTGGTTCAGTGGCAGAAAAGCACAGCTCGTCGTTTTGTGACCGAAAACCTACCACAATTTCTCAGTCTGCTGCAACATGCCTCGCTGCTTGGCCAACAGGAGCTCAGGAGTGAGTCAGCCAATTTTTGTTTTATTTTTAATGTTTTGTATTGGATTTATTTTATTACTGACCCTGTATATCTGAAACAAGAGCTAGTGCTAGAAATGTCTTTTATTGAAGCAGAGTGTTAGCCTCTGTCTTTCTTCAGAAACAGAAAGAGTCAGAAATCAAATTTGTCTCCAGAAACAGATGGTCTTGTTCCTCTGTTTTATTGTCTGATGCAGGAAAAAGTGTTCTTTGTGTATTTTATCTTTTCCTTTGATCATAAGTGTTTTTATTTGTGACATTTATTGGCAAAACTAATGTCCTGCTCCTGTCCCCAGGGCCTCTTGCCACTCTGGCAGGTGTGTACCAGGATGTAAAGGGCCAGAAGTTGGAGGCGGTGTGGCGGGAGGCTGTATCCACGTGGACTCAGACACTGGTGGAGGTTGTGCCTGTTTTAATAGACAACCCTCAACTCCGGCCTGTGGTTCAGGCCTGTGTCACTGGAGTCAGTATTGCTGTAGATGTGGTGAGAAACCTACAGTACAGTACATTTATATCTTTATTGGGTTAGCGAGTATTTTAGTAATTTAATTCAATATGTAACCCATACATTATATAGAATTAATTTTAAACTTATATTTTTGCTTTATTGTGATCATGAGATATATCACATGAAAATGACCACCTACTTTATTGTTGATGTGTTTTGATGTAAAGGGTACAGTGTGTTTGTCCTGTGTATGTCAGGCAGGTCAGCAGTCATACCACTGGCTGGAGAACAGACTGGCCCTGGCTCTGTCTGGAGTCAGGAAACGACTCACCTCTGTCTACAAATTCTCCCCCAGGTAGTGGACTTGTCTGAGACTTTAAATAAAGAAAATCACTCTACAATGACCCGTTTATTAAAACTCTTTCAAGACTTCAATCACAAAGGACGATATTAATTATTGTGTAGTAGGTACTATCATTGCATTTATTATGTATTTATGTGCATTACTTTTTTATCATTTATCTTAACATTTGTCTTATGTTTTATGTCTTTTATGTCTATTATATTTATTGTGTGACATTGGCTGCTGCATTGCACTTTAGCCCAAAACAAATTTCCCTTTGGGACAATAAAGTTGATTCTGATTCTGATTCTGATTCTGATTCTGATTCTGAGGACTAGGCTTAGAGCTAATATATTGTATATTTAAAAATATGTCTCTTAGATGTTTATATGGCTCAATGTACAGATGGATATAAAACATCATGTTGTTTTTTAGGGAGTGTTCAGTGTCCGTGTCAGTCCCCCTGCCTCAGCTGCACTGGCCCAGGATGAATGAGGCTGAACTGGTGCAGGCTGTTTTGGAGCAGTGGCTCTTGAAACCCCTGCAGTCTTTGGGCTCCGTCAGACCTACTGCTGAACTTTACCGCCTAAAGAGGAAAATAATGGACAGCCCCTTCACACGTATGTTACACAGTACATAAATATGTGATGTACGAAACACTTACACACATTTATCATCCTGTTCTCTTACAGACCAAGCCCTATTGGTAGCCGACCAGTTTGTTGTCACTTATGATGGTCATCTTTTGGAGCTGCCGCGCTCCTGTCCACTGCTCCTGGCCCAGAGCGTTAATCCTGACCCCTTGTTTACATTGATTCTCAGCCCAAATTCACAATCACACACATTTGTCCTGATACAAATGAATAACAACAACATCTCTATCCACCTAAACGGACAGGTATTACAGCTTTTTACTTTTGCAGGTAAAAATCAAAATTTAGGTTTGTATGGAAATAAACTAAACCAAAATCTCTTTGTGGCAGGTGAAGACCAACTGCAACAGTCTTGTAACAAACACATTTTTTAGTAATGGGGTATCTGTTAAAAGAGCATCAAAGGTTGTGGTGGTGTCTAATCAGAATGGAGTATCAGTGTCATGTGATCTGTCGGCAGAGGTGTGCAGCTTGACTCTGGACGGGTGGCTGCATGGTAGGTCTGCTAAACATCTATAATATACCTCTGATGTATATACAGTGTGGGTAGCAGATTTACTGTGAGTTACCTCTGTGCACAGGAACAAGCACCGGTCTCATGGGGACCAATGACAACGAAGCAGGCAATGACTTTCTTCTTCCCAGTGGCTCTAAGGCTAAAAATCAAAGGACTTTTATGTCTAGTTGGGAGGTAAGGGTGATCTGCCCAGGACTATCATAAGCTACCTAAAGAGTTTTATCATTTTATAAAGTCAAATGCAAAAGAAATGCCACTGTGCACATAATATAGTAGATGATTTATTACCTATTTGCCAGTCTTGATTTGTTTGTTTATCTGTTAGTAAGATCAGAAAGGAGATCAAAAAGTAATGGTTGGAGTGTAATGATATTTTTTTAGGAATGCTCAGTAATAAGCAAAGGAAGAAATTATTAGTTTTTGGATGCAGAAAAGTGTGAACAGATGCTGTGCTATTGCAGGAAAAAGCCATATACTACCTCCAGCCACAAGGAGTCAGCAAAATGATTAGTTTAGTAGATTCTTTATCTTTATGAAATCTAATGGCTTTATTTTAACATATTTGTCGATTATTATTGCATTTCCAAACATATGCCTTTGTGTTTTCAGATAACACAGGAGTGCACTCAAACACTAGCTGTAAATGAGCACTTTCAGAAAGAGGCCATTAGCCCAGTGAGCTGTGACTATCTCTTTTCCTCTCTGGATTCTCCTCTCAGTTCCTGTTTCAGGGTGGTAAGTAGAAAAACATAAATGTGACATGGATGATTCATTTACATCCAGTTTTAATCCAGGATGACAAAGCTGGTTGTCATTTATGGGCACCACTTTTTTGCGCAGTAGGATTAGTAGTGGTAGCAGTATTACATCTGAACAAAACTTATTAGATTATAGATGATGTGCAGTGGAAATTCCCTGCAGAATACTCATATTTTTATAAGCTGTAGGAATTAAAAGAGTTACTTTTACTAAACATTACATTTACTTTAACTCATCTCTAGTACTTCTTGATCTTGTTGGCAAAGTTTTAATAGTTGCAGAAACAGTAATAAAAACAGAAACAGTAATGGTAATAAGTAGTAGTAGCAGCACTTGTGGTAACAGCAGTAGTAGCTTGCACTTTATATCAAATTCAACTTTTCATTCAATAGTTGTGTTCTTTTACTTTTTATTATTTTGTACAAACAGTGCATTTACTTACTGTATGTATTTTGCGTACTTCAACCGTCTCTATTAAAAGTCTGTTACTGTGTTGTCAGGTGGACCCCGCTCAGTTCCTGTCCATGTGCGAGAGGAGTTCACACAGAGCGCCGTGCCGATTAGCATCTGCTTTTGTTTATGTGTGCCAGCAGAACTACATACCGCTGGAGGTTCCTGTCCAGTGCTGTAAGTCCTGCTGAAATATGTCTGTGATGGGATAGGCCCGACAAAGTGCATCTGATCTATGGCAGTGTGCCTCATGGGGGTGGTATTTCTAATTGATCCACTAGTTTCCTTTTTGTTTGAGTGAAAGTGTGATAAATGTCTGGAGTCACAGAGCAAAAAAAAAAAAAAGCAGTTTATCACCTGTTAGCTGACTGGACTTCACTGAAACCACTGATATATTTTTTGTAGTTTTTTATATTACATTTTGTATCATTCTATATATTTATAATAGTTAATTATATCATTTGAGCCTTTAAAAGCACTATCAATTTCAGATCTTAACAATAATGTGAATGTATACATTTTAGCTAAACTGATGTTTTAAAGCATTTATTGTTGTTTATAACACTGAGAATGTATTTTTAACTGTAAACAGTCACTAATATTGGAGCCAGTAATCACAACAGATTATCAGGAGCAAAAATACTTTCTTATTGTACTTAAATACAATTGTCAACTATCTGTAGCTTTTACAAAGAGTACTTTTTATTTTTACTAGTAGTATGTTTTAAAGTTCCTTTGTGTTATTTTTTCATTGTCATTTATAAAATCATAATTCCTTACAATTAAGTAGTTTTTTAATCTGTGGTAATACTTTTTATACTTTAAGTACATTTGAAAGAGAGTCATTTCATTGGAAAATGGGAATATAGCAGTTTATCTTTGACTTTTGTCTCTGTGTGATGCACTCAGCGATCCATACGATATTGCGAATTTCCTGCTCCTTTAGTTTGACATAGGAATAAAATACTCCAAAGTGGAACTGCTGCAGGAAGGCAAGAGTGTTCAGCTTCACCTGTAAAAAAAACAAAACACCCATTGTCTTAGATTACTCTAAGAGCCCCTATGGAAATACCCTTGAAGTATGTACAAGATGAACCAGCCTAATTTTATCTATTGAGGCTGCCATATTGAAGAATGCAATATCTCACTAACACCTGCAGGAAATTGCATTACATCTGGTACAGACCTCCACTCCGAGATAATTTCAACTGAATTTGTAATGGTCACATATGGCAACATATTATTAACCTATCCCAAGAATTTACACACCAATTATAACTATGATGAAATATGTTGTGTTAAATGAGAAGGGCATGAGTTGCACACTGTTTCGTGCAGTCAGTGTGGTTCCTCCTGTCTATATGATAACTCACAGATATCTACAAGGAATGTACTGTACGTATTTATACTGGCATCAGATTCATTTCAGAGAAGTCAAATGTTTCAAAATATAGGGGTTGTGGTTGCCCTTTCCAAAATAATTCATCTGCACCAACATCCAGAACAGTAACAGTGATCCCACTGATCATAATATGCTGTCCCATAGACCATTTATTTTAATTTAAATGACCAGACGAATGCATCACTGTTTTGGTTTTGGCAAGCCACGCACATTAGGACCAGGCCAAGTAGCTCCAAATGCAGACCACAGAGGAATAGAAGTATCAGTGGGTCAACAGTATGTGAAGCCTGTTATTAAAGTAGGCAGTAGCATGGTTCAGCATAATACAAACTACGAAGCTGGAAACTTTATTTTTTAATTAGTAACAACTACAGGTATAAAAAAGAGCATCTAAATATTAGGACACTTGCTAATGTTCTCTAGCTATTCCCTACCAGCACAACTTTAGCTTTCCAGTTTATTCTTTGGTGGCTAATGTCTTTTCCTCAATATGTTGCTGTTTCTTGTGCCTACAGTCTATGTTGTATGTATCCATGCCATTTTGCAGTTAAATGCATTTCATAAGCGCAAATAACATTGCATAACCAAAAACCATAGGTGTTCATATTTAAGGCTTGTCATTACCTCCTGTTTGAAGAATCTGTCTTCTAAGCTCTTGTAATCAGATCCTGGCTCAGGGTCATCAAATACCACTTTATACTCCTGTGGGGAGTGTAGGGCCCCATATTAACCCAAATACCCAAAAAACATAACTGATAGATGAGGCATAGGATCTTTTAGACTCACAGAATAGCAGTCTGCCACAGCTTTGACCTGCTCCGGGTCCTCTGCCTTGGCCAGAAGTTGCAGCCCCTCAGGGTGAAGCTTGCCACAAGTTGGATAAAGTGCACATCTGTCTGCACTGCTCAGATCGGTCCCAAAAGAGTTCACAGTGATGATAAAAGCTCTCCTATCAGCTTCAAACTGCAAACCACAGGACCAAAACACAAGACCCCAACTCAAGAAAAGTAGTGATTATTGTCATAGAACCCCAAATAAAAAGTTGAGATGTTGTATAAAATGTAAATGAAAACAATATGCAATCATGCAAGCCTCATATACCCAGTTCACAGACAATGACTTCTTTATACCCAGACATCTTAACTATGTTGCCAATTAACTTCATTAGTTGCTAAATGTTTTGAGACATGTTGCTGCCATGAAATTCAAAATGAGCTTTTATTTGTAATGATAATAATAATAGTTTCAACACCTGAAATGTTTTATGTTCTATTGTGAATAAAATGAGATTTGCAAATCACTGCATCCTGTTTTATTTACATTTTACACAACATCTCAACTTGTTTGGAAATGGGGTTGTATTCAATGTGCCATAGTACCTCTAGAACAGGACACATAATGTCTTCAGTGGCACCACCAATCTTCTTGCAAAATGCATGGAAGGCTTCTAAATAGGCCTTGAAAATAGATTTAAACTTATTTCAAAGCAATTATGAGGTTGTTAATGTCACAGAGGTCAAAGTCATGACCTCCAATAAAAGTAACAACAGCTTTGAGTGCAACATTGTAAAGTTTATGTGGTTCTTTTGGGACTGTTAAAATCAGTCCTGCAATAAAACAGCACAGATACAACGATGAGTTTAGTTCACGATTACCTTGTACAGTTTGTTTCTCAGGATCTCAGTCTGCATCTCATCCAGACTGCATTCAGACACTGTGTCCTGGAAAAACTGACCTACAACAGAAAAAAATAAATCAAATTAATCCACTAAAGGTCTTGTTATTTCTAAGCTAAATAGTTAATCTTACCTAGTGGAGTGTCGACCAGGATGGTGGAGTAGAGCTCGGTCGGGGTGCGTGCGATGCCCACTGCAGCCATTTGGTCAAAGGTGCCCAGTGGGTGACACCTTGGCAGCAGTTCAACCACATCTTTCTGTCTCAAAAGCTCCAGTGATGAGCAGGACCACGTTGTCGATCATGTAACTGTAGCTAAGGCACCGAAGATAAAAGATTAATAATATTTGTCATAATTTGGCCATGATTAGAGTGCCTTTTTGCAACATGAAGGAAACATTTGGTGCCATTAAAACTGCAGCTGTTGATTTCACATGGACATGCCTGTGGGCCCAAGGGTTCCTTATGTCAGTGGACTATTTCTGTGGTGTTATTTTGTATGACATATGACCTTAGTACTAGTACTTGCCCAATAAAACATATAGTATTACGTTTTTCACAACAGCCATTTGGCAAATAATTTTAAGTATTATTTTTTGTAAACAACTTTCTTTTTTTATGCACATACAATTAATAAGTACACTTATATCTCAGTACAAAATAAGATGTGGATGTGCTTCAGTGCCTTTGCCATTTCAAATGTGTTTTGGAAAGATACTCAAATATTTATTCTAGAAATACAAAATCGTGCATATGTGCAAATGTGTTCAAGTAAATAGATGTATTCAGAAAGTACATCTAAGTACATTAAAAATTCCAAGTTTCTAGTTGTCTGCTACTCCAAAACAGGGTGTGTGGAAAAAATAATCCCCACTGACTAACCCTAACCCTACCTCTCATAATTCCACATCCCAGAATGAGATGTGACATTCTGGGATGTGGACTCTCTGTTCCAAACACCTGTAATGAGGGCGCATACGTGATATAGTCCATGAAGGTGGAGAGCTGTGGCAGGGCGTTGGAGCGCAGGCAACTGAATTCAGCCGCAAGGTTTTCCCTCAGTTTGCTGTCCACCAGTGACACAGAGAGGTCCTGATCTGCCGAGGTCAGCAGTTTGCCATAGTCTGTGCTCTGCAGGTGCAATTTAATGTCTGCAAAGAGGAGATATTCAAAAGACATGTTGTCCTTTAGGCTCTGTGGCTCATCACAGTATTCCTGGCTGACTGTATTTTTCACAGTTTCACATCTACTCAAATACATATGGTAAAAATGATGAGTGAGGGTATTCTGACATGTCACTGGTCATTTTAAATATCACTTTTTAACTTCACGTAGCACTGCACGTATGATTAGTGGAAGAAAAGATGCATTATCTCCTGAATAAATGGTGTCCAGATGAAGATATGTGGAACATAAGACATTTTTGGTACAGGCTACAAAGGATTTAGCAATATACATATATTGTTGCTGTTTAGGACTTCTCTTTAAGGCTTCTCTATCAGCAAACTGAGCATAATGTTTGATAAATGAGGACCTTACCATCAAGTGTGTCACACTGGGCCAGATTTTGATAATCTGTCTGTGTTAGGATCCCAGCTTTCATCCCTCGAACTAGACCCTCCAGATATCCATGATCAGTGTTGAAAGTAAGCTCTGGGCACACTGCCATGATGCTAAATGAACTATCAGCAAGCTCCACTACATTTAAGCTCATGCCTTTTTGATAACTTCTGCTTTCCCTTTGACTAACATTCATGCCTCTTTGACTTGACTTCCTCTAAAGTGGGACTGTTTTCCAGTCACTGCTCATAAACCCATTAAGACAGACAGCCTTTAGGAAATGACATGTTTCTTATCCCAAGTTGTGTGTATGTACATGCATAAAAAATGATTTTTTTGTTTGTTGGCTTGACATCATAAACCCAGAAGAAAATAAACACAGAGACAGAAGAAAAATGCTTTACTTTGGACTCTGAAATACTTATGCCCGATACATCTTTGAAACGTCACATTTTTTCCTGTGAAGAAAAACTTGTCACAATGAATCAGGGCAAAATTGGTCAAAAGACAGATGAGGTGTTTTATGAAGGGAATAAATAACTTATCTATTTAGCATGTTATTTCCATTTACACCACCATTTGTCATCCACAAACACTTTGACACAGAGACTGTTTTAAATTAGACTCAGTTTTATTTATACAGACAGATGCCTGCTCCAGTCCTCATCAAACATATCCATCCAACGGCAATCGGTGGATTAGACCAAGCAAGGGCCTGACTTTGCAAACATAATCTTCCCTCATTCTGTGAGACAAAATACAACAGTCCTCCAAAAACACGTTCAGTATGTGGACTTTTAATACGATTATCTCAATAAAGTGTACAAAGCTGCTGAAATTATGATATATTTATATTCACAAGATAGCAATCAAAACGACCTAAAAATAGCTTACTTTGCTTATTTTGATTTTTATTTAATATCCTTTTGTCCTAAACAAAATAAAAAATAAAGGAGCTATTTGTAATTTAGTAGTTTTTACTTTTTGGCATTTCTGTTAACAGTGCAGTGAGTTTAACTGCTGAGGAAACTCCTCAAGCCTAAATGGCATTCTGTGTGTAATAATGTGTACAGTATATTGCCAAAAGTATTTGCTCATCTGCCTTTACACACATATGAACTTAATTCTTAATCCATAGGGTTTAAAATGACATTGGCCCATCCTTTGCATTTATAACAGCTTCAACCTTTCTGGGAAGGCTTTCAACAAGGTTTAGGAGTGTTTATGGGACCATTCTTCCAGAAGTGCATTTTTGAGGTCAGACACTGATGTTAGACGAGAAGGCCTGGCTTACAGTCTTCGCTCTAGTTCTATCAGGTTGAGGTCAGGACTCTGTGCAGACCAGTCAAGTTTTTCCACACCAAACTCACTCATCCATGTCTTTATGGACCATGCTTTGTGCACTGGTCCAGTGCATGTTGGAAAAGGAAGTGGCTATCCCCAAAATTTTCAACAAAGCTGCATGTCTAGTTGTTTGATTTTATACACCTATAGCAATGGAAGTGATTGGAACAACTGAATTCAGTTATTTAGGTGGGTGAGCGAATACTTTTGGCAATATAGTGTATGTATGCAATGTATTTGAAATACAACAAATTAGAAAATACAACCTCTTCCATATTTACGTGGGAAGTTTGGTGAAAATAAACATTTTATAATTTATGCTTTGTGTACACATTATGCTCTTAACAGAATTACATACAAATGTATGCCTGTTATAAAATAAATGACAGTATGTGGATAGGAACGACATGAACATGATATGTGCAGGGGTAATTTGGCATATCTTTCAATATTATCAAGAAGCATTATAGACCAGAAACAACCAAGGCTCCATCAAAAAGAATTAAAGTTAAAGTGATGAACATTAGATGAGAAGAGATGAGTACTTAATGATATTATATACATTGCGGTGAGTAAACATGGCTCCTTTGCACTTGTTCAGCTCACTCATAATACTAAACAAAAGTTCAGTGGTTTTCCAAATGTTTTTGATTTGCAATAGCCTTCTGCGAACCCGGCTTGTGTCATAAAGATAAATACATGTGATGTATATGAGTAGTTGCAGTTTGTGCCCTGCTGTCAGCCATATCCGTGAGTATGTGAGAGTCTAAGTCCTCTTTAGGCACATGGGATTTGTCCTCCAGCAGTGGCAGATAGTGTTGAAGAGGCGGCAGCGGCAGGAGGCGCAGGGGTCGCAGCAAGGGATCCGATTGGAGCAGCTCTCCATCAGATGGCTGCAGCGGCGAGGGGGGGTCATCAGGTCAGTCTGGATCCTCTGTAGAGGACAACAGAGACAGAATTCTGAATGAGCACACATTCAAGCCTGAGCTCATTTCACTAAGCAAAACAGTAGCACCAACAACCAAGGTAAAACAGGAAAAGACATACTAAAGGAACATTTATACTTACAAAAATAAAGTTTGGTAAAGGTTTGCAGTTGGGATTTTGCTTTAGCAGAATTAGCACAATGGCTCCTTCTCCTTCATTTGAATTTCTGCACTCTTCATGTAATGTTTTGTTGGCCATGCAACAAAATGATGCAATGGACACAGAATGGGTCAGAGAATGGGCCTCAGTGGAGGGGGTGGAATAAAATTGTTTAAATAAATATGTAACAAATCAACACAGTTATCAAAGTATCACAGTTGGTGTCGCTGTAGTGTGTTGCATTAATGCTACATTAAAGGATGAAAATATAACTAACAGAGAACTACTCACAGGGATGCGTCTTTCTTGTTGTAGAGAAATCTTTCTTCTTGCAAAGATTCGTCTGGTCTTAGCTTGACTCCAGGCTAAAATAAATACACATAAAAAAAGAAATAAGTTCAAGTTTAGTCAAAACAACAAAACAATACAAAATTTCACAAATGATCAAAATACATAAAGACTGACCTTGAAGCTATTTTATTATTTTTTGAAATAATAAATCAGGGCCATATTTCAAAAGACAATATTGGCCAACTTTCACTGGATGACCATTCCCACCTGGAGTTCCCAAGATGTGCCTCAGCCAAAAAGTCATAAATCCCTCAATTACGTACTGCTCAGCTGATTTATTTTTCAAATGGCCTTTCACTCATATGTGCAACAGACCACAGCATTAGGGCGTAAAGACACTGGCTGCACCTGCTACAATAGTACTGTGAGTGTTTCCATGTCGTAAAAATCCTATCTTCGTGAGGCATGCTACAGTTTCTCCAGGTTAATAACTATTTCTCAATGAGGACACCACTGAACGCATCTGTTACCATGTCAGTATTTGTGGGCGTTGTTGAGTGTTTCAGATTAAATTGTGTCCATGTGTTAACCATATGTTGCCTCAATAGTGATATCCAAGTTCCGCTCTCACATGTGCATAGTAATTTTACCTGGAGCATGCTGAGAAGCTTAAAATACACTTGGATGAAAAAAAAAAAAAAAAAAAAAGAGAGAGAGAGAGAGAGAGAGAGAGAGAGAGAGAGAGAGAGAGAGAGCGAGAGTTGGTCCAGCAGCAGTGGCCCACTCAGAGAAAGATATTAGGACATAAGGCTTTACAAACCCAAGAACACGGGATGGTTCCTCAAATCACCAAAGCACACCTTGAAATACAGCACAGTGCAAAAGTTTTTGTGAGGCGTGAAAAATGTAGTTTACTAGTTTATTTTTGTTATGAAAATTTGTAGCAGTAGTAATGAGCCACAGACCAAAGTATGAATTTTGATCTGAATCTTTGATTCTGATCCAGGAGTGGTTTCAGGGATTATAAATATAAAAGGGAATATAAATAAATAAATAAATAAAAATAAATAAATTACATCACACACAGAGTGAGAGTGAAGCGAAGTAAAAGAACTTTTTTCATCACAAGTGAAAAAACTACATCTGATTCTGGTTTTATTTTAACATGTGAGTTCCTAATATCAATATAATTGCTTTTTCCCCCTTGTATATTGACTTTGCATCAATATAAACTTCCTGTAAGGCGATACAAATCAAGTGCCTGCAATGTAGTTTAATCATCAAAATAAAAACTGATAATTAGCATATAAGATAACTGATAATTAGCATATAAGATAATGATACTTCATTTAATTTTTTTTATTTCAATTTTAAGCAGGCCTAATATTTACAGAGATGTAGCGGACCACAATAGTTTGACACTGAATGCTTGGAGTTTATTCATCAATCTCCACAAATTATGAGTGTAACGATACATTTTTGCAATGATACATATTAATTAGAATTGTTTCGATACGATTCAAAAACGACATTGGCTAATTTGGAACAATACAATTCAATGAGATTTAACACATTCATATCAAAAATCATAAAAGTTTACTCTCAAATGTAGCAGCGCAGCTAGGGTTGATTATGTCCACCAGACAGAAATAAAGAAAAATTGAATATAACATTTTATTTAATTAAAAACACAAAAATTACATCCAAAAAGCCAAATCTGGTTTTATTTTAACATGCAAATTTCTAAAATCAATATTTTCTATATTATCTGTCAATATTCCATGGATATCGATTTACACTTCCTAGAAAATGATACGATTTGATACAAGGTATTGTGTATTGTTATAGTTGTATTGTAAGAAAAAATAAATGATATATTGATATAATTACTGTATTGTTACACACCTACCACTAATCCTATTTTAATGAGTCAACTTAAACTGGCAATCAGATCTGGATGCTGTTCATTCATAGTAAATTTTAACAACAATCATTCGTTCTTGCTGTCTAAAACGCTTCAAAATTAATATTTTTCATTTTGCTACTTCATAAAAATGAATGGGATAATGTTGATATAGCCTCCTGACTAAGCTGCGTGTGCTACCTATCTACACTCAAGGAAAAAAGAAACGCACCACTGCTTTTTTAACACTTTTTTTTTGGTTACTTATTTTTGATGGAAATATTACATGTGTACATCAACCATATACCCATCCCTGATATTCAGACCCAATTAATCAATGCTTATGACAGTTTCAATAACAATAACATGACCAAACAATAAAGCATCACAGTAAACGAAAACACAGGTATCTGATTCCATTGTCAATAATTAACATTCGCCGCAAGGACACTAGTTATTCTTCTCCTCATTGATCGGCAGTACTGTCGGAGCTGATTCGCTCGGTCCTGTGCAGCAGTTGTGACATGTGGTCGACCAGATCTGGGACGGTGGCGTGGAAACGCTCAGCAAGGCGTACAACAGTAGAGTGATGGACTCCAAACACCCTGGCTACAGCCCGTGTGCTCCTTCCAGCTTGAAGCATGCCAATGGCGCGATCTCTCTCTGGTTGCAGTAGTCGTGGCATTGTGAACAAAGTGTGCTTTTTTCCATTTTGGTGTCTTTTTATAGGGAATGGTTGTGCACAATTGAGGACAGGTCCAATTCATCTCTGAGTTTTACTCATGACCCAGACATAGGTGATTAATACAAAAATACAGTTGTTATTGCTCATCAAAATCAATCAACTGGAACCAGGAAAACAGTCATTTCATTTTGACTCAGAATAGTACTAAACTCATTGTAGTCTGTAATTTTTCACTGGCTGTAATATTTTTTGACAAATTGAGAAAATGAAAATGGTGCGTTTCTTTTTTCCTTGAGTGTATATATGTCACTCATGGAAGTGTCTATAGTCAGTGTGGGTGTTACACAGGTGATCTTTCAATGAGACAAAGAATTGGGCCTCTAGTGACTACTTCTATACATCAACACTAGCGCATACCTTAGGATTGCACCACTGTAAACACTCATCATTCTATACTGTTTTGTTATGGCAAAACACTGGTACAAATATTAGTATAAATGTATGGTAATTATTATTATTTTTTTTTTACTTAAATAATAGGAAATCACAAAAGGATAGTTCAAGGAGTAAAACAGGGCGAGTTTTTACATAAAAATGCAGTGGTTGTTTAGCCTGCATGTTCTTAACAAGACACACACAAGTTACTATGCCCATATTTTTGAACCAAGATTTGGAAGAAAACCTAGAAGCCACATGCCCATCTTTGTCTGAACTCAATTCACTAAAAATGTTATTAGACTTTTAAGAAATCTCTAAGTTTTTTTTTTTTTTTTGCACTTTTCTGATGTCACGGACAAAGCCTTGTTAAGTAGTTTGGCGTTCTTCAAGAAGATCCTAAAGCCCCTTAAATTCACATTAGGATTAGGATCTAAGCAAATGCATAAAACAGAACTAGCCACTGGTCTGACTGATAAAATTGCCATATGCTGATCTATTTCTTCGTCGTTAGTCATTTTTTTATCTTGGTCTTTTTCAGCAGGACATTTTGACACAAGTTTAAAGGTGCTTCCTAAAATCATTCATCTTCAGTATGACATCTTTCTCTCTCATTTATGATTGACAGCTGCGGCACCTCCCTGTGATCCATCTCAACACTTGGGGCTAAGCTCTGAGCAGATGTTAGATGCATGAAACATGCTGTCATGCAGTTTGTTAAATTTTCTACTGACAGATATTTGAGCTGAACTTCACTTGTTTATTTATAGGCATTTTAACCACAAAACATGCTCTCTGAACATGTTTGTCTAGAGTCAATTTTTCGATGCAATCTAAACCTTGCTCTTGACACACACCTGCCAGTAGAGTGACCACCTGTCCCACTTTTGGTTGTACTGCACAGCCATTCAGGCATTTGTCCCTGCCATCCCACTTATTAAAATGATGTCCCACTTTTTTATTGGCGCTTACTTTGTGAATCTTAAGCTATGAAAAGTGAGATTCTGTTAGTTTAGTTATGAAGAAAGTTGTAGGACAACAAGATAAGTATTCCTTGTGTAAAACGTAGACTAAATATTTGTGGGTGGTGTCCTATTTTGCTGGGTTGGAATACAGTTGTATGAAAATGCAGACGTTACTTTGCAAAATGTGGGTGTTTTGGGGATGAAAATAGCACATCAATGCTTAGTAGGCCCTAAATATAGCAGTTTGTATCTAAATGAGCTTTAGACTCAGTATTAAAGCTTTTATTTCTCAGTCCATCCCACCTTGTCCCACCAAATTGCACTACTGGTCCCACTTTTTGTACTTTTTGAGGTGGTCACCCTACCTGCCAGAGGCTTGGCCAAATCAACTGAAGCAAAACCAAGGCAGCTAAACATTAACCACAGGTCAATTAAAACATTTTAGGACCAAGGAAACATCTAACAATAGGATCACAGTGATCATTTAGCATTATTCATAAAACAGTATTTTAATTTCTAACAAAAGGTGTGGTTTTAAACGTGATTTAAGATTCTGATAACACGATTAACTGCAAATAGCTTATGTAGAATGTATTGCAGTGCCAAATTGAAAAAGACATGAAACTGACTTAATATACATGAATTTAAAAAACTCTCAAAACTCTTGTGGTACTCTATAACCTATAATGAAGCTGAAACAGTGTAAATGTTACTGTAAAACTGCATATTTGACAAGCTGAACTTTCTGCAGTGCCCCATCAACAATATGATAAATCTCAGTATATGCACAGTGCTGCCCACCGCAGCTTTAAATCTCTGATGCATGAAAAAACAGTACTCTAATTAAAAATCTCTAAATAAAGCTAGATACCAGAAATTGTTTTTAAATGTCAGACAAAAAGACCTACCTGTGTCGTTTTCAGAAGCCTTGACATCTTTCTTCGTATAAACTGCCCAGGACAGAGGGAAAGCGACCAGGAGAAGGCACAATCATGTGTTTTCCCGCTACGTTCCTCATTGTAATGAAGGACTCTGCTGAAGACACGAGGTGCAGTAGTACGTCTTGTATTCAGTGTAATAAAGCGCCGACTTTATCACCGCGACCCACCTCTTCTTCCCGCAGTAAAAGGTTGGTGAGCTCCCTCGTGTGACTTTTAGTCTGTGAAGTCAATAACCTTTTTTATAAACTCTTCAGCTGACCCACGACAAAGAGCTTGACGCGCCGCCCCCGTAAACTGCGGCCGCAACACGTCAAAGATGTACACCGGCTGCCATAGCAACACTAGCTAATCTTTCTAATATGGAAGACACGGAGAGAAAACAGCACTATCAACTGTACATTTAAAAGCAAAAAAAAACATGCTACAATACCACTACATTACTGACGTATATTTACAAATGTATGATGTTCCCCAAAAGTTAGCTAAATCTTCAATGTGTAGCTGTACAGCCCTGCTGTTGCTATGGTTACCAACTTTCAAAGGCTTGAGTTCCTATTTTTGTTGTAGCCTTCACGTTTCACTCAAGGTTTGTGGTGAAAAGCGGTAAAATTGCATTTGAATAGTTATCAAATCAACATAAACAACAGCAAGCCACAAAGCAAACACAGCATAGTTCAGGTTAGCCTGATCTAGCTTAATCCACTGCAGGCGGCTACTTCTTAGTCCATTTAACTAATGGTGTTTTTAAGACAAATCTAATATAAAATGTTTCTTGAATATTATTATGTAAAGTGCAGATATTGCTTGTTTGTCAAAGTGGTTTATAATAGCATTTTTTGAAAGATACCAGTCACCAGTTAACCCTCAAAATAACTTTAATTAACTTAGTTAACCGAATCACTTTCAATGGACTGGTCTATTTTCAGACCGAGGCCTGTTGCTGCATCAAACAGCGCACTTAAGTAATATTTTTGAGATTGTTTTTAGATAATCATTGAGTTTGATCTTTGCATGCAACAAAAGTAAAGGTCAGTGCAAAATAAACCAACTTTTAATAGGCCTGTAGATCAAGTTATCATTTGAAAGATCCAAAGTTAAGTAAGGCCTAATGCAATGCAGACTTACTTAAAAATCTGTTGCCACCTTCCACACCACTGCATTTGCCCAAATCATGTGTGAGACACAACAGACCATTTGCACTCTTTAGACTGCGATTGTTCATCTTTATATATATAATTTATGTACCTATCAGCAAATTTATTTGTTCATCAATTATACTTTAGCAAGCCAGAGCAAGCAGAGATTGAATAATTACTCTATGTATTGTATGTGCCAGAAAAACTGCAACTATTCTTCTTAGGAATAATGTATAAGATGGTTGTTTAAAAGTTTTCCTTCCGTCATTATAAATCCCAGGCTCCTAACACATTTGGCTTTTATCAGAGGGGAAATGAGGTACTTGTGCAGTCTCCCCTGACCTTGGCCATTGCAATAAGGTATTTGTGTAGGCTCACAGTTACATGTATTTCCCAAGTGTTCATTAATCATTCAGCTGTACATGAGCGGTAGAAGTAATATGCAAGGTGTTACATCATATTGAAGACATTTGCCCTGGACACAGGACAAATGACCAACTGTCTGATCATGCATTTTGTGCATTGTTGTCCTAAAGTCCTATACATATTCCTATAAATTCCTATACATTTGAGGATAAATCTGAGTTTCTGTGAAGGTGTTGGGGGCTCCCCTTATACATTGGCTAATGACCTTGTTTGGGAACTCCACCAATAAGCTGCATGCTGATCAAAGGGATACAAAGGGACGCCAGAGAGCAAGTTCAGGAAGTATAGTCTATGTTCGAACTATTGCACATTGCTGATCCTCATCCAGTTGGCTGACAGGTTTCAATTAAGCCTCGCCAACCTTTAGGACTAGTGCATATCCATCCATTATATCCATATGCATATCCATATCCATCAAAAGCATTTGAGATCAGACATGTTCTTCTATTGTCATGTCATATTTATTACAAGCTACTAGTGATCGTAGTAAGGTTTTGTACTAGGCTAGCATTTTAGATATCTGATATGTGTTCTCTCCCATATTTGTGCCACGGACCAAGCCTACTCATTTCTTTAAACACCTTGAAAAATTGGAGGTTGGTCTTGGGCTGACAGTTAAAGAAGTGCTCCAAAAAACTTCCACTTCTATTCACCAGGGGCCATTTAGATTGACCAATTCACCTACACATTTGTCTGAACAGTGGAAGGTAGGGGGACTATGGAGACCCACAGCAGTATCCTTCAGTCTTCTGTCACAAAGCCAACATACGAGTGTCAGGGTTTCTTTGATTTTGCTTGATGTAATTCGAATGGATTGGCTTATAGCTTTTGTTGAGCAAAAAATAAATAAATAAATAAAAAAAATCCTGAAATTATCTCAACACATCAAAGAGGTAAAGCTGTCAATCTTAAAACCTAAAGAAAGCAGCTGCTAGCTCATTGTCTCATAGGAGAACTGCATAAAAGAATTTCAACAAAGGCAAATTGTCCAAATGCTGATCTTAGTGAACTATAAATGTTATACTGTTGGGCAATCAAATACTGGACTTTAGAAAACTGACCCATATTGTGAAAATGTTCTTAAAGCTTTGTTCTGTCGTATACTACTTTCAATCTCGAGTGACCCCAACTTTGCCAGTTGAATTTTGTTTTACTTAAATGTCAAACTATACTGTATGTCAGTTGCTTTGACAGTGCAATTTAATCGAAAACCTGAACCAGAATATTTACATAAATCCGGAGCTTTCTTGTATAAACACTGATGAAAGATGCTCATAAATAAACATCACTATCGGACTGGCTGACACAAGGCAGTAAACTCAAACATATCCCTAACCTTGTTTTTAAATGCTCACTGGCTACGCTACAAAAAACATAATGATTTTTTTAGACCATGCTAATCTAAATTGTCTTCAAACAACATATATCAGAGTGTTTATCAAAGAGGGAAAGGTTGTGACAAATAGACGCAAAGGACCACATCCATAGTTAAAATACAATCTGGATATTAGGTTAAGCAATGCATCTGCGCCAAGAAGGACGTTCTATTAAATAACATAGACCATTGTAAACCTTCTATCACATTTGGGCATGCCTTTCTGTCCAGAATAAAGTGTGAGAACAGATTTACACACTCATACCAACAGCCATTAGTCATCCACACACAAAAGTAATTCATTGAGCCCACTGCTGCCTTTATTCAAGAAAAACATCTCATCTCGCTCTGACACTTGGCGCCCCTGGGTGCACTGAGAACAGAACACGAAGTTCCTCCTTTAATCAGGTGAACCGTTTCTTCTCTGTCAACTACATCCACACTGCCATCTGCTGGTTACATTTGATATCAAATCGAGTGCCATTTTACAAAATTTCATCAAAATTGAATCAGCTGCTGCTGCCTCAAACCAAATAAGAATCTCTTTGAAATTCACACTGCTACCGTTTAAGTTGGAATTTATTTATTAAACCTTTTAAAAATGGCAAAAAAGTGAGATACACCTTTTTGACACTAACATTTTCCCAATAAACTTATAGAATAAACATAGAACGTGGGCGTAAGTAAACAACTGCAGACAGAATGGAGAGTTTCATCTTTGAATACACACAGCAACTTTCTGGTGAGGAGGGGGCTGAAGATATGTTTTCTTTTAAAAACATTAAAAACTATCACTATGACTAGTATTGACTGATTACATTTTCAATATATCAGGAACATCAATCCTTGACACAATTAGTCTCCTTATCTACTAATATTTTAATAAAGGGACTATATTATTCTGCATGGGAGTTTATACTTCACAGTCTATTTAGTAAATATGCATAACTTAAACACAGTTTTATTCATATCTGTATATTTTGTAAATTTTAATTAGTACATTTATATTTTATTTTATCCTTTTTCATTCTGCATAACACATTAATGTTTTATGCATGTACCAAATGACTAAAGCAAATTCCTCGTCAAGTGAGACCTGATAAAAAACTTCGTGGGATGCTTCCATGTCTGCTTTCTGTGACTGACATGAAAGCTTGCTGGTGCCTCTTGGCCAAGACACTCTTGAGAAATAGATTTTTATCCTCAACAAATTGTCTTCTTAAATAAAGGTTAAATCTAAATGAATGAATACATATTTATTTCTATAGTTAGACAGTGCTTTACTCTGAGTCATTCTGAATTATGCCTCAGTGCTGTGAGCTAGTTCTACCATTGATTTGCTCAGTGTTAAAGAGCATCTGTGAATTTATGCCCTTTGACACTGAACAAAACCACACTTTTACTGTTACACCTTTTTGTTTATCCTGAATTACATTTTTTGCGTCAACATTTAAGTTCTGTCCTTTTGCCATTAAAAAGATCTCACTGAGAGCTTTCATTTTATATATAATACTCATATTTGCCCCAAATGACACTTACACCCCTTTGCCTGCAAGCCCTCGATACAATTAGCCTTTTAAAAAATAACTTTACACTAAAATATAGAATACTTTTTTCCCAATTTAATTTTATGTAAGACTGTTATAATAATTTGTGTATTTTGCACAGCAATGTGTCCACACACAGACCACAATTTCACTCTAGACAGTAGTGTATCAGATGAATATCAGATGAATAAATCACTGGCCTTCTCAGTAACAATTTAAATTTCTATGTGTTTTTTGGTCTTTTACTCCACATCACAAGGTTAAGACTTTAATGTCAACATTGGGAAATTTGTTATCTGAACTGGGGAAACCTGGACCCTTCTCCAGATCTGAGCCAGGATCCTGGTCGTCAGGAGTACCAGCTGGAGTCTGTTGTGGATATTTTAGGTACTCATATGGCAATGGCAAAGACCTGTTTGAAAAACGTAAAAAGTTAAGTAGGACTTTATTTTCTGATATCATGTGTTACTTAGAAAAAGACATATCTCACTTGACTTTCTTCATCAGGAGCTCCATGTGGTTCTCTCTCTTCTCCAAAGTCTTCTTCAAAGCATCCACCTCTCTCTGTTTATCTGACAGCGCCCTCTGCAGACGATGGTTCGTTTCCTCCAGAGTCTCACAAAACACCTGTACAAGAGCCAACAAATACAGACAGCGGTCTTAACTTAACAACAACTTTTGGAGGGCCTTTTTCTTTATAAATACAAAGCTTACCCGAGTTTCATCCGGACTATCAAACAGATTCGGAGAGTTGACCAAACACAGGAAATGTCTGACAGCTTCACTGATAAACACAAACCTATTTATAGAAAATACAGTAATACTATAGGGTAATTTTCCTCTCAGCACTCACCTGCTGTATATGTCTTTGTGTAATGTCAAGTTTTCCAGAAATTTCTGCAGTCCAAATTGTCTCGCTTCTAAAAAGTCTTTCTCAAAGTTGTTTTTAGACCAGGATTTTGAGGGCAGAGGCAAAGAAATGCTGGGAAACATGTCTTTAAGCTGCAATAAAAGTATAAGATGAGATGCTTACTGTTGTTAGACCATGTAAATGACTTTATATCTACTGTTATTCATACATCAATACTTACCTTGTTGTTGAGCTTACAAAAATCTGTGTATCTTCTAAAAATCACCGTATTCTCCTGCTGACAGCCAGTTACCAAGATCTTATAAACCTATGACACAGAACAGATGGCTGCTCATGCACAAATAATGCATGTCATAATTTAAATAATAAAAACTGTGGTATTGTAGAGAAATGTCAGTTTAAAACTTATGCAATCTGCAATGAGACATATAGTATTACATTTATCACATCTTAATTTCATATATTTTTACACTAATATTATTTACTTCTTATTGCCAAATTGGTGTATTTGTATATTGTTTTATTTTGTCTACCTTTAAAAATATTGTACTGTTCTTTTAAGGAGGCGTAAAAGAACTGATGCTGAATGTTTTTGAACAATGGCAGAAAACTTGAAAAACACGCTGTACTGAACTGTGGGACTATGTTGAATGAGTTGTTAATTTAAGGAGTGCAACCCTAACTTAAACTTTACACAATACTTTTTGAATGCTATTATCAGATTCAGTACTTCTACATGTGACAATTACTGATTTGCTTATTTACCAGAAAAGTATGGTATGGTGCAGTGTGATTTTATGACTCCTACTACATGTGATATCTCATTCACTGTTTGACAAAGTCCAATGACCTATAGCCTCCCTGATGAAAAACTCAGAATGCTCTAAAAAAAATAGACATTAAAATACTTTGGGTAGCTATAGCACACTTATTTTTTTCTTTTTAATATATGTTTTTTATTCATGATATTTTTATTGTATGTTAAGCCTACTCTCCAAATAATTTTATATAGCCGATTCATATTTTGGTTCTGTACCGTGAACTTGGTCCTCTCCTCCAGGATCTTGTAGCCCAGAAGTGTTGGGGTGATCAGGTGCTGCACCCATCCTCCCCTAGGGCACCCTTCCTGCAGCACCGAAGATGAACCATGCCACACACGCGATCTGCATTTACACTCCTCTAAGGGACATGGTAATACACCTCCATGTACCCATGATGAAGGCACATCTTCAACAGATAAACAGCTTTTGGATCCAGAAAACCGCTTCTTGATCCAATTCACTGAAAAGGGGACAGGAACACAAGGGGACACCATGATCTTGTAACTGTGCAGTTGTGTAACCAGTGTGTTTCTTTTACTGTTGCTGGCTCATGAAAAGCACTTAACATGTATTCATGCAAGACAGCACTTACCTGAGGTTAGTGATTTGTTCACACCCCCTTGTAGACAGAGGTTTCAAATTACCAAAGGAAACATATTTCATGCCAAGACATTTCCTTGTCTCAGAAACAAAATAAAACAAGCACACCTGTGAACTCAAAGACATTGTTAAATAGTTTAAGAATACCATGTGTGTCAGATAAAACTGCTTTGGTTACATATAATACTACTGTGCAAAAGTCTTACACAGGGTTTTTAAAAAAGGTTATGATGAAGAAAGGTGTACAAAACAAAAAAAGAAAATCAAAACTAGAAGCAATAATTTGCTCTTTTGTAGAATCAGGTTTGTATCTTCGGTCTGTTCTGTTTCTCAAAATGTTAGTGCCATTTTCTTTTCTTCTTCTTTCATCTCTTAAAACACTCCTGGATCTAAAAAGTGATCTGGATCCACACCAAAAGTAATCACTTTTTCCTCGGGCCTTTGTTGACCTTTGAGCTGACCTGAGGTTGATAGTTGGAAACTCCACAGGGGAAATTCCAGCCTGCAACAGGGGTAAATGCAGCGTTTATGTTCAGTCTTGGGACACGGCAGTGGCGCAAGTGAAACTGAAACCTCTTTCAGACTTTGGACGAATTCAACAAATGTTTATGTTTTAGTTTCCCTATGTAATAAGTGACTGTCCCTTTTAGCAAGAGGAAAGGAACGGAAGGAAGCAAAACTTTGTCCAGATTTTTCCACTTGTGGTCTAACTCTGAATGCAGCCTCTAACATGTTAAAAATCTCACAGACCTGAACTCATCTCCTCAAACGTCATCAGTCATAACAAACCCACCTGCTCTAACAGCGGTGTGGCGCTGATGCTGGCCCTAACTCCGCCTGGGACAGTTGTCAGGAGTTAGACAGGTACAACTTAATACAAACAAACTCTGTAAGCAAGAATACATTTGATTGGCGTGTCTTTATTCCGTGTGTTTTTGTGCAGCGGCTTTCCTTCGCTACGTACTGTTAGCTTAGCCCGTTAGCAAGCACTGACATTACGACATGTAACGTTTGCTGAATGGAGGAGCGCTTCCTCATTTTTTGCCAAAAGGGGCAGTTCTGCTTTCCGAGACGGGTCTAGTGAATAATAAATTTCCTGCCAGTTCTAGCGAGAAGCTCATACACTGCTATGGAGCTGCAGGCTGCTACGGGCTGCCTGAATTTGGGCAGTCTGGTAAGCACTTTGCCTGTGATCCCGTACCAGAAGCTCACGGACTTGTACTACCTGAGCAGAGGCGGCTTCGGGACCGTCTTCAAGGCGCAGCACTCGGACTGGAGGACAACGGTGGCCATCAAGTGCCTCAAGCTGGACTCTCCGTTTGGCGAAAGGTAGGCGTCAGCAACTGTGGTCGGTAACTAACCTCCAGTGGTCAGAGTGTCATAGTGTCGATTTCTGGTGTTTTAAGTAGGTTTTACATGTTGCATCAATCTCACATTTGCAGATGTGGAGCCACAGACTGAAAGTAAAAGATACATGTTTAAGTTTCAAGCATAAATAAAGCAACTACACTGTTTGCCAATGTTTAATGACAAAGTTAACTACTAAATGTCACAGGGAGAACCAACAACTGCTTTTATTGTTAAAGGGAAAGATGAAGTGAGATATAAATAGCACTGAAAGCATTTTTAAATCAGATTTATTTTGAAAGAGACAGTTGATTATAATGTAGAGGCCAGTCTTTGTCATTTGCTTGATCTTAACAGCCTTTAATGAGTATTTTTGATAAAGATCTCTAAGATAAATTGCAATGGCTATGGTCCCTAACCCTCGTCATCACACATTGTCACTCTTTGCTTTCTATTAACAAATGAACAATTATTGTGTGTTTTAGAGAGAGGAACAGCCTGCTGAAAGAAGCTGAGGTGCTCCACAAGGCCAGGTTTAACTACATCATACAGATTTTTGGCATCTGCAATGAGCCTGAGTTTTTCTGCATTGTCACCGAGTTCATGAGCAATGGCTCTTTGGACTTGCTCCTCCATGAGGTACTTTTGTGAGGAAAGACTTGACACATTTTATTACAAATAAAATAGTTGTCTCTGTTTAATGTAATCAGTGTTCATCTAAGCTAAATTTGAGTGTAATAGTGTAATATCTGTAAATATCAATCCTAAAAAGACTTTTCTGCAAAAAAATTGAAACTTCCAATATGAAAAAGGTGAAAGCAGTTTATGCATTTTGTAATACAATAATCAAGCATTTCATTTCAACTATGACCAGCCTATCAAGTCCATTGATTTATTTATACGGTATCCAAAAAAGTTAGAAAAGTATTTGGAAGTTGAAAAACAATTGATTGTCAACATTACAGCAAAATAGTAGGCATTTTGTATATTCCAGCATTTGATCTTGGAAAGTGGTAACCTTAAACTTAACCTTGTAGTGTTAAAAAATTAACCGCGTTGGCAGCATATGAAGGCATAACCTTTAGCACTTTTACAATTTTGGAAACTGTGAAGAGCCTGTAAAATCAGCACACATACAATTCACGGTTTATCATTTCTACCCAAACAGAAGGACATGTACCCTGATCTGGCTTGGCCATTAAGACTAAGGATCTTGTATGAGATTGCTCTTGGAGTTAATTACCTTCACAACATGAACCCTCCCCTCTTACATCAGGACCTAAAGACACAAAACATACTGTTGGATGGAGAATATCATGTTAAGGTGCGTAGTGTTTACCACAGTGCGTTCAAAATGCATGAAAGTTTCACCAAGAGTAACTGTTTTACACTTCCTCTTTCCAGATTGCTGACTTTGGTCTTTCAAAATGGCGGCATTTGTCAGTGAGTAAAGGGTCTGGCTCCAAACCAACAGAGATGGGAGGCACTGTGATTTACATGCCTCCTGAGAATTATGAACCCTCAGCTACCAACAGGAGCCGTCGTGCTGATGTTAAACACGACATGTACAGGTAGACCTTATGCACTGTTTTGGACTAAATGATTTGATGGTGTAGCATAGTATAACAGGCTTATAGATCTGTGTGTTTGTTTTACCTAAAAAACAAACAGAAAGACAAAAGGTATACATTTCTGTACATTTTGAGTGGTATGGTATGTACTGTAAATGAACTCTATCAACTAGTTCAGGCAGGTCTCAATGTGATGAAAGAAAATAAGGAAATAAGTGTCCAGTCCACTTTCTGTTGTGGTAATGCCTCTGAGCTCATTATGCAATACAGTGTGTTGTTGAAATAGATGAGTCAGACAGCTTCCTAAAAGCAGTCAAGTAAAAAAAAAAAAAAAAAACACTTCTTGTAAAAGTCCCTCTGTTTTTTAGGGGAAATCCAGCCTTAAAGGAACATGTCACTAACTTCTGCTTTACTGTTTATTTTTGACTTTGTAGCTATGCAATTATTATGTGGGAGGTGCTGTCCAGGCAGATCCCCTTTGAAGGTAACGTTAACTGATTTGATTTGAATAACCTGGCAATGACTTTAATGGGCCATTTACTGAAGTGTGTGTGTTTGTGTGGTTTAGCGATGACCAACCCAATGCAGATCATGTTCAGTGTGATTCGTGGGACCCGTCCTGACACAAGCTTGGACAGTCTTCCTGCTAACATCCCTAACAGAGAGATACTCATTCATTTAATAACTAGTGGCTGGACTGCTAATCCAGATGAGCGGCCTTCGTTTCTCAGTAAGTACATGTATGAGACGCAGGAAGAAGAAACTATTGACTTAAACATGTTCAATAACAATGTTTCTCTTTCTAATATTATTTTTCCTCAGAGTGTTTGATTGAGCTGGAGCCAATGGTAAGGAACTTTGATGACATTGACTTGCTGGAAGCAGTATTGGAAATCAAGAGGTCAAAGGTCAGTAAAAAGGCATCTTGTTTTTTTTGTACATGTTGTATATTAGAGCAGAGATCTAAAGAGGTCAAACACAAAAATAAGTTAACATTTAAAATTGAAATTATTAACTACAGTTTTTGTAGCATTGTATTAAAAATAGTTTGCATAACTATTGACCAATAATATGCTTTTAAAACACTATGTCTCATGTGCCGCATGTCTAATACATGTTATTTTTTCTCATATTAATTTAGAGGAGGACAGAGTGTTGTTCTGCTTCTCCACCACCATTAGGTCAGAAGAGGAGTGACGAGGACATGTTGAGGGACAAACCCAATCCCTTGATGGTAAGTACCTATTCAAATGCCAAGTAATTAAAACACACACTTCAGCTTCAACAGTCTGTCTGTGATCTCTGGTCATTTGTTTGATTTGACACAGGAAAGGCCAGTCTCTCGCTCGGGGTCCTGCTCCTCACCAGAGACTGATCTCTCTCTACCAGAATTTCTCACCATCAGCAATGTACCTCCCTCTAAAGGTAACACAAGCATCATTCATCAATATGTTCACACTGATCTTAATGACTGAGACTCTTCACAGACATTATCCCATAAATGTCTGCGATATAACCAGCTGATAAAATGCTTGTATTTCTTAGACGGTCTGCCATCTTCATTCATTCACCCAGAGCAGGCTGAGTCACTGAAGTCCTCCAATGGAGTCAACAACCTGAATGGACACCAGAGTCCCAAGCAGGTTGAGTTAAATATTCCTGTTAGAGAATATGAGTATGAGACTCAACCAGACAACACTGTACTCAAGCCAGGGCCTCAACAACAAGGTAAAGCACATAAAGACTCACTATGCTTTATCTCGGTAATGTTTCGTCATCATAAGCCTCTTACTGCTCTTAATTTATAGGTTATCACTCCCCTCCGCGGCAGCACTCCCCTCCTTTGCGAGGCCCAATTGCAGAGTGGATTGCTATTCGGCGCGAGGAAATTGTGACGCAGATGACTGACGCATGTCTGAACCAGACCCTGGATGCCCTCATTGCTCAGGAATTGATCATGCAGGAGGACTACGAACTTGTTGGGAACCAACTAACAAGGACTGCAAAGGTCCGCAAGCTTCTGGACAACTGTCATAGGCACAGTGAAGATTTCTGTCGGATTATTGTATCCAAGCTATATAACAACAAGCAAATGGGTCTAAAACCATATCCACCTGAAATTGCCTCCTTTTCGTCTGTGGGACCTAATGCATCACAGCTGTCCATGTCCTCCATGTCCAGGAACATGTAGCAGCCACTGCAAATGAGAAACTGTGCCAACTTTACACTACAGACTGTTGCTACTGACACCTGATTTTTATTTAAATATGTTATGTTGTGTTGTACTATAGTTTCAATTATAGTGTACTACAATTCCTCTTTTTACTTGCTCTTTTTGCTCTTAGTGTACTAAAAGCAAATCTATTGGAGAGATTTATATTGTTTGGCACATTTTTATTCAGACTGAATTTATGTGTTTGAGTTTAAAAACTCCACAGGTCTCTGTGGCAGAAAGACTGTTAAAAAGCAAAAATACATTCAGTGAGACACGTCTTATACTAAAGGATAGGCCAATATGGGCTGGTACCCAAAATTATACAGTTACAGCAGTTGAACATTGAATGACTTAAGTTTTCTTGTGTCCAGTTCATTAGAGATTAGCTTTATACCTGCTTTAGGATAAATACACTGTAATGTGCAGCTTACAGCCTGGTTATTATTTGACCTGTGGTTGATCTGGACCTGCACCATTTAGGAGATGGATCCTGTTACAATATTATTTGTGTAATATATGTATGATATTTATTTTATTCATGCGAATTCTCCTATTATTGTTCTTCAACATGTCGTCTGTGTCAAATACATTGTATATAGTATACAATGCAATACATGGTTATAGAGCATGTAGACAGTAGTCAACTTCCTCTAACAGGTGCTCAGACCCCAGCATTATGTGGCTTTGATGTTTGGCTTCCAGTTTACCTACAGTTGGTACACTAACTGGAACTTTTTAGTGTTCATTTTCTTAAAATCCTGAGAGAAAGATGTATGAATAATGTTTCTGCTGATTTTAGTTCATTAAACCTTAAGTCACAGTGCATTGAATGCATTATTCAACACATATAAAGGCCAAACAATATTTTTATGCTTCCATATCTCTGGACTAAAATTCCCTTTTGCTCAATAACTGTGCCTAATAAATGCTTTAATTTCGACAAGTTACATGGAAATGTTTAATACTATACATCAGACAAAATGCCACAGATTTTAGCCTTGAAACTTGTAATATATTTGTACTGTAGATAAGCTTTCTCTTTTTTATGCATGTGTTTTTTTGTTGATTTGTAAAATTGGCAAAGTATTAACATGTCAGTTACATATAAAATATTTACAATAGGTTTGTGTGTAGCTTTTGAGAGGAAGAACTTTCTTCGAACATCTTAGTCAATAAAAGTCCATCTTTTATTTATTTCTTTTGTGTCTTTTTGCCACTCAAATGTCACCACTTCTAATTGTTACCCTTTTAAGTGTATTCTTCTATAATGCAACTGTTGACCAGGAGAAGTTGGCTCCCTCTCTCTCTATATTTCTAAAGGCTGTCTGGGGCCTGGGACAAGGACTGCGTGTCTCTCAAAATAGCCCAGTGGGGAACACGAGAGTGTGGCTGTCCTGGTCCTGGAAAAACACTCGTTGTGGTTGTGCTTGTCTGCCCATTGCAACATCGACCCAACTTGTTGCTGCCTCTCAGATGTAACCTCTCTTCAAACCTGGGTCAAGAGGAGCACCTATTTGGGTCAGACTCTCTGTGCTCAGAGGGACAAACTCACCTTGGGATCTGCTTCTCAAAACGGTACAGCTCCTGTTTATAAAGTGTGCTTTTAAGCGTGGGCAGCTGTTGTCCTACCTTCATTGAGCATTAAGGAGGCACTGAAAACGCAAGAGCAAGAGGTCTCTATAAGTAAGACGTTTTAGCTTGTCTTAAGTTTCTCTTACCTCATAATTTTGTTTAATCAGCACCACTTTGGAGATGACTGATCTAAGGCTCACAATGGAGGTAGTGTCACAGACCATTTGTCCTCGTTCACGGACTCCATCTGATGAGGACCTAAAGGCTCTAAAAGAGGAGAAAATGCAGATGAAGAGGGAGATCTCACTCATCAATGGCATCTGTCTAATTGTCGGCAACATGATTGGCTCAGGGATTTTTGTGTCTCCAAAGGGAGTCCTGCTGTACAGTGCCTCCTATGGACTTTCACTAGTCATTTGGGCCCTTGGAGGTATCTTTTCTGTGTTTGGGGCTCTGTGCTATGCAGAGCTGGGCACCACCATCACCAAATCTGGAGCCTCTTATGCCTACATTCTTGAGTCATTTGGAGGTTTTTTGGCTTTCATCCGCCTGTGGACGTCCATCCTTCTCATAGAGCCAGCCAGCCAGGCAGTTATTTCCCTAACCTTTGCTAACTACCTGGTGGAGGCCTTTTACCCAACATGTCAGCCCCCGTACGACGGTGTGCGCCTCATTGCTGCTGCCTGCCTCTGTAAGAAACACTGCAATTCAGAAAGACATCTCAGAACAGGAGAAGCATTATAGCAAGATATTTTATCTTAACTATTTTTTCAGGTTTTTGGATGTTAACCAAAGCAGTGAAAATAACAACCAAACTAACTTAGGCTTACCTTGTATGATCCGTTAGTTGTTGTGAACCTCATAAAGTTAATTTGTTGAGTTGACATAATTGCTTGGACACAAAGATGGGACTATAACAGCAATATTTTAACACTAAATGAGTGTTTAAATGTAGAGGTACATCACAATTATTTTAACAAATAATATAATTAATCTTTAAGTAAATCTCTTAGTAAAAATAATGACCAACCTGTGTTAGAGTAGTTTGTGGAAGTGGCAGTAGTTATGTTTTCACTTCAGCTTATCACCATTTTTATCTGACAGACGATGAGATGGTATTTAGGTGAAAGAGCAGCCATACCTCCAGCATGAGTCAATCTGAGACATGCCATTAATTCTTTCTAAGTGGTATTACAACATTACTGTTATGCATTTAAGCAAGTGTTCAAGACAATGTTTGTGTTTTGTGGTGCAGGTGTGCTGATTTTCATAAACTGTGCCTATGTGAAGTGGGGGACATTGGTCCAGGATGTCTTTACTTACGCCAAACTTTTAGCCCTACTTCTCATTATTGTGGTAGGACTCTTGACTATAACCACAGGTGAGTTTTGATCTATAAGATGAATGAGCTGACTTGACCTATGTCTGTTAAGACTCTCACTCATCCAGGATAATTGCATCTTCAACTTTAAAAACCATGTCTAGATTAATACTTTTTAAGCTTTTGTTGTGACTTGACCTATGTAACTTATTATATCCTTTGATTGCAGGAGAAACAAAGAGCTTTGAGAGTCCATTTAAACACTCATCTACTGACCCCGGGGCTATAGCTCTGGCCTTGTACTCAGCCCTCTTCTCATACTCTGGATGGGACACACTCAACTTTGTAACAGAAGAGATACAAAACCCAGAGAAGTATAATATTTACAAACCTCTTTATTTTCCCAAATCATTAACTTTCCTTCTCAGTAGTTAATTATTTATGTACTGATAAGATAAAAAAAACACATCTTCCTGTGTTAACTTTGTGTGATCTCATTGTAGAAACCTGCCCTTGGCTATTGCCGTTTCTATGCCCATCGTGACCATAATTTACCTGTTGACCAATGTGGCGTACTACGTGGTTTTGGACATGTCATCTCTGCTGGCCAGTGATGCTGTGGCTGTGGTAAGACCCCTAACTCCCTCTGAGTGACACCGTTTACCCTGATGCTAAATATAGACTTGTTCTGCTGTAACCTTTGACCTCTGAAATGAAAACAAGTTTGAAAAAATAATGACTGTGACTTTGACAAAACAGACGTTTGGGAATGCTGTCCTGGGCCCTTTCAAGTGGATCATACCCATTTCAGTGGCCATGTCCTGCTATGGAGGACTCAATGCATCTATCATCTCAGCATCACGGTAAACAGGAAATATTATCTGCTGTATCAACCTCCTGCAGATCATCATCACTAACCTTTGTAGTAATAGTGCATTTGTTTCTGTTTTTATTGTTGATGCAGGTTGTTTTTTGTTGGAGCCAGAGAGGGTCATCTTCCAAATAGTTTGAGCCTAATTCATGCTGAGCGCTTTACACCTATCCCTGCACTGCTCTTCAATGTGAGGATATCAAAAATAAAAAAAGGAACAATATAAACAAATAAACAATAACACTATAGTAACATGTGCCTTGTTGCAGTGTGTGATGGGCCTCATCTTTCTGTGTGTGGAGGATGTCTTTCAGCTCATCAACTACTTCAGCTTCAGTTACTGGCTTTATGTGGGACTGTCTGTGGCTGGTCTCATCTACCTCCGGATCACACAGCCTGAGCGGCGCAGGCCGGTCAAGGTGCTTTTGACTAAATATAACTTGTAAATACACACATACTGAGTAACTGCTTTGAATTTCTCTCTTTATCAGCTTCTTGTTGTAAAGTAACAAGTAGACTGTGTAGACTAGTGGGTGGGGGCACCTCTGTGATTTATGTGGTGAGTGAAGTGAGTGAATACCACATACTACCTAGGCAGTGTTTGAATCTGGGTCAATTTGCGCAGGATCATTCCCATTTTATCCCCCTTTCACTTTGTTCCCTGGCAAATCTACACTGTCTCTGTCAAATAAAAAAAAAGAGAGAATGGGTCATATTATTTAAAAATAGGTCCCACAGTCAGACACATTCTATTTATTTATGTTTTAAATTTCTAACACTGAGAGCAGCTACAGTACAGTTCTATATTTTTATGGGAGGTCTGTTGTGTTGCTGTTGTCCAGTCTAGAGCATGGTGTGGGAATGGGGCAGGAGTTACAATTCAGTGAAACATGGATCCAGTAACAAACATAAATGAAGATCACAAAGAGCAGTAGTGAACTAACCCTGTTGCTCTCTCTCTCACAGCTGACACTGTTCTTCCCATTCGTCTACTGCTTTTGTAGCCTGTTCTTGGTCATCGTTCCTCTGTACTGGGACACCATCAACTCTCTCATTGGCATCGGCATTGCTCTGTCTGGGATACCCGTCTATTATGTGGCCATTTACCTCCCTGAAGAGAAAAGGCCGAAATTCATCTGCAAACTAAATGGTGAGTTTTTCACTAGCAGCTGCTCTTTATGATAATAAAATATTGTTAACCATTGTACAACCCCAATTTCCAAAGTGTTTAGACAAAATTGACAACTTCTGCTAGTGTTCCTGAGATAGTGATGACCAGTACATACCATGCCTGTTTTTGATGCAGCCAGTGTCACTTGAGTATCCAGTACATTCACTACTAGTACAGACTTTGCCTTTCTAAAATGCTGTCACCTTACATTTGACACAGTTCCCCAACAGGTTTGTATATAACTGCCCTCTGTAAATTACATAATCTTTCCCCATTACCTTGTTAGATAATGCTCCCACATAAGTCATTATGTTGGACACATTTATCCTGTGCAGTGTCTAGCTCTAAATGACCTGTGTGCTCCTCCTTTCACTTACAGCGCTGGCCACTAAATACACCCAGATACTGCTGTACTGCTGCCTGACTGACCCGGACACAGAGACACAAGCTAAAACAAACTGAGCAGCATTTTCTTCTTAAAAGGACTTTGGTTGGGTGTCAGTGTTTTCGGCAGGAGACCAAGATTGTGTTGACGTCCCAACATTTACTTTATGAGGACTGCTAAGTTAAAAAAAGGCCTGTCATCTCAAGTAACTCTTCTGGAAATGACTTGCACTTTTCTAGGAATATCTTCCAATTTGAATGAACCGGGTGCTGTTTTTTAGAGTTGTGTGATGAAATATATGAGCCAAATTTATGTGGTTGATGTGTAATTATGATTATTTTGTGTTAGGCAACACTGTAATTTCTGTTTCGATACAATTATGTGGAAGTAACAACTGTCCTGACTACTATTTTATTTTTTTTTTGTACTTCTGTCACCTCTAGGTATAAGACTTCAAGCTCGCACATTATGATTTCTAATAAAACTTGTTATTGAGGTACTTGTATTCCATTGACAGAGCAGTGTAAAATGAGAAAGGCTGAAATTTATTTGAATAGGTAAAAAATTCAAGGGTCAGCCTCAGATGTCATAACGGATCTCAAAAACAACAACTTCCTTCTTTATTTGTAAAATGTCACTTACTCAAATACACTAAATGTCAAAGAAAGTTTACAGAGACTTTGTAAATGTGTTTTTTTTTTTTTTTTTTTTTTTTTTTTTAGTATTCAGTAGTTTTTCATTCGATATACTTAATAAACTCCCAATAAACCTTCGCCCTTTTGGTTCATTTAAAGAGGTTCTAGATTAAACAAGCTTTGGTAGTGTCACAGTCAAGACAATGATTATTTTAGCATTAGAAGTCAACAGAATGTTTGTTTGAAACTTTCAAAACTAGTTCAAACTGAAGCACATTCATTTTATAACAATAAACAAGAAAAAGTTGAAGAGTTCATACAATCCTTATAGATAAACTACAGTTTGCCATATCAAAGCCAGGACAGATCCACTTGTTGCTGAACTGCTTGTATCCTTCGGCATCAGTCAGGCCACTGCCTGCAAAGACAAGTTTAAAAACCACTGTTATACCACCAGATTATACACAGTTCTCATTTATTAAGGAAGGACATGATACCATCCATGAGGTTCTGCAGGCTGCAGTAGTTTGTACTGTTGGCCTCTGGATCCTTCGGGAAGTCCAGCAACGAATCACCCTGAAAAGGAAGAGAAGTGATATAGTTACAGATACAGATTTCAAAACTCTTTATCTTATCTGTGTAGAATGTAGGTTTCACGTTCATGAACATTGATCCTGCACTTAGTAACCTAATGTAGTAACATTTAACTGCAATGTTTGTTACCTCCATCTAGGATTTTTTTGACTGTGTTGGTTAGGATGTTTTGGTTTATGTGTTGGTATGATTATTAAAAAAAATGATGGTCTCATTTTAATAATTTTTCATTTTCAGGGAAAAACATTACAGGGAATGATTTGTTTTTGGAGTGTATCTAGAAGTCTATGTTCTCAGGTTCACCTGATAAATTAATACACAATTTGCCATATGTTTTTCAGCTTGTCTACTTTCTAACTCTGCTTCGCCTGCCGAATAGCTGAATCTAAATCATGTTTATTGCCATTGTAAGGGAAAAGGTTTCACATTACTAGGAATTTGCGTTGGTCATTTGGTGCACAGAGAAAAAGATAAAACAAGTTTAAAACAAATTTACAAAATAAGCTGCTGTACATTTTAATGTTGTAATTGCTGAAGATTTTCACTTACAGTCACTTTACAGGAGATGGACTGCTCAAACAGAAACTGAAGTTCATTGACTTTCTTTGTTTTGGGAGACGTGTGTGAGGCTTTGATCAGATACGGCGCCGTAGATACAAGCTAAAGCATAATTCAGGAGCACAGAACTTTTAAATATCCGCTTAAACAAACAACAGTGAATGATGTGAGCAAAATCTGAAAATGTCTCACCTCGTAGGAGCACTTCTCTCCTCTGTACAGGCAGCTTGTACTGATCTGCCAGGCCTTGATCTGCTTCACCAGCCTGTTGTACACATCTTCACATGTAATACCAAACATCCTGAAGAAAATGCAAAATGAGAACTGTCAGAAAAGTAGAAACTATTATTTTCTTACTTTCTGTAGTTATTTTTTACAGTTTGTTACCAGTATAATGCTAAATTTTACTGGCAGATTTTCATAAACCTTCCAGGAGAGGTAAAAAATAGGGATAGAAACCTAATTAATAGTTTTTGGTGTGGATCTAGATCTAGGTGGAACTGTGATGCCTTGGCAGAGGTCTGCAATGAAAACTCCAACCACAGTCCTACTACTATATAATCATGATTATGGGCTATCATGATTAAACAATATTTGGATATATCATGTTTTTAATCATGTACCATATATTTTCTCATTGTTTAGTCCTGCATCTGATATGTGCACTGGAAACATACCACATTTTATTCTGACCTCATTTTTTCCCAGTAATGAGGAAATACTGTAGGTTTGTGTTTCATTTTAAATAGGTTATACATTTTACTCCCATTGTGGCTTTTAGAAATTATTGCTGCCAAAAGAGGAAGTTGTTTCTCTGAAAGAGTTCAGTGTTTAGTCATTTTGGAATTCAACGTGCCATGGTATTAACAAAACATTTAGCTTCCGTTACACATCAAATTGTCCAACTATGTTTCTACAAAATATGACTAATGCGAAGCTTGTGATTCTTGTGATTTTTCCATAATCAACATAGAAGCGTGACCAAAACCTCGTCTAATGCTTCTCTGACCCCTGGCACTGTGACATCTGAGGATTTCAAGCCAGATAGACAGCAGTATAAAAAACATGCATACTCCTTATTAAAAATAAACTACAAGAAGGACTTCAAACTCATAATCTAAGATAATCAAGTATGACATGTAAAAATCAAGACTAATATTTTTCTCAGCTAAACCTTACCATTTGATTTTGCACTGTGCCGGTCGGTCCGTGACGGAGATAGTAAGTGTGGCCCCCAGCAGAATAGCAGAAGACATGAGGAGTAACCTGAAGTCCATAGTGAGAGGCAGGTGGTCTGTCTCTATCAGCCTGTGTTCAAGGCTTGTACTGCCTCCAACATCATCCACAGAGCTTAAAAAGCCAATGGTCATGTGGACGAGTGGAAAAAATGTCAGCACAACATTGATTAATGCATGGAAGGATGGAGATTAGAGATTGGCAAGAGTGAAAAAGAGAGTAAAATAACTTGATTGCATCTTATCATAAAACCTAAATCTACAACTCGGGGCGGCAGTAACTCAAGATGTAGAGCAGGTTCTCCACTAACCAGAAGGTTGAAGGTTCAATCCCTGCTTCCCTCGGTTCATACTGCTGATGTGTCCTTGGGCAAGACAAGATACTTCACCCACCTTGCATCCAGTGTCTGTGGCTAGAAAGGTAGCTTTTCACCATCACTGAATGACTGAGGAAAGAATTAATAATGGACTAATGTAAAGTGCTATATAAATAAATAAAAAAAGTCCACACATTCTGTAAATCTCAATCTAATGAGGCTCTGGCGCTAACATGACTTTAACAGGCCACAACAGGAAGCAAATTTCAATACTAAATCAAATCAACAATCACCTTATGTCTACACTAAAGACAATTTAGTGTATAATATTGTATCTTTCTCAATGTTTTAACAATATGTAGCACACAGATATTCAGTATGTTCATGGTATGGTCAGATTCAGGCTCATCCTCAGAGACATGTGACCCAGTCTTCTCACAGAGGCTGCTTTATGCCCTTTAGATTCACCATGAAGAGAAAACTGGACCGGGCTAGCCTATCTATCTACATTGTTGTACACAACATTTTGTGCATTAACGTTGACATTTCTTATCTGAGTGATAGGTAACATTTATAACCCATTATACATTAGTTTTTTTTTATCATTAATATAAAGATCAGTCAACCATACAGTATATAGCCTTAGACATCCAATTTATTTAAATACTGTTAAACAGTACTATTGCTATTTTGGATATTTTAGCTATTTTACAAAGTAATAGGCTAGTGCTTCAGTATTATCAACAATAGATAATAGTGCTTTTAGGAATACATAAGCATTGGCATAGTCTGACAGACACCCACTGCACTTTAACACCAACTTAAAATATTTGATGAGCTGCCATATGCAGGTTTTCTTTCTAGACCACAGGTTAGTGTGCGACACTATAGTACTGTAGTAGAAGCAAGCCTTTAACGCATCTATGTAAGCAAAAAGTCTAAGGCCTTTGGTTAAGATATTGTTGCCCTCTATTGGCAAATGGTAGAGCTGTAGCAGTATGTATCAGTTCAAGAACCTTACGTGTTTTATCATTATATTTTTTTTCATGGGTCATCATTGTGACTGTTTCAGATATCACTTTAACAGCCAGCATAAATCCACCAGTCTCATCACAGAGCGTCAGTCTAAACCTTATCCTCTGCCTGGTCTCTTCAGCTATTTCTTTAGTCTAAAAATAGTATTTTCCCACACCCAGATCAGACTTCAGATATTAACTGTAGATGCCCAGGCCCAGGGTGTCTAGAAAATTGCAAGCTAGTGACAACTCAATTTTCCTAATACTAACTATTTTCTATGAATGCCAATCCAATGTATTATTTATAACTAATTCATTCATTGTATTATCAATAGGGTACTTAAAAGGTCTGACACATGGAAGTAGGTAAATGATAAACTTTATTTAAATAAAAAACAAACTAATATAATAAAAAGTTGTTCTTTGTCTAGGTACAGAGCCAGAGGACATGTATAGTTTAATTAGTCCTTTGATTCAAGTGGAGCTAAACAGGTTTCCTGAAAAGCAAAGATTACACAAAACAATGTTGGCATTTAGGTTGTATTGGCGGAAGCGTAATAATTTCATACTTCAGTGACAGACTTTACAGTCAAATTGAACATAGCGTCTGGCTGGAATTCTCGGATCATTTTAGAAATCTGAAAAACAAATTTTAGACTCATTAGATATGCCTTACCTGGGCATATACACAAGTGGCCTGTTCATAGTTTAATACGCAAAAAAGCAATATACCTTGTCCAAAACTGGATCTAGTGAGGTTGCGTTCAGCTCATGTGTGGATTTAACAAACGTCTGAAGAATGGCCAAAACTGTAGAACAGCATTAAATTCAAAAGTTCAATAACATACAGTACATGTAAAGGCCACTTTGGTGGAGAATAATCCTTAAAACACACAGGGGCGGCAATATGCCCTAAAATAAATGATTGTTTATCATTTCATGTCTATCTTCTTTTGTATCTAAAATATTACCATTAGATTTTAGATCTGTGATAGAAGAAGTAATGCTTCTCTGTTATTATTACAAACATATACATGCAAATATATATATATATATATATATATATATATATATATATATATATATATATATATATATATATATATATATATATATATATATATATATATATTCATTCAATTTACAAAAAGGTAAGATACATTTACTTAAATCCACAGTTAATATTATTATATAGACAATACTTCCTGGTATTAGTATTATGATGCTCCATTAAGCGTGTTAATAAGTAGCCTATATTTTAACAGCTTGTTTGTGAGTTAAAGGGCTACTTACAGTCCAGATTATCTGTAGGGACCACTGAAGTTGGCTGGGGAGATGAAAATGAAGGAGCAGTTGCTGTCGAGAGCATTTCTTCCGTTGTAAAAGACACTGAAAAAGCATTTTGTTGATTAAGACCATGTTATTAGAGTACTTTTAATTTAATATTAAACTGCTTTTCAAATCTATATTAACAATTTACTTTCTTTTTTCTCTAATAATTGTATTGTGAGCGTATTAATTTCTTACTTGTCTGAGCGAGGCATAATGAAAAGCAGGCACTGAGTAGGAGCAGGAGCCGCAGCATATTGGAGGCGATAGTAAACTCTGCGGATGACATTGAACCTAAAGCCACTTTTGTTCCCTTCCAGCAACAGTGCAGGGTGTGGCTGGTAGACAACAATAGTTATCTACTGTTTCCGGTGACAACCATAGGAGAACCTGCCTTGTGAAATATGAGGAAGACCAACACAGTTTCCCTTTCCCTAATGAGTTCAATGGTGAATGTACAAGTCTTGCAAATATGTTTTTTATTTGATCAAAAAGACAAAGACAGGCAACAAGCAAAGATGCAAGCATATATGTTAAATTAGTTATTGTTGTTAATAATTGGGGCCAAGACTCCCCTATAAAATAGAATCTCGATGGGGCTTTCCTGGTTAAATAAACGTCAAATAAAAAATAAAAAAATACTGAGGTTAAATAAAGGTCAAAAAAAAAAAAAAAAAAAATATGTATTGAGGTTTAATACAGATCCACACAATTTGCAAGCAGAGTAAAGAAAATGTATGCTATTGCTGGGTTTCAGATGACATCTCCACATTCTGTAGGCCTGCAGTGTTTAACTGAGGCAGGCAATTGAGCAGGCAAAATTTCTATTGTTAATATACAGTGTTTTTGGTGTGGTAGGATACATACAGCGAAATCATGGATTGTGTCACAAATATAAATGATCAGACTCAACATTTTTTAATTTTCCTTTGACTATTTCTTATGAAAATAGCATCTAACCAATCATCACTTCTGGACACAGTAAATTAACCTTAGATAATTTGTGCCGACAGAGAAGACACTGAACTCTGTGCCAGTTGTTGTTTCATGATGATAGATCCATTAACTGCAGCGATATTAACAAATCATGCCAAAACATCTGCATTTTGAAGCTTTAGCAGCAAATTCTACCACAGGATTTTACCCTGCCCTCCATCTCAGTCTTACAACATAGGCCCTTTAGAATTTTTGACATCACATGAACACGACCTATTAAACACACATGAACTTATTGTTTGCCAGAGATTAGACTGATATTCTCACAAAACAATAGTATGTAAAAAGGATCCTTTGTTCTCTTGCCAATACAAACTGGCCATTTTAGTTAAAATATTACTTTAATAAAGGTCTCACTTGTGCTATTGTGCTAACAGTATGCAATAAGCATGGTGTCAGGTTAAAAAACAAAAAATGTCTTATTTCCAAAGAAAAGATTTGATAATTATTATTATTGGCCCTAGTTGTGATTTTATTTATTAAAGGGACCCTTAAGTGTAAATGAGGGGAAATTAGGAAGATTTTTTTTTTTTAAATTAGAGACTTTTCATTGTAAGACTCAAACCAGTTAAAGGTTGTTCTAATTCAGTGGGTAGTCTGTGCAGAAAACTCTATGGTTTCTTTTTGCTGCCACTTGATGAGGTCAAGCTGCGGGATGTGGTCGGTGGAGGGGACATCAGGGGCAGGTCGAGGCCCAGCTCCACTGTGGTCAGAGTGGGCGACTGAAGAGCGGAGGTCCTGGGGCTGCTGCCAGATGATGACACAGAGGACCTGAAAAACAAAGGACAGCTATTAAAGACAGTTGCGTTACGTTAGCAAAACCCCAACTGTCCATAATATACAAAAACAAGCTGTAAAGTTATGGGCAATCTGACCTCACTGAGGCTGAGCTGCGGGCCGAGCTGGACTTGGACCCAGACCTGGAACTCCTGCTGTTGCTTGGAGTGGAAGCTGGAGATGGAAGAGACAGGTTTGCCTAATAAAAGAAAAAAAATTATTAACTTTCTACAGACTGTAATAAAATGGTAAGTAAATGTGTAACAAACCTGTTCAAAGTACATTGCCAGTGCTGCTCTGAGGTCAGGGCAGCCATCCATGGCTTCAATCAGCATCTTGTCAAGGTTTCGGTTGAATTCCTTTAGCTCCTTTAGCTTAATGTCCTTTTCTTCAAAAGTCTCAGCCTTGCTTTGTTTGGCCGAGCGGATCTCTCTGGTTAACTTCGTGCACTAAAGTGGAAACTGTGGGTCAGGTACTTTTCATGTGCTATCACATATAATGACTATACAATAAACACATTATTCACTTTTTAACGAAACAGATCAAGTGTTAGAGTTACTTTTAATCAATGTGTTGTACAATTGAGGCTTGGTGTTGTGACTATGAGTACTGTGAGGTGGTGTTTTAATGTGACACTAAACTGGGGCGGTCTATTGTTCTCATGCTTCTCAAATGTCAGACCTGTTTTGTAGCTCGGTCAATCTTTTCTTGCTGTGAAGTCACTTCTTTGTTGATTTTAGCTATGAGTGCCAGCTTGTTCTCAATCTTTTCTTTCTCTAGGTCCCCCTCTTGCAGCAGATTCTCAAAGGTACTGTTCATGTCCTGGAAATGAGGATTGGTAAATAACCAAAGCATGTCATCATCAGTACTGTAGACTGTACATAACTGTAATTACACCTCTCTATTGTACAATGTAAAACACATGACTTATGGTATCTTGTATGAAACTCTATAAAAATGTACTCCATTTACCTAATAATAATAAGATACCCATACCCAAATGTTGCTTCACCAACAAACTACTTAACAAAATACTTAAGTGTTATTAAATTAGACTGGACCTGTAAATCCTGCTGCAGCTCCTGAACCTGGGTCTGCTTGTATTTCATAGTGGCCTCAGCCACCTTGAGCTGTTCCTCCAGCTTTACTTTTTCCTGGAACTCAGGACCTGAAGCATAAACAAAAGTTAGACACAATCTTTTCCTACTGTTTATATATTGTGCTGCTACGTTTATTGGATTGGCCTTCTCTATTACACGTACTGGATTCTTTTGCTCTGTTGAGAGATTCACGAAACATTGAGTTGCTGTTGTTGAACATTTGAATAGTGTTCTCCAAAGCACGATTTTCTAGCTCAACTTGACAAATTTTTGCATCGAGACTGTTTCCTTTGCGCTTGAGCTCTTCCTTTTCTTGTGCAGCCTATAAAAAAAGAGTAGCACTTTCATTATGTCTATTTCATTCTCTAGTAAAAGTGAAATACTAAATAAATACAAATCTGGATTTTGTGACAGATAACAGTTAGAGATAAAACCTTTTTTTATATTGTACTTATTAAACACTACTAAATATATAAAGCATTCAGACTAATTAACACATTATGTAGATGTAAGTAAAGGTGTGTGAGGATAGTTCACCTTTGTGATATAGTAAGCCTGTGACTTCTGCTCCTCACCCTCAGGACCCGACATTGAAATGGTCAAAACATCAAAGCGTTTCTTCATCAAGTCGACCTTGGACAACTTCTCATTCAGCTCTCCACTGAGGCATAATGAGAAAAAAAATTTATTTATTTTTTTAATTCTAGATAATGACACTTTGGGTTTGACAAAATTTACTCAAGATGTAAAGGCTTTTTTCAATGTACAGATTGTGTTGTGGTATTGTTAAAACTTGTTTTGCCGGTCTTTTTCTGAACAGTCATGTGATGTCACTGTGATGTGTCCTGACAGCTTTTTGTACAAATTTAAAGAATTAAATATACCTAAATACTGTACTTGTAATTGTCAAAATCACAACTTTACATCTGTTGAGTTTACCTGAGCCTCAGTCTCTCTTGCTCAATGATCTTGAGCTCTTGGCTCTGGAGCTCTTTGTAGACCTGGATCTCCTCTTCTCGCTCTTTCATCACCCGCTGCAGCTCCAGATGATGTTTTTCCAGAGACATCATACTGTCCGTCTTATTGTACAACAGATCCCGCTTACGTTTCACCTCCATTTTTAGGATGTTGTGCTCCACCATGCTGTCCTGTGTGGAAAAAAATAGTGGGCTATTTAAAGTTTATAAAATAAAGTACACAGCATCATAGATATTAGGAAATCAAACAATAGTGATGTTGCCTTCTTCTAGCAGACAATACATCATTACTAGACTATCAACATGTACTATAAAACATACTTGAATTGTAGCATATAATTATGACTGATATAATGGTTTCACTAACCTGCTTCTGAGACCGCAGTAACTTCAGCTCCTTCTCGCTGGTCTTACACTGCAGCTCGAGCTCCTGCACCTTCTCCTCCAAATTCCTCCTCTGATCTTCTGACTTTTCCAGCTTTTTCTTAAAGCTACAGATATCCTCCTGAACAACAGAGTCACACATTAAATTCAGTTATTTTATCATCTAACTAAAGTAAACCTTTGTGAGACAGACTGACCTCCACTTTCTTCAGCATGTTGGCTTGCAAACCAGCTTCCTTTTTCTTCTCCTCTCGAGCTGCTGTCAGCTCAGCAATCTTCATATCAAGTATTTTCTTTTCCTCTGTGTTCACACTCCCCTGCAGCCGCACCAGTTTGATACTGAGGCAGTTGATCTCAGCTTCCTGCAAATACAATAGCTTAAAACTTTCCACAAAATCATTTTAATTTGCATGCTTTTTAAAACTCTTGCCTGTTGGTTCATGGTTATCTGTCGTGCCAGTAAATCCTTCTCAATTTTCCTTTGCTCATTTTCAAGGGTGAGGATGGTGCATTTGTTCCTTGAGATTTGTGCAAGTGTATTTTTCTCTTCATTCTTTAAAGTCTGTAGCTGCTGTTTGCGACGAAATAACTCCTCTCTGTGATCACGCAGGTCTTCCTCCAACTCCTGGAAAAAAGTAATATGGTTTTACAACATTACACATTCTGACAGTTCAAAAGCACAATTACTTTTTTGTTCATATTAATCACATTGACCTTGATAGCCTGCTCCTCATTCTGAAGAAACTGCTCCATCTGTGAAGCTTTTTCCTCTTCACTCAGAGCTGTTGCTGTCACCACTTTGAGCTTCTCCTCCAGTGCAGCATTGTAGGCTCTGGTCGTCTTCAGTCTAAAAAAGAAAACATTTTTTATAATGTGGTTTATGATGAAGACAAAAGCTGTTTATATTACTTGTTATTTAAAAAAAAATCTGATTTATCTTGTCTAATTAAGGTCTTTGAAACTGAATGTGGCCCAAATGAAGCACAAAAAGATCAGCTTGAATATGGCTTACATGGTATTACGTTCAGGCAAAAAACATTTCAAATTCAACTTTATTCTTTCACTCACTTCTTATTCTTGTTGCTAATCTCTTTTTTCAGTGTAGATATATGGGATATCGCAGCATCCACATCTGATGTCGTTCTCTCCAATGTGTTTTTGCACGTGCTTAACTGTAAATGACACTCAGTCAACATTCTAGAGGCAATCTTCCCATAAATGAACCACTACTGGACATAGTTTATACTGTAAGCAGTTTACAGTGAAACTGACCTCATCCTTTAGCCGGCTATAGTTGCTCTCATGCTCCTTTAGATCCTGTCGTAGTTTTACACCTTGTTGGTTGGCTATTATCACCTTTCTCTCAGTCTCTCTGTTGTTGTTCAGCTGAGCTTCAAGCAAATGCTTCTTCTCCGTAATAGTGTTGTTCTTTTCTCGGACTTGCTGGTTCATCTCTGCAAGTTTCTAGCATCAAAACAAATTAAGCAAAAACTGGAGTTAATATATTATGTCTTTGATAGCTATACATTGGGTTTGTATTTTTACTGAACACAATATTCAATTATTACAAGTCACCATCATTGCAATACTTCTAATGATCACCATTGTGCAGTGCTGCATCTCCTTGTCCCTTTGCCTCATCTGCTTGAGAGTGTATTCCCACTGTTGGATGAGCTGCTGTGTTTCCTGATGAACCCGACGCAAATTCTCTGTAGTTTTATCCAGCGCAATCTGTTAAAAGTGGACAGAAACTTACTTTAAAATACAATTATGAATGTACTTACATTTGGTTCAATCTTTGGATGTAAAATTATTGTTTAACTGTACCTGTGTGGAGAGCATCTCAGTCAATTCTTTGTCCAGAGCTTTGCGTTTTTCATTGGCCTCCACAGTCTTCTTCTCAATGGCCAGAGTGAGTGACTACAGACAGAAATACTGTATAATAGATTTTCACGCTGAAGGAAACCACCTCAAGATGACTCATGAATCACAGACCTTGATCCTTTGCTCGTCCTGTTGTGCGTATTTAATAATAGCCATAGTGTCCTCATCTTTACACACCGACTCCTCCAAAAAGGCATCCATAGTCTGCTGGTCCCAGTTCATCTGGCTTTTAAAGTCTTGCAACTTCTGCTGGGTCTTAAAAATCTGGTTCTGTATTTTTGGACACATTATGTGTTTAGGTTGCAATGATCTGCTATTTAAAGATGATTAGACAATGTTGAGTGTGATCCTGACCTCTATCATGTTGCTCCTCTCTGCTAAAACTCGGAGCTCATTGTTCATCTTTGAGGTATCCTGGGCAAGTCTACCAGCCTCTCGCTCTGCCAGCGCAGTCAGGTGTTTCTCCATCTCTTCTTCTCTCACCATTGCCCTATATAAAGCCTGTGACCCTCAGACAAACAAATGTTTTTTTTTTTTTTTTAAACGAGCTATATAAACAATGCTTAATTGACAGAGTGCATTGTTACCTCAGTGTTGTCCAGTGTTTGTTTCAGATTTTTAAGGTCTTCAGTCTGAAGATGCTTTTTATTTTTGTTATGCTCAAGTTTATGCTCCAGTTTCACAAGCTGCTTCTCTTTATTAATGAGCTGTGAAATCAATAAAATGATACCACATTGAGTTACAGGGGTGGGAAAAACTAGGCCTACTCAAGATCTGTGTTCAAGAAAAAGTACTTCTTCAAAAGTAGTTCAAGCTAATATCAACGTTACTCGAGTAGAAGTAAAAGTAGGCTAACGTTAGTCAATAGAATTTTTGGCAGAATAAAAAAAAAATGAATGTAAAATGTACAAATTATTTTTTAGATGTTTTTTAGCTGCAGCCACAGCTACAGTTACTACTAACGTTAGTAAAATTCACAAATTTACTCAAGTTTAAGCCTGCTTTAGCAAATGCACTGCCTGATTTTCCACTTACCTCTTCTATCAAGGCTTTGTTTTGTGCGTTGGATTCCGGGATTGCAAAGCGCACGTCCCAGTCCATCTTAGCCATAACTGAATTAACAATGCTCGACATATCGACTGACTAATCTAAAAATATCTCAGAAAAACAAAAGCAACAAATACTTAAATACAACTGAAAATATCATGCAACTTAGAGACTTGTTAAAAGCTTCCTATTTTAACTCACAGTGGTCTCAACAGCCACTCCACTGTTTGCCTCTTGTCACCGTGGTAACCGTTCACTTACCGCGAGGAGGCAGTGTGAGGCTTTCATTGGTTTAAAATGGGACAGCCAGGTATACTTGTCATTTAAGATACAATAAGCAGGGTTTAATTAAAGAAATCTTAACCTTGTTTATGAAAAGCAAAGAAAGAAGTAAATAATAATGCTTGGTGGGATTATAAAAAAACAAAAACAAATGAGTTACCAAATATACTCTCTAGTTTATTATAAATAAAGTTTGTCAACATAAAAGTCAATTCTAAAAATGTAAACAATAACAAAACATTTATTTCATTACACACAAAAATCAAACATCACATACTTAAAACTACTATGGTTGTTTTATACCCACCTGTCACATAGATTTATTATAAAATTGTGTATTTTAGGAATACCATTCATTTAGGAACTCCATGTTTAGTAAACAATTGAAAAGTGTGTTTTCTTTTGAAACCAACTGCAAAGATTAAACTACTCCAGTTGGCCTGAGAGCACGCAAGAAGTCATTAATATTTAGATAACAAAAACAGTGTGCTGTGTAGAAAATGTCAGTCCTGAGGGTTGAAAAGGCAACATAGTTTTAACCTCAATCCAGTCCTGTTTCACTGCCCACTCTCACTCTGAAGAAGAAAATACTAAACAGCGGTGCTTTTGGTCCCAATGTGTGGTCGTGCAAACTCCACAAAATCATCAATAAGGACAGGCCAAGCTCCTGTTTAAGAAAAAAAAAAAAATGCTACGTTGTACCATATTGTTACAATTTAGCATTTTATCTACACGCTGTGTCTTGTATGATGTACAAACCTTCCTCATCATAATTTGACAGGTCATCTGTTATCATTGTGCTGAAATCTAGTAACAGGTTCCATGTGTCCTTAGGAATAGATCTTTTGTGATGCTCCTAAAAACAGTGAAAATACAGTATAGTAGTAGTTTTAACAAGATTCAATACTAATGCTCTTTGTATATTGCTATTAGCATTCTATAGAATTAACTTACAACTAAAAATGTATTCCAAAGGTCCAAAAATTTAAATCTTCCATTCAAGACTAAATTCCAATATGCTATTGCCATTTCTAAGTCTGGAAAAGAAAAAAAAAGTGAAAATACAAAAGCACACAAATAGTATATATAAAAAAGTATTTTAGTGTTAAACTATACACTTACCCAGACCTTTTTGACCAGGATTTTTAGCAAAATTAAAAGTAAACTGGTAGAAGTCTTTAAATTTTCCTTGATCCTTTAACTCTTGCTCGATCTTTGGTATCTGAGCTTTTAATTTGTCTATACTGTCACACCTGAGGGGTTTAAAACACTGTTATGGTCTGCACGTTGTATGAACAAAAAAAAACAACAAAAAAACAACAACTGTACGACCCTTTAGAAAGTCATTTTATACATTCATTTTTAAAATGAATAATTAAAACAACAAAGTGCACACCGAGCAACCGCATAAGACACATAATTGAAGTTCACAAAAACTCCAATACCTGTTACTTACCCTTGTTCAGTCATGCCATTTATGAATTCTTGCCTTGAGAATTCACATTGTGTTGCAGCCCTGAACTTCCAGGCAATGAGTAGCACACTTACACTGGCTGGGTCCAATCCCAGGTCATCACAGAATTGCTGGATCCCATCAATACCAATCTTGTTGTTATCATGAGGATCTAATTGACATGATAAAAAATATCAAGTATAACTTGGCAAACGTTTTTTTTTTTTTACAATGTGAGAATATTGTATTTGTGTGTGATTACTGTGATTCAACCCCATGTCTTCTGTTTAATTTGTTTGTTAAATGTGCATCAAATGGCAACATTTATGTAAAAAAATGTGCATGGTCCCTTTTTAAAAACAAACTATTAATAATAATTAAATCAAAGAAATATTTCAAAGTCAATGTATGCAATATATGCAACCATAAGCCTCTGTTTAATAGTATTAAATGTTTTACATACCTCTATACCTGTTGTAAAGCTGCTCAAGTTTCTTCTTGTCTAACGAGGCTTTGAAATTGCAAACAAAGAGCCCTGGGTTTTGAAAAAACTTGTCTGTGGCAACATCTAATTTCCAGTCATTCTGCGATAGGCATGTGAGTGCAGTCTTCTCATTAGTCTGTGTGAAAATTATGAACTGACGAATTTTATCCTTCTGCGAGGACTTTAACTTGTTCTGTGGTAAAGGCATAGACAAATAACATTAGGGTTATGTGATTGTCTACAGTTGTACGTTCACTTGATTAAAAAAACACGCATCGTCCAAACGTTCATAAATAACAAGACACTCAGACCTTAGAATTATTAATTATTAAAATGAACGCGGTCAACAAGAGTGCACAGATGCCTTCACACCAGAAAGTAAAATTGTTTTGACCATCAATTTAAAAGGCTAACTGTGTTGTGTGCTAACTAACCTTGGGCTAACGTTAGGAGCGTTTGTTTTCATTCTACAAAATATAACTTATGAGAGTGTTTAATAAAACAAACCGCCCAAATTTGAGCTTTATATGGGTAACCCTTGCTTATTTTTATATCACTGGCCCGAATAAAAGGCCATTTTCTCACCATGTTTATTCCTGCCCGACCCTTCCCATCCAGCGGGCTTTCAGCTGCGGCTACGAAGATTTGAGAAGAAATCAAAAGGCTTTTCCGGTTAAAAAATGGCTTTTCAGCGTAAAATTATAATGTAATTACACGCCTTAAGGTATTTCAAAGAGCTACACTTTATTAGTATGTACGATTCTTTAGAGCTACTATATTAATTACATCAGTAAAAAGAAGATAAGATGAATAAATTTCATTAAAAATATAGTAATTTATTTTGAAATATCTACTTGCAGAAACGCAAATAAATTGCAATGCTGCGCACATACAATGCACCGCTTAAATATTGTAATAAACTAAAGGTTTACACTGGTTTTAACAGCTGGGACACTTTACTTAAGTTGTTTATGGTCGTAAAATACTGCAGAGTCCATTTGGTAAAAGAAAGTCTCAACATTGTGTATTTAATTAGTGTTAACGCTTAAACCATTTTTCAGTGACAAAAGGGTCATATAAATGATGGAGCACGGACAGATTATTAGGAACAAATTGAGATGGTTTTAATTCGTGGTAAAGAAAAGGTTTGGAAAAGAGCACTAGTCCATAAGTTCCAGCGGGCGGCAGTAGTGTGTTGTGAGAAGTAAGTAAACCCTCGTGAAAGCGAAGAAGAAGAAGAACTGCAATACAACCAAAAAGTGTTTTTTTTTTAAAGCCACACAACTTCGCCCTGGATGTTCAAAGCCGCTTTGAATCGTTTTCAGAACAAATGGAAGTCCTACCGACACCGCTTTGTGCCTTGGGTTATGTTGAACCTGTCTAAAAATGAGAAAACTCTTCGAAAAGTGAGTGGGCGCAGCAGAGACAAGCTGGTACCGGACGAGGAAGTGTCCCTCAACCTCCTGCGGCTGTTTGGGGTACTTCAAAGGAGCGATAACGGCCGAACACACTCCATCTGTCCTTCTAGAAATAATGAAGAGTGTAGGACGAGTACAGTGTGTGCATATGACGCCATGCTACAATCTCTGGGGTTTTGTATTGAAAGGAAGCCAAGCACTTTACCCTTTGCAGGAACGGGAGTATTTGTCACAAGGGGGTTTGTTCCTAAAGGCGTCACAGTTGCCATGTACCCCGGGACAGTATACCAGGTATATGAGCCTATTCTCCTGCAGTCCATCAACAACCCATTTATTTTTAGATGCATTGACGGGGTTCTCGTGGATGGGAATGACAAAGGTATCTCCAAAATGGTTTTTAAGTCTTGCAGTGGCAGGGACAGACTTGGGCCACTTTTGACCAGTGACACAAGTTGGTTGACAACCAATCCAATAAACCCACTTGCTGTGGGACAATATGTGAACAACTGCTCCAATGACAAGTCTGCCAATGTGTGCTACCAGGAATATGATGTACCCAACAATTTTCCCCTTGGGCTCAGACAGTATTTACCCAACGTCAACTACAGTCAGGACACACATCAGAGGCCTTTACGCTGTGTGGTTTTGGTGTCTCTCAGAGAAATTGCTGCTGGAGAGGAATTATTTTCCAACTATTACACTATCATACATTAAGTTGGGCTGGAATGATTTAGGATCAAAATCACAAGTAGATATGTGTAAAAATAGTAAAATAATAAAGAAGTATGTGAGGTGATGTATCACCTGTCCGTATGTATTTGATTGATATGCCAAACAGTAACATAATTTAAACAACAGCAAAATTGTTTAAGAGACTAATAAATATTTTTCTTTGCAAAAACTTTTTTTAAAATTATCTTATCTTCTCAGCAAGTTTCTTACCACACAATATTTAATGCAAACATTAGATGTTGTAGGTAAATAGTGTCTTTCAGTAAATAAGGAGGTACTATACGTAAGGTTAAAGATTGTCTTTTATTTCCTATATATTATTATCAAATTTAATATAATCACACTTTCCATACAATGCATAATATTGGTTGAGTTACTAGTTTTATTTTGTTTGTTTTTTGGTGACAGTCATGTACATATTAAGTGAGTTCATATAATATAATAAATATTAAATAAATATTTATAGTAATTAAAAACCGTTTTTCCATGAGTTCTTAAAATTATTTGCTGTATACTTGCTATAGCGTTGCGCAACGTCGACAATATATTTTGTCCTCTCTGAGACACTATATCAGCCCAACTACATACTATCACTGCAATATTCTTCCGCCGATAAAAGTAGTTTAAAAAAAAAAAGAAATCTGTTTTATTATAACATTGTTTTAAATACATAATGTGCTTATTATAACATATGAGTATCTAGTCATTAATTCGATAAGCTTGATAGGCCCATCAAGTGATACTGGGCGTTAAGTCCGGGGGTGAAAATAGTCCGGCTGCATAAAGGCAGTAGCCTTTGCCGTAAGCGATCTTTCCAGTCGCATGCTGAAGTTGCGTTCGGATCATGTCTAGCGATTCTGCTGATTACAACAGGTAAAGAAATCATGTTAAGCCTTTTTTAAATGTATAAGGGATGTATTACTAAATTCAAGGCTTCCCAAGCGTAATACAGAGATTAGAACATGTAAAATATGATATCGTTTTTCAAGCTAAGTTAGGCCTCAGCCTCTGCCTGGGCGACCCGGCCATAGATGCGTTCGATTTCCATGGCTACTTCACCGTAGCTAAAAATGACCATTATACAAGCAATTTTTAGCTTAACTGTCATTTCTTCCGATGCGAATATGTTATTGAATCAGATTAAAGTTGCTAAAGTGATAGCACGGCCTAGCACTCAGGCTGCTATCATTGGCATCATAGGCCCATTTGTCCGACATATTGGCTAAGGTTGAGCGAGGCTCCATTATGACACTAACGGAATGGCATCCGGCGTGGCTTTTATATTAACGTTACAGTAGAAACTGAAGTTGGACAAGTCAGTGGGATGGTGGCGGTGGGATTTATTCCAAGGTTGCATAACAATTTTTGGGGTACCGTTAGTGGAATTTGACACGTGCGTTCAGCAAAGTCTGGGCTGTAACGGGATACTGTTGGGCGTAACCTAGGCCTAGTGGACCACCCAGTGCTCTTACCGTGCCGGAGCAGGTCTGCCGGGGCTCCCGCTCACAAACACTTTTTTTTTTTTTTTTTTTTTTTGACGCAGTTGCGGGACGCCGCTTTGAACGTCCGTATGAGTCATCTCATTTGGGACTATAACATGTCTCCTTACGTTCAACGGTGCCATTTTGTTGAGTTAAGGGGTTTGTGATAAATATAATCTTTTTTTTAGTTGAACAACCAGGAGACCTGCGAGGGTACTTTGTTGCCCGAGACCACTAGCTTTACTTGATAGTGCTTGTCAAGGTGTCACTGCTATTGCCTACCATTGTGTGGCGGTAGTGATCTTAGCCGTGCCTTTTCTGCCGGAAAAGGAGTTCACTGGCTTTTAGGTGCACAGAAGCCTTTTCTTCCCAGTGGGACACGTGGTGGAAATGTGCGGCTGAAGCACCTCGAACCAAACGATATTTAACCTCCTTAAACGAGTAGTAGTAGCTGTTCACTAATGTTAACCTAGAAGTTATAGTTTTCACTCTTTGCCACAGCTCAAGAGACCGAGACCATGGAGGGCCCGATGGAATGGAGCCTGATGGTGTCATTGAGGTAAATCTTTATTTTTTTATAAAGGTGTCTGACCTATTCCTAGAAAATAAGTGCCATTAAAATCTCTTTCTGATGCTTCCTATGCGTTTTCTCGTATTACAAGATATTTACTACATTCTTTACTGTAACTGACAATGCTGTTATTTGTAATATTTTTTTCCATAAAGTAGACTGTATTTCATTATTTATTGTTGGCTAATTTCAGAGCAATTGGAATGACATTACAGACAACTTTGATGATATGGTCCTGAAGGAGACTCTTCTCAGGGGAATATATGCATATGGTTTTGAGAAACCATCTGCCATTCAACAGAGGGCTATCATCCCTTGCATTAAAGGTATGAAGTAAGAGCAGTCTATTTGGTAGTAAACTAAGAAATGAGTGAAATGATGTGTAACCATCTTTCGGGACTTACCCAGTAATGGGGATAAATATTGTTCACTGATCATTCATTTGTAAACCTGTAGCAATGTAAAAAAAAAAATGCTCTGATTCTTAGGATTGTTTTTAATAATTAAATGTATCAAATGGATTGCTTTATAAAAAAAGTTATTGTTGGCACAACTTGCAGATGTTTTTAGAGTTTCAGTTTAGTATCATGATGTTTTTATTTTTGCTAGGCTATGATGTCATTGCTCAAGCCCAGTCAGGCACTGGCAAGACAGCCACATTTGCCATTTCTATCCTGCAGCAGCTGGACATTGAGCAGAAGGACACACAGGCTTTGGTCCTGGCTCCCACTAGAGAGTTGGCTCAGCAGGTATGCCGTTTTCAGGTTCTTCAACTGTGCCTCACTGATTGATTTTGTCAAAATGACAAATGTTTCCTTGAGGTCTTTGTAGTCCCCGCAAGGCTGCACTGATCTGAAAGGCATTTGGCCGTTTAAATAACAAGGTGAAATGATGGCATACCATCTTTCGGGACTGACTCTTGAAATGGAGAGTTCTTTTTGTAATACTGATCACTCAACATTATGTGAGTGCTATTTAACATTTTTGGTCTTAAATGTGTGGTTATTTGAACACTTGTGTTTTTTTTTTTTTTTTTTTTTTTGGTGTGTGTTTGTTTTAATACTCTGTAGATCCAGAAGGTGATCCTAGCTTTGGGTGACTACATGGGGGCGACCTGCCATGCCTGCATTGGCGGGACCAATCTCCGAAGTGAAATTCAGAAGTTCCAGGCGGAAGCTCCCCACATAGTAGTGGGGACTCCAGGACGTGTGTATGATATGCTCAACAGGAGACATCTGAGTAAGTGAGTGGTTGGCAATAAACTGGTACAAATTCTAAGCAAAATCAGATCATTTCCCCTCTTCTCTTAGTCCCCAAATACATCAAGATGTTTGTTCTGGATGAAGCTGATGAAATGTTGAGTCGAGGATTCAAGGATCAGATCTATGAAATCTTCCAAAAGCTGAGCACAAACATTCAAGTGAGTCTTTAAACATCCAAACCTTAACCCTTCTGCATCAAAGATCTATCATTTTCATTCACATGAGTCTGTCTGATGCAGAAATGCATAGAAAGACCTAAATGAGATTTAGTCGAAGCTCTTAATGTTCTGGCCACTGTCTCAGTGCTACATAAAGAACAATATCACTCCTGTTATGAATCCTAATTAGACCAACCTATTGTATGCAGGTGGTTTTGCTCTCTGCAACAATGCCGGCAGATGTGTTGGAGGTGACTAAAAAATTTATGCGAGAACCCATTCGCATCTTGGTGAAGAAAGAGGAGCTTACCCTAGAGGGTATTAAGCAGTTTTACATCAATGTAGAGCGAGAGGTAAGTCAATAAATGAACAGACTTCCAATTGTCCTTCTCTTTAAAGCACCCTGCTGAAACTGCAAGAGTCAAGCCTCTGAGGTTTGGCTCATGTGGCTGTGTGAGCATGGGTACACCAGGGAAGGAGAGGAAAGCACAGCATCGAAAATGAGACTTGGAGGGACCTCTTTCTTAATGTCCAGTGTCTGATGTCTCAAGATTCTGTGTTACAGCTTTAGTAAATTGTATAAATGATTTGTTTGAATATAACAAGCTTGTTATATTTGTTTTTGAAGGAGTGGAAGCTGGACACCCTGTGCGATCTGTATGAGACTCTGACCATTACCCAGGCTGTCATCTTCCTCAACACCAGAAGAAAAGTTGACTGGTTGACAGAGAAAATGCATGCGCGAGACTTTACCGTATCTGCTCTGGTAGGTCATTTTAATTGGTGCCGTAATGACTTTGTGTATTTTATGTAAACACTTTTTCTTTTGGTCTTTGTAGCATGGTGACATGGACCAGAAGGAGCGTGATGTCATTATGAGGGAGTTCAGGTCTGGATCAAGCAGAGTGTTGATCACTACTGATCTGCTGGTAAGTGTGTTGGACTAGCTGTAAAATCTACTGTTGAAGTTTACATCCCAAAATTTTAAAATTCTGTAATCGTCCTGAAATGACCAAGCAGTTAAAACTTTTGGGAAAAATAGTGCCCATTCTCCACAATGGTTTCCTCAAATGTAGGAATCTGTTACTTAAACATGGGCCACAAGATTAACACAATTTTAAAGTATTTCTTGGATTAACTTTCCATACTTCCTCCTTCAGGCTCGTGGCATTGATGTTCAGCAGGTTTCCCTCGTCATTAATTATGACCTCCCAACTAACCGAGAGAACTACATTCATAGGTAAAGCTCTTTCACGAGTCAAGATTCTTTGCCTTACTAAGCTGATTTCTAAACGTATTTTTTTTCCTTTTGTTCTTAAAGAATTGGTCGTGGTGGCCGTTTTGGCAGAAAAGGAGTTGCTATCAACTTTGTCACTGAGGAGGACAAGAGGATTCTTCGGGACATCGAGACGTTTTACAATACGACTGTGGAAGAGATGCCCATGAATGTGGCAGATCTGATTTGAGCCCTGAGATTCTTTTTTATTAAACGCAGTGATAGCGATTGTCCACTTGCATTGTGCTTATAATATTTGAGGGGTAAAAAAAAAAACAAAACTTCTCAATGCTAAACTTTGGATCAGAATTTTGGTATGTGTTAAAGCGAGGTGACCTCTATGGTGGTCCCTCTTGGACAGTTGTAGATTCTAACCTCAACTCTTGGCTGGTTGGAGCTACAAAGCCATGGGGTCTGTAAACTTTAAGGTCCTTATCAGGTATTACTTTCCTTGTTCAATTAAAATGCGTGTATTCGATGTTCTCCACCATTTAGTAACTTACTTGTGGACTAAAAGGTATAAGTGCTGTATAAAGTCTGCAAACTATGTTATGCTAACATATGTGCGATATATGGGCCTGCTTAAACATAGGCACTTGTCATGTTATACTGTAGATTCACTTGCTTTTTGTTATGTTATGTTTTGTGAATGTTTTAATTTAATGTACCATATTTTTATCCCACCTGCTTTATCAGAATCCTCACTGGTTGGACATGTTTTGCTGATGTGGTTTTACCCTTCCCAGAGAATATTTCCCCATCTTGATTCTTTTCAAGACTTACTCCTCTCCAGAATTGTATGAATGTCTTAATAAACTAAATTGCTGTAAAAATTATTTGTCTTGTAAAACACGTTTTAAATACGGAACATCTGAACTCCTGTTTAAAAAAAAAAAGAAGTGTAGGGCAACCACAATTGGTAATGGGCTGACAGCGACCGACGAAACTCATCGCCACCGTGTGATGACCCAACGCACGGGAGGCGATGAGTGGCAGCAGCCGGCGACAGGGCGAGCCTCAGTTCCCAAGAAATTCGCGGATCTCCCACAGAATTAATTGGCTGTCAATTTGAATGGAATTTCAGGTTTTAAAGTGGGGAAAGAAAATTACAAATATAAACTAGGCTCTTACATCAAGATTTTGTTCAAATTGAATGAAGTAGACTTTTAGTATGAATCTGTTCTATAACAAGGAAAAAAAGCGTGCATGGGTCTACGGCCTGGGTAGACCTACTAAACCCCATATTGCAGTCAAGAGAAAAAAAAGGTGAATAAGCTACTGTTTTTTGTTTGTTTTGGTTACATCTCTGTTATCACATCTGTAAATGTAAAGCCTGACACGGCTATTGTTTTCTCCTCCACGTTGATCTCAGTAACTGAGCGTCCTGTCAGCTCACTGGTCCGTTGATTAAACTCCCGCTGATTGGTTCTCATCAGGCGATGGCGACGAAAAGTTGAACATTTTTCAACTTTCTTGGATCGCGTCGCAAGCCAGCGTGTGCACGAAGACATGCACGAGCGCGACATTTCACGAGCACGAGTGTCGCATGTCCCTTCACAGGAGGGAGACTCGCGAGCGTCGCCTCATCGCTCAGCTTCCACAGGGAACACAGAGGAGAAGCGAGGTCGCCTCCCGTGTGTCGAGCCCATATATGGTGTTTAATTCCATCTAGTGGTGAGCAGGGGTAAGCATGACAAGGTGCACGCTGCCAAAGTCAATTTGTGAAAGGTTCAAAAGGAATGAGGTTTTAAAACTAGAAAAAATACCCCTGCTTTAATGTCTCCTACTCAGAGAGGGGGTTGTGACCAAAACAGCGCTCTGTCCTGATGCCAGAGAGACCACTGTAAGGACCAGCGCTCACAGACCGCTCACAGCGCCCACAGACCGCTCACAGACCGCTCACAGCGCCCACAGACCGCTCACAGACCGCTCACAGATTGCTCACAGGTCGCTCACAGCGCCCACAGACTGCTCACAGACCGCTCACAGACCGCTCACAGCGCCCACAGACTGCTCACAGACCGCTCACAGATCGCTCACAGCGCTCACAGACTGCTCACAGACCGCTCACAGACCGCTCACAGCGCCCACAGACCGCTCACAGACCGCTCACAGATCGCTCACAGCGCCCACAGACCGCTCACAGATCGCTCACAGACCGCTCACAGACTGCTCACAGACCGCTCACAGCGCTCATATAGGACGCTCACAGGGCGCTCACAGGGCGCTCACAGTGCTCACGGATTCAGAACAGCGCCCACAGAGCCGTCACGGGCAGCTCGAGTCCTCAGCTCACCACTGGAGACGCTGTTCCATGCCCCCGTGTCCCAAACACACTGGATATGTAACTGCGCCGTGGCGTCACCCCCAGGGAACCGTTGTCACCTCAGCACCCAGTTTAGCAGATTGGAGCAACCACACTGTCCGCGTGACGCAAAGCTCATTTTTTGAATGTTTGAGGGATTACTGGCTCTGGGCCGTGAACTAGGACTTTCACTTTTACTGTAAAAAGTCTGGCGTTTGCAATAATTTAAACATACAACTATTCAGTAAACTATGGTCGCCGTAGGCTTGTTATATGTGGCGACTCTCCTATTGATTGTTGAATGGCTTTTCTATAGAGAAGGAGCTTCCAACAGCGCGCTGCTTTACGCAGCTGATGTGAACAACCTCGCGTCTCCCCGGTGTGGGTCTGACGCGAGTAGACTGGCAGCGCCCGTTCTGGTTTTTGCCTATCTCTCTCTCTCTGTCTCTCTATGTCTGAAAGTCTTGTTGATTATGACTTTTTGTCATCTCGTAGGCCTATAGGCTATCAATATACCAAGTCATGCATTTAATACTGAATGCAGACCAGAGAGACAACATGGACCTGGTTCGGTCTCTGGTGTGATCCGCCCAGGAGCGCTCTGATCTAGCCAGACCACACCAGAAACTGGGGACCAGACCAGAGCGGTGCAAGCAGTGGCCCCTTTTGGCCCCACCATCAAACACACACAGACACATTCTTAACGCGGGCTACAGAGGCTACAGAGGCTATGTGGCTTTAAAAGTGAAAGTACTGGCAGAGAAAAATGGCTCATGTGACATTATTCATGAATCTCAACATGGCTTAATGCCTGGACACCTCATCTCTGATATTAGACTAGTACTAGACCTAGTTTATTATATATAAAGATTTTTATCCTTGGTGATCCTATAATTCTCTTTTTAGATTATCAACCACAATTACTCATACATTTATCAATGGTACATCATCTTTTTTGAACTTTGCACATTTTTTTATTAAAGCCTTTTAGCACTCTATAGAGATAATTATAGTGCTGTAAAACTTTTATATGGCACATCCAGTAGATTTAATATCAACAAAAGTGTGACAAGGATGTCCTGCCTCTCCTTACATCTGTTTTACTTGTAAGCCAAATTTTTATAAATGATCTAATTTGACAGAGCTCTTTCAAAGGAATCAAAGTATTGAATGAAGAAATTAAGATATCACAACCAGCATATCAGAATATTTTTTAAAGTTCCTTTGGCTTTATCTAAATTCTCAAGCATTTTATGTTTGAAAGACAGTTTAAGAAAATGTGAAATCCTACTCTCATAAGATACTGCTACAAATATCTGTGGCATTCCTGTAAAAAATTTAAATAAATTTGAATAAGCATGAAAATGTAATATAAAGTGCCGTGCCCGATTGTACCTTTGTAGTAGTAATATTCAGTTGTGGTTTGGGGTCACTGGGTCACATGACCTGGAAGCTATTGATGAAAAACTGTCAAATTTACTGTAAAAAATTGAAATAAATTTGAATAAGAATGAAAACCTAATATAAAGTGCCGTGCCCGATTGTACCTTTGTAGTAGTAATATTCAGTTGTGGTTTGGGGTCACTGGGTCACATGACCTGGAAGCTATTGAAGAAAAACAGTAAATTTTACTGTAAAAATTTCAAATAAATTTGAATAAGAATGAAAACCTAATAAAAAGTGCTGTGCCCGATTGTACCTTTGTAGTAGTAATATTCAGTTGTGGTTTGGGGTCACTGGGTCACATGACCTGAAAGCTATTGAGGAAAAACTGTCATATTTACTGTAAAAAAAAAAAAAAAAGTGAATAAGCATTAAAATGTAATAAAAAGTGCTGTGCCCGATTGTACTCATCTAGTAGAAATATTCAGTTGTGGTTTGGAATCACTAGGTCCCATGACCTGGAAACTATTGAAGAAAAACAGACAATTAGTGCTGTACAGTAATTCACTGACGGTCCCTAAGCTGAACCGAGGCTGACGCCGACACTTTGTGTCAGCACAAGCCGTCTGTCATGCTCTTTGCTCGGTCTCATTTGCCGTGAGTACCATAGCGGTTCCCAGGGCGAATATGCGAATATGTCGAATATCCAATATCCATCTAACTTCACCGCGGTTCAAAACCATACAATTTGATAAACGACTTACTCTAAACCAATTGTTGATGAGAAGAGCTGAATTAGGAAACAGCGTGGTTATAAGGCTGCAAATCATTTGCCAATCAGTTCATCAGTTTTACTTGCCTTTCAGACGAGTTTACTGTATTAGATTTAAATAATGTATTTGGGCTGTTCTCTATTAGGTCAAGGTGTAGGTTGAAGTTTTGGTTTACTGTAAGTAGCAGTAGCCTAAATATTGCCTATTTAAGGTTACTTTGTTGGAGATAACGCAGGAAGCTGTTGGTCACTGGGGTTTACGTCATTAGCAGTCTGTAATGGTGTCAGTAGCAAGTACCACAGTAGGAGGAAGTCGAGAAAGGGTCAGGCAGTAATGCGTTTATGTAAAAATATGGTGGCCTCGATTAGCCTGCAAAATTATCCCTCTGTGGGACAGTAGTAGTTGTAGCCTACTCTTATATTTATCTATTACTTTATCTATTACTATTTATATACACTGACGCTGAACAGGTTCATTAAACAATAGCATACATAGATCCCACTCCCCCCACAATGGGTGAAACTAAATGGGACAGGTTCACCCATTTACCAAAAGCATCATTTACACTTTAAATCATTTAATCACTGATACAACTTATTTATTTAAAAAATGACCCCATAGTACAAATAGCAAAAATTCAACAGTGTGCCACCAAAAACATGCCAACATATCTTTAACTGATTTGTGTTGCTGCCTTCTCCTGTGGCCCCCATTCCTGTTGCCTGTTACAGTTTTGACCTGGATAAACTTTGTGCCCTGCTGCTCAGTGTGAAGTAGAATATTATTAAAAATATTGTGCACAATATCTGCTGTTATAGGAGGCTGTTTAACATTTATAATGTGTAAATTTGGACATAAAAGCTGAGAACCACTGCTGAATGTGCCTCATGTTGTGTGCTCCAAAAGAGCACCTCATTAATGCACAGACTGGGGTCAAGCACGGGACAGAAAAGTTCTTAAAAATCAGTTTAATGCATGTATTTTCAAAATCATATCCAACACACGCGAGAAGTGGATTTTGGGCGTGATGGTGCGTGATCTGAGCCACAAACTGTCAGACTTCAGTACAGTATTTCCCCTCCTGTTGCGGCCGTGCACTCTCGTTCACAATCCAGGCGAGGCGCAGTTCATCTCGAACGAGCCTTGTTGCTCCTGATGAACTGCGGCGGCTGGCTCAGACGGCTGCTCTCGTTTGGATCTCACGAGCTTTCGGTGACCGTTGCACTTGTGACATCAGAGCAAGTTGGTAGCAAGTCGGACACAAATCTAACCAGCTTGCACTGCGCACAGACCGACACTGATCGAAATTGCGCAAGTCTGGCTCATCTCGAACGCGCCTATTGTTACAAGCACAATGTGTAAAAACGTTCACAAGCACTCATATGACACACGCAAAATGTGTTTAATTAATCATCACAAGAATATTCACTCTAATTTCTCTTTATCACATAGAGATTATTGAACATAGGCCCAATTGTTATGTTCACATGTATCTTGCACTTAGTTATGCAAACTCATTACAATGTGTTTCTTTTGTAGTATAGCTGCAGTACATTTTTTAAACCACTAGATGAAACCCATACACATACCAACACAGCGTGATACAGTGTCGACACAACACTGTGTGATACACACACTGAGGTATCATCTGCCCATCACTATCCCTTATCTAGCTTTAAAAACGAATGCTGAGATTGTAGTTCTAAGAAAATGTGGCCATATTTGAAACAACTTCACCCATAACTTTTGAACATCAAAATCTCAAACCACTTATTTAGGCTAGCTGGTTGTTGGTCCAGGCAAATTAGGCCATTCCTCAGCTTAAATACTTTGCATAATATTTCCCCATGAACCTGTCTGTAACCAACACACTGTCCCAACCTGAACTGGGACAGACAGATGTGGGCAGCTGTCTGTGTCCAGTATCACTTACCTGTTACCATGGAAACGGGACAGCTGTTTGGGAGAACAGCTAATCCACTCACTGACTCAATGACTCGATGATGAGCGGATAAAAATAAACTTAACTTAATAAGCTACAATTTATGTTTGTTTTTTGTGTTGTTTTTTTTTAACCAGATGCCTAAATAATTGAAGAGTACAGTATTAGTTAGTACCTTGAATATATTTTATTTTTAAATTAAAGTATGCAAATCACTTTACACTATTTATGATCTAATGGCAACCTCAGAAAGGAAAATCCAAGGAATGAAGTTTAATAACTTAATAGTATTTTGTGATAGTAACAATCTGTGAAGAAGATTTTAATACCTCATCAAGGCTTTAAAAAGGGAAGCAAAGAGGAACACTGATAAATTAGCCTAAAGCATTTAGAAATAATATCAGGACACCTAGTTATGCTCTTGTGAGGAGGGACAGACAATTTTGGGAAGTGTACCTAATACTGTGCTGTTGAAAAAGTGAGTACCTCCACCTTTTCAACAAGATCCTTTGGTTTAATTTCCAGAAGGCCAAAATTTCAGCCACATGGTCATCTTTGTGCCAGTCCCAAGCCCAGAAAAATGGGGAGTATTGTGACAGGAAGGGCACCTGGTGTAGACATCATAAATGTAAATGAGCACCGCCGTGGAGTGCAATTTTTATGGCGTATATATGGTTCAGTTTATTCTATGTAGAGTGAAACATGAGCAGCCGCAGTTATGGCAGTTAGCTGTGTGCCAGATAACTCTGTCCATCACATACTGCCAACACCAATGACTGTGGTCCTGCTTGTATTTTTGGCCAGAGGTCTCACATGTCTAATGGAAAAGGCTTAAGCCAAACTGCAGCAAGTATAACGTGTCCCAGTGTACACACTGGTCAAACTATACATGGTGTAACCTTGGCTCGATTTGCGCCGTTTGGCTTCCTTTGCAGATTCTCACCTTTTAGCTGTGCTGCAATACATTGTGGTTTGTAGCTTCCCGCTCAAACTGAATGTGGCTGAGATGAAGAAAACAAAACTTTCATGAAAATGTCACAATGCCTGTGTGCCACAACATTGTGTTTTAAAAATACAGTGACCAGGAGGCACATTAAAATCCTGTGAAGAAGCAAAGCATTCATTCTGAACGGTAGTGCTGGGAGCTTTGAGGCATCATGTAAAGGAAGCCAGCCATTTGTAAACATAGCTTTTCTATTAGTCAATAACACAGAGTAGATAAATATACTAATCTACAAAAGGAAATATACCCAACCTTATCAAATAGTCATATTTGATTAAGTAAAATGGTCATGTTATGTGCATTTAGTATAAGATTTTTTCTTAACTTTTGGCTTGGGTTATTCACATATTGATCTGGATCAGTGACACTTTTTAGCAAACCAGTCTTACGGTGATTTGGCTTTGTTTGTTTTTGTTTTTTTGTGCTAGGAGGTCTTTCTGTCGCAACCAGCCACGTGTGACTGAAGTAGGCAATGTGGGTGAAACGTCTTGCCCAGGGACACAATGTCAGTATGCACTTCGAGTGAGGTTCGAATACCACAACAATACAATGATCTATATCTAACTGTAAGCAAAAGTACTATACACACTTATCAGTTCTTGTTCATAGCTAAGTCCTAAATTGTACTATACATGTTGAGGCCCAGGTCTTTTGGTGAAAACAATGCTATCTACCAATCTACCTAATTCACACAGAAAATGGCAGTCTATTTCAGATACAATAAATCAAATCAGCACTGTGCTTAATATGTCTCCAATACCATTGTCCAAATAGCTTTTCATAACTCTAATAAAGCTATTAAACAGATGTGTTGTAAAACATGCCAGGAGTTGTGTGTTTAGGTTTGATAATGATAGATGTCTAACTTTATTTAACTGATGTTTAACTTTAACTTTACAAAATGAACAAATGAACAGGACATTGTGTAGGAGCTCTTTGTGGTTTGTTATGGTAATTCCAGGGGTGGTTCTAGACCATTTTTAACTGGGGGGCCACATTCGGTCCAGCCTTTTGCTGAGTGGTACATGAAACATTTTGATGTAAACCAACTGGGACTTTTTTAACAAAAAATAACTTTAAAATTAACTCTGATATCATCTTTGTAAACAACATACAGTATCTTCTCCCTTTTATAATGCTAGAATAACCCTTAAAACAAATGTACAATCTGTGCGTTTCATAAGACATTTCGGACACGGCAGAGGGATGGCCACTAGGGAGCACAGGCTCACAGTAACAGGGGCGCTGACCACCCCTGGCCACCCCCTAGAACAGCCCTTGGGTAATTTCAATAGCAAGAGGGGCCATCTGCCCAAATTTGACAGAACAACTTGACCACGACCATGACCCATGCTGGTCACAGTCTAGACTAAATGATGAGATCACATACCACATATATTAGACATTCACTGGTTATAGTACTGTTCTCACACATTGCAGCACCTTTAGTGTTACAGCTGCAGTTTGAGGAGAAAGTACAGAAGTTCTGCAGTTGTGAAACTTTGTTGTGGTTATAATGAAACAGTGGAAATTCTGTAGTGAAACTCTACCACAGTTCCCAAAAAGTTTTCCCTGTGCACTTTCTACAACACAAAAAGATCATCTTTATTTAGTTAAAAAAACATATTTACAATTGTAATGACAAAAATCTTTTAACAAAGAAATTGCCAATCCACTCTAGTACCTTGCACAACTCATTATTCTGTAAAATTATTATCTACAGTTTGTTGTTTTTGTTCTTGACACACTTACAGTTTTAGATCAGACAAAACTGACACTGACCCACAAGCATCCCCTACATCTTACTTTTCAAAATAACAAAAGTAAAAAGGTCAACGGAAAGTAAAAAAAGTCAATGGTAACAACACATAAAAAAAAAAAAAAAATACTGCAGCTCTGAAAAAAAGTATTTCTTTTTGTGGCAGATGAGATTTTAACTTAAAATTGTAAAAAACATTTTTGGATATGTCCTTACATACTTGATTTACACACATAAACATGTTTTTATGTCTTTGGTAAGACAATGTGTGAGTGTCTCAAAGGACTGAGGTAACATTTGTTTTCATAATTGTAAAAACACATCCTGTTTCACTTACTGGCACATTCACAATGCAAACACTGTATAGAGAAACACAGTGACTAGATACACCCAGTCCCTGTGTATTATTAAAGGCAAAAGCCCTATATGGCCAGTGAATGATTAACATGAAACATGTTTGTTAAAAGCTGAGAGTCTGTCTGGGGTGGGCACACTTTTTGATTATAGAGCTGTGTGAGAAACATAGCAGCGGCAGCAGACTTTATCAGTAGATCCATTTTTACATACAATTGGATACACACAGACACTAACACTAACACTATGAAAAGGCTGCTTTGCATGGGTAGGTGTTTAGATAGAAAGGTTTACAGAGCAGAACCACTTTGACAGCCATGCAGTATAGCCTTCCTATCAGTCCCGAGGCTTTCTCCTTCACCTGAGGGTGTGTTGCATCCTTCCAAAGGTCATAGATATCCTCCACATGACCATGTGAGGTTATCATCTGGTAGTAGATACAGGGGTGGTAGGGGGCCTTTCCCTCGCCTGAGAAATACACATGCTCCTGTGGAGACACACCTACAGCATTAGCACAGATGCCCATGAACACATCGTCAATGTAAAGTGATGCGTTCAGGGTCAGAGAGGCATGGTAGATTTTATCTGCAACATCACTTGAGACAATGTAGCCCGCTCCAGCTGTGTAGTCAGGGTAGGACGGCCACTGGTACATATCATATGGCACATAGTACTTGCTGTTTTTGCTTCGCACTGGTGGTGCTCCCCTGTGCACTCGGCCAATCCAGAAGTCAGTGACCCCTTGGCTGCTCACGTCCTGTAGGTACTGAACCAGGTTTGGCATGTGGACGAAGATGTCGTCATCTGCCGTCATGAGAAAACGAGCGTGAGCGCATTGGTGGTGCATCCAGTGGAACTGCATCAGCAGTTTCAGAGTCAGGTTGTGGAAAGAGTCAGAGAAGTCTTGTTGGATTAAATCACTGTGGAGCTTGTCCTCAAAGACCAGCTGGTTTTGGGGCCCAAATCGGCCCCTCTTAAAAGGATCTTTAGGAACGGGAGCTCCTAATACAAACACTACCTTGACTGTGACTCCCAGTGAGTCCTGGATGTAGGTTTCATTACCCCAGGTGGATCTGATAGCCTTTCGCCTCTGAATGTTCTCTGGGGAGGTTTTGACAAACAGGAGCAGAAGTACATCTTGGTCCTTGCACTTTTCAGGATGGTCCAGAAGGTATGGAAAGTTACTGAAGCTCTGAGCCTGCTCTCGTGGGATGGTGAGGGTCTTGTTAACCAGGCTGAAATGATTGATCAAGTATCGGTAAGAGTAGGACTTGATGTGGCTGACTACATTGTTATCTAGCTGTTCCCAGCAAACCATAACCACAGACAGCACCAGGCAGGTGGTCATCAGCTGCACAAACTGGCATCTTCGCCTTCGACGGAAAATAGCAAACATCCTGACAGTTGGTCACCCGGTCACTGTGGTCCCTTTATGTATGATGTTCAAAAAGCAGGATGAGAAGAAGCAAATGCTATTAGAGACGCTCCACTGCCAGAGTGTGTTGCTTGGTGCGGCCATCCTCAGTGGTAAGAGTCACTGGGGCTGCTGGGAAATGCCCCCCATCACAACAGTGTTACTTATGCATCCAAGTAAAATCACCAAGATTTGACCAGTACACCTTCCACCAACTGTGCCATCATCCAAACCAGCTGGGGACTAACAGAAAAGAAAAGAAAAGAAAGTTTTGGTCAAACAATCTATCTCTCTCAAATCTCTCAAAAAGAGATTAAATGACAACACACTACAGCTTCTTTGCCAGCTTTTGTTAACTAGCTGCACAGACATTTTGTCTGTGTTTTTGTGCATAACATTTGGTAGTTAAAACATTGATGGGCAACAGTAGCTTATTTTCACAAAACAAGTAATGTCAATATTTAAGATATCTGTGTAATGATACTATATAATATACAAAACCAGGAATTAGCTCACTTGTCTTGTCTGCCTTTGACTAAACATTTGAATATGCACGCTGTCTAGTTGCTGACACGAAGGTTGAATAAACAGGGTGGGAAATGAAAAAGCATAAGAACCCAAGGGCACCCAAGTTCCTGGGTGAGTGCATTAAATTATGTTTTTATTATGTTATATTATATATTATATGTTATATTTTTCTGTTAGGATATTTTCTGAAAACATGCAACTGTAAGTAACAAAATGTATAACATTTAACGTGCCAAACTGTAGGAGGAAGCCTGTATAATGAGGTTAACTGAACGGAGGTTTACCTCAGGCCTGTAGATTCGCACCTGCAGGCTGCATGTGCTAGCCTAAAAACTATGTGTTGTATCTGAAATTTTGAGTATATATAGAATGGAGGACCTAAAAGAAGAACTCAAATATTTTTATTACCTGTGTGAGGTTAAGGAAGCAGAAATATCACAAAAGTTTGAAGGCAGAGTGTGACTGGTGGGAACTGAATGCAAAAGCCAGCACAGCAAATGCAGCCTGGTGCATTATAGAGGGGTTTAAGGGGCAGACCCCCTGAAATAGCTGAGAGCCATGGAAAGCACTGCTACACAATGGCCGGTGTCAGAATAGTATGGCAGCATAATGCAGGACGAGAATAGGCTGCTTCCGCCTGGGCCCTGGCTAAAACCATGAGGGGATCAGGATGGCCCAGGGCTTGGGACATCCCAGCGCAGCCCGAGAGCTTTTTAAACAGCAATGGATGGCCTGTGCCTAATGGGGTCAGCAACAGAAAAAGGCTCATTTTTTGTGTAATTTGGAAAGTGGAAAGTCACCTGTGAGTCACACCAGTTTCCCACACTATGACGGCCATCCTGCCTCAGACTGCACACATTCTGTATGTAAAATCTGACATTAGGCCAGAAGTCAGTTACGCATTATTCACATCAGGTGTTTAGCACATGGACGTTCTTTTTAAGGAAGTACGGATAAACTGACTGGACTGTGCTCTTCACAGTTTGATGAGTAACCTTAGGTAAGACTGTGAATTAACTTGTTTTACAAGAGTTTAATTTTGTCAATTTATAAAATTGCTTCTTCATTGTGTCTTTCTGAGCAGATGCACAGAAGAAAACAGGTTGTAAGTGAAGCACATAAATTGATTCCTGACTAACACACTGCTACACATGATTTATATGTGATGAGTGTTGGAGCTGTCATGTGGGAACACATGATGATTCTGGGAAACTGAACAGGACCAAATCGAGGTGCATATTTTACACATATGTTCAGGCTACACACAAATGAGCTGACAGTCATTTGGATAAACCAAAGAGGATGGTGGTGTAGTGTGTCTATACTTCACATAACAGCTGCCATTCTCACCCGCCAACAATAAATCATGATTTTTAGTGAATTTTACGTTGTAAGCTCTATATTATTGATCATGTTTTGACATCCAAATATTTCAAAATGTGTCTATCCCCTGACCTCAACAGCTTTACTCTCGTGTGCTGAACCTTCTGCTTGTCAACCAGCCCCCTCCCTATGGCATACTTCAAAAGTCACCATTTGTATAAATAGATTTGTAACACAAACGGGGGTGGTGGTGGACACACTCCACCAAACAACACTTACCGGCAAAAAGCAAATCCTAAACGACCCCGGTTCTTCTTTTCACTCAGCTGTCTGTAGTGGTGTGGCACAGATCCTCTCTGCTCACAGATGTCACTTCTGCTTCACACGGAGGAGCTGGAGCTGTGACAGGATGCTCTTCCTCTGCTCTGACTGAGCCTACTCTTAAAGTTGGTAGTAAATGTGCTGCCGGTCGCCTTGATGCCTCTCTTTCCCCTCCCTCAGAGAGTAAGTGGGGGTGGCCTACCGACTACAGCTGAAGTACACACAAGTAAATTATACAATACAGGCCTGCCCTCTGCATTACATCCTTGTGCTCTCAGACTGGCATGTAATGGAAACATGACTTAAGAAACTGTTGTTTAAAATAATTTAACTTGTAAATCAAATAAATATAAAACAAATAAGCTCACTTTGCAACTTAAAAATATGGGGTAAAAAACGATAGCAACATTTTGAATAATTATTAAATACTCTACCAATTGTTAAATAAAAAAAAGTTATCGTGCCTTTTGAGACACAAATTATTTATTTGCAAATTTTTTTCCTACATAAATTCAACACTAAAGAAAATGCAAACGCATTTATCTTATCAAAATAAATTTTATTCTAGACCTTGAGATCAGTCAGATCAGGAGGCTGCACACTGCAGCTGTGTGAGAGTACAACAAAGGTGAGGGCAAAGACAACACAAAAATCTCCAAATTTGTATTTACATGTTCTGTTATAATACATGGACAATTAAATCCCAATTTTATTTTTGTTCATTTTTGAATAGATAGCTACAAATAAACTGGAATTACAAAAGTTTTGAGAAGTACAAAACCTTGAAGGGCTCTCTGACATAGCAAAGATAGAATTACGTTAGTACTTTCAGTAGGAACAAAAAGATAGCAAACACATTTGAATGAAGTGTAAAAAGCTTTTTGTCTAAAAACAATGCATTATAAAATACCATTCGACCGTCATAGACATCATTTGGAATAGTGTCTTTGTGGTACAGTCTGATTGCTGTATTAAAGCAAACTTCAAATAGTCTTGTACAAAATACTTGAACACAAGTGACATTCAGAGCGAAACCTCAGATACACCGAGACGCAGTGGATATGAAGCTGCTATAGATGGTCTCTGTGACATGAGAGCTGACATGCCAGAAGATGTCTCAACTTTGTCAAATTCAAATGTGACATGGCTCAGCATTTACTGTTTCTGATACATCTGAGAGGAGCGTTTGAGGATAAGATGTGTGTGATGGCTTTGATAAACACACCTCCCTGTTTGTCCATTTAAGTCTAAAGTGCAAAAAGAAGCCTCATTTTGAGGGCAGCTCTTTACTGGCTATGACTGTTCAATGGTATTTTATAACTAAAAAAGCCACTCCTCAGTCGTGACTCCTGGTGATGTACAAGAACATTGCCATCTGTATTCAAACCGTCCTTAAGGTGTTAAAATGTATGGTAAAACCACTCTTAGACCATGAGTGGTATGCAAAAGAATCCGTTGAGATTGCACAGATATATTTTTCTAATATGTATTTAATATGCAGATACCCATGTTACATCAAGTCACACACTGCAAGCCAGTGCTTTCACCCTTCCAGACAACCTGCACAGACCTGTCTTAAAAGCACCAAGTCCAAAAACTACAAACAAAAGCAGTGTCTATCTGTGCATAGGCCTAAACAAAGCCTGTCTTCATAGAGCACGAGGTAATGCTGAGCAACAACTGTCTGATCACCGCGACCCAAAGCAGGAGCTGTAGTGCAGCAGACAGGCTGAGCTCATACGGTTTGTCCACATCTCAGTATGTTGAGAAAACGATCTGCCTGATGTTTAATGACCAAGCCGGAAAACAGGACACAATTAGAGCAGCTTAGTCTGATTATCATTCAGCATTGGTTAGCAACAAGCCATTAATTGAGGAAATAAGCACAAATAATGACAATAAAATGTCGAATAGATGCAGTTAAAGGCCTGTCTCCAGGACCTACTCACACCCACTTACGTTTTCTATTAGTTTCTGAATGACACCAGGAAATGTGTCTCCAGTACTTTACTAAAAACATCCACACAGCGTCTGTGACAGCAGAGGCAGGGACCATCCCAACCCTGAGCCCCTAATCACCACTGAGTTCAACTGTTTGAAGTATTTGCTATAAGAACCAGGATAAAAGGTTGCGCGCATAGGACACTTTACCATTAACTTAATAGTTCTGTTAATGGCAACACCTAAGAGAACCACCTGAATAATATTACAGCTAACAAACCTTTTATTCTATGAGCTCTACTGTACATGTGTTGAACTGTTTTTAGTGAAAAAACCCAACCCCCCAACATGAAAATGTAAAAGTTCAGTAAAATCCAAATGTTAAAAGAACAATGTTCACAGGACACTCAGTGCTGACATATGCAATATGCACACACCAACAGAAAACAAAAAATAATATCACTCTCATGTTATAAGAGGGATCCAAAAAGAAAGTGTGATTTGGTTTGTATGAGTTGTTTCAATGAGCGCATAAAAATGCTGTCGCCTGGTCAGTGACAGTTTAAAAAGTCCGTACAAACCACTTGTTTGTCTGATGCATGTTCGATACACACAGTGCTGTCTGTAGTGTACAAAGAGGGACTTCCATTTGGCTTAAAAAACAGACCATGGCATCTGATGGGATTACAGCAGTGTGACGGACAGGCAGGGGCAGTCAGTCATTTTGGCTATGTACACATTCGTAGTCGGTCCATGGTTCCCCCAGACCAGGGTCATTTCCTCAGGTCTAATACACAAACCTGAGACAACAAGAGAATACATGTCATTAATACTTTGATTTCCCACTATGTCAACCCTGAAAGACCTTACACTGTGCCTATGATGTTAAAGATTTACAATAAACTTAATTTTTTTACTGAACTGTGATTATCATGAACTTCATTTTAACCTTCTGAAATGATATACCCTAAACAAATTTAGACTTTGTGGTTCCATAAAGAGGCAATCATTTATGCTTTTTAAACAGCAACATTTCAGAAATAGTTAACATTTTGATGACTTTGAGTTTAGGGTCCACCTATTAACCATTAACTAGGTGCTAATTAGCATGCTTGTTAGTGGTTAGTTAGCTCTAAATTGGGAATTATAGAGCACCTATTAGTCCCTTATTCTGTCTGACCATAATCTACAACTAATTAGCAACTAACTAACATTTTCTCCATAATAAACTCATAATTACTGCTCATTAGAAGGAAGTAAGGAAGTTGTTGGGCATAAGTTATGATCTTAAGATTTTTGGAGTATAAACAATTTTAGGGAATAGTACCACAGAAAGCTTATTAAGATCATAATTTATGTCCAACAACTTCCTTACTTCCTACTAATGAGCAGTAATTATGAGTTTATATAGAGGAATATGTTAGTTAGTTGCTAATTAGTTGTAGATTATGGTCACACAGAATAAGTGATTAATACGTGCGTTATAATTACCAATTAGGAGCTAATTAACCATAAACTACCATGCTAAATAGCACTTAGTTAATGGTTAATAATGGACCCTAAACTAAAGTGTTACCAAAATTTCAGAAGAAAGACTCACAGATCCGTCAGACGCACTGGCTCCTACTTTGTCCCCTGTGGCATTCCAGCAAACCTCGAATATACCTCCTGTCCCACGGTAGCTGTTGACCAATGCTCCCGTCTACAACAAACACACCATAAGGATATGTTTCTAGTGAGAAAGATAGCTTTGTCAATAGACAAACTGCACATTAAAAAGCATGTTTCCACTAGAGCAGTGTGGTATGAAAAAGGTCACTAAATACAGGTTTCAGGTTTCCTAAAGTACTCGAAGCTGACTTTCAAAACATGAAATTACATGCAACAGAAGGTCAACTAATTGCTTTTTCTAGGTGTGTTCGCTTGACTACGAAAAACTGGAACAATTGCAGTTGGACTGTTATGTTTTAACTACATACTTAAATAATAAATAATAAATTTGGACTCTGCCTCTAGTGTTACATGTGAGGTTAGAAAAAATATTTTAGCACTGCAGACCTGAGTGTTCCAGATGTGAACACACTTGTCAAAAGAGCCACTAGCCAGATGTCTGCCATCAGGACTGAAGGCCACACTGTAGACGGGCTCCTGGTGGCGGGTCAATGTGTGGATGCAGACACCCCGCTCCACATCCCAGAGACGAACTGTGGAGTCAAATGACGCACTGGGACAGAGGCAAGAAAATAACAAGGAATGGATTAACACCTGCATGACAAAGATTTCAAGAACAAAACCTTTACACATTGAAAAGTTTACAGTGTTTCCCATAGACTAAAGCCAGGGTTTCCACCCAAAAAAAAAAGAAAAAAAGGCCGTATTGGAGATGTTAATAAACATTGCGCCTGTAGCACCCAATCATCACTAGGGAAAAACTCCACCTCGGCATCACTGGGGAGGGGGGGGGCCCTCCACACCGTGAGAAAAACTTTTGTATTTCCCTACCGGAAAACAGCCTTTCTGAGCATATCTGGGGGATATTTTGATGTATAAAACACCATGCTAAGGGATACCTTAATCCGGTTATTCTCCGTAGTTTTTCATAATCTGAGGTCCCATGCATTTGTGACAAAATTATTTATTTACAACTCTCCAGCAAACACACGTAACAATCTGAATCACACTGAATGCGTTGTGTGTGCAGTACATCTCTGGTGCGGTTTTCTGACGGACTCCAATTCACACCGAGTGCGTTGCGTGTTCGGCACGTCTCCGACCAGAGCCAGCTGGGAGACCACGATTTCACGAGAGAGGAGCGAGTTTATGCTGAAAGTTATGAGTTCACGCAATAATCACCATGTATACAGAGAACTGCAGATAAAAAGTATGGTAAAAAGCCACGTTTGCCTCTGACCACGATCTCTTGTTCATTTAGAGATTATCTGGTGATTTAACCACAGTCGAAGCCCAAGTCACAAAAATATATACTTCACTTCACATACTTTGGGTAGGGACGCTGCGTATATAAATACTTTCATTTTACTCACGTTTAATGCTGTCCAATGTCGTCTGTGACCCCGTGTCCTCAGTTAAGATGTAACATTTACAGCGATGTGAGCGAGAGGCTGCACAAGCGTTTTTATTTTGAAATTTACCAGATCCTCTTCACTGGACCCGGGTCTGACTTCCTGTCTGGCTCGATCTACTCTGTTCAACTTTATACCTGACGGATCCGGCATCCGGCAAAAATAGACTTGATACATATTTCTGACAGAGCATCGGACACGGAGACGTACTGCAACGCAGCCGTTGTGAACTCACCCATTGACTTGCATTGTGTCTATTTCTTGCAGGAGTTGTACGGGACACGCAACGGATTCAGTGTGAATTGGGCTTTACTAGTAACTGCACAGTATGAGGTACTAGCTGGGGTAAAATAACATTTGATTGGCTGGGGAAAAATGTCCATTTACCGGTCAAAGAAAGGGGGTCGCGAGAACCCTGAAAGCATATTATAATGTGAAATAATAGCCGTAACAACTGATTCTCACCTGGCCAGCATGAGGTTGGCACTAGGATTATTGGTCCCGGGGCCTGTGGGGCTCCACTTGATTGTATAGATTTCTTTACTGTGGGCTTGTAGATCATGAACACAAGAGTCCTGTTTCATACTCCAGATCTAACACAAACACAACACAACAGGGTTATTATACAACAAAAATCAGTAGATTTATAAATGTGGATTTGCTCAATTTGTATTTGTCTGACCTTCAGTGTCATGTCATCAGAACAAGAGGCCAGCAAACTGCCTGTTGGATCCCATTTTATGGCATTCACCTCATTCTTTAAAGATGAGAAATTGAACTGAATCATTAAAAAATCTATACAATACTTAAAATAATAAATTGCTATGCAATGTTAAATATAGAAAATAAAAAAATAAATAAATGAATACAAAAAAATAAAATCTGAGCTTGAACTTTTTTTCAGAGATGGAGGAAGGAAAGGGGAGTTAACTAAAACATTAGGGGTGTAACGATGTAATTTTTGTGTTTTAATGAAATAAAATGTTATATTAAATTTTTTTTCACTCTGTTTTACTGGACATAACCCCGGCTGTGATGCTACATTCGAGAGTAAACTTTTATTATTTTTGGCAAAAAGCTGCTGTATCGATATGAAGATGTTGAATCTTATTGTTCTAAATTAGCCAATATCTTTCTTGAATCGTATTGAAAAAATTCTAATAGATATGTATCGCATTGTAGCAAAAACACATCGTTACACCCCTATAAAATATGTTTTCACAATTCAAATATCCATAGGGCTAAAAATAAGCTATGTTTATTATGACTATTTAGGCCACTACATTAAAACAAGTTGGTTGACTGCATTGGTTAATTGGCTGATGAACAGTTTGTGGGCTTTGATTTCAGTGAAATGGCTCTTTACACCAGACTAATGTCTTACCGTGTGCCCCTGAAAGGTCTTGACTGGTCTGTCCTGGCCCAGTTTACACACATGTATGCACATGTCCGTGCTGCAGGAGGCAAATGTGTTGTTGCTTTGCCAATCTACGTCCAGGGCAGGAGCTTTCAAGAGGAACATGTTACGAGTGAGTTGATAAATGTTGTTTAAATGTTTAAAGGTACTTTGCGTGATCTGTAAAAATAGTGTTGTGATAACATACAGATGCCATTTAAAAAGCAAAGTAGGACCCGATGACATAGACAGCCATGTTTATTGACACTAAGGCAGAAACAGCAGAAAAAAAAGTTTCTGATTCTGTCACTCACCTGAGTGGAAAGGAAACTGCTGTTTTGCCTCTCCTGTGTGAGCATCCCAGATTATTGTAGTCTGTTAAAGAATGAAAGTTATACATTAAAATAAATGCTACAGTAATTTTTACTATCTTAAATGGTAAATTTTTGTAACTACGTGTTAATAGTGTGCATAAAATAAATGAAACCCTTGGTGACGTCAAGTTTAAGCCATTAATACATTAATAGGTGGGGCACTTGTAGTTTACCAATACCGGCAATTTTTGTTGTCATTTTATATGCGTGCACTAGATGGCAATGATGAATAGTGTGAATAGTTTTTAAATTTTTCATGATCATATCTCAATAAACTGAAGGCTTAGTCTTTTTTTGTGGCCTATGTGCTTTTATCATGCTAACTCTGTGTTTTTAATTCAACGAACTACTACAACAATATCCTAAAAGAAAGCCAGTATTTATGATCTCACCTTGTCTACACCAGCACTGAGAATAAAGTTTCCTTTCTTATTCCACTTGAGCGCAAATATAGGACCTTTATGCTGCCCTAAAGTACTCGCCAGGTTACCTAAAATGGAAAAAAGGTAGAAAGTTATAAAAACATTTACAGTTCAAGAGTGATTAAGATTATAATTGGGGGTTATTAGTAAAGATACCATCTTTTGTCCATATTCTTGCAAAACCATCATATGAACCTGTAGCAAGTAACGTGCCCTCGCTCTGAAACAAAAATAAGACTCTTCAATTGAACAGCTATGACTGGCATCACACAATATTTGAGAATGACTTGGTAGGTACTAGAGGTTATATCTATCGAGCTAATTATTGCATTTTTTAGACAATTGTCCATTGATTGATTTTTGCACTTTTGGTCAGGCACATGCACGGGTAACCATGTGACTGAAGAACCCCAGCTTCCCCAACCATCTTTGAGCAGTTTGAGCATTTTAGGCTGAATGAAATGCCTTAAATTGTACCTCCTAACTCTTGCTCCTTAAAGATGCTATGAGCAGTGTATGTATATACTGTATATATGTATATGTAGGTTTTGCTGCATTATTAATGTGTGCCCACAAGTGTCTGTGTGAGTTTGTTTGGATGCTCAGCTGATCTAAAAATCAGCTGTTCTTAATTGGTGCCTGCGGTGCCTGGGTCTGCATGCAGTGGCTGCGTCCGCATAAGGTGCAGCCAAACCAGGTTGAAACACAGGAGACTTAAGAGCAGACAGCTCCTGCAACCAGTTTTGACACCGTAAAACGAAGAAAAACGTGCACAAGAGAGCAGAGAAGACGATGTAGACAGGTGCTCCTCTCCTAACACACAGACATGGGAGCTATCACTTTCACTTTACATTAGAAGTCATTTGGTGCGGTTTGAGCCACGAAACGCATAGTTTCTATGAGACACGGGGATGTTTCACAGGCTCCTGGTTCTTATACTTCAGGACACATTTGTGTTAGCGTGTTATCTCGAGCTGGTACATGGCCTACCTAAAAGCTGAGGCTCTATGTCCTGTGGGTTCTGGGAGTACAGTCAGATATAAGTACAACCAGTCACCTTCTTCTCTCCATGTAAGAAAAGTCAAATACAGACACACTTCTGGCTCTGAACTTTCTTAATGCTTTTAAGTTAAATGTTAGTGGCTTAGCTCTAGCTCCATTTGCATTGGCATTTGCAAATAAACACATTGCTGCACCGTTGTTCTGTCCCATGTGCTCCAGGAGCAGGCAGGGATACAGCAGGGACTTAAAGCAGCACCCAGGGTAAGTGTGTGTGTTAGTTATAACCAAGGCTTAACATAAAAACACTGCTAGAGTTGTTGTTTATTGCAGGACAGTAGCTGTAAGAGCCTTAAATGTTTTGCTCCTCCCTCTCATCGGCCCATTTTCCCAATCACCAGTCAATCTATGTTTAGCCACGATCCGCCAATCACCGGTGGCCTCTTGATCAAAGCACCGTCACATAAAATACAACAATTTATCAATATACATTAATATAATATATAAAGCCTCATGAAAAGAAAAAAAAATCCATGGAGCTTTTTCTATAACTAAAAACAGAGCTAGTGGAAAAGATCCAAAGCCTTGCACAGTAAAATACTCACATTCCAGTCGAGTGAGGTGACATCTTTGTTGCTGGGTACGTCCTGGCCTCCTTCCCGAATGCAGTGCCTCAGAACCAGCTGAGTGGACCCACCTGTGCTGTTTTCACTCAGGTTCCAGATTCGTGCAGTGGAGTCCCCAGACCTGTAAGAGGAAGTGCATGTTACTTTCAGCTACTTTTAGCAAGGATCAGGACAAAAAGATATATAATGACAGATAAACAAAGGTCCAGTCCAGATATTGATTTTGTATTCAATTACAAACTTGAAGCACAGCCTGTCCAGCCTTGTGATCGTTAGCCAGCATTAAAAACAAGACACGTGCAAATGGCTTGATACTTACAATTATAATTACAAGCTGTATATTGTTTAAATGATCATTTATGTAATTACTTCTGCATGTACTGAATAGAATAAGTCATCTCAATTATACATTCAACAATAGGGTCATATCATATGGCATCCCAAAAAGTTTACATTTTTTTAATTTAACAAGTGACACTCTGCTATGTTTATGAAGGGTCGACTAGTAGAAAATTTGCTGTGGACAAATTAACTAACCCGGAAGCAAGCAGGTCGTTCACTGGGTTCCAGGCACAGATGAAAACCTCTGATTCATGGCCTCTCAGGACCATGGCTTTACTCTGGGGAATCTCCACATCCCTGTCCACCTCCATCATCTCTGAATGATGATCTGCAGAAAAATTATCTTTAAAAACTTAAATCCTAATGTAAAATTAAAGCTGAAACTAGATTTTCAGCTAGCCAAGCACAATGAAAGTTTGTAGTATTTTTGTTTCTTATTCAGTTGTGGATTCATGTTTGGAGATGGCTCTATGTAAAAGTGATTCAAGAGGTGCATGGGCTAGCTTACTGGCTAAAGTGTGCGATCCATTTTCTTCACCGTTTGCAGTGCCCTCTCCGTTCTTGGTGCCTCCCTGTGTCCCACTGCCAGTCGCTGCCTGCTGCTGCGCCATCTTGTCCCTGTATGCCTGCTGCCTGGTCTGGACCACATCTGGCATCACAGCATCGATCAGAGACAGTGACTCAATGGGCCGCCCATCAAACAACGTCCCATCCTGCAAACAGTATAAGAGCTATGAGTACATGATAAAAAACAAAATGAACTGCTGGGGATCTTTTTAATCATGTATTATAATAATTTGTGTCATCAAGGCCTTATTATTAAGATAAAAAAAAAAAATAGCACAACTACTTTTAGAACTAGCACACACTCCCATCGAGTATTGGTCAACATTTATTTAGTCTGCCAGAGAAATGAGGAAAGTGTCTTTTCAAGGACTGGCAATGTCTGCTTTGACAATTAACCACACAAAAAGGACAACATAAATAGCAATGGGAAAGCAAAGTGAAACCCTGATAAATACAGTGGCAAGCAAAAGTATGTACCCCTTTAGCATTTTTTCTTTATTGTTGCCGTACAACCTGGAATTTAAATGGATCATTGAGAGGTTTATGTCAGTCACTTAATATCACGACAACAACTATGAAAATGCAAAAAATGTTTTATTGTGAAGCAAATTAGAAATATGACAGAAAAATAGAAAACTTGAGTGTGCAAAAGTATTTACCCCCTTTTTAAAGAGGCCCCTAAATGAGGGTGTTACTCACCCTCACTAGTCACAGAAATAGATAAGTTTGGCCTGACTGCAATTCAACAACGTCATTATGTCACAAAACACAATTTAATTCATCATTACAGCATGTAAAAGATAAGGAACCACACCAAACCTGTCTAATGAGGACCATCTAAAACTCACAAACTCAGCAAGGAGCGCATTCATCAGAGAAGTAACAATAAGACAAAGGTGACCCTGAAAGAGCTGCAGAGCTCCACAGCAGAGACTGTTGTATCTGTCCACAGGACCACTCTGAACCATACACTCCACAGAGCTGGGCTGTGTGGAAGAGTGGACATTGCTTGAAGAAAATAATAACAAAACATGTTTTGTGTTTGCCAAAAGGCACATGGAAGACTCCCCAAACACGAGAAGGTGTGTCATGTGATGTAAAGTGACTGACATGAACCTCTCAATGATCCATTTAAATTCCAGGTTGTAAGGCAACAATAAAAGAAAAATGCTAAAGGGGGTATGTACTCTTGCTTATATTGTCTATACATTGACAAGATGTTTTACAAGGCACCTTAACTGAACTTAACTTCTGTTTGTTGTAATGTTTAAGTATTTTGCAAATTGGTCTAGGAAAGCAGGAAAGGAAGCTGTGTTGAGTCAATGGTATGTCATTGTTTCTGGCTGTGGTTTGTACATTCTAATTTACACTGTAAGCGTGAGGTGACTTTTTCAAGCGGGCAAGCAGACACTTTGACTTCACTAAGTGTTATAACATTTTTATTTAATTTAAATTTAATTAAAAGCCTTTTCGATAACTGCAATTCCATCAGTGTTTGTGATGAGGGAGGCCCGTTCATTAGGACTCACACTGAGATCAACACTAGACTAGTAAACTTTTAATGCTGCTTCACTATAATTAAACCTCAAAAGAAGCCTTACACATCCCACCACAAACCTCCATTTAAAAAACACTGCCTCACTGACTCTCACCTCTCTACTCAAGCTGCAAATGTGTTTCCTACAGCTGAGTCTGTCCAGAATAAACATTCATAGTTCTGTAATATTCACATTCATTGCCGCTGGCGCTCCTCTTCACTTTCCCAGCGCCACTTCTTACAAACATGCCTGACACTTAATGATGTACGTGAGGCTATCGATTTATAAAACATGCAGTTTTATGCACCAGCATGTACTCATGAGAAAGTTGAATAGGGTTTAAGCTACAAACTATGACTTATCTGTAGCAACGCTCTTAGACACTTTGGCTAGTTGCAGCAACTTGTGGAAAGTTTTGTTGTCTATCCTGGCGCATGCGCACTGTAATGTACAGGGCTGTAAGCTGTGGAGTGCGCTGCTAATACTGCAGGCATTTTCTGCGGCTATCAGCTAGCGATCTCTGTCACTGAGCCTGAGATTGACCACAGCATGCATGCGCAACCCTCCAAAACAAGCTGCTCGGCTGTCTGCTTGACAAGCCCTAGGCAGAAATGATACACCATGACTCCGCCTCCATGGAGGTGAAACTGACAGAAATTAATGATTGTTAACTCACACCAAAAGCGACAAAATCTCTTTCCTAAGCTCAGTTTGCTCTTCTCATGTTGCCAGCCCCTCATCAGGTCGCTGATGAGGGGTGGGAGGTTTCAAATGCGACTTCTGTGCCTGGACCAGTCCCTCTCCAGAGTCTGTCAAATCTTGTTCCGTGATATAGCGGTCGCTTCAGCGATGTCACTTGACATTTGCATAAAGTTGACTTCAGTTCATCTCAAAACTACGCTCATGTTGCTTGATTTGTGCTGCTCAGTGCGGTCGAGACGTTTGTCGCCTCAGAGCGCCAGCTTGCATAGGAAATGAATGGTCACTGGTCGCTTCAATCGCTTTTGGTGTGGGTCTACCATGACAGAGAGGAAACTTGCCTAGATAGTACCTGGAGTGGCCAGCAACGCGCAGAAAAGTACGCAGTGACTGGAAGCCGGTAATAGACTGATTCACTATGGAAGTGAACGGCAAAATGAAATGTTTGGAGAGATATGGATTTAATTTCATTATAATTTTAATCTGTGTGTTTTTTAGATTTAATTGACACTGCTTGCTTTGCTTGCCTCACTGCACGCCCATGCTGTAAGCTATGGGTGAAGAAGTGCAAATTAGACCATACATCTGAAGGTTTAAATGAAAATGTAAGGATTGTGCATGGACCTCATTGATGCTGACTTCAGCCTCCACATACTGCAGACCCTTCTGGATGATGGATATAAGGGCAGCAGGGGGCACCAGAGCTCCATTGATGTTGGATTGGCTGATGTGGCTCTCTATGCCAAAAGTAAATGCTGAGTGGGAGAAGCCTAGAAGAAGCACAAATTAATAAAGCAAACATTATATTTAAAGCTCTAAAAATACATATAAGGTATAGTGACAAATAACATACCTGACTCCTGCAGGTATCTGTAAACCAAAAAGTTAACCTCATCACTGCTTATGCTCATTTTTAGTCCTGGTGATCAAACCATTGGGTCAGCACAGGATAGGAGCCTGTAAATAAAGCCAGAGCTCAGAGCTGGTGACATGAAGTGACATGGAGACAGAGCTGTACTATAAAAGGAATCCTCATCTCGCTAGCACATTAACATTCTGTAGTAACATAAATAGAGAGTAAAAAGTAACATGACATGGAGGGCATAGAGCCAGGTGTACGCACAGAGTTTTGTGTTACACTATGAGACACAGCACACTACCCAAGTGGCACAAACAAGGAAACCAGAGAAGTGGTTAAAAACATTACCTAGCTTAACCTAAATATTGCAATTTAAACAAAAAGTAATAATTACCACTTGATAAATGAGAATTACTTTAAGTTACATTTTTGGCCATGGATGGCTACAGACTAAAGGGTTATTCAATTCCGCTTAATCCATAAATGGACATAATTACAAATTGACTTGAAACCTCAGCAACAAAAGAATGAAGTCAGTATGTATCCTAACTGTTTAAAGATACTCTGAAAATAAACACAGGTACCAAACGAGACAAAAGTACAACTGTCTCTACAATACTAGTGATATGAAGGTGAACATTACTCATTACTTATATCCCAAAAGCTGAGCTCTAATAAGAACTAAAGCAAAAGGCCTGGCGTTCCTCCAAGTCTTCAACAATCCCTAAAAAGGCCTACTTGGCATGTTCCAGATGAACTGGAGACAGGAGTTTTTAATATGCCTTCTTGTGCCATCATAATTTATTTATCTGTGCAGTAGTCCTTTGTTCTCTTCTATGTGTTCATATTTTACAGTATATTTTACTTTCTATTTTTTGCAGGATATATTTTCTAACAATATTATGGTTCAAAATGACTCATTGTTATAAAGATATTTGTATTCTGTGGCGCGCTTACAGTAACAAAAAACCTTTGACTGTACACAATGGTTTGTTGATAAAACACTTAAAAAGTGGGACAAAAAATATAACCATTCATCAAGTTACACAAGATTAGAACCCAAGGCTGATGAACAGTTTAAGAAAAACTTAAAGCACATGGGTCAATTTGAGAATTTTAAACAATCTTTGCATTAATGTGTACAATGTCCTATACTAATATTGGCACCTTTGGCAAATATGAGCACAGTTGTAATGTGCGGCAAAAAGTTGTTGTGCTTCACGGAATGAGAAGTGCAGATTAGTAAAAACACTGAAAAAAAAAAAAACTGCCAATTTCTTACTCCGGGGCAGTAATTAAAAAATTTAAGTGAACTAGATGTTACCAATCAGCCTGGAAAAGGATGTGTGTCTATCTTGTCCCAACGCACGGTCAGGAAACTGGTTATGTTACAGTGGCCCAAAAATCACTGCATGAGAACTGCTGAAGTAAGTTGTGTCTTGGAGTCAGAAAATCTCCAAAACTACAACATAAAGTTATTTACATCACCACAAAATGATTGGCAGGGTTTAAAAAAGTAAGGGTGCTCCGATCAGGGTTTTTGAGGCCGATCACCGATCACCGATCAGCCTCTGCTGTGATCGGTCGATACCGATCATGGCCGATACCGATCACGTGGTCTTCAATGTAGTAATGTATTGTATGCAGGCTATTATTAGTTCCATTTGAAAAATACTGTAGCCTTTGTAAATATAAAAGAACAACAAAATTCTACTTATTTTTGTTTTAGAAGAGGTTTTGTTGCATTATTGGTCTTTAATGTGTGCCCAGTGTCTGTGGCTTTGTTTGAATGCTCCTCTGATGTAAAAATCAGCTGTTCTTAATTGGTTCCTTTAATGAGAGTCCGCGGGTGCAGCGCCTGTGTCCGCGTAACGCGCAGCCAAACCAGGTTGAAACACAGTGGACTAAAGAGCAGACAGCTCCTGCTGCCAGTTTTGACAACGTCTGAATGAAGAAAACGTGCAAAGAGAGCAGAGAAGACAACGATGAAAGGTGCTCCTCTCAGACACACGGACACATGGGCTGCCTTTTTACTTTCTCTTTCCATTAGCAGCCATTTGGTGCAGTTTAAGCCACAAAACGCACAGTTTTCTCCGCGCAACAAGACACAGGCAGACTCTGAACTTTCTTAATCCTTTTAACGTAACTGTTAGCGGGTTAGCTGTAGCTCTATTTACGTTGGTGTTTGCAAATACACGCACTGCTGCGCCTCGGTTCCGTCCCGTGCGCTCCTAAAGCAGGCGGGGACACAGCGGGGACACAAAGCAGCGCCTCCAGGGCAGGTTTGTGTTAGTTATAACCAGGGCTTAACTTAAAAACACTGCTAAAATAACGCTACTGCTGTTTAATCAAACCGGAGTTGCAGGACAGTAAATGTGAGAGCCTCACGTGTTTATTGTAATTTGATCGGCCCTTCTGATCGGCCCATTTTACCGATCACCGATCACTCTATTTTTAGCCATGATCGGCCGATCATGATCGGCGGCCGATCGATCGGAGCACCCTTAAAAAAAAGCCTCTACTTTCATCCAGAAACCAACTCAAGCATCCTCAGTTATCCAGACCTTTAATGTTCCTTTGCATTGTATGAATGAAATAAATAACAGAATAAATCACAGAAACTACTGATTTTAACTCACAGCTAGGATGGAAGGATTTAGCTCAAAAAAAAAAAAAAAAAAAAAAAGGTCTTTTATTCAATATTATTGTGTTTTACGATTGTAGAAGATTGGCACACCATAGGTATCAGAAAAAATATCGCTCAGGTACTGGTATTGAAAACCAGGTGTTGTTTAAGTACTGGTATCGAAAAAATCTGAACGGTACCCACCCCTAATCCAGACACTACTTAAACTTCCAATAGGATTGTGTTCCATGATCAGATGAAACCAAAAAAGAAGTTTGTGGCAAGAAACAACAGAGCTGGATTTGGAAGGAGGCCATTTGGAAAAGTACCTCATTCCCACAGTAAAATATAGTGGCGGGTATTTCATGTTTTGGAATTGGGCATCACAGTTTACATGGCATCATCAAATATCAACAAATACTAAACACAAAGTATTAACTTACAGGATGCCAACAATGGTGTATTTTTTTGTTTGTTTGACAATAACAACATAATTTTTTTGTAAATATTTTGAGCCAAATTTTTAAAACAAACAATTTTTTTTGCTTATATTATCATGGGTGTATCAATATTAGTGGAGGGCAATGCATATAAGATTAAATATAACAGTTACAATGTAATACACTACCCATGTAATCATGATGTTTTCAAATGCCTGCCATAGCATTTGTGTCTTCAGCAAGAATTGTTGGGCCCTGTAGAGAAATAAAACCAAAATGAACTGTTAATTAATGTAAATATTAAGACAATTGAATTGAACTGAATTAAAATTACAGGCTTTTCTAAAAAATAAAATAAACATCTTTTTACAACATGGCAAGCTTTGATAAATATTTTGGCAGGCTGTAGAGGTTTTACATAAAAACCTTTACAAACCCTACAAATATTTGACTGTGTAAAGAAAACTACAAGGGAGTTATGAACAATAAGGGTGTGTCCACTTGCAATGTGAAACTAGGTCAGGAAAGCTGGCAACAGACATTTTAGGTATGCACAGTGTAAATTCTTCTGGGATGAATGAAATTACATATATGGCACTGATTAAATTTAAGGTAAGGAAACAGACAACAGTAATTTTAGTGAATAGTCATTTTAACGGCCAAATGAACTGACAGTAAATTAATACCAGACAAATAAAAAAAAAAAAAATGATATTCCTGTTTAAGTGACCTACATTAGTCCAGATCGTATATAAATAAACATCTGTGTATCTTTACGACAAATTAGCAAACATGCATTGAAATAAGTGTACGTCATAACTTGAAATAAGGTCGTTTAAGGGGTCTAAAAAATGGTGTTAGAGTACTGTATTTCTCATTAACAAACCATTCAATAAAAAGGTTGACACAAATCTATGTTAAGTTTAAATGCGGCATGACAATTGTCCACATGTCACCTGTCACTAAAGGACACACACAAGCAAATTAAATTAGGATCAGACTTAATCTGGTCTGAGAGGGAAAACGAAAATCGCATAGCCAACTTTAAATATGCATTCACACTAACTTTATATGAAGCAGTTTACTAAACTTGACACCACTGAAATAATGTTTAGCTGGCATTACTGAGTGCTAGCTGAGTGGCGCTAGCTCATTGGCTGCTGTGGCCGTACCCTTCACCACACGCCACTTAGGCATGGTCCTGGAACAATTTGGATTTTATAGATGGACGTTTAATCTTCACAAACCCAGCTTATAATATTTTCTATAGGGCATTATCTTTATAATAGCTCGTGATTCTATATATTTGGCAAGCACGTGTGTTAATACCAGCGGTTAATATTAAAATAAACCGCTAACATTAGCAGCTAACCCTAGCATGCTAAGCTAATGACAGAGCTGCTACATGTTTGCCACATACCTACTTTGGTCAGTGATTTTTAAGGACGATATCTTCCGTTACTCAGGCAACTTGATCATATCATATTATCTTTTAAATTGTAAATCTGTAGCTTTTTGCAATTGTATGCACTATCGTAAGGTTATAAAATTAATGCTAAAGACAGGCGGTAAGAGCCAGCAGCGGCTTCAGAGACACTCGCCACAGCACAGTGACCTGTCAAGAGAAAATGAGCTGCCTATAACTACTGTTATTTCAAAGACTCTTTTTTAGCATCTAACGAATGTACCGCGTCTGGTGAGGACTTTATATAACTCCTTTAACTCACGTGTAGTCCCTAAAGATTATACCAATATTTGTAGGTAAATCTGAAGGTGGTGTGAGCTTTTAAAGGTATTATAAACGCACATGACTAACCTTTACTCAAAAAAATCTCTTTGGAAAGCACAGTGTTCGTCGCCGTTCATTAGATACTAGTCGCTGGTAAGTCTGGCTGGTTTATTATCTCTTTGACCACGACAAACTCGATCAATGAGACACTAATGATATATACACCTCTGAAAATTGGTTGCGGCAAGCCCCACCCCCACGAGCAGCAGTCATAACAAACAGCGTCCCTGTCCCATCCCCCACCCGGCTCATTTTGGCGTGGCAGGTCTTTACTCGCTGTAGATTAATGACACCCTCCCCCTCCGCTCTGCTCAGTCATTCAGACTGGGAAAGTCAACAACAGCCTTACATCATCATTTCAATCTGCTTTATGCACATCATTAATTCAATACAACATGTTCACATATAAATCTAAAGATTTATAGCGTTAATGACAGGACTCCAGGAAAATCATTACAGCTTCCTTTTATACACAGTGTTGTTTAATGTAATACTAGAACATAATAACATAATAAACCAGTACCACTGTCCACATCTGTTTGTTTGGTTGTTAGTATGACACAAAAGACATTTATAAACATATAATAAATAATAACAGCATGCAACCCATGATCAATCCTACTATTTATAGTAAATCAGAATGAGCACTATTGCGGTTGTGCAAATTAAATGCTTTAAATTTGACAGTCATTCACTGTAAAACCTTTTGTTTTTTCTAATAACCTAAAGTTTTGTTTGACTGTGTAGCTTAATGCTACTATAAAAGTGGCAATATCATGTCATGGCCTAAAATGCCAAAATTAACTTTTGGCATCTTTTGTCTTAGTCATCTTTATTTCTTATGTCAAGCTTCATACAGTGAAGTATGCAGTTGAGTAGATGCAGACTATAACAGGTCTCATACATAGCACACTATGTATTAGTATCATCAGTCAACTGCAGTAAAATGTTGCTAAGAATGTAAATATGTGCTGGACAATTTGACACTGAGCATTACAGCTGCTCAATCGTAGAAAGCTTTATTACCACCTTGGCAACACTGGTGCTTACTGATATGTGTGTTATATACTGTATAAGAAAAGAACACACAGACAGCTTACTTTACATCATTGTGTTGAATGCATGTCATTCAAGATTCAAAAGGTTTATTGTCATGTGCACAATGAAATTCTTTCCTTAATGTCCACACTGAATGCCACATAAAGTTGAAGGTATAAAATAAACAGTAATAATTTAACAATAAGCAAAAGGACATTTAAAAGAAGCATGCAGAATACAATAAAAAATATAAACTATGCACAAGTATATACTTTACATAAATGTGCTCCATTAGCTATTGTGCAACAGTCAGCAGTAAATGAGTCATTGCGACAACAATAACATAAACAGAAGAAATACTCAACAATACTTTGTAGAGTGCAAGATATTTGAAAGAATTTAGAGAAATGGACAGCCATGAAGGAACTGCAGCTCCACTGCATGCTCAGCACAAGGTATTTTTAGATCCAGAAAAAAAGAAGAAGCAAAATTGCCTTTAATCTCTCCCCTGCCATGATTTTTGCCTTATAATGCCTCTTTTCCTTGCTCAGTGTGGGATAAAGTTGTGTTTTCAAGGCTAGATTTAAATTCAGGCTAAAATTAAAGGGTATGATATTTCAGCAGATAAGAGCTCTGGTGTTCTTTACAGAAATGTCTCATGATGTATAGGAATCAATTGGGGCTTTGAGGAAATGGGATCACTACAAATTCAGGAACTGACGCTATCACTATATGGGACTAGTTTTTTTGTTTGTTTTAAATCACTTAATAATACAGTTGGGATGGCTCCTCTGCAAGTGTTTGTCACCAGGAATACATAAACAACAGAAGGTTTTTAGTTTTATTGTATGACTATAATATTTTAATAATATTTAGGATGTTGCTTCTGAAATAACAGTATGCTAAATTATACATGTTCAGAGGGGGCATAGTCTCCCTACCATGGCCCTTTTTCTGCAGCACTATTTAAAGGACACAGCAATTGTTATTTCTAGACATTACAAAACATATGAGCCACTAATTCATAAACATATAAATACAATCGATTATCTCTGAGTGTTAATGTATCTTTCTTATTTTTATATACTATAAAACAAAATAAAAGTTGCACTAAAAGTTGTTGCTATTAAAACTTTTTTTTCCAGTTTTAACAGTGTCACCATATTTACCAATACATACATTTAAGTTATGGCCCTACATGAAATCTGATCCTTGGCTATGACTGGACATTGGACCATGCAGTGTTTTCTCATACTGAGGATCTTAACCTGACTTCTGAACTGATGACTATGACTTAGGCTTAACTCAAACTTAAACTCAGGCACTTGTAAGTGACATTTGTGTCTAGTTTGCTTTTTAAATTGAAAGCAGAGACAGTGCTGCACTATATGTAAGACTGTATGCAAAACCAACATAGCCTACCAATCAACAGGCCAGTGTATGGTGACTCTGATTTTGACTCACCATCATTTCATTTCAACTTGACTTCAACTTTGCTTTGGACTCAGCTCAGGATGACTTGACTTGAAATTGTGTTGGTCACTCGGATTTGTTGGTGCTCCTACAGACTGGAAAGGTTTACAGTCTACTTTAAAACTCCCAAATCTTGTCCCTTTGGATAATTTTGAGTCTATTTTGAAGGACCTGGAAATGTTATCTCTCTGTCTTTAACTCCTATTTCTCTTTGTTTTATTGTATTTTGTATGACATGTGGGTTGTGTTGTTGACGCCTCTTGGCCAGGACTCCCTTGAAAAAGAGATCTGTGAATCTCAGTGGGACTTTCCTGGTTAAAGAATGGTTAAATAAAAATAAATACAACTTGGACTCGACTTGGACCAGCCTTAGGTGAATCATACTCGGACTCAAAGTCTGAGGACTCGAGTGTGACTAAGATTTTGATACTTGACCCTGCAATTTATGCTTTTAGTTTCAGCAGGTAATTTCCTGGAACCATAGAGACCCCTTGTGGCCAAATGCTCTTTTACTCACTGACATGCACAGGGACCACCTCATGAAAAGCTAGAGGTGCTCCACATACCTGCCATTATTTGGTGTGTATGTCCAGTCTTGTCCTTACAAACATAGCAACATGGCCGTCCCAGAGGCAGCCTAAGCCAGTTGCTGTGTTTGGATGTTACCACTGAGATTCACTGTGACTCCTGTTAAGTATGACGACATTGTGTGGGGAACTCATATTACTTCCACAGGTATGGTTGGCATCCTGCACACTTGGGGTAAGAGTTTAAATAAGAGGTAGCCAGCTGCTGTCCCAGTGAGCCCAGAGTATGTTGGAATAGCCTCTGCTGACAACTGTAACCCAAAGAGAGGATTATAATAACAGCCCCAGGACAAGAGGTAGGGACCTGACTGAGTGGACATCTTAGTACTGCTATTCCAACAGAGCACACATTAGACACACTTAAAAGCTGCTAGGGCTTATCATAATTTGGAAGTGGAAGAAACAAGGTTGTAGGAGAGGCCAGAGTGCACTGAAGGGACAGAGGGCATAGGTTGCATGTTGAAAAGGAGACACAGAGAGTACACATAGGATTTATTGACTCTAAACTTGAGTACACATACAGATACAGTATAGCGCTTTTGAAATCCCTCACACATGACAAAGCCATTCAAATGATTTATAAGAGCTGCTATAGTTTTGAAAATAGAAACTAAGTAACATGAGGTGACCTGATCAATGTATGCATCTATTTATTTTATTATTGCTGTTATATTTTAGATGATACAAAAGACATTACAATACCAAAGATGTTACATCAAGACAACAGTCAATGAGAGTTTGGGTGTATGATCTGATCAATTTAAAATTTAAATTTTGCAGAAACAACAGGTAAAGTTTTTTTGTTTGTTTGTTTTTTCATGTTTGAGTTATTTTGGGCCTTTGTCCTCCCTAGCATGTAAGTTTTAACATTAAAATAAACAAAATGTATTAAAACACTTATATTATTACAGGCTGTCAACTTTTATCTCTAGGTTTTTACTTAAAATATTAATTTCAAAGGCTATTTTCTCAAAATGACTACAAGCAATTTTCTCATCTTATATACTGTAAGTAACTATATTTCAGGCTTTTACAGATAGATTTGTCCATATATAATTCCTGGTCTGATTTATTAGACATTTATTTTAAAAAACACGGCAGTGATGGATTTTTTAAGGCTATTGGCAGAATTCACTAATTTACACAAAATATCACCATACTTCTAAAAAAAGAAACTTTTTTATCTATGTTAACAAAATAAACCAAGAAATTTAAATCCGGCTCGATCCAATTTTTAAGTTTTATTTTTGGGAAATGTATGCAAATTTGTGAATTTGTGCATTATTGTACTGTACACATTGCCTAACTTGCTCATATTATCGTTAAATCACACAAAACTTGCAATACATTTTTTTGCATATTGATGATATCTGGTAGTTACCCAATTTACATAGTGTCTCACCTTCAGTGGATAAAATTATACATTATAAATTTGTGTTGCAGCAGTTTGCTCTTGACTGTGATGTATAGTGTGTCATAAAGTGCATTTTAAAGGCAGAGAGAACTCCAAGCACATGGCGTGAAAGCAATAATCACTGGAAGGACAAGGCAAAAATACATCCCGAGACATTTTTCATCAAAGAGCGCGTTGATAGCTGGCAGCGCTCTAAATGCCACTGTGCTGCAGAACATGAAAGCTAAGAGTAAACACCTACGAGGCAAAATGTGTAGGATCAAAACCTTTCCCAGACACAAAGCCAGCCAAATGACATCAGGTAACTTCCATTCTGTGTAGTTTCATTTCACCACAATAAAAATCCAAACATCCACTTCCATAATTATGTGGCTTGCTATATGTCATTTTAGACCATCACCAATCATTTGGGTTTTGGGCCCTGGTTAGAAAGCAGAAGCTACAAGAAATACGAAATTTAGATCTTTAACCATAAGGTTTCCTTGTTATATCTGCTTTCAGGATAAAACAAAGAGATATTATAGAGTCTTACATACAAAGTGGAATATAATTTCATGTCCATTTGTTTCAGAATTCTCTCTAAAACCAAATTGTGGATCTTACTAATAATAAGCCTACTTAGTTTTTCTTAAAAGCTAGAGTTACTTTTTCAAAACAAGGTAAATAAATGAACTCAAAATTAAACCGACAAGTAATAACATACACATGTATTTTCCTCATATTCACAAAACTCTCTGCAGACATTGTAGTTAAAGTAAATTAAATAATTATATGAACTTATTATGAAATTGTTTGAGTTTATATACTTAAATGATTTGGGGTGATTGATTTTCCTAATTAATTTGAAGTGAATTAACTTGTTGGGTTTTACACACAGTAAAAGCACTGAGTTAAACTAAGCATTTATTTTTTAAATTGTGAGCATTATGGCTTACAGTTAAAGAAAAACACTTTTTATCTAATAAAATTGCAATATATATTCATTATAATCATCACACTGAAAATTAAAAAATATTTGAAAGTTTTTACTTTGATTTTAAAATATTCAATTACCGAAAAAAAATCTACTTTTTCAACTATATTCTATTTCATTTGTGTAGTTTCAGACATAACACAATGTAGTTTTTTACAACTTCCATATAAAAAACATACTGTCTATTTCATTGTCATTGTTTGTTGCTTTACTTCTGCCATAGAACACACTGCAAGGTCAGACAGACAGGCTGGTGCTCAATATATCATTAGCTGGGCTGTCACTGGTCATTCCCTATAAGTTATTAGACAGGAAGTCACCTCGCTGTAAGCCCAACCTCGGTGCCATGCGAGCACTTTAATGCAAAGACTGCTAAAGTGTGAAGGAAGGCGTTCATTCTCAAAGCTGTGTGTGTCCATCTTTAGCTGAAATCAAGACAGTTATGCGTGGAGCTTGAGACACTCAGTGAAGCAATGGTCAATGGTGTGCAGTGACGGAGGAGAAAAGTTGGGGAGTTAAAAGACAGGCAGCGTAAAATTTATGTAAGTGTGGTTTACTGTTTTGGTATGCATGCAAAAATGAGTGGAATGTCAAAGTAGACTAGCTTTTACAGTGTCCATTTAGCTGTGTGGTGTTTTTGGGACATTCCGAGGGCGTCCCACTGCAATGTTCACGCTGAAGCAGCTGTAGGAAATTACTCATTTCCAAAGAACTTTCTGGAAAATGTAAAAAAATACAATAATGTGATCCCAGGACATGGGTGAGGCTGCTGCTATTCCCCGCAAAAGTGACAACAGCCTGTTCTGCTTTGGCCTGAATGGAACAAAATGTCTGACTATAAAACACTCATCAGGTTTGAAAGTGACCCTTTGCTTCCTATGATCATACTTTGTTTTTTTTTTTACATTTAAGTAAGATATTTTACTATTTCATGCAAACTATTCCATTCAAAAAGTAAAATTCTATAGATTCACACGTACCAAGTGCAATATTTTAAGCATTTATTTATTGCATTGATGATGATTATGTAATGTAATATTCTAATTGCATAAAATAATCCAGCTACAGGGGGTCAGCCAGCCAGTGCACCCTTTGTGCCGGTCTCAAGCCCGCATAAATGGAGATGGTTGTGTCAGGAAGGGCACCTGATATAAAACTTGTATGGAGGCAGATGACTTATGTGGTGGCCTCATATATATATATATATATATATATATATATATATATATATATATATATATATATATATATATATATATATATATATATATATATATATATATATATATATATATATATTCCTAAATAACTGTATGTGTGTGTGTAGTGAATCTACAGTAATAATAATTTACACAAGACAAATACAATATGATACATAAATACAGACTTTATAGATAATTTTTTGATACTGTATATGAGGGGCTAAGGCAGCATGTGATGTACCAAACTTAATATATATATATTTTTTGTACAAAACAGTAGGGGGGAAGGTGACAGGAGAATGACTTGGTGTTGACAGGAGCCCTGTTGCACAGCCACACAGTAGGTATGACTCATCAGCATTAACACCTTTTATTTGTGACTATCAATCTTGTTGTTTACTCTTTGGGGATGTCTTTGTGTTCAAAATGTCATGTTTGCTTGGTGTTGGCGAGCACTGAGTCCGTTGTTCATAATGCATCATAGTGCAATCAAGTGACCAACTGCTAATGCTATTGTCATAGTCTGCATGTATTTTTAATATCAGGCTGCAATATGCACCAAAGGTAGAATTCGCTAACTGCTTATGTCCTATGGTATTTTAGAGTATTACATGCTAAAGTCTGACAATTTTTGTAGGTCTTTCCAACAATCGTTACGTTCTGCATCGGCATATGAAGGTGGACGCAGATCATCTCGAAGGATGTTCTTTGTGGCAGGGGCAAAAAATGCAGGAGGAGGTGGAGGAGGAAGAGGAAGTGAAAGAAGGTAAACTCACTAAAAGACAAGACAGTTGGTGTGTATAATTATTAAGACCTTTCAATGTGTTGTTCTTATGAGGTCAATCTATCAAAAATTTCGTGAAGTGGATATACTGGACAAGAAGAATACAGTGACGGCTCTAAAGCCTGGGGAAGACCGGGCGATTCTTCTAGGTTTGGGAATGATCCTGTCCTCGGTCATGATGTACTTTGTTCTGGGGATCACTATTTTACGCTCTTATGCAGACAGGTGACATTCACTAATTTAAATTATCCAAACCTTTATGCATTGTGGGTTTTCATGTAAATGTTAAACAGTGTGTGGACAGAGGAGGGTGTGTGTCTGGTTCTCAACTCCACGGTTACAGCAGACATGAATTGTTCCTACAACTGTGGGTCTGACTGCTGGAGGGTGTCCAAGTACCCCTGTCTGCAGGTGTACGTGAGCATCAACAGCACGGGCCGTGTCAGCCGTCTATCCCACAATGAGGAGACCCAAGAGGCAAGCTTGGAGGTAAGTGCACCACCAGGAAACACTTGGAATTACTGCATCACTTCCAATTTTGACCACACTGTGAGACGGTTAAGTACATACCCTACTCTTGTTCACAGAATATTTCTTGATGAGACGAATTATTATTTATTATTGTATTAAATACCAGGGGCAGTCTCATCCATCCAAGCTTGGGTCTTCTACCAAAGACCTGGGAGCTTGAGGGTTTTGCGCGGAATTAGACTAAGATGTCCAATGTTTTTCTAATCTGTTGTAGCCACTGCAGTTTGGGGTTCACTGCCCCAAGTGCTCATATCCATGGGCAACACTGTTGCCCCCTTGTTTCCAGGCAGTTATTCTTTGAGGCTGTGGTAGTTCTCCAGTTTCCTAAGTTCCATTTTTTCCTGATGTTGCCATTACTTGGTATGTCAACCACAATGGTTTTCCTCTGCTGCTTATACACTGGCCATGCCAGCTGAATGGGCCCAGCATAGAAAGAAAGACATTTCAAACTTTGCACTGTGACTATACAAAAATTATAAAATTGTATTGCTTGGTCACTTTACAAAACACAATTAAACATTTATATTGTACAATTGAATTAAACAAACAATGGACAATCTGATTGTCCTCTGCTCTGTAGTGCTTCTATGTGCCCCGGTGCCAGAGGGACAGTTTCGCCATGTACTCCATGATCATGAACATTTCAGAGCGTCTGAAGGTCAACCAGCAGGTCTCTTGTTTCTACAACCCACATGAGCAGCAGGAGGCCATCCTTCTGACCCGACTGTATGACCACAGTGTTGTCTTCCACTCACTGCTCTGGCCGTCGTGTATGCTCACCGGAGGGGCACTCATCATCGTGATGGTAAAACTCACACAGTACCTCTCCAGACTGTGTGAAGAGATTGGCAAGATCAAGAGGTGAGAAACGTGGAGGAGCTGTAAATGCTTTGGCAATGGATTGTTTGAACTAAATGACCTTACAGTGACCGCTTGTAAACTTTCCATTTCTGATGGGACATGTGGAGCAGCTGACTCTCACAGCACAGTGAGGATGTTTATAAAATGAACTGAATGTTTCAAGATGAAAATAGGAAACACTGTTGCTCCAATGTAAAGGTTTATAGCCTATATTTTTATCTGGATTTATTTGTTTACAAGAATATCAAAATCTTAAATGTGTTGTGACCTTGAGGCATCAGTGATAACTAGACTGCATTCTTCTATTGCATACCTTATATGAAGAAATGACCAAATAAAATGCATCTTTTTCTGAACTGTAGCCTAGTGTTTTTTATTATTTATAGGCCTACCAAACACTGTATTACAGTGGCAAGCAAAAGTATGTACCACCCTTAGCATTTTTTCTTTATTGTTGCCTTACAACCTGGAATTTAAATGGATCATTGAGAGGTTCATGTCAGTCACTTTACATCACATGACAACAACTATGAAAATGAAAAAAAATAAATAAATTGTGAAGCAAATTAGAAATATGACAGAAAAACAGAAAACTTGAGCGAACAAAAGTATGTACCCCCTCAAGTTAGTACTCCATAGAACCACCTTATGAAGAACTTTCAGCTCCAACTTTTCTAGGATAAGTGTTTATGAGCTTGGTTCAGAAAATCACTGGGATTTGTGCTTATTCTTCATCTAAAAACAGCTCAAGCTCCTTCATTTTGGATCCATTGTACAGCACAGTTTGAGTTGTCCCAGTCCCTACCAATGACAAATTTCCCCACAGCAGACACTGCCATCACCAGGCTTCACTTTAGAGAGGGGGGCACAGTCAGGTGCTAGGTTTGTGCTACATATAGCATCTTTCATTTATGGCTCATTTTAATTGTATCTGGACAGAGGACGTTCTCATGTTTGGGGAGTCTTCCATGTGCCTTTTGGCAAACACAAAACATGTTTTGTTATTATTTTCTTCAAGCAATGTCCACTCTTCCACACAGCCCAGCTCTGTGGAGTGTATGGTTCAGAGTGGTCCTGTGGACAGATACAACAGTCTCTGCTGTGGAGCTCTGCAGCTCTTTCAGGGTCACCTTTGGTCTTATTGTAGTCTCTCTGATAAATGCGCTCCTTGCTGAGTTTGTGAGTTTTAGATGGTCCTCATTAGACAGGTTTGGTGTGGTTCCTTATCTTTTACATGTTGTAATAATGAATTAAATGGTGTTTTGTGACATAATGACAGCTGAATTGCAGTCAGGCCAAACTTATCTAACTATTTCTGTGACTTCTGAAAGTGAGTAACACCGGGTCTCATTTAGGGGCCTCTTTAAAAAGGGTAAATACTTTTACACACTCATGCTCTGATTCTGTATTTCTGTCATATTTCTAATATATATATATATATATATATATATATATATATATATATATATATATATATATATATATATATATATATATATATATATATATATATATATATATATATGTATGTGTGTGTAATTTGGAGCACATGTTTTAGTAGTAAATACGATAACACTTCCTGTGGATTCCCCAGCCCCAAGACAAACCGTCCTGTCCCGCTCTAGCTTTCTCTTTGCCTGGGACAGAGGGAGGGCGGGCCGCCGAGATGAGGAGCAGCTAGCAGACATCGAGCGAAGCAGGCTAACAGAGCGGAGCTAATAGGCTACCAAAGTACAGAGCATCATGAAGTATTACAGACTCATCCTCCCATGGACCCTCGATATTACTACTAGGAGCTAGTAGTGTATTTTGACAATAAGCCGGTGCTGCCCTGAACCCTGCTCGCTGTCGTGGATGGATTAAGGTCGGGACCAGCCCCGCACCGCTGGAGCTGTGCAGAGCACGAATGGGACTCTCTAAGCTACCATTAGCCGCGGCTAAGGACTGTAACACGGATATGGTGCTGGCTGAATAGCTTCAAGCTAACCGGTGGCGTTAGCTAACTGACCAAGGTAGCTTTATATTTGTTTTTCGTGTTTTAAATTTAGTTGATTCATTCCGAGCAGATGCCCAGAGAGTTACCAACCTACACGTTTTTGCCAGAAGTCTTTTTAACACTAAAAAGCACGTGTTTATGAAGAAGGTGTAACTTTAATATCATAAATGACATTGATAAGCTTTGTAAAGTTTGCTACTGAAAGCTAAGAAACAACAGCTAACTCGCTTCAGCAACGAGCTAACGTTAGTTGACCACTGTCAAATCATGGGGGTGTCTTATAAACAACATTTCGGAAGTGTCAATGTTAGACATTTCATTATTTTATTACTGAATGTATATTAAAATAATAAGTCTATTAAATTATTAACTGGATTAATGCTAGCAGTTAGTTGAAGAGTTAACATGGTTTGTTGATAGCTTACTGGAGTTGTTCTAAGAATGGGAAGCTTTAAGTTAGCGCCTTCACCCGATGAGCTCTAAGTCTGGCAGACTACATTTAGATATGAGATTGTCTGCATTATCTCTGTGAATAAAATAAATATAAACATATTGTCCCATGTCTCAAGACATATCTCTAAAAACATTCATATGTCCCAGTTATCAACAAACCATGTCCCAGTTGTCCCTATTTTAACTAACAGAAAAGCATAGGACACTTAAAACACATTTATCAAAATATTTGTGTCACAAAAATAATTTACAATGTCACTATTTTTATTAATAAATTGCCATTTAAATTTAAAACCTAAGCCCAAGCCTCATGTACTTTAATTACATAACAGAAAATTTTATTGATTTTGGACACTTTTTGTCACTTGGTAAGTTCAAATGCACCAGGATTAATGAAAAAAACTGTGTCCCAGTTTTTGGGTCTAAAAATCTGGTCACTCTATGATAACAATATGTGTAAACTAAAACAGCATGTTTTCACACATCACTTTCCTCTTTTTATGTTTTTCAGTTGGTTCTAAAGTTTAATTTCTAATCATCGGGCTCTGAGAAGAGTGTCTTCAGGCAGAACCATGCCTCCCAGGCCCTCCTCAGGAGAACTATGGGGCATGCACTTGATGCCCCCCAGCATCCTTGTGGACTGCCTTTTACCAAATGGCATGATCCTCACATTGGAGTGCCTCCGGGAAGCCACACTGATCACGGTCAAGCATGAGCTTTTTAAGGAGGCCAGGAAGTACCCTCTCTACCATCTGCTACAAGAGGAGAGTTCCTACATCTTTGTCAGTGTCACTCAGGAGGCAGAACGGGAAGAGTTTTACGATGAAACACGGAGACTGTGTGATCTTAGGCTCTTTCAGGCCTTCCTCAAAGTCATTGAGCCTGTTGGCAACCGAGAGGAGAAAATTTTAAGCCGAGAGATTGGTATGTTTTTTTTATTGTACAATAATTGGTAAAACATAATCTCTAATATGGGTTTTACTTAAGCAAATTTGATTTATGCTACACCCTTGCATTTTTTCACTCTTAAATGCAACCTGTTGTTTTCTTTGTAGGTTTTGCAATTGGTATGCCTATTTGTGAGTTTGATTTAGTGAAAGACACAGAGGTTCAGGACTTCAGAAGAAACATCTTGAATGTTTGTAAAGAGGCTGTTGACCTCAGGGACAATAATGGGCCCCACAGTCGAGCGTTGTATGTCTATCCTCCAAATGTTGAGTCCTCACCTGAACTTCCAAGGCACATCTATAACAAGCTAGATAAAGGTATAATTTTGTCTTGGTTATGTGTTCTAAAATATTTCTTCCATGACTAACTTTCTCTTTATTTGTAGGTCAAATCATTGTGGTAATATGGGTTATTGTGTCACCCAGTAATGACAAGCAGAAATACACACTGAAAATCAACCACGATTGTGTACCAGAGCAGGTCATAGCCGAAGCCATACGAAAAAAGACGCGAAGCATGTTGCTGTCTCCAGAACAGCTGAAGATGTGCGTGCAGGAGTATCAAGGAAAGTACATCCTCAAAGTGTGTGGCTGTGACGAATACTTACTTGAGAAATACCCTCTGAGTCAGTACAAGGTAATCTAATTTAATCCCAGCTTGGCCCCACCTGATGTTGTTGTATTCACATTACATTTTCATTCAGTCCAAACATGGTTGACATTTAAAATTAAGTGACATTTTTTGATATACAGTATACACATATTGCCTGGAAAAAATTCTGATTAAGGTATAGGCACATCAGTGTAAAGATGAATTAAGCCTTTTTGCTGACCTTATATCATATAATGTTAACATTCGCAATATAGAAATTGTACTAATAGATTTATAAAAATGCAAAATCATTTAAAACCTCAAAATGTCACTTTGTCTTTAACAGTATGTGCGCAGCTGTATCATGCTAGGACGAATGCCCAACTTGATGTTGATGGCAAAAGACAGCCTTTATTCCCAGTTGCCCATGGACAACTTTACTATGCCCTCATATGCAAGGCGAATATCCACAGCTACGCCTTACATGAATGGGGAAACAGCCACAAAGTCTCTATGGACAATCAATGGAACACTGCGGATCAGGATACTGTGTGCTACTTATGTCAATGTCAACATCAGAGATATTGATAAGGTAAACACAGAGTAATTAAATACTACCTGCTGTAGGCTTGCTGTCATCTCAGTGAGTGCTACAACTACTACTAATAACACTAAACACTACTACTACTGTGAATAATAATTGCAAATAATACTACAATTATTACTACTGCTATCGCGATTAAATTTCCTCTGCTACTATTACCACTGCAAAGTAAACTCACGAATTATCTAAAAATAGAAATGTCTCAAACTACTGTATTTCTTTGTATGCGGTCTTAGATCTATGTTCGGACTGGGATTTATCATGGTGGAGAGCAGCTGTGCGACAATGTCAACACTCAGCGTGTGCCCTGCTCAAACCCAAGGTACCACATCAAACAAATGCATACATTTTCACTGTTGTTTGTTAATTTGGGGTGTTGATTATTTTAATAAGTTTAAGTGATAATCAGGACCCACTTTTCCTGGCTCTCTACAGGTGGAACGAGTGGCTGACTTACGACATGTACATTCCAGACATCCCCCGTGCTGCTCGACTCTGTCTCTCAATCTGCTCTGTCAAAGGAAGGAAAGGGGCTAAGGAGGTTAGTTGCATACTTTTCTTTGGTCATTTTTAGACTTTATTAATAGGATAGAGTATGGTAGGAAATTGGGGAGAGACATTTGTCAAACTGTCGGAGTCAGGACTTAGGTAGGCTGTAGTTGCCTTTTGTAGGACAATGACAAAACCGTGCCGTTTTGTGGTCTGTAAACCAACAACAATTTAAATTTATTTATGTATTTTGCTCACATCATTTAAGCAGGTTTAAAAATATACTGGATTGCAGAGTGCATTTCACTTGTTCCTTAGCTTCTAGCTGTTGACCTTTTAATCATTTTCATACTTTGGCTTGCAGGAACATTGTCCCCTGGCCTGGGGCAACATTAACCTGTTTGACTACACACACACACTGGTATCAGGAAAAATGGCTCTCAACTTGTGGCCTGTTCCCCATGGCCTTGAAGACCTGCTTAACCCTATTGGCGTCACAGGGTCAAATCCAAATAAGGTGAGCAAAATGGTTTAGAAGATTATCCTCCATTTGTCCTTCATCTACATCTGAATAGATAGGAAATAAAGAACATTAGAGGAAGATCATTTTTAAGTGCTTATTTGTTGATTTTTAAATGTACACCATGAATGCAGTGTTTGAGCGCTTCATTATCTTGAATCATCTGCAAATGACCTTCAGGACACTTGACCCAATTTTTTATTGGCGCTGCTAACAGCCTGCAGATGTTCATCTCAAGATTTAAGTCTTCTTCATTTAAATAATCAAGCTTCTTATCCTACCTAATCCCAGGTAAAAAAAAAAAAAGTACAAAATAATGTACTATAAATGTACTTAACCACAATTAAGTACATTAGTAGCGCACAAAATTTTTGTGCACTATTAACACAATAGCGTATTTAAAAGACAATATTTTTAAATATTTTACTTAAGTAGTATTTGAGTGTGTTTTTGAAAAGTGCACTTATTTGTACTAATACTTAAATAGTAATTTATTGATATAAATTTAAAGTATCCTTTTTAAAAATATATTTTAAATAGACTTTTCACACTTTTTATAAAATTTGACTTAAGTGTGTTTTTAAATAAATGCACACATTTTTGCTAATGTTTAAATGTTCTATAAACACATTTAACTTTAAATTTTGTTTTAAAGAAAATGTAAGTATAATCTGCAATAGAATTAGTCATGCTTATTTTAAAGCTTTTTTTTTTAATACTTGTAAAAATTATACTTTCCCAGGTAAAAATAAAGAATACTGACGTGTACTAAATTTAAGCACATTTAGTACAAAAGTGTGCTAAAGATTAGTATACAAAGGCGTGTTATTTTCGGATACTATTTTCATACTTAGTATACTTCTGATATATCATTAGCACAACTTAAGTCACACTTAAGTACAGTTTGGTATTCTTGACTGTGTTTTTTTGGCACACCATTAACATCGACTTTAGTGTATTTCATTTGTATTGATTTTAATAATGTTTTGATTCTATTTAAAGTGTATTAAAATCAATTCAAATTAAATATACTAAAGTTATACTAAAGGTATACTTAAGTTGGTATTATGGTCTACAAAAAAGCATAGTCAAATGTACTTAAGTGTGACTTAAGTTGTGCTGATGATATATCAGCAGTGCACTAAGTGTGATAACAGTATGCGAAAATAACACACTTTTGTATACTAATCTTTAGCACACTTTTGCACTAAATGTGCTTAAATTTAGTACACTTTATTTTTACCTGGGATTACACACATCTTGTACTTCATTGATTTATCTAACACTTTCAGTGACCTTTCTTTGTCTTCCACTCTCTTATATTTAGGAAACGCCTTGTTTGGAGCTGGAGTTTGACCATTTCAGCTGTCCAGTCAAATTCCCAGATATGACCATTATTGAAGAACATGCAAACTGGAACATATCCAATGAGCTTGGCTTCAATTACTGTCACACTGGCCTTGTAAGTTAGTCTATAATGCGTCACAAAGCATAAAGATGGCAAGTTGGGCTAATGTGTCAGTGTTTATTTTTATCCATATGTTGTGTATTTTCTGATAGAGTAATAGAATAGCACGTGACAACCCCCTCACGTCCAGTGACAATGAGCAGCTACGGCATCTGTGTAACAGAGACCCTCTTTCTGAAATCACTGAGCAGGAGAAAGACTTCCTGTGGAGGCATAGGTAACATACACACATTGATACCACTATGTTGAGCATTTAATCACCAAAGATGGTAATTTACTCTTTATATTAATAAACACTTTTTCAGACATTACTGTGTCAGCATACCAGAGATCCTTCCCAAAATCCTCCTGGCTGTGAAATGGAACTCCAGAGATGAGGTTGCACAGGTGAGCCCAAGTTTCTATGGCTGGCTCCTTTGTTTGAAAGGATATTATTGAAAATTGACTATGTTTATTGTATTAAATATACATGACATACATGATCTTGTGTTGAGGTTCAGAAATGTAAAGCACTCATATTTGTCATCTCATTGTTTCAGATGTATTGCCTTCTGAAGGACTGGCCTGCTATAAAGCCAGAACAAGCCATGGAGTTGCTAGATTGCAATTTCCCCGATCCAATGATCAGAGATTTTGCCGTCAAGTGCCTCGAGAAATATCTAACTGATGACAAGCTCTCACAGTACCTCATTCAGCTTGTTCAGGTGCGTTGTGTATGGATTTGGCTGTTCCTAGAGTACATGCCATCCTTTGGCAAATTATTCTGAATTGAAGTCTCTAAAGGACATTTCCATTTTAGGGGAGTAAACACATTTGAAAATGGATTGGATAATTGCAATTATGTGCACAACTTTGTGCTTTTAATACATTTTGCATTAACATGTTAATACCAGCATTTTTTCTTCCTGAAAGAACTATTAAAGAGATAAGACAGTTAGCAGTTGCAAGTTATAATGCCAGTTAAATAACAAAATGATTGCCAATCATGAAGCCAGCGATTAAAATTAATAATTTCAGTATTTGTTTGCACCATTCATTCATCCAGGTTCTAAAGTATGAGCAGTACCTCGATAATCCCCTTGCTCGCTTTCTACTGAAGAAGGCATTAACCAATCAGAGGATAGGACATTTCTTCTTTTGGCATCTAAAGTAAGTTCTTTAAAATTATCCAAAAGTGACTTTTTGTGTTGCTTTAAAATCAAATTGACAAGTCTTAAATGTGTTAAATACAAAGCTGTTTTTGCCTTTACATTGCAATAAGCAAATGTATATATGTGCAGGTCAGAGATGCACAACAAGACTGTGAGCCAGCGGTTTGGCCTGCTGCTGGAATCCTACTGTCGGGCATGTGGCATGTACCTAAAGCATCTCAGTCGACAAGTTGAAGCCATGGAGAAGCTCATCAATCTGACTGACCTCCTCAAACAGGAAAAAAAAGATGAGGCACAAAAGGTACATTGCAAACACATTTCTAACAGATTTTAACTAAAGTCAAAGTACAGTTTAGCGGGGTTGATTGAAGTCATATAGAACTCTATTTAATATATGCAGTAAATCATTTTGTATTTAAAGTTTTCTTTATTGTATTATAAGGTAATGTGTACTGTGTAATGTACTGTATGCAAAAACTTCATGCCAGTCTCCAAAGATGTAGTATTCCGGTATCACCACTAGAGGGAACACTTCCTCGTCATAACTCCTATTGTAAGCAGCATCATCTCATCGTGAATAGTCACTGTGAAGAAAGCAGCAGGGGCCTGCTTATACTGTATTTACATTTCAGCCCCACATCTTTCAGCAGTATTACTCTAGAGAAAACTAAACCAACATATATGCTGTTCTCCCCCAAGGTCCAAATGAAATTTCTAGTAGAGCAGATGAGAAGACCTGACTACATGGATGCACTGCAAAACTTCACCTCCCCCCTGAATCCTGCACATCAGCTGGGTAACCTAAGGTATGTACCAAAGATGCACATTTCTTGAATAGCTGTGTGCATCATTAAAAGTTACAAATTACAAAAAGTTTGTTTTTGTCAAAGCTATGCATTTTATCTCTGGGGACATTACATACACAAACGCACACATTTCTGTACATTAGTTTGATAACATGTTTGTTTTTCAGGTTGGAAGAATGCAGGATGATGTCATCAGCCAAAAGGCCTCTTTGGCTTAACTGGGAAAATCCAGACATGATGTCTGAGCTGCTATTCCAGAACAACGAAATCATATTCAAAAATGGTGATGGTAAGTTTAGCCTGTGCATCTTGAATCTTTCTTGCTTACTGTCTTAAGGCGCGCATCACATTTTATTCATATGAGTGCATACAAACAGTGAGTGACTGGGAATGCTTTAAGCATGTGGCATGACTCACTGTGAGTCTGAAAGGCATATTATGGTACACATGTACAAGTTCACCTCTGGTCTTTGTACAAGACTCATAAAGAAGTATTGGTTTAACCACACTTGATGGCAGCTGCTTGTGCATCTTCCTGCACCAACTGTGACCAAAATACTTTTGACAGCTCTGCTTTATGATGCACCAGTGAGTTGATCAAAGAGTAGCTAAGAAGCTAATACTCACTTCACTGTCTTCCACCTCTTCATCTGTGTTTGCTGCAGATCTCCGGCAGGACATGCTGACGCTGCAGATCATTAGGATAATGGAGAACATCTGGCAGAACCAAGGCCTTGATCTCAGGTAGGATCTGTACTTCACTTAGACAGCCAGGATGCAGGTACACACTAATGGCACTCAACTGCTTTCATGTTCTCTACTTTGCACCAGAATGTAGATGAGCAGTATCTCCAGCATCACCTTAGGTCATCTGTAACCAGCACAGTTATGCTGATGCTGAATTGTGATTTAAAAATGCCCAGTGAACTATGTTTGGGATTGAGCTATAACTATTTTAAGGAGTAACAATGGTTTTCCTGATTCTTGTTTCCATTTCAGGATGCTGCCATATGGTTGTCTGTCTATTGGGGACTGTGTAGGTCTGATTGAAGTGGTGCGTAACTCCCACACCATCATGCAAATCCAGTGTAAAGGAGGCCTCAAGGGGGCGCTGCAGTTCAACAGCCACACGCTGCACCAGTGGCTCAAAGATAAAAACAAGGGAGAAATGTGAGTAAGCACTTTTATAAAGCAATCTTTTCACACAGAATTTGGTGATTTAGTTATTTTATGTAAACCTGGATTTTGTTGCAAAACAATGAAAACAGACAGCTGAGTCAGCTCTCCTAACATTTTTGGTTTGTAGTACAAAGTGAAATAGATTAGCTGTGTTCTGAATTATAGTAATTGCAAATGTTAATACTGACTGTAGAAAAATCATAAATAACATTAACCCTGGCCGTATACTTCTGTTGGATACCTATATTTAACTTGGTGTGTTTTGGTTAAAAAGTAGTTACATTTTCTGTAAGATGGTGGAATTGGGCAAATTTAAGTAAGTATTTTATCCATCCATCTTCTACCACTTATAATAACTTAAAAAAAAAATAATTTAGGTATGACCAGGCCATTGATCTCTTCACACGATCATGTGCGGGATACTGTGTAGCCACATTCATTTTGGGTATTGGCGACAGACACAACAGCAACATCATGGTCAAAGATGATGGACAGGTGAGTGTCATGTCTCATAATAAGGCGTTTATTTTACAGACCTTTTCATTAACGTTTTCATTTTTTGTTTGTAGCTGTTCCACATAGACTTTGGTCACTTCCTTGACCACAAGAAGAAGAAGTTTGGGTACAAGAGAGAGCGGGTGCCCTTTGTGCTCACACAGGACTTCCTTATTGTCATCAGCAAAGGAACTCAGGAATGCACAAAAACAAGAGAGTTTGAAAGGTGAGGACCAGATATAGTAATATAATATAGATTAGGTTTACGTGACACATCATATTTAATCGTAGTTCCTCAAATTATTGTTTGATTTTGTCATAACTATAGAAAATAGGTTATTCCTGTCCTTGAATTAGACTTGTGTGTCTCTGTATTTATGATACAGATTCCAGGAGATGTGCTATAAGGCGTACTTGGCGATCCGGCAGCACGCCAACCTCTTCATTAACCTCTTCTCCATGATGCTCGGCTCAGGGATGCCTGAGCTGCAGTCATTTGATGACATCGCCTACATACGGAAAACTTTGGCCCTGGACAAATCAGAGCAAGAGGCCTTGGACTACTTCATGAAACAGATGAACGATGCTCACCATGGCGGCTGGACTACAAAAATGGACTGGATCTTCCACACTATTCGCCAACATGCCATGAACTGAAACACTCAAAAATGTAGACAATGTTTTTCTTTTGTATTCCTACAAGCATCAGCATTAGGAAAGAAACGTCATAAGGAAGCTTTGAGGTGGCTTCACCTCATCAACACTACCTATTTTTGAAATGAAGATGGTGCAAGCCCAGTCGGCCCAAACAAAACCACAATGCCACTTATTGGTAGCGTACAGATGATGTCCCAGGGTTAAAAATTTGAAAACAGACATTGTACAGCAATATATCTGTAGTTCTGTCTGCATACAGCGCACATATTCCTTTTTTTTATTCTGAGCCAAAGTACTAGAAAGTATCCCCACTACTCTGCAGTCTTATTGTACAAATAGTCACTACAATTCCAGTCTGTGTGTACTCAAAGCACTGATCCCCGAAGTATTTGGTGTATTTTTCTTTTTTTTTTTTTTTGTCAGTATTATTATTTTGGCACAAATGTCTGTTGTCCATTACACAATCACAACTCTTTTTTCCACCAGCTGTTACATTGTGAGCTGGTTACAGTTTTTGCAACAAAGGCAGGAGAAAATGTTGTGCAGTGTTTCCTTTTGAGTGTGGTGCTGTTACACTATACAAGTTGTAATACTAATATATGTACTGCAAAAAGTGTAGTTATGCAGATAGTATGTGCATTCCCCGGGCGTGCTTTGTACAGAAAAGAACTGTGAGATATGCCTGTTGACCCTGCCTTTACCAGTTCATCTTCTACCTGGTCATTTTAACTTGCGATATGTTTGTTCCTTTCTGTTTTATTCAGCATTCACAGTTATTAGGGAAAAAAAGGTAGACAATTCTAAGTGAATTTTGTCAAAACCATTTAAGTGTCCTCTTTCCGATGAATGTTTATTATACATTGCTAAAAGTCTGTTTATTTCAGTAGTTCAATTCAAAGTGAAACCCGTTTAGCACACACAGTGAACGTTAAGCCATTATTTTTTAGATAATAGTTTACAGTTGATGAAAACTAAAGTTTGGTATCCTCATACTCATTATAATCGCTTTTTCTCACCTTTTTAAATGAACTACTGAAAAAATCATTCTAATTTGGTGATGTGCGACTGTGTGATGAGGTTGTCTGTGCTGCGTTGCCTATTGCATAGACATTTTGTTAGGTCATTTACTGTTGTAGCTTTACTCAAATGGTGCACAGCAGGACCATCCACGGACACACAGTCCAGTTTTCTGACTTTAAAAATGTTTCCTGCTGTGATGAGAGGGACTCTGTACAGGATACAGAACTGTGGGCCGGACCCATTCAAACCGAAAAGAAAAAAAACTAGGCTCTTGAGAATATTTCCTCCCTGTGTGCTTCTGTTTCTCAAACTGCATTTTGCATGAGGTCCTCGAATATCTTTTGTTTGATAATGTTTACTTGAATTTTATGTCTCGAAATGATCCTTGTTACTTGTGTGAAGTATAAAAAAAGTCACAATGAAGGTAACAGATACTGATATGTGCAAATGTTTTCCTTGAATAACTACAGAGGTAATATATTTTTGTATTTTTTAAAATGTAAACAAACTCATGTAATCGGTAACCAAAAAATGGAGGAATCATGCATATCACTACAGTAGCGCATATAAAATGGCTTTTAGTTTTATATAAAAAGATGGGAATTGACAAGGCAGAGGTAAAATGTTGAATGAAGGACTTCTAAGAGGAGATCTAAATGTAAGTTGAAGCACAAATAGGAGGAAGAAGCTATTATGCATGTTTTCAAATATGTTATCCACTCATCTGTATATATTAAATAAACCTCCTCAAATACTTGCTTTAGTCATTCTCATTTGACCATGTCTGTTAAGATCAACTGTATGCATTTAATGTACCACTGAATAAAGCATTTTCCTATCATACCATGGCTATTCACACATTTGTACACAACATTCGTCTTAAACCAATCAAGGCACTGTCGGTGTAAATCACTCAGCCTTAAATTCCACCTACAAAATGATGTAAAAACAAACTTAAGGCACTGTAAAACATTTCAGCCAGAGGGTATCCAAATACATTATTTTGTATTAAAAGATGGCCTTAAAGGCATAGCGGTCTTTGTGACATTTTTTGTGTATGTGTTTTTTTTTACTCAAATGTGGGCACTAACTATTGCACCGTTACTGATGTACTTCTGAAACTTTTGTCCCAGCTGTAATTATAAGACTATTAATAAATATCCATAATTGAATTAGATGAATTGACATTCTTGATATTTAGTGCATTACTCCTGTTTTTGGGATCCACTGTCAAGTAAAATAATAATAAAAAATACTTTGTAAAATGTGTACAATAAAATGGTAACAGATAAAATTGGGTCCTACAATTAGACCATTTGAAAACTAGGGTTTACTTCAGAAATGTAGAAACACCACTTTTTCATAGGCTACATCAATGGTTCCCAAAGTGGGGTCCGGGGCCCCCTGGGGGTTTGCGAAGGTACTGCAGAAGGTACTACCCCCCCCCAGAGGCTGTCTAAGTTAAGTACATAAAAATAAACTGAGTTTGAAATGAATTACTTGCTTTATTAGTTAAATACTTGATTAAAAATAGAGTTTTAAAGAATTTTTTCCAAAGTCAATGTTTTTTGTTAGGTTTTTATAGAAATCTATGGGGAAAAACATGACTTAGTCTTTGAAGAGAAGGAAGTTTTACAGATGGGGGTCCACGTGGGCTTTTTAGAAGTTTAAGGGGGCCGCGACAGTTTTGACTTTGGGAATGGCTCTGCTACATAGTTTGGCCACTCTGTCTACCTCATCTGTTACTTTATGTAGGAGATAGTATGCTGGACGTCCGGAGCAGTGTGTACTGTTTGGCATGTCTGTCCAGCCCCCCCTCACTGCTTACATGGGAGAGGTACTGGGTGAGTTTGACCAGGCCCACCAGCAGAACCCCACCCCCCAGCATCAGACAGGGCCAGAGCAGGGCCAGCAGGACTGTCCTGAGAGAGTACTTCCTGCCCAGGATACTCTCTTTGGGGTTCTCTGATTGGTCAGTGAGGCAGGTCAAGGTAGTCCCCAAATGTGCGTCTAAGTTCCTCTTCACTTCCTTGACTTCAGAGATAAGTGTGGGTACATCCATTCGACATTTAGGTACATAGAAACACTGGGGAAACAAATATTTGAGTTGATTTTGAGCAACGATATTATAGATACATTTTACCAATCAATCTCTGATAGTAAACCCCATTATCAACAAAAGCAGCATATACACAATTTAAATGCAAATAAATAGCAATAGTGTTATAGTAACTAGAGATTTTAATCAAGTAATCTACATTTTGTAAAGAAAATTGACTTTTTTAATAAGCTAATTTTCACAACGTCTCTATATTTAGTAAAAGTATTTTACATCAGTGGTAAAGTGGTGACTGGTAGAGGTAGTAGCAACAGAACAGTAATAATAGTGGTAGAAGTAGCATTATTATTAGTAGAGTAATGGTAAGGAGGAGTAATAGCAGTTAATAGTAGTAATAGTAATAGTAGTTATAGTTAATACTATAGGTAATACTAGTATTTTGTTGTGCATAATACTTTCAAAAGTACTTTATTCTTAAACGTATACATCCAATACTTTTCCACTTTAGTTTAAATAATAAATTCAATGAGTACATTTACTTCTACTTGAGTAATATTATTCTGAAGTAACAATACTTTGACTTGAGTATAGATTTTGAACACTTCCTGTAACGAAAAATACAGTATAAATTACAAAAATCATAGTGTTTATATTTGTAATTGCCAAATGTTTATCAGTGTAAATATTTTGGCCCATTAACCTTGTATTTCCCAAGGCTTATTTATATTTATTCTGATGTAAAAGTGCATGCTTTGTGGTGTTTTGTAATCTGATACTATGATGTACTGTACTGATCCAGCCCTGTACCTCTGGAGTGAGCAGGACGGCCTCCTCGTCATAGTGCAGAAGTACCTCCTGTCCGGTCTCGGTGAGATTGACAGTGACTCTCAGACACGGGACGGTGCTCACGCCTCTGCAGTTCACCCACTCGTCCAGGACCTGAGTGTGGGCCAGGGTGCAGTTGGCTCTCCTCTCCCAGTCACTGAAACAGCAGCAGCCTGCAGCTCACTACACAACAGGGGCATTTTTTATAAACAAACACCTTACTTGGGGTTTTCTTTGTGCACACTACACAACTGTCGGCTTACTCCTGCTTCCCCTGGAGTTAAGTTTCTCTTAATTAGCTTACTGATTTTTAATGTTCTTTTCCCAAGTTGGTGACACAGCTAAAATGCAAAACACACACTTGTTTGTGTGCAATGCAGTGTGGGGATTTAATTTCTTTCTCTAATATCACACAAGGCTATTTGCAGTTGATTATTTTAAACACATGGTAATTTATATATTTAGTAATATAACACAGCTGTGTATTGTCTAAAATGAATATATTACAAATATGTGTTGTATACTGTTGCAATTAGCTCCAGTGTTTGAATTTTGAATATGGTGCAATAATGATTTGGTAAGGATAGGAATTCTGTATCTTTGTGAGATATGGCCAAAAATTACTAGCCACAAGGGGTCAGTAAAGGAACAAATGATTAGTTTTATAGACTCTTTACTATGTGAGATGTACAGGCTTTGTTCAGCTAAATTCAACTTAGGTCAACTGTAGGTCTGTGCGGTACATCTTTACCATTGCAAGATAGAGCCAATGTCTTGACAAAGGTCTGCACCAGATCCCTTCTAAAGTAAAATATTTACATTGTACTGAATAAGTGCAGCTCAAATAATGTAAACATAACACAAACATTAAGCCAGCTGCACTGTAAAAAATATCTGTAGATTTCATGGTAAAAATCTGTAAAATCTCAACAGTAAAAGACCGTAGTTGATATATCGGTAAAATACGGTTTTGGTTACGGTAATTAACTGTAATATTAAAAATAAGGCAAAATTGTATTTTTTAGTTTTATTTTTTGTAATGTATACAGTATAGCACTGTTAAAAAAATCGAGTCCTGTGTTTATTACAGTTTAACACCTTTTCAAAAGATAATAACTTTAAATTTTACAGTAAATGTTGATTAAAACATAAGTCACAAACTAAAATATACATTAATCTATTTTTTTGAAAGATAATAACTTTATTTTGCAGTAAATAATAATAAAAACTCAAGTCAAAAACTGTAAAAACAACATCTGTGATAAAATTATACTGTAAAATGAAATACAGGCCTCTTGTAGTTTTTACGGTGGAATTCTGGCAACCACAGCTGCCAATTTTTTACCGTAAAATTTACAGATTTTTTTTTTACGGTGTGTCCAACATTTTGGTTTAGAGAAAAATAACTAGATACTTTTACTCAAGTTTGTTTACATTTGTTTAACTTTCTGAGTTTATTTTATATAGCATACTTTTGTTTTCAACAGGTAGGTTTTGACTAACAGTGGCAAAGTGGAGTAGTAGTAATAGTAGTAGCTGTATGATTTTTTTTTAGTAGCAGTAGTAGTAGTAAATGTAGTAGAGATGCACAAGTAGTAATGGTAGTAGTAGCACTAGTTGTAGTAGCACTACAATTAGTAGTGGTAGTGTTAGTGGCAGTGGAGTATTAGAAGTACTCACCTGACAAGTATAGTAGAGGTAGCTGTGGTGATACTAGAGGTAGCAGCAGTAAGTGCATTCTACTTAAGTTAACTTTACACTTCACACTTTTCACTTTTACTTAAACAATAATTTTATAAAGTTTTTTTTACTCCTACTTGTATATACATTTGATGCAGCAGGACTTTACAGACTTGGCATACTTCTTCCACCTGTATAAACCTAATGGCACTTAAACCTTCTTAATTTGCAATGGAAACACAACCCAGACCGAGGTTTGGCTTTCCAACTACAAAACATCAAACTGCCAGAATGTAGCCTTTATCAGCACACTATATTTAAACACTTTGATATAGGCTACCTGTTGATGTAAGGCTTGATTATGGTGAATCCGACTACAAAAAACATGAGCACAGCAAAGGCCATCATGCTAAAGCCCAGTAGGATGGCTCTGTCCTCCCCGATGCTGGACACAGACATGGGGGGTCTGGTCCGCTGTCCTCTGTGTCGGTCGCCCCCTCTGCTCCACTCCTGCTCCTGAGCCACCGCTGTATTTAGGAGCTCCCTGTGTCTGTCACACATGTGTCAGAATACACATTACATCATACTTTGTTGCATATAGGGCCACATAGGCTGGTGGTCATAATGTAATGCCTGATTAGTGCATAACGTATACATACAATTAAATAGAAGAAAAAGCAACTGTACATAAAACCTGAACTAAAACAGCTTCTCATATCAAACATCAAAGTATCTGTTTACAACCTCTCTACCAAAAATTGTAATTATGAGTGTACTGCAAGCTCACTTATGAAATGGTTATGGACACCAGGCAGGATCGATTCAATCCAGCCGAGATTCAAATTTGTTTTTGGTTCTGTCTGAAAAGATGTCATGCTCATCGGCCAAATTGATTTAGTTTTTCACTGAGGAGACAAAATGCAAACCAGGCATTTGTTTTTCAAAGTATGAAGAATGACTTTTATCATCATGTTCCAAATGAAGTCCTGAATTGATTTGCTGTATTTAGCTCTGCACAAAAGAAAATTCTGTGTTTCTGTGTGGTTTACTTTTTATTGATTTGTTTTGTGTTTCCCAAACTTTGAGTTCATTCAAGACCAAAGCAGTTACTAACCAAACTAAGTGAAAACACAAACATACTTTTAAAATTTTCTGTTTCCAGTTACGTGCCCAGTATTATTTTCTATATACTCCATAGTTCATTATACTATATCAGTGCACATCAATAATATTGTGAAAAAGTTAATGTATCTCAGTAGTTCAATTCAAAATAAAAACTCTAAAATTACACTTCTGAACATAGAAGTATTCTTACTGTGTCAGAAAACTCCCAAAATACTTGCTTAATTGCTAAGTAATATTTAAAATTTAGATTTTGTTAGGCTGCACAATCTTCTGAATTAATGGGAATTATTGCTAATACATATCAAATAATACTATAAGCTATACTTAAGGTCAAAATACACTCTAGTAAGGTTGTCTGAGATTGTTATGAGCTGCCAGTTTCAGCTGCTCTTTCCTCTTACCGTGTCTGACGCCTGCGCGCGCCCTGCAGATTGATGTTAATGGGGATGTTGAATGACCTCCGGGGAGACGCTGTGTTCAAAAACATCCCTGAGTCTATCCTAAAATTTCAAACTCACTCCTGACAAACTTCTGTCACAGTCTCAGTCTTCAGAAAGCCTCTAGCCGATCACCTGTCTCCTCTGAAAGGGACAGAAAAACACTCCAGTCTTCATTTACTCAGGAGTTGCTGCTGTTGACAAAGCTCAAAGGTGAGAACCGAGCAGCTTCCGCCCTCATGACTGTTGCCACGGAAACAGGCCCAGGTAAGTCAGGTAAGGATGCTAATGACCTCTCAGCGGACCAGTTGATCTCAGGGGCACTCAGTCATGGAAAAGAGGAGCGGAGGAAATCAGAAATAGTCAAATGTTCAAGTGTAATGGACAAATATATTACACAGATGTTTTTGGCCAAAAACAAGCATCCATTTAGCCAAAGTCTTCAAAAACAAACAGCAAAAGAGAAGATTAAACAAAAGAAACAAAAACTGCAGAGACAATAATCATTAACCATACTTAACAACAGTTGTGGCACATCCTTGCTAAAATGCCCTGTAAGGTCACCAGGTGGATGGTTTAGCAGAGGCTGGCACACACTTTTGAACTGCAAAATACTCCTGATACCTTCCATAGGAAAAACTTTGAATACTTGCACCTGCACCTGAATCCACTGGAACAGATGTAAAAGTTTACAAGCTGTCAAGTGGATAGAGAAACCCTCCATAGACATTTCAAGAAACGGTACAGGGTCCAGTGGGATTGTTTGAGGAAAAATTGAGCAGCTCTTCAGCAACATTTTTCCAAAACCTAATTATAATTAAAAACAATTAAAGGACTATGTCAGACAGTACGTGGTCGGTCCTCACTTCTGTCATATTTTACACAAACAGAAGAAATCTCAGGGAGGTTTTTATTTACTTATGTATTTATTTATTTGATATGAACATTACAAACCAGATCCAGTGTTTAGGTATTTTAGCACACATCCTCAACACCTGTTCATGTAAACATGGGAATGAGTTTTTTTTTGTTGTTTTTTTGGTTAACAAAATACAACTTCCTCTAACTCAGAATGCTTTATATTGTCTGTAAATTGTGTTTTGATGTCTGTTGAGAATATAAAAAAATCCTTTCATATAACCTATAATCAATCATTTCTTTCTTGGTCCATTATTGATCCAGAAATGTTCAAGATTTGGCTGTAATTCTTTGAGTTACCTTGTTAAGAAACACACTAACACTGGCCAAAATTGTAACTTCTTTGATAGATTAAAATGTGAGTTTCTTGGAGCATGAGCCATCTACAGATTAAAATACAGATGCATTAAAATATCTATTTACAATGCCCTTTAGAAAGAAATTTACTCTATGTTTTCTTGTCACTCCAGCCTTATTTCCAGCCATGTTTCTTGAGGTGATATGGCTGCACAGTGCTCACTGGGTTTTCATGCCTTATTCAAACAATTGTGGGCGCTTGTATTATTCATATAGTTTACTGGAAAAGCATATGGGGTCATTAACTTGGTGGCAGTTCTGTTTAACATAACAGGCCCAGGGCTATAAACACTACAGCCGCCTGAAAATAGAGCCAAACATTCAATACAATACTTCATTTATGCCACACTGAACACTAAATACTGTGTTACTGTAATACCTTCTAGACCTTGTCAAACATTATAGTTTTGTTTAATAGTGTTAAATACAGCTCAAATATGTGTAATTTTGTCACTGCTGAGCCTGCATTAAAATATGAATACAATGAAATTTATGCTATACAGGTTCTCAAGGCTCTTCTGCCTACAATATTTTTTTACTACAAGCAAATTGAGTAACTAAAATGATGTTAATGATAAAACCAATGAAAACATTTAATGCTAAAGCCTCTTTTATCAATTACCAAATGTTTATAACCAAAATGCATTTGAAAATGGTAGCAAGAGCTAGATAAGGCCTTGCTTGATGTACTGTACATGTGGAGGAGGTGTAGTGGTGTCACTGCCATACCTCTGCCTGCCAGCCAGCAGCGCCAGCAGGCTATAAGGGCATCCCACTTGTTCGTTCTCGCTTGTGTGCTCACCACTGAGCACACTGCCCACCCCGGTTCCAGCTTTCTGTGTCAGGTGGGAAACACTGCATTATTTCTTCTGCATATGATTTAATACAGTACACACTTTATACAGTAATGATGCCATATGGCTGTGTGTCCTGCCCACGGTCACCCCACTGGCCAGTTAACTCTGGTTACCTCTGTGTCATGTTATCAGCTTTTGACTTTAGATGTCCTGTTGGTCATCATGTCACTGAGCAGCTAACGCTGGTAATGTCCTCATGTCCTTCTTTGTTGGAGCTACAGTACTGTAGTGAAGCTGCTTTGTTTTTTGTTTTCTAGGAGGACCCCTCTTCCTCACTAATGTAAGGAAGCTCTCTTTCTTGTTTATATTGTTTCTCTTGTGTGTGTTTATCTTTGGTTAATTGAGTGTTAATAAGTATAAAATATGTTTTACAAATACACATTGTTATTCACACTCTGTGAACATACAGGGTTTAAATAATAGTGTCACAATAGTTTAGCAGCTAATCAAAAGTTTGATACTTTCCTCTCTCTATACCAGGGATGACCAGTGGGGCTCACGGGCCAAACTCGGCCCTTCAAGGGGTTCAATTAGGCAAGGGGGTGCTTGTGATTCAAAAAGGTTATCTAATTTAATTCTGCTGGTACACTGAATAGACTGACCAAGACTGTCTACCTAAATAATGCAATACTTTAAGGAAGTTTAATCATAGATGTGTTTGCATATGTTCTCATTACATTCTTAACATTTTTGTGTTTGGCCCTTGGCCCACTAATAAATTTCTGTTTTGGTCCTCTGAGTGAAAAAGTTTGGGCACCTCTGCTCTTTACTCTGGGTGAGACATGTCCAAAGTTATATTGGACCATATATGGTCTCTATTGCAAAGAAGAAAATATAATTAGAAATACATGTTCTTGGACATACTTATAATTGTTTGTAGATTTTCTTTTTCTTAACCACACACCCCACCCCCACCCACCCTTCGCTCTAGCTTAATTTAATAATTTGATAAAAACTATTGCTTGCCCATTATTGCCCAATTGCCCAATTACTCATCAATCTAATAAAGGACCTAGGTGGGTTAAAGTTACTGTACACAGCATGCGCTGCTCATACTGATTTGAAAACAATACTGCAGTCAAAATCAAAACAATGGTTTCTTTTCTGATTGGATGATCAGTGATGCAGTTTTAGAACCAAAACACAAAATATAGACAAAAACAACTTGGCCATTATGTAAAATATATTTTTAATTCTTAATAAATTAACGGTACCATTGTTATCAGTAAAATTAATATTTGATTTTAACATGTTTACATCATATCTTGGGACACGTGGATATTTTTTATGAAATAAGTAAGTGAAACAACTGTTTATTGACATTACATAATCAATGCCATTAACTCAGACTACACTAAATTACTGAGACACATAAGACTTTGGTCAATTTAGTGTGTGTTGTAATACTACAAGCATAACCTGTATTTTCTTGGGTTGTTGTGGGAGATTCAAGTGCTTCTAATGAAACAGTAGAAAACAGGATTAAATATGTATAAAGCTGAGTGTACTTTACCTCACCTGGAAACCTGAGACACTGCCTTGACTGTGAGGGTGATGGGGATTCAACACAACTTTATATAAAACATCAATGTGGACGACAACACTGTACTTGACTGTTTTGAATGCCATGTGATCTCCATTTTGTAACTGAAATGACCTTGTACAACAGTGGGACAAATTCCTCCTGGTTTAATTGGACGCACAGTGTCTCCTGTTATGTGATGAGGCCAGTGGACATGATTTTGGGAAAGGCGCAGACAGACGGCATATAAAAGGCAGCCTAATTTTAGAACACAATGGACAATCACAAAAAGAGGAATCTAACTTTTTTCACCATTGGACTGATTTTTATGCTGAGCGGCGTAGAGTACGGTAAGTTAAAAATGACTGGACTAAGACGTGATAATAGTCTTATATAGTCACTGTAATATTTTTGTATGCACTCCTCCATCCTCTCTAGCTGTCATTCTCCCCACAATATGGCGATACCTACAGATTTTGGAGGCCCCCCCTTACTTCCTAGGCCTGGGTCTGTCTGCCTTCAGTCTTAGTGGACTCTTAACCGGACCACTCTTCGGCTTCTGGTCGGACCACAGCAAAACTACAAAAGGCATCATTCTTTTCTCCAATGTGTTTGAGATTGCGGGTGAGTGGACTAGCATCAAGCATAACATATAATCAGTAATGTAAGTCATTCCACCACATTAACTCATTTTTGATATTCCAAAATGCATTTTAATCCCAAGTCTCAACTGAGCCTCGGATCTGCGTCATGTTCATTTCTTGCTAATAGGACTAAATAAGCACAGGCACTACAGTATTGTTATTACCACACGAGCAAGTTCAGGTTTTCAGTGCTGAATATAGTAACAGGTATATCGTCATCATAGTAAACAGACAAATATTCATGGTCAATAGTCAAAATCAAGTATACAAGCATTAAGTAGAATCATAGACTTCTGCCAAGGCATTGGCGCCATCGCACAATGGTAAAGGATAGTATCTCAAACGCTGGCTGACTAACCTGAAGGCTGCCGGTTCGATCCCTGCTACCAGAATTGCATACTGTCATTGTGTCCTTGGGCAAGACACCTTGCCTTCATCCACCTTGCCTGTATGAATGTGTCTGTGTGACTGTGTTTGGCGGTGGTCAGAGAGGCCATGTCCCAGGGCAGCTGTGGCTACAGAAGTAGCTCACCCTCACCGACTGTGACTGAGGAGAGAATGAATAATGCAATGTACGCTCTGAGTATCTAGAGAGGTGCTATATAAATTCAGATTATTATTATTATTATTATTATTATTATTATTATTATTATTATTATTATTACTATTATTATTTTCCTTTGTGCTGTAACAACCGTATAGCTTACAATGGAAAAATCCACACAAAAAGAAATTAATCATTCCTTCCTTCCTTGGCCCATAACTGACGTCTCTCAAAAATGTCATCAAAATTCAGCCATTACATTAAGTGGTTCTAAATCTGCTTTTTGCAACCTTGCATGTAGGACATAAAATTGGATCTCAAATGTGTACTCCAAACTCTCTTCTTTTACCTTCTTGTTTAACCTTTTTTACTCTGAAAAAATATATTATAAGGCTTTGTTTACGTTGCATTTATTGTGTTTTCTTGTCATTTGCAGGTAACTTTATGTATTTTATTGGATACTCAAAGTGGCTGCTGTTAAGCAGTCGACTTGTGGCAGGTGACCATTTTTCCTCACTGCATGTGCATAGTAAAGTAATATGTCAAAAGTGTGTAGACTCTGTATTTAGATATCACTTTATTGTTGTGTCCATCTCAGGTGTTGGTGCTGGGGCAGGTTCTTCCATCTTTGGCTTTTTGACTCGCAGCACTCGGCCTGAGGAGCGAGCCGGTATCTTTGCTGCCATCATGGCCTGTCGACAAGCCGGCCTTCTTGTCGGTCAGTGTCTCTGCACCTCTGTTCACATCCTCTGTAACAGCTTTGTGAAGTCTCTTTTTCATGTGTGGAAGCCACTGAACAAAACCATCAAGGTGTATTTCTTGTATTTCCTTTTTGTCTTTAAAGCATTTCTTCCTGTCTCTCTAGGGCCGGCGTTCAACTTGTTCCTACGGCTGTGTGATTTCAGACTGGGGCCTTTTGTAGTGAACAAGTATACGTCTCCAGGGGTAACAGCTCTCTCATAATCAGTGATCTGCCATTCTATGAACGACTTGTGAATACCCAAATATTCCTCACAATCTCCTTTAGGTTCTGCTGTCTCCTCTCAGGTAGAGGAATGCAAAACACCTGCAGCTATAATAAGCCATAGTGATCTGTTTCTCATGAGAAGTGAAGTCACCCACCTGTAGGCTGGGCCTCATTGAGACAAATCAAAGACCTGCTGGGTCCACTTGCGTTTTACACATGATTTGAAACTGTATTTTCTATCATTGCTGCTAAATGTTCAAGCCTGTTATCGCATATTTACCTTCATTCATATTAATTGGCTATCTTTTATTGTATATTCAGCTGCAGTGAGTAGCAAGTATGTATACAGTCACACTGCCTAGTGGGTTTCTGGCATCACTTTCTGCTACAATGCAATTCTCTATGGTTAGGGATATTGAAGATCCCACCGCAGTCAGTGATACCTCTTTCTTACAGAGGTACTCTGGGTCAGTGACTTATTCTAGTTTGAATTCATTTTTACTTAGCTACTATATATACACTGGCAACTACAGAGCCACAAAATGTTACATCTTTAAAATCGTTTTTCTTTAATTGATTAATCATCTTAACAAACGATTATGGATTAACCATTAACCACTGGCTTGACCTTGCCTATCATTACATTTTCTAAAAAAAAAAAAAAAAAACAGCTCTATATGGTTCAAAATCATGAACCATAATAAAAAAGTGGCTTTTTAAAAACTAAAAACAAGTTATTTTAATTATATTTTATGAAACAGTACCTTTACTCTTTTGTACAGCAATAATTGTTAGTATTTCTTTCAATTGATTATAGCCATAATGACAATTAATCAATTAACCACGAGCACCCCTACTTATTATTATTGTCCTCTATGGCTAGTAGAGGACAGAGTAGTGGAGCAGGGCACTCATACAGGCTGCTACTAAAACATGTGCAAAAGGCTACAGCTACTGCTAACTGACATTTCATCATTATTTTGTCATTGCTCTAGGTCATTTTTGAAAACTAAATCTACAAACCTACATATAGCCTACACTACCTTTTCAGCTGATACATTTTGTTCAAATTAGGGTTCTGGAGTCTTGTGAATTTACTTTAAAGTGTTGAAATTATCTTTGTATAACAGAGAAGGCCTATGTTGTATAAACTATGAAATAAACTATGAAATATTTATATAAAACTTTTTTTCTCTTCTTGCACTTGCACTCTCAGATCTTCATGTGCCTCCTGTGGGTGCTGCTCCAGTTCGTGGTCCTGGCTCTGTACTGGGACGTCCCGCCCCTCAGCTCCACAGAGGGGGGCACTGCTATGGTGGAGATGAAACAGGACGAGGCGGAGGAAGGGGAGGAGGTGCCTCTCATGGGGCCGGACCAAGACGATCCCGCGCACACCTACAGGGCTGTGAACGCCGACCGGCTGGAGAACTCATCTGAAATGCGCTCTGTCCGGGGCTCCTCCAACCCCTTCAAAAACTTCAGTGCCAGCAGAGGTGAGCTTTGAGCCGAGCCTGTCCCATCCAATGACTGTCTGCTCTTCTCTGGCCCTGTTTGTGCAGTGCAGGTAGGAGGAGATGTCACTGCCAATGTTTCATATCTGTTCCATTGATTTTCTTCTAACGCAGTCGGCCTGACACACACTTTTCCTATCCAGTAATCTCAGTGGAAGTGCATACGACGTCCTTGTATAGATCAGTGTGTAGCCAACTGAATTAGCATTAAAGTACAAGAAATGCCAGCAGTTATTGTGCAACCAAATTGATGAAGCTCTTCTGCTCTTCCTCCGCCTTCCCCTTTCTTGTCAAACCTGTGTATTGATCCCTTCACTCTCTGAAGATATGGCAGTGAAATGGATGTCAGGCTTCCCTTTTTATTGACCGCCCCGCTGTGGTTGACTTGTGGATGAAATGGAGACAGAATTAGTAATATGGTCAACATCCTTCGTATCGATTCTTTTTTCTTTTTTGGTTTGTTTGTTTTGAAGTGAATCTACAGTGCAAAAAGCAAGAAGAGCAAAACCCAAGGATATCTGGCAGCCCTGGCTCATAGCAGTGAGTGTGTTAGTGGTTACAGTATCTCTGGTACTCGCTTTCTTGAATTATTGATCTCCTCCTCACTTTTTTTTGTGTGTAAGCTATCTTGGTGCTTTTTATGAAACTTACGCGAGAACCGTGGGTCTTCTTTTTACACCGTGGTACAAATGCAGTTTCTCAAACACCGCCGTGGCTACAGATTTTCTCAGTACAATGAAATATCCTTAACATTGCACTATACTCTCTTGGTTATTCTGAATTGGGCTCCATGTTGCCTTCAGATTGGTTCTATGATGTAAATATTGCTTTTCACCACATCCTAAAGTTCATATATCATTTGAACTCTGATGACTTTGAAGTTCATTCGTGTACAGTGAACTCATTGTCCTCACCAATAATTAATTTTCAGAGAATTTAGACTTTGTGGCATGACATCTAGCGGGGACAGACATGGCCAGCAACAACACCTAGGTGGGCTGTGACATTTGAACAATGCTCTGTTGGTAATAATTGTCCAGTATTGTGCCTCAAAATATCGTCCACCCCATTACATTATGTACACTAGCAGTCTAAATCAATGATACAGCGCAAACTCTGACCACATTAGGAAATGTGTGTGTGTCCAGTGATGCTAAGGATGCTAAAATGGCCCCTTTTTATTGAAAATTGCCAAAAGAAGAGTCTGTTGTTGTTGCTGTTTAATAAATACAAATTGACAATAATTAACTGCCCCCCCTCAGACTCCTGGTCAGTAAGCACAGGGGTGACACACAGCAGACAACCATTCATTTGTTTTAGGACATTTATATTAACCAGTTCTTCTAACACATGCATCTCTTTGGCCAGTGGGTTAAGCCACAAGAAAAAATAGAATCACTCAATTAATGTTTAGCAAGTTTAAATCACCTAGTAGAAAATCAAAGGTTTACTGCTCTTAGTACATGTGGCTTATGTAGTGAAAGGAACCCTCTCTATCAGTATGATTTTTGTTTTACTTATACAGCATCAGAATGGGGCCTGTGTGTAATGCAATAATGCAGACATTCAAGTTCGTTCATATTCCTCCAGACTCTAAAGATTAAACTGAATATAGACAGAGTTTGATTTGTTTGGATGCCCAGCAGTCAGGGAAGTTGTAATTGAAGACTTTATCTATCGCATTCGACTAGACACAACCCAGAACTTCCTTTACTATCTCCAATATACAAAAACTCGAGGGATAAAATATACAAACAAAATGAAATCAAACTCTGCACAAACTACCAAACATAACTCTCAAGCTTTTTCTTGAGCCATCTGGCAAAAAATTTCCAAATTTAGCAACAAGCCAAGCCCATTTTGTCTCAAATCCAACTCCATAAGGGTCTTTGTTCTTCAGGAAATCCTCCATCAGAATGTGGAGGAATAACATAATGGGCCAGCCAGCTTTTTTTCTCATATCTTCCAAAGTCGAGATCACACTCAGATATCAGAAGTTTCCGTTGCTGTTTCTTCATAAATTGCTTGTTGAAATTTGATGCAGTTTTATGATTTTTTACTCTTTTTGTGTATATGTGTAGAGTTCCTGAGAGAAGAAGTGGTGGTGCTGCTCACAGCGCAGTTCATAACTCTTTTCAATCAGACGGCTTTGGAGGTGAGAGACACAGTACTGTTTGGATCCATCAGCAGAGGTTTCCAAACTTTTCACACAGTGTCAGAGCGTCTTAACCCAGGCTTCACTCACTCTGCTTCTGAGAGCTTTACCTGGAAAAACACACTTTTATTTTATGAGACACACTCTAAGTTGGAGGACTGTATATAAATATGGGCAGTTCAGGTTTGGGAGCAGCCATGTTGCTTTCAAATCAGTGGCTCCAGATTCTTGAAAGTGATTAACAGCTATTGATAATTGGGTTAGATATTAATGTAAAATTAAGCAAACCAAACTGTAGTCGTTTAAGATAAATTTAAAAACTAAATTAATTTACAGTCTTATAGAAAACGGGAAGCACTGAAAGAGCACAGACCTCAGCTAAGGCCTTTCCCACAATAGTAAAGATATATTGCTCAGACATGAACTCAAACCTAGAATTTTAGGGGTAAATGCATCATCAATAGAGCCCTAATATGGTATAAACAAAAAAATAATACTTTCTTGGCACATTTCTGATCCAACAGACAAACCAACCAACCACTAACAAGTCATTTTTAACAAAAGGCAGAAATTTACTTATATAATGCTTTAAAACTAAGCTAAGCTAAAAATAAATAAATCAATAAAAAAGGAAAATGTGACAGTTATGGCTGCAACAACTATACTCAAGATAAAAAAACATCATCAACTAATTTAGTAAATGATTAATTGCTGAAGCATGCCATGTGCTGACATAAGATGTTAAGATTATTACTGAAACAATAAAAGAGAACACAAGTAAAACAGAGAACAGAAGTAACATATTAGTTGCTTTGTCTTTGTTAAAATTTTGTCCAGTAGGTCATCATGCATTTACCTGCACTTCACTCTCAGAATAATAAATAAATAAATAAATAAATAAATAAATAAATAAATAAATAAATAAAATCGCAATGCATTTGTAATTAGAAAAATGCATTAGTACTGGAGCCAGCCACTAGATGGCAAAATTATTAATTACAATATTATTTGGTGTACAATTACTATATAGTATATAAATCTTGTATATCCAAAGTTGACTATGGGTGATTTATTTAAGTAAAGTCACTGAAAATAAAACCTTTATGCTGAAACTAAACCTTAGTGATTCAGTCTATGGTAACTGATAAAGAGTGGAGAGTAGAGTGAACTGTCATGGCCTAGCCTAGGGTTATGTAATTCAATTTCAATATCAAAACAGCCATATTTGTTTGATGTGGACTGAAGCGATGCCTCTGAAAGACTTAAAAGGTGCTTGTCTCAGCTTTAATAAGAATCTCCGCTGTTCCTCACTGTATCGAACCCCCTGACCTTGCCATTATCTTCTCAACTATCTCCCAGACTATGGTAACTCCCATGACGCAGCGTTACTTCAGTTTTGGAGAGTTGGGGAACAGCCTGATGTACAGCCTGTGTGGAGTGGAGGTCATCCTGGGTTTCTTCTTTGTGCGCTGGCTGAGCAAAAGAATGTCGGACCGTGCCATGTTGGCCGTGGGGCTGGTCATCTGCAGTGTCGCCTGTATATGGTGTCTCATCTTCCTGTGTGAGCCCAGAGGTAACACATGTTCAGAGATGTGGCTTATATCTGGAACTAGCAGAGGTGAAGAAAGTACTTCAAATCTGTACCCGAGTAAAATAATGAGTAAATATATTATTACGCTAGTAGAGGAAAAAGAAAAACAAAACAGCCAACAAAAGTGTTTCTTAAGTAAAGTAAAAAAACGTAGTAACACTAATGATAATACTATTACTACTCACTTTTCCAACAAGGTCAAAACTCCAGGAAGATGTACTAAATTACTCGAGTAAAAGTAATTACTTTTTACCTCTTGGAGCTAGCTGTGAGATTAAAGCATGTATTGGGTTACACAGTGGCCCAGCTCAATGTGCTCTGTAAATAATATGGCAGGACAGTAGAGAGAAAATACAGGCAAAGTGAACGAACCGTATAATTTTTTTTCTTTGTCTTTGGCCTGCGTCTGTTGCAACTTGTCACGTTTATCGCTGTGATTCCAAGTGACAGGTGCTGCAGTATGGGAGAGCCTGAGTACATATAAAGTGATTACTGTAATCTAATTAAGCAAAAAAATGCTATTTGTTAAAGCATATCCTGCATTTGTTCGAGTGGGGGAGAAAAAACGACAAACAAAAGAATCAAAATGACAGATACCTGAAAAAAACAAATGTCTTAATGGTAAAATTGCATTTTCATTATGAGATTATGCTAATTTCCGAAGAGAACATCGAATGCTCGGAGTGGGCATGGTTCCACACACAAAGACATGATGCAAGGCAGGCACAGAACAAAAAATGTGGATCCCGCCAGCTTGGCAAGTCTACTGCATTGAGATAGAGATATTTCGGAGAGTGCCAACCCATTTGTGGAAAGCATTAACCCGCCTTCTCGCCCCACCATTGGAAAAAAAAAAGACAGAACAATGAAATCATGGTCCGCTGGTTAAGCATTATAGCTGAGAAATGAAAAGCAACAAAAGCATTAGGGATTTGTCAAAAGGATGGATAGTTGGCCTGTTGATAGATCGTGCTGTTTAGTTCACAGTCTGTATGAGTCCTGATAATTCAATAAGCAGTGCTGCTTAATGATGCTGTGGTATTGTCATCCCTCCATTGGCAGGTGGTTATGGATGGGAGCTGTCTGCATTTATCATTGGAGTCTTCTTGCAACTTCTGGGCCTCCCCTTCGTCGCTGTGTCTCAGGTGTCTCTTTTCTCCAAAGTCACCTCAGAAAAAACACAAGGTTGGTCCTCATTTACAACCCCTGTATTGTTAGTATTGGATACATTGATGCTCCTGATCTTGAGGTCCACAAGTGACACTACATTAGAAATTGGTGTGATTCTTTACTGGAATTCACTGCATGGATCAGGACCACTTCCAAATGTCTCTGGACACAGCATGAAACAGCTATAACTTGGATTTGTGCAAACTGTGTACAGAAACAGTGTTTCCGATCCATGCAGTGATTTCCAGTACAGAATATTTATGTCCTGTTGTAGGTAAAGTATGTTTTTATGAGATTTACAGATCCAACTTTTTCAAAACTAGGGTTGTATTTATAAACACATTTCTGTTGTGCATATGTATCACTAACTAAGCCATATTTTGTGGGATGTGTTGCCCATAGGTTTTAGCCAAGGCGTCAGGCGCTCTGTGGGGGGTGTCGCCACCATCTTGGGGCCGCTCTGGGCTGGCGGACTGACAAGTAACTTATACATAATGCTGGGAATGATGCTGGCTCTGCTCATAATGATCACAGTGAGTACCTCTATTGATTCATTGATCAGAGGAACCAATACTGTAGCCATGACAACAATAACATTAGAGCATTGTGCAGACTTGTAGGCGCCAAAGTCAAGACTAGCTTCTTATATTTAAAATCTATTTCAAGAGAATTGAATAAGAGTCAGTCTTGTCTAGTACCTCTTTAGGCATGCTGGACCAACATGAAAAAATTTGAATCTAATATTTTTTAATAACATTTATTTAATAACAATATACAGCCAATCTGAAAATCAAACCATCACCTAGAGCCCTGCCTATTTTTTGGAAAATGTTTATGATTGGTTGGTGCTTCTTGTTAGAGGTTACTACCCCTCCCTTTGGTGCTGCAGGTCAAGGCTTTAATTCCCCGAAGTAGAGGCAAAAACTTTAGCCCCAACATTACGTGCTGGTCCCAAGCCTGGATAAATGGAGATGGTTGCATCAGAAAGGGCATCCAGGGTAAAAATCTGCCAAAATACCCAAACATATTCACTACCAAACCTCTGGCTCATGAAAGGGAGCAGCTACAAATTACTTTCTTTCTTGTTTATGATTAGTCAAACCAACTCAGAAGGACAACAGCTTGAATTGGAGAGGTTCCAGACCCACATCCTGTGACTAAGAAAGAAGTGGGGGCTGGCTAAAAACTAAGGCCAGCCTGGCCAGAACAATGGCATTAAGGAAAATTAAAAGCAAAACCAAGTTCAATTTAAAAAAGGAAACACTTTTCATGGTTGCATTTGATAAATCTTTGTCTTGTAGTTCAACTCTTTCTATAAATGGTACTTACAGTGCATTAGAGGTGAAAGCATTACCTCAGCACGTCTTGATGATGATCTTACTTATATTCCTATGCAATCTCTATTCTCCAAGGCCTTATCATTATGATGCTGTATATTTTGTAGGTTATGACGGCGCTGTCCTATGAGCATTTGACTGAGCCCAGATCAGTGGAGTGTGCCCAGAGCTCCGACAGTGGAGGATAAAACTGCAAACGAGGCACAAACACTAAAGAAGGACTGGATTACAGCAGTGGGGAAAGCCTGCTCATTCCCATAATGTGACAGCCATATCCCCTGGACTGTTTATTGGATCTTACACCAGGGGGCACTGTTGCTCTCATTCTTAAGTGTGCGTAATTGAAGATGAAAAACCTATTATTTTTAAACAGAGCTATTTATACCGCCAGGTGTCGACGAAAAGATAAAAGAGATGGTTTTTCCACGTGACCCAACTTTTCTTTCTAGGCTTTCATCTCGCGCAAAAAAATAAAAATAAAAAAAACAAACAAAACAAAACAAAAAAACTTCTGTGAAATTGAACCAGTTGACACAATGAGTACAGAATTAGAGTTGTCAACATCTGAGGCGCTCCTGTCACTGCGAAGAGAACAGAAGCGAGAAGATTTCTTGGTTGGCTTATTTATTGGGAGATTTTAGTTTTTCAAATGTCTTGTCTTGAGTGGATCTTAATTGCGTGTAAGAAGCAGTGCCTGAATTAAAACTAAAAACATTAATTAGTCTGAGTCTATCTTTTCTCTCTGTGGGGAGGATTTAAACTTTAATTGCTCGTTGTTCATTATTCAAAACGAGCTGAGGTGTGACTTGCGCACAGTCAGCTGTTCTCGCCTACACTTGCCTCTAGGGTGCGCTGTGTGCCATACCTATGTCTGAGAGCTACATCAAGGCTTTGCAGAATTGCTTTGTACCAAGCGATGCGCGTTGGGCCAATCTTTGTGTTTTTGCATAATTGCAGATAAGGCTTAGTAACCTTTCCAGTTTTCTGCACTCAGCATGAGATATTTGGAGTATTTGTGTCGCCTAAAATGGAAATTGTAATCTTTTGGACTCAAGGACATAATATAAGCTATATAAGCACTTTCAAGCCCTGATCAGCGCATTGAGGTGCTTGACATTTTAACAGAGATAACGGGGCGCACGGAATCAGGACACAGCTCATTTGGCTCTGTTTGAACAAGAAGCCCAATGTTTTTCAAGAATTATCTTCAAAAAAGCCTTGAAATACGGTATCTCACAACACTGGGTTAGTTTAGAAAAGTGGCCTAATTGTTTCCATGCCAACACGGACTAATCTGTCATTTCCATTTGACACACTTGAGAGTGTGGAGAAGTATAAAGGCCACTGTACTGTAACAGATAATGGACAAGGTAGGCTACTTTTACAATGTGTCAATGTCAAGATTCAAGATTCCTTTATTCCTTTATTCATTCAACAAGACATCGCAGATAAAGTGCAGAACGAAATTTCATGTTGCACAGGTGCAAAAACAAACAAACAAAACAAAACAAACAAACAAAAAACATAAAAAGCTTTTTAAAAACTGTAAATGTCAAATATATTAAAAAACTAAAACAAATAAATAAATAGATATATCTAATCTGGTAAACTGATGTTATTGCACATTTTAGCAGCTGCTTGAATAAAAGAAACACTGTCCCAATAGTTTATTTATTGTTGACCTGTCTCATCATATTTATAGAGTTAAGTGGCTAATGTTTGGATTATTGAGGTGATAGATGTAGCCTAGCTAGCATACTCAAAACCTGTATTTCATTAAAAGTGTTAGGCTCTTTCAAAATAATATTACGTAGAAGTAAAATTAAGCAAACTTATTACTTGAATAAAAGTAAACATTTATTTATTGTGAAGTCTTAGTCTTGAAGTAGCCTACTTACTGCTACTACCACCACTAACAGAGATCAGGAATGTGACGTCACATTGTTGGTTCTGCTAGCTATTTTCAACACTAAAACAATGGAGCAATCTAGGATGTAAACTACTGGAGTTAGCATTCACACAAAAGTATTCAGATGTGTGTGATAAATATTCACCAAGAGTGACGAGAGCAGTTAAAAGAGTTGTTTCAAGGCTCATTTGTTTACTTTTTTATTCTGTGACTAATCCTACTCTGTTATATTTTGCTGTTTGTGTGTTTATGTTTGGTTACCCTTCATGTAGTGACAGGCATTAGACAACATTATTAAGGGGTGCTTATACGATCTGAATACAGATTTCCATAATGTCCTACAGAAAACCTCAAAACCCTCTTTAACCTTTTTATACTAATATTTGAGACTTATCCCCCATTATCTACATATTGTTTCAAAATTATAGCATAGACAGACAGACGGACAGACAGAGAGACAGAGAAACGTTAAAACTCTATCCTGAGAGTCTGGTCCCTATGTTGCCGAGTGTTGCTCACTAAAAGCCTATAGAGAAAGTGCAGCCCCTGAGGACATAAATAGATAAGTCATAGGTCTATGTTAAATATACCAAAGCTAGGCACAAAGCACAAGTTATAAAATTTTAAACATACACAGAACAACCGTCTGATGCATGAACTAACAACTGCTTTTCTGGACGATGGACAAGGCCCAGTCGCTATGGAGATGGAGGTTTTTGAGGGTAAAAGAAACAGCCACAGATAAAATAATATTATGTAATTGAAGAGTATAACCTGGGTTATTCTGGTGTTGCTGATGCAGGTGTAGAGGAACTGCAGAGCACACTGTTCATGCTGTATGACTGTGACTCAAACAGTTCAGTCTGGTGTATATATCCTTATATGAGCTGTAGTTGTCTTATCTAAAACCCTTCCTAAAGGTGATGTAGGTAGAGTTTGGATACACATACTTATCAGGATAAATGCATCCAAAAAGATTTTAGTTTACACTAGTTTGGGTGTTTTGGTCAGTTAGTCTGTCTCTTGTAGAAATATAACTCAAAAAAATATAGTTGGATTTGGATATTTTCAGGACAGGTCAGTAATGAACCATGGAAGAAATGGAAGTTTTAGAGTGATTTCTGTATGTAGTCCTATGTGTTTTCTTTATCATTGCAAAATAGGGCCAGAGATACTAATTCCACAGTCAATAAAGGAGCAAATTATAGGTTTTAGTGGATGCTGTACTATTGTGAGCTATAACATTTTTTATGGCTCAATAGATAGAGCATCTATTCTTGAACTAGATGATCCGCTATTCTAGTCGATGTCTGGGCAGTAGGCACTATATCTTTACAATCACTCACTGAAGGTTAGCTACTTTGCTTCTCAGTACCATTTTGAAGCTGTACCCATAGCTGAAAACCCATAATGCTTGATTAAATGTTTTGACATGTCTGACCTATACTCATGTTTACACAAATATACAATGCAATATGCAGAGACTGGATTTTAACACAGTAACAGAAAATCCAATCCTAACTTTTAAGATGCTAGTGCTATTTCTTTTGAACCAATGATGTGACTATTAGGGGAGCTGCAGCTTAACCCAAATTTTACACTTAATTGTAGATTGTTAGATACTAGCTTCAGGCTCACACGTTCATCTTTAATAAAATGTAATGAAATATTTCCACTTTTCATCAAGGAGACTCTCACCCAGGGCTGGTGCTATTTCCTGCATTGAGCAGCTTTGAAGGCAAATTGACGCTGTCACCTAACAAAGATAAAGGTAATTGGTTGCAAAGAGGAAAACAGTATTTGACTGAAGTCAATGTATAATAATTATGTTAGGGCCAGAGAGTGGCTCGGCTCTTCCTGATGGCATTAGCTGGACCCAGCACGCTTGTTAATGGCTCAGAGATGATAGATGAGGTATATCACGTACAGAAAGAAATATGAAGGGCAATGAAACCAGGCCAGCTTCAGTCATGACAAGATTTCTATTGGAGACTTTTCTTTTCTCTTGTTGTTTTTAAATCTGCAGGGCATCACAAACCAGTGGCCTTGTACCAGTGCCAAGCCTGCATAAATGGAGTGGTTGGTGGGAGGAAGGGCATCTGGCATAAAAACTATCAACATGCAAATCACTGCACAGTAAAAGGCAAATGTTTTGCTTTGGTAATCCTAAAGAGGAAAAGAAGAATACACACTAGTTTTTTAAATATTGAATCAGTGTTTTCCAGTTGGTCTAACTGTGGGACCCAGTGTTGTCCCTGATTAGCGTATTGTGACCCGCATTTTAGAGAACCACATTTATTTTCTAGATTATTTCATTTTAATCTATTTTGGCAAATGTATTTTAAGATGTTTCACATTTTTATTTAAAAGTGCTATGAGCAGTATATATATTTTTTTATACTTTTTTAAAAATTATGTGTTCCAAGATATGAGGGAAACATGTCTAAATCAAATATTAGTTTTACTGATAACAAGTTGAGTTATGAACTATTAAAAATATATTTTACATAATGGCCAAGTTGTTTTTGTTTACATTTGTTTTGGTTCTATAACTGAATTCCTAATTGTCCAATCAGAAAAGAGACTATTGTTTTGATTTAGACTGCAGTACCATTTTCAAACCAGTGCCAGTGCATGCTGCTTATAGTACCTTTAATTAATCCTATCTAATCTTATACGCTTATTCCCATTAGGGGTCACGGGATGCTCAAGCCTATCCTAGCAACTATGGGATTTAGGTGAGGTACCCCCTGGACAGTGGCCAGTTAGTCACAGGGCAGACACAGAGACAGACACTGGGAGACAAACATTAACTCTCACATTTATTTACTAGGAGCAATTTGAAGTCAGCAGTTCACATAATGTGTCTTTGGATGGTGAGAGAAAGTCCCCAGTTTAATATATTTCAAACAATAGGCTACAAATAAGGTTAACACTGAAACTAAACTGAGCAAATCCACAACCCACTTTTGGCTCTTGACCCGCCAGTTGGGAAACACTGTGTTGTAATGAATGCTTGATCAAAAATTCCATCACGTGGCAAAGACTTAAAAGTCCCACTTAAAAGAACATATTTGAGTGTTATTATGTGAAAATGTCCCTTTATTTAACTTATATGTGAGTGTTTATAATTGGATGAGAGTTGAAAAAACCCTTTGGATCCATACAGAACTGGTCCCTAATGAGCTGACAGAGAAGAAGGGAAAAGTGGACAGTGTGCTGCCGGCTTGGTATCGATGAATACAAATCTCACGTCCCTCTGTGTCATAAGCAGCTACAGATCCACACACAGGACTCGCTGGTGGTAAATTTCATTAATTACATGTGACAATGGAGTTGATGCAGAGGCTACAGTCACTCTCTGCATCTTTCATAGGCCCAGTACCCGACACTGTGTGCGTTTGTATTCTGGCGTCGCCTCAGATACATTGAATCAATTGCCTCCACCCACGCCGACTATGCACCCCCATACTCACACACAGAAATGAATGCCTTTGGGACGAACGCAAACACAAAGTTTAAGTCGCTCATTGATTGGATCCTATTGTATTAGCAATGGAAAGATATTCAGATAATTATCAGCCTCATTTGGGGTTGGAGCTCTCTTATGAACATTGTGTTGCTCTGTGCTTTTTTTTGAGCTGCAGCAGAGGCACCGCACACTCAGAGCCGACAGTAAATTTGCTCATCAACCAGTTTCGTTCCAGTGTGAAGTAAAATTATCTAATATTTCACAGTCTGGCTCTTTGAAGGTGGCATTACTCAGCACAGTGCAATGTGCTCTGAAGCTGACTGTAGCAGCACTTCACTTTGCACCATATTTTACAGGTATCTGGAGACTGCTAAAGGTTGTGTGGACAACTCTGTTATGAATAAGAAGGTCCTGGTATTTTCTTAAATATAAGAATAAAAAACAAGAATCCAATCACACAAAGGGGCTCACAAGTGTAGATTCTGTGCTGGTCCCACGCCCAAAAAAAAGTAAAGGATTGTGACAGGAAGGGCATCTGGTGTAAAACCTATGTAAAATCAATAGTGAAAGGCAGTTGATTAGCTTTGGTGAAAAGTTACATTTGAAAATCAGCAGAAAATATTTTATTTTTTTTGCATGCAAGTTCACAAACTCATTGAAATTCATGAGTACTGTGCAATGATTACTGACGATGAAGTGATCATTTACAAATGTAAACAACCCGCCATTACATAAAATATGTGGTTACTCATGGGTAGTACATCAGCCATCTGGTGAATCAGTTCAGAGGGTATATGCTAAATTGTACAATACATTTATCTGGCCTACTACAATTTATTTTCTACAAATATTTCAAAATATACATTAAATACAAATTTCAAATATTTTTAAAATATATGTATGAAAAAAAAACTTTCAAAAATAATCTAATCCACATCACTCCTCACCCCCTCCCCCTTGATCGTCCACCAGTATGTAAAACCGCCATCACTTGTACCATTCTATGCATTTTAAATAATGTCATCATATGCAGTCCTTATGTTTAAGCAACACCAGATACCCACCACAGTCACTGAAAGCAAAAAATGATTCATCTTTAAACATAACAGCTTCTCAAGGTCTGATGGAGGTTTTAGATTGACTGTATTTCCTTTTGTTTTACATAATGCAACCACCATGTACAGTATTTTCGACCCAATCCCAGTCAAACAGAACACAGATTAGACTGGGGCTAAATAAGGACATTTTCAGTTTATGAATATATTGTAGTAAAAGTAAGTTATATGCCTTTAAATCAATAGACTATGGCTCTGGAGATTGCCAAGATGATTTCTTTTCCAGACTGAGTTGATCCACGAAATGAATTCATCCATTACATTTCCTGGACCATATGGTATTTACAACACTATTTCAATGTTTTATGTTCTTTATAAGGAAACAGCAGGGACAATTGACAACAGCTACTGTTATTGAGGACTTTCCACAGAGCCTCCTCTCTATCCCTCTCCAGCTAAAAGGCTTGGTCATGCTTGTTGTCTGACAGCATTAAGGTCAAGGTTTATCTGCAGATGTAGCAGTGGGAGCCCATTGATCTCATTAACAGTGTGTGCGTATGAAGAATATTATAAAATGATGAGAACTTCATAGGAGGTCATCCCAGGATCAATATTAAATCCTATCTCATTTATAATCCTGCTGAGCGGAGAGGGCTCGGCGGGGCTTTAGCTGCTTAAGAAAGACAGCTTTTGACAATTTACTTTAATGCTTATGTGAATAAATGTAATGACACAAAAGCGCTTTGAGGTAGATTTTTTTTTATGGTTGTTTGCGGGTGCTTTACTGCTGTTCATATGTCAACAAATGCACTATAAATAACTGATGAGTGATTGAAAATCCTGTCCAAATAGAGCACACACTGAAAAAACAATCAGGGCATATTGACAAAGATGCAATATGAATTTAAAATCAATTCATCAAATACTTAGACTGGCAGATGCCATGGCTATTTTTACAGAGTTTATGCAGTTCTTATCTGTGATCGTCTTCAGATCAAGGATTAAGCATCTCATTATACATATCACTTTAGTGGATTAACCCTTTTACACTTCCTTATCTTTCCAAGTTATGAATCTGACCACTGACAGAGAGAAAATTTAATTTAAGAAGATCTGTCTAGGACAAATTTTGGCACCCACACACTGTTTTAAAATGGTATAAAGTAAGGAAACTCTCCATATTTTTTTCTACAATTTGTATCCAGTAAAGGCTAGAGGTGCACAAAGTACTGAGAATCTGTACACATTCAGCCTCTCTAGTGGTTGGAGCTCAATTGTTACTGAGATCAACCTTAAAAAATGCCAAACTCCACACAAAAATTCAAATGGCCTCCTTTTTCTGAAACAGCATCTCACACACAATTTTTTTCATCACCACTGAAAGCTCTCTCTTAATTAGAAATTAATTGGTTGTCAAGGATACCGTGATACATTTATCCAGCACACAAATTAGTCAAGAAACTCAAGTAATTTCATGATTTTAAGCTGTTTTCTCTCATCACTACACTTTAATTTATTATTTTATGAAGAGTTTTGATTTTATCAGGACTAGTGCTAGTGCTTGTTTAAAAAGCTAACCAGAAATTGAACATGAATCTCTGAAGAAGTTTCCTCAAGCCTTTTCTCACATTCCTGAAATCTAGGAATTTAACCTTTGGATTTCCGTATCCCTGAGCCAATTAAGCTGTGGGATTTGTTTGAAGTTGTCGATTGAAAGAGAGTTTGCCGGTTGCAGGCCCGACAGTGAAGGGAGTCCGCAGGGGTCCAGGTTCCCAGAGCCTGCCAGAGTAATCCAGCCTAACACGCATGCAAATCTCATCTGTGCCCCCACACAATGGCCTGTCTGTTTTTAGAGAGGCAGAGGAGAGAGAGAGAGAAAAAAAACTGTAAAATGTATGGCCACGGTGCCAAAACACATGCCACAGTCTTAAAGCAACACATTGTAACTTTTACTCACTTTTGCAGTCCATCTCTTTTTAATAAAACTCTTTTGAAAACCATATCAACAGGAAAAAGTAGTGTTTATCTTAGCTTGTAGTTTTAGTTTGTATGCTATTTCTATACTAACATTGAAGCTACACCGTCTATAATATACATCCAATAAAGCTACACATTTCCTAGCTGTTTTAGGCTGTTTGTTAGTTACTGTCAGTCCTTACCAGAAGCTCCTAGATAGACCTCCTTGCTCCCCTGAGTTAAAGTGATAGAGGACAAGAATGAGAGCGCTCAGAGGTCAGGGGACGGGCAGTTTGTCTTGTTAAAAGTCAAACTACCACTAAAATAATTTTCAAACCATTATTTCAAGGTTCAAATACTAGCTTGTGTTGCTTCACGAGACAGCTTGCAGGCACTGAGGTTCACAGACAAGCCAGACTGGTTTAGTGGAGTTGATATTTAAACATCTGCATAATTAATCCAATAGCGCTATATATCTGTGGAGCTCTCTGTGGAAAACAACACTGCATTGCCCGTGGATAGAGACCATTGTACATTCTTGGCGCTGCTCTGAATGCACTTCTCCTCTGCGCCTCTGCAGTGTAAAAACAAAAGTTGGCAACCCGCATCTCTGGGGAAATTAAATATCTTTGTCTTATCCAGCCAATTAGAAGGAATATACTTTTTGTACATGGCTGAAGCTGGCCTCCTCTGGAATCTATTTTTAGTTTGTATGGTTATACTAGCAGCACTATGTTGCCCAAGAGGGTTTAAGCCAAACAGAAAAGAAATCAGTAGAGTCAAAGGTGAAGTTTTTTTTTCTGTCCTTATGCAGACACAAGAGATCTTACTTTCCATCTGTCCCCATCATATAGATTTATAGGATTAAATCTAATGCTGTTTCAGAGCTTGCATCTTTCATGTGAAACATTGGATTAGATCGTCTTTGTGTGTGTTGTCTGTGCCTCTATTCTTTGGCATCCTATTGTGTGTCAGGGTGTTTGTATATGCACGCCAAGCTTTGAACTTTATTGCATTTTGATAACTTTATAGATGTGTGTGTGTGAGAGGTGGGTGGGGGTGGTGGGGGGTGGTGGGGGGGTGTTCTCCCGAGTTAGCACCTCTGCTCCATTTGGGACCCCAGTGAGCAGACCATAGCACCACAGGGGGCCTTCACTACAATTTGCCATCGTTTGTCACCATTTGTTCATCCTGACAGACAAAATGTTGGTCCTTGGTCCCCCTCCCGTTGGCCACAGTCACACATGAGATCAGCCGCTCTGTCTTCTCATGGCTCTATTTAGCAAGATCTCTCTCTTGGGTTGAACAAGTCTTCTCCACACGCTCAAAATAGTCTCTCCTCTGATTACCTCGTTTCAAATGGCATTAATATTGGAGCGCCTTTCTGTTGCATTATTGATAGCGTGTTTGTCTTGGTGTATGAGATGTTAATTAAAAGATAAACTCAAGCCGTGGCACTATGACAGTTTTTTTTTATCTGACTTTTCTTTCTCTGTCCAACTCTTTGTCTCCAGCATCTCAATCTACAAAAGTGTGGCATGGTAGAAACACAAAGCTGTGAGACATCAGTCCTATCTCGCAATATAATGCCAAGACCTAAACTCGAATCAGGGATCTTCAACTTCAGGAGAAAGTGTTCTATCCACTGAGCAGTACTAAAGAATCCACTAAAACAAAAATTTGTCTCGTTACTGACTCTTTGAGGAGTTAGTATCTTTGGCCTATATTGCAATGGTACACAAATAAGTTAAGTTGCTTAAATTTAAATTAATTTACTATCTAAAAGTCATCTTATTGTTTGCACAATATTCAGCATAGTTATTGCAGATTATGTTTTTCTAATATTGCAGCTCTATTCAAGACTAACACCAAAAACTAATAATTTCTTAGTTTCTTATCTTGCAAACAAACCACCAAATAAACACCAGCTAACCCTTATTTTATTGGTGATGGTAACCTTGCCTCTTGGTGGAAACTATAGTGTACTCTCTGAACATTTATATTACAGCCTCTTCTTGAGCTTCAAAGTAATATAATATAATACCATCAGAGCTGGACCATAAACTATAGCTGGACAGATCTCCATAAACACAAGAGTAGCTGGTTTGAGCTCTGTACTGTGCAGTCAAGATGTTCCAGGCAGATAGAGCCTCTCCTCTCTAGACACAGCGACCTCCTCATACAGCCAGATAGGCCCATATCACTTCTAGCATCTTTAGTGTAGCAGAGAAACATGTTAAATTGCTCCCTGCCTTCATGAAAACACAGGAAGTTCAGGCAGTTAAAGCTTTTTTAATCTTCCTCAGAGAGCAGCAGACCGTCTCTTCGGATCACTCGCAAATGGACTGGCAATAAACTTTAGGTGACTTTACTGTGTTACCATCAAACCTTTGGTTCAGTCTGGGATTTAGTTTCACTCCTCTGCCTCACTTCTAAACAACAGTGTTTCAGGACCAGACCAAGTTGAACAGACCTCTGCCAAGGCATTACAGTTCCACCCTGTAGCCAAAAAGCCAAAAAACAATAATTTGTTCCTAAATGTTTTATAATATTCTGTCTGTAAGAAGAGGTATGTTGCCACAACAGACAGATTTGGCCCTAACTTGCAAAAGTAAAGGACCCTGAAAAAAAATTTCTGGATATAAATTATTAAAAATGTTATCAAAATCCAACAAAATCTGAGTTATCGTTGAAACAACCACGCAAACCAACAAAGCAAAAATAAGTAATAAAAATGTGATTTAATGGGCTTTAAGTTGGTAAATGGGGTTGGGGTATAACTGAGTAGCTATCGGTTCAGGTTTTACTGATGACAGATTAGCTGCATCCATGTGGTCCTTTAAAACTAGGGACACATCTGAGATGAGTTGTTTTATTGCTTGGTGTATTGCACTTTAGATAAATACATAAGAGTGACTTATAGTAACAGTGATTTCTGTCAGAATGCTGTTTAACCATAAGCAGCCAAGTATGTTGGGAAAGCCTCTATTTGATTTTATTTATTGCATTGAGCAAGTTAACTAAACTTTGTATTGTGACTTATAAGCCACACCTGAGTAGAGATAATATTAAAATTTTCTGGGTCAAAAGTTCATGTTTACAATGTTGGGTTACATGAATGCATGCACAAATGATAATTCAGAGTTGATATTTAGACACTACTATGGCTTACATGTCAACTGCATTGCTTGGTTTGTTTGCTGGTTGTTTTTATAATAAACAATTCCATTGCGAGTTAGAGATTGGCCAAGGTTTTTCCATGTGTTTCTAATTATCAATGTTCCACTTACAGCTGCTACATTCGCCACATTTCTCCCTATCCTCAAAACATGGCCTCCACATCAAACATCTTTCTGCTGCCCCCATGTCACAAGGTTTTAAGTGAGCACTGAGAGATGTAGCGACAGATGACCGCACCATTAGGCCTGAGTGGCTGACTGGTTTGCTGGTCAATGAGGCTGCGGCGACAAACTAAGTTGGCAGTGTTTTAGACAGAGGCTACTTGGCATCACTTCCTCCTCTCCAATGAGAACAGATGTCTGGTTTGAAGCCACCGAATTTGTCTTAGGCTGCAAATTTGCTCTTGTTTGAAGTGAGCCCCGAGGCACATCTCATTTTGATCCCTTGTACTGAATCATATGCATACCTTTATTCACATCTTGAAGAGTCTCATTAAGGCAAATGAAGAGTGTCAGATACGGAGGAAGCTGTTAAGGAAGCATGCCGAGCACACTGGTCCATCGTAATTGGAGACACTAGTGCTGAGATGAGCTTTATATTACCAAACGCTGAAGTAAATACTGACCTTGCTGTTTCATGTTTGTGGCCCCAGGGGTATATATATATTTTTTTGTCTCTGAAAAAATAATACAAAAAACATACATTTCTGTTGAAAGAGCGTGAATATTGGACACAATAGATGTAGCAGCTAAAAGAAGAAATATAAGTCTTTTGATTGTTAATAACATCTAACAAAAATCTAAAACAATAAAATGGTTAAAATTCTTATATAAATCATTTCAGTGCTAAGCCTCAAGTATTTTACCATAGAGTTCTATTGCTCTCCAAAAGCTATTAATAGCACATAAACTTAAGAATCACAATACATGTCTGTTCTGGTAATATGGATCCTATATTTCTCACGGATATTAGCAACTGCATATACATGTAATCTGAGGTAGATAGTAACAAAGTAAATTTACTTGAATACTGTACCTAAGTATGGTTTTTGAGAATCTGTACTTTACTTGAGTAGTATTTTTATGGGAAACTTACTACTTTTATTACCTTGCACAGTGAGCTGGATAGTCGTGAAGTTGGTGAATTCACAAATTCACGATATCCATCTTGTCAGGCTCCCACTGATCCAGCAGCGGCCCGGGCCAATAGTGTGGCAGTATTAAGTTGTTTTACTGTTGTAGGAGTTTTTTGTTTAGCTCCAAAGCTGGCGCTTTATCCAATCATCTCCAAGTATTTTACTGAATGTCCCGCCCCTTCACAAACGTTTTCAACGGGAGCCTTTCCAGATTGATATAACGTTAGCAACTCTTTGCCAACATTATATCAATCTGGCTTTTGCCAGGTTACTACTTTTACTCCACTACATCTAAAATACACTGCTCAAAAAATAAAGGGAACACTTAAACAACACAATGTAACCCCAAGTCAATCACACATCTGTGAAATCAAACTGTGTCCACTTAGGAAGCTGACATCAGTTTCACTGCTGTGACAACAGGTGGAAATTATAGGCAATTAGCACGACACCTCCAATAAAGGAGTGGTTCTGCAGGAGGTGACCACAGACCACTTCTCAGTTCCTATGCTTCCTGGCTGATGTTTTGGTCACTTTTGAATGCTGGCGGTGCTTTCACTCTGGTGGTAGCATGAGACGGAGTCTACAACCCACACAAGTGGCTCAGGTAGTGCATCTCATCCAGGATGGCACATCAATGCGAGCTGTGGCAAGAAGGTTTGCTGTGTCTGTCAGCGTAGTGTCCAGAACATGGAGGCGCTACCAGGAGACAGGCCAGTACATCAGGAGACGTGGAGGAGGCTGTAGGAGGGCAACAACCCAGCAGCAGGACCGCTACCTCCTCCTTTGTGCAACGAGGAACAGGAGGAGCACTGCCAGAGCCCTGCAAAATGACCTCCAGCAGGCCACAAATGTGCATGTGTCTGCTCAAACGGTCAGAAACAGACTCCATGAGGGTGGTATGAGGGCCCGACATCCACAGGTGGGGGTTGTGCTTGCAGCCCAACACCGTGCAGGATGTTTGGCATTTGCCAGAGGCATTTGCCACTGGCGCCCTGTGCTCTTCACAGATGAAAGCAGGTTCACACTGAGCACATGTGACAGACGTGACAGAGTCTGGAGACGCTGTGGAGAACGTTCTGCTGCCTGCAACATCCTCCAGCATGACCGGTTTGGCAGTGGGTCAGTAATGGTGTGGGGTGACATTTCTTTGGGGGGCCGCACAGCCCTCCATGTGCTCGTCAGTGGTAGCCTGACTGCCATTAGGTACCAAGATGAGCTCCTCAGACCCCTTGTGAGACCATATGCTGGTGCGGTTGGCCCTGGGTTCCTCCTAATGCAAGACAATGCTAGACCTCATGTGGCTGGAGTGTGTCAGCAGTTCCTGCAAGACGAAGGCATTGATGCTATGGACTGGCCCGCCCATCCCTCAGACCTGAATCCAGTTGTGCACATCTGGGACATCATGTCTCGCTCCATCCACCAACACATGCTTTAGTCCAGGTCTGAGAGGAGATCCATCAGGAGACCATCCGCCACCTCATCAGGAGCATGCCCAGGCATTGTAGGGAGGTCATACAGGCACGTGGAGGCCACACACACTACTGAGCCTCATTTTGACTTGTTTTAAGGACATTACATCAAAGTTGGATCAGCCTGTAGTGTGTTTTTCCACTTTAATTTTGAGCGTGACTCCAAATCCAGACCAACTCCATGGGTTAATAAATTTGATTTCCATCGACCATTTTTGTGCGATTTTGTTGTCAGCACATTCAACTATGTAAAGAACAAAGTATTTAATAAGAATATTTCATTCATTCAGATGTATGATGTGTCATTTTAGTGTTCCCTTTATTTTTTTGAGCAGTGTATAAATATAATACTTTTTACTCCACTACATTTCTAAAAAAAACAAAAGTAACTTATGCTGAGAAATTGTCTTAAAACTGAAAGACAACTTACTTACACTAAAGATAATTATTGAGTAACTGTAAATTATACTTTAAGGGCCATATTTACTAAGACGGGTGCTAAACTGCGAGTGCAGTGAGAAAATATGCGGCTGCTTTTAATGGGCGTGTTGCGCGTGAATTACTAAGACAAATTGCGTGGCCGGTGACAGTGCAAACACATGGTGCGGAACTATTTAAACAGCATCATTGCGTGTATTGTTTTGCGTCATGGAAGGTGCGGAAGTGGAACACAAACGGAAGCAAAAATTTAACTAAGAATAGCTGAAAGTGCTGGTGAATAATTTTTTCATCCGTCATGGCAAATAGATCTGCACGCGTGGCAAACACTCTAACCCTATGTATTTCTTCATTTCTTCTCCTTCGTCTCACACGAATCACAGCAGCCATATCTGTGCAAAAGATTAACACGTACTTCTCCAACGTGCTACATTTATACGCTATTTCGCAGCAATTTTTATGGTGGACCACAATAGTTTGTCAAAGTAGGCTCAAGTTTAATCCATCACACACCACATAGTGTAAATGAACCTAACTAGTCCACTACATCCTGGTGCTAATATTTGAAGGTAGCCTACATTTTACCAACCATATTTGCAATAATGAGATTTTTGTCATAAAAGGTCTAATGATAATATAAACAATGAACCATATACATCCAGTACAATATTGTTTTACTGAGTCTTTGTAGCTTTGATATAGCGTACTTCTTTGAGTGTTTTTTGGCCATGTGGGTTAGCTTTCATGCTTTTAAAAGCCTCTCGAGCATCAAAAGCATACATCAAGCTGCACACAACAATCATATGATATACCCTCTACTCTAACTAAATTATTTATCCAAACACGTGCATAGAGTCCCATCCTCATGCATATTTCAACTGAGAAAAACAAGCTAATATTTGAACTCCCAGTTGATTTATGTTTGCAGTGTGGTTTATCGGCACTGAAACACACCCAAGGGTATATACACATAGAAAAGTGATTTTTACTTGTAAATTCTCACTCGGCTCCAAGTCCACAGGGGGTCAAAGGTCATGATCCAGTGTTTTGCTTTGCTCTGGGGGACTGTTGTAGTTAAAGGGGTGTCTCTTCAGGAAAACTGTCTTGGCACTCGTCATATATCATCGGCCTGATGTAAGTTGATGCAAGTCTCAGGAAACGCCACAACAGCAAAAGTGAGCACTCGTTGTCACTAGAAGCTGAATAAATAAAGGTTGTTTTTGTAATCTTCAAAGTGCATTCATTTTCTCATAATGTGGATAAAAATGCCATTTTACCTGTGAGAGGAAAAGTGCTGTCAGTGCAGAAAATACTTCAAAACTTCAAACACAGCCTACTTTATTTGCCAATCAGTTCATCAAGGCTCATCTAGTTATCACAAACTATGTTAATAAGTAAAAACGATTCTCCAGTGTGGTCGCAATCAGGCTTTCATTACTGTATGTTAGAAAATAAAAAGAGGAAAAACAGGACTTTTATAAGAGAGCGTCGAGGAAAAATCTGCCGTCTAATTAAATCAAGTGTGCCCTTCACTAAACTCGCATATCTCGTTTTGATCACGCAGCGGCTGTCGGTAACCTGCATGGGACATTTGAAGCAATGAAAATCCTGATTTTGAGTTTTTCCCGAATTAGATTAAACTCTTGCTACTCGTATTTATGAGATGGAGATGCTGGAGATGAAAACAGTTCAAGAAAAAGGTGCGTTTTACTTTGAGACAGAAGGTCACTGCATTTCAGACCTTGAGCTGGCAGCAGTGGTGAAGACACAGACTTCAAACGGACGCCTAAGCATTTGGAGAAGGCTTAAAGAGATGTTCATTAATTCTATTCCATGTTTTATGTTGCATTATGAAAACATGGAACTACAGGGCTGATAGCAAAATACACCATTAACTAAAAATGTTGCACTAGAGGTTTATATCTTTCATGAGCGTTTATTTTAATGCATTGGTTATGATTTAAGCAGTTCATGATTGGAACAGCGCCTTCATTTAAGTCTTTATACAAAAGGGCTGTATGTGGTTAAAAGAGTACATGTAATGAGTGTTACCTGTAAGCCTATGTTAAGGTAGGCTTTTTATTTTATTGTCCCGAAAATTCGTTCTCTGCATTTGACCCATCCTTCCAGTGCAGCTGAGGCAACCTGTCAGGAGCAGTGGGCGAACTGAGCAGTGCCCAGGGACCATTCTCCAGATCCTGAGCCAGGATCCTGGTCAGGAGTACCTGGCTGGAGGATTAGCCTATTGTGCATGTTTTTTGGGTTCATAGGGTAAACCAGAACAACTGCAGAAAACTCATCCAAGCATGGAGAGAACATGCAAACTCCACACACCAAGGCCTCGTCCAAATCCGGAAATGCTGTGAAGAGGCAGATGTGCATTGGATGTGATTGGACAAAGCTGATTCAAATGCCTAAAATGTCTGTGAAAACTAAAAAAAAAAGATTCTTTCACAATTACAGTAATTGCTCATGTGTCTTTAACTTGTAAAGAGATTTTGAGCACATCTTTTAGCTCATAACTAATGAGTATTTTAACATAAAAAATAACTCGGCCATTAGGCCGTTTTTGAATAACATTATGCAGCTTCGGAGCACTGATTGGATTAGCCATTTGACCTTACTCAGATGTCAGCAGTTGTGTGATGAGTGTGGATAAAAAATGAAGATGAACACTGAAAAGACATGCATTATTAATGTGTTATTTAGACATGCATTTGGGACAGTGATGGAAGCCAATGCCATCAGTTGTTTGTTTGTCAGTAACTAGAATTATGTTTTACAATACATTTACATATTGTTACAATGACACAGAGGTTATGTCTTCACCAGCATTGGTTTGTTGGTTGTTTTTTAGTCTGTTAGCAGGATAATTTTAAACAAGGGCCAACATAGGACCAAGGAAATTTGTTTTTGTGTAGATCCAGAACACCATCTGTATCCAGCATTTTGTAGTATTGCAAGAAAGGGCCAAATATACTAACCCCAGTCACAAGGATCAACTGATTAGTTTGAGTGGATACTTTAACATTGTGAGATATAATGGCTTTGTGGTTCAATAGATACAGCATTTACCACTGAACTAGAAGATCAAAAGTTTGAGTCTAGGTCTGAGCACTATATCATTACCACTGCAAGCTAGGGCCAATGCCTCGATGGATTTCTGCGCTTTTCAAGCCGTTATAGTTTCTCCATTTCCCCATAGGCATTTTAAATGGGTGTAATTGTCAGAAAAACGGTGTACTTCTTGTACACAGTGTGCTCTGGTGATTATGACTGTGTGACACGTGAGAGCATCTGTGTGTGAAAGCAACATGAAAACATCTGTCAGTCGAAGCCAGTGAGACACGAAGCAATTATCACTGGCAAAAAAGACATATAGTTACTAAAACATGTAGTACATGGCTGATAACACTGGCAACAAAGCCTTTCACTGATTTGAAATACTTCTGCTGTCTCTGAGGATGTGTGCTAATGCATGTCTTTAACTGTTTCTACTTTGCCTTTTGGCTGTGTAGTTTATGCTCTTAAAAATGTACAATCATTTGCAAGTGGAAAAGCTCCTTTCTATCTTTTAGTGCAGTTATTTTTTAAGTTTGTTCTATTCATTTTAGTTGAGTGCACCTTCTGAGTACATTATTGAAGGCATAGGTGGCAAAGTGGGTGGTCGCAGTAATAGTAACAGTGGTAGTAGTAGTAGTAGAAGTAGGTCTAGTAGCAGTAGTAATATTAGTGGTGGTAGTGGTAGCAGTAGGATTAGTGGTAATAGTAGTAGTACTAGTAGTAGTGTTAGCAGTGGTAACTACTTTCTACTTAAGTTTATACATAATTTTTTTAGTACATTTACTTCTACTCTAATAATAATATTTTTAAGTAGCAGTATTTTTACTTGAGTACAGATTTGGAGATTTTGGGTCTTGCACTCTATGGTGTATACACACAACATACAGTGTAATCTGGACAAACCATGCAGAGAAAAACAAATCCTCCGTTTCTTCCGCTTCATTCAGAGTCTCCCTTCGTCACCCGACTTTTCATTATCCTTACAAATCTCCAACGTGCTAACAAGCCGGCACGCTGCTCGCCGAGTGAACAGACGGAGCTCAGGGGGAGAAGAGGATCAGAGAGACTTGTGTGCTTAGAGATTCACATCTTTTTTCCTTGCCTGCATACAGCTGGGGCTCAATTAGTGTCCATTTTTACTAATTAAGTACACTGTGCCTGAACCAGTGGTGCAAAAACTCAACTTGTTTGTCAAATCATGTGGTGCATCCAGCTTGCTGCCCCTGAGGCGAGCTGCGGGGCTTTCTTACTGTACACTGTTGTTGTGCATTTAGAAACTGAAAGTAAGCTCTCCCAGTTGTTTTCCACCGCTTTGTCATGTCTTACTCTTGATTACATTGTAACTTACATAAAAGGCCAACATATTAGGGGCACTGGACATTTCAGAGTACAATTTTGTATAGCCTGAACTTGTGCCCTAAAACCTCTTCTTCTTCATCAGTATGTAAAAAATTAGCACATCTGAAGAGCTTTGGGGGTGCATGCTAGCAGAGTGGTTAGCAAGAAGAATGTAGGTTTGATCCCTAACCCTGCCGACACACAATCTCTCTCTGTCTGGTGTCTGAATGTCCTCCCTGTACCATGGGTTCCTTACAGTGTCCATAGATGTGTGTATGTGAATTGTTAAATCTAAAATGGCCTCAAGTAAATGAATGTGAGAGTGAATAGTTGTCTGTCAGTGTGTGCCTTAAGTGTTAGCACTGCGACTAACTGGCTATTGTCCAAGTTGTCAGAGTGCACATTTGTCTTTCTAACACAATGGCTGCATATTAACATCTTAACTCCAGACTTAAGTATATTGTCCTTCTCAGACTGCACAAAAAATGATATATATATTATAATTATAATTATTATAATTATAAATTATATATGCCCCCCAGTAAGTTTAGACCCCTCTACCTTACACACTTGACTTGGTTAAGGCTGTCCACTCTGCCTCCCCTTAGCGCTGTGCTAAAGTGTATCAAAAGCATGTCCGAAGAGTTTTGCGCTCATTCCCCTAACAATGTCAGCACAGTGAGCATGGCGTTGCAGATAAATCCCTAAAGGACTCTGAGAAGGGACCCACAGTCACAGACATTTACAGTGTGAAAAACCCTCTGTAGTGTCTGAAGTTCGCACTTTGTAGTCCGATACGTGTTAAATTGCTCCCACAGAGAAAGATCGGGTCCGAGACTTGTCAATCTCCGCACACCATCTGCGTATTTGTATTAATTTCACAGACGAGACGACGACAGTGCTTGGTGCAAAAGGGTCAGACTTCTCCAAAATGATGTGTCAACCCCTTCATCCCCCTGTCGCACTCTTATCAATGGTGCACACTTTTCGCCTATCCCCCACTGTTGCCATAGTTACCATTTTGGCAGGGATGAGTGTTATCGAAAGCGCTGTGGAGTTTTTAGTGAAGACTCCTCTCCACACTTACCTCTGTTATGTCGCGCTAATCCCTTCCGTTTGATCTCCTTTTGATGGAGACATTAAAACCGAATAGAGGGATAGAGGACGTCCCATAAAAAAAAAAAAACTAAACAAACAAAACAAACAAAAAAAAAAAACACCCTTTTTGCCAGTGTTGGACCGGATAGGATGGACTCCACTCCACACTGGCGTCCGGTGGATGTGCTCCGGTCCAGCGATACCAGAGAGCACCTCATTATCTGCACTGCACAGTTACAGAAGCAAGCAGGGAGGACAGCAGCTTTCTTCTGCTCCAGTCTTTGAAGCATTGCCAAAACAATGGAGAGAGCACTTTTATTTGCAGCAAAATTATGACTTTAAGAGTTTCAGAAAGCAGAATTATATTGTAACTCACTGCACATTACTTTCAGTGACTTTTTTTGTACTCCCTTTACTCCAAAGATAATTTTATACAGTATTTTCTATAGCCATAGCCCATTACACACATGAGAAGACCTATGAGTTTACACATGCAAATAAAGATGGTCAGACGTTTGGAGGATCTGAATTCAAACATAAAAAATAAGAGTGTCTGTATGCTTTTACTGAATGGCAGGGAGGATGAGCAGTATGACGCCTAATTAGTGCAGCTGTTAGCAACATGAAGCTAACAGACAAATAAGCCGGCTCCTTCACAGTGACAGTGGTTAATGCAACAAAATTGTGTTAAAACAAACAGGAGCGAGACAGTAACGGATTACTGAGTAGCATTGTCTAAGCCAGCTTGGTACACCATGCTGATGTAAAAAAAAAGGAGTCAAGAATCCATGTTTATTTTGGTTCCCAATGCACTTACGTCCTGCCCTTCTTTTCTTTGATTGGTTACTCCAGCTGTAATTTTTCTGCCACAGAGATTAAATGTTACAGAAGGGGTACCAGACTAACGTCTTTGTATTGGAGCATAGGGAAAATGGAGAATCAGAATGTATCTGAAGAATTAACTTCAGGTTAATGAATGGCTGGAAAGTCATCACAACAAATACTAAACATGAGGAGGCTGAAGATAGAGCCTTGGTGGATCCCAGCTGTCTATAACAGTGTTTTCTGTTTGTCTAATATAATTTCATCCAGTATCTCTGTCTGATATATGTCTGTTATATTTGCTGGTTACTTTATATGCCAACCTGTTTTCATTTACTGTAGGTCTAAGGTCTGAAAATATGGCTCCCACTATGCACCTCCTTATCAGCAGTTTAACAAAACAAAGAGTGAATTGTTCAAATTAATTTTAATGCTAAAAACACTACCCTCTCAACTTTCTTGGATATTGAAAGCAAAGGTTCTCATTTTCTCACTTCTAATGCTGCCTGTAAACAAAAAAAAAAAAGCCAACAGTTTTACATCAGTTTAACTTTACCAAAAGGACAGTTTATTATATAGTTGAATGATGGACCAGGGACTAGTCAGCGTTATGTTATATGTCCAAGTTCCCAGTTCTAAAAGTCTGATGAAACTGATTTTTGACAACATTCACAAATATTTCCTTCCTCCAGCTTCCTTTACTTCATCTTGCACCCTGGAGCCTTTTGTGAGAGACATCAATATCGCTGACAGATGGTTGAAACAGTGAAGAGCGCGTTAAAAAAACAAAACAAAAAACACACAGCCACACTGTAAAGTAACAAAATATATGGTTTGTGTGTCCTCATTTTATTTCATTTAAAGCTATTTCAATTTCCATTTCTGTCCAAGCTAAACGACTCTCTGATTCCTAAACATTTATCCAGCGATGCTCATCCTCCTCATAGACACTCCACACACACTAGATTTGCCTCCAACTTCACAGACTCACTAGCTCCCGTCACATTACCGCTAACGACTGACAATTAATGTGGAGGAAAAGGCATGATGCGACGCGACATGTTGCTGCGTTAATAAGGCCCTCGGATTTCAAATGCAGCGTCATGCACGGCCATGTTTTTGTGTGGCTATTTGTCAGTAACGGCTTTGAAAAAAAAAAAAAGAAAGAAAAGTTGACTTGTTGTTGTGAATATGGTTGGGTTTATATGGGTTCGTGATGAATAGCTGGTGTCAGGTGTTACCATGGGGATGATTACTTGAAAGCAGCCAAGGCAGTATAAGCATTTGGGATTTCTAGCCAAGCCATCAAAAGCTTGGCAGGCCATTTATTTTGAATATACAGGTAGTTCCAGGCGATAAGGATCTTTCCATGCGAGTGTTTGTGATATAGACAAAAGCTTCAGTCGAGCCGCCTCCACACATTTAATTACAAAGCAGCGTGGCATATATCAATGTCAGTGTCTCCATTCTTGACCCTTGTAACAGGACAAGACAGAGTATGACACAGCGCCTTGTCCCATCTAGATTCGCGGAAACACTTTTGTACCCTGTCTCTCCTCATCTGCTGCAACAAAGTGTAACGCTGTCCACATGCACTATAAAACCCAAAAAGTGTATTCAGTGCACTATTGGGTTTTGCAGGGTTTAGAGTGGAGTCCCTAGGGCCAGCTGGCCAGTCAAGCCTCTCTCACTCTCAGACTTGTAGCTAACACGCCCCACAGGCCACACACACAAAAAAGAACCAAAGAAAGCTCTCAAAAAGTTGGTCTGGCAGGGTGGCTGTATACGATCCGCCCTGATGCTTCACGGACTCTCTGTAGATTTCAAAAGAGATACAGTAGGAATTAAGCTTGGATCCTCTAGTCCCTTTTGGTCCCCTCTTTTCTTTGCCAATTTGGGACATCTGCTTTGAGGAGGAGCATTCACCCACACCCCCACTAGGTTTGCTCAAAAGCCTAAAGTCTCTTCCTGCTCCTGGTGTGGATTTGTGATTCAAACTGGGCTAAGGGACCTAAAACCCTCTATCTCATCTGCAAACATACAAATGCATAATCTGTCCTTTTGAGCGGCCTCATTCACATGCATGCTAATGATCTGAGCTGGCCCCTCTTTTCAGATCAGCTTTGAAACACACCCAGGCAGGCACATGTGGGCCTTTAGATGGATCCTCACCATTTTACAGTGAACAATAAACAATGTCACAGTGTTTCCTCATTTGTCTCCACATGGCTACATGACAGCACATGGCTAAGCAATACACACACACACACGCACGCACGCGCACACACACACGAACACACACACACCTACACACGTATACATCATTGTCTTGCCTGAATTAAGATTAGCAGTTACCAATTATCAAAACCCAGCTCAGTCACAGTTACTGGCACTGCGTCATCTTGAACCTCCTCTGTCCCGCCCGGCTCATCCTCTGACCTCATTCACTCCTCTGTCTGGGCTGATTCTGGGTGGTTGAAGCCCGGAGTGCAGCCTGGCAGGAGTGGGGAGCAAACAGCCACTTTTCTCATTCACAAGATCCCGCTCTTGCTCCAGGCCCAACAGGCGACTGACACCCGTTAATCAATGGCCACGGGATTGAGAGGCCATTTGATGGATTACACACTGCACTGATCCAGCCACTGCCGAGAAGTGAGGAGGAAGTCTGAGAGCATAAAGTGCACTGTCATGCTAATCCACACCAGGTTTCACCAACTGAGATATAAGAGACAGGCATTAGTTAGCCATTCACTACAATGTGTCAGGGCCTTTTACATTTAAAGCCTTCAAGTCTAAATAAATGCTCGTTAATGATGCCTACTATTGGGCTCTAATAACAAATTAAATGTAATGTAGCAGAATCTTTGCATTGGTAGCTTTAGTCACATCTAACACTTGGGTAATGGATTCCTTAATGAAGTTACAATAAGCTAGTTACAGGAATAAATGTATTCTAGTAATTTTGTCATTCAGTCATAACTAAATAATAGCAGAGAAAAGAAATGTGTCCTTAAGAGGGTTTAATAGTTGATTACTTTGATTAGTATCAGTGAAGAGGAAAGTATGGCTCTGATGGGACTAACTTAAATATATTTTTAATAATGAAGTAATAAAGTATAAGTGCTGCAGTAATAAATGTTTTATGCTGCGTGGGCCCCCCAAAGAGATCCGAGGATGAGCCCTCTGAAGAACGCCATGTGGTGGTTGCACCACATGACATCAGAGTCAAACTGAAACGTACGCACCTCTGAGAATTTGACTTTTTGATGAAAAGTCAAAAGTGAATGAAAATTCAAAAGAGAAAGTTAATGACTTAGTGGTTACTTCATAGACTAAAGTGGGCTAAAAGTTGGAATCTTTGCACTACCTTAGAGCTAGCACACAGCTAGCTAGCTAAGAACAAGTTGGGCAAAAAGTCACAAGCATCTTAAGTGAATACATTTATTGGGATGATATTAAAATAATGGTTGCATATAAGCCACAAGTCAGTTTTTGACAAGACTCATACATATTTAGTAGCTTACTTCTTCACATGCTGATTTTTAGGTCTCCCACTGCTGCTATCTTGTATGCACTGGTAACTCCGTTCACACTTGGTTACAGTTTGCCAGAATATTCAATTAAATGAGTTTCGTTTAACAAGAAATTACCACTGAAAAGACTTTGATTTGCGTTTGTGCTTGCAAAGCAGAGATGCAGAAATTCCTCCACCCTGAGCTGTTCGCACCCTGATATTTTTGTGTCTGTCCTCACAGTTTTGCTTAACACTGCATGCGCCTCAACATAAAGAGGCTAGTTTTCATTGATGAGGCGTTGCAGGCAGCGTGAGCGGCACACCAGCAGCAAATCACTACACTGTTAAAAGGCCCTGATGCGTAGCAAACTCTCCTGCAAAGCCTCCCTGCTCCAAATCTGCCTGCTGCAGACCCCTGTAATTGGAGGCATTAAACTTGCTTTGGACAGGATGGCAAATGAGTGCTTTGAGCTTGGAAGAAAACTGAGTGTTGCATTCAGAGGAGGTACACAAGTACATGCTGCTAAATCGGACAAATCACCACCAATCCACCAGATCTCACATGAGTCAGGGATACCAGTGTGTGCTTATAATAATATCAAATGTTTGCTTTTTTGGTCCAGCTTTGGCTGTAGTTCATATGATTATGTACACCACTGTATCAGGAGCTCCCGTTAATCTCACAGTAATCGTTCAGATCACTGTGGTGATGTGGGATTTGTTCTGCAGGAGACTGGTCATTGATGGCCAACCAGCCTCTGTGAAATACTGTCCATCATTCTGCCGTCACATCCTCAGACTTCCCTTCTCCACATGCTCATTAAAATCTGTGTGAGCAACTGTCGGAGCTGATTTCTCACCACTTAATGGTCTGTAATACGATAATGAGATCTCTTCCTTTAGGTTTGCTGCCATTTTACATCATCCTCACTAAAAATATTACAGCCCGTTCCACAGACATGGAGAGTAGTGCATGTTGTCTCTAGTGAGCAGTGAGCAGTAAGCTGGAGCTGGAGCGGCCTGCTATGCTGGAAATGCTTCAAATGTTTAATGGTAAACAGTAAAATCTGACTTTTAACATTGTGTCAGATCTCAGTAGAAAGTACCAGGCAAACACTCTGTGTTTTAGAGCTTGATTCAAGTCTGGCTCATTGCTTGCACTGCTGCTGTGAATCTAAAATAGACCCCGAAATTATAATGACACCAATTTTTTTTTTTTTTTTTTAAAGCCCTCTCTCCAGCAGGCTTTTATATAGATTTACAAAGTCAAGAATATCTACTCTTCCTTGGACAAACATGGGAAAAAATTGCAGAAATAACATTTCCCTTAATGCCGCATAAGGAGTACTGTAGTATTCAGCTGAATCACACACAATGCAGCTGTCACTGTACTCACAGAAACTGTAGTCCATCATCTGATTAAACACTACTGTCTAAGATTATCTCCACTTGTGTTTTATGAAAACAGAATAAGGAACAAGAGCTGACTAAAAATGTAATACTGTAGTAAAGCCAGTACTGCCATAGGTGCATGTAAAGAATCACAAAGAAAGGCCCACTCATTCTATGACTTTTTTTTTTAATTTATTATGCGTTTGTGTACAATCTACAGCCCTTTACCATTTCTATGTCTTGACACATTAATTTGAAGGTTATGAAGTGAAACCACACAATGCGCCAACATGCTGTGCACACTCGGATATATTTTCCCCTTTGTGTGTTGGAGTGTATCTGTGGTCAGGAAGGAGCAGATGAGATTAGGGAACATGCAGAGGATCTGACACCACCAGTCGTCTTGTTGGTGCATGATCGCGCAGCTGCCTGAGCAACCAGTCAGAAACGGTTAAGTGTGAACGCTGCCAAACCCCTTGATACATGAGCTTCGACTCGGTCAATAAAAACACAGTGACAGTCTCACTCATGTGCACTGGTATAGAGAGGGTTGTCCTAGCTGACGGATTAAAGCCACACTACAGTGACATTTGGTGTGAAGCCAGATTAACTTTGCCTCCTTGAAGCCTATCCAACTACGGCCACAGAAATCCCCCGAATAGTCGTGTGGTCTTGCTAATTGGCGCGCTGTACAGGCCAAGCTTTGATAAATCTTAAAACATAATGAGTCCATCCAAAGCTGCTGTGATATTCTGACTGAGGAGGTAAAACACACTCTCTATTCCCTCTTTTCATCCCGCCGGCCGGATGAGACGAGACCTGGAACTACAGCCGAGTGAACTCGCCAAGAAATCAAAGAGAATACCAGAGATCTGTTTAATAATTTATTTGCATATGATTATCGTAAAAATACTGAAACAGAAATGCTTATTTTTGTTTTTAGTTTTCTGGCATTTTTTGTACAATCTAATACACCTTTAATTGCACAGGAAAAGTCTGCCCATCTAACAGACACACATTTCTTCTCTCCTTTTGACACATAGTTTCAGATATAATGACCATTAACTGTAACCATTTGTTTGTCCTATACAATAAACAGGCATACAAACAGGTCATGAGGCCACAGTCAGGTCAGATAGTTGAATATGCTGAGTGGATTGGTCTAATAGATTTATATACAGGCAGTATTTTAGGAAGAACTGCGCTGAACAGCTAGCGTGCCAAAGAAACAGATGTTATAAGAAATAAACCAATGCGTGATTTGTTGTACATGGATGTTTTGTAGGTCAGGTCAATATTAGGGTCGCAAAGCTTTCATCTAGTGGCCTTTTTAATACCTGCTAATCTGCAACACATTTGCCAACTTTAAATATATACAACACGGCACTATCACGGGCTCCTATTAATACCAGTCTTTTTTACTCTGACCAAGCAGAAAATCCACTGTTCGTCTGGTTAATATGTGAAAAAACAAGCATCATAATAAAAAATTCCAGTACTTGTAAAAAAACACATAACACCTTTTTGCAATAATAGATAATAACTTAGCATTCAAAACAATGCGTATATGAGTGAAATAAGATAGAAAACTTTAAAACATTAAAAGCAACTGTTTTGAAGTATTAGTACATTTGCTTGTTTTTCTCATGAAGACTTTCCACTTTGGCATGCACACAATGTGTCCTGCACAGTGTCAGTAGCATCTCTTTGACAAAGAGACAGTGTGAAGACTCGGATGCTTTGTACACATTTATTACATCTATCTCCCGGCACAGGTGGAAGACAGTATTTCAGAGGAAGCGGATCAAAGTTAAAGAAATCATTAAAGAAAAAAAAACATTGTTGGTTGGGTAGAAAATTGATTGGATTAAATGTCTCAAGTTACAGTCTTTATATTGAGCAAACATATGCTTTATCTTGGCACTGTTGATTGTTGTAGATACTGAATCGTACTAGTTCGTCCATGGTCAGTCAAGAGGGAAAGACTGACTCCCAACCAGTTGAAAACACATGCAGACATGCAAACACAACCTGAGAGGGGCAAAAGGAAGTTTGGCTTTTATGTTGATAGTCACAAATCCACAAGTGTCAAGTAATGAACACACACATTTGCAATAGTAAGTTCCTTTTATCACGGAAAGAAATCTCCACAATGGTCCTGTCTCTGGACAGCTGGAGTCTCCTTTTCATTTTCTTCTTATATTTTACATTGGGCTCTTCATGTCAGAGTTTGTAGGTAGTTTCTATTCACTGGGGAACCCTCCTTGTCTTGTTTGTTTTGAAGCAGCCTTGCTCACACTCTGATGGGGAGAGTTTGGCTCATGTGTTGCCGAACTATTTCCTGGCTGCTGTCCGGGCTCTTCCTGTTGTGTCCTGGTAGCGTCCCTCCGAGCCGCAACAGGTCCCTGTCAACACAAGACCCACAAGTACGGGTAAGTACATAGCTAACTTTAAAGAAAATACACTATTAATTATTACATTTAGTGTTATGTCCACACCTCCCAAACTCAAGGGCTCATTTGAAAAAGAGTCCTCTTGAAATGCTAAGTCATATCTAAGCATCACAGGTCTTAATAAAACTTCAACATGTTTCTCATCTATCTTGGAGAACGCTCTCAGTGTCCTTTGTTCGAAGGCAGCGCCCTTGTTTTTAAGGCCCTTGTGGCTGAAGATACTTTACAGATAGTGTGCATCTCATATCCTCCCTCTCCCCTGTTATCTGCCCAAACATCAGTGAGCAGCCAATGGCAGGTGGGGAGCTGGCGATGCCTTCTCCGCCTCAGAAGCTCCAGCAAACACTGAGACGCTCCCTAAATCATGCTCTGACAACGAGATGGTCCTCCCACTCTGCCTCTGTCTATCTCTGGCTGATGCATATAGATGAGGCCATAAATTAATCATTGGCATGTCATCTGCACACAACGACATGCAGCAGAACATGCACACACGCAGAATCAAAACACACACACCCCAGTGGTAGGCGTGCAGAGCTGGGCGCGCCCTCCCTCCATGCATTAAGAAGCTCATTAGCAACCTAATTAAACACATTCCTCTCTTTTAGCTTCTCCTCAGTCTCCCTTATTACTCTCACTCCATCACCTCCTGCTTTTCCACATCAGCAGCACTGACTGCTGTCTGTCCTATCACCTAAATCCAGCATTCAGTGGAGTGCGGGGAATTAAACCGAGGTCAGCCATTACATTTCCACACACAATTAGCTCCACTGAGCCCAAAGCCTGGCACAGGGGCTGCCCTTGGGGCTCCAAGTTAAAGGAGAACTGTGAGCCATGGAGCTGACACCACACACCATGATGTGTGCAAGAATTATGCATTTTGTGTCTAAAAACGATCTAACTAATGCATACACCAAGACCAACATACACCAATGGGCCGTGAACTAGTCAACACCAAAACTGGTAGATGATACGATGGCATGAAATACCAGGGAAAAGTTCAAGAATTATGCTGCGGTCTTGATTAGCTAAGTTCAATAAATACGAAATACCGCAGATCCCATAAAATGGCCTTTAAACTGGTCTCAATACTGAGGCTTCCCGGTGTTGTAATGATGTCTAAAGCAGGATTACTGACCCTATTTAGTGAATACTAGTCACAATGTGCACAAGATTTCAGTAAAATTGCAGCATAATTTAAAACCATGGTTAAAGCAAAGCTAAGAGACATCTCCCACACCTGAACAGTTACCTATGAATGAGTCTGTTCTACATTTCCAAAGAAAGTGTGAGTGAGAGAGAGGCTGTCTGTCTGCAGCCAAACCCTCCAGCTCAATGAAGGATGTCACCACATCTACAGAAAGCCTAAAACAAACCAAACTCAAACAGCACACACCGTGTTGTGCCTCTTTTTAGGCAGGCCATAATTTTTTTACCGTGACATGTTATTCCAAGTGCCCAGAGGCTCAGCTTCACTCATCTCCATCCCTCATACTCCACAGCCATCACAGACGACACAGGGCAATTTCACACCAGGTCAACAACAGAGAATTGCATCAGCCTTTTTTCTGTCTGAACTACTGGTACCAGTAATACCATAAAGGCATTTGAGCTTGTACGGAAATATAAGGCATACAATACAATCAACACAACTACTATTTAAGACAATTTCTATTGCTTTCAAAACGACTGTTGGAGATTTACTGGATTTAATGCCCACTGGCACTGTTACATTGTTTACTAACAGAAAAGATGCAGAATATACTGGACTCATTTTAATCAAGGCTTATCCAAATTAAAACAGTAAATACTCATATTTGCCCACAAACTAGTGTGCTCTTTATTATATGTATTGATACCAACAACACTGTGGTCATATCAAAGTTTCCAGTTTCAGACTCACCCTGAGTAGGTGCTGGTCACCACCTTGAGGCTGGCAGCATTGCGGAGCAGCTTGTCTAATGTGTTGACGATGCGTGAGAACTTAGGCCTTAGGTTTCTCTCTTTCATCCAACACTCCAACATGAGCTGGTGCAGCACCATGGGGCAGTCCATAGGCGGGGGCAGCCGGTAGTCCTGCTCCACTGCAGTCATCACCTGAGGACAACGTAGGCTTAGTTCATGTTGAACATTGTCCCATAAGAAAAATACAAAGTACATAATTTTAGCACAAAGTAAACACCACTTAGTCGTGTATTATGTCCTGTTTAATTCAGCTGTTTATCTATGCTGTCAAGTACTCCAAAAATCTTTTGTGTGTATTTATAGGAATATGCAAACAAAGTGTTTCAATGTGTCCTCAAAGCTGTCAATCTGAAAGTGAGCGATGTAAAAAAAACAATAAATTAGGACAAAAGCATGTGCCATTGATTTAGTTAAGCATCGCGACTGTGTTTCTTTCCATAAGCGCTGTGGGTTTAACTCCCCACAACAATAGTAACGTACCGTTTGGGAAGAATAAAGCTTTTCGCCGCACTCTTTCTCCTGCTGCTTGTCCTTTGATTTTTATGTGGTACTTGTTTTCAGTGAGCACCTCTGTTTATATCTGGTATTTGTTGACTCTGTTGCTTATTGAGCGATGCCTGTGCCACAAAGGCTATTGGGAACAACACACGGCTTCGACTTTGATGCTTTCATTACTGCATGTGGATTTTGTTATGAAAGTTATACATACGTTACTGGCATTTTTCATTCTGCCTGCTTTTCACTTTATTGCTATGAGTGTTACAACTGTCTTTTGAAAGCACAATAAAAAGCAGATATTCCACTGAGAATAACAGTGCTTCAGTACTGTTCAGGGAGGAGGAACCGAGAGATTTCTTCTATTCCCCGTCCAGGCTGACTTATGTAGTTACAATGTCTGTGCACTGTAGATAGCCTACAGGTAACAGCAGCCATAAAACAGCCGGAGGAAGTACGTGAGAAAGAGGAGAGGCTTAACAGTATAGATTTGTGGAGGACACTCAGGCGTGTGGTGTAAATACGATGGTAAAACTAGAACACAGGATCACAGCTGCAGCATCTGCAGTGAGAAGATAAACACTGTTGACCAACGGACTGAGTTCTACATGTCACGCTGGAAATCCAAGTCTCAACAGTCTCAACTCTCAAAGGGCCCTATACATAGACAAGAATCTCCCACTGAATGTATGAGGATGCATCAGTATCAGGGGAACTTACATCCTGGTTGCTCATGTCCCAGTATGGCCGCTCCCCATAAGATACCACCTCCCACATGACGATACCGTAGCTCCACACATCACTAGCAGAGGTAAACTTCCTGAAAGCGATGGCCTCTGGCGCAGTCCACCGAATGGGGATCTTTCCTCCCTGCAGTAGATTACACACAGAGGTTTGAGCAAAAAACAACAAATGTAAGAGCTAATGCAGATTTTACAAGTGGGTTGCTTGTGTGGTAACGCAAATACTGGCACACATAAGCAGTCACACATGCTTCTACATGTACAACAAATGAAGGGGAGCAAATTAACAGGCTCAATTAAACAGAGTTTACAAACAGAGTGAAGTGAAGTGAAAGTATCAACGCTGATAAATAAGATTTACTGTGACAACAAGTTTATTAAATTGTATTACTAATAGATCCCTTTACTCCAAACATCATTAATGAACATAGGAAATGAACACCTAACTCAGAAGCGATACTAACACAATAGCTGTATGTGGCAGAAATTTGCCTTGAGGGCTTGCATCCAGAGTACAGCAGAACACATTCAAACCATCTTTATTCATTATGAGGGTCCATGTGGTTAATATCATAAAGGCTCAAGGCCTGTGCTATATTTGACTCATGAGCTAAAACAGATCAGACAAGGCCAATGTCACATACCACAGCTCACTGCCACACAATGTGACAGTAAAGGTATGAGTCCTATCAGATGTGTTATGGCATACAATAGAAATAGAATAATTATTTACCGGCAGGGAATTACAGGCCCGACTTGAGAGGGTGTTATCCCACCCCTCCCCAACAACTACAGCAGTGACTCATGTGCAAAAGTGTACTTGGGATACCATCACAACTGTTGTCTTAAGAAATAATGTGTGCCCTCCTTTAGATTTAGGTTGAGGCAGGGTCTGGAGATGTGCATTATGACCATTAGTATCACTTTAATATAAAGCTCTACAAACATAATAACAAAAGTCAAATTTATTTTAAGAAACCACATTTAACCCTTGCAAATCAAAACCTATTTCTCCACAAAGAAGTGTCATTATAGCATTCAGTTTACTAACCAGGGAGCTTGTGTAGGTGGGATCTGCAGAGGTGTCATCCAGGAAGCGTGACAGGCCAAAGTCGGAGACCTTGCACACCAAGTTGCTGTTAACCAGGATGTTGCGTGCGGCAAGGTCTCTGTGAACATAGTTCATGTCTGACAAGTACTTCATCCCCGCAGCAATGCCACGCAGCATCCCAACCAGCTGTGTCATGGTGAAGCGGCCGTCGTTCAGCTGTACAAAGAGAGCAGTTAAGAGCTGGTTTATGGACGGAGAAAGCAGCAGACAGGGGAGCAGTGTTGAAATAAAGAGAAATAGGAACATTAGCCAGTGTTATGGGAGATAAGAGAGGAGAAAGCACCAGTGACAGACGATCAGTCAGTAGACGACATAAACATGACATCTGTCATAATGCTTCATGACCACTGCAGACACTCACTGGCAGCTGACCTTTTCACGGATGCTTTCCAATTACCTGATTAATTAGACACATCACCGTGGCACTAAAACCATTACGACTCTATATCCAGCACTGACACAAACACAACACTGAGCAGTGATCCACAGGCAGCTACAGCAGGTTGTTTCTTATTCTGAAGCTCAACGACAAACTCACTGCAGAAACTGGCAGTGCCACATGGTTGTTAACACAAATTCTTTCAGGCAAAAAGCTTTGTTTGCATTTTTGGGTTGTGAACATTAAAGCGAATTTGGCCCTTCAAATGAATTAGAGTGGCGTGTAGCTCAGAGCTTATTTCCCCATCTGAAACTCCTGGATCTGCAGTGTTTGGCCTTTTATGTCAACATTCAGGAAGCATGAAACAAATGTGAGATTAGTGCTTTCAGGATTTAATTTACAATTCTCCACAACAGACAGGCATACTTTTGTCGGCGATGTGGATAGACTGGGAAATCAGCACTCTGACTGAGTACTTATAAAAAGGGATTCTTTTGTGAACAAATCAATGGTTTGTCAATACATAATTAAGGAGCAAAATGTAAAAATGTCTTAGAATCTATTTTGTCCATGACCTGAATATTAAATAGTTAAATTTAAAGCTAATTGAACCCTGACTCAACGATTAGAAATATGTGACATGACAAACCCATAAACAGTCTTTTGCTTTGTTCTTTTGCACACTCTGATGGCGACTGTCGGCCAAATGAGCCGGGATGGATGTATAAACAGACATGATTCATAGCAGAGCAGCCCTTCAAAGCTGCGCTGCATGAGGAGGACTGTGTGTTTTCTGTGCATCTCTTCCCATGCGGCCGTGTCATTTGCGAGTGTGTCTCTGGGGTGCTGCTGCTGCGAGGGCTTTCATGTGCCTGACACACATGGACAGTCTGTACATGGGAGCCAGTTAACTCTATACTCTCCTCATTATGCCATAGCTCCTCAGAGTCACAAGCCCTGGACATAGCGGGCATGAGCCATAGATTTCTTTTGGATAATTTGGAGGACAACCAACTGAGTGGAATGGGTGAGGGAGAAGATGAAGCTTAGGCTGGACCCTCAGATGAGCAGCAACAATTATTTTTATCTACAACCTCTGAAATAAAAATAAATAAAAATAAATAATAGCATGGGGGCAAATTTGAACACTCACTAGCAAAAGCATTAAGGTTACTGTCACACAATATAAGACACATTTTCAAAGTGAAGTACTCTTTGTGACATATTTTCTTTATTACTGATTAATAGCTAAGTATGTTTAAAGATATGATGTTGAAGGTTTAATGTAGCAGACAATTACAAGCAATTGTGGAGAGACGAGCAAAAGTTAAGTTGTATTTAACTTTTATTCACACATTTTAATGTTAGTTAGCTTATAGTGGATTTGCAAGTGTTTAATATGATTTCTCTGCATCTTACATATACTAAATATTAGTTCGTATACTTCAATATGATTACGGTTTCCTGTAATTGTAACAAAAAATGCTGTTAATACTAAAAGAATTAATGAAGGTCAAAACTTCAACTCGGCAGCAGCGTGTGATGTTTGATATGTTAATCGTTTTATATTAAAGGTGTTGCAATTTGAATACACACAACACACAACGTGAGAATAGAAAATAATTACTTACAGATGAATTTAATTACATGTACTAAAGCCTAAACTTCAATATCCATCTGCAGTATGAGCATTGATTAAAGTGTAGTGGTATGAAGCAGGTCAATATCAAACTTTTTGACGACTGGTAAAAACAGCATGGTTTCATTGGGAGAATAAACTGCTTTTTAAAAGCTGCAGCACATCATCGATTCAGAGCGAGCATTAAGTAACCGTAACCACTCTAATAGCTCCAGTAAGTAGACTTCTTCACAGCGCAGTCATGCAGGAAAACGTATTTTATTGAATGTAAATGACATAAAATGGCCCCACACAGCTGGAAATGTGCTGTGTGACACCTCATTTCTCATCCACCGTTTGTCAAACGCTGTGAAGGTGCAGGGCCTGGGCCTAAAACTCAGATCACTGATGTTGTATCTGGGATTGTAACCATAGGTTTGGTGTGTGACACTTCCCCACCAGGAGTTTGTACATTTCTAAAGCTGTCAGCATCAGTCAGTCACGTCAAGCTGAGACACTATGCCTGTCTCCAGGCGTTATATTGCACATTTAATCTCTATCACTCAGCAAGCGACCGCCTCGGGCATTTTACAGAGAGTAAAACAGCCCGATAACCCAGAGGTGTCGCGAGTCACTGTCTTTGAGTGTGAGCCTTTGATACCAACAGAGAAGTAATCGTCTTTGTCAGCTGTGTTTGCAGCAAACACCTTTTGTCGAACTTACCCGAAGGAAGGAATCCAGAGCGCCGTTCTCCATGAATTCTGTGATAATCAGAACGGGACAGCTTCGGGTCAGGACACCCTCCAGCCGAATGACGTTGGGATGGTCGAACTGGCCCATAATGGACGCCTCAGCGAGGAAGTCCCTTCTCTGGCGCTCAGTGTAACCGGCTTTCAATGTCTTTATAGCCACAACCATCTCTCTGCGCCCAGCCTGCTTCAGTCGACCACGGCATACCTCTCCAAACTCACCTGAAACGGGAGAAAGAGGAGGGACGATTGGGGGACAGGGGGTGAGGGTGAAGGGGATAGGGTTTGAGTGAGCAGAGGTGTTGGGAAAAGTGTAGGGAACATTACTGGTTGGATACAGGAGTGTGGGAACAGACTTTTTAAAAAGTCTAGGGATTGGTTCTTCTGTAGATAGTAGAAGAGGTGGACTAATGAAAGTCAAGGGTTAAAGATGTTAGGGAGGGAAGGAGTGAGCGCTATCGACTGAGTGTGCAACCTGGGAGCAGTCGAGGGAGAGAGGGGGCGGGCCAGGAACTTGGGTGTTTTGCATTTGGTGCCTGAAAGTTTACAGGACAGTAGTGGTACAACAAAAACAGAAGAGAAAAGGAGGGAGGATAGTTGAACAAGCAGGAGCAGACTGTCAATTAAGGTGAAGTTAGGACACAACATGCTTCTTGAAAATAATAGAAAACAGACAGGAGGGAGGAAGTAAGAGAGATTTCCCTTCAACCCTGGCACCAGCAGCTCACATGCACACACCGAATGCTAACTCTCAGAGAGGACACTGCAGTACACAGTAGACCTTAGAGCTTTATGGAGCACTTAGGTTCAGATAAATCTTTAATCAACCTAGGGACCAAAAGTACAGCACTCTTTACCTGCACCAATGACTTCCTCGATTTTGACACAAGAGATGTCTATTTCTTTGGCAAACTCGTGCACAGCATCGTTAGGGTCTTCGTAGGTGAAAGGGTCAATGTAGACTTTTACGCCTGGGGAAACTGAAAGAGAGCAAAATCACAGTTAGGTTAGCAAATGCTCATTACCACAAAAGATAAGTAATATGGAAGTTCACAAATGAGACGAGAAGTGGTATCTGAGTTTCAACTTTATTTTGTGTCAAAACTTCCAACAAGAACTGCTTAGGAACATTTTTGCGGTACTCAGCAAAAGCTTCGTGGTACAAGACAAACTGCTTCCGCCCCCTGGACACTGACTCCCCTGTCTCAGTACTTTCAGAATAAGTGTGTACATTCGTGTGTGAGATCAGTGTCTATAGTGTCCACCACAGTAGTCACATTGTGCAGTACAGAAAGAAAGACCAGACTAAACAACTTTTAAGAGATTACTATTGCTTACACAAATTAAAAAAAACTTGAACTCAAAATCTGTTAGCATTAGCTTATCAACTAATTAGCTGCTAGCTCTACAATAATGACAAAAAAATAACTGCACAAAACTTCAGAAAACCTTTGATTAAGGAGGAGTAGCAGTTTAATAAATGATATCTGGGGTTGAAAAACTATTCATACATGTTTATATTTTAACTAGTTTAAATTATTTACTCTCATTTTATGATATAAAGCAATTATACAAATTTAAGTTATGTTTGACTGAGAAGCTATAAGTAAGACAAAACTAGGCAGCGCTTGCTTATGAGATGGTAAAAATGAGCTAACAACACAAAATGCAGAAATTGCTTCTCTGGTACTAATTAAGTTTACAATGTGTTTTTAAACTTAAAGCTCCTCAGATTCTATGAAGAAAAGCTGGTATACAAATCTTATGTTTGATTTGACAGAGTACTCAGTAATATAGCTCGTCTGGCTCGTACATCAGCTGATCTGTCAGGCATTCCTCTGAGCAAACACAGACGCTGTTTCCTGCCTCCATCAGATGATCTGATAATTGATTTAATCAGACAGCTAACTGTACTGGCATGACTACAATACCACCAATGAGACGGTTCCCAAGTAAAACACAAATGCTTACTATATTGCTGCAGTTTCTCCGTGTACTCCAGCTCTGAGCCGCTCCGCTGCTTCCTGTAAACAAGTGCATAAACAAAGTCACATTCAGATCACCAGGCCTGTCCAATTCCAGGTATAGCATTAAAAAAATCTAACTTGACCATCGCATGAAACAGGCTGCAAGAGGAAGGCCGAGTAGCGTGTGTTTTTTCTTTTGAAGTACGATTAAGTATAGGCCCTTTGAAAGCATGTTAAAGTTTTATGAGGCTCTTTGTTCAGCGTCTAATTAACAAAATGAAACATGTAGTTTGGGGCGGTCAATAATAAAAAAATAAATCAAAAGCTTACTTAAGGCAGACTACAGCAATAACCACCAAAGCGACGATGACCACCAGACCGGCCGAGGCAGAACCAACAATGAGTGGCAGCTGGTCTTGTACAGACTTCTGTGGATCACCTTCACACACACACACACACACACACACACACACACACACACACACACACACACACACACACACACACACACACACACACACACACACACACACACGTGGGTAAGTAAGAGTAGTAAATAACAGCATGGGGGGATTAGAGGTGGTCCAGGCTGCATCACTAATGGTTACTAATTAAGGAAGCAGTAAAAAACTATTAAGCTGGACCCTCATTAGCAGAATCAGTGGAGAGGCAGATCTTACTTTCGAGGCTGGTGCTGAAGTCCATGGGGTTGCTGTAGCGACCGTAGCCGGCGACGGTACGAGCCCGGACCTGGACCACGTAGGGTGTGGCGGCACGAAGACCCTCCACTTTGGCTGAGCTGTGCTGGGACGTCACTGTGTGAGACATGGCCTGTCCCTGGGAATCAACACAGCAATCAGTGTCAGAACAGGGGTAAGTCTGTTAGCTTCATTTAGCAAATAATTACCATTCATGTGCGACAAACACTCACTAAATTGACTAATTAGCTAATCTAAAAGTGAGGTAGCTGACATTTTGGGAAACCTTTTTTGCAGTTGCCATTTGCATTTGTTAACACTGAAATAAACCTGACTTGTTGCCCTTTTTTTTAATTAAAAGTAATTATTCTTTCTTTTTGTTTTTTCTCCTCTGGGTTTGCCTCAGCACATCATCTGCCTCTTATCATGCAGTCATTAGCATATTCATTTGGCATCGTTTCCTGACACATTTATCAGGGCTTGTGACCGGCACAAAAAGTACAATGTGGTTGGATTTTTATTAATAGTAATTCTGCTCTTTAAATCTGTGTAGAGACAGGCAACAATATTATTCTACTATTACTTTCTATGCTTACAGTTCAACCATGTACAGTAGTTGAAGGGCATATTTCAAATGAATGCATACTAATAATAATATTCATAAATATGTTAAACATCCTCCAACGTATCCTAAGTTTACACAGAGGTCTTTTTTTTTTTTTACATTTTATTACTGCAGGGAGAAAATCATGTCTTGTTTCTTACTATGAGCTCAGTGCTATTGTGATAGCCTCAAGCACATTTTAAATTCAACACAGCAACAAACTCCTAAGTGAATTAATATTGATGCAATGCTTATTTTCTAAAACAACAGTAGATATTACTTTCTGTGTTTTAGTGGTGCAGCTAATTAGGTTTAGCAAAGATCTAACATTTGTAACAAAGAATTGACTTTTTTATTAAGATTTTGATTAAACTGGGACAGAATCCTAATTGTATTTCTCAAACTCCCCTGATAATGTCTAAATTATGTTATGCTAGGTTAGAACAAGATACAAGTGAAAAGTCCCTGTGTGTGACAGGCTGGCACCATTACTCAACCACATTTAAATAATCCAGCCATAAAAAGTCACAAGCTAGTCTTCTGTTTGTGTCAGGAAGGGCATCTGAAGTCAAAGCATAAGAGGAGGCAGCGGATTTGCTGCTGCGATGACAGAAGGAAAAGCCAAAAGGGAAGACAAAATTATTTAAATATTCACAAATGTCCAGTAAAAAATAACTCAAAAGAATTGCCCATCTAAAGTAACTCTCTTATCAGGACTTTGTCTAAATATATGCAAAGAAGGACTCCAATATCCCACACTTCCCTCATTAGCATACAGTATTTACATATACATTAAAATGTTGCTCTTTTAAAAAGGCTGAAAAGCAGGTTTTCCAATGATTAAGTCATGCACTTACACAAAGGCGATAGCTAAAAAGTCAGTGCTTACCCTCTCGTGGTATTTAATCTCGTAATCGAGGATGACCCCGTTGGGCTTCTCTGGGGGCAGCCACGACAAGCTGAGAGTGTCTGCAGTGGAGCGCATCAGATGGACAGTAGGCACAGCTGAAGGAGCTGTGGGAGGACAGAGCAGACAATGTCATTTTTAAATATACATTCAGATGAGATGTCAATGTTGGTGAGTGTGTTTTCACAGTACAAGATCAAACCATCACAGTAAGATAATGATTTTTTAAACTTCTCCCACCGAAACCCAGCATGTGTCACCTTCACTGTCCTGCTCTTTATTGATTACAGAATGTGACTTTTGCAACTGTTATTGTCATGGCTTTGTAGACAGCGCTAAGGTGGATTAAGTGCAGGTTAAGTGAGGGAAGCACTGCAGCCGGGGAGAGGGGCTGAGGAGTTTGGTTGATGATGACGCTGCAAATATTAAGTAGACTTGTTGAAAGGTGACATTGTGAGAGATGTAATGTAAAACGCTGGTTGTCAGAGCACTAAATGCTGACGCTGGGAGTAGAAAGTATAATTTACATTTTCTGTCTATGTGGGAGAAGAGCAGGTGAGAGGTTTTGTTCATTGTGTCTCCTTCACTGCAAATACTGTGGGTAGATAACAAGGGTTCATTAAACCGTGACTGACATTGACTGAACGCTGTATATCCACTAACCAGTGTGTTTCATGCCGATGTTAAGTGTTATTGATTGGTCTGCTCTATGAATTAGCTTGCTTTGTGGACACACATAATGCTATTGGCAGATCTTTTACTAACCGGCCTGGTTGGTGGTGATGTTGACTGTGGAGTAACGGGGTGAAGTGGGGTTTTTCCCGGAGACCCCATTGACTGCCTGGACCTCAAAGCTGTACCGAGTGTGAGCCTGCAGGTTACGGACCACCACCTTCCTCTGCCTCAGCCCCAGGCGGCGGGGAGCGATGTCCACGTTGTCGTCACAGCGAGTACAAGGGCTCCGGTCGCGAAGGCACTTCTTGCACACCACGTTGTAAACTAAGTCGCTTCGCCCACCAGTGTCCTCAGGCTCCTCCCACTCCAGGGAGAGTGAGGTCTCATTCACGCTCGATATGACGTTACGTGGCGCAGAGGGGATGGCTGCAAACCACAAATATATGTTATATTTGTACCAAGGATTACAATAATTATGCATTGTGTATGTTGCTTTATTTACACATGCATTTGTGAAAAGGATCAAGAAGCTAAACTGTTTTATGTGTGTGAGTTTTCTTCCTTTTTTTTCTCATTTTGTACATGAGCAAAGTTTGTTATCAATAAAACATTTACTAGCTTACAACAAATACCAATAACTGGAACTGTAATAATGTTAAAAGGTATTCTCTGAGGAATTTTGCATGCCAATAATTTTTGCTCATTTACATAGACAACACCCACCCACTGTATCTGTGTAGGTGGCTAGATATAAGCCAGCCATTGTCTATTTTATGTTAACGGTAAACCTAGAGTTTAATTCAATTAACATCTTAAATTCTGCATTATATATCTTTCTTCATTCAGCAAAAAATATCCTAGAAGAAAACAATAAAATATTGTATGTCATGTTATTTTGATGTTCAACACCATTAGTCAAATACTCCTAAAATCATGCAGAGTACTAAAAGCATACAATGTCTGCTTGAGAACCAAGTCATATTTTGTCTTCATTTAATTTTACAATTGTCCATGACATATTACAGCAGCAGCATTGGCCATAAAATACCCGCTGTAGCTTAACAAATGATCACCTCCCAGTGCAACACAAAGTCAACACAGTGGCACAAACACAGTAATAGCCATCGCTGGTCATCTAAATGCACACCGATCCATGCTTGGATATCATTCACAGCACAGGCATTGCTGTATCACCATAATGTTTCATTTAAATGGGGTATTTTGACATGTTTTAGCTGTTATCAAAGATGCTGAAGCCTTTGCGTATTAAACTAGCGTCTCGTATTGCTATAATATTGTGATAAACAGCCCAAGCACAGAGTCGTGCAATGAATTTTGTGGTAGTTCTTTTTTTCCCAAAGACTTACTACAACAAAATGCTCTCCATGTACAAAATGACAAATGTAACAGAGCAAAGGACACAGAAACATTCCCAAGAGAGAACATGGTGCAATGAATAAATAAACAGTTGCAGAAACAGGGTAAATACAACTTGTCATGCACAGGCAGAGCACAGCTGTTGTACATGCGGCCAGACCATCCACACTCATGTTCAATGCAATAATGATAATAACTGTAATGGGAGATATGCATTCACAGCAGATCTTCTCCTAGAACCCATAGTCTGGTGCAGTCATTATCAAACTTTTCACACCATGTACCACTTCAGAAAATAATTTGCTTTCAAACTCAAAGTACCATCTTCAACATACTGAAAGGAACATTACTAAAAAAGGACAAAACAGAGACTAAACTGGGATTAAACTAGGTCTAAAACAGGACTAGACCAGGACTAATCTAGGACTACACTAGGACTAAGCAGTGCCTTACTCATTCAATTTAACAAACTAACTAACTAGAAATATAATACACTGCTTATTAAAATTGCCTTTAATTTAAACTAAACTCCTGAGTACCACCGGAAGATGCCCCTGTACCACCAGTGGCACCTATACCACAGTTTGAGAACCACTGGCCTAGTGTCAGAGAGAGGAGCCACAGTGGAGCTCCATGGCCTGCTAGCCCTGAGCAGCACATTACTCGCCCTGTCCTTCCTAATTAAGCAGACAGTTCAGAATGGGGGTCGCTCTAATTGGACACCCGTCGAAAACACACACTGGGCCCAAGCTGCCGGACATTGACTGGCTGAGCCTCTGCGGTGCGCTCCCCACACAAAAGCCCGGCGGTGAGCCAGTAGCTGCGACAGATCGGAGCGAGCGAGCTGTCAGAAAGTTGAGTCTGAGGTGCTGCTTGTCCCTGGCTGACTACACAGGCCGCTCCATGTCAGAGTCCACTGTGTTCCTGTGACCGGGATCTGGACAGGACAGTGGGCCGAGTGTGTCGTTTAATGTGACGAAAGGCCCCCGGGGGTGATTTTAGACAGTCAACACTGCACATGTCACTCTCCATCACACAGCGGGAACAGGATTTCTAATAGTCCTGGTCAACATTGGACCGGTGTAGCTGGCATTGAACTCTGAGATACAATATTATCATCAAAACTAAAAGCTTTGTAAAAGAAAACACAATGCCAGTCTGGATCTGACCTTTGGAGACAATACACAGAGACCAAACAAAGCAGCACTCATGATCCAAGACATGCAGATGTCAGTGGCCAAAACCAAAGCACCAAGTTTATGAAAACAGAGCCAACAACAACACAGCAAATGGAATCTATGCTGCGTGGCTTAAAGGCTGGATACAGTTCAATATAGCTGAATGGTTAATTTTACTTTTTTCATATCAAAATTAATTAGCAGCAGACATTGCATATTACCTAGTTGAGTAAATACTGTTTGACACCAGATTTTGCTGCATGTTAGACTAGACTGGTTGTTGTAGCATACATACCGTTGGAAGCAATATAGTAACATTAACAAGTCCCAGTACAATACTATGCAATTGTTTTAGTGAGGTGTGGAAAATGCTGTTAACTAAGAGCTGCCATAATAAACATTTTTGTTTTAAAAATTTTAGGAAAGGCCAGTAATGGGCCAAAGACATAATGATTCATTTTCACTGTTTAAATAGATCCAGGAGTGTTTCAAGGCATTTTGAAATCTGGACCAAAAATACTAACTTCACTTACTAAGAAGACTAATGAGCACCCCAAAACCAGACCAGGTGTGGGCACTACTGTATATCCTTACTGTTGCGAGATAGGTCCAGTGCCTTGGCAGAGGTCCATGCCCTCAGAGTGTTTCTAGTGTTTCTTTTTTCTTTCTTTTTTTTTTTGCAATGTTGTGTGTTTTTGAACATCACATGCTTCTTTATTCATAATCATATTCTTGTTCCTTATATTCTTAAAATCATTTGGACAGTACTGCATATACTTCAGCCTGATTAGAAAGCATTGTGATTGTTCGCAAAATGCCTATACTGTATGATATATTTCCTAAACTTGATGTGTAGGACCTAATTGATGGGACTGCAGAATCATCATAAAGCATTTTGTTAAAACTTCTAACTCATCACTTTCTATTGTTACACTCAAACAGCAAAGGTTACACTGATACACAAACAGCAGAAGTGTAAAGCGTGGTCCTATGCATGGTATGTGGCAATGCACTAGCTTTCCTCTTTTTAGTATATTCTGACTGCAAAAGTAGACTAGTATGACTTACTGGTGCATGCAGACTCTGGGGGGTCACTGTCAGCGCGGTAGAATCCATTTTGGCACGGACAGACGCTGGAGCCCCTGGCACTGGTGCGACTGTTGGCCGGGCACAAGACGCAGGACGCCGATCCGAATTTGGATTTAAAAGTCCCCGGGATACAAGCTTTAAAAAAAACCAAAAAAACAAAAGCCAGATCAAAAACTGTCAGACAAGCAACTCTGTGTCACTGCAATGCAAAATGTATTAATGACAATAACTCAAAAATGGTAAACACTTCCGCACATCTTATCTCTATGCATGCATCATCTTTTTATTCCCCTCCTCTCGTGCAGCTGACATTAATCTATTCATAAAGAGGGAAGACGAGAGTCGAGATGACAGTGAAGTTTGGTGTTGAAGAGGAGGATAAGCGTGCCATAGATTGCTGACAGGAGATTGCTGTTGTCAGACAAATGGGGATGGAGAATGCTTCTGAAGAACAGGGATACACCCGAAACCCATCAATCATTGTCTGCTGAGTCCTTAGCACTCCAAACCGCACAAACAAGTCCTCGCAACGCATGCAAAACAGCCCTGTAATAAGACAATAAATCAGCCTAAATGAAGAGACACAGGAGTGGGCGTGAATTAGATGAGTTATTGCAACCCAAATTCCCCCTCAAAAAAAGTTGGGATGCTGTGTAAAATGTAAATAAAAGCAAACTCCAATGGTATGTCATAAAAAATATATCTTGTCACAAAAGAACATAAACATTTCAGGTGTTGAATATTTGACCATACCACTTTATCCAAGATAATAACTTCTGGTCCAAGTGTTCCTGGTCCATGCAGTGTTTTTAATGCTTAAGGACTTGGATCTCATGAGCAACTAATAATACAGACACTGCGTTTCTAAAATGCTCCTTTGTACCCAGACAATTTAACTGATGCGACAGTTTAGTTGCAAAATGCTTCTCCAGCAGTTTATTTTTTTTCATACTAAAACCGTCTACAACCTTTCCACTGTTTTGTTGCTCCATCCCAACATGTTTGAGATGTGTTGCTGCCATCCTGTGCTATTATTTGTAATGAAATAATGAAATATGTCAACACATGATATATTGTTTATGTTTTATTTTGAATAAAATAGGGTTTTATGAGATTTGATGATCATTTTATACAGTGTCCCAATTTTTTTAGAATTGTAGAAAACTATAGAAAAAATGGGTAAACTGCCAATGTGGTTGAGAGGAGATGAATTTAAATTCTGCAGAAGGTTGCCTGATACAAGTCTTAAGGATAAACCAGCATAAGCCCAGACTAGAGAAGGATTGAGATAAAGGGGATTAACAGCAAAAGGTCTGCAGAGTTTTACAGTGTGCCACATTCCTAACTGCTGGGGTAAAAAGTAGGGGTTCTCTGGTAAACATCTGTCGTGTCAGCGTGAGAGCTCATAAAGGCTGCCATTGTGTATGTGTGTGTGTGTGTGTGTGTTTGCGACTGTGATTAACTAGATAGGCTAAGTGGTCTTTCAATTCTCAACTCCTAATACCCAACAATGGCACTTTTAGGAAAATCACTGAAGCTAATGGCATTGTGGTCCTAAAATCCTGTCATAAAAAGCCAAAGACGATAAGATGAAAATGCAGTCTTGTAATTCGCCAAGACCTCTAGGCCCCTCTGATCTGATTTATTTGCTTCTATTACACAGTGCATCATCATTTTCTTTTTGTTTGTTTTGCTTTGTTTTGTAGATGGCGCTGAAATTACTGTGGCATCTCGCTTTAATCCATTAACCTCCTCATAGGGCAGATGATTCCCCTGGTTTTGATACACAAGAAAATCTCCCTCTCTCATGTATTATATTTTTCTCCCCGTTGAGTGTGGCGTTTTTGCTGTGAGCGTTACCGGGGCTAAGAAATGAAACATCGCAGTGATTTATGTTACTGTGCTGTTGTTGGCTCGCGTCGGTCTGAATGGTGTTAATGAGTGTGGCCGCCTGTAGATTAACTAACAGGAGGCCGCCGAGGAAATTACACTTCCTCATCACAACCGCTGGCTCTGGCCCTAGAGAGCTTTTTATCAGGCGTTGGCGGCAAGCTTTTAACCTTGAGCCGCCAAATGGCAATGGATGAGCTCCCCGTCGCGTGGTAGACACTATTTCTCAGGGCCAGGTGAGACGAGGCTTGTCTGTGTTTGACTCCTCCGTCCCTCCCTTCTTATCACCGGATTTAGCTTGGCCACAATTCACACCTTTTAACGCTCAGTTAATATCTTCATTCTCTGGATTTGAATGCCTTTCTTTCTGATTATCTGCAATTTTTTTCTCCAGCAAATCTATTGGCTCGCCATTCTGTGCCTTCGCCGCAATCCTATCTTTCCCTCCCTTCTGTCCTGCTCACAATATTTGTATGCTGCTCCTCGCTGCAACACCTCATTAATTCATACTCTCCTCCAGCCTCCTTCACCCCCCTTTCAGGAGCCACACAATAAATGCAGAGAAGAGGGCACCGGCTGAGGTGACTTCTGCTGAGCATATAAAGGAGCTTTGTTAAATAAAAGTCTGCATGTGCATTAAATACACTTACCTTGACACTGTGTGCTGTCCGACGAGGGTTCGTAACCAGCCATGCACGTGCAGGATCCTACGGGAACCATCCACTCTCCGTCACCGTTGCAGTAAAGCTTAAGAGGCACGGAGACTTCCATGGCATTAGTGACACAGGCGCCGGGTGCAATCACCAGAGAGGTCGCCTCCGCCCCAGTCGCCGTTTCAGGGAAGACAGCAAAGTTGGCAATAGTGGTGGAGCACTTCTTGAAGAAAACGCGGACCGAAATGAGAGACATGCAAGCGCCAAGGTCTTGGAAGGCCAGGTAGAAGCCGGCCTTGGAGAGCGGCCCGAAGCTGCGCACTTTGGTGTTGATCCTCCCTGCCTCGAGAAGGGAGAAGCTCTCATCCGGAGCAATAGTATCCACCTTGACATACGGATTCTCTCTCCACTGGGGGCTGGTGTCCGTGGCTGTATCGCCATCAGACTCATAATAAAACAGGTTGAAGGTCTCTTTACATGAGCCGGGGATGTTGGGGATGCTGGCGCAGTCACGCACGGAGAACTTCAGCTCCACATAGACACGCAACACACCCTTGCGGGGGATGAAGTCCGTCCTGAGCCAGTTGTTCTGGTTGGGCTGGCGGACGTTACACACCTGGTAGGTTCGGATGGGGCTCATGGAGTCATCGTAGCCGCTCACCTCTTCCCACTTTGGACATAAAAGAGAGGAGAATGGGCATATGGGAAGACGTGAAGGCAGGCAACCAAGAGGAACAGAGACGGCAAGGACACAGACGAAATGGGATTTTAATTAGTGCTGTATAACCTGCATGCATAGAGTACCAAAGGGATTTAATCAACTGCATACAATGAAACATTTATAAACCGAGTAGATGTTACAAACAAGATAATTGGCAATTTTTTTGTGTTTAAACCATTGTTCACGTTATAATTCCTCAGGCTAATAGTAGGTCTTTTATCCCAGCATTGTTAAACCTGAAGAGTGGACATGACCTCACTGTCTGGGTGACCACATAAAACAATAGACTCTCTTAGTGTTTGTAAACAGAACAGCTGTGTACTAAATAATGGTGCCATAAGCTTAGCAGACCATAATGCATTGTAATAGAGGAATTAGCATTACCGACCAAATAGAGCAAATTATGAATAATCATGATGGTTTTGGCAACTGACAACAAGGCACACATGTACGTAAAGTCAGAAGCTGGTTAGAGAACATTAGCAAGGGTATCAACATTTTGCCATTTTATTTTATGTAGCCTACATAAATGACCTACAAACAGGTGTAATTATCCATATATTGTCTCTGCACATTCTTTATCACTCCCTTTTATATAAATCGACCAATCAGATTGTGTCTACAGCAGCAGAGCCTCAGCTGGACTTGATCACATGACCAGATTGACCGTCAGGCTGACGTCATGTAGCGCCACAACACAAAAGGCTGTTTATTTTATTTATTTAAAAAAAACAGGGACTATTTTAATAAATTTATTTTCATCATTTTTGCAATTGTGCACCCCTGTGTTAATTATGATTTATGAATAATGTGGTCTAAACACAGCTTTTGAAGAATAACAGGCATGTGTGATCTGAAAACGGAAGCACACACATCCCACAGAGTGATGATCAGTGTGCGAGGCCAGTGACGAATAATTTGCAGCTAAAATGCTTTTAATTGCTTGAATCGCTCAGAAAATTCCAATCATTATGGACTATTAATAGGAAACGTTTTCCCATTAAGAGACATTTCACGCATTAGGCTCATTTGAATAACAGTTTGGATCAAGATCACGAGTTAAAGGTTAGGGAAAGGAAGCTGCAGCTGTGTGCACTGCTCAGGACTTTATCCAGGCAAGTGCCTACAGTAGCTATTAAACTCATCTATAGGAGCCTGTATCCACTACTGCTGCAGTGGTGATAGTGCAATCAAAAATGGCCTCAAGAGGAGATTTGGTTTCTTTTACATATAAATTTGTTATCATGGCTGAGATAAATGAGAGGATCAGAGTGGAAAGCTGTACCAGTCCCTGTGTATACTTTATTTATAATGCAAACAGTTACTTATGTATTAAAATGCCCATATAAATGCACCACTGTCAGCATGATTGTCCTGCATGGAAGCACCCAAAGTTGAGTCATAGAAATGTAAGAAACAGCTTCAACATGTGCAGCGTCATGGGCACATGTGCAGCACATGCGTTTTCTTATTTTATCTCATGCAAAAGATTGAAGACGTGAGCAGCACATGTGCCCTGCAGTTTAATGAGGAAAAATCTAGTTAATCAAAAGGAACTATTAAAAGATATGAGCGGCAGTCACTGTGACTTGGGAGCCTAAAAACTGTACAGCCATCATTCATCATCATTTAAACCAATGACAAATTAAGCTGAAACAAGATTAAGATCTTTTAAAAGTAGTATTATTGTAATATTACTGCCGTTGTTAATACAATAAAATAAAATAATATTTTTATGCATAGTTTATCATTTAAAAAAGCTTTTAATGCTTCAACTATTTCACGGTAAATGAATCATAGTACATTTAACATAGTCTTCTTTACAATACACAGCAGACTCTTTTAGTGTTAGTAAACAGCAGAGCTACATTCTAAATAATAGTGCCATGAGCCCACAATACATTTTCTATGGAGGAATTAGTGTTAGACAAAATAAAAGTCATGAAAGATCAAGGTACTTTGGCAACTAACTACAATAGACTGCATGTATGTAATGTCAGAGCCTGGTTAGAAAACAGTAATGAGAGTATCAACATGTAACTATTTTATTTAATGTAGCTATTAGCATATATAATTTGCATATAAGCTTAAGGCTAAATAATATAGATTTCTTAATGATTTTGATAATTTACTGAACAAGTGGTGGCAGAAAGGCGGTGGACCACAATAGTTTGTCAGTGTATACTTACACCACAAATCCTTTAAGCAAATGAAACTGACTATCAGATCTGGGTTCTATTAATTCATTTTTTACAAATACATCAACAGCAGCCGTTTGAAATGAAAAAAAATTCTTAGGAAAGAATGCTACGCTTATCAACGAACTATGGGAGCAACTTATCTGAGAACGTCACTTGTTGAAGGGTCCATAGAGAAGCTCTATCTGGTTAAAAATGCACATTTGTAAAAAGATGGGTAAAATGTTTCAGCCAATTTGAGAAGGACTATACTTTTGCTTGTGTCACCATCAGAACAAGGCCACACAGGACTATGTCTGGTCACAATGCTGTTTTAAATGGTTAGACCATGATAAATGGTGTCTGTGGTCAATAAATTTAGTCCATTAGGAAGTAACCTTGTGAGAAGTCAATCTTTTTTTCTTCCTAATTCCCTCTTGGACCGAATGCTTAGTTTCCATAACAAATGAGTTCACTAGAAATTGATTATTTCAACAGGAAAAAAATAATGCATAACTCATCTCACAGTCTCTGAGCTGCTGTGCAATTTATTCCCAAACGATGAGCCCTAGACTGGACGTCCTGCCGCCGTAAATCACCGGCAACATGTTTGATGCACTACCTGACAAATATGATAATTGCGGGCCGGAGGAGCGGGTCTGCCTCGTCGCTCGTGACATATGACTTCATAGGCGCCCAGGACATTTGCGGCTGGCCCTCAGATGTAAAAGGGGGGAAGCAATGAGCAGCGCTGCCTAGGCCCGTTTCCATGGCAACCCACCATTTCCATTGACTGACTTTGCGCTCACGTAGGGAAGACAAATTACACTGGCCGCGAGTGGGGGAGGTCTGTCAGGCTGTTAGCCCCGGGGTCAAATTCATGTTGTTTTATTTTCTCACCATTCCTATAGGGGGTATCAACTGAAAACCTTAATTTCTGCCTCTAATACGCTCTTGGGTCCGTATTATAAAAGACACAGACACATGCTTTCAATTACCGGCTCTCTATCCTGGGGAGAGCTAAAGCCTACCTAATGTGCTCACACACTGGGGACATCTACACTGTATCTGTCTGTCTGCTCATTTGTTTGTTTTGGGAAATTAACTGTACAGATTCTCACTGTCCGCCAAGCTTCTCGATGCTTCTTCTGACATCTTTCCTACTAGGACTGCCCAATAACGCTAATTTATTGCAATATCGACTATCGAAGCAAACTAAATGTATTGCAATAACCTAATGATCCCTCATCTGACAGAGATTTACACTGTCAAACTCACTGTCCAATCAGAGACTTGAATTTCAGCTAAAATTTAATTGAACTTACTATGTCAAAAAGCATACCTTCAGTTGTATTGTTATTGCCATATTAAACATACAGGGTTCATACACTTTTTTACCAATTTTCCATGAATTTTCCATGACTTTTCCAAAACTTTTGACTAACTTCCCAAGACCTGAAAAATGACTTGCATGTGTTTAAATAGTATTCAAAGTGTCCAATGTGGTACTTTAGATATATAATTCTGCTGAAATATAATTTGTTATATTTGGAAATTAGTTAAAAAAAAATGTTCCTCAGAAATATATTATTATTATTATTATTATTATTATTATTATTACTACTGACTTATTGCCTAAACACCAGTGATTAAAGGTAATATGCTATATTAGATATAAACTAATCATCTATGCTGTTTTAAAGCATTTACTAAAACCAAAAAAGCTAAAGACCAGCTACAATACAATAAATATTGGTCACTTTTTCCTGCAGTGAGAACATTTACTATATTCTAGCTGACGCAGGTTTAACTCTTAGTGGCCCAATGTTACACAAAACTTTTCAAAAACTTTACATCAAAATATAAAATTCCAAAACTTTTCCAAGACCTGGAAATTACATTTTAAAATTCCATGACTTTTACAGGTTTTCCATGACTCTAAGAACCCTGAACGTAGTTTTTGAAAAAATGCATGTTTTTATTTAGATATGGTGCAGCCTTATTTCCTACAATGCCATACAATGTGTTTCTTATTTGTTTTTGTAGTAACATACATGGCAAAAAACAAAGGCATAAAACAGTAGGAGGTGAACTGTTCGAAGGAGTCTGGGCCCTATTAACAAGCAAATGGAACAAATGCTTTTAAAACACAGGAACACACACTTATACTTACTCCGCTTTCTGGGAATGTGGTCCAAGCCAGCTCTGTGGTTGCCCACCGACTGTCCATAAGGGTTTCTGCAAATTAAGAGTAGGAGGATAAGGTTGACAAAGTGGAATTAAAAAGCACAATAAGGAAAAAACTAAATCACTAGCAAAGCATTACAAACCCCACAAGAGTTCCCTGAAAAGATGCAACAAAAACTTTCTCATATAACCTCCACCCACACGGCTGCAGTTGTTTAAAAACCTTGACAATGGCGGTCTATCTGTGATGCAGCCTAATTAAAGCTACTGTATGTGTTTGGCAAACTGAACTCCTTTCAATATTCATTTGTGGGACTGAGAACAAAGCGGCTTTGGGATGCGTTTGGTGGTGGAAGGGCTTCCTTTATCTGGAGCAGAGCGGGAAAAGGTCATAAACAAGAAAATAATCCAGTATTTCGATAAGAAAACCAATGACTATATACAGGACATGATGATCAAATATTTATTAATGCAGTTTCACTCAAAAGGATTGTGCAGCTAGAAGATAATACTTTTATGGCTGAGAAATATGCTTTGTCCTTTGATCAAAAGCTTCTACATCTTTCTGAACATAAACCAGATTGTAATTGGGTGTTTTAATTGTCTTATTAAATTATTTCCACTCTCAGCCCAGTTGAAAATCACTGGTCTAGTTTACATATATGAGTTCACTGAGCTACTCTATAAGTCAATTAAACAGTTTCTTGCAAAAAACATTTTCAAATATTGTAGACTCCAGTTTTTTATTTTTTTATTTTTTATTTTTTTTTTATCTAGTAAGCTGTAATTTACATCAGCGTTAGCATGGTTTGATGCTATTTTTGAGAAGTATGGCCAGTGGGGGCGCCACCCTACCGCTGCTAATGTTGCAGTCAAAGAACATAAGAAGTACCAATGAAGATCATTTGTTTTCATAACAAGTATGTCCAATAAACTGATTATTAAGGTAAGGTAAGGAATTCTTTATTTTAGAGAAATTTGTTCTCTGCATTTGACCCATCCCTCAATGCTGCTGGGGCAACCAGGAGCAGTGGGTATCCACAGTGCAGCGCCCAAGGACCCTTCTCCAAATCTTGAGCCAGGATCCTGGTCAGGAGTGCTTCGCTTGAGGATTAACTTATTGTGCATGATTTTTTAGTTTGATGGAGGAAACCCACCCAGACACTGGGAGAACATGTAAACTCCACACAGAAAGGCCCCACACAGTCGGGGTCGAACCCATGACCTTCTTGCTGTGAGGCGAGAGTGCTAACCACTAAGCCACCATGCTCCCATTTTCAAAAACAGTGCTAATAATAAAACCCAAAACCTCAGAATAGTTATACAAGTTATTTATAATACCAAACATGGCACTAGATAGAATATCTATCTACCAACAACCATCCAGCCAATACCTTTTTGAGAGTTGGGTCTGTTGCATCATTGTTTTCCATAAGAATGAAAGTTGTTTTGCAACTGGCCTCCTAAACATAAAAAACTACTACTTAACTTAAATGCTGTATCACAAGTGGCAGCATCCCATTATGAAAAGCTCTTCAGTCATTCATTCTCTGCTTCTCCTTCAAAAGGCACAGAGGGCAGTGTCCTATTCCTGCTGCTTTGGGTGAGAGGTGGGGTATGTCCTGGACAACTGTCTGTTAATCACAGAACCAACACTTGGACTAGGAAGACACAGTCATATTCACTCCCTATAGACGACTTCATGTCACCAGTCCACCTATATAAGCATGTCCTTTGGCAGAGAGAAGTAGCGCCTGGACAGTCCCAGGCGTACCTATAGCAATTAATGAATAGACAAAGCAAAGACAAATGAATGCCACTTTGTCCATAAAATGAATCCATTTGGCTACGACAGTTACTGGGTCGTCTCTCCCCCGACATGCTGAGAGGTGAGAGCAGGACAAGCAGTAATCACACCAGAGCGGCGGAATTAACACTGTGATCAATGAGCATTGTTGTCTGGCCTTCAGTCCGCGCTCACCTGGCTGGCTGCGGGCCGCCGAGTTCATCACACCTCCACAATGAAGCGGGGCCTAAAGACTACAGCTGTCTCCGCACTCCACATCCATTGTTTCCTGCTTGTTTGCACGTAATCGCAGACAATTACACTTTCTTTTCCACAAGACTCGGTGACACGATGCCTGCTGTGCACCATTTGCTCACAAGTTGTTGATAACAGCCCTAAAAGTGGGGTGCGAGAGGGTAAACAAATGGCACACAATACCAGCATGAGTGGAGAAATGCCAGAGTTTTACCACAGAAAATATTTGGCTTTCCAAGTACCATATTTATTGGACTGAAATTACCTTAAATCTGGACAAAATTTGATCTAAAGCAAGAAATATAGCAACAAAATAGGGATATTACTAAACCGGGACAAAACAGGACTACAATTGGCTCTGAATTAAACTAAATCAAGACTTCAACTTGCAAAAAACTCCTGAGTACTACCCAAAGAAGCTCCTGCACCACCAGTAGTACCAGTAACCACTGCTTGAACTCACACACTCACTCTAATCTTAGCCAGTGGGTATAAAACCTAAACTTAACCCTAATGTAATGTATATGAGTAATTACATAAGAGTTTTAAAAAGAACAAGGGTTTTTTACACCCAGAACCTCCTGAAATATACCGATCTTTCCCAAGGTCCAGGAAAAACCACAAAAAAAAAAGATATTCCTGATGCATCAGCAGCACAATCAGACCAGGCTTTGTAGCATGTCCTTGGCTTTTGTGTGTGTGTCGGTAATAGAAGTGGTCTGATTGAGTGGAGACTGGAGAGATCATTGGGCCATCTGAGCTCAAGCTATAAGCAATGTTTACAGTCGTTACACAAACCACACTGTGTCTCTGTCTGTGAATAATGAACGGCGATAGGCATGGATTGCATCTGTGGCATTCAATTCTGGAGGATTTTGACGCATTCAAGTCAAGACAAAAACGGCATTGATCACATTATCGGCTAAATATGGGTGTCTGCCTATTTATCGATGTGTTGTGCGGCTCAAAAAGGCTCCAGCTTTTGTGTACTAATAATAAATAAAGAAAACAAATAATAGGCTTGAATAAATTGGAAGGAATTGTGAGGTAAAGTATGAATATAAAAAGGTGCATAAGTGGCTTCTTCCATCTCACTTCAAATGGGTGAAATTAATGCACAAAGCAAATGTACTTTTTAAACAAGGGCTTTCAAAACAAAAAGCATAAAAGCATTCTTATATTTGTATGCATAAAGATGTTTTTTAGTGGACTTGTTTCACTGATTAGTACAACCGGACATATTTGCATGGCTACACCAGGCCCCGAGCGGCTCACAGCTGAGTACTGCTGGACTACACGCGGCTGATCTGAGGATGATCTCTAGGGTGCTCTGATCCGGTGTGCTGCTCCTCCTCCCTACTATCCCTCCTCAGCCCACTCCTGTCCAGAGGCGAACTGAGACAGAATCGTAAGTATGAGTGGAGTGACGATGCAATGAGTACAAAAAAAAAAAAAAAAAAAAAATCTGGGTTCAAGCACCCATGTAAGCAGGATTTCACCCTCTTTATGTGAAGTACTCCTTCGATGACTCTGTAGAGGAGTGACTGGAGCAAATCAAGCCTTTCGACCTGACCGTATCACGAGAGAGGAGACATTTTACAACTTGCAATAGCTACAGAAGGAATTGTGCCAGTCAGTATGTTTACATAGAGAATGTATTCCTCCCTCGCAACAAGATTTCTCGCTTTGTCCAAGAGAGACAACTGTACTGCTGCTCTATTGTCAAAGTCTGACAATAAGCAGAGTCTCAAAGTGCATGTAAATGTCTCACTATGATTGGGAAGGCAGTCATTTGAATTATTCTTAATTGCACTACACACCAGGGTCACTTTTGGACTAAATAAATTACCCATTCATTTCCACTCTCATTGACTTTGAAAAATCGGTATATTTCTAAGAGTTTAAAGGCTTGAGGGCTAATCAGCTGTGGTGTAACTCATGACCATAACACAATTTTGATGAAAAATTAATAATAATCATTAAATGCAGTTTTTATTTTGTTCAAAGTTAACAGTAACATTTTAAATAAAACAATGCTGATCAAGTAAATGAGCAAGGTTTGTAAGCATTTAGGGGTACAATTACAATTAAATACAATTAACACCACTGGTAAATACTGTCCTGCTTTAATGCACTATTAGCCTGAGTGGAGCAGCAGTTCAGTTGTCTTTCCTGCATGGACAACGTAAGAAATAGCCCGGATATGGACAAATAGCATAGTCCGAGTTCTCTCTGCAAGCTACAAACACAATCAGTGTTGCTGTCCGAGCCTTAACCATAGCACAACAGCACAGACATTTTAGAACTTTGTTGCAATATCTAGCTTCTCCTTTTTAACATCTGAGGCCAATCTTATGCACACACAAAAATCACTTTGGTTCAAAAACAGCTCTTTACTTGAGTGTTCTGTCATCTCACCAAATCCCAGACCTGGTCCATGTTCCACAGCCCCCCTACTCTGTTAAATTTACTAGACCTTTGAGATTGCTTCACAGCTATAACTCAGATCCTGAAAATCCCTCCTCCCATATCCCATAAAACTACAACAGGCTGGAGTCATTCTGCCCCAGGGGTAAAAAAAAAAAACAATGCAGACCAGCACCACCCATGGCATTTACCTTTTTTTTAATCATCAGGGCTGAAATGCCACACAACTCTACATTCGTTGCATGCACGCTTTAGGGAGTGCATAGATACTACTAATGTTTTATTCACTTTGTAAAACCGGGTGCATCATGAAAGAGAGGGACTTGCCTTGTACTACACTGACACTTGCAGCCAACAAGCAAACATATAAAATATTAACAAGCAAACATCATCATCAGGGTGATCAAATAGGAAACTGTAAATGACTTCTTATGCTTACATCTTATTTAGGGGTTATACTACTGCTTCACCAACATCCTGAAATGTGCTAGATTGAAAATCCTGATTCTGCAATATCAAGAGAAAACTAAGAAAGTGCTGTTATGGGAAGTTCTAGTTCTCTTTGCACTGGTCCTAAACCCAGAAAAATGGAGGGTTGCATCAAAAAGGGTTGCGTCACGCAGGACATCCGTTGTAAAACCTATGCCAAATTAAAACGCAAAAAACACTGCACACTATGAGGCAGATGATGTGCTGTGGTGACCCCAGAAGGGAAAAGCTAAAACCAGTAGATAAAAATATAATCAAGTGTCACCCTAAATGTAGAGTTGAGAAATGTATTATTGCAATATCACCAAACACAATGTCCATATTGCAAGAAACTAAATGTATTGCAATAATGTTATGGTCATCTATTGTCTATTGTCTTTTTATTACCACAAAGCAAGTAAAATATTACAAGACTTCCTCAATTTAGCCCTAGTTTAGCCTTGTTTTGACTGGTGAAAATTATATGGTTATCACGATAGCCATAATAGGTATTGCATATTGCGTGTTTATTGTGCAGAAGGAGGAACTGTTATGTCACAAATTAACTGTATGTTTTATGCACAAATTTATTGCAACATCAATTGAACACAGCTGATGATCTGTGCAGGCTGCATCAACAAATAAATCTTGGCCCGATCAGATGACTTCCTCCTTGAGAATGTGTCTGAGTTTGTAAAAGAGGTTTTATCTCCCCATTGTGCCCAAGTGTTTACTCGAGGGGGGTTTGTTGAATTTACTAATACAGACAAGCCATTAAACAAGGGCCACTGTGTGCACTCCTGATGAGTTCTAGTGTAAATTGGTGCTATAAATAAAGACGAATTGGAATGAAAATCACCTTCCTGAACAGAAAATGAGATGCATTGCACTTTTCCCACAGCACCCCGCCCTATTAGATTATTTTATAAAATGCTTTTGGAGCCATCACGCATCTGCTTTATGTGAAAAAGATGCTAGAATAAGCGCTGACTGTAAATAAAAGTAATACAGAGTAAAAGTGTCACACTTGTCAGAATTTTTTTTATGGCAGCCAGTCTGTCGGGTGAAAACTGGAGACAAGTCGTCTGTAAGCTTTTGTAAATACTTCAATTTGCACTCCAGCTTGCATCATCCTCACTTGCATATCTGTAAAAACTAATCATAGCCATGTGTCTAAATCTACTGAGTAAGCAGCTAAAGTTGCAAGCAAAAAAAAAAGCTCTATTCTCCAAAGTGTGACGTGCCCTTGGTGTTTATCCTCAGAGGACAAACATTAGTTAACCCCTGTGCTTTGAGTAACAGTTAGTGGCCCGGTTTTGGAAACAGGCTGATCATCTCACCCTGAGAGCCCCTCTGGGACTCAGGGAGGACTGCTGCCCATTGCATTGATTCACTTGCTGACACCAGAATTGATGAGGGATCAAGCTGGCCACGGTCCAGCGGAGGCAGACTGGACCAAGAAGAGGAGAAAAGAGGGAGAAGAAGAGGGAGGGAGAGAAATGTAGCCACAGCTCAGAGGCAGAATAAAGGAGGGCTGGGTGAGAGCGTGTTACTGTATGTGGTGTGTGGCAGGGGTGGACTCCCCAGAGGAACACTCCCACTAGAAGCTCCTAGGGACGACTTGTTAAGCCACTGACCTTTAATGCGCACTTGTCGTTTAATATGTTACACATGTTTGTCCCCGGGGCGCTTCAGGGACCGGGACTAGCCCACTCTGACCTGTGCCTAAACATTCACAATGATTGGCACCGACAATTTCTTCCTCCAATTTTCCAAGTGGAGGCATTCAGATACCTCTTTTTTTCCTTTCTTTCTTTCTTTTTTTTTTTTTTTTTTTTTTGTTAGGTGGGGTAGGTGGGCATCCTCGCCGAGCCTGTGGTGGGTGTGACAAGAAGAGGGGGGACAATAGCAACAGGGCAGTCCTCCATCCGCATTGGAAAATACTGAGATGTCACCAAACATACACAGTAGCCACACCGCTGAGAATGGTCTGTGCTCATGCATGTATACAAGGGATAACAGTCAGCGCGCACAGAGCCAAAACAGGTCATTATATTGACAGCGGTAATTAACCAAAAACCTCGGATGGGGTCCCGTTCGATGCTGATATATGACGGGATGTGGTGCTAGAAACGAGCCCAAATTGATGGTCAGGAGTAGACAATACGACTTTCTTTGCCAAATGGCTAGATCTCCATTGTTAAAACGCGTCAGATTTAAGTAGATATTTAAAAACCTACCTTCTACTGCCAGAACCACGGGAACAACGAGGCTGCACAACCACAGCAAGTAATCCATTGTCATAAACCAGGCGTTTGCAACATGAAGAAAGGTGTGTGTAGACTTGGATGGAAGGGATGGAGACTCAGACGCACGCCGCAGCCGCAGAAGAGCTTTTTGTTCCCCTCATAGTGTGGCGAGAGGCGCTTTTACCACCTCATAATACAGAATATCCTCATACAAGACAAAATACATTGGGGAAAAAGGTCCTATCGTCTCATTCAGGTCCAGTTGTTGTTGCAGCGGAGTTGTAAACGCTACGGTGCACCCATTTTCGCAGTCTCTTCTTTATGTGACTTTACCAACACCGAACCTCGTCCGTCCAAAGGCGCATCTCTGCACCGCCACCCGCACGAAAAGAGGCTCGAACCCGGCTGTGAAGTCCGGTGGGTCCACGGTGGAAAGCCCGCAGGTCCTGCTCCGAGCAACTCCGCGTTTAGCTGTTGCTGCTTCAGTAGTGAGAGACGTGCGTCGGAATGGCAACACTGGGACAGACTCGTACACAGCGGGGGCTGGGGGCTCCGGCAGCGGCAAAACAAAAAAAGAGAGAAAGCACGAGTTTCCGGTGAACGCCTACATAATAAAGGAACCGTTTTGATAGAATTGGAGAAGTGTGTTTTTTCCTCAAATCTTTATAAAAAAAATAAATAAATAAAAATAAATAAATAAATAAATAAATAAACATGAGGCACCAATGTCACCTTAAAAATGTTGTTTGGTCATAAAGTTTCGACTTTTAGCAGATCCCCAAAAGCAGGGACAGATACTTAAAAGGCTGCCTTGCGAAATGACGGCGATTTCATTTCCTTTTATGATTGAAATAGAAACGTATTGAGTTTCATGAGGCTTTGTTAAAATACAAATTAGTCACACAAAGAAGTGAAATCAACAAATTTGGCTCAACAACAAGATGAAAACTTAAAGATGCTCATCACACTGCATTAGCCTAACTCACTTTAAATACGAAAACTCCTATTCCAGTATCCTATGTTTCATTAAAAAAAGAGTCTGTATAACTCTATAGTGAATAAGTCTGTCAGTGTATTTTGGGCTGAAGATACATTCTTCCCTTTTTGTCATTGCAAATCACAGCAGTTAGCCTAACTAGTTTTGAGACTACTTTTTTTGAAAATCACAAAATGTAATGAAATGATTGTCAATTTGTAAAGAAAACAATATGTGTAGGTTATGAGAGGGCACGCGGTGAGTCAGTCATTAACTCATGGTTAAAGTGATGTCATGCGCATGCACCACATGCCGTCAGGGGGCGAGGTTCCTGAAGAAGCGGAGACCTCCAGGTTTGCTATGTCCGAAGTCTCATCAGGAGCTTTTCTTTTACATGTTTTATACATTTTTACTATTTTTATAGCATCACGTTCAGTGTACTTACATGTAGTCCTACACCAAGGTATAAGAATATAGTGGAAAAGTATTCTCTTTCAATATATTAATTAAAAACGAGTATATAGATATAGTACACACACAGTAAAATATTTCGAACCTTTATTTATTTTTATTTTTTATTTAAGTAATGATTATGATAATTACTGATACAGAATTTCTGTTGTATCAACTGTAAGCCATAATTATCACAATTAAAATAAATAATTAAAATAAGTGTTTAGAATATTCCACTTTATCTGTACTGAATCTATTAAACACTGTATATGTGTTTCTGTTTGAATCAACTATTGAAATAAAAGGGCTTTTCCATAGTCTTCAAATGTTTTGATGTAGGACTAAATGTGAGTAATATAGATAAAAGTATACTCACCCTTCAAACAACATGAAGCATGAGATGTATAACAGAAATAAAGACATTACTAGAGCTTATAATCTCCCAGGTATACTATTTTCCAAGCAATAAGTTGACAAGTAAAGGCATTTTACTGTGAAATCAAAACAGCCATGTTTCCTTTATCCTTATTAGCTTGACACTTTTGGTGTGAGGGATGTGGAGAGTACACAGAGATGGAGCAGGAGGTGGCATTAGGGGCGGCTGGGGTCCACCCAGCACCGAGATCAGGGCCACTGGTCCGGTCTGTTTGTTCATCCCATCAGCAGGCACACCCACACCCCCCGGGATGGATAGATAGATACTGAATGTCCATCAGATCTGGCATTAAATGGACCAGAGCCGCATCAATACTAGCTTTGATAATGGTCCCAGCACCTCATGTGGGATATCGAGCAAACAATGAGGTGACCAGCTGGCATCTGTTCAGAGAGGGGCACAGTGATGACTAAAGGGAGGCAATGACATACAATTGTTCGAACAAATAACCTGTTATTATTGAACGACAAACTGTTTTCTTTACAAAATATTGGCAAATTACCCACTCATATCAGAGAACAATAGAGCCTCGTCTTGGGAAACATTTCTGGTAAGATGTACCTTTTATTCAGAAATAAATGCAGATATTTGAAAAAGTAAAGAACTGGACAACCCTGAGGAACCCCAACACACTTCCTTAGACTAATGACACTAACAAACTTTTGATCCACAAGAAAAATAAACACAATGAAAAAGTTAGAACAATACAACTGTTTGCAAATCTCATAAAATTATATATTTTTTTCAAAATAGCACAATACCAAAAGATTTTACCATTTCATGAAAAATAAGCAAACTCTAGCATGTTGTGTCTTTCCCTCTGGTGCTTTTATGAAAGCAGGCACAGTTTTACCACTCATCAAAGTGATACTGTATGTTCAGTGAGAAGCATTGTCCACACACTGCCCATCCTTATTAGCTCATGTCATTCTTTGACCTTTCGCTGCGTCCGTCCTGCGGTCGCCCTTCTTAACCAAACCCACTCTTTTGTCTGACTGCTGGGCTCCAGTGGAGAAAGTCTGTGCTGGCTGTTAGTTGGTCTCAGCTTTAGGGACAAGGCTTCCCTTCACACTGCTAATTCATTCGTCTGCGCCCCCAAACCCACCCACCTCCTCCTCCCACTGCCCCGGCTCCCCTGCTGAACTCCAGGAACACACACATTCAAATCACCCTTTCCTGTCCCGTCTCACACCCCTCTCCTCTAAGTCTTACACCCCTGCCCGCTTTGGAGCGTCTTTTTGAGCACAGCCCCCACCCCACTCCCCCCACCCTCCACCATCAGCCAAAGTTCCCTTTTGTCCACCAGGCTTTGTGCGCTAATTAACTACAGTTCAGTTCCCAGCAGGCTCGCTTCATCCTCAACACTGACACCATGATGGGCAGCTTTTTTTTAACAATTTATTTTCAACGGCAAAACACAGCCTCAATAAGAAAGACTCAACAGAAGTAAATACAAGTTATCTGATTTTTATTTTTATTATTATTATTATTATTATTATTGAGTATTTAGTGTTTAACAGAAGTAGAAAGCACTCAAGTCATTTACCTGAGTAAGTTGTACTTCAGCCACAGTGAGTTAGCAAGTCTCCTCTTCATGCCAGTCCCAAACCTAGATAAATGGGAGTATTCAGATGCCAACACCTTGTCCATGGTTGATTCTGTGACATGGCATTACCTGTTCTCTGTTCTCAAAGCAACTGCGTTTGAAAACATTAAAGTCACTCATGGTGCTTTGAACAGAAATGTTGTCTCCTTCATATTATTTAAAAATATAGTGGTCAGTTTCAGGAAAAAAAACACAAAGACACATCTTCCTTATAGGGTCACTCAATAATTTCTAATGTTAATAATGTATCAACTGACTTTCATTATCATTAACATTCAAATAAAAAAAAGGCATCAGGGGCAGCGATTGTGTATATTTAGGTACATTTTGGAATTGAGCTTGGACTTCAGATCTTGTGACTCGACTTAGATTTGTAAACCAATGACTGGGATTTGCTTACAATAACTCAGACTTGGACTTCTTAACTAATAACTCGGACTTGGACTCGGGCACTTTTGGTGACTCAGACTCCTACTTCAAGAATGAATGTTTCATAAGTATAATTTTGGTGATCTGACAAGGACTAGGACTTGATTCATTTGTGTGTGAACAAGAACAGAATTTGGACTCGCTCCTTAACTCTGAAAGACTTGACTCAGACTGAACTTGAATTTTTTTTGGACGCAGACTCCCACTTCAGTAGCTGATTAATTTGAAAGGTCTTCAGGGAGTGGCAATCGGACTCAAACACTGACTCAAACAAACTATTTCGCTTGAAAACTGGTGACCTGACAACACTGCTCAGAGAGGTCATCTGCTTCTTGCCAAATTTTTATATGTTAAATATTCGTGACTGCATCTTGTTCTTGTGTGTTTTTCAGACATCTCCTCAGAGACAATAAATGGTTTGTGACAAACTGTTGTGATGGGCCTCCATGTTGCAGCCTGCAGCCTATTAACGGATAGACATATTCTCTTTCTGAAAATAAAAATGCCATGTTTGTTTCATCTTTTACTGTAAAACACTCTATCTTTGACTCATGCAAACTGCTGCTCACCACCAGCCTGGCAATATTTCCATCCCCACTGATGCTGAGCCTATATATTTTCTTCTCCCATGGAGTAAGTCTTGTATTGTTTGACAGCTGAAGGGTTGTGTGAAGAAATGCGTTTCAAGTTCATCTGGCCTCTTCCTGCAGGTGTTGTTCCAGGCCTTACCTTTGACTTCTAGAGGAATTTAAAAAAAGCTGTCTGTGAAATCCCCAGCTCTATGCTTACTGACCGGATTTGGCAATGTGTGCTTCAGTTGCCACGACAGGTGGAATAAAGAATTGCCGCTGTGGAGAGGCCTCACGTCTTTCTGCAGATGAGGAATCAGTTCTTACAGGCTTAGGGAAGGAAAAATACATATTTTACAGAGCGTGGCGAGCAGTTGGAGATGAAGTAGGGAGGACTGAAAAAGAGCTCTGTGGGACAGCAATGTTAAGCTGACAAGAAGGATGCCAGAACATCAGCGAGAAGCCAAAGTGTCTGCTTTGAGCTGTCTGCTGAGTTATACAGCCTAGAGCTCCTAAGTGTGTGTTAGTAGTCATGATGCCGATCATAAAGTGTACATCAGCGAATGTCAACTGGTGGCCCGGGGGCCAGATCTGGCCCATCAGAGTTTTCTATCTGGCCCCCAGAATATTACTGAATTCATCAATAACCTAGTGAGGAAAAAAATATAGGTGCCTTCATACTTTTTTCCCCCTGAAAGTAGCTTATGCCTGATACTATCATTGTAACATTAGAATTAACATAATATTCATATATTAAATAATAATATGTTACTACCCCCCCCCCCCCCCCCCCCCCCCCCCCCCCCCCAGCAGTGCATGGCAAAGTATGTCATTAATATTTTTGTTTTATGACTTACAGAAGTGCAGCATTAATCAGGTGTCAATAGCTTATTCATTCATTTAGTACAACAGCAGTACCACAATTGGCCTCTTGGAGCAAGACATGATGGATAGGTGCTCTTCAGATTTACCGCATTACCTTTGTGTATAAGCTTAAATAGCGCCATAGCTACAGACTCCAGCTACAGGGGGTCAGACTGGATTTGTTGTCATTATGATTTGCTACAGATTAGCAGGACTCTTAATGATAAAATTATTCATCGTAATGTACATTTGAAAAGAGTGAGCTTGAATGCCCTTTACACTGTAGTTTTGGCCAATTCTAATGAAATTTGTGTGTATGCTGTCCATATGGTGTAAAAGTTGCTGCTTATGTTTGTATGATTGCGTACACATTCTTATTAGAAATGGAAACTGCTGTCAGAAATGAAAAGAAACTGATGTGATTCTGTTGATTCTGGTTTTAGAGAATAATTCACAAACTAACACACTCCAAAAAAGTGACGTCAAGCCACAAAACTACTGTATTTTCAGCTGTGTTCCCTTTAAGAGATCTACTGCTGCTGCTGTTGTTGCTGATGTGCAGAAAATAATGTGTCAACGCACACCAGGAGACACAGTGAGTGGGGACAACACTGACAGATAATGAGGGCGTAATAATCGTAATCAAGACATAATTTTTAACACATTTGAATAGCTGTCTGTGCCAGATTCATGGCTAAAATAAAGAGCTCCTCGAAAGCCACGGCTGCAACAAGACGGGAAATATTGCAGCAGTGGAGTTGAGCTTCATTGATTGGAAAAGTAATGATACATGATTATGACCGGGAGCTGACTGTTAGCTCCTGCTTCAGGCCATGAGCACTGCTGGGCCTTTCACAACTACTGTGCACTGGAGATTGATTAAATGGGGATTGTTGATTAGTTCGGTGACTTTTGTGTCTTGAATCGACTCATAGTTGTCAGTGCCAGCCCAAAGTTTTGGATTTACAGCACAGTATATAGTGCCCAGACCTGGACTTAAACTCAAAGATCTTCTAGTTCAGTGGTAAATGCTCTTTCCATTGAACCACAAAACCCTAATATCTCACAGTGGTGAAGAAGAAAGAAGAATTCTGAAATATCCATAATAACAAAAATAAAATTCACAATCCTGCATTAATTAGAACACTCTTAGTTAACAGCATTTTCCACCCCTCACTAAAACTTCTGCACACTACTGTAGCTCAAACTAACGCCAGCTCCACACTCTCAGGAAAAGTTCAGAGTCGATCACCGCCGAACTGTCAGAGATGTTATTGGAGTCTGTGTAATGGAGGATTTCATTTGAAAAAGCTCAGATTGCAGGTAGTATAATCTAAGGTGCATATAAGTTGAAAATAATGACCCTGAGAATGAGGCAACACACAGCAAACACTAATTAAGAGCAATTGCGATTTGAGTTTTAGCGCTGACAGTTTTTCTGCAGAAGTCTTTTCCACAGAATTATTCACAGGAGGCGTTATTGATGATTCGCCACATTCGGCAATTTTCCCACCATTCTCCTCCTCCATTATTCATCCACCTCTACTTTTTAATCTCCTGTGAGCTGACTCAGAACTCCGCTTCCATTTGCAGACTGTTCCTCTTATATGCTCATGTCTGTAGCATTGATTAAATGGACCCCAGTGGGCCGGGGATTACACCGCGACGGCCTATTCGCAATGGCATTTCTACAGTGTTTTCCATTACTGACTATAGTATTGGAATTTAGATAAACCGGGCTTGGCTTGTGGGGTGATTTTAGAGTTTGTTCTTTTGGTTCACGTGGGGTCCGTTTTGCTGCAATTTAACAATTACTGGCATTGGCGTATTTGCTAATTTTCTACCTTCAGCTCTCTTGGCAGGAGTGAGTGCAGCCAACCGGACTCCCACAGGAGGCCAGAGCAGAGGAGAAGAAGGAGGGAATCGCGGAGGCAGAAAATGAATACACACAATTGTTTTTCATCAGTCGAGATGGAGCAGGGACAAGATCAAACAGGACTGAGACAAATGAGATAAGAGAGAGCCAGAGTGGCCTTTCCAGTGCGGCGTCTAGCTCATAAACATATCTGTGGTTTTAACTATAAGCTCAGCACTGTTTATTAATGAGTGACTGACCTCTCATAGCTCCATACAGACTGGCTTTATTCTTTTAAGATGCAGCAGAGAAGGGCCTTGCTTTACTCTGCAAATGGATCAATTATAATGCATTTGAAGGTGTTGTGAGAAAGGCTTTACACTAATTAACTAACTGTTATATGCACTGGCTCCATGATATGTATACTCATGGTATCTACTGTTCTTGTAACTCTGGTGTAGGCAGAGATGGAAGAAGTACTCAAAATCTGTACATAAGTAAAAGTATGATTCATTCAAAATATTACTGAAGTGGAATCAACAAAATTATAAGAAAAAAGCATGAAGAGTAAAGCATACTTAAATAGAAATGGCCCACTGCTCCCTCCATTGCTACCACTGCAACTACTACTAACATTACCATTACTACTACTTCTTATACTTTCTTATTTTTTCTTATTATTTCCACTACAGTATATCTCCTCTTACTACTACTAATAACAATCCTACCCACTTTGCCTCCAAGGTCAAGAATACTTATACTTATTGTGAGGTTTTAAAATAAAATATGCTTTCTTTAACCAAGTAAAAGAAAAGGTATTTTTTTGAAAATGAAAGTAACACTTCTTCCAAAAATATAGTTACTTATCCAGTTACTTTTCTGGGTGTAGGATATTTCAAGTTGTGTCATGTGTAAAATAAGCACCTTTAGCACTTTCCGTAAGGTAAGAGAGGCTAAAAAAATTAAAGAAACACAAGATCCAGACTTGATCCAACAGTGAAGACATAAAGAGATGCTGAGGAGGGATAGAGAAGACCAAAGAGGAGATTTAAGGATATAGTCTAGGACATGAAATTAGTTGAGAAAAGAGAATGCAGCGGATAGGGTTGGATGGAGTTAAACAATTTGCTCTGATGACCCCTAAAGAGAAAGAAAAAGAAAAGAAGGACCACAATTACAGTTAGCCATGTTAGCTAAAGCTGCTAATAGCAACCATCGCTACACAAAATGCTGCACAACTGTGTTTTATGCATTTCTAACAAGCTCCAACACAATTAATTTTGACTAAGGTTTCTATTGATTAGAAATATGATTTAACAGAAAACTTAAGTTTTACACTGTACATTGCAGGAGCACCAAACCCTAAAGGCTTTTGCTCAGCTGATCAGATGTGATTTTCTCTGACAAGTGTCCAGGTAGAGGTGCCTGCTTCACTCTCCCGCGGCGCCTCCACATCCCTCATACAGGCAGAGTAATTGGTGTCTGACAGTTTTGCTTCTCACACTTCTCATTTGGAGAAGTAGAACCTGTCTAGCGGTGTGGAGCGGTGTCCTGTCTTGTTTTTTTGGAAGCCGTTCGAGCTAAAGCATCCACACTCCAACCTGCTAGACTGAGGAATGATTGGAGTCACGGCGGGATCCTCCACTCCAGCTCTTGCTCAGGCACAAAGATGATCAGAATGAGGGAGCAGGCATGAGCAGAGTGTTTCCTTTAAGCTTTTCCCTTCCGGTGTTCCCACAGCTAACCCCCTTCCTTCTGTCATATAGCGATGTGCATATTAATTTGGTCATGGGTTTCCATTGTTAAGTTTCAAATCAGATGCCCTTCATGCTGCAACTCTCGCTATTTATCCAGGCTTGGAACCAGCACAAATAGAACACTGGCTTTTGACTTCTGAATAGTATAAGGTACAAATAAATGTATAAAATACATAAATATTTAAAATGTATATATTATTAACATGTAATGTATTTGAACTTGCTGTTACTATTGGTCCCGCATAAGAAATCCCAACCAGTATTGCCAAAAATGTCTTTAAAAAACCCTCAAAATAGATAAATTGGCAGAAGATTATGCACCTTTGAAAGAGAACAGTGAATAAGTAATTATATCTGTATTATTAAAAAACAAACATACAAACAAACATTTTCATTTTAATATGCTTGAAAAAGTTGTTTTTAAAGCTGGCATGTTTAGACTAATTAGGTATTCATCATATTGCAAAGGAACTTCTTCCTTACAATGGCACTTTGCACATTTACTTTGCACTTGCATTTGCAAATATGATAGAAATAAAAATATAATAACTGTGGACCACGCCAATTCCTGCCTCTGCATGTTGCGTATCTTTCTAATCTCACTTACATCCAACCGTTAAACTGCCAGCTTACGTCACAAATCCACACCAAAAAAAAATTGTTTGTTCTTTCCCCATTTGTAACCTTTCCTGGAAGTTTAATGAAAATTGGTTTGTAATATTTAGAGATAGGGAAATGTGTGGGGAAAATGTGTTTTATTGCACTTATGTTTGCACTTTGCACCAGAAGTTGCACTGGCACTTTGAACTTGTGTTTGCACCTTGCAGTTGCACTTAAGTTTGGACTTTGCACATTGAAGTTGCGTTTGCGGTAATTCTTGCCTCTATAGCTACTTTTGGATCAGTCACTTTGGAAAAGGCAGAGCTACACACTGCTGCACATTGACTGAACTGGAGAGAAGCTCTGCCCTAAAATCTCAGTCTAACTCTCCTACATCACATGGCTTGCCATCTCTCCCTGCAGGGGTCCAAGCGCTAAATTCTCTCTCATATAAATACTAACTTATAAATCAGTATATAGTACATCACTCATTTGTCTGCAAATGTTATTTGAGTCACTCCTGGTTGAATTACAGTCTAAACTAGTTACAATTTATGAAAGGAAACCTCAAGGGGCATATATCAGCTCACAGAAAAGTGGATGGAGGAAGACGAGAAAAACAATGCTTATTTCTTAGAAAAGGTTTTAGGGATTAACAGCACTGACTGCTCTGACCAGCCTGTTATTGCAAAAGAAATGTGCTTTTTATCAGAACCTGTACACCTTTTCCTACTTCTCAGAAAAAGCATATATTTTTATAAACAAAATAATAGAATTTGTGCCACAAATTGACAATGAATTCAAATAAAAATGTGAAAAAGGTATAGAATTGGCTGAACTTGATAAAGATGTTTTTTAAAACTAGACAGATTCCCTGGCCCAGATGGGTTAACTGGCCATTTTTACAGATACTTGGGAATTGCTCAGAGAGCTTATTTTTCAAGTCTTCAACAAAACAACAAAGAATCTGTCTTTACCAATAAGCATGAGACAAGGTATTATAGCACTAATTCCAAAATCAAGCAAAGATACTGGAAAAGTACCATCCAATCTCACTCTTAAACAACAATTATAAGCTGTTAAGTATATACCAATAGATTAAAAGAAGGTTTAGGTAAATGGTTTGTGAAACAATCTAGGTTTCTAAATAAAAGATCCACATAAAAACTTAAGACCAGTACAACACTTTGAATAGAGTGATCTGATTGAAAACAGAGGCTTTATTCTATTCAGACAGGTACTAACTCATCACAACTTTACTCCACAACAAACCCCATTTTGATATAATAGATATGTGCTTTGTAATGGTAAATCTCTCTTTTTGCAGCACTAGATGGATAAAGGTATTCATACAGATGATCAGGGCAACTGGCTTTTGGCTGTCATTTAGTTTTTGTTTTGTTTTGTTTTTTGTTTTTTTGTTTGTTTGTTTTTTCCAGTTTTGTTGAATTCTTAATGTTACATGCACAAAATCTGAGTTTAAAAAATAAGCAAAGTGATTTCTCAATGAGTCAAACACCTTTTCTAAAAACATGGATTTAGAGAATTTACATCCTCGAAATTTACCAACACCCAGCATCATTGACCAGGATTTTATACACAAATACCCAACAAATGTATACATAAACATCTAAATAATAGTTTACACCCAACACATTCATTCACATGTTGTCTGAAGTAGAGGTCTGTAAAGTGAGGACTAAATATCTGACTAAGTTATAGCAATAGCTCTCAAAGCTTAAGGTACAGGAGGTAGGAATAGTAGTTAAAAGAGTTGGCTACATTTTGAACAACTCAGACTGAGCCAGTGTTAAACGTTTTTATAATGAGGTCAGGTGCCTGTGTGCGCGTGAGTCAAACGCCCTGAGTGAGGTTGAGCGGATGAGGGGAAAGAGAAAAGCCTCCGGGGAGAAATGCAGTCACTCACAGAGCAGAAGGGACTCCACATATAAAGGCGGGGTGAAGGTGAGGCCTAGTCACTGCAGGTGGCACCCCCCGGGCCTCGCGCCGTGCTTGTCCCGCTGTCAGATGCACGCGTACAGGGAACAGGGAAGAGGCTCTTGACACAAGCGCACGTTTGGACCCTGGTCTCACTAAAATCCCACCTGACACTACACTGTACGTCCTGCGGTATGCTAAGTCCAGGGGTTTCACTCATGGAGCATGAGCGCATCCTAGTGGCAGAGGCGAGAAGTGCAACAATCATGAGGTCCTATTATAAAAAGAAAAGTGACAATACTGGCTGCACTGGAAAATGTCATGAATTATAATGAATGCCAATGAATGGTGTCTTAAAGAGAACACAGAGGCACTGTTTTTAGGAGCTCTGCATTTTACAGGCCAACTTACTTAATGTTTTTAAATAAACATTGTTTTCGCTTTGGATTTTAACCAATCATGAGTTGTTGACTTTTATTGTTATTTTTATCCATGATTTTACTGTTTTGTTTTATTGTCTTATGATCTTAGTAGTACTTATGTTTTTATTTATATTATAGTTCATATAATATGAACTTATGTGTACAGCACTTTGGCCAACCTTGTTGTTATTTTAAAGTGCTTTACAAATGTAATGGCTTGGAGTGGAAGGCTTCCTTTATAGTATATATAGCATACCATAGCCATACTCAAAGAGTGCTGTGGCTCCCTTAAATTTCCAAAAAATCCACACGGAACCCCAGCAATAATAATACTTTGGTGGCCCTCAAGTGGGCCTTGGATCCCACTTTGGGAGTCACTGGTTTACCATTTACTTAAATGGCCATTTATCAATTGGAGTCCACTGGAGCAGTTTAACTTCTGTAGTAATATACTATATTAATGCACTCTGTACACAATTATGTTCCTGAAGTGAGGCTGTTCTCTACACTGTACAACACCTGCATCACTGCAGACTTTTCTGTGGAGTTAGTTGCAGCAAAATGCAGGATAAAAAAAGTGACTGATTAAGCTGAGCCTGCAGATGGAAGTTCACACAGTGTTTTAGAGGTTACATCAGGTCATACTCCTCTTCACTGTAATGGTGTATCTCACTTTTGTAATGGGGATAAATGGCTAAGCTTAGTTTGGCTGCTTAAATAATACTTATTTTGTCATGACATGATTCAGCTCCAGTGCTATCAGTGAAACCTACATCTATACTTCAACTAGGCTGTGCATATCTGAGCTTTTAGTGTTAATTGTCTTCAATAAATGTGAACCCATCTCAGAGCATCTGTTAGTGAATAAAGCCGAGCCACTGTGTGTGTTTGTATTTGAAGCAGAATGATCTTCTAATGCATATTTTACTGTGTTTAGTCACAGATGTTTTATGTTTAGTATGAATTGCATTTTAAAGTGTGAGGATGAGCTCTCCACACAGGTCAAAAGTGTAATTGTGATTGTCTAAACATTCATAGGCTCTTTATTACTCACTTTAATGCCTCTGTCAGTGCACTCAGATCAGTGTATAACCACCACACAGCTGTAGATGTGTGGACCACTCTGGAGCTGATGGTCCCAGAGTTCTCCAGTCTGTAACGGACCCTGATGGATATGTGCTACTACATCAGAGAGAATAACTCACAATGTTAGGTTGTTGCTCTTTAAGTTTCTCTTTGAACTGACACCATCTTCTAACGCCTTTAGTACTACGCTCAAGTCAATGTCTCAGGTTTCTGGACTATGATTTAAATTTTGGTGAATCAAGAAATCAATGTGCTTAGGTGAAGGGAGACTGCTTAACAAATGCAACTATTTGGACAGGTCAGTTTTCATGTGTTGAGAGGTTAGATAACTTATTTCCTAGATCTGCTTGATCCTGTTGCCTCTGAAATTCTAAAACTGTAACATAAAAACAATGTCATCAACAACTTTCACAATATCATGTGTAAAGTGTAAGAATATAAAGGTCTCCTTTACAAGAGTATAGTGACTGGATTTGAGGAAAGCCTGGCAATTAAAGCTCTCTGTTTGGATGAAAATCTGGTTGTAAGGTAACATAAGGACACAGTTTCAAATGTGTCAGTCTCCTGCCACTCAGTATCGGAGTCCTGCTTCCTGATTAAAAGCTGTGATTGACTGGAGTCTCCCTGGCGCATGGAAGCAGGGGATTGTGGGAGCGCTGTCTGTCAGTCGGACTGAACTGAGCGTGTGTGAGCGGGGCAGAGCTGTATATTCGCCCTCTGACAGAAGCTCTGCTCATGATTTATTGGCTACAGATTTCTCGGGGCCTGTCCGTGCCCGTCGACAAATGCACTGCGTAGGATGTTTCCCATTAGCGTGATGTATTAAAGAACCCTCACTGTATCAGATACCTCCCCAGCTCTACAGCACATGCAGTAAACCAATGTGGAGTGTTGTTAATTGGAAGTTTTGTACTAGAAAAAGTGCACGGTTGTTCAGTCGATGCAAAAAAAAAAAATTAGTGGAGGCACCTAGATAGATCATCTAAAATAAATTGCCAAAAAGTTGAGAGACTGTAAAATGTGTATGTGAATAAAACAGTGATTAACATGTTGATTTGGCATACTAGATTTTTATACCGGATGCCCTTCCTGACACAACTCTCTCTATTTCTCTGGGCTTGGGAATAAGCACAAATCGTACACTGGCTTGTGACTTACAAATCAGAAGACTCACTATGGCGACCCCTGAAGGAAAGTGAGCACAGACTTATTATTTTCCACTGGTATGATGCCTATACAGATTTGTAAAAAAAAAAAAAAAAAAAAAAAAAAAAAAAATAGAATGATTAATATTAAGTGACTTTTTTATTTATTTTGTTGTTGAGGCCTAAAAGAACATATGATCATTTGTGGAAGTCGCTAGTTAGCAAGCAACATATAAAACACATGTTAAACAAATGCCACTGAATGGCTTTACAGGTTAGAATTTTTTTATTTGTGTTTTAGTAAGATACTTTTTATTCATACGGTTTATTCATAGTTTTGTCTCTCAATATCAAAGCCAAGTAAACAGTGGCATTTTGTCAGGATTTCTGATGATACGAGATAAGTTATGCAATGGCCATCTCAGGGCACATTACCACTTGGGCAGGCTGATTGCCAGCCTGACAAAGCTCTCTTTCAGACCTGAGGAACATGCTGGTTTAGGGCACTGCTAGGAGCACTCGACAAGTGAAGAAAAGCATGCTTTAGGTGTCACTTGGGAACAGTATAGATTGCCTCGTGTGTATGAACCCAAATAGGACACGAGGTCACGTTAAGGTCACAAAGGTGTGGTATGGACACAGCACAGAGGGTATGGAAGCACTCTGAGATCCATGGTAAAGATATACAGCTACCTGCATATATAGTGCCCAGATCTGGACTTCAATCTGGACTTCTAGTTCAGGGGTAAATGCTCTGTCAGTTGAGCGACAAAGCTCTTGAACCTCACAATGGTAAAGAATACAGTAAAACAATTCATTTGTTCCTATACTATTGCTTTCTGAGAGAGGTTAGTATTTTGGGCCTATCGTCTCATGGATGTAGATGCTAGTCCACACCATATTTGTTCACTGGGGCGTTATTATGTTGCTAACAGCATAACAAACCAACACATTTCCAGTTAATGTTAATGTTTCACAGGCTTAACATTATGACATGCAGCCTCATACACAACAAACTTCAATGCACTGTGTATTCTGACACCTTTATATCAGAACCAGCAATAACTTCTTTAGCATTTGGAGCTACAGTAGCTCGTCTGATGGATCAGAACACATGGGCCAGCCTTGGCTCCCCACATACATCACCTGTCACCGGTTCACCACTGTTCCTTCCTTGGACCTTTTTTGATGGATACTGACCACGACCAAGAACACCCCACAGGAGCTGCAGTTTAGGAGATGTTCTAACCCAGTTGTCTTGCCATCACAACTGCCGAGTGCAAACTCACTCAAATCCTTGTGCTTGCCCATTTTTTTCTAACACATCAACCTTGAGGTCAAAATGTTCACTTGCTCCCTAACCCTACCCACTAACTGGTGCCATGATGAAGAGATAATAGTCTTATTTGCTTCACCTGTCGTTTTAATGTTTTTATTAAAATGTCTGTAAGGGTACTGGAGGGTTCGTGGGAGTTTGCCCAACCTGTCCACATGTGCTTTGTGGATTTGGAGAAGGCATTTGACCGTGTCCCTCGTGGTATCCTGTGGGGGGTGCTCTGGGAGTATGGGGTCCGAGGCCCTCTGCTAGGGGCTGTCCGGTCCCTGTACGAACAGAGCAGGAGTTTGGTTCGCATTGCCGGTTGTAAGTCAGACCTGTTCCCAGTGCATGTTGGACTCCGGCAGGGCTGCCCTTTGACACTGGTTCTGTTCATAATTTTTATGGACAGAATTTCTAGGTGCAGCCAGGGGCCGGAGGGAGTCTGGTGTGGGAACCACAGGATTTCATCTCTGCTTTTTGCAGATGATTTTGTCCTGTTGGCTTCATCAAGCCAAGACCTTCAGCATGTGTTGGGGCAGTTTGCAGCCGAGTGTGAAGCGGCTGGGATGAGAATCAGCACCTCCAAGTCCGAGGCCATGGTTCTCGACCGGAAAAGGGTGGTTTGCCCTCTCCGGGTTGGGGAAGAGCTCCTGTCTCAAGTGGAGGAGTTCAAGTATCTTGGGGTCTTGTTCACGAGTGAGGGAAGGATAGAGCGTGAGATTGACAGACGGATCGGTGCAGCGTCTGCAGTAATGCGGTCGTTGTATAGGTCCGTTGTGGTAAAGAAGGAGCTGAGCTGAAAGGCGAAGCTCTCGTTTTACCGGTCGATCTACGTTCCTACTCTCACCTATGGTCATGAGCTTTGGGTCATGACTGAAAGGACAAGATCCCGGATACAAGCGGCCGAAATGAGTTTCCTCCGCAGGGTGGCTGGGCGCTCCCTTAGAGATAGAGTGAGGAGCTCAGTTACACGGGAGGAGCTCGGAGTAGAGCCGCTGCTCCTCCACATTGAGAGGAGTCAGTTGAGTTGGCTCGGGCATCTGCTTCGGATGCCTCCTGGACGCCTCCCTGGGGAGGTGTTCCGGGCATGTCCCACTGGGGAAGACTTAGTACACACTGGAGGGACTATGTCTCTCGGCTGGCCTGGGAACGCCTTGGGGTGCCCCCGGTAGAGCTGGAGGAAGTGTCTGTGGAGAGGGAAGTCTGGGCATCTTTGCTTAGACTGCTGCCCTCCCGACCCGGCCCCGGATAAAGCGGAAGAAGATGGATGGATGGTCTGTGTTTAATGTAAACATTTGTTGACCCACCTTTTTATGTTGGAGCATCTCAGAGTTTCACATAATAGTGTAGATGCCATTAAACAAATTTGTGTTTTTTACCAACCATTTCCATGGTTAAATTTTTGTTACTAAGTAGGCCCCTGACAACCAAAACCTCCTAACTCCCCATTGTGATATTGTGATGCATCTGTTGTACCCTGTTTTTGCTTTATATTCCCAAACCTCCACTTAGGGTTGTAAATTAAAATCTATTTTATTTCTAATTTTTGAACTGAAGTCAACTGTTATGTTAATAAAGTCATTAGTAATTCAGTCTTTTGTTTATTAATTTTAATTTTCAGCAGTCTTTGATGTTTTTATGAATTTGCTTGCTCACTTTGTGACTTACAATGCTTATAAACAGGCTTTTAATCTTTTTAAAGGTTGACTGTTAGTAATAGTGCTGTCTCATTTTTCTCTATATTTAATCATTGTAATTGCATTTTGAAGTTTTCGTAATAGTTTCTGACCTTCTCTTTTTAATATTGCACATTATCCATTAGACCAGTACCATTTTTTTTCACCAACCATAGTTTTCAGGACAGAATAATACTAGGCCTTCTTAGTTCATAGTGCAAAATCCCATCCACTTGAGCTAATAAAAATGCCATGAGCTAAAAAGAACCTCAAAAACCCTCCTTGTGGTAAGCGCTTGATGATAATGTAGTATTTAGGGGTTAGAATTAACAAGATATCTTGTTAAAATAATTATCACTATATTAGTGTATAGGACAATGTGAACATATATGTGCAAAACAACCTCCAACAGCCTATATTATTTCCAAATGTGTTTACATGAGAGGGGTATTTTCAACTTTGTAGTTCCCATATAATCACAGCAGGTTATTTATAAGAGTCCATATTATGTCTTAAAAATACTATTTGGGATTTATACAAGTTATACAAGTTTTTATCATCTGTGGAAAAATCTTTTAAAACATAGCATAATGGCACACAGTCTAAAAGCAATCCAATATGTTTACTGAATGCAATTTAAAATAAATGATAATAATGATAAAAAAGAAAAGTAAAAAAAAAAAGTCCAAGCATCACTTTGCATCTGTAGACGTAATGCAGGGGAACACTTTTCTGACACATGCAAAAAAAAAAAAAAAAAAATCCAAATAGTCTCCAAGTTTCTTCTTCTGGGAGCTGTTTGGTGGTGCTGTGACTTAGGAACACTGATATCTGTAAAAACTGTCAGGCAAGGTTAGTAGTAATTCAGAATGTGATATGATAAAATGCAACTCAAATGTGCACTCAAGAGGCGCAGACATCATAATAAGATGAGTGTTTTTTATCGAAAGATGTAGAAAGATGTTCCTGGAATGTCAGAAACACAGAAAAATCAGATTGTGACTTACCTGAAACGTGGCGGGAAGACATTTGGAGAGTTGAGCAGCTTTCTGGCTTCACAGTCAACATCGTGTTAACCTCCCGAATCTACAAAGACGTTAAATACATGATACTTTGTTGTTTGGATAGTTTGGTTTACTGATAATATTACTATCTTTCAGGACAAAATGTTCACTTGATGCCTAATACATCCCACCCACTGTCAAGCGTCATAAGTGACAACATCAGGTATGCAAATCACCTATCAGTGGTCATAATGTTATGCCTGATGTAACTGACAGGTTGCACTGCCTGTCTATGACTCATTTCATTTTCCTTTTATTTTCCCTCACTATCAGTGCAGCTACACATTCTGCAGTAACCTCAAGTGGAAGATGGTTGTTCGGCTGAAGCTGTAGCAATTCAGCAAAAATGGCAATCTAAATAACAATAAAAAAGTGCATATACTGTAGCGCATATAGCACAATCTACACAATAATTTGTATAGAAATAAAGGTATACAAAATGTGGCTCACATTGGTGTGATGGGGCCAAAAGACATCCTGAATACACTTGTAAACAGGAGTCTAAAACAAGTCCTGAAATAGAAATGAGAATATAAGAATCATTTGTTTTTTTAATTAATTCATGTAAAATGTCTAATTTGATGCATTTGGGAGTTGTAGTCCTTGTGTGTAGTTGCAAACAGAATTCTGCTAACCTACTTTCTTGGACTTGGTGCCACCGGTTGCTTCCATTACATTTACAATAAGTGTGTAACAGTGTGTAAAGAAAAGTTTTTAGCTCAGAAATAATCATGAGAGTTTGAACCGTGTGTATCTTCCTGACTGCAGAGGCCAGACTGAGTTCATGTAACCCAGCCCATGACAGAGTAATAGTAGTAATAGTAATACTAGTAATAAGAAGAGGTGTAGAAGTGGCATAATAGTAGTCCTAAAAGCAATAGTATTAATAATATTAGCTCTAGTGTAGCAGTAGTATAGCGGTAAAGTGGTAATACAGATGTAGCAATGTAGAGTAATAGTTGTAAGAGTAGCAGCAGTAGTAGATGGTATTAGTAGTTTATTACTAACAGTGTTAATAACATTAAGTGTATATATAACCTATAACCTTCACACACAATACATGTGTATTTACTTCAACTTAATTTGTCTTGTTGAGTACTACTTACTTCCACTTGAGTAATATAATTTTTTCCTAATAAAGTACTATCTCCAAAGTACAATAAATCAGTAAAAATGCAGATTTTATTATTTATATTCTATATAACCATTGAACTCTGGCTTTTTCATCAACCTCATTAACTTGATATAACAAAACTTCATGCTGCATTGGCTGTAGGATACATCGCTTGCCACTTGGCTGCCCCTAAAGTTATATCCCCCAGAAAAACTCATGTGCTTTGCGCCAAGGTAATTCACAGCTTTATGGTTTCATTTCAAATCCATTCTGATTGTGATGCTAGGCAAAGGATAAAAATAGTATCTCTGTCCTTATTCTTATAAACTGCTTCTCGCTCAGGCCAATATTCACAGGGTCAAAGTAATCTCGACCTCCCGTTGTGTGTGGTGTTGTCAGAAATAATGGAATGGTGGGCAGCAAGGAATAGCTCCAAACACACACACACACACAAACACATACACACACACACACACACACACACACACACATAAACAAGAAAGAGAGAGAGAGAGAGAGAGAGAGAGAAAGAGAGAGAGAGAGCGAGCGAGAGAGAGAGAGAGAGAGAGAGAGAGAGAGAGAGAGAGAGAGAGAGAGAGAGGTGAGGTTAACTCTGAGCTGAAATACTCATGTTCAGACTGGAGGAGGACTCAGTAAACCAGGGGGACAGGTCTTGGTGGTCTTGGTGCTTCATGCTACACATCTATATTTGTACTGAATATATGTGGATACACAGGACTGGAAGCTACAGGTAAGACTTCTGACTTCAATAGCTGGTCATTTATATGGAGGGATCTTAATTAAAAACACATTTTATTATTTTTATAACAAATTCTATTACAATTTTCAGTGTTTTTATTATGTCTTAAAATAAATAATTTTTTAAATTCTTTGTAATGTTTTGGTGTTTGCAATGAAAATTGCTACATTTTATTTAATAGTCACATCAGTTATTACTGCAACTGCGACAAGTATTACTGCAAAGAGACAAGTGGCTTTTTTCAAATAAGCAACAAAATTAAAGTAGCTACTTGGATTGTCTTTCTAATAATAATATTAATAATTAATAATTAATAATTAATAATTAATAATTAATAATTAATAATTAATAATTAATAATTATGATAATAACACTAAAAATATAATGTCAGTTTTAGGTTTAAAAGGTAATACAAAAGTAAGCTGCTGACATGAATATGTTATAAATTTGTTGATCTATATCAATATATAAAAAATATATTCATACAATAAAATATTGAGATATTTTCTAGAATTGTTATTTTGTTACACTCACACCTGTTGCAGTGGCCGGTATGACTCCAAATAGCCTCATGGAAATTTAAAGGTCCCCTATTATGCTAAATCAACTTTTTAAGCTTTTAATTATGTTATAGGCCTAATGGTGTTTCTACCTTAAAATCATACCTGGAGTTTGCTGCTGAGCCCATTCATTTCTCAAGACTGAAAGTGCTCGGTCTCATCGCTCCACATGAAAGTGCTCCTGTGCGTTTCTAAAGCCCACACACCGTCACCAGACTTATTCTGATCATTTCAGCTCTTAAATTTCAGTCACTAAGCAGTCGGCTCATTTATTTAACTGTTAGCATATTGTTAGCATGTTGCGAATAGCTGTGCTAAATATCCATTTTATGTTGTGTCCATTCCTCACCGTTGCCAGCAGGGGGCATCTGACACCTAATCCATGGTTCATGGCTCCCCAACAGAAGACATTTTTCATACATACAAATATTATTTTAAGTTATGAAAAAACATGAAATACTAAAAACTATATCAAAAAGCCTGAAAAAAGTATAATATAGGACCTTTAAAGTGTGTAGAAGCTATGATTAACATTGACTGTGCTCTTTTTAGGCACACCACTAAAATGCCTACCCCAAACTGTTCTCTTGACACGATCTCCAATGCTGGTACTCCCATCTTCAGTGGCTGCCCTGACTCCACCCTGCTCTGTGGAATGAACATCTCGTGGCTTATGGCTAACAATAGCTCTATAGATCTGGACGAGTTGTGTTTGAGCGAGGACGAGTACCTGGCCCTGCACTTGGGACCTCTCAGATCACCTGTGTTTGTCCCAGTCTGTGTGACCTACCTGAGCATCTTCCTGGTGGGCGTCCTGGGAAACTCTCTGACCTGCGCTGTCATATTGCACTACAGAGTCATGCAGACGCCCACCAACCTGTATCTCCTCAGTCTGGCCGTGTCCGACTTGCTGGTGTTGTTTATGGGCATGCCCTTGGAGCTGTTCGAGATGTGGCGGAGTTATCCTTTCCCGTTAGGAGAGGGGGGATGCTACTTCAAGACCTTTCTGTTTGAGACTGTTTGCTTCGCGTCCATCCTGAACGTCACAGCTCTAAGTGTGGAGCGGTACGTGGCAGTTGTACACCCTCTCAAAGTCAAGCGCCTCTCCACTCGGGCCCATGTGAAGAGAGTGATCATCCTATTGTGGGTGATATCCATGATCTGCGCTGTCCCAAATACAAGTCTGCATGGAATCCTACTGCTTCCACCAAAATATGGACGACAGTTTCCTCGCTCTGCCATCTGCTGTATGTATGCATTTGTTGGAAATAAAACATGTTATAGTAGAATATTTTACATTGTGAGATACTTTGTACAAGACTCAATGGATAGAGCATTTACCCCAGAACTAGAAAATCCCTGGTCTAGACCTGGGCATTATCTTTACCATTGCAAGACAGGGCCAAAGCCTTAGATTACAATTATGCTCAGTTACTGCTGTGTGACAGAAGGTATACACTGAAAAACAAGTCAGGCTGAACAGCAAATGGGTATAATTCATGTACAGCAAGGAACGTTATAAAAATACATAATTATCATAATACAGTCATTCAACCTGAATGTCAAACAAGACAAGACCTTAGACAACATTTCAGAGCGACACAACATTTTAGAGCTACATAACAAACCAGAGCGGTTAGGGTTGTGTGAGATCACCTCAATAACCATTGCTTTAAGTGAATTGGGGCTGCTCTGGCCAGTGGATAAATTATGTTTTGGGTCCGTATTGCGTATTTATGTTCAGCCAGTCTTTCTTTGAAATTCTGTTTGGTGTAGAAAAAAACACATTCACACTCAAGTTGGTATATTACATAGGTGGTATTGCAGTTGGCAAACTCTTTACACATGCAGGTTTTTTGGGGGAAAACATCATTAGACAAGTCTGATCTCAAAATATCGCTACAATGAGTGCAGTTTCCACATTTATAGGTACCACTTTTTTCTTTTTTAAGACAGCCATGTTTTTTTGTTTAGGTACACTCACAGCGCTTTTGATTAGGTGGTCTTTTAATATTGGTGCTCTCCTGTAAGAAAACATGGGGAAGTCATTGAACATTAGGGTGGAAACTGTGTGTCCTCAAGATAGTATTCCTGTCACTAGTTTTGCGAAATAAGGAGGTATGTATTTGCGCCTCCGATTTAATCGAGATTTTGAGATCAAGGAAACTAATAGTCTCTCTACTGTACTCAAGACTCAGTTTGATGTTTTGGTTGGTTTTTATTAAGATACACATGGAAATCATTAAGTTGTTTTTCAAATCCGTTTTTACAATGCATTAAATGGTATGGTTATATGGACAATTTATTTTTTATTTTTAATGGTAAATGACTGTATAATGAAAACCCAAAACCCAGCAATTCTGTTTTTTTTTTTTTCTTAGATCTCGTGAAGCCCACCTGGATGTACAAGCTGACCATTCTCATCTCCACGCTGACCTTTTTTGTACTTCCTGTCATGATCATCAGTGTCCTCTACCTCCTGATTGGCCTGAGACTCTACAGAGAGAGGAACATGATGGACACCTCGACCAGATTTGGACCTGAGGGTTTGTCAGAGGCTCACATGCAGAGACTGAGCAAACGCAACATGCAAGTGACGAAAATGCTCTGTAAGATCTCACTTCGTTTCTATGGAGACACAAGTAACTAATTGATAGCTATAGATATATTTGCTATATCCAAGTAGCAATCAACTGATAAAGAGGTCCTAATTCTGTGGAATAATACACATCTGGTCATATTATGAAACAGTGATAAAAATATGGTTGTTATTGGCAACACGAAAGATAAATTGCAGGTGCATCTTGAATGTTGTGGAAAATTGAATGGTTCTTCACTCACTGACAGGACAAATGAGTTATATTTATATATAGTAATAGTTTTAGTAGATATAGCATTGGGACATACAAATGTTTTGTGGCTCAATGAAAGGAGCATTTACCCATGAACTAGAAGCTCTTCAAGTTGGAGTCCAGGTCAGGGCACTACATTGCGAGATAAGACCAGTGCCATGGCAGAAGCCTTTATTTTCCTTCACTTTTTTGCACTGTGTATTTTTGTACATTGTTACACCTGTCTTTGTTGATAGCCTTTATTAAAAACGTATTGTTTTCCTCACAGCTGTTTTTTTAAAGCTTTTTTCCTTACTGTGAGGGAGGGTCTAAGGAAAAGGGATGTCTGTATGTTTTGTTTAGTGTAGTTATTGATTTTGTTTGATTGTGTGAATGATTGTTTGTAAAGCCCTTTGAGATATAGAAATAAAACTGAATTGAATTGAATTAAAAACCTGCCATAGACATTTGCAAAAGTACTGTACATTATGTTGGCAATTTGATTTGTTATTTTCATTTACATTTGTACAGTAGTCTAACCTGTCTCCACTGCTACACACAGGCGTGCTGGTGGTGGTGTTCAGCCTCTGTTGGGCTCCCTTCCACGTGGACCGCCTCATGTGGAGCTACATTGACACGTCGTCCGAACTCCACTTGATGATCTTCGAGCCAGTGCACATCATCTCCGGGGTCTTCTTCTACCTGAGCTCCGCTGTCAACCCCATCCTCTACAACCTCATGTCCACCCGCTTCAGGGAGATGTTCAGTCACATGACCTGCCCGTCCTACACCTGGCCAAGCCGACCCAGCCTGCGACTCACTCTGCGCAGGACACTAAGCGAGAAGGCACACAACAATAAAGGAGCTAATGGACTGTCATAATGGATTTAATAGTTTCTAATTATCTCTGACCAGGTTTGTTTTTCAGGAAAGTAATGGGTCAAGAGAGAAATTATTCATTTTTTTGAATTATTAATTTAAAGGATTCTGTACCATTGCAAGATAGGGCCAAACATACTAACCCTGGCCCCTCGAGGACAGTAACTCCTTTCTTTATGGCTTTTACATTCTGGTGTCTCCACAGCACATCATCTGCCTCCTAATGTGCAGTGATTTGCATATTGATTTGACATAGGTTTTACACCAGATGCCCATCCTAACACAACACACTCCATTTATTCAAGCTTGGTTTTTGCAAATAGACCACAGTATTATTCTTTATTTTGGTATTATATGTCCTCATAATATAATTAAAATGTGAAGTGAAGCTCAGAGTCCTCTATTCTTCCAAACAATGCTGATATTTTCCTATGGCTGAGGTATACTCTGCTGCAAGGTTGTTGTCCTTCCTTGATTGTCAGGGTAAGATATTGTGCTTTTCAATCCATTTGCAAATACTTGTATGAGGCATACAGCTCTACAGTGCCAATGCATTTGATCTAAAAACATTATTTGTTCCTCTGAGGCCTTTTATGTTGTATTATGGTATACATGCCAAGAAATAACTAGCCTTCTTACTGGCCTGCTTCATGCTGTGTCCAAATAAGTTCACACAGTGCTTTTGCTGTTAGACTGCAATGTATTTAGAACAGCAGATGTACCAAGATAAATAGTGCGTTTTGGTTCTTGTACACATTATATTGGATTCACAAAGGTCTTTTTTCACGAGATGTTATGGTCAGACCATACAGCCCAACAACATACAACATCTTTTTCAACTGTGTTTTGTAAATTAAAGGCCAACTAAGGGCACTTTCACACATGTTCCCATTATATCCAAACTTTCAAGTTCGAAGACCCCTCATTGCTATGGAAACATCAGGTCTCTGATGCCACAAGACAAAATAAAGAAACACATTGCTTATGAACAATATTTTCTTTAAGGCTTTGGCATTGTGTAGTTTGAGTAATTGTTACCATGATACTGTACCATGATAAGACTTTCTTTCTAGACACTTTCTAGAACACTTACCGTGCTGTGATTTGCATTTTAATTAGGTATTTTTTCAATTTTATTTATTTAATTATTTATTTTGCACAGTAAAAACAATGGCAGTAATATAACAGTTTATGAATAGATATGCAGGAGATTGACAAAAAAACTCTCAGGGGGCTTAAAAAGTGGCAGTTTCCGAAAGACAACATGTTCTAAAAATATTTCAGATCTAACTCAGTACACACACGTACAATAATCTACACAGTTATTTAATTGACTCAATCATAGAAATATATAAAAAGCATCAATAAATACCTGTACAAAGGTATTTTAATGTATATAATCTACTACTATCTATAATATATCCAGGTCAAAGAGATATACCTATGAAAAGTTTGAATTATTCAAGAGTAGAAATTTAAGTGCATTTTTAAACTGTTTTAAAGAAAGGTCTAGAAAAGATGCAGGTAGGCTGTTCCAAATTTTGGACCCCCTGTAGAGGACACTGAACTGGGACGGACAGGTACGAGAGTAAGGAATCCTAAGGAGATTGTTACTACAAGTTGGATACATGTGCCGTTTTATACAACTATGAACAAATAGAGCAGTTTGAAGCTGATTAACTTGGTAAACAACAAGTGTCTCCAACAATCTCCAACCAACACAGAAGATTATTCTTAACACTCGCTTCTGGAGACAATAGATAGGTTCCAGTTTAGTGGGATGAGTGCTGGCTCAAGCAATATTACAGTAATTTATATATGGATAAACCATTGGGTAATATAAGATAATAACAACCTTTGTGTTTATCAAGTGCTGTGTTTTTCCAAGACTTTCACAACTTTAGCTATTTTTGTGCTTATAGCACTAATGTGGGGTTTCCAGGATTAGGAATGATCCAGTAAAACCCCAAGGAAGCGTGTTGAACAAACATTACTTACAGGGATGTTATCACTTTCAATTTTTAATGAAGAGTTAAACATGCCTGGTTTGATACCAAAAAATATAAAGTTAGTTTTTTTAATGTTTAGAGACAACTTATTACACTTAAATCAAGTGGATAACTTAGCAAGTTCTTTATTCATCACCTTTATGAGTGTCAGGGTCCTTACAGGAGTAAAAAACACATGTGTCGTCTGCAAATAAGATTTTAGACAACTCATCTGAAACATTAGGGAGGTTGTTAATATATAATAAAAATAACAAAGGATATAAAATGGACCCTTGGGGTAAGTTGCACTGAAGAGGAAGTAGAGGAGATTCTCTTCCATTATAGTTGACAAAATAATGTCGATTAGTAAGATAGTTAGTAAACCAAAGTAATGAAATGTGTCTAATACTAAGATGTGAAAGTTTCTCAAATATAATTGAATGATTGATATTATCAAAAGCCTTGGATAGATCCAAGAAAATACCAACAGAGCTTTCCTTTCTATCTTTGGCTTTGACTACTTCAGTAAGGAGGCGGACCAGAGACATATAGGTTGAATGTTTTTCTTAAAACCATATCGATGTGGATATAATATATTATTTATTTCAAGATGTTTGATTAATCTTTGATAAACAGGTTTTTCCAGGACTTCAGATATAGTTGATAACACAGAGATTGGCCTATAGTTATTAAAAATAGTTGGGTCATAATTTTATAAATTGGGAAAAATTAAATATAGGTTTTTACTCTGGACCCCCTTCCTCTTCATTTATCCAGGCTTGGTACTGTCACAATATAAACACTGGCTTGTGACTCCTTATGGCTGGGTTTATTTTAAAAATCTATCAGTAATCACTGGTAATTACTTTTATTGTAAGGTGGTTGGGACGAAGTATGATCCCAGGTTTCCTGCAGTCACCGGGGTGATAGTAGTGGTATTTTCAAAAGTACTTAAGTAGATTTACAATCAGTACTTTCTTTACTTTTACTAGTAATAATCTTGCGGGTACTTCAACTTTTCATGAATAAATTTTTTTTTAACCACTTCTGAGTGATTGTGGGTGATTCTCCCAGCAACTATGGAACTAACCTCTGAATTTTCATGCCCTTATTCCAGCTCTGGTTGAGATGAGGGCAATGATACAGACTCATTATAACCAACAACACTAGAAAATATAAGCCTGGTGCTCTTAAGTCCAAAGTCAAGAGGGAAACTGCATCTTCAGCAGCATCACAGTAGAAACAATCACAGTAATAAGAGCTCGCTGATAACAGGGTGAAGCTGGGTCAATCTGATAAAATGGTTATAGTTTACAACAACTCAACACTGCAACTGATGATATTTCTTAACAAAAAAATCGACTCTATTTCTTTTATTGTCATTTGAAAGTTCAGAGTGCTGACCTAATTCACCACTGGTCTTTACAGTTACACCTCATCGATCTTGAGTTTGCAGTAAGGCCTTACAGAAAAGAAAGGGCACAAACAGCTATAGTAGTATGTAATGGCATTAGCCCTATCTTGCAATGATAAAGATAGTGCCCAATGCTCTTTTACTGATCCTTTTTGGCTGGAGTTAAAATGCACTCACCAATACAACATCCTCACATGTCACTATTTCACTTGATGAGCAAAGTTTGCAGATACGTTTTTGTCAACCCCAAAGTGGACTATATTACCACATTACTGAAAAAACGCTATAAATAAGATCTGCAACATAGAGGTCGGAGTTGAATCTGGTTGAATGAATGTTATTTCTTTTTCCTGATATGCTGTACACACTGTTTACAAGATAAAACAATAGCTGCGCAGCTAAGGTCAGGGTTAGCCAAAAGGATAGTGGAAATGGTGTATATGTTTAAATAAAGGACTATTGCCAGTGCAGTAATTAAACTTTGTTCCAGTCCTTTTATTTTGGGTGAGATAAAGAATAAATAAATAAATAAATAAAACTCCCTCCACACTGGACCAGTACATCCCAAAGCAAAAAGCTCTTTTGTAAAAATGAGTCATAAACCATGCAGCTCCCAAGTCAAAGGAAGAAACAGTTTTGTAGATATTTAAGAGGGATGGAAGGATGTCTGGTGGAGTCCCTTTGTGCAAATCCTGATTTTTTTGTGTCTACAGTAAGGATTTCTGCACATGGCTTTGCAGTTTTTCTTAGAGGGGCATCAAAATGTCTCTTCTTCATTCCTTTCAACTTTGGCGCCGGTTTTCTGCCGGATGCCCTTCCTGACACAAGATTCCAAAGAGTGCACTGGCTTGCTTACAACAGCCTTATGTAGGTTTCATTGCTGCGTTTATTAACTAAGGCTAGATTTATTTTTAGTGTAATTTTTACATAAATATGCTGCTGCTTTTCATTATTGTTTAGGTTTACACAGTCTAATTAAGTGGTGATCCATAAAGTATCTATCTAATCAACCTCTCAAACTGTATCAGTAAACTCAAACAGCTTACTTAAGAGAGAACAGTTTAGTTTAATCTAGAGGCACAAGAGTCAGGATTTCATAGCAATGACAGAAATTACAGTATAAGGTCATGCACTTACAACAGGAACAAAGCTGAGCTATGTCCTTAGAAAGCTAAAACAGCTGCAGAGCCTACTTACCATGCTAAGCTGAAATCATAAACACACAATTGTATCTAGAGAGGTCCACGTGTCCTCGCAACAAACGGCCTATAGCTCACAAGAGAAACATTTGTTTAACAATGTGAAGTGTGCTGTTGCCTTGGTGCCGAGGGAGTCCTTAATTAAGTTGTACATAAGTGTTTTTGTTTAGTCTTTAATTAAGTCAAGTGAATCTGCATCATGCCATGTTGTAAATACATGTACAGTATGAGACACAATATCAATAAGTCAAAAGTTATAAAGAACAAATTAAGCATAAAAAAGAACTAGAATGTAAACAATAGCTGAATAAAAAGTATTTTACTGCAGGCAAAACATTATAATGAGCACTAGATAAAAAGTTGCGTTGATACATTTCAGTGTACAGTTCAATTTTAAAGCCCAATGAGCACAAGCGATATCTAAATAAAACAGTAAAAAACAGGCAGAAGTGTAACAAATGCTGTGAAAACAGCAACCAGCAGCATAAACAACAAGAACAACAACAACAACAGAGATGATGTCTAAAGCAACAAGAGGAAGAGGAAGCCATAAGGCACTTTACTCTCAACTGTCATAAAACAGCTTTATGCTTTAAAGATCTTTGGGACAGTACTTCTTCTCAAAGCGTGCCACGTCAAACTTCCGTTGGCAGCCTTTGTAGTTCATGTAACGAATCTTCCCAAAAATAGGTCTTTCAGCCCAGCCCTGGTCATGGATGCCACAGATAGACCACATACAACCTGGAACAGTGAAAAAACCTTAGAAAGTCACACCATTATCAAAACAAAAAATACAAATAGACTTTCAGGTTTGGCTGCTCTTTAGGTTTTTGTGCTCTCACCAACAAAACCGTTGGGATCTTGGCCATCCAGTGAATAGCGGTCATTCAAATACAGAGCGATGGAGAGCGCTTCCTCTGGTGAACTCGTCCACTCCAAGATCTTTTTGGCCCAGTACATCCGGAGGAAACCATGCATTTTTCCCTCAGTTAAGAGTTGGAACTAGTGAGATGCACCAAGGGAGAAATAGTAAGAATGTGCTGTTTGCAAAACTATTAATTCAGTCTCAAGTAATTGGTCAAATTAATTCTTCTCTAGTAAAAGAAGATCTTAATTCCTTAAGCTAGAAATGGAACATATGGGCGAAAATCACTATATCACACTATATATCACTGCCACTGCCCCGTGCTTCAACGCACAAAAAGTGATGCAAGCTGCAGGATTAATAAGCCTGATTAAGAACAGTACATAACAATTGGCCTCTTACTCGTGGAGATATGATGATAAGTAGTGAAATAATACATGCAGTAATGAAAGACGTGATCTGAAGTGCATGTTACCGTTGTGGTGCGCAACGCCTTTCTCGCAATATTTTAGTTGTATTATTATAAAAGCATCATAACATTAGTCCAGACGTCCCGACAAAAGCTTTTGTAGCCTGTAGTGTTCTCTGAAGCCTCTGTCCAGGCTCAATGTGATGAGTCCAGAGGCCTTATGTCTGTGACTCTGTGCTGCAGGGGCGGCGCAGAGCTGGGGGCTCCACTGGGGAACCACTAACAGAGGATTTGAACACAAGTAATGTCTAAAACTGTTCTGTGTAGAGAGAAGCAACTCATGTTTAAAATGAGTTGTTATAAGAAAAACTGTTTTGTCTTGAAACCTGAAGAGAAGTTAAATCATAATTTATGTCCCTTTTAAGTACAGTGTAGTAGTGTGATGATAATCCTGTCTGATCATCTAAAATGAGGGAGGGCCCCCATACCATCCTGCCTTCTATTATACTTGTAAAAACCTACTACAAATACATCAAGGCTGATTTAGTTGTTTAAATGTATTGTACCAAATGTTTAAATGTTTGTTTACTGTTGTTAACTCTTTGAATGTGTTGCTGCTTGTCTTGGCTGGGACTACTGGTAAAGAGTTTATTACTCTTAATGACATTTTCCTGGTTAAAGAAATGTCAAATAAAAAAAGAAAATTGGCATGTGATCATCTTATAGTAGTACAGAATAACTGGCATGTTTTGACCTGCAGTGTCTTCTAAAAGTATTTACAGTCTTGCATTTCATTTAAATGAAACTGCAATTTAATAAAACCTTGACTTCCACAGTAAACTGAATGACACGCTGTATGTTTAGATTAAAAGATTGCTCGTACATTAGATGAATCATTATAGATGGTACCTGAGCTCCGTTCCAGAGGTTGTCATATGTTTTAGCCTTCTCCAGCTGTTCTCGTGTGTACAAATACGGCCTCTTGTCTTTGGCGTGATCTTTGAGTGTCTTCTGTGCCCAGTCATAAGCCCCTATAAATACAGCAAGTTAAGTTAGACTACACCTGGATCACAATAATCTCATGAAATATTAAGTAAAAGGATACTGTACTGTAAAAAAGCTTAGACAGTTTTTTTAAGAAAGGCTGTAAATAAAGGAAGGTGGATCAATGTACAGAAATACCAAGCTTAGACCTCTGCCAAAGGACTGGTCCAGACCTGAAAGATCTTCTACTTCAGAGGTAAATGCTCTTTCCACTGAGCCACACAAGCCCTATATCTCACAATTGTAAAGAATCTACTGAAACTAATCATTTGTTCTTTTAGTGGGTGCAAGTTAGTATCTTCAGTCTGTAACTCAAAATGTTACAGAAGCCCTTAAAACACAACTTGACTTAAACAATGATCTGCATCCACACCGAATTTCATTATTTTGTTGTGGCCCATTTCTGAGCTTTAAAATCTTGTATTTATTAAAGCACTCTTGAATTAACAGCATTTTTTTACACCTTTCTAAAACTTTGGCACAGTACTGTAGTTGTTACTTTATTTTTAACTTACCTTCCACACTGTCGTATTTCTTGTTGTAGTAGCAGAAGTTGTCTGTGAGCTCTCTGCGAACCACCAGCTCCTCGATGAACGGAGCGACTGACTGGCTGCCCGTCTTTTTGCCGCAGCTCCGGACCTGCAGAGCCACGCGCTGAGCTGAAAGTTGACCTGATGGGGAATATTAAGGGTAAAAATTGTGATAAAGATTTGGGAGTTGAGGCAGAGTTAGTGAAGCCACTGACCGAAGCGTATCCATGGAGAGAGCTGGCTCAAAGCGTTAGCGTTTGGGTCGTTGCGGTGGGTGGCGAACAGTTTGAGACGAACATCAATGAAAGACTCCAACATGGCCATCCCTGCCTTGGTGCCAGGTTTAGCCCACTCGGTCTCTCCTACAGTCTTGTCCACCTCCAGAGAGGCCAGGGTTTTGGCCCAGTCTACCTGCTGTGAGGACAAAGTGACAAGGTCTTAGTAGGAAGGGCAAACTTCAACTTGAAAAGAAGAGAAAGAAAGAGGAAAAAGTGAGCAGTTATCATCAAAAACCTCAACCAAGTGAACAGAATATCAATGACAAGACTGCAGACAACTTTAATATCCAGTGCACCAGGAACGTTTGAACTTTCAGACAGAATAAAATGGCTGCCGTTGATGTCTCATTAATAAGTTATGTGCAGAGTACAAGAGAAAGCCGAGGGTTAGAAGTACAGACTTTATTAAAGGAGTCGCAAATGTTGACATCTTGTGACGTGTGGAAATATAGCCAGAAAATCTGTATCAACTATACCACTATTTGACGGAGCTTTGTATTAAAAAGCATAAATAGTGTTGTAGTGTTTGTAAAACTGGCTTCAGGAAAATGTGTCCTTACTTTGGCTGTTCTAGTAGCTGTGTATGGATGCACCTCGACCAGGGGAAAATCAGTGAGGAACTCTGGCAAGGCATTATTAATCTTTCCTCTGATGGTCCTGGCAGCATACTCCAGCTTAGGAGAAGCCTCCCAACACGGCACTATGTTGTGGGCATCAACCTACAACACAGGTTTTTTACTAATCTGAAAACTTTTGACTTTTAGTAAATGATTAATAATTAGATAGTGAGGCATGTGTTTTTACCTGTATGAAGGGAATGTCTTTTGGAAGTTTTTTCTTGACATCTTCCAGCCACTGCAGCGGCTCTCTGAGAGGGGAGAAGTCAGTCACCACAGCCCCCACACTGCGGTCGGAGACAAAACCGGGGAGAACATCACCTGGTGAACCGTGAAGGAGGTGGAACTCGATGCCTAGGGCTTTACACTCCTGTTTTGTAGAAAAAAAAACAACAACTCAAGATTACTTCATGGCAAGTGAACAATCACACTTATTTCCCAGGCACACAAACCAGAAAAAACAGGGTAACACTTTAGAAACATCCCACTATTAAACAGTGATAAAGTATTAATAAATATGTAATTAACAAATATTTAATAAAAATGCAGTTTACAGATACTTAATTAACATTTGTGTTTTTAATTTTGCAATGACTTTCCTGAGCTTATTTGACAATATTTAAACATTAAGAATAACAATGTTTGCATTGTCTTGCATAGTGCCATTAAGCTAGACACTGCACGCGTTGCCCACTGCAGTCACAATACATGGCTGGTTGCAACAGGAATACAAACTTGTCAAATCCCTGTGGGACTGGTTAACTGTGGTGATCCCTTAAGGGAGAAGCCAAAACAAAAAACAAAAACTGTTTATAACTCAGTGGTTAATGTTGAAATAATGCTTTGTGTCATCTGGTGGTTACTAATCCTTTACTGATATTAAACTGCTTTATAGTGTGAGTTATTCCAAAGTTTTACCAACATTTGCCACCAACCATGAGCAAAAAGAAAGACATCTCATATGGTACTTTCTCTAACACCCAGTAACCTTAAAGGAACCAAAATATGTATTGTGATTTTTGGAAGGACTTTGGTTAAAGCCATAGAAGTCATTTCCTGTTTATGCCAAATGTGTGTAAGTGACTAAGAATTGACTGACTGACAATGAGGACTGGTGTAATTAACTATTTGGTACCTTTGAAACTTCCTCAAGGCCCTTTACCAAGAAGCTAAAATGTCTGAATGTGGAAAGTTTGGATTTAGGGACCACCAGGCAGAAACAGATGTGTAGAGGGAGCTTCTCCTTCAGGGCAAGCTGCTGTGCATGGATCAGAGCCCAGTTATCTGATAACACACAAACAGATACACTCAATGACATGGGAGAAGTAAGAGTGGCCACAAAAGCTGCAGCCCACTGAGGTCTGTTTGCAGCATTTACCTTGGATTCTCTGGTCTCTGTTCATCCAGTAGAGGACCCCATCTGCGCCTTGTTTTATTTTCTGACTATCTGTGAGGAATCGGAGACGTTTATTGTTGAATTTCATCTCCTTCTTGTCTGTCCTCTGCTGCAGCACTTGCTTTTGGAGCCAGCCCTCCGCTTTCTTCTCAGAGGTCATCTTAGGTTTCTTGTTAGGCTGTTCAACACCAGCATTTGTTGTAGTAGTAGCCTTGCGTTTTTGCGACATGATAGCTTTGCAGCGAAATGAATGAAACTGTTGTAAATGTGTTGAACTACTTTGTGGAGCTTGGCGAAAACGCTTCAACAACACACCAGGTACCGTCAAACGAAATCTGCAACTTAGAGGTGTGAACAATGCATATGAACACAACCGATCAGTAAAAAACAAGTATTCTGGACATTATTATAACGATACTCACTTACTCCAAAAGGTGCACAGCATTCAGAAATAAAAAGAAACAGAAAAGCAAACGGTATGGTCGCTCACACACGTAACGAGCGGGCGGTTTCCCTTACTCAACCAGTTACATGAGCACGTTGGAGTACGAGTTTTGTAACGCTGTGTTTTTGTCCCGCTGAACTACACTTCCCATTATGCAACGGGGTTGTGTCTGGCGCACGCGTAAAAAAAAAAAAAGAAACGTCAGGGGGAGGGGCGTACAGGGCTCAAAAAGGGAGACGACGACCAAGCAGGCAGTGTTGTCAGTCACCAGTTTACTTTCCATTACACTTGTTTTTGGTGAGAGTTTCAAGGATGAATGCAAGCGGCACCAACACTGGCAAGAAAACAGCGGCCATGGACAAAGTCGACATGTCATTAGGTAAGAACTCTGACAGCTAACGTAATATGGGACTAAAGTGTGTTAGAGGTTAGCAGTCGGAGCTAACTAGTTGCTAAAAACTAGTGGGAGGCTGATAGTAGAGGTAGCTCTGTGTGTGTTACGGGTTCAGCATGAAACTCATTTGTCTTTGCATTTTGGGTTCAACAGATGATATTATTCGGATGAACAAAAAAGAGCAGAAACTCTACAAGAAACAGGGGGCCGTAAACCGCAGACCAGTCAAGAAGAAAGGCCGTTTAATGCAAGGAAAAGGTGTCAAGTCGAGACCCGCTGCACCCATTCAAAGAGGTAACAGGTCATCGTCTTTGATTTAGCCTGTATGCCTAATGTAATTCGTTTTCATTGTGCACTTGTACTTATCTTAAACTATTCTTTCTCGCCAGGTGGTGGTTTGGCTCAGAGGGGTGCGCCTAAAGTGAACAACAGAAGGGTCCCTAACCTCCTTGGTCGGAGACGAGGCCAGGGAGTTGTTACAGGACTGGCATCCCGCAGAACTGGGGCACTTCTTAAACGAGTGGGGACAGTCAACAGAGCAGCAGCAGGTTCACAAGTGAAGCAAGGGTTTTTGACGGTATGTAAGATACATAAACTCTCTTTTAAATAAATATAAACTGGACCTGTTGGGCAAGTACGCTACAAATCCAGGTGCCATGAATGCTTAGAGACTTTAGATCTGAAATTCACACCTCTAAGCAGCCAGCTGTTCTGGTGGGGATGCCAAAAGAATATTGAGATGAGACACATGAGGATGTAAAGGTGACCATTTGTTCAATCAGATGTTGAGAGTAAGTCCCCAGGGTGTAAAATCATGCAGTGCAGCCAGTGCAATTGCACTGAGCCCCTGGGAGTTGATTCTTGTCTATGGTCAAGTCTTTACTTTTAACATAATTTTAATTCTTGTTTAATTTAAGCAACTTATTATAAATTATAACTGGATAGATCTGTATCATCTTTGACTGGGTTTATCTTAGGAAATCAGTGTGTTTTCTTAAAAAAAAAAAAAAAAAAAACAACTTTCATGTTCTAGCTCTAGTGTGTATCTCAAATGCATCTTTAATCACATGAACCACATATTCTGTTAATTAGCAACACATTTTATGGACAGATAATCAAGAAAAGCTCTAGAGGTAGATTTATAACAGAAGTTTCTAGATACAGATGTTACTAATGAGACCCTGTTTTTCCATCTATTGTTTTAGAAAGCAAAACAGAAAACAAAGCCTTTTATTCAGAACACTGCCAATACACACCAGTACCGGAAGCCAGAGGGGCCAAGGAGGACCTACAGACAGCCTGAACCACAAAGGAACCACAATCCTGCTACCATCAAAAGACCCTTTCAGCTCAAACGCAGGTATTCACACTTGTAACACCCTTACAGTTATACATGTGGCTTTGTTTTTGATATTCAGTATCTATGGATGCCCCAGTAGTCCTGTCAATGAAGGCACAAGTACTTAACCTGTGTCATCTTTATTTGTTATACAATTGATTAAGTTTCTTATAAAGTACTTTCATGGCAATCAGGGAGCGACAATCAAGTAACAAGCTGTCTGGGATGTGCTTTGTACAGTACGATTTTTGTCTCTCATCCTCTGACTTTGACAGTTCTGAAGCAAACTTTTTCAGGAACATCAACTAAAAGAAGTTATCTTTGTCAAGTTAGAGCAACCTTTGTAAAACATAGGAGGAGGACTGAGGCATAAACTTTTATTCATTTACAACTGTATGATTTTTTAGCTTGTTTTAAAACCTAGTTTCACTCAGGCCATTAACGTCGGAAAAAACAGATTATAATGGTCCTGCTGGAGTGGGTCCCACCCACATAGCTGCTATAGATGCAAAACTGGTCTAAAACTTTCATTTACTATGGACCAAAAGCATTAAGTTTCAGGCTAGACCTCTGAGGGAGATAAACTCTGCTCTCAAACCATGTCCAGATGACCAAATAAGGCTTTATATCTGACTGGTTTATAAATCTTTTCTCCTTGTGCAGATCTCTACCTTCTCTCCAAACTCAGAGAGACGCACGTCAAGCCACATTTCTGTTTCGCAGGGGACTTAAGGTACACAAACTACTGTACTACTGTTACTATAATGGTAGATAAATAATATGTTAGAATAAAGGCAGGCGCTTAGTATAGTTCAGAGATGACCTCTAGTAATGCTCCTTTCAGTAGCAGTATGATTAACGTATTCAAAAGAGTACCTTGTGAAGGGCTATGTTAAAAGTGTATTACAAAGATGCGTTTTTTTTTTTGTGTGTGTGTGCGTTTTTGTTTAAAAAAAAAAACAAAAACAATTCTTCTCTTTGCAGATTCAAGCTCAGGTTCAAAAGCCAAACCCTCCAGTCAGGACCCGACAGTGAGTATTTGTTCACCTCCACAATATTTGGGTTTCATTTTTAGAAAGTAATACTAAAAGCAATCAGTGAACATGGGTTGGTGTGTTTGCTTGTGCTTGTTAAATTAAGTTGGCAAGGCAAGCTAACATGAAGTTAAATGTAGTCAGTTTTATCTCTATGTATTTATTAAGTTTTGGTGTATGTCCACAAGGTGGCGTACATCAACCAATACTGGAATCCTGACGGTATCCATTGACAATCCCTCAGCCAGGACTCAGCCAGAGTGAGCACATTACCTTAGAGGCCGTATTTTGTTTTGTGATTGATATGAAGTAAAATAACATTCATATGACCGGTCTGCAGACCTCCAACTGCGTATACGCTGCACCCCCCTGCTATAAGAACTGCCCCAGTCAAACTTGAGACTGTGGAGAAGAAAATCCCTAAAGGAGTGGCGCTGCAGTTTGACATCAACAGTGTTGGAAAGCCAGTAAGAACATGCCCATTTTCTACACACAAATCTTAATTATTTAAGCATTTGATTTTCTTATTGACTTTTTCCCTGGTGCTTTGCTTTCTCCAGCAGACGTCCATGACCTTGAATGAGCGCTTTCGGATTCTGAAGGACCAGCGTACTGCCAAAGCCCAACACGGTAAAGGCAGCCGCTTTGTGACTGTAGGTTAATCTTCTGGATGGACACTCTGAAGCCTTGTTGTTGGACTGACTCACACAGTGACCAAGCTTCCTGATGGACGGGATGTTAACCATTTTCAAACAGGAACAGAGGGACAAATGAACTTGAATGACTGGGAAGTGTCATTGAGACAGTGTACTTGTCTGTGTTGTGCTCACCTCCTTTGTCTAGTGGATGTGCAGTGACAGAGGGAATCCCCCTTTGGATCCAGTGGTGATGATACTGTCACGACAAAGTGATTTTGAGAGGACTGATCTGTGTACCATTTTTATGGAAATTCTCAATTGTTTATCATTCGCCAAGAAACAAAAGAAAATGTTAGATGTTCAGTTTTAGAAATGAATGGATCTGTAGCAAAGAAGAAATGTGTAATTCAATGTTTCAGTACACAAAACGAAACCCATCTGCCTTTGAATCTGAATATTGCTTTTATTTAAATACATTAAAATTTGCAATGTAACAAAACTATTGGCATATGAAATTCAAACACCTTTTAATGAACAAACATGGCTCACTTCATTTTCTGTGACTAGTTTTTTTTTTTTTGTTTTTTTTTTTTCCTCTTGCCAACGCTGCACCTTCTCCCCATTACACTGTTCACAGACTATCTTACAATAAGAGTGCTGAATAAAAATGAGGTAAGAAAGTGGTTGAAGATTACAGATCATGCAGAACATGCCAAACAGCAACAAAATATTTTGTGGAGGAGAAAGTAACAAAATTGTGTGCATTTAAAAATAATCAATTTACACAGCTTTGCATCTTTGGTTACAAAGTAGGTTGAATGATTTCACAGCTTTTCCCCCTGGCCCCCTTCAGGAAAAACATAGAAGGAAAAAAAAAAAGGAATACTAATAGAGATATACTACAACTAGATTTGTCATCTTCATTGAGCGCCTTTTCTAGTTTTAATGTCAGTAGGTGAAGTCACCCATCAAGGCTCTTAATACTTAAAATTACATTCATAAATTATGTCTGAACTTGAGTTTTGAATTGGCAATTGCAGCATCAATTTTGAGTTAGTGTTTATACATTGGTTAGGATTTATTTTTGCCAGCAAGAATTGCCCCAGGGATGTAAAACCAATCATTTGAAACACTGTCAAAGAGAAAGAAATTGTTCATTTATGGAAATAGCAGCCCTGTAATAAATAAAACACTTAACAGTAGAACTCAAAGACTGATGCAAAGGTTGGACTTGATGTAAAAGTAACGGCAGCGGTGGCTCTCCACTCTCTCCCACTTCAACAACATGAAACAGCAAGGCTAAAATACCCCTTAACCCACTCAAAGTATTTAATTTAAAAAAATATCGCTCTCTTTTGACAATCAGACTATTTTTCCCTTATGGGAGGTGAAACGCACCCCATTCACACTCAGTGTCTGAAGCAGGTGTCAGGTCAGAATGCCTGGTTCAAGAAAAGGCATTCTTTTTTTAAGCTTGGACCCAGCAGTCAGCAAATGTGGACACATACTGTAGCCAACACATCGAACAGAAACCATGACCCCCTGATTATCGCCTCTGTCCACTTTGTCTCTCAATGATTGCATTAACACTGGAAAGGCCCACAGTACAGATGCACAGACATTCAACACCAATTCACAGTCGCTTGTTGCCAACTTGGCCTGGCACGCACGCACACACACAAATGTACACTGTACTCTGTGGTCAAGCTGGTGGCTAAGAAGACAAAATTTTTCTTCTTTTTTAATTTTCACATACACTAACTGTAATAAGTTGTCAAGACGACGCTGCTCGTAGTTTTTTCTTGCGCTTCAAGCTGAGGTGACGTTGGGTTGCAGTTGTTGGCTGGGGTCGAGCTGAGTCTGAAGCTGTTGCGGGTTGGGGGTGAGGTGCTGGAGCGGGGGGTTAGACTGAGGCTGCGGCTGGCTGGGTGCAGGCTGAGGAGGCGTGCTGCTGGAGCTGGTGACTGTCTGCGTAGACAGCTGGGACAGCTGCTCACTGTTGGCCAGGGATTTCAACACGGCATTCTCCCGCTCTAAAACAGAGTTCCTCTCATAGAGCTCTTTGATCTGCTCCTTTAAGACCTCCACCTCTTCACGCACTGCATACATTAGATGGCTTTTCACTAGGTCCTACAACAGGCAAGAGCAGGACATGGCATGAGCCTCAGGCTGGCGTGTGATGTTTTATGTACAATGAAACAAAAAGCTCAAGGTTAAAATACACACAGGATAGATAAAGAGGAAATTTATTCCAGCTGTAGTGTTCAGAAGGAGCATGTCTATACCCATAATATCTGTCAGATTAGTGGTGTGTCTAGACACTGGTTGTAAATTCTACAAATGTTAATTTTATTTCAGTATTCATGTTTACACATGTACACATTTTTTACTCACCATTGCCTGTTCAATTTTATTATCAATGGCAACAACATTGGTTCCCGAGGCACTGTAAAACAAAAAAACAAACAAACAAACAAAAAAAGAAAAAAAAAGAAAGATGTCAGATCACAGTATGTTAAAATCTAGTGGACTTATGGTCAAATACCAGAACAATGCATTTTAAAAGTGAATGCATCACAAGAGCATTTGGACTGCACAACTTTGGTGCTCTATAATCAACCAACCAGTGCAAAGGAGAATCTAGGACAGGTCATAAGCAGTCTTCGGCTAGACTCAGACAGACATATATAATGGTCTGTCATCACATATGGTGGCACCATGAATGTGACTGTAATTTAGGTCAGATCATCACGTGTACAAAGAAGGGAATGCAAAAATGGGAGGAACACACAAGGCACAGTGTGGTTTTTGGTGCTATCAAATAAAATCACTGTCCCTTGTCCTAACAGAGCTACAGAACAGGTCTTTAAAAAATTCACACAACAATGACAGTCAAATAAAACGACAATAATAAAATAGCCTAAATTAATAGAACAGAACATAAAAACAATAAGAACTAATAAATATACAATCTATATATTAAAGCTAGAAGTGCCATTCACAAAGCCAAGCCGCTAGACTCCCGTTTCAATAAGGTCTATTTCGCATTAGTGTAAGCGGCGTGTGAGCGGCGTGTGAGCGGCAAGTGACCGTTACCTGCAGTTCGGGCACATACGCGGCGAGCGGCGCGGAAACAGCGGCCTATAGGACGCCTGCTGCTGCGGTTGCCCGGCGCAGCACGGCAGTCTGAAGGAGAACGTGCACGGCATAATGTCCACCCTGGCCTGCGCTAAAACTGCACCTCTGCTCAGACCCGCAAGAAGAGACCAGGGCAGCGGGCCGGAGGCGGTTTAGAGCGGCCACTGTGACTACTTTTAGAAATATGAAACATAAACCAGCGGCAGCGGGCCAGGGCTAACAGGAGGCGGGGACACGCCTGCTTTTTGTGACGTACAGCCCCGTTGGCCTTATATTGGCACTAAAACAGGCTACAGCCAGTACTGGCCTGTACTTCATTTTTAATGAGGACAACTCTACCACTCATCACGTAAACACACGTCGTTAATAATAAAAACAGATAAAAACACAGATGCTACGCGTCAGGATCTTGCCTTTAGATTACACTGTCACCAACTTTGTAAATGTAATTCTAGCAGCCATAGCGTGGATAAAGTAACTGTGATTTAAGGAAAATGTCATGATTAGTTAGATTAGTAATGTGGTCATGCTTACATGCAAAACTGTTCAACTCGGTGACGTATTTTTTATCCATCTGATCAAGACACTAGGGATCACAAGCCAGTATACTCCTTGTGCCAGTCCCAAGCCCAGATAAATGGAGAGGGTTGCATTAGGAAATGCAAATGCTTGGAGGACGTTTTTGTTTATCCATGTATAAACATTCGAGTTTTACCTTATTACTGTTATTAAACGTGACCTGTGGATAACATAAAAAAAATAATAAAAAAATTACAAAAATATAAAAGAGTTCCAAATTAGTTACCTTTGACTATTTATTTCAAAATGTTTTTGTAATATATGTGATATGTACCAAATGTAGCTCAGCTTGTCGAGTATGTGGAGGATATACAGAGGTACTACTGCTCCCTTCAGATTTGTCAGTTCGAGTCCAGACTCCAAATTACAGAATGTCTCTCCCTGCTCTCTCCCATAATTTCCTATCACCTCTCCACTGTGCTGTCTAATAAATTGAAAGAAAATATCTAATGTGTCATATTTGCTATTTCAGTGGAAATGGCCATTGTTTGTTGCTTGATGAACACAAAACTTACAATGTCATGTTGGGACTGTTCAGGTAAAACGACTTGATGTGATGCTTGGAACAAAGGATGATGGGAAGATCTCACCTTGCTGTATGAACCTCAAAGCCACCGTGTGGTGAGTTATTACTTATGTTAAAAGACTCCCCCTGAGGACAAGATGTTCTGTTCCTTCCAAACATCCAATTGGTGCTTGAGGCCAGCGGAAGCGCTCAGCAGATTGTTATCAGAGGGCCGTCCTGAAGAGGAATGTTCCCCATACCTCAGCTGTCACTCACATCCTCTGCCTTTGATGTGACAGATACATCTTGGAATGACAACAGTAACATGTACATACAGTAGAGATGGTACAATGAAAAAGCTCTGTGTGTTTAGCTAGACACAACTGCTGTCACTCAAATACACCCACTATCAGGACGCAAATCACCAGCAAGAATGTACGATTCAGCAATCATAAGTCCCATTCAGGCCGACGTACAAAACATTGAGCAACCCCCCACAAGTACTTACATAACACAATTTATTAGAAAAAACAACAACCTCAGCTTCACCCTGGACCAAATGTGTGTTTAATTTAGATGAGCGGTCGCAGACAGGCCCTCCTATAGCTTCCCTCCCAACAGGAGTTTTCAACAAGCTCATGCCAAGAGGTGGTGCTCCCGCTATAAAGCACACAGGCTGAATAGACTTTTGGGTTACACCCTTATTTCTTTACCAGTGGAATTCAGACATTAAGAAAGGCCAAGACGTTAACACGATTTTTACTCTCCAAGAGTTACAGTGCTGTATATAGACATTGTATGTACACACCTGGTAACAATTTAGCCTGATATTACCCAGCTAGAAACATGGTTGCAACCAACTCACTGAAAAACAGAAAATAAGGATTCAGATCACCAGATGTTGCCAAAATGAACATGCCACTTGTCTATTTCTTACATTCCGTTCAGTTCACAATCTGACAAAAAAGTTAATCAAAGAATTTACCTGATATGTTGTTTCTATTCTATTGTGAATTAAAATAGAACAATTATTTTATGATATTTGCAAACCACTGTATCCTTTTTTTGAATAATGCGAAGTTGCTCAAATTGACCGGTAAAAGTTATTATCATAATTTACGTTCATAATTTAATCTAAGTCGATGTTAACTCAGAGAGACATATTATGTCTTTTACATTTTCACAAATCCACTTCTTGCAATGAAGGAATGCATTAGGTTAGAGGCTTCCCTGATTAGCAAAATAGTAGTTTACATAAGTGTTGATGCTATTAATTCAGCTGTGGTATGCTGCTTAGCTTATATTTCTGCTGTTTTCTTCTGCAACCTGGCCATAATAGACTGGTACTTCATAAAAAGCCACTTGAAAATCAAACCCTTTAAAGCAGGTCTCCATGACCTTATGAGTGTGAACTTCCTCAAGAGTCATGAGTGCACAGGGAACAATGCAATTTCTTCCTGGGGATGACATGGAGCTGGGAACATTAAAGACAACAAACCACGAACAAGACGGCACACAGGACAGTGGAGATGGATAAACAGAAATGATGCACAATGATTTTAGTGGATTGTCTATGTAATTAAGAAACTGCTATATTAGTTGCATTGAAGCAAGCAGGGATAACATTTCAACCATATTAAGACACTTAACACTTCGCCCATGTAGTACTTTGAAAACAACTGGAACTAGTGGAACAAAGACAAATGTGATCCTGTATAAGCCTCTATAGCTTATGTTAAAGCCAGAAACTTGTTAGGGGTAACTATTCAAAACAAAAGTATGCTTAGGGTTCGATAAACGCAGCGCCTCTGCTTTACAAGAGTCACAAAGTAAACAGTATGTAACTAGTGATGTGACTGAGGTCAAGCCGTAGAAGCTGCAGGGCTGGGCCGGGCCACTGTGTTAGTCAAGACCTGACCTTGTACATCCACTGATTATGCAGCAGCCATAAAGTTCAACGTGAGCATTAGCACCACTGTCATTTATAAGCCTGAATTAGCCTGTAAATATAGGAACGCTAATAAAAAGCCCATTAGTGGCAAGAAGTTTACACTCACGCAGCTGGTAGAAATGGAGCAAAGTGGGTAAATAATTCATCTGGAAATCAAATATCTTGCCTTTAGCATAACTGCTGGTACACTGAATACTGAATACTACTGTGCAGTGAAATAAAGAAAAGTCTATATAATTCACTTAAAGACGAGTTAAAGCATGTTCAGAAAGCGAGGCCTGCTCATGAGCCCTGGGACAACAGGTGCGCTGAGAAACTAAGCTGAGCGTAACAACCATGAAAAAAATCCAACTTTAACCAATCTCTCCCACAGAATTCTTCATATTGTAATACACTTAATTTCTTTCATACATCTCAACAAAATGCATGCCAGGGCAAATGCAAAAAACACAACAAATATTAATTTTGCAACAAAAAAACTAGCTTTATTACAGGACAGCTAACATTTTAGTTTTAGATTATTTTAAACCTTAACATGCTAACTAGGCAGCTTTAGGCAATAAATCCAGAACCAAAAACTACACAAATGCCAACTTCCTATCTGTATTTTGTTTGTGTGTGTGTGTGGCAGTGTGTCAGCTGTATATTTCACTCAAACAGTTTCATTTCCTGTCACTTAGATCTGGTTTAGTTCGCTTCCCTTTTCATTTTGGTCAAGACCTCACAGAATTATTCAGCAGACAATGCCCATCTCAATTAAAACAACTACTAACAGTGCACTCTCAGGCATACCCTGAAATATAATGAAAACGTGGCATGCACACATCTCATCGTTTAAGATGCATTTACTTCAAAGAAAATCAAAATGAACAGCTATGTGAAAGCTTTAATAAACACTATACTACCTACAATGGCTACAATGTGTGGTTATTACGAGTATGATCTGACACATTGAATTGTCAAAGAACTCCGACAGGTTATAAACAAACTCTTAACATACTTTCATTTTTTTACTTCCTTCCTTTATTTCTGTAAAAGCCAATGGACTGTGAGGCCACTTCCTGATTTAGCTGTAATCTGCCAAAAAATTCACAAAGGAAGTTTTTGTTTAGACATTAAACACTTCATACTTTGTATTAGAAGTCTGGGACCTTGTTAACAGTTATTATTAACAACCTAACTCTTGTGATGCTTTCCTGATTTCAGACATAATGTTGATGCATCTATGCTTTTCTTGCTTCCAAACTTAACCCATGCAGGTGGAGAAAGCAAAGCCTGAAGCTGCACATGGCACACAAATGCACACTCTTGCAGACCAGTCGAGGCCAAACCAACGCAGTACTGTACCTATCACTGTGGGCCTTTGAATCCCTTAATCTGCTGCCAGACTGGAAGGCCTGGTAGAAAGCCTTGGAGGGGTTCCTGTGTCAACCGTATTCAGGGAAAGAGAAAAAAACAGAAACAGAGCAGTTGAAAACAATGAGAACACATCTGACATGTGATTCCTAGAAGTGTGTCCTTATGCAGTGGTTTGCTTCCTATGTGCAGCCAACTTAACTCTTCACCTCCTATAGGGTCTTTAGGACATTTACACAACAAATTAAACAGAGAGAATGGACAATAAATGAGGATTGCATCATAAAGAGCACACGTCTCTCTCAGGCATTTATTCATAAACAACCTGCCTATTACTCACAAGTGACTTTAAAAGAAAGTGAACTGACTGGTCAGCTAAGTCTGAAACTAGTTTTTTTTTTTTAGTACTTAAGATGACTTCATGCATAGTTAAAAATGAATCACTACAAAATGTTTCTAGTTAGTTTAATCATGATTATGTATTTGTGTTCAAGAAGAACAAAGGAACAGCGTGTTCTGTGACATGGGATGTATGTCGGGAAGGGGAAAGGAAATCCCCGCTCTGACCCTTACACACACTAGTGCATGCTCGTGCACACTAACACACTCGCCGATTTGATCCATTAGAAACTTGTGCCTTTAAAACTGCCTCCCTCCTGCTATCTCACACACAGACTCCAGCATATGTGCACATAGTGACACGAGGCACCAGCAAACACATACAGAAACACACAGCACACAGGAGTGAGGAGTTGATTTGGAGCATGTGTGAGAATATTATAGTGCGGCCAAAGCCATTTTCCTAGAAATCTCTGGCACAAACTCCCTCTCTCGTTACCTCATGACTGAACCCTCTTACAGACCCCCTCCTTTGCCTTTGCTTCACTTCACTTTGCAGGCAAAGAAAACACTTTCAAGCACACACCTCCACAGTAATACTTAAGGGGGGAAAGTTGTTTCCATTGGTTGATATCATGGAGGTCAGACAATCTGGAGTCCAGCAACTGTGTGCGAGAGAAGGAAGAGTTTCTGTTGAATCGCTTGGCTTTCAAAGGCTATCTTTGTAGAACTGAAATAAAACATGTCAATATCCATTTCTAAAAGACCCTCTTTGTGAAGCAACTCAAACTAGTCTGTATGCTCAACAGTACTGAAGCGCCATGTGGCCCATAAACCCCAAGAGAGGAGGCCACAAATACAGATGAGGAGAGAGTGTGTCAAGCGATACCTGCTAGGAAGGCTAAAGTTGTTTCTCTAGACTGATTCTGAGATACAAATAACTAATGCAAAGACATACACGATTTGCTTCATGTTGCCCTTGAGAAAATGGACAACTAGGAAGCCGACCAAAATAACCTTTTGGTGCATTCTTTTGGGCTGATGTCACACATGGAGCTAGAGCATGATGCATGGCTTTTTCTTGAGTGTCCTTGCTTTGCAAATCAGTGGCCACAGCAAAGGCTCACTTTCATGGAGCTGAACTTCTTAATAACCGTGCAAAGTCATTAAACATGTGAAAAACCACAATAGGTCTTAGGTCACCAGCTCAAGGGGTGGGGAGAAGTAAGAAAGTGACACAATTTGAAGAAAAAAAAAAGGGTATAGACTAAAGATATATTTAATCATTCATTTTCTTCTGCTTATTCCCGTTAGGGGTCGCGGGTGACTGGAGCCTATCCCAGTAACTTTGGGCCTTAGGCGGGGTACACCCTGAACAGGGGCCAGCTTGTCGCAGGGCTGACACAGAGATGAACACAGACAGACAACCATTCACTCTCACATTCATTCACTAGGGGCAATTTAGAGTCACCAATTCACCTAACACATGCATGTCTTTGGACGGTGGGAGGAAGCCGGAGAACCCGGAGAGAACCCACGGTAACACGGGGAGGACATGCAGACTCCACCCAAAGAGTTTGTGTGATGGTGTGTTGGTCAGCCCGGGGATCGCCAATTGCTGGGAGGCGCGAACACTAACCGCTCTGCCACCATGCACCTCTAAAGAAATATGGCACTGAAAAAAATATTCTCTATCAGTGATTCTCAAGTTGTGGGTTGCGGAAATTTGCCTGGGAAAGAAAAAAGGTTGTTTAATAATAAAATTGACAGTAGGTGGCAGTATGGGACATTAGGTGGCAGGTGACAGCCCATTTGCTATGAGAGAAACCCCACAGCATTTGTTTACCTTTTGCTTATTCAGCATGGCAAAATGCAACCATGTTTTTATGGCTCTGGTTAAACAGATGCCTGATACACCACAGAGAGACAGAGCAGGATAAAAAAAATGCAGCGATGTGAACTTTAAACAGGCCACACTTTTCACCCTCCCTGGATGGTAAAGGTTGTCCCCGAAGACCAATGCTCTCTGACAGACAGCGTGGAGCGAGATACGTGTAGGCCCTAATCACCGTCTCTGTTTCGTGTCCCCGCTTTAGTTTAAATAATCTGTCTTTCACTACTTTCACACTCTTCTCTCTGTAGACTGTAGTGACTGGGGAGGTACAGTTTATGTCAAATTACCCACGTTAGAGGCAAGAGGAGGCTGTATGAGCACCCAGGCTTTCTGTGAATATGTGTGGCGGGTCAGCAGTTTACTGTTGCTGTGGTTACGTAAGCAGCAGAATGATGTGGAACAGTGATTTAACTTCTGCCGGACCAGTGTGCAGTGTGACCATTAGAATTCTCAAAGACTGGTGCTGGAATAAGCGACTGGATTGGACCATAGATGTAGGCAATATCATGTATTCAGGACATACTGTATTTTGAGTCTTTTTGAGACTTCTAAGTTGTTGAACTTTTTATTTTGTGTTTGTACATGAAAGCACTGTTCAGTCTATTAAAAAGGCTGAAGATACTGAAGTAGAGAGTTGTGGTTTTAAATTAAGATGTAGCTAATTGCTGGGTTTCAGATGAAGTCACAGCATTCTATAGGCCTGCAGTGTTTAACTGAGATGGGGGCAAGCTATTTTTTTATTGTTAATAACAGATTTTTTTGGTGTGGTGGGATAAACATAGCAAGATCACGGACCTTGTCACAAATACAAATGATCAGGTTCAACATTTGTGAATATTCCTTGCAGATATTTCTTATGAAAATTACATCTAACCGATAGAGGAGTACTGGCTCTACCCTTTCAGAGTGTGAAACAATCACATTCTAGAATGTGAAAACAACCAACAGAGTGTTCCCTCTCTACCATGGTGTGTGTGTGTGACATTCTGATATTATAGATCTTGGATTTGATCATTCATAATTTGCGATGTTTGGTGGCTAATGCTAAATCTTCCATTGAATAGAAAATATATTTTTAATGGAAGATTTAGCATTAGCCACCAAATATCGCAAATTATGAATGATCAAGATTTTTGCAAACTGATAACTATTCAAACACATTTAAATATTATGAGAGCCTGGTTAGCTAATTATTCATTTATTTAAGCATCTTTGAGAGTTCTAAAAAGCACTATATAAGTTTGATGTATTATATTTATATTATTATTAAATATAGCGCTTAACATATAAACAAAACAATACGTAATTCCGATTTCTCAATTTCAATGTTACACTGGATACGTAGTTACAGTAATTTTGTTCATTTGTAGAAATGAATGGGATAGAATGTTAATTAGGTTACCAGGCAGCATGCGCAACTTTTCTAACTACTAACTTTGCACACCTGGAAGCATCTATATTATCTCAGGATCAAACTGTACATTGTTTTATTCAATAAATTTCAAACATCGGAATTTTTTTTATTTGGGTTGCGGGTTGTCATTGTAAGCTGGTGGTGGGTCCCAAAGCCAGACCAGTTGAGAACCACTGCTCTACATCATTCTACATACTGTTGCACAAGCTGACAAGAGTGCAAGAAAATACATAACTTGTCGAAATAAGTTTTTCTATTTTAACATTCAATTGTAAACCCAGGTCTAGCCTCAAGTTTATTCATCACTCTACAGTTAAAGGAATATGTTTCATATATTTATTTGGTTTTTAGTTACTTTAAAATACCACTGTGATTTCAGTCCAGGGACTTAGCGGTTAAGGCACAGGGGTGCAGGGCACGTGTGAATCCTCAGAGATGCTGCTGAAAGGCCAAGTGTTAACTCAAGGTTCTCAGCCCGATCCATCCAGCTGCCATACAGCAGAAGTAGGTCAAAACTATTTAGTATTCACCAGTTCCATGGGATTTCCTTTCTGCAGGTTTTAGGTTGTAGATGAACAAGATTAATTATAAGGAGAAAGCAGTGCCACTGTTCATTATGGGATAATGGCTGCAGGGCTCAGCTGAACCAACTTAACACACTGCTCACTAACACATGCATAAAGAGCTAGTGACTATGTTTTACAATGACAGAACTGGCAAAATGTTATATTAGATGCTTTATAAAATGTAGTAAACTGAAAATCTTAAGTATAGCACCACCTGAAATACAGTTTGTGCACTTAGGACTCCCCGGTTATATTTACTTTTGTTGGACAGTGGTGGGCACATCATAATCTTGCACAAAGTTCTTCACAGCCAACAGTTTACTTAGTAAATGCCTAATGCAACTACTAAAATTGTCATACAGTTTCTAACAAATAAAGGATTTCATGACATCTAATTGTCAGTGAGGCACCAAATGCTTCCAGACTATTCATTAGGCAAAATTAAAGGCATGGCAAAGAACTGATTGACGCATGTTATTGTAACGGGACACGTCTATTGTCACATCATTGAGGCCATAAGCACAAAACAGCAGAAAAGTAAGCTTTGTGTCGCTGAAGTCCCACTTCACAAAAATAAGATAGTCAGTGTATTCTCAGCTGGGCTTATCTTCACCACAGTACAGTACATCCCAAGTTAAAAGCTCTGCTCAAACAAGCCATCTCACAACAGCAGTGAGCCGGTGACCTCCTTGTGCTTATTAAAACAATGGAGAGGTACAGTACCTGAGGCGGAGGTGATAACTGAGGCAAAGCCAACACAGCACTGTCATGTCACTCAAACCAAAGACCGGGACAATATGTGCTACCTGATAATAGCTTATTAATAGAGATAATAATGAAAAAAAATTCACTGAGAACTTGACTGGAGTACACAAACAACATAAATTTTGATACTGAACCATTACTTCTCAGAATGCATCTTGTAAATAAAATATAAGTAAACATTTGTGTTGTCGCATACCCCACCACTTAAAGTTGGAAATATTCAGTCAGCATGAGGCAGTGTGAAAATACTTTTTCACAACAGCAACCCATGACAAGGTTAAATAGAAATCCATTTTATGGCAAAAACTTATACTGTTCCCTTTAAAATAATATCACCATGACTGAATACTGCATAGGCCCTAAAATGTTGAACAGAATAGAGGAGTATCTTTAGGTGCGTGAGGTACTCTGGCCTAGTATGTGCCCACCAAATGACATATGATATGTCCAGAGAGCCAGAGTACGGAAATGGGGAGCGAGCTAAGGAATATTAAATGAATAGGAGGTGGAAAAGTGTGTGGGACTGAAAACAGGATACAGCAAAACGCAAAGGTCACAGAAGAGCGTTGTCTGTGCTTGTTGAACATTAATTTACCATCTGAAAACCAATATGCTACAAACATCCGCGATTCTGTAAGTCAAGAAGTAAGTTCGTGCTGTGAGTTTCCTCAGCCAGTGGCCCCTACCCCCACAAATAAGCTGTCCCCTTTAAAGACACACCCCCTGTCAATTCACGATTGGTGGTAGCAACTACTTCAGATCTGGACTCCCCACATTGTTTCAGCCTCCTGAAGAGCCCTATAAGCTTTCTTTATGCAAGGACAGTAAACAATGCATCTCTCATCCTCTCTGTGAGCTCCATTTCAACTAAACTACAGTACATTTATGTAAATCCAAAAGCAAAGTAGGACCTCTGTGAGTAACAAAGGCACTATGACATTGTTATTTAAAGCTTGAGTTGTTAAGGCCATATGGGAACCATTAGTGAGAGCAAATTATATTCTGAGGATGAGGGCAACATTGTCAGTCTTCAAGTCAGTATCGCAGCTGTACCACTTTAATTACTTTCAGGGAAAACCCTGGAGAGTTAGATGTGGGCAAACACAAGGGACCAACAGTAAGCCCAAACTTTTTCAGGTTAAAACTTGTAACGGATTCAGTGGAGAAATGCACTTCAAAACTTCAAAAAAGAATCAAAAGGGAAAATACTGCATGATTTTTGTCAAGCAAATTCTAAAAGTGATGCAAATTGTATTCCAAATAGAAAATGATTGCAGGGCATTTTAAATAAACTTTTAATAAGAATAGCATCTCTTATCGGCTGTTTCTAGACTTGCATGTTTAGGATTTTAATGTCATAGAAACATAAGTAGGGATTGTATTATATCATCATGAATGTAGCCGGCAGTATTACTATCCTTTTGTACGACAACAAACAAACTTTCACCTGTCGTAAGTGTTTCAGTGTACATTACATGTAGATCTAATGCATTAAATGTTGTATTTTTGGTAGTGTAAGTATTTTTAATATTGATTTTGTGATACATAGCAATATTTTGTGACACAATACCAATATTATACCAATATTGATACTTTCAATACTGTGACGTCAAGCATAATTTTCATGCTACAGCTAGGCACAGTTTTCACAGTCAAATGTGGGCCAAAAGTAATCAAACATTCTGCCAGGACAGCTACCGAAGGCAGCACTGCACCTCTAAGCACTTGGTCTGCCAAATATTGTAACACAAATGAAAACATTTCTAAATACAAACAATCTGCTGCTCCAGTGGCATAAAATAGTGTTAATATAAAACATATATGTATATAGCCCTTTATTAGTCACAAAAACTCAACTGTTAAGAAAACAAGCACCTACAGTATAACCAACTTCAGCAGATACAGTGGGGCAAAAAAGTATTTAGTCAGCCACCAATTGTGCAAGTTCACCCACTTAAAAAGATGAGAGAGGCCTGTAATTTTCATCATAGGTATACCTCAACTATGAGAGACAAAATGAGAAAAAAAAATCAGAAAATCACATTGTCTGATTTTTAAAGAATTTATTTGCAAATTATGGTGGAAAATAAGTATTTGGTCACCTACAAACAAACAAGATTTCTGTCTCTCACAGAGCTGTAACTTCTTCTGTAAGAGGCTCCTCTGTCCTCCACTCGTTACCTGTATTAATGGCACCTGTTTGAACTCGTTATCTATATAAAAGACACCTGTCCACAACCTCAAACAGTCCCACTCCAAACTCCACTATGGCCAAGACCAAAGAGCTGTCAAAGGACACCAGAAACAAAATTGTAGACCTGCACCAGGCTGGGAAGACTGAATCTGCAATAGGTAAGCAGCTTGGTGTGAAGAAATCAACTGTGGGAGCAATTATTAGGAAATGGAAGACATACAAGACCACTGATAAAAAAAAAAATCCCAGAACCACACGGGGGGGACCTAGTGAATGTCCTGCAGAGAGCTGGGACCAAAGTAACAAAGGCTACCATCAGTAACACACTACGCCGCCAGGGACTCAAATCCTGCAGTGCCAGACGTGTCCCCCTGCTAAAGCCAGTACATGTGCAGGCCGTCTGAAGTTTGCTAGAGAGCATTTGGATGATCCAGAAGAGGATTGGGAGAATGTCATATGGTCAGATGAAACCAAAATAGAACTTTTTGGTAAAAACTCTACTCGTCGTGTTTGGAGGAGAAAGAATGCTGAGTTGCATCCAAAGAACACCATACCTACTGTAAAGCATGGGGGTGGAAACATCATGCTTTGGGGCTGTTTTTCAGCAAAGGGACCAGGACAACTGATCCGTGTAAAGGAAAGAATGAATGGGGCCATGTATCGTCAGATTTTGAGTGAAAATCTCCTTCCATCAGCAAGGGCATTGAAGATGAAACATGGCTGGGTCTTTCAGCATGACAATGATCCCAAACACACTGCCCGGGTAACAAGGGAGTGGCTTCGTAAGAAGCATTTCAAGGTCCTGGAGTGGCCTAGCCAGTCTCCAGATCTCAACCCCATAGAAAATCTTTGGAGGGAGTTGAAAGTCCATGTTGCCCAGCGACAGCCCCAAAACATCACTGCTCTAGAGGAGATCTGCATGGAGAAATGGGCCAAAATACCAGCAACAGTTTGTGAAAACCTTGTGAAGGCTTACAGAAAACGTTTGACCTCTGTCATTGCCAACAAAGGGTATATAACAAAGTACTGAGATTAACTTTTGTTATTGACCAAATAATTATTTTCCACCATAATTTGCAAATAAATTATTTAAAAATCAGTCAATGTGATTTTCTGGATTTTTTTTTTTCTCATTTTGTCTCTCATAGTTGAGGTATACCTATGATGAAAATTACAGGCCTCTCTCATCTTTTTAAGTGGGAGAAGTTGCACAATTGGTGGCTGACTAAATACTTTTTTTCCCCACTGTATAGCGTCTTCTTAGCGCTGCAGCTGTTTACTGTGTTGTGCCCAATGCTAATGCTAGCGCCCAGAGCAGTTTCAATACTGACTGCAAAAATACACTAAGCCACAAAAACAAACGCAGTGTGATGTGCAGCAGCAGAGGTAATTTACATACTTTATGTATGCAGATTAGCCACATGGGCTGGAGCTTAGCTCTTAACAAGGCTTCATATGGTGTATATAAAGTATAATGGACCTGGCATGTACAAGCAGAGAAGCTAAAACTAAAAGAAATTTAACATCTTTATTGATGTTAACATGAGTAATGAACTGCTGCTGTTTTGTACAGGCATTTAGCATGAAATTATAACTCTAACGATATGTTAGATTTTAATAAAAATGCAAAAAGTAATAAATTAATAAATAATAAAACACTGATTGAGACATCCCTATCTTGATCCATGTATCTCAGATCATATCACATGGTACCCTGGGATTCCAAGCCCTAGTTAACTAAAGTAAAAAAAAATTATTTTGACCAGTACTCCAGAGCTCTTTATAAATTAAATATAGCCTTTTCTGTGTCTATGGGTAATAAACCCTTAACTTAAAAAATATTCAAATTATGATTATGATATTGTCACAAATTTAACAAAATTATTAAATATTTCTCCAATATTGTGCAGCCATTCTACAGTGTTACTCTTTAAACAAAGTCAAGTTTTATAAAAATGTTGATTTACGAGGTAATAAGTAAAAAGTTGCCTAAACATGTAGGACATTGAAATATACCCACGATTAACCAATAACAAATGAAGGGGTTGTTGCATTAAACATTCCTCAAATGCCTGCTCTACTGAGGCACAACAGGTTATACTCTGCAGCTTCCTCCGCCTCTCTTGAAGCATACCGGAGTCGCTGTCATTCAGTACCTCCACTGTACCCTAACAACTGTCAAGCCTCATCTGTCAGCCCTTTGGTGGATTTGGGAGGTACCAAGAAGCACCGCCTGAACTGATGCTGCACATACATTTCAATCCACAATGCCAAACAGAAAAAATATCACCAGTACCAATACAATTAATGTATGACATCCATTTACATTTACTAAATCTAATAAAATGTACACCGACTTTGCCAGAGGGAGTGCTGTCAAAGAACAGGTTCACGACGTGACAACGAGCACAGATGGCTGACACACCCCTCTGACAGGTCTCTTATCTGCATAACAGGGGCACAGTGGAAAGGCTACTGCTGCGTGTTTGATAGGGAGTTTTTGCTGTTGTAAGAGAGCCCCCCTCTTATCGGCCAGAGAGCGGCTTTTTAGCTGCAAGCATCAATACAAAGATACTCCAAACACACACAGTCAGTCAGCAATTATAGTCACCAAGTTTGGGCTAAGTCATAGGTCTTGGCATAACATCATCTATAGGATTTTTTTGATAAGGAGGCTCTGATTGACTGAATTTAAGGAGAAAAAAAAAGAAAAATAACACTTCTTAATAACTACATAGTAATTAGCTTTAGTTGAATTTTAGTTAAGAGATAGTAACCTGTTAATTCATTATATACGAAGCATTAATTGAACAATAATAAACTTACTGATTTAGAAATATTGTTAATAATTGTTAGTTCTTTAGTAATACGCTTATGGAAACCAATTCAAAATTATAAACATCTGTACAAATATAGTACCTATAAATGGTTTTATACTTATTTAGCCTTTATTGCCAAAAAACAACATTTAAAAATATTCTATTTATGGACCATTTATTGCAGTAGTATCAAAGTACATTAATATAAAACACTATGAAAAACACTCAAATTAATATTAAAATCAAACTTGACCTATCTCACTGAGATATGCTGTCTTCTGACACTGCTTGAAGCTGTAGCATAACCAGTAAGAGATTTCAGGCATTGTATTATTTCCGCTCAAAGCTGCTGCCTACTACAAGTGAAACTAAGCACAAAACTACAGAATGGAAGCACATGCTCTGGAAAGGAAGTGAATGACACGACACAGAAATGACTCTACATTTCTGTTTCGGCGCTGGCAGTGCTAACCTACTAGTAAAGAGCTTTTAGTTTACATGCAAAAATGGCTCTGTGTTATCTCTCACTGAAAGGCTAATAATCCCTTGGGGGCAGTAAAGTTAAGTCAAAAAGCTGAAGTTTAAGAACACCAAAGCTAAAAGTGACTAGTCCAATATCAACTTAAGGATTTCTGTTGTTAATGAGAATTGTGAAACAACATCGCACAATGCCACCCACTGTAGTAAAATGAATAAAAATACTTTTCCAAAGGTTGGCCTCTGGAAACCACAATAATCTATGTTATTATTAACAAAACACTTTCTCATACAAAAGATGATTGAAAGATCAGAGTTTCTAAGTGGCCCAAAATGTAATAAGACGCATAACATTGAGATCTGAAGCCAAGACCATCAATGTCCAGGCAGCCACAGAGGGGGTTAACCAGAGGTGGGGGGCTGAAGTGTGTTGCAATGCTTTCATAAACTCAAGACAAATACACACATGGAATCCCAGTATGACAGGAGCCATGTGTGTTTAACAAGTTACTGCCTGTAAAATGGGGGCATAGTACCCCCCGCCCCCAATGAGCTATTGTGTGCTTGAGAACAGTGGTAGCCAATTTTAGCCACTGTTTACACTCGGCTTTTGTAAAATTGTGCATACCACTTCAGGACTATGCAAAGTGTTAAAAATGATCACAAAATAGAATTATAGAACTGCCCAAAATGTATCATTTCTATTTTATGAAATAGATACCTAATAATAAGGTAATAACTTAATTTTAAGCCCAGAGGAAATGTTACACTGAATAAAAAACAAAAAACAAACTGAAATCATGTAACGTCCACCTGAAAGAGCGGTCTAATGGGCCAAATAAATACTGTATTGCTTCCTATAGTTAGATGTAGATGTAAAAATGGTTGTGGATGTGATGTGAATGTGGATGTGCTGTGGACAGGTGTAGGTGTTACCTGTCCTCATCCCCATCCACTGGTATATGGATCCCAAAAAGGCTGTTGACTGTTGGCGTACTGAGCTGCAGAGTTTCAGGCATCAAGGGCTTCACTGGCTCTTTCCCGGGCACATGAGGAGACTGAGCACTCATAAGCCCCTCTGACTTTCTTCCACTCGCACCCTCCACCTGTCCCAGTCCACCTGCTGGGATACCCTGCACCACTGGTGTCTTGAACAGAGATGGAGGCAAACCAGAGCTGGTCACATTTGGCAAGACTGCACTGGAGGCACTGGGCACAGCAGCCGGTGTAGTACTGGGCACACTGGAACTCACTGCATTAGCAGGCACATTTTGTACGCTGGGCGGTGTCACACCATGTTGTTGGGGCTGTCCGGTGGAGATGTACTGACTCTGTAAAGTTGACCCACCAACCAATAACGGACCAGGAACATTTCCCACTGTCTGCTGCTGAAGGAGCACAACAGGGGGAGTTCCCGTAGGTGGAGAAGCCCCAACATCTAAAACTTGACTGGGCACTGAAACTCCTCCAGCAGCTCCAGGTGGAGCTGAGGAAGACCCTTGTCCTGCAGAGAGAGGTGTCTGGCTTGTGGGCTGATAGTACTCTGTCTGACTGTGTCCCATTGTTGAGGGCTGACCTGTCATGTGGTGGCCCATGGGAAGCTGCTGCTGTGCAGAGTATGGAGGGGGCATGACGGGTGACTTCTGTAAGTGGATGCCAGGCTGAGGCAGGCCATTCTGTCCCACGGGCAACACACCCTGGGGTGCAGGTGGCTGGAGACCTGGTTTGCTGTTCGAGAAGGCACTTTGTGTGCCACTAAGGCTCTGCTGACGGACGCTGTAGCCTGTTTGTTGGATTGGTTGCGTAGGTAATGTCTCCACAGATATGATGCGAGCTGAAGACACAGATGTGTCCACTCCTGAGCCTACAGTGTGCCCCAGTCCACTGTCACGGTCCACAGAGGGATCCAGCATGGTACTGGCATGTCTTATGCTATCTGCAGACTTTCCCACCGAGCCCTCAGACTCTTTGTCATAAAACTCTGTGCACGTCCACCTGCCTCTTCGAAACGGTTCGCCGGTACCATGGTCAAGTTTAATGACCCTGAAGCGTGATGTGCAGCTCACTGTGGAGCCAGCAGCAGGAGGAGCTGTGCTGGCTGCTGGCTGCGATGTGTTCACGGACACAGCAGCCGCCTGTTGCTGAGGGATGACGGGTAAACCAGATGAAAGCCCTGCCTGCTGCTGACCACTTTGATTGGAGACTTTGTTTAACAGCTGACTGGTTTGAGGTATGTTAATTGGTGCCTCTACCTCTCCGACATTATTTAAAGCTTCTTCGGATGGACTCCTGTCACTGGCCGGCTCATACTCAGCTCGTGACATGTCGTATATTTCCGAGGACACGTCTTCAGCTCTCGACTCGTCCGGATCGTCCAAGCTCTCTGTGTCGTCCGCGGCTCCTATGGCCGCCACCTGGGCCTGGGTGACACTCGTGATCTGAAAACAGCTCTTTTTCTTGGCCGGCATTTTCGACATACTGGCAGCCCGTTTCCAAGTCTCGTATGGCTATATTTATCCTCCGTCTAAAGAGACGAGCTGTGTTGCAGCTTCTTAGAGGTTAATTCATATTAAACAGCACATTTAACAAAAATGATTTTACCAGCTAACTAAGGTCAAGCTGAATCTGCGCCATCCCTTTTCCCCTCGCTCTTCTGTGGCGTTTTACGGGCTCATAACTAAAGAGTCGTCTTGTCCAGCAATGCGGCTTTAGCCACTAATAACAGCCACGCACGACGATTAATCCAGGGCTTTGGGTCAGTCCGGACCGGTCTTGGACGTCCCGGTTGTGCAGTTGTCAAAGGCCTAACCTGGAGAGCTACTTCAAGCTGAGGAGGGCCCACAGCCCTCCACTCACTGGGTTAACGCTAGCAATGAAGCCAACTGGCTGCTGCACACTCCCCCTACGTCGGTCCAAGTATACGAGACATCTTCACAAAAGCAGTTTTCGAAACCAGCTTACTTTACAAGCTTAAAGTCACTCGGTAGCGACACTAAATACGTATCTCCGTGTAGTCTAGAGAGAGACTGCAGTTAAATTCCAGGCGTTGTTAAACTATCGACAATATAAACAGCACCAACCGTTACCTCCCTCAGTCACTCTTGACAAGATGGCTATGTTGTGTGCAACCGCGCTGCATCGTGGGTAGGAAGAGTGCGTAGTGATAGTTGCGTAACAGAGGTTTGTGAATTCCTCTTCACGCTGCCTTCACGTAACATAAAAAAAACGGACTTTTATCATAGAAAACCGCAATTAATATTACAAGATATTGTCATGACCCATTGAAACACGAGAAAAAACATAACTGATGAGCATAAGTGAAGAACACAGAAAATGATGATAAAATTAAAATTAGCTTTAACACTGTATGTTTGACCGTCACAGAGTCAGCAAATGTATGATTCTAGCCATTTGAGGTTCTAACTTTAAAGAGAAATGCTTATAAGTTAGGCTGGTTTTATTTATTTATTTATTTATTTATTTATTTATTTATTTATTTCTGTTTGTTATTTACTGGATGAATATTTTGGATAGAAATTTGTACAAGTAGCCCATGCCAAGCCGTCAAGTTAGAAAAGTTTAACTGATTAAGCAGGGCAAGTTAATAAAACATATTGATCAAACTTGTCCCCATCATGAGACAAACCTCGGTTTTCATTGGAACCGGTCTCTGCCCCTGCCGTCTATGGCTTTCTCAACATTAAAATGCCTCGTCTGTAGAATTTCTTTATGTAGCACTTTCCAATAAAAGTATGATTACTATCAGAAAGAACCAAGTCAGCATTCAAGGACTGGTTGGTACCCCACAGTTCTTCAAACAAACAGGGAGGGGCACCTCTGGACTTAAGTTACACGGAGCACGAGGTCTTGACTTTGGAGCGTTGGTCACAGTGGGCTCACATAATAATGTTTTCAGTACGTATACAGTACAGTATGTAGTGTGTCTGGCAATCTTCTTTATATCTTATGCAATTGTTTAACAAATATGAATTATTTAATTTCGCGAATTTAGGATTAAACTTTGGTGACTAGTGTAGTCTACATACTGAAAGAACAGTCAAAATATGGTCTGTCTAAAGCAGATTTGCAAAAGCCAGTGTCAAATGTAAACAATATTCCCACTTAGTTGTATTGCATAACAAAACCATGGAGAACACCGCCCCTAATGGTTTCAGATTGTACCACCCTCTGCCATAAAGGACCACCCATTACTTTGATCTTTCTTATGTAGGGCTACACCTAAAAATATATTAATAACATTGGTCTCGTGCATATGTATGCAATTAGTCATTTTTTGGTGTTGTTGTTATTGTTCTTTTTTTTTTAACACAATTCCTATTCAGATTCAAATACATATTCTGGCATTACTGGCTCAGCAAAATTAAAATGTAGGTTCAATTATGTTTTAAATCATACATAATGCAAATGAATATTCTTTCATATGAGAAATACAACGGATGTAATCAACAGACAGAATTCACGAGCTAAAATGAAGTAAAAGGAAGCCTACATTTTCTGATTATTTCAAACTACAACCATAACAAAGTTGTATTTAAATAACCTTTTATACAAACATATTACATACAGAATTTTTCGCTATGTACAGTTACATATGCTGAATGAATTACCTGAATGAATGAATTTACATTTGTAGATGAGTCATCTACAAATGTAAATTAATTCATTAATTGTAACTGCAGGCAAGATTATATTGCCTAATTATTGCCAAAATATAAATGTCAAAGGCACGTCGGTGCATATGATCTTTCTTAACTGCTCCTGAAGCCTAAATGAATGAATGAATGAATGAATGAATGAATACTATAGCTGTTCTTTTCTTTAGAGTCTACCGCGGCATTCCCTCACACTGTTGACTTTGCCTGCGCCCATAAATCCGCTGCCATAAAGCGCGCTCCTGGTGATCATTGTGCGGAGGGATCTGATACGGACTACACCCAGCACTGCCTCACTTCTCCGGCTTTTTTTGCAGCCACAGCTTTGGCCGACTTGTGGCTTAGATTGGAGACTTTAATTTTTCTCCACAGGCTTTTTACTAGTAGACAGCCAATTGTGTGGCAACTTTATAGTCAGCGCTTTTAAAATATTAGCTAATTTTCCTCAATATGACTTGGCAAAGCTACGTGGATAACCTGATGGCCGATGGCTGCTGTCAGGATAGCGCCATTGTTGGATATACGGACGCCAAATATGTTTGGGCAGCACACACCGGTGGTACTTTTAGTAATATCACGGTAAGACATTAAAATAAAGCAGGTAATGTGGAGTTTATCATTGAAACTGTTCTTGTGTATTGTCCACACAGACGCGTGTCTATGTTAGCATAGAGCTAGCTCATCCAACAGTGGCCTATCTCCGCTATTACAGCTAACGGGAAACTGGATTAGCGGTCTGACCGCGTGTGCATCCTCTGAGACTTGTCTCGTTTGACTTTTGTTCATATAAATACTTAAGACGTGTGTGTCTAGCGTTTAATAAAACAGTATTCAATCTTTTTTTCGTCCCTTTGCCAGTCAAGTCTTTCAAAAGCGGTGAAGCTCTACCTCAGTTACGTTTTCAGACATGTTTTCGAGCTGAAACGCTTAGCATAAAGAAAAGATAGACTTTTTAATTAGTTTTCGCAAATGTCGCTAGTGTCTCTATGTTTTCATACACCAGTAAAATAAATACAACATAAACATCACTTTAATTATCAAAACCAAATGATTAACATTCTAAGCCATTGCTATCTATTCAATCAAATGTGTAAGCGGATTTTTTTTTTTTTTTCTCCCCTGATGAACTCCTGTACGCTCCTAAAAGCTCCAGACTTATGTTGGGATTGTCGAAATTTTTATTTGAATAATTAGTATACACAATTTTGCATGGGGTAGGAATATTTTTTATAATGTATCTATTTTGAGTCTGTCGCAACTATTGTTAATGGATAGGCTGAACATTTTAATGTATAGACTGTTGGTGGTCTGAAAAGTGCGATAGATTTTAAACCTGCATATTTGTGCTATTTAATTGTTTATGACAATTATTTTTGACTGCCTTGAGTGACTGATTTCTTCTGTATGTTTCAGTCTCAAGAAATCGACATTCTCATTGGCAAGGACAGGCAGTCCTTTTACACCAGTGGTCTGACCCTGGGCTCAAAGAAGTGTTCGGTTCTTAGAGACAACCTGCAGGATGATGGGGACTGGACAATGGACATCCGGACAAAGAGCCAAGGAGGAGAACCTACCTACAATATCTCTGTAGGAAAAGCAGGCAAAGGTAAATATAAAGTATCATGCAGTAGCTTTTAAAGGGGTTGAAATAAACTTGGATCAGTATTAAGCTATAATTTTGGACTCTGTGTTTTGAAACCTCTATAAAATTGTAATTATTTTAAATGCTGTTTGCATCTGTATCTCACTGTTTCTTATCTTTCTTTTTTCTGTCCACTTGTATTCCCAAATCTCCATCACACAATGTTGAGTCTTTATGAAATGAAATGAAATACAGTGGTGTTGGGCTTTCAGGGAAATGCCTTTTTAACCTTCATAATAAAAACAAAAGGGTTAGGCTGAACAATACACTTGCAATTCATTTGTTCAGTTATATCAATTACAGAAGGCTATAGAAGATGACAGTTCATTGCATTGCTTACAATTTACTTATTTTTTCATATTTTGTTCATTGACAAATTAAAATGTTTTATTGAATTTTTGACTTTGATGCATTCAGATTATACCTTTTTATTAAAGCTGTACTGCAATTTACAGAACTACTTGGAGATAACAGAAATTAGATTTTTTTTTTTTTTTTTTTGTAAAAAAAAAAAAAAAAAAAAGTCAGTGATTACCACACACACAAAGCAGCCTGAAGTTTTGTAATTATTGGCAGCATTCTATAGGTTCTTTGACTTCTCTAAACTGTCTTTTTTTCTATCTGTTCTCTTTCAGTTTTGGTTCTTGTTATGGGAAAAGAAGGGGTCCACGGAGGCGGATTGAATAAGAAGGCCTTCTCTATGGCAAAATACTTAAGGGATTCAGGGTTTTAATGTTTTTCAAGTTGGCATAGTTCAAATTGTGGGACACGAAGAAGAGAAAAGAAATGTTGCTGTTAAGTTTTCTCCTGCAAGCAGTCAAATGTCATGGAAACTTTTAATAGCAATGGGGAGTGGTAAGATACTGTGTCATCTCTGGTCCCCCTTTGTTCTTTGAAAGGGGGAGACTCTTCCATTTTGTTAATTTCTCTTTTTCCTCCACCAGTATTGGTTTTTGTCATGGGAAAGGAGGCGGTCCATTGTGGAAATCTTAATCTGAAAGCACACACAATGGCTGAGTACCTGAGGAAGTCTGGATATTAAACAAGCTTTTCACCTATCAATCTACATAGAAGCTGACCCTTATTCTCCACATTGACTTCCAGGATTAGACGAATAACAATGTTGTCTCTTCCTAGTCTACTTTTATATAAAGAACTTTCTGTTATTGTCCACCCCTTTTTTTTTTTTTTCTTTTTTTTTTTTGGGTTTGTTTGTCTAAAAATGTTCCCGGTTTAACTTAGTACTATTCTTGTTTTTGGCACTACTGTAATGGAATGTTCAGTCCAGTGGTTACAAGATTCTTTAAACATTGCGGAGGTAAAACAATGATTGCAAAAATTACAAAGTATAATAAAAATGTGAAACTGATTTGGATATGCCTTGTATAATGTCACTTATTCTGAGAGACATGTACAAATTGTAGTAGTTTGAATAGTTATGCTTTTAGAGCACTTCAGAGATGCCAGATTGAGTTTTCTTTTTCATCAGCATGGCATTAAAGTTGCATGTAAACATTTCCAAAAAATAATTTTCATGCTGAAGCAAAGATATTTAGCCAAAACGAACCTCATCAGCCATTAAGCCCCCCTACACCCCCCCCCCTTACCCATTAAATAAATGACCACACCTCTTTGTGTGTACCATCTTCACACTCAAGAGTTCCACAACATCATCCATTAGAAGATATTGCTGTTGTATATGAATGTGGTCTCAAAGTTGATGTGGTGTTGGCCTCTTGTTTTGAGTGTTGTATTAGGATCAATGTTAGGTTTCAAAGCCTCTATCGCAACCTACATCCCTGAAATGGACATTCCAACACGCAATTTGAGACAGGTCAGCTGGTGCATAGGTACATCTCTATGTAAATCTAGCCTATACTTTATTCACTTGGACCGATTGTCTTTTTTTTTTTTTCTTTTTTTTTAAACTTATGGAAGATGAATAATTGTTGGCATCACTGTAAATCTTTAAACATCTTGAAATGGCTGTATAACCTTTTAATTGCTTGTGTAGATTAACACTACTTGTACACCTGACAACACTAATTTAGTTTTGCTAACTTTGTCCATTGACCAGCAGTTCAGCATTGGCATTTTAATACACTATGAATGCATTTTGACGGAAACCGGGCCATTGGCCTTTAACATCAAGGACTTCTTTGTGTTTTAGACATGAAAAATGTATTCACAAATTGTCATAGTACGGTGCTTAGAAGTATATTTAAAAACAAATGATGCTCTGTACACTACATAATGAAATGGTGTTGGTTGGAATAAGAACATTAAAACATTGTCTTGTGCATTTCTTTCTGAGATAAATTGTATACTGTGCTGTGCCATAATATCAATATGATCAGTAGCTACTGCAAGTTGGATTTTTATCTGTAGCCTAAGACGTAAACTTTAAAGGCAATTTGAAGGGTATTTTGGCAACATTACTTTCCAGACTTTGGAATATGTATTGAATTAAACTTAACAAAAAAACCTTAGTGACATTTTGTGATTTTTTTTTAAAAATATATATATATTATATATATATCTGAGACAGTGAAATATAATTAATAACTTAAAGTGTTTTGAATTACTTCATCAAGCCAGTAACAATATAGGCCAATCATGTACTATAAAAATGTTGTACTCTCCTCAAAATGTTCTTACTATTTTGATTTAGTAAAAATTGGTTGTACAGGCAGAGGCTAGTCTTGGAGCCAGTATTGACTTCCTCATCCTAATTAGATCATAAGCAGCACCTGCCACAGTGAGAGCTCTTAAAAACTGGCTGTCACTCAGGCCATCCAGTTTCAGTGGTACGTTGTTGAGGCAATCTATTTGCAGTGGTGTTTGTGTTGTTTTATTGTCCCACTGCACCAATGGCGTGTAGCGAAAGCAGCTATAATGTAATTTTATTATCTTTAGGGCTCCTTATCTTCTGTTCACTTAGCCAATGCACAACTCTTAAAAGAAAGAAATTCCAAGAAAATAGTATGACACTGAGCAAATACCATGGTGAAAGACTTCATTGGCGCCATGGAAAACTCTTAATTGGGCTCAAAACTGAACAAGATGCCAAACCAAAAGAAGCAAAAATAACTGGAGACTTTGACTTGGATTATCAGTCTGACATGGGTAAGTAGGCCTCAACAACTGAACAATGTTTTTTAACTTAAGTACTTAGCCGCCTTGTAATCATATTGCATGAGCTTATAAAGCCATTTTATTTCTTACCAGCCTGGGAGTTTCCCGGGCTACATACAGTACATGAATATGGCTATCCAAAATACGACAACTCTGCTGTGGAACGACTTCTGAAAATGGACCCCATGGTGGACTGCTCAGGAGGCTACATGAGGCTTAAAGTCCAAGATGCTTACTCTAAACCAGGCGCTTTGCTTTTTGTGGACAGGGGTAAGCACCTTCATTTTGTTATTATTGGTAGACCATGGTTCAGTGTTGAGTTTCACATATTTTCCTCTGTCCTGTTTTTTTTTTTTTGGTCTCAGGTGATCTTTCTCCTCTGCCTCTGTCCAAATTACCTAAAAGCTGTGGTTACAAAGTCAGCTCAACACGTCGGGATCTGGTTATGGTGGCTCCTTATGATGGCTGCTTTGTCATGGTGGATGTAAGGGTGAATTATCTAAGACCTGCTTAAATAAAACATGTCATTGTTGTGTTTAATATATTTTTGTTTTAGGAGGCCCATTATGTGCTTCCATTGCGATGGTTAGGGTTACCAGTGCGACTGTCTTGCCCACTGAGCCAGCCCTCTTCATCTCACCCTCCAATGGTAACCTGTCATGCCCAGGGAATGGTAATAAAAACAGAGTGGACCTTTGCACCATCAGAAATAAAAGTGAACAGTAAGCGTTCCTGTTTAGAATTAACTAATACTCTAATTTCTTCAGTCATGTCAAAGTCTGACGTGTATTTTTCAGTAAATGGTAAGTGGGAGCCACTGATGCAAGCCTCACCGAGGTGTGGCTTCAGTGTAGTCGAACATCCTGAAGGAGTCACCATCTCTGTTTCTTATAACCCGTGCATGGAGAAAAGGGTACATTGTATTTAAGTTACTTGTACTACAAAATGCAAACAATAGACTATACCATTATTATTTATTTTTTTTTCTTTTTAAGGATGGAATGTACAGCATGAAATTGTCCGGAGATGGTGAAATTAAACTTTCCTGCCCGTCACTGGCTTCAGCCACCCCACCAAAACAACCATTGATGGATGCTGGACCACTTTCTACTCCTGCTCCCACCCATAATGTGAGAATGACTCCTCAGGTCCCAGAATCTCCTAGTTATCAAGTTATGCCACTGTCCCCAAGCCATGTATGGCACGAATTTTACCCTTTACCCGTTAAGCCAGTGGTTCCCCAACCAGCTGATGACAAGATGGTAGGACAACCATTTTATCCGCTGCCCCCAAAACAACCACTGCCTGACAGGCCAAACCCAGGCAGTGTGCCCCCAGGCTTGGAGGAACATTTTGGCCAATTCTATCAACCCATGTTTTATACTGTGCCATCTCAGCCAAACTTTAATGATGAACCAGCACATCCGTCACAACCCAACTATCCCATACAGGACATGACTCAACTGTATTACCCAGATTGGTATTTACATGAGCCACAAACGCCTGAACTGGACTACCCCTTTTTCCTTCCTCAAGATCCAGTAAAGCCCACTGCAGCTCCTGAGCCTAAGCCCACTAAATCACCAAAACCAGCAGGTTCGGTACCGCCTCCCATCTACCTATACCCTCTTTACTATCCCACAGAGCAGCCTGAAGTACATACTACCAGTGCACCGCCAACTGTACCTAAAGTCCCTCAGGGTCAACAATATCAGCTATTTGGTCCATACTACTACCCACTTTCTTCCCAGCACCCACCTCACATGACCACAACCCCTACTCCCTCCACACAAAAACCACAAGACCCTCCCATTGCACATCAAGGGACAGTTATTTTACTTCCACAAAATCCTCAACCAGAAGCTCCAGCTAAAACACCAACAGAATGTCCCCAGAACTGCCCAGTGGGATATCCCAACTGTTGTCCACAAATTTCTTTTCATCACCACCTATATCATTTTGTCCCGCTTAAGCAGAATGGTAATGCTAATCTTCCACTATTCCCACTGGCAGGACTCTCAACTGGATTAGGATATAATTCAGGTTATGCCCCATCACAAGGTCCCCGGGAAGCACCAGCCCCTCCAAGCCGCACAGCCTTCACTAATGCACGTGTATCGCCACAGTTCCCCTCACCTGGAGGGCAGTATGAAAAGCAAACATACCACCAACCACTAGAGGGCAACCCTGCTACGTTACCTGAAAGCAAGCCAAGCGAGCAAATGGATCCCCAACAACCTGCTTATCCGCATGTTCTACCCAATGTATACCTCCCTTACAGGGTTGATATGAATCCCAGGGAATCCCTTTCTGGTGGAGCTCCTAGACATTACTCTGAATTGTTTGACTCAGTACACAGACCAGACATTTATTTACCATATAATTTACAACAGTCTGATGGCCCTTCCTTGAATCCTTCAACACCTAACCTCTTGTCAAGGATTCGTCAATATGTACGTCAACCAGCTGACAATGCAAACAGTATGGTGAAAGGCCCAACAAATTTGGTATTCAGAAGTCAACAGGATCCTCAGTTGGTTCCTTATCACACACTTCAAGAGTCTCAACACAACTTTCCTAACAGCCAACCTATTGATGCCCTAAGAACGACCAAACGTGAGGAGACTGGGCGCATGCTTTCTGAACCAAAGGGCTATGTGCTACTCCAACATGGCCCACCAGGCAGGGAGAGCAGCAACAGCTTCCAGTCCCCACAATATAGACAAGTGGTTGGAGTGTCAGACAATAACGGTCAAAATCTTGCAAGTGATTTCCAAAATGAACTCCTAAACTTGAAACTACAGGGGGACTCTGAAAACTCAAAAAGGCTAGAAAGAGAAAATTCTAGTAATGCTGACCTAATTCCAGGAGACGAGCCTGGACCTCTGCCACAGATGCCTGCTTCTAGTGGCCCTAATTCAGCACCTTTGTCCCAGGACCCTGCTGTCAGTGGGAAGCCTATGTTTCACAAGTCATTCGGAGACCCCCGGGAGCCTTTCTCACCATTTGGTTACAGGCATAGGATTTCGCAACATGATGATCCCCAGTAGTCATTATTGCAATCAAACTCAGAAGATGGTGATAATCCATTATATGTTTTTTTTCCTTCTATAGTCTATAACAATTTACGATTACTGGACTTAACTTGCTATTGTCTTTCAGGGATGAAACATCCTGTTGAAGGTGACTTGAGTGAAAGTAAAAATGTTCTACTGTATAAATAAACAACTTAAAACTACTTTTGTAACCAGAGTCCTGTTTTCATTCTGTAATTTCTAACCAAAGATATAAAATGGTGCAATCATAAATTGTTGGCATGTCCTTTTGGCTGCAAGTGGTTCCGGAACATAACTTTAACTGTTCACCCTATGTATATTGTAATATGTGTTGGAAATTGTCATGCTTGAAACAAGTCTTTCTGCTAAAATCCAGTGTGCTTAAGTCAATGGGTTCATTGAAGTCAGTGACTACATTATTTACCAATGTCAAACATTGCTGTTTTGCAATTGCCCTTATGAATGATTAAATGGCACTGCGTGTGAGGTTCAGTCTAATCAAGGCTATTGAATCAAACTAAATGGCATAAACAAAAATACTTCAGAGTCCATATATTTTTAATGACCATATATGCATGTACTTAAAAAATGGATAGTAAATTAGAAAGTCTGGGGGAAACAAAATACTGCATATTAATAGAACATTTAAAATGGTGGTCTGATCTAGAGTTGTAATACTAACCTAGTCCTAGTCAAAAAAGACCAAATCATTGTAATGAATGCATATTACAACATCATTGCTATTGTAAGGAATATGAACATATATTTTGGTTTATTTTTCAAAAGTGATGGTCTAAATCAATCAAAAAATCTGATGCGCCCTGGACAAGCTGGCACAAGAGGAACAGCCTGTGCAGCAGGGGTGTCAGCAACCACAGCAGCAGCAGGTACATCTCTCTTGAACACAACAACTGGGACTTGGGCACTACTTGATGCATCTGAGGTTGAGTCTACCACAGGAGCAGGGTCTACAGCAAGAGTTAGGTCTGCAGCAGTAGTGGCCTGTGTGGGATCTGTGGATGGTGCTGGATCAGCCACTGGAGCAGCTGGAACAGCAGGAGCAGCTGGGGGTGCTACAGGCACCACCTCTCCTGATTCTCCTGACTCTACCGACAGGAGGGTCAGTGGGTCATGGAGAGCCGTCAGTTTGTGGTGTCGCAGACCATGCATTGGTGAAAGGCTACCTGTGTTCACATGGACTGCTGGAACTACAGGTGCAGTGCTGTTGCTGTCTACAACAGTAATCTGAAAAATATCAACAGACAAATACATGTATATTTCTTTATTAATGTGTACAGCGTTGTAGACATTTTTAAATATAGTTTACCAAGTTAGGGAACATCTTGCAGTCTACTGTATGCTGAGAGTTCAATCCCCTGGCAGTGCAAATGCCACGAGCCTACAAAAAAGATGCATGATAAAGTGTCAAATAACTTATACTAAGTTTAGCTGTAATAAGATTTACAGTGTTAGGAGCACTTACAGCCATGGCACCATTAAGGGGCTCACACACATCTCCAGTACAGTTGGCCTCAACAACAACATATTCTGCTAAATAGATTGCCCCCCCAGACACAATCTGAAACAATGTTATGTGTTATCCATTGAAATCAGCAAAGTGTCTATGCAGTTAAATACAAGCTGGAATTGCCAACCTGTGATGACATCCTCCCAACCTCCAGAAGAGAAAATGTTACATTCTCTGTCATGTTGTTCACGGTAACTAAAGAGGCCTGAACAAAGTCCAGAGCTGTGATGTCATTTAGGGAAAGGAGGGTGGGACAGCCAAGGCAAATGTCTTCTCTTGACTCTGACATCAAAAAGTAAAATTTAAATTAAAGAGCTTAATGTTTTTGTAATTGTGCTTTGTATACAATCAGGTTATACCTTCAGTTTTACACTTAAATGCTGTAACCCTCAAGGTTCCATCAACATCCTTTAGCACAACATCACAGTCTCCTTCCACTGCCTGAATAAACACAAAAAGATGTAACAACAACATCTCACTTGAACAGTAAGTAAACAGTTGTACACACATCTCACCGTTAGTGCTTTGGGCCGAACTGTGCAGTTTGCAATCGGTGTGGGGTCCGACACATGACAATGAGTCTCCACAAGGTCAACCTCCAGAAAATAGGTGTTGCCTCCATCGGGCTATTCAGGACAAAACACACTTAGACTTGCAACCGACAGTATCTACACACTTTGAGATGTTAGATATAATACTGTGTAACTGAGGTACCACAACAAAATATGCTGCTGTACCATTGTAAAGATCTTGATGTCTTCAATCCTGTTGAGTGCGTACTTGTAGCCATGAGTGTGCTGAGCATTGAGGTAATCCCGTGCTGCCAGTGCAACCGCCTCTGCTTCAGGGGAGTCACATTCAGGACGCAGCACATTAATTTGGGCCCATATCCCCATCAGTAGTCCAAAAACAACGAGGAACCCCAGAGACTTCATCGTTGTTGTGGGAGAAGCACACACAGGTGGTATGAGTAGGTAAGCAATGTCAGACACCGAAAAAGGGCTCACGCTGTCTGTGGGTTATATATTGGCCACTTTGAACATGAGATAGCAGCCAAGGTAAACATTAGGGACATGCTCTTCAGTACTGCGTCACTTTGGGGTCATACTGTGTGTTAGGCTCAATGCCAGGTATATGTAATATAAAAAAACAATTAACAAATGTTCAATGATTGTGTCAACCTAATTAAATCATAAATCATCAGTTAGTTTAAATATTAGCCTAAATACATCTACTTTACATCTCAGCAGAACAGATCCAAACCCAACAAAACCCATAGGAATAAGCAGTAGTAAAAAAGAGAATGAATGAATGAAGGTTATCTAAATAAAAAGCTACACGTTCAATGGGGTCAAAGTGAATGATCAGCTACAGTTTCAATAAATCCTCAATGAAAGTTCAGTTAAGAGGATGTTTGTCTTGAATATTTGTTCAGTCTTGTCAGATGCTGCATGTACTCATGTTATTTAAGGCCAAGTTACAAAAGTTTTACTTTTTTAAAATTTATGTTCTCTTTGTCTTAATTCAGTCATGTAAGTATAAGAACAGATTTTGTTATTTGTATAGTACAAATAACAAGTTAATACTTAACTTATATTGCTTAAATCACATCCAGATTACAGTTACAAAAATACATTTTGGTCAATTACTACATATATTTTTTACAATACATATTTATATTTTTTGGCCTAAACATTGTAGCTTTCCCTTACTCAGTATACTCAGAATAGTTGCCTTCTTTAGCCTAGTTACCTAGTGCTGATAGAGCCTTTATTACAGGGTCTGCACACAGTGAGCTATAGTATCAGGGTACTATAATAGTGCCAGTTATAATAATAAAAATAGTTTTAGCTTATTTTGTTATTCGCTACTTTGAAGTTTATGTAATTGCTACATTTTGCAGCAACTACATTTTTAACATTTACTTCACACACCATAAAATATACTATTAACAAAATAATCAACTCACTGTAAGATCTCACTATACATCCATGGTAAGACCTGGCAAAGGGCATCTGAAAGATCTGATTGGTCAGCGCAGATGTGACGTATTAAACATGCGACTCAAAAATGTGCTGTGTTGTGTGTTAAAAAGCTTACCTGTTTGCGTTGCTTGTTGTTCATTTAACACATTATACCACAACAGCACATTTCCCGGGAGGTTTTACAGAAAGGATCCGCGGTCTGAATCTGCAGCTGGAAACATTTTTAGGCGCACCATCCTAAAAGAGGAGAGTTTGTTTGCTAGCAGGTAATGTTACCACCAGTGTGATAAGGCAACGTGCTCAGCGTCTTTGCGTTTTATGAGCAGACAACAACCACAAGCTCTTCCCTATCGACAAAAAAGTATATCCTTTATAATTTCTAAAGACAGTTTGGCAGTTTGTAGTTATATAAAGGCCTACCTTTTTAACTCTGGTTAATTTTGCTTTTAGATCTTACACTTCTGGATTGACAAAACCATCTGAAACTCAACCGTTAAACATCTCATTACCAGCACTTCAGCTTTTTGTAAAGTGAAGAACTCACTGGGCACAATAAACTTTAATGTGTGCCTTCATTGCTCTGACACACATTGACTGTCCTGAAGCTTCATCATGTTCTTGACTAGAAGTTACTTCAGAAAAGAGAGTTTTCACAGAAGAAGAAAGCCAGTCAATTCTTCTTTTAAAGGAATTTCTCATCTCTCTAAACAAGCTAAAAGACATGTTAAATTACAGTTTTGGTTGTGGAGAAAACGCCAAGAAAATTGCATTTTGGGAATGTACAGAGCCAAGAGACGAGTCCACAAGAACTTTCCTTTCTCACACCCACATCTTTCTTTTAGGACTAAAAGAAATAGAAGGATAACTAAAAGATTTGGCTCATCAGATGTCAGAACATCTATGTCCTCTGTAGATGTGACCAATAGAGCCAGAGAAAAGAAAGGAGAAATGTGCAACGTCAAAAATAGCCTTTTAAAATCAAATCATTGTCTCTCAGTGTTACCAGTCGTAATGAACTTTTCTGCTGCACCTCATACCTTTAATAGAGCAAGGTCTGACTTGTCACAGCTTTCTCATGATGTTAATCCCAGAGTGAACGGTGTGGTACTTGAACAGAACTTGAATGCTGAATCGGTTTTGGACAACGATAAAAATGCAGAAGACATACTTTCTTCAAAAATCCCAAGTTCTCATCACTTCAACATCAGTCCAGGAAAACTTGCAATGAATGTCCAAGGTACCCCTTCTGTCATTCATCAAGTAATCTTTGTTTTAAGTTTGTTTTTTATTTACAACAATTTTGAACATTCTTTTTATATCTATCTAGAATTTCTTAATGACTTTCACAGAAAATATGGAAGTTTTATTCCTCTGGAAAAGAGTGATATTTTAAAACACCTAGAAGAGAAATTTAACAGAGACTTCAAGGACCAGTAAGGGGCTTCTTATTTCCAAGATTAAAATGCTTATTTAACAAATACATTTCATTCTCCCTGCTTTGAATGTGCCTCTGTAATAATGTGTTTTTCTTTTACAGGGAAATTATTATCTTAGAGATTACTCTAGAACAGATGGCAAAACTAGTCAAAACCATGCCTTCTTTTCAAGTAGTTTACAAGAAGCACACACTGACATTGGATGACTTATCAACATTGGCCAATGAGAACTGGCTAAATGACCAGGTCTGAATTAAAACTTAACAGTTTATTAGAAAACATTGGGATGTAATGTCTTTATCAACCTTTTTTGTACAGGTCATTAACATGTATGGAGAACTGATCATGGAATCAGCTCATTGTAAGGTAATTCTAAATGATATTAGTAATCAGACATGCAAAATTATAGAAACACATGCAACAGGCAGTTGTAGATCTTTACCTTTTGTGGTAACATTGGTTAACTTGGTGTTAATGCTTGTTCAATTTTTATATCCATGCATTTAAAATAAATACCTGGCACATGGCCTGCCATAACATTTCAGCGCTGTTGTATGTATTTTGGACATGTAATTAACTGTTTTTGTGTGCACCTCAACTGTTTTTTGCTCTACGCTAGGTCCATTTTCTGAACAGCTTTTTCCACCGACAGCTCATGACTAAAGGATATGAAGGAGTCAAGAGATGGACAAAGCAGGTAGGACTTAAATCTTAAGTTGTGCAGTATCTACCGGAGTACATAATTATATATAAAAGGATGAAGATGATGTTCATTTGATCTTCCCTACCCATTAGGTGGATTTGTTTTCAAAAAATGTTCTTCTTGTGCCCATCCACCTTGAGGTCCACTGGTGTCTGGTGACAGCAGATTTGGGCAAAAAGAGGGTCTGTGTGTATGACTCCCAAGGAACTGGTCTCCAGAAAGTTGCAAGGGTAAAAAAAAAAAAAAAAAAAAAAAAGAAATCCTGAATTAACAATTCAAAACACACATTACTAACTAAAAGTGCTTTGAATTCAATAGAACATTCTCAGATACTTGTTAAATGAAGCAAAAGAGAAGAAACAAATAACTTTTGAAAATGGCTGGACAGTGGCATTTGATGAGGTAGGCATTTCTCTTTTCGAGCGTAGAGACAGGTTATCTCTGTTTTAACATGGTGTGCTGTCTCCATCTACTGTTTATATTAGGATATCCCACAACAAACCAATGAGAATGACTGTGGTGTTTTTGTCTTGGAGGTTAGTTTGTAAGATGTTTATGCAAGTTAGTACTGATTTCTTTGTTTATTAGTAATGAATGTTTTGTTTTTTCTAATAGTATTCCAGGTGCCTAGCTCTGTCTAAACCTTTCGCGTTTTCACAGAGGGATATACCAAAGATACGCAAGAGGATCTACAAAGAGCTCTGTGAGTGTAAGCTACATGAAAAAGCAACATTTACCAATACCTTAGTTTGAAGTATCTCTTGGCACATAGGTTATATTATAATTAATCTGTAACCCAATGTCACTGTATCATAAACATGTACAACAAACCTGTTATCTGAGTTTATTGGCCTACTGTTCTCTTGAAGGCAGCTGTAAATTGAATTAAGTTATGTTCTGTGTATTATTGTATTTGAATTGAAGATTAATATTTTATGTTTGTGTTAAGTGTATTAAGGAATCAGCTTTGTCCTGCTTTGATTTTGTCTATTAAATCATTTAAATTGTAAATACATATAAGCAATACTGTTTGCAAATGTTGTATTTAATTTTTCTCCAGCATACACATGCTGTATATCCACAGCATACAGAACTGCTTTTATAAATGTCTGTACACAACTATTTATCTCCAGTATTTCACATCAAATGGGGAGTTTAAGGCACTTTTCAAACTAGGATTAACTAAGATTTGATCATGAAAATTCTCTCATTTAAAACTAAATTCATAATTATAAATCTTTAGTTGTTATGGAAGCCCCACTCAACCTCTGGCCCATCATCAAGGCGTATGACGAGGTAGGACACCAGTTGAAACAGGTTCTGCCACAGTCCCAGGAACAGATACAAATAGAAGTCACTGACGTCTATTTGGCAGTGCACCCCTGAGTAGTTCATGTCACACACACACTCAAAACTGTTGATGTAGTTAATACAGAAGCCTCCATTCATGCAAGGTTCAGAGGCACATTCATCCACATCCTTCTCGCACCTGAGAAAGTGGAGAAAAAATGTGATCATTGTATTGTAGGTGTATTTCCTGGACTTAATCAAGTAGCCTTAGTTTATAAAGTTATTAAATTAACAATATTCTATACAGTACCAAGTCTGTTACAGAAAATAATTCATTCTCTGCTTCTTTTGCCACTTTACAGTACACCATATTTTCAAGCTAATATGAGAATATTTAAATGTCTTACCATTGTCCCAAGAATCCAGGCATACAGAGACATGTATTATCGTCTTTAGAACAATTTCCTCCATTGAAGCAGCTGTAGTTCCATCTTTTACCAGTGCAGATAGATATTGGCAGCTTGGGAAGTCTGAATGCAAAAAACAAAACCTTTAAACATTTCAGAAAAAAATAAAAATTTGAATAGAAGTATAGTACAGTATAGCAGTGCTTACGGCAGTGTCTCAATATACCATGGGATTTCAGGAAGTTTCTCCCTGAAATAGATAGGCACAATTGAATATTGGTAAAGCAATTATAAAGTATTCAGTGTTAAGTGATATTAATATGTTGAGACATAACTCACTCGCAGTATTGTCCAGTGAGATTCTGAGGACACAGACATGCGTAGCTCTCAAAGCCCTTTAGACATGTGGCACCATTACTACAATTGCTGTTTTCACACATGTCTATCTCTAACTCGCACTGATCTCCACCGTATCCTGGTTCACAGTCACACCTGTACTCTCTGGGCAAGCTGGTGCAGTTGCCAAAGATGCAAGGGTTGGAGAGACAGCTGTCTGTTGGCTCTTGGCACAAAAGCCCAGTCCACTCAGACAAACATGTACACTGGTGCAAATCAAAGACATCTTCACAGACACCATTGTTCTGACAAGGACTGGGTTCACAAACTCTAGCTCCCCAGCAGCCATATTGTAAAGTACCAATGTTGCTGTCTACTCTCACAAACTGCTCTGTCTGTGGTTTGGGGAAGTTCAATTCGGTGTCCTTGTGAAAAGGGAGGAGAAGGCCTCCGATCTCAGCTGGTCCGAGACATCCAGACAAGCTAATGCCAGCAGCTAGATTCAGTCCACCTAAGAAAATGTCTGCATCCTCTCTGAGAAAATCCAGACCCTGTGGATTTATTCTGGACCTTTCTATTTTCATTTTATTTCCATCCAGAGACAGAATCCACAGAGAAGTCGGGAGTGTGAAATTTTCTAACTGAAGCTCCAAAGCATGCCACTTTCCATCACTAACTGGACACATGCTGTGCACTATGCTGTTTCTGTCCACTCCTGCCTGTAGCTCTACTGTCAGCTGGGAGTCTATAAGGGACACAGTGAGAAAGGCGGACCCCTTTTGTGCATGCAGGATTGTGGCAGTAGACTGTCTTGTTCGGAAGTGGAGAGAAACACTGTTTAAGCTGCGCTTGATGTTTCCGTTGCTTCTGTAATGCAGTGGGCTCCTTTCAGTACGAATTGTCACGTTCGATAAACCTAGAAAGTAAGGCAATAAATAGTGCAAATTAAAAAATGGAACTAAATTGGGCATGTATCCTCAACTCAACCCCACAAGATGCACTATTAGTATGTACTAATATATGTTAAAGCTCTAATTTTAAAATAGATTAAACCCTAATTATCACTTTTTTCTATCAATCATGAGAAGATGCTCTGTAGATGGCCTTAAATGTAATGTATCCATTCATCTTCTTCCGCTTTATCCGGGGCCCGGGTCGCAGGGGCAGCAGTCTAAGCAGGGACAGCCAGACATCCCTTTCCTCGGACACTTCCTCCAGCTCCTCTGGAGGGACCCCAAGGCGTTCCCAGGCCAGTTGAGAGACATAGTCCCTCCAGCGTGTCCTAGGTCCTTCCCAGGGCCTCCTCCCAGTGGGACATGCCTGAAACACTTTCCCAGGGAGGCGTCCCGGAGGCATTCGAAACAGATGCCCGAGCCACCTCAGCTGGCTCCTCTCGAAGTGGAGGAGCAGTGGCTCTACTTCAAGCTCCTCCCGGGTAACCAAGCTCCTCACCCTATCTCTAAGGAGTGCCCAGCCACCCTGCGGAGGGAACTCATTTCGGCCGCTTGTATCCAGGATCTTGTCATTTTGGTCATGACCCAAAGCTCATGACCATAGGTGAGAGTAGGAACGTAGATCGACAGGTAAATTGAGAGCTTCGCCTTTTGGCTTCTTTATCACAACAGACCGATACAATGACCGCATTACTGCAGACGCTGCATCGATCTGCCTGTCAATCTCACGCTCTATCCTTCCCTCACTCGTGAACAAGACCCCAAGATACTTAAACTCCTCCACTTGAGGCAGGAACTCTCCTCCGACCTGGACAGGGCAAGCCACCCTTTTCCGGTCGAGAACAATGGCCTAGGACTTGGAGGTGCTGATTCTCATCCCAGCCGCTTCACACTCGGCTGCAAACCGCCCCAGTGCACACTGAAGGTCCTGGTTTGATGAACCCAACAGGACAACATCATCCGCAAAAAGCAGAGTTGAGGTGGTCCCCAAACCGGACTCCCTCTGGCCCCTGGCTGCACCTAGAAATTCTGTTCATAAAAATAATAAACAGAACCGGTGACAAAGGGCAGCCCTGCCAGAGTCCAACATGCACTAGAAAACAGGTCCGACTTACAACAGGCATTGCGGACCAAGCGCCTGCACCGGTTCTACAGGGACCAGACGGCCCTTAGCAGAGGGCCTCGGACCCCATACTCCCAGAGCACTCCCCAAGAATGCCACAAGGGACACGGTCACACGCCTTCTCCAGGTCCACAAAACACATGTGGACAGGTTAGGCGAACTACCATGAACCCTCGAGCACTCAAAAGAGGGTGTAGAGCTGGTCCACTGTTCAACAACCGGGACGAAAACCGCATTGTTCCTCCTGAATCTGAGGTTCGACTATCGGCCGAATTCTCCTTTCCAGTACTCTGGAAAACCTTCCCAGGGAGGCTGAGAAGTGTAATTCTCCCCAGTAGTTGGAACACACCCTCCGGTCCCCCTTCTTGAAAAGAGGGGCCACCACCCTGGTCTGCCAATCCAGAAGTACCGTCTCCGACCGCCACGCAATGTTGCAGAGACGTGTCAGCCAAGACAGCCCCACAACATCCAGAGACTTGAGGTACTCACGGCGGATCTCATCCACACCCGGTGCCTTGCCTTAAATTTAATGTAATTCTTCAGTAATATATTCAAAACTACAGGGTTTTTATTTTTTTTTTGAGACTCACAATCAAAGCCCTGAGAGTGTGGCTGGCATACAGCTGCGGGTGGACAAGGAGACATTTCACACCACTTGACTTCTTCACAGCGACGGCCTGCTGTGTTGGGGGGGCAGTTACATATAAAATCGTCCCACATAGAGTAGCAGACTCCGCCATTGAGACAGGGGTTGACCTATGAAGTACACAGGGTTAAATCAACAAGCATTTAATATATCTTTAATACTGAATTATTGTTGGAAGTCACTCACAGCACATGCATTGTCGCTGCTGCATCCCTCTTCAACATTGTTCAGCTGATGCAGATTGTAGGACTCCACCAAAGATGCTATTGGAAAGAACTGCAGTCGTTTGCTGTTAATCCTCAGATCTTGGACACATCCTTTAAAGTAGCCACCAAATGAGGCAGAAGCCCTTGGGTCTACAAGACCTCCAACATACACTGCATCCCCTGAATTGGCCTGAATGTGTCTGATGGGCGTGGAGCCCTGATTCTGTGCTGACTGAAACAAAGTGCCTATTGTTCCCTCCAGTTTCACTGTAAGCAGGTGGAAATGCCCATCACTTATAACACTATGGCCCACAAGAGTCTCAAAGTTGTTAATTTGGACCTTGATTGTGCCATCATTCAGCCACACACGGAGGTACTGGCTGGTACTGTTGGCCAGGATGAGGAGCAGGCTGTTGGACTGTCTGGTGCGGACAAACATGGATATTGTCAGTATGTCTCCTGGATCATCATCCAATGAGAAGACTGCATAACTCTCCCTCTCGTTGTTTCCAAACCTTGCAGTGACATACTCTGTATAAGTAAAAAGTAAAAAAGACAATGTCTAATTAGAAAATACTTTCATTATTCTTGTTTGTGAAATAAACAATGTCACTTGTGAGTATCACACATACATTTCTGTTGTAGCTTTGTATTGTAAAATGATGAAGATATTCTTGAGCATTAAAAAACACACAGATTCTGTTATTTAAATTTTGGGTATGGTGGGTATGTCCAGTGAAGTCTAGAAAGTATGTTAAGAGCTGCTTAAACAATCATGACTCTTGTCATATGGTGGGAGCCTAAAGAGCTGTCATTTGTGCGGGCAGACCAGTTCAGCTAATTAAACAGTTTTTAAATCCTCCAGCCCAGGTGTGGCTGAATGCTTTCTAAATGCATGACTGTGTATTTCTGTTCTCAGTGGAGTAAGCTCATTTGCAGTCCAACTGGCAACACTCCTCTTCCAAGCATCCTGTAGTGATTCCAAGACTGAAGCGATTACATCTAAAACAGCCTATACTTTCTTTGATCCTTTGATCACCCTTGTATTGATCTTGGTTAGTTTAAAATGACCAATTTGTGTACATTACCTTCTTCACAGTTGGTGCCTTCATATGGTCTGTGACACTCACAAGTGTAGCTCCTCCATCCCTGGCTCACACAGTGCCCTCGGTTTTGACATGGACTATCAACACATTTATCTTTGTGGCTGCAGCCTAAAGTAACATTCTTCTGAAAATAATCTGTCTTTAAAGCAGGCACCAACAGGAGTGAGTCCACAAAAACATCTCTGAAGCATCCCAAAAAAGGTGGAGGGTACTCTGCTGCAGGAAGTAATCCAGTATCCAATCCCCAAATGTTGCTGACTGCTCCTATAAAGAGACTATGTTGAAGTGTTTCTTGTTGTGTGAGAGCAGAGGTTTGTCTGAACACCACAGCCTCTGCACTACTATTTCTGAAGCAGCTTGCTTCAGTGCAGAGAAGCTTCATTGGGTTGACCATACGTCCCAGTGATGCCTCCACTGTGTGCCACTTGTTGTCAGATAAATTATCTGGGAGCGTCTGAACCGTTGTGCTGGGTCCTCCATGTCTCAAACTTCGAAGACATAGATGTCCATCTGACAGTTCAATGCTAAGGAGTAAGTTATCTACTCTGCACTGCAACAGGGTCCCAACCTTTCTATCAGTCTTGAAGCTAAAAGTCACATTAACAGGAGCATTTGGGTCTGGAGACTGAGTCTCTATGAACATGTAACCCTGTGACTCAAATGAGAACACAGTCTGTATCTGGCACGTTAGTCCTGTGAAGCCGGCAAGACAAAAGCATTTAAATGTGTGTGCACCGTCGACAAGTAGAGGGGAACATATTCCACCATTCTCACACCGATTATCATCACAGCCTGAAAGCGCAACTGTGCAGTTTTCTCCTCCATAAAGGCGTCCATTTTGGCTTTGTTGAGAGCAAAGGCAACGGAAACCACCACCGTGGCTTTCACAAGGGCCCTCATTTTGGCAAGGCTGCTGTTCACATCCACTGATACTCTCATTTGAGAAAGTCCCTGTAGATAAACAAAAGTCAAAGTTAACTTAAAAAATAAATAAATGCAACCAAGAAAGTTTAGTATATCAAAACCCACAATTATCAATAACACTAGATATGTTTTACATTTGCAACATGTACAATAAAAAAAACAACTATTAGACAAGAATAATGAGACATCATACATAGGCCCACAAAGAGGCAAACATTAGCCTACCTGTACAAAGAACCAATAAAACCGAAAAGCGCACTCCTAGCCTCTGCATTTTTTTTAGCATTTTCCAGTAGACAAAGTCTTTATTTTAAATCAAAGACAACCAGTACTAGCCATCGTTAGCCTAGTCCTCCCTGTATCCACGTGTTCATTGAAACGTGTTCACAAAGCGCTGTGAGCCAGATAAAGGATTAAGCTAATGCACTTATAGTGTCTTACACTTTAAATGTGCTCGCAGGGAGGGTTCAGGGTTCAGCTAATTTCAGTTAGGTACTTTAAACATCTATGGTGACCAAAACTGACCAGTTCATCAGAAGACTTATGGAGGCAGACTAGCCTAAATATATGAATGGATACAGCTTTTAGCAATCAGTCAATTTTACCGTTCAAATGCCTGTTATAGACAATATAGGCAAATTTCTCAAAGATAAATAAATACATAGCCTAAATAAAAAGCATTATAGCCTAATCACTTGTATATTAGCCAAAGCTATCTTTTATTATAATGTATAACCTACATAATATTTATTTAATAAAGTTTTTTTTAACTTCTATTATTTTTGTATTAAAACATTTTGGTGGACAAAAAGGTATGAATGCTGGTCTTGTCAACTTGGGGCAGAAGATTTAACTTCAAGACACACTCAATTGTAAAAAGGAGATAAAGTGTAATAATATCTAACTGTTTTCATGTGCTGTTACAACATATAGGCCTGTAGTGTTTAATGAAGATGCGAGTAGCCAAAAATTCCATTATTTTGTTTGTTTTTTGTTGTAGGATAAATATTGTGAGATGGACCTAGTGGTTCTGATACTGTATTTGTTGTAAAATTGTGTCTAACCTACAGAGTAATAGTGACTTTTTTTTTTTTTTTTTTGGTATAGTCGCTTATTAGGTATAGTAAAATAAATAAATAAATAAATAAATAAATAAATAAATAAATATATATATATATATATATATATATATATATATATATATATATATATATATATATATATATATAATATATATATATATATATATATATATATATATATATATATATATATATATATATATATATTATTTATTTATTTATTTATTTATTTATTTTTTTACTATACCTAATAAGCGGTAGAAAATGAATGAGTGAATAAATTGTACAGAAACCGTTCACTCCGTTACCCATAATGCACTTGTCCCATATCCGCGCAATCTGCTTCGAGCTTGGACGTCATCTGATGTACAAATTAACAAATTATACGAGTCAGAAAAGTGTAAAATAGTTTCGATTTTTATTTTGATTAACGTTTTTTTATTTTTATTTTAACATTATACTTCACTTAATCATTTGAAAGGGCAAAAATCCTAAGCAACCAATCGGCAACCAGTTTGTTGGGACGTGCGACATTTCTGGTAGGGATCCGAAGGCTGCCTACGGTAGTTTGACATAAAATAACTATTAACCACGTTATTCTGCTCATTACCAGCGTTGGCTGTGACGTTCATTGGTGTGGTACATCGACCTTAACGTTGACGGTAAGAACTAAGCTAACGTATTTGTATTTTTGCACAGTTTTGTGGTAGCCGCTGTGTCGTTTGTCAATACTCTCCTCAGAGGGGGCCAACCCAGTGACAGGACTGCTGTGGTGTTGTTAGGGGTCTGTAAGAGCGACTGGGAGCCCCACAAACGACAAAGGGTTTACACGTACTGTATTTGTGGAAGCTTTCATTGTCTGAGGTTTTTCGTGTTTTATGCGTTAAGTTACCTATAACAGTTAGATACGTTCTCTTCATGTTAGCATGTTTCCACATCTTTATTAGCCTCTTCAATTGACTTTGTTGGCTTTATTTTACAAGTAATAGACTCTACAAGTACAAAGCCACAGATACATACATTATTGTAATTACCACGTGATTATATTGTTTGGCGTAGCTAGACCAATTTTACCCCTAAGGCAGGTTTTAGTACCCTAAGATGTAACCCGGAGACAAAGTGATTGTAGCACACAGTATAAAAATATGCAGTACAAAGAATGACAACACAACGAATAACTCACAAAGATGTATTTTTATATTTGCCACGACATTTCTAAAGTTTCTACTAAGCTACCCATAATTCTACATTAGAGACAGCTACCAAGTATCTAGTGTTAAATGCTTCTTTTGGTGACCTTTCTTGGCTGACAAGGACCTCAGCACCCATAAATCTTTAATCCTAAAATGGCCCTTGTTGCCAGTGCTTTATAATTACGTCAGCCTTTTGGTCTCTATTGTAAATTTGCAAATATACTACGGAAGAGACTTAAGAAACAAAACAACAAATTGTAATACACACATGAACTATTGTTTTTCAATTATTCATGGAACCAGCCAATTTACAGACTGGTCACGTCTGAGACGCACCAGTTTTAACCCAACCCCAAGCAATAGTCTAGACTTTTCTTTTTCAGTCTGTAAAATCGAATAAAAATGAACATGGTTTGGACTTTGATATATCTTCACTGTTTTAACTTTTATCTTGTTGTTTTCAGTTATAACTCTTATTTCTGACTTTGAAACATGAAGACGAAACCAGCTACCTCTCTGCGTCCCAAGAGTAGCAAACAAGTCGGTGATGAGACCCGAAGTGGCATTGTGGTGACCTACAACCCATCTCCAAACACGAAAGGACTCCCCAAAGCACTAAGCAGACACCTGACTATGTCCCAGCACAGTCACAACCTTCTCAGGTTTCTGAATGAGGATCGGAGTCGGCAGAGGTTTTGTGATGTATCTGTCTCTGTGGGTGGGAAGCTCTACTGTGCTCATAAGGCAGTGTTGGCCCATGGAAGCAGCTACTTCCACGCCGAGTTTTCCAAAAATCCAGAGGCCACACACGTAACTCTGGACCATGTTGACAAGCCTGTTTTCCAACAGCTTCTTGAATTTTTATACACTTCAGAATGCATTGTTACAGAGGCAGACCTCCCCACTTTAACTGAAGCAGCACGTTTTTTAGACATGGTGGATGTACTAAAGTTTCTTTCTGAAGATGTTCAGTCAAGATCTTCTCCCCAGGTTGACTTGATCAGCAATGATTTGCCAGCAGATTACACAAACATGCAGGGTGAATGTAATAGTGAGTTCCAAAGCAATGAAAGGTTATTAGACAGTGAGAGGATTATTCACCAGGAAGTCACAACTGGGAAGGCGGGTACTACTTCAATACGGAGATCATCACGTAGAAAGAAAACCTTGAAGTACAGGACGGATGATGAGAACGAGACCACAGTCAATGAAAACCAAAAAACACCCAGAAATCAAAATGAAGAAACGAATAAGGAAATTGTGGCTGGGGATAATAAACTTCAAGATGACCATGACGAGGTAGAGCAAGATGATGATGCCAGTGAAAGTGATGCAGTCCAATTAAAAACTCTTGCTTTAGACATAAAGTCAAGTCAGCAAAATTCAGAAAAAACTAGTGCTGTTAATATGAGAGCAAACAAACAAACAAGTTTTAACCAGGGGTACCCGGAAGGTCTGGCTCCAGTTATTATTCAAACATCTAACAAGAAGGCTCTCAAGTGTCCCAAGTGTGACAAAATTTTTGATCGGGCAGGTAAGATATTATTAAGTGTACTGTCTTATTTTCCCCATGTAATATTGAACAGCATCTGTCAACAATATGAAACTAAGATCTTATAGAAAAACAGAGTTACAAATAGAGGGAATTTTACTATTTACTAGGACTGGACTAATAATCAAAAATTAAAAGGTACTGTACCTAAAAAATAAGATTTTGGATTTCAGCACAATTTTGTCTTACACCTTGAACATTGTCCACACTTTCAGTAAAGGTGTAAGAAAAGGCCCATGCACTTATTAAAATTATAAAAAAATGTTTGGGAAGAACCAGTTGTAACAAATTAAAAGCATTCTTTGTTCAAAAGTCAATTTGAAATATGAATAATGATAGTTAGTTATAGATAATATTAAGATTTATATGATTTTATGTGTTACTGTGTAATGTGTTTAATAGGAAAGTATGAAAGTCACACCCGGGTCCACACTGGAGAGAAGCCATTCCAGTGTGACATCTGCCTTCAGTGCTACTCCACAAAGTCCAACCTGACCGTTCACAAGAAGAAGCACGACAGTGACGCTCCTTTCCAACAGAAGGAGCACAAGTGCCCTTTCTGTAATAAACTACATGCCAGCAAAAAGACTCTAGCCAAACATGTCAGGAGGTGACAACACACGCTCACATCACTCATGCATTTATCAGGCATAACATTATGATCACCTGCCTACTATGCAGCCCCGTACACTACAAGAAACTATCATACACTGAGTATTCTGACATCTTTTTATCAGAACCAGCAATTTGAGACAGGCCACCTTTCTCTCCCCATGTGATGTGCATCACCTGACATCAATTCACCACTGTTCCGTTCTTGGGCCGCTTTTGATAGATACTGACCACTGTGGACCAGGACCGCCCCACAAGAATTTAAGTTTTGGAAATGCTCTAACCCAGTTATCTAGTCATCACCATTTGGCACTGGTCAAACTCGCTTAAATCCTTACACTTGCTCATTTTTTTCTGCTTCTACCAACTTTGAGGACTTATCCCACCCACTAACAGGTGCGATGATGAAGAGATCTGTTTTTTACTTCACCTGTCTGTTGTCATAATGTTATGCCAGTTCAATGTTTATCTTTCTGATAAAGTGTGATGGTCAAGTCAAGAAAACTCTTTTTATTTAGGTTTCACCCTGACCATATTCAAGAGAACAGGAAGAAGAAGAGTGAGGGCTGGAATTGTGCTGTAAGAGCGGATGCGAAGCTAACACACCATGCAAGCAAGCAATGTAGCAAAGTTGTTTTTTTTTAATCCTGTAAAATTCCTCCACAGATTTGTCTAAAGACGTTCACGCGCAGGCCTCATCTTCAGGAGCACATGATTTTACACTCTCAAGAGCGGCCTTATAAATGCTCCTTCTGTAATGAATACTTCAAGTCTAGGTTTGCCAGGTTAAAGCACCAAGAGAAGTTCCATTTAGGTAAACAAAACAATAGATATCGCAACAAAAGTTAAAAAAGCAGTCATCTGGATTGGATTTTTCAAGTTGAAGACGTTTCACCTCTTATCCAAGAGGCTTTCTCAATTCTGAAATGAACTGGTAAGAGAGCTGGTTTATATGCTCCTAGGAAGGAGGAGTTTTAGACCTGAAACTAAATTCTATTGGTCAATGTGACCATGAATAGCCCGAGTGGTTTCGGGTCATTAGGAGTCCTTTGTCCTCAGCTGGAGTGAGAGTCGTTAACCCTCCCCAGCCTGGGCAGCTCCTTCAGATGTAAATGACCTGAGTGAAACTGGTTTGTTTTGTTTGGGTTTCAGGAGACTCTGAGACCACCATTTCTGTTTAAAGAAGGTTTATCTTTTTTGATAAAGATTGCTTCTTTCACTCCTCGCTCAAACCATCCTTTCTCTGGCTAAGATTCGGACCTCACTGTCCTCAAAGGAGTGGTTTGTGGCCTTCAGGTGGAGTTGTACTGCAGATTCTGGTCCACTGGAGTTGGCCCTGCAGTGTTGGTATAACCGCTTGTGCAGAGGTTGTTTGGTTTCTCCAATGTACTGTTCATTACAGTTCTCACTGCAGTGGATGGAGTACACAACATTGCTCTGTTTGTAAATGGGAATTTTGTCCTTGGGGTGAACCAGTTTTTGTCTGAGAGTATTAACAGGTTTGAAATAAACCGGGATGTTATGTTGGCTAAAAAGAAGCAATCTTTGTCAAAAAAGATAAACCTTCTTTAAACAGAAATGGTGGTCTCAGATACAACCTTCCTTCTGTCTACAACAGTCTCCTGAAACCCAAACAAAACAAACCAGTTTCACTCAGGTCATTTACATCTGAAGGAGCTGCCCAGGCTGGGGAGGGTTAACGACTCTCACTCCAGCTGAGGACAAAGGACTCCTAATGACCTGAAACCACTCAGGCTATTCGTGGTCACATTGACCAATAGAATTTAGTTTCAGGTCTAAACTCCTCCTTCCTAGAAGAATATAAACCAGCTCTCTTACCAGTTCATTTCAGAATTGAGAAAGCCTCTTGGATAAGAGGTGAAACGTCTTCAACTTGAAAAATCCAATCCAGATGACTGCTTTTTTAACTTTTGTTGCGATGCAATTACCCTGGACGAGTGAGAGTCTTCACAGACAAAACAATAGATAATGTATTGTAATTTAGCCTGTGCTTGCTTTAACAGTGTGCGTGCATCCCACCTTATTTCCAGGTCCCTTTCCCTGTGAGATCTGTGGCCGTCAGTTTAATGACTCGGGCAACAAAAGGAGGCACATTGAGTGCACACATGGCGGCAAAAGGAAATGGACCTGCTTTATTTGTGGGAAGTCTGTCCGGGAGCGGTATGTCTCTCTCAACCATTATGCACAACATTTCTTAAATATATTCAGATCCCGGACATGTGCATTATTTTTTACAGCACCACATTAAGGGAGCACATGCGGATCCACAGTGGGGAGAAGCCTCACCTCTGTAGTATCTGTGGCCAAAGTTTTCGTCATGGCAGCTCCTACAGGTTAGTCCAATAAGGTTTTAACTTTTTTATAATTGATTGTAAATACAACCCCATTTCCCCAAAACTTGGTACCCTATGTAAAATGTAAAAAAAAAAAAAAAAAAAAAAAAAGCATCAATTTGCAAATACAAACCACATTTTATGTACAATAAAACAGAGATTTTACCATTTCATGAAAATTATTAGCTCATTTGATGGAATTTAATGGCAGCAACACAAAGTTGGGACAAAGCAACAAAAGACTGGAAAAGTAAGTGGTACTAATAAAAAACAGCTGGTGCATTATTTTGCAACTAATTATATTTATTGGCAACATTTTAGGAAGATGACTTTGTATCAGAAGTGTATTTTAGAAAGGCAGACCTTCAAATGTGTAAACAGAACCTAATTAAAAACAAACATTTTGTACTGGACATCACTACATGGGCTTAGGAACGCTGGCGGAAGTAAAGTTTTTAAAGACAGTTTGCACAAATGTAAGATCAAGCTGTATTAAGCAAAGAAGAAGCTATGTGTGAAAGTGATCCAGAAATCACCATTGTTTAGTTTACCGGTAGTTTAGTTTATTAAGATCCCCATTAGCCACTGAAACAACAGTAGCTATTCCTCATGGGGTCTACTCAATATTCATTACATGTTTTACTTATAATTTGCACCATTCACACACTGCACACACAATAACAATACATACAAGAGACATACTTAAGACATACAAGAGTTCATAGCAGCTCAATGCCAAAGAAAAGAAAACTCAAAAACAACATTTGTATTTGTTTTGATTTGTTTGCAGTTGTCTTGTCTGGACCAAAGCTTTTTTAAAATAGACTGAGACAAAATGGAAAACTGTTCTATGGTCAAATTAAACAAAATTGTAAAAATATAAACCCTATTGGTCCAGATAAGAATTGTGTTTGTATCCTCAGGTACTTGAATAAATGAGTATATGCAGTTTAATGAGAAGAAAATGCTTTGTTCAGGCTTCACCTCAGAGTACATCATAACGACAAGCGCTATGAGTGTATTCAATGTGGGAAAACTTTCATCCGCCATGACCATCTGAGCAAACATCAGAAAATACACTCTGGTATAACACCCAGCTTACCCTCATGTTATTATAAATCTTTTAACACATTACTAACTAGCTTTAACTGCTTACAGGAGAGAAAGCACACCAGTGTGAGGAGTGTGGAAAGTGCTTCAGACGGCATGATCATCTGACGGTCCACTATAAAACCGTTCACTTGGGAGAGAAAGTTTGGCAGAAGTATGTGGTGAAATTCACTGATTACGTGTATTGTAATAATCTGAAGATGTGTACCTTCATTTCTCCGGTGGCTGCTGAGGAGTCCAGCAAAACTGTCACAGGTTGTGGCAATTGTTAATAGATATAGAAAAAAACTAAAAAATAATAAATGGTTGTCACATCTCTGACCCACAGTACTGCTGGATCTTCCTGGATCTTATTTTTATTACAATTTACTGGCTATGGGCATGCAAATTGGGCTTGTTCAAAACCAAAACAAGTAAACCATATACGAGTGTGAGTGAAACATTTCAAGCATTGGTTTCTGATAATGTTGGTAATTATGTCTCACAGTTACAGAAAACCCCAAATTCAATTATTCACAAAATAAAACTGTCTGTACTGAAACTATAAATATATGTTTTTCACTTTTTGAATTGAACCTTTAAGAGAAAAATGCATTTTTACATGATATTCTAATTTATTGGATAGCACCAGTAATAATTTTTAACCTGTAGCCTTCCATTTTTGTTCCTGATAGGTATAAAGCAGCTGTGCATCAATGTGAGGTCTGCAAGAAGGAATTTAAAGGAAAGTCCAGCTTAGAAATGCATTTCAGAACTCATTCAGGTAAGATTTATTTTATGTCACACATTTTCACTAGTCATTGTAAAATCTAGAGCAGTGGTTTCCAACCTTTTTTTTTCCACTTGTGTACCTATGGCTTTTTGGTCATACCATGAGTATCCTCTCACTATGAGTTCTGGTGTTTATGATTCTTCAAAAAGTTGTTACATAAACCATATAACAGCTGAATATTAAATAAAAATAATGTTAATGTATGTCTTTTGGTACAAAGACATACTATACTTAATATTTTAAATCATATTTGTAATATGATTTATAATATTTAATTGGTCTTGTAATTTTTTAAATTGGTAAATGCAGTGCACTTCTGTAAATTGTGGTGCTCACATTCGAATTTAATAATGGGCTTACAAACTGGGATAAGTCCAGATAATTTACCAGATGTCTCTTCCTGCTCTCTCCCCTTGATCTCCTGTCATGTCTCCAGAAAAATCTTAAAATATTATTAAATAAATCAACATACCCCCTGCAATAAACATGCATACATATCCTTATTTGGGAAACACTGATCTACACAAAGAATAAGTGTGTCTCTGTTTTTAGTAATGCCTCAACTCTTTTTAATCCATGTCAAAGGGGAGAAACCTCACAAATGTCCCGAGTGCCACCAGTCGTTTAGGATTAAGAAGACACTGATGAAGCACATGGTGATCCACTCAGATGAACGCCCCTTTAACTGTCTTCACTGCAGTGCCACTTTCAAAAGGAAAGACAAGCTCAAATACCATGTAGACCATGTGCACACCCGTTACACTGAGCAGCCTGTTGGGACACTCAGTCGGGACAAACTGATCACTCCCTATGAAGAAACCTCAAAGGCCTTTAATGAACCAAAATCATCAACCCAGGGCAGCTCACCTCCTCCCAGCATCTGTGTGCCTGTCACTTTAGTTTCTGTCCCAATGGCTGGTGCGGGGCAGGGGGACTCATCCCAGTCTCACAGGGGGGTGCAGGCTCAAGGACAACAGCAAAACTACCAGTCAGCGACAGACCTGGCATTCTTAGAAAAGTATACCTTGAACCCGCAGCCCACTAACATCGTCCACCCGGTGAGGGCCGATCAAATGCTGGACCCCCGGGAGCAGTCCTACCTGGGAACACTGCTAGGTCTCGATTCAGGGTCCTCAGTGCAGAGCGTTGCTAACTCAGAAAACAATCACTGACTTGTTTTTTTTTTTTTTTTTCATTACAAGAGCACTTTGTTACATAAATGAAAGAGAAACTTTGCTGAAATTAAAGAACTGCGGTTTTTAACTTTCATAACTTTTGTCATATGTAACATTATGACCACCTGTACACAATGAATTGCAATACAGTGTATTCTGACACCTTTTTGTAGTAGTTATATAGTAGTTCACAAAAAATACAGTATATACAGCAACATTTTCAAAATTTCCAAGACACTATGTGCCAGTTTTATAATAGCATATCTAAACATAGCTGACTAATACTGAAAATCTGATTTGATTACATTGAAGTGTTCTATGAAGATTCTTGCTGTTAGGGGGAGTTCTGCACTCCAGGTTACTCCACGACAGGGATTCTACAAACAAATCACAGTTCACGCAAAATCAAGTAAAATGGTTAAAAAATAGTTGCCATGTATCTACGTATCTGCAACTCGCAAACGACCTGAAAATAAAATAAAAACCTCAGTGTGGCTAATTAAATACAGCAAACTTTGTCTAAAAGCTCACTATGCAGACATTTCAGGTGATTACATACTCATTTAGTGCTCAGCAAGCTATAAAAATGCACTAAACTCTGGCTTTTAAATGAACTTTAGACATGTTTAAACATTGAACTGGTTACTGGTCTAGAGTGTTGCTTGTGTTTCAGTGAGGTAGCCAATTTAAAATTTTCCAAACGATGTGTGCTCTTATGTATGACAAAATGTCTATCGATCTGTATACTTATTGTATCCCATCCTGTAAGGGTTATATAATTATTTGTACTTTTCTTTTGATGTTTATATGTATTATGGGTTTTATTTTGACAAAACACATCTCTTACCCACACGTGTTGATTGAAAACAAGAGAAAAGGAGGTTGGAGGACCATCAAAGGAGCACATTTTATGTCCTGAATAGCACTTTTCCTTTGTCAGGTCTTTGTGTCGATTGGATAAAGTTGAAGATCCCAGTCCTTGTGTCCAACAAGGCTGACCTGGTTTGTTTGTTTTTAATGAAAAAATATTTGTTTGCAAGGACAAAGACAGTACATGCAAAACAAAACACAAAGAACATTAATGAGGAGAATGCCAGGGGGTGGCATACAGTGGGGCAAAAAGGTTTTTAGTCAGCCACCAACTGTGCAAGTTCTCCCATTTAAAAAGATGAGGCCTGTAATTTTCATCATAGGTATACCTCAACTATGAGAGACAAAATGAGAAAAAAAAAAAAAAAAAAATCCAGAAAATCACTGTCTGATTTTTAAAGAATTTATTTGCAAATTATGGTGGAAAATAAGTATTTGGTCAATAACAAAAGTTCATCTCAATACTTTGTTATATACCCTTTGTTGGCAATGACAGAGGTCAAATGTTTTCTGTAAGTCTTCACAAGGTTTTCACAAACTGTTGCTGGTATTTTGGCCCATTTCTCCATGCAGATCTCCTCTAGAGCAGTGATGTTTTGGGGCTGTCGCTGGGCAACATGGACTTTCAACTCCCTCCAAAGATTTTCTATGGGGTTGAGATCTGGAGACTGGCTAGGCCACTCCAGGACCTTGAAATGCTTCTTATGAAGCCACTCCCTCATTACCCGGGCAGTGTGTTTGGGATCATTGTCATGCTGAAAGACCCAGCCACGTTTCATCTTCAATGCCTTGATGATGGAAGGAGGTTTTCACTCAAAATCTCACGATACATGGCCCCATTCATTCTTTCCTTTACACGGATCAGTCGTCCTGGTCCCTTTGCTGAAAAACAGCCCCAAAGCATGATGTTCCCACCCCCATGCTTTACAGTAGGTATGGTGTTCTTTGGATGCAACTCCGCATTCTTTCTCCTCCAAACACGACGAGTAGAGTTTTTACCAAAAAGTTCTATTTTGGTTTCATCTGACCATATGACATTCTCCCAATCCTCTTCTGGATCATCCAAATGCTCTCTAGCAAACTTCAGAGGGGCCTGCACATGTACTGGCTTTAGCAGGGGGACACGTCTGGCACTGCAGGATTTGAGTCCCTGGTGACGTAGTGTGTTACTGATGGTAGCCTTTGTTACTTTGGTCCCAGCTCTCTGCAGGTCATTCACTAGGTCGCCCCGTGTGGTTCTGGGATTTTTGCTCACCGTTCTTGTGATCATTTTGACCCCACGGGGTGAGATCTTGCGGGGAGCCCCAGATCGAGGGAGATTATCAGTGGTCTTGTATGTCTTCCATTTCCTAATAATTGCTCCCACAGTTGATTTCTTCACACCAAGCTGCTTACCTATTGCAGATTCAGTCTTCCCAGCCTGGTGCGGGTCTACAATTTTGTTTCTGGTGTCCATTGACAGCTCTTTGGTCTTGGCCATAGTGGAGTTTGGAGTGGGACTGTTTGAGGTTGTGGACAGGTGTCTTTTGTATAGATAACCAGTTCAAACAGGTGCCATTAATACAGGTAACGAGTGGAGGACAGAGGAGCCTCTTACAGAAGAAGTTACAGCTCTGTGAGAGACACAAATCTTGTTTGTTTGTAGGTGACCAAATACTTATTTTCCACCATAATTTGCAAATAAATTCTTTAAAAATCAGACAATGTGATTTTCTGGATTTTTTTTCTCATTTTGTCTCTCATAGTTGAGGTATACCTATGATGAAAATTACAGGCCTCTCTCATCTTTTTAAGTGGGAGAACTTGCACAATTGGTGGCTGACTAAAAACTTTTTTGCTTCACTGTATATATTACAAAAAAAGATTACTAAAAAAATTGTCCATTTCAAATTTGAAGAGTTCACGGTTTTTAGCATAGCAGTTTTCTTCTTTAGCTTGGTTAAAAAAGTAAGAGACTGTTTCAGAAATCTTTTGTTGTACAGTGTCTACTTTAAGCAAGAATTATTTAGAATCCAGTAGGCTTTCCTGTTTTGGGACTTCTTTTCAGATAGTTTAATAGAAATGTAGATTGCTTTATGACCTGTGAGCAGAGTAGGAAGAATGTTAACATCAATATCAGCTGCATTTCGGCAAACAGACACCACCTGGTAATCAAAACAAGATAGGTTAGGATCCATCATTACTACTAAAAAAAGTCTGATGGGAATATTTCTCTCCAGACATTTTTCAGGTTATATTTCTACATGAATAAATTTAAAGGACTATTAGAAGTAAGAGCTGGTGGTGACCATTTGCCCAACTGAATATCTAATCTATGAAAATAATTGCATTAGGAAATGTGCTTAGATCAATTATATCATTTTCAATCAAAAAGAGAAATTGAGAGTTTTCACGTTGTGAGTTGTAACCATATATGCTAATTGTAATAAAGACCTTATTGTAAATGGATATTATCATAAAAACAAAATGTCCCTGACTATCACATTTGTTCACAAGGATGTCACCTTCAGATTTGTTTTTAACTGAGAGTGCCAGCTGAATGCTGACTTCCATGTGAAGGATCTTTTAAACTGAGATTTCCAGATATTTGGATCATTACTTGTAGGATGGGATTCTTGAAAGAAATAAAAGTTTATTTGGCTGTTTAGAAAATAGAAACTGAGCTTTACATTTTGTGGCATTTTTTAACCCCCTGGCATTCAAAGAACCTGAATATAAAGACATTTAAAGAAAAAAAAAAAAAAAGAAAACCTGAATAGATAAGAGTGTGTGTGTGCTGTGGAAAAAAATCATTGTAAACCAACTTTACGCTACTTACAAAAATTTTAAGCTTAACAACAGAAAAAGGTGCATCTATATCTCACATTGAGAATTAAACTTTTAGCTGCCAAATTAGCACTAACACATTATTATAAACCCACTGTTTTAACACCTGAACATATATAACTGCAAAAGTGGGTTAAAGGTTACACTGGTCTACAAATTTTTGGACTCGAAGTGGCTAAATCTCATTTATTTTGATAAGATGAACTGAAAATCAATTGATAACTGTGCTGGTTAGCTAATGTATTCAAGATATTTAATGATATTGTTTCATATCAAAATCACATCCGTTTATACAATAGATTTAGGCATTTTTTCTTAAAAATTATATTTATATTTTGAAAATATTTAATTTCTCTACATGCATGCATTTTGTCCACTTCCAAGAGGGAGATTTCTGCAAATAAAAACAAAACATTTTATGTCAAAACTCTAGACATATTAAAATGAATGTATTGGAATGTGCAGACAGGCTTTCAGATAGAACTGGTTGCTTGTAGACACACTGTACCTTCTGATAAACTACCGTTTTTGCCTTATTTTGCATAAATTTCCTATTTTGACCCAATACTGTTTCTTGGAAACTATAGCCAATCTGCACTTCTGACTTACTTTTTCTTTATTAGTGACCTAATCCAAGAAAAATTTCACTACTTTTGTTCCGCAAGCATTTTGCTGTAGACCAGTGTTATTAAAGGCATCAGAACAAGTGTTCTGTCTTCCTCAAGGCAGTGCTATTAGGTCTTTAACACTCTTTCTTCAGTGTTGTGGATAAAACATTTGAATGCAACACTGATGCTCAAAATGAAATGAAATGTGTTAGGGTTATTTGAGCAAGTTTGACAAGGGCCAAATTGTGATGGTTAAATGACTGGGTCGGAGCATCTTCAAAACTGCAGCTCTTGTGGGTGTTCCTGGTCTGCAGTGGTTAGTATCTATCAAAAGTGGCCCAAGGAAGGAACTGTGATGAACCAGTAACAGGTGATACACATGGGACGACACACAGGGACATTCTGTTATGCCTGATCGATGTATGTCGTCTTTAAGTGATGTTTTTCTCGGAAAAAAAAAGGTGGGGTAATATTTAGGACTAAGAATCTGACTCAGGACAGAGGCAAAGCTGAGAAATAATTGTCACAAGGCAGTGCTATTAGGTCTTTACACTCTTTCTTCAGTGTTGTGGATAAAATATTTGAATGCAACACTGATGCTCAAAATGAAATCATAACAAACTGATGTGATACAATTTTATTGTTGCTATATGAACTTTCTTTCTGTGGGACGTCTGGTTTTCTTTCAGTGAGCAAAGCACCAATGGCTTCTTCACATTTCTACTTCTTTAACTGGACGTATCCACAGTTGTTCTAGAAACAAAGCACATTAATCCAGTTTATGATAGAAAATGAAACAATTATTTTCTATGAACACAAAAAAGCTGCTAAAATTATTCATTTGGTTACTTACATACTTATGTGTTATCATATAACAACCTACAAATAAAAAAAGAGATTAACCAGATGTCTCTAAAATAGTTCCTTAAGCAGCTGTGTTAATTTTAGTTTATTTTATATCCATCAGGTAGTTTAATAGTGTGACTATGAAATTATGATCCAGTAAACATCTTAGACCATCCGTTATATCAGTATAACTATAACATGTGTAAGATCTAATAACTTCTTCACATTTCTTCTTTGACCAGTCCCTTTCATCTGAATACTTACATTTAGTCAAACGTAGTTCATTGTCCTTGCACTCAGCCCGTGCAGTCATCCATGTAGAGTCGAAACATGCCAAAGTCACTTTAGTTCCAGATATAACAAAGACACCACCAGTGTTTTCCAGATGATCATATCTAGAAGTGTCCAATGTACAGAAGTTGACTGCACACACACACACACACACACACACACACACACAGTGAAAATACAGGTTTAACCTCTGTAATAAATCAATGTCCATTTATTAGCACATAAACAATCTGTACCTTCACATGTGGGCAGGTTGGACCACTGGCCATTGCTATAACACATCACTTTACTACTACCTCTTAGTTTGTAATAAACATTACATTCGTATGTCACAGACATATTACTTTCATCATAAGACAATACTCCATCGTTAATTAGAGGTGGGGTACCACAATGGTCAACTGCACAAGAAAAAAGACAATATGTGATTAGAGAACTGAAATGATGACACAGTAACAGATGTCAGAAAGTCAGATGGAAGGAGAAGACAGTGTGGAGTGTGTAATGTGTAGGTGAAGTACTTGTAGTGAACATAAGTTTGTCGTCTGAACCAGTGTTGATTGGAGGGGCTGAAAGACACAAATCACATTAAGAGTTAGAGGGGTTTTAGTGCTCTCTCCACTCTTCAGTCATGTAGTCATGAGGTATGTGAACATTTCCAATGGCTGTTTCTTTTTGAAAAACATACACAACATAATACAGAGATGCAACAAATACTTCTGGATTTTGGAGTATAATTTGCAGTATAATTTATAAATTTACAAAGTTAGAAATTATACAAAGTTAGAAATTATTCTGCAACACCATCAAGGCAGCAGCCCTGTGACATGTAGGCTATAGCTTGAACAATAATTAAACAGAAAGTGTACAAATATGGCTTTTTAAACAGATTTATATTTCCATCACCTGTGGTCATTTCTTGTGGGACACACCCTCCATCAGGCTTTGTCTGTTTGTGTAAATAGTTAATAGAACTAGGTAGGATGTACTTGATTGCTGATCACTTACTGCATGAAGGAAGTGACTGCCACCGTCCAAAACTGCAGTAGGCCTTATTGCTTGGTGTCTCCAGTTCAAAACCATCCTGACAATTATACTCCACTTCTGCATCCTCAGGAAACACTTCCTTGTAAACCTGGTTAACTATGACAGTGTTTGGGATCTGAGGAGGTGGACCACACCATCCTTCTATTTCTGTAAAAACAGATATTTGCTGTTGATGGTAATTTGGTATGATGGTGCATATCGTGACACTGCTGTATCAAAGACTTACTCTCACAAACTGGCAACACTTTCCATTCTCCATTTTCACAAAGTGCTGTGCCACGTCTGTTTTTGGCCTCATATCCAATGTTACATCTTATCCACAGTTTTTCCTTGTGCGCCACATATGAGACCTTTGTATAATTGGCATTGGGGATTTCTGGATCAAAGCAGGCTGACTTCTCTGGGGAAAAACAAATGGCTCATTGAAAATAATGTATAGGCAAAAATGTGTGCACATTGGTTGCATATCTTGATTGCAGATACCATTTGCTGGTACTGTTGTAAGGATTTTGTAGCAGTAAGAAACTGAGTGGCATGTTCACCACCAAAAAACAAAAGCCACCCACTTGGTTGTTCTCGCTATCTGTCTCTGCACAATCTTCTCACTCCCCGGCTAAGTGTAGCCATATATGGACTCCTATCACAGGGTCAACACACACAGTGAGGCTGATAGTCATGTTTGCTCAGTGTTTACTACTTTGGCGCCAGGTGTGTTTGATGGCTGCCTCTGTCCTGGCTTAAGTGCTGCACTACATAACTGCAATATTGATTAGTCTTAACACCTTTCTCTACAACAAAAGCACTGAAAAGATGACAGTGGGCCTAACAGGCATGCCCACAGTCAGACCGTGCCAGTAGGAGGAAGAGAAAAGTTGGGCTCACAACAGATCAGAGGCCGTCAGAGAAAAACCAGCGATGGTGCCATGGCTAGAGATGTCTGTGGCACGCAGAGAGCATCAGGGGCCTAGCAGAACATGACCACTGGCACGACTTACATGTTGGTCAGAATGAGCAGAGTAAAGATGTTGAGAAGAAGGGCTGTCTAAGATATCCGTAGGAGCTAGCGACATGAGGAAAGGCCATCGTAGTCTGGCCCCTTGTGTCTCTGTAGATCTTCTCACAGCTAAAACATGACAGATAAGCCAGGTCTAAGACAAACTTTTTTTTTCTTTAAACATTTTTTTCCCCTGCTACTTTTAGACTTTATTGAGAGGACAGATCACAGCAGGAAATTGGGAGTGAGCAGGAAGAGACACCCAGCAAACTGTTGGAGTCCAGACCGACATTTGCATAAACTGCCTCAAAACAGTTCCACAACCAATGTATGTAGCACAGCTTTTCCCAAATTTAGGAGTGTCGCGGCCCCCTTAAAAATCTGACAATCCCACACGGACCCCCAACAATGAAATTTTACTATATTCAAAAGTCTATGCCATGTTTTTTCCCCATACATTTCTCTAAAAAAGCATTACAAAAACATAAACTCTTGACTAAAAATTGCTTCAAAGTGATTTTTTTAAAAAGTATTTGTAATTAATTTCAAACTCATTTTCTTTTTATGTACTTGTAGACGACTTCTGGTGGCTCCCCTGCTGAACCTTTGTGGCCCACCAAGGGGCCCAGACCCCCCTTTGGAAACCTGAAATAGTAGATGTTACTTATGCCCATCAAATATCTCAGGAGCATGAGTGTCTTTCTCAGGAGGAGTGAGGATGTTCCCTGATGTCATTTCAGGGGCTACATACTGTGTCTTTCTTTTGCTTGAACACAAGACTGAAGAAAGCAGCTTGAGTAGTGGGCAGATGGGCCTTATCTGGCTTTTGAACCCCCTCCCCCCTCCCACTAAGCAGTTCAGAAATTGAGTAAAGTTGTTTAGTGTTTTCACTATTGTTTTCTACATCTGATGACTGATGACGTCCGATATAACAATGGCTTATTGAAAACCTTTGAAGTATTTGACAACTTCTCTAAGTGTTTATAAGTATTAGATATATATATACCTTACTCAAATAAATGTTACATAGTTTTGTTGCAGCTAACTGACTGCACACAAAAGTAAAAATACAGGTTCAACATCAACGTCCTGGACTTTGTCATTTATTGATTGTCACTTTAAAATGTCTCACCTATGCAGCGGGGCAGTTCTGACCAAGAACTGTTGCTAAAACACAGCACTGTGTTTTCACCATATACAGTGTAATTAGCTCTACACTGGTACATCAAATGTACTCGACTATGTTGAACAATATCTCCATTGTCTATTAATGGGGCCTCTCCGCATCTGTCAACTAAAAAAAGCACAATCACAAGTTGTACATGTGGAGACATAAAACTTGTGTGATCAATATAAAAGACATACTTGTTGTAAACAGAAGTTCCTCATCATTAGCAAATGATCCTATATGAAAAACACAATGGTCAGTGTCATTAGAAAACATAAATTAAGATATATTTAACTGTATACATGAGTATTTTATCATTCGGCTGTTCCCTTCACTTATTTGGAGCCACAGTTGCCACATTAAACCAGTTTCAGGTTTTTTATGCTGGATGCCCTTCCTGTCACAACCAGCCTCATAACTGTAACTGGAGTAGGTAACGTGGGTGAAGTGTCTTGCCCAAGGACACAACAGCTTTGGGGAAGGTTCAAACCACCAAAGGCTTAACCCACTGTGCCACTGTCACCCCTAACTGTGTACATGAGGATTAACAATAATAAAAAGGCCTGGGTTGTTTGATTTTCAAATACAGTTTTCACTAATATTAAGGTTTGACAGCAAATCACACTATACAGAGAATACTGGAAAAGAAAAAAACCTTTGATCAAAGCATTTTTCTGAAGGGCTGGATAAATGTACTTACCATTCAGTGTTCCAGCAAACCAAAGTAAAACAGCCATTACTACATGTTGTTCAAACATTGTTGAGAAAGATGACATCAGTTTACAGGATTTGTGCTGACAGGACATAGAGGCTACTGAACATGATTTGGTTTAATGTGGTCTTTTTATGTACAGGTCAATAAAATGGGCGGAGCTGGTTGTCTGTTTGTGGAGCACAATACTTTGCTCTCAAACACAAACGTACATTACTAATACCTCTAAAAATATACATCACTGTATGCCTTTAATGTAATTTAAAAAGTCACAAATTCTGTTTTTTCCTTGTGACAGTGTGAGGGAAGAGAATGTGGTAATGTAATTAATATTTACATTTTTAATTATTTATTTAAATGTTTAAACAGACTTGCTCCGGAGCCACTTTACAAATTTGTGAACAGACTACAAACCATCAGACCTACGAGAGCAGTGACATGTGGAGACTGTAAAGTTTCATTCTGTAAAACGTCTTTTGCTCAGACTGTTTTCTCTGTAAAAGGAGCAAATCTATGGAACTCTCTCCCTGCTCATATAAAGACTATCACTAAACTGTCTACCTTTAAGAAACCTTGGCTCATACAGCAACAACAGTGTGATCATGTATAAAGTGGGTGGTGTGGATGTCTGTGTGTGAGTGTATGTGTGGGTTGTGAGAGGGTCTGTGGGTGGGTGTAGGTTGATGGATGTTAATGTATGTATACATAGATACTTTATCTGTTTACTTGTTTGTTTTTTTTGACATTTCATTGGTTTCACTTTTAATCTTTATTATTAATTAAGTGTAATATTTCTGTATCTGTCAAAAGCCCTTCTAGGGACAGGTGTTGCGAATTAGCCTTGGCTATAAACACTGTGATACTGACATTGGATTACTTTGAGAAGATAATTTAGGTTTATTGTATCTGTCTCTATCAAATAAACTATAAATAAATAATATGGCCACAGCATGTTTCTTCTACAGCCATCAGGCATAACATTATGACCACTAACAGGTGAAGTGCATAGCACAGACGATGCCTTCATTGTGGCACCTGTTAGTGGGTGGGATTTATTAGGCAGCATCTGAACATTTTGTCTTCACATGGATGTGTGAGACGCAGAAATATGTTGTGAAATGTGTTAGTGTTATTTGAGCAAGTTTGACAAGGGCCAAATTGTGATGGTTAAATGACTGGGTCGGAGCATCTTCAAAACTGCAGCTCTTGTGGGTGTTCCTGGTCTGCAGTGGTTAGTATCTATCAAAAGTGGCCCAAGGAAGGAACTGTGATGAACCAGTAACAGGTGATACACATGGGACGACACACAGGGACATTCTGTTATGCCTGATCGATGTATGTCGTCTTTAAGTGATGTTTTCGTCATAGAAAAAAAAGGTGGGGTAATATTTAGGACTAAGAATCTGACTCAGGACAGAGGCAAAGCTGAGAAATAATTGTCACAAGGCAGTGCTATTAGGTCTTTACACTCTTTCTTCAGTGTTGTGGATAAAATATTTGAATGCAACACTGATGCTCAAAATGAAATCATAACAAACTGATGTGATACAATTTTATTGTTGCTATATGAACTTTCTTTCTGTGGGACGTCTGGTTTTCTTTCAGTGAGCAAAGCACCAATGGCTTCTTCACATTTCTACTTCTTTAACTGGACGTATCCACAGTTGTTCTAGAAACAAAGCACATTAATCCAGTTTATGATAGAAAATGAAACAATTATTTTCTATGAACACAAAAAAGCTGCTAAAATTATTCATTGGGTTACTTACATACTTATGTGTTATCGTATAGCAACCTACAAATAAAAAAAAAAAAAGATCAACCAGATGTCTCTAAAATAGTTCCTTAAGCAGCTGTGTTAATTTTAGTTTATTTTATATCCATCAGGTAGTTTAATAGTGTGACTATGAAATTATGATCCAGTAAACATCTTAGACCATCCGTTATATCAGTATAACTATAACATGTGTAAGATCTAATAACTTCTTCACATTTCTTCTTTGACCAGTCCCTTTCATCTGAATACTTACATTTAGTCAAACGTAGTTCATTGTCCTTGCACTCAGCCCGTGCAGTCGTCCATGTAGAGTCGAAACATGCCAAAGTCACTTTAGTTCCAGATATAACAAAGACACCACCAGTGTTTTCCAGATGATCATATCTAGAAGTGTCCAATGTACAGAAGTTGACTGCACACACACACACACACACACACAGTGAAAATACAGGTTTAACCTCTGTAATAAATCAATGTCCATTTATTAGCACATAAACAATCTGTACCTTCACATGTGGGCAGGTTGGACCACTGGCCATTGCTATAACACATCACTTTACTACTACCTCTTAGTTTGTAATAAACATTACATTCGTATGTCACAAACATATTACTTTCATCATAAGAAAATTCTCCATGGTTAATTAGAGGTGGGGTACCGCAATGGTCAACTGCACAAGAAAAAAGACAATATGTGATTAGAGAACTGAAATGATGACACAGTAACAGATGTCAGAAAGTCAGATGGAAGGAGAAGACAGTGTGGAGTGTGTAATGTGTAGGTGAAGTACTTGTAGTGAGCATAGGTTTGGCGTCTGAACCAGTGTTGATTGGAGGGGCTGTACTAGAGCTGATTGAAGGGGCTGAAAGACAGAATTCATGTTGTTTATTTTACCGCAAGATAGAAATAAAATACAGAGATAGAGCTCTCTGTACTCGTTGCACCTTTTTCATGGCATTATGAAAGAAACTGGACATCACAAAGTTGTAAATTCCACTGCAACACCAGCAAGGCAGCAGCTTTGTGATTTACTCATGTAAATAGTTAATAGAACTAGGTAGGATGTACTTGATTGCTGATCACTTACTGCATGAAGGAAGTGACTGCCACCGTCCAAAACTGCAGTAGGCCTTACTGTTTCTTCTCTCCAGGTCAAAACCATCCTGACAATTATACTCCACTTCTGCATCCTCAGGAAACAGTTCCTTGTAAACCTGGTTAACTATGACAGTGTTTGGGATCTGAGGAGGTGGCCCACACCACCTGTTCGTCTCTGTAAAAACAGATATTTGCTGTTGATGGTAATTTGGTATGATGGTGCATATCGTGACACTGCTGTATCAAAGACTTACTCTCACAAACTGGCAACACTTTCCATTCTCCATTTTCACAAAGTGCTGTGCCACGTCTGTTTTTGGCCTCATATCCAGTGTTACATCTTATCCACAATTTTTCCTTGTGTGCCACATATGAGACCTTTGTATAATTGGCATTGGGGATTTCTGGATCGAAGCAGGCTGACTTCTCTGAGAAATATATGCACCTTATTTCTTAATTCACATTATATCCATGAATAAAGCTCATATGCAGGTTTTGTGCATTAGACTACAAAAACCAAACTAGTGTGCAAATGCCACAGTGAGCATGCTTTGTGCGTCCACCAATCATCAGATACATTTAAAAACATGTAAGTAATTATTGATGTGGCTCTAAATATGAATCTTTAAACTGTGGTCAGTCAACTAGGCTTTATTTACAGTGATAAAAAGTCAGAAAAGAAATCCAGCCACAGGCAGTCACAAACCGAACTGGCACGAAGAGTACACACTCTTCGTGCCAGTCCCAAGCCTGGATATATGAAGAAGGTTAAAAGGTGCTATAAGCAGTATATATTTTTTATATTTCATAAAAAGTACCCACATGTCTCCCAATATATGAAGTAAAGATGTTTAAATCAAATATTAGGTTTACTGATAACACAAGTACAGCTGATTTATTTATAATGAAAAAAATATTTTACATATTGTTCAAGTTATTTATGTTTACATTTTTTGTTTTGGTTCTACACCCTTAATTGACTAACCCTAACCCTGATTGTTCAATCAGAAAAGCGGAAAGACTGGCAACCCAAAGACCATTGATTTAGACTGCAGTACCGTTTTCAAACCAGAGTGCATATGCTGCTTACAGTACCTTTAAATTGGAATGAGCATCTGGCATAAAAACATTTGCCAAATCAATGTGCAAATCACTGCATGGTATGAGGCAGATGATTTGCTGTGATGAAAAACACAAAGAACCCATCCAGAAAGTCAAAGGTCACAGGGACAAAATCAAAGGTGAATCCTAAAAAAAGGCCTAACAGTAGGTAGATTTTATCCAACTGTAAACTCTACGGTCTAATCAGAAAGATTTTTGATTATATGCTACAACAGTATTTCCAATTACATTCAGTATTTGATGCTTTCAGCACTGGCAGTTGCAATTCAAGCAATTCAAAATGGTGAAAATATCTCCAGTCATAGTTTTGTCACCCGGCTTTAACCTGGTCAAACCTTAAAGCATTATTTCAGTGGCATTGCAAATACCTCCATTGCATTTAATCACTAGCTATGTTTGCTCTGCACCCATATTAAATCAAAGCTTCATTTAAACATACTGGTGTTAGTCACTCATACTTACCTATACACTGTGGTTGTGCATCCCAGTGGCCGTTTTGACATGTAATTGTTGCCCACCAATTATTCTCCACTGGCTTATAACCCTCTTCACAAGCATAATGCAGCTGAGTGTCATGAGAGAAATTGCGCTGCTCAGAGACAAAGTAACCATTGGTGAGGACTGGAGTGGGGCAGTCTTGACTTTCTGCAGTATCTGTAACAGAGAGAAAGAGAATAAACAATACTAAACAAACACAGAAAATGGAATAAGTACAGTACTGTGCAAAAGCCTTGGACACGTGTTTAAGAAAGGCTATGAAATAAGACAGGTGTAATCAAGTACAAAAATGCAAAAGCAGAAAAATTAAAACTACTACTCAGAAAGCATAGACCTCTGCCAATGCACTGGTCCTATTTCGTAAAGGCAGAGACATAGTGTCCAGACCTGGACTCAAAATCGAAGATCTTCTGGTTCAGGCATAAGTGCTCTTTTCATTGAGCCATGAAACTCTTGAAGCTCATAATGGTAAAGAATCTACTAAAACAAATGATTTGTTCTTTAAGAGAGTTGAATGTAGTACAGTAACTTTAGTACACAATCACTTAAAACACTCCTGGATCTAAACAGTGATGTGGATACACACCAAAACTAATCATTTTGTCCTTTTGTCCATAAATACTATAACAAATTTCCAGTAAAAAAAATCTCTGCATTTATTTGAACACTCTTAGTTAATAGCATTTTCCCATCTCACTAAAACGTCTGCACAGAACTGTATATTAATGAAGACTTACCACTTAATACTGCACAAAGCCAGAGCGCAACAGCCCACAATCCAAGCAGTCTCAGACACATTTTGTTCCAAATACTGTTATAAAATATAAGAACAAAGCTAGGGTCCTATACTGATGTAAGACTGTTAATGATTGCTCAGAGCCTTTGCCCAAAAACAAGGGCAATCTCTCTAGTCTGTTATCACAATCGCACACAAACATGATTGTGATAACAGACAAGAGTCCACATTTCAAAATGAATTCCCGGACTCTTCTGTTTACAGGCAAGCATTTCGAAATAACAAACACAAATTGATTTGTACCTCTATCGTGGTCGGCAATTCAGCCCGGGTATCATTTTAATCATAATATACTCAAGCAAAAAAAAAAAATAATTACTAGGACCAACCACCCACAAAGTTCACACAATAATTGTTTGAGGCTTTATTGTCTATTTTCCATGAAAAGACTTAAAGCAGTACTTTGCATCATTTCGCTCCTATCATGACACCAACAAGGAACAACAGCTGAGAGGGCCATAGTCTGAGATGTGCCAATTTCAGAACTGATCTTTAGGAACAGACTGCATCACACCGAGCCAGAGCACAAAAGCTTTCTAAAAATTAACAAGTCACTGATGAGTCCAGTGCCCAGAGAGCTTTGGCTGGTTTTATAGTATGTACAATCGAACAAAATAAACCAACCTGAAAATAGATAGTGAAAAGTTTTTCATCACCATACAGTTCACAGTTTCCCTCTTGTCATGATGATGTCTAATCTCATTTACACTTAAACACGTAGTATATAAAACATTTTGGTATTTTTAATTACATGAAAAAAATACAAAACACAAACTCCTAAATCTTGCACATTGAATTAGAAGTTTTAGAGAATATGTTTGAGGAAGTTGTCACTGTGCCTCTTGTTCAACTGGGATCATGTTGGAAGAAAAGCCTGGATGGAAAGTCACTGCGGGATGTGGACTGACAAGCGTTGAATTCAAACAATTCATGAGGGACGTTTGAGGTGTGGGTTTAGAACCTGAGGTGAGATTTGTGTTTCACCATGTATCTGTAAGGAAAAAATGATTGGTGAGTAAAAGCATCTTCTAACAACACTCAAATAACGTACTGTATGAGAGGAGTAGTACCTGTCAAGGGTTTCCCAAAAGCGCAGGAAGACCGGTCGGTCCAGATGACGCCTGTGGCGACTCAACTCCAGTACAGCCACATCCCACTTCTGCACATTTGGGTCTGTCTTGGCCTCGTCATATTTTAAATGAAAAGCTCGAACTAAAGAATAACACAAACTTTAATTATTTTGGCCCTAACAGAAGTTATTTACAGTAAATTATCATTTCATTCAACTTGGTTTTGAAATGCTTGTTACACACTTTTGGCAAAAATGTCCACAGGAGATCCATCAGGCAGGAGCCAGGGCCAGCCCTTGAACTGCCAGGCAGGACCTTGCACGAAGACGGCCACAACTCGATCCCTGTAAAAAGACATCACCTGCTTACACCACTATATTCCCAGAGGTAGTAATAGACCTAACTACAAATAGTACAGTTGCCACAAAAAGTATGTGAACCGTTTGGAATTTCTTGGATGTTTGCATGATTTGGTCATAAAATGTAACCCGATCTTTATCTAAGTCATACACAGTCTGCTTAAGCTAATGCTGCAAAAAAATTATATTTGTTCGCATATTTGTCATTGGATATTTATTTCATCATTTGCAGTGTAGGGTGGAAAAGTATGTGAATCCCTACGCTAATGATTTCTTCAAGAGCTAATTGGAGTTAGGTGTTAGCCAACCTGGAGTCCAAGCAATGTGAGAAGATTGGAGGTGTGGCTTAAAGTGGCCCTGCCCAATAAAAAACACACCCCAGTTTTGAATTTGCTATTCTGAAGAAACAATACTTGATATGAACCTTGCCATGTACAAAAGAGCTCCCAGAAGACCTACGAGTAAGAACTGTTGACTTGCATAAAGCTGGAAAGGGTTACAAAAGTATCTCTAAAAGCCTTGACGTTCATGAGTCCACAGAACAGATTGTCTGCAAATGGGGAAAGTGCAGCACTGCTGCTACTCTAGGAGTGGTCGTCCTGTGAAAATGACTCCAAGAGCACAGCGCAGAAAGCTCAATGAGGTGAAGAAGAATCCTAGAGTGTCAACTACAGAAATCTCTGGCACAAGCCAACATCTTTGTTGACAAATCTAAAAAGAGTAAAACATTAAACAAGAATGGACATGGGAGGACACCACAGAGGAAGCCAGTGATGTCCAAAAAAATATCACCACATGTTTAAAATTTGCAAAAGTGCACCTAGATGTTCCATTGCACTACTAGCAAAATATTCTGTGGACAGATGAAACCAAAATTGACTTATTTGGAAGGAACACACAATGCTCACACAATGCTCACACATCCTCACTGTGAAGTGTGGTTGAGGGGGCATCATAGTTTGGGGCTGCTTGGCTGCCTCAGGGCCTTGGACGGACTGCTATCATCAACAGCAAAATTAATTCTCAAGTTTATCAAAACATTTTGCAGGAAAACTTAAGACCACCTGTCCACCAACTGAAGCTCAGCAGAGGATGAGCGATGCAACAGGACACGGACTCAAAACATAGAAGCAAATCAACAACAGAATGGCTTCAAGAGAAGAAAATACACAGGTCTTCTGGAGTGGCCCAGTCAGAATCCTAACCTCAATCCAATTGAGATGCTGTGGCATGACCTCAGAACAGCGATTAACACCAGACATCCCAAAATTATTTCTGAACCTAAACAGTTTTGTAAAAAGGAATGTTCCAAAATTCCTCCTGAGAGTTGTGCAGGTCTGATCTTCACAACAGAAAACATTTGGTTGAGGTTATTTCTGCCACACAACCAGTTATTAAATCCAAAGGTTCACATACTTTTTCCATCTTGCACAGTGAATGTTTACATAAATATTCAATAAACAGATTAAAAAAAATGTTTTTTTTTCCAGCATTAGTTTAAGCAGACTGTGTTTGTCTATTGTTGTGAGTTAGATGAAGATCAGATTACATTTTTATGACCAAATCATGCAAAAAAAAAAAAAAAGGAATTTTAAAGGGTTCAGAAACTGTTTGTGACAACTGTATATTATGCAAAAACAAGTTGTAATTTAAAATAAAGTAGACTTTCTAACCAATCTTGTGGCGCCAGTTTGAGTGGCTGATCAATGACTCTGTAGGGAACAGTGACACTCAGTGTTGTGCCTCCCGGCTGGATCTGGTCTTTGCGCCTTTGGAGCAGAACCTCATTGTCTCGGGGGATGCCCTGCTTCTTCTTCTCCTCTGACGTCACAAACCTGGTTTTATAAAAAAGACAATATTTGAAAGGTGTGCCCATGACAGAAGACTATGCTAATACATTCATATATTTGGCAAAAAAAACAATACAGTAGTTTTGGCTGACCAACTATTAATTCACTGCAACAAGTGCTGATTATTTTACTGTGTAAAAAAACACAAGTACATTAAAATTCAAATTAAAATACTTACTTCAAATCCTGGAGGAGGTCTTTAGCATTGAGCATAGTTATGAGAGACGTGGTGGCTGCAGGGATAATGATGATGGGTGTGCGGGAGCCTAACAAAAAAAATACAAAACAATAAATTAGATATAATGCTGCTTAGTGTATAAGTTATGCTCAGAACAGCAAGGAAAACACAGATGTTCAATAAATTATTGTCATTACCTTTTTTCTGGTTTGGGGGAGGTCTGGCTTGTGACACTGTAATGACAATTATATTTATTAAAAAATGAAATGAACAAGCACATTAAATTAAAGCCTTTAGCGTCATAAAAATCTATTAGATATATCTGTTTTTCATTATTTATCATTTTGTAAAGATAAATATGCTGCATCTATGCATGTAGTATTATCTCATGGCATGCGTTTAAAATTTCAAAAGACCAGAGGCTCAGCTTCTGTCTGTGTTTGCTGCTGATAGACACAGATGTGTGTTGTTGCTTCTCTCAGTAACATGTCTCAAATAAAATATTTAGTGTTCCAATGGCAGTGTTTCCCTCAGAAAATGTGTCTGTGAAGCCGGTAGCTAACTCATAGTGCCTCCAAATTGTGAATCTACAAATTAATGTCACTCATAACCTTACTTAGAACTCCTAAATGCCACAAAAATGATTTAATAAACACTGCATCATAAAAGCAATAAAATTGGGTTTTATGGGGAATTAACTAAATGTATATTACTTTACACAGCTTATATTAAATGGGTGTCAAGGTGATGAGTGCTTATAGCCAAAGTGGCCACCTTAACTAGCAAATGCTGGGGGAAACACGGGATGGTGTGATCATGAGTCACAGCGTCACTTGTTGCATTTTCAAATGTATGGGTTATGGTTTATTCCACAGGCAAATCTCAAAAGAACAATGTATATGGAGGAGTATCAAGGACAAAGGATTCCTTTTAAGTCTTTTTCAATCCAATTAACTTTTGTGCTAATGTATTTATATAGTTGTTATAGTGGTCGAGTACTTGTAGTTTATATATGTGCACACATGTTCGTGGATTGTAAGCCAACCTGGGCGAGGGACAGGCTGCATAGCTGGCGTCTGGGCTTTCCGCGCAGAGGCTCCTTCCTGATAAGAAAAAAAAAATAAATATCAGGGGAAAAAAAGAAGAGGCCCTAACGTGGACTGATGAACACTATCTCTCCTCACATCCCAGAGGCCTCAGGGCAGAGTCTATCAGCAGCACTGCAGTAGCATTGTCAATGACATGTTATCTGCAGCACAGCAGCCCAACCGGCTGTGCTACATTTAGTGACAGACAAACTGCAACAAAGCAAGATCCGAAACCCATACATATTCAACCAGACAATGGGCATGTTTCTACAACAATGAAAAATGTTAAGTTTCACCTTTCTTGATGAAAACAGCAAACAAGCAAAATGTAGTATTTCTGTTATTGTGGTAAGCAGCCTGAATGAATCCACAATAGCAACACAATAGCACATTGCAACAATCATTTTGAACAGGTCTAATCAGATCTTCTCCTCTCCTTGCATGCGGCAGAGAAACGGATTGAACTGGACATGGACTGGACTTAAAAAGTGAGATGTTGCACATTAGGCTCCTAAATGCTTGTATTGTCATGCAGCTTCAGACACTATTAAACTTTAAGGCTGAAAGTATGCAAATAAAATGGAATATCTTTCAATCAAGCTAAATAATCAAGCCATAAGTGGGTAATCTGTGGATGTGGCAACACCTTCCCTATTCCAGGAGCAGAGCGAGATATGCCTCATTGCTCCTTCTGGCAAGTGGGAGTGAATACAAATAGGTCAGTTCCCAGCCCCCTCCCCTGTACCAGAGCAGGCAGCAACAGCAGCAGCGGCGGCGTGACGTGGTAGGAGTGCGCACTGCCACAAAGCCCGAGCTGCTTTTCAACTAGCTACATCCTCTCCATCTTCTCTCCTCCCCCACTCCCTCACACTCACTCGCCCTGATGCAGAAAACACTGTCTGCACTGAAGCGAGCATGTGGGGCGGCTGAATGAGAAGGGCGAAAATGGAAACAGCACCAAAACTCAAATGGTGGAAGGGGGAGTTGACGTGAAAAGCTTGTGCATCGACAATGAGGAGATCGCAAAGATTGGCAGAAAAGCTGAAGACCCTAATATTCAAAGCTGGATCATTCGCAGCCCAGTTATGATTTACGGGGGAATGACCACTGGAATACTGGAATACCGCTTCATTTTTCCTTCAGCCAGATGCAGCAGCAAGCAGTTAGAATTAATTACTGGAGACAACGTGCCCCGTCAAACATGCAAATACAGCTCTGCACAGGTTCATTTGTGCCAACAACTAGGCAAGGTATCCTGTCAAACTGACTGTCAGTAACCAGCCGTTACAGAGGAAATAGCTGTAGTATAGAGCGTCATTAGCCAGACTAAAGGGAAGCAACAAATGTGTGAAGCTCAGTCCAACCAGAGTAAAATACTTGGATTAAAACAGGTGAGTTTTGAGCCAAGAAAGCACTAATATGCCTGACAATGAGCAGAACTGGTCATATGCCTCCGTTTATGATGCATTAGATGTAGACAGTGTGCCTTTTTCATTCGCACAGCAGCTAACAAGCTTCATGTCAGTGCTTCAGTGAGGTCTGACAAACTGCTCTTTGTATTGATGGGGTCCTTCAAGAGGGTAGAGTGTAACTCAGTAAATAAGTGAAAGAACACACTCCTCTTGAGGGTGAAAGCCTGACAAATGTACTACAGCATATATCAAGCATTTTTATTGGCTAAACTTTGGTTTACAGGCCCCACTAGAATCAAACAGTATGTTAAGCCAGCAAAAAAGTCAAGTGTTTTTTTTACCATTAAAAGGCAGTAAAACTTTAGCCTTGGCAACACCACAGAGTCACTGCTAGTTTTTAACTAAATGAATGTTCAATTGTAGCAATTGTATTTTTGCCACTTTTTAAGAATACATTTTCTCATTCTTGCAGGCCATCACTGGAGGTTTACTAACAGCTGTGGCAGTGCGTGATTCATCAGTGACACAGGTCTAAACCCACATTGTATGTTAACAGACTGAAATACAGGGCCAGCTGTTCTGCTGCTAAAGCCATGCAGTGGAGACGCAGACACTGCTGCACACATGCTGCTAAACTTCTCTATCTTCTTTCCCTGTTGGGCTTATTGGTCTTTCTAGTCCACCAGGTGTGGCTGCCGCAGCTCATAGGTATGCCATGGTGGAGGGGCCATCCTGTAGTGTATGGAGGTGAACAGCTTCAGTCAACCAAAGCCAAGTCCAACATGAGTTCCAAACGTTCCACATGGCGCTTTGTTATAGTCCCTCAGTCGACCTTTAAAGTGGATACTAACTCCTCACAAGAGAACCTGGGCATTTCCTCTCTTCAGGAAGAACCAGGTCTGGACTCTCTGACGGCTAACACCACTCAAACTGAGCAAGAAGAAGCATTAACAGATGGGCCTTTTGCTTACATCATCAATGAGCAGGACAAATGTTCAGAGGTGACACCATTTTTGGTGTTGCTAATAGCTACTGAGGCTCGCCAGGTAGAGGCAAGAAATGCCATACGGCAGACATGGGGAAATGAGACTATTGCTCCTGCTTTGGGCTTCATACGCTTGTTTTTATTGGGAAAAACAGAAGGTGAGCTGGGACTTGTACAGCAAAAGATGCTGGAATCAGAGAGTCAGAAGCATCATGATATCATTCAACAGGACTTTCTAGATTCCTACAAAAACCTTACAGTAAAAACAATGATGGGAATAAACTGGGTGGCACAGTATTGCCCACAAGCTGCATATGTGATGAAGACGGACAGTGACATGTTCGTCAATACCGAGTACCTCATACAGAAGTTGCTCAGGCCAGACCTGAAGCATAGAAAAAACTACTTTACTGGCAATAACATGAGAGGTTTTGCACCCAACCGAAATAAAAACAGTAAATGGTACATGCCGCCAGAATCCTACCCAGGAAACAAGTACCCCACCTTCTGTTCAGGGACGGGCTATGTATTCTCTGGAGATTTAGCAAGAAAGGTCTACAGAGTATCTCTAAACATCCGTTATCTGCATCTCGAAGATGTGTATGTGGGTGTCTGCCTGGCTCAACTCGGCATTGAACCGACACCACCACCCAATGAGTTCCTATTCAACCACTGGAGAGTGTCCTACTCAAGCTGCAAGTACAGCCATCTGATAACATCACATGGGTTTCACCCCAATGAGCTACTGAAATACTGGCACCATCTGCAAAGCAACAAACACAATGCCTGCATCAATGCCTTGAAGGAAAGAATGAGCCGGACACACTCTAATAGAATGCACTGAGACAAACTGGACCCAGGACGCAGCAACAGTAGACTGTTACAAAAGCATCACCAAACAACGGAGCACACAGATGTATTTAACAAGACTTAGACAAGTTTAAAGGCCTGTTGCTGGAACAAGGTTTCAGGTTGGGTGAACTCTTTCTCCAGAAAGATATTTAGTTTAGACCAGTGTAAATTGTCATGGTAAGTTACACCACACAGCTAATCTGGAGCAGGTTTAGTTCTTGCTCAAGAGACCTGAGAAACCATAAAGGACAAGTTAGCTATGAGCCAAACGACATCACTCAACCTTTTGTTCTGTGGCTCAATTTTATTTTGGGACTACAAAGAAACTTATTAAACCTTGCACAAGATCAATAAGTGGACATTATCGCAGTAAAATGTTTTTATAATTTATTTTTTGCTGCCAATTTCTCTTCCATCGTTTGCTAAAAAAAGAATGTGTCATACCAATTAAAATATTTTGTTTCAATATTCAAGTAAATATTAAAAGTTCTTACAATAAAATATTTACTTTTACTTTCCCTTATATTTAGGGAAATAGTAGGAAATGTGTGGTTGAGTATTTAAATCAAAATTAAATATCTTCATTTTGAGTCTATATAAATTACTATTATTTTACTCCTCCTGACTTTTGGCTATAATCTTGTTACTTCCTGTTCCTGGGCTGAGGCATAGTCCTGCCTCCTTTCCTCCAGACTGAATGCTATTGGCTGTTCGCTGCCTGATCTGTACCAGCAGAGTTGCAGTAATCACTGAGTCAGGGTTTAACTCTGAGTTGAAACAGATAGTTTCCAACAAAATAAATATTAAATTGTAGCATGCAAACATACACAATTTTTTGTAAGAATACACAAATGTGTCTAAATAATTATACAGTGTAATACTAGCACACACATATCAGCGTCAAACTACAGTCAGTATATTTTAATTTTAAATAGGTAGTGGTTGTGTTGCTATTTCAAAGTGGAGGCAGGACCTTCTCTTGTATTTATAATAACACAACACATAAAGAAAAAGATATATATAGAATGATGCAATGTGTTCAATGAAATACTCAGCAAGAAACAGCCAGATAATGTGAGAAATCTGTGATCAATAATTATTGTCACTACTACAGTCTGAAATGTAAAAATGAAAATAAAAACATTCATGCTTTGTTATGTTCATATCCAATGTTTTTGTTAGCAGTGTAAAATATTAAACACAAAAAAAGGTTAGACTTACCGTAACTGACTTCAGGGTCATGCCATGGTAAGTACCCATGGTATCAATTTTAAAGCCCTCCGTTTCTAAATAAGGAAGATGCATTACTCAAAAAACAAAGGCAGGTAGGAAAGCAACAATTAATAAGACCCGTAGTATTTTGTTTCACCAAACATAACTTAATAAAAGAAAGTAACACTAACCTTCTTTTCCTTTGAATCGTTCCTGATCGTATCTGTTGTAGGCCGCTGGGACCGGCTGCTTATTCCTAATGGATGGATCCTAAAATTGAGGCCATTAATAGAACATTAATTAGATTATTTAATAACTCAAATCAATACATATAAACTAAAGTTGCCAAATTAAATCAAATGTAATTGTAAGCAAATTAATTTTTACAATAGTTTTATAAAGATAACAGAAATAGCTCCCACCACTTGAGGAGCATTTGGTGCTGGTCTCTGCTCTGGAGCACGACCTTCTTCTCTGGCTTTGACTGACTGAAGAATGGCAAAGATGTTCTTGGAGAAATTCTGAAGTTTAGAATACAAGTGTTAAAATTGTATAGTAAAACTTAATCAAGGTTGTTCTTTAAATGTCCTAAAACCTTTCTTTTGCAGTTTGATTCAAATTTACTGATATTAAGCTTTAACATTGTTCTTATCCGAGTTCTTTTAGCAGAAAGAAGGCCTGTCATTCCATGTCTGAAGCAGGTGAAATAGTGAAATATTTCCACAAAAGGCAGATCCAGAAGAAAAAAAGCTGTTGACGTTGAAGGCTTCTTGCTGCCATCTGGTGGTTAAACTTGCATTTAGACTAATGTTTAGACTTTTTCCTATCATATTCCTACTATATATATTATTGCAGTGTTGTGATGACGTATCACCGAATTATACTATATATAAGTTACGTAGCTAAACACAAACCTTGCCAGTGCTCTGTAGAATGGTTGTCCTGGTCCTCCAGACCCTCTCTCTGCTGACTATATCTCTTGTGACATCCACCTCTGCGTCCACAAAGCTCCTCTGCTTGAGGGTTATGTCATCATCCAGATCAGTTTTGATGGTGGAGCGTTTCTTGGCCATGATCTTGGCCTTGATGGCTGCAATTTTCTCCACAGACATTGCCTCAGACAGTGATCTGGAAAACAGTATTGGATATTTCAAATGTTCATCATATGTTTATTTTGATTAGTGACCATACCTGATTTGGTCTGTCTGTACAATGCCTTCTTTGTGGCCCTCAAGACGAGCTGCCAAACGCTCCTTATCCAGACGCACTCGTTCCTCATCCTTAGATGACATAATTGTGCACAAAGTAAGAAAGCAAATATAATACAATATTTTTTCTCATTTCACAGCTATCAAAAACACTCATTGTAATATTACAACAATATTTAATCCAGGAAGAAAAGACAAGTGTAATTAATTATTAATTGCTAAATGACCAAAATGTTGGCCAATTATAAAAACTAATTACAATAGGTTTTAGACTCTACCTCAATTCTTGGTTTTTTGGCTTCAGCAGACACTTCATCTGCAGCTCTTTTGACTACAGGAAAAAAAAAACATTTCATAGTAGTTTTGCAAATAATTTTGTTAAGCGACAGTAGCTCAGTTGGTAGAGCCGCTTGTCCAATAACCAGAAGGTTGACGGTTCAAACCCCACTCCCACCGTTGCATACTGTCGTTGTGTCCTTGGGCAAGACACTTAACCCACCTTGCCTCCGGTGTCTGCGCACACTGGTGTATGAATGTGAGTGTGAATGGGTGAACTTGATGTAAAGCGCTTTGAGTGCCCATGAAGGTGGAAAAGCGCTATATAAAAATGTGACCATTACCATTTAAGCAGAAAGTTTATGTATAATTAAATATCTTATGTGTCAATTTTCAAACTGTTACCAGAAATAAAAAAGAAACATTTCTAGTTCAATTCTTTTTGTCTCTGTGTACTTCTTAGACAGCACAGTCATTTGGCCTCCTTATGTGTCCTCATTAACATACACAAAAAACATATAAGATCAATAAATCTTCAAATAGCACTGATGTAACTGAATTTCATTTTCATTTTTCCGGTAGTCTCACAAGCATATGTTACAATGGTTATCATTCCGTAACAGTATACGAGTACTTCCCCTTTAAAATGTTGGAAATATGTTGTCCCTTACCTTGTGTTGGCCTTTGCAAACCAATTTCTATAGGTGCACTTCTGTCAATACTTGTAGATGTAGCTGGAAAAGATCAGTTTCAATATTACTTTTTTTTTTAAACATACGCAAACATATTACCATCTTGACACCAGGATCTATCTGTTGCTTTATTTTTGTAATAATTCCCTATATTATTGCATGTTATTATAAATTTATGTCAAATTATTTACGGTATTTCATGGTTCAGAACTGTGCCAGACTGTAAAGTCGTGCACTGATAATATAATGCTGCCCATGCACTGTATATAATAATCTTTGAACAAATACGGTTATTAACCAAATAAAGCGCACATGGGTAAGGGAGGTAACATAAGTCAGTATGACCTATCCCATTACTTGAGGCCCCACATACACTGGGTATTCTAATAAAAATAATAAGTGAAAACCCGCTAAAAAAATAACTTTAGTTAGAAAAAACACGTAAAATTAAATGCTACTTACAGCTCTCGCCATTGAGATAGGACAGTAAGCCCTTTCTGTCAGGTCGTCTGACAACAGGAATGTTCTCTGTCTATAACAGTGGTCATATAGTCAGTGGTAATTACATAGGCTTAAGCTTGTGGTACTGTATATATCAGACACACTTAAAATGGTATATAGAACTTACTGCGGCTCTCCGCACATAGGACGGGTGAGGAAGATGCACATTGTTGAGTAAGAATAAGATGGAGTCCAAAGTATAATACTCTTTAGGTTGTCCCTCTTTGCCGGTTCTATGAAATAAATAAAAAAAGATAGAAGTGCTTTTAATATTTCTAGCATAACAAATTATAGCCTATTTCCAGTACTGCACATAAAACAACAACGTGAACTGGTTCGACGTTACTTCAAATCACAAAAAACTGTGAGATGTCATTAAAAAATCCTGTTTTTATTTTGCTAGAGAATGGTTAGAGTTTCAAAAGCATTTAGCTCGGAGCCCCGACACCAAGGCAGTTCAACATATTCGTACCTTCAGTGATAGCGGTATAGAGCCAAGTAACGTTAACTTTCTGATCCGACTGTAACACAAGTATCAAACAATAAACACCCGCGTTTGCATATCGGCCCGAGTAAGTAGTGCATATAGGTGTGTAAATCATAGTATCTAAAGTAAATAATTCACAAAAAGACTGAACTGACTGAAGTTTAACTACGCAGAGTTGTTTGGCTGATGTAGCATCTACGCTAGCGTCTCCAGTGCAGCCTGAGCCATGGCGAGGCCTACAAAACAAAACAACTCCTCAATATATAAGCATTCGACTCACCCCCAGATTATGTAGTTAGTCTTGACATTTTTCGGCCAAGAAAATTCTCCAAATATAACTTCATCTCCTTTAGCGACGATTTCCTTTTTCTGGATGTTATACTGACGGAGAACGCTCAACACGTCCGCCATCTTCACTTGTCTTGTAGTGTGTTTGTGAGGCCCCCAGTTAACAACACGGTATGCCCTCAGCGGTGCCTGTCTGTTTTTCAATAAGGCCCTTGAATGTTTATTAAAATTTAAATTATAAAATTGAATTCTTTCACTCACATTTCCTCACCAACTCACAGCGCCTTCTCACAAGATCCACAGGGCACCACTGAAAAAGTGGGACATTGTTTTAACAGGCCCATGTGGGACTGGGGACGGGATAAATGCCTTAATGGTTATGCAGTACAACCAGAAGTATCAATCCCGGAGGAATTATGGCAGCAGGGATATTGTGCTTTATATTTTTAAACCAATTTTGTTTACAATCACTAATTCACCACTAAATCACCAACTGAGAAAGCCTCTTAGATAAGAGGTGAAACGTCTTTGATTTGAGAAATCCAATCCAGATGACTGCTTTTTTTTTTTTTTACTTTGTTGCGATGCAATTACCCTGGACGAGTGAGAGTCTTCACAGACACTACTAATCACTACTTAACGGCCAACAAGAAATACTATGTTACACTCTTTTGAACAGAAACTGAAAAAAAGCTTTTTATTTACTTAAACATTTTGTATAATGTCATTTTACTACAAAATACAAACAGCTACGAGGAGTCAGTGGAAACAGAGCTTTTTATTTATTTGTTTATTTTATTTTTTGATAAATGAATGAGCGCAGACTGGATGTAGAGGGTTTGTTGAATGGTTAGTGCTTCCTGGAGTAGGCAGGGGTTTGTGGGAGATGTGGGGCTTCGTGGAACTGACAAAAAACAAAAAATACAGAAAAAAATAAAACTTGTGTGCTGGAAAATTCTTTAAGAAAATTACTTAAGCAGTGTGCTATAATGGATCCAACTTAAAAGAACTCAAGCTGTTTTTGGATGAATAATGAGCACAAATCCTGATTTTATATATAGTACAAAGCTCATAAAAACGTAACCCTAAAAGACTTGGAATTCCTTCTGAAAGTGGTTCTATAAAGTAGAGTTCAGGGTGTGAATAATATTTCTATTAATATTAATTAATATTTATTATTTGTTTCCAAATAAATATATTAAAATCAATATATTAAAAAATATTCTGCATCTCTATAGTTGTTGGCATGTGATGTAAAGTGACTGACATAAACCTCAGAATGATCCATTTAATGCCTGGTTGTAAGGCAACAATAAAGTAAAAATGCTAAAAAGATAAATACTTTTGCAAGACATTGTACTTTCTACTACTCCACTGTAACATAAAAAGTCATTACAGGTTGCACAGCTGCAGGTGCTTTATTAAGTATAATAGCAATAGCAACTACAGTAAAGTACAGTTGGCAGTAACAGTAATTGGCAGAACAGTAACAGACAATTGGCATGAAGCCTACATGATGGTAAAATGACTATCAAACCTCATAATACATGCCATTCTATTTCAACAAAGTACTTTCATTTTACAAAATTATTCAAATGTGCCATTGCATTTGACCTTCTAACCGCAATCAAATTTAACAATAAAAATAAAACAGTCACTTTGAAGGATGAGAAAAACAAGGGGTTTATTAACTAACATAAATAAAGTAACAAATTTACTAATAAAATAGTAATAATGGTATTGCTGACCAAGAAAAAATTCAAATGTATAATAAACTGGTATAAGGGGCAGTATGTAAACAAATACATGTGTCCTTGTGGATATGCTATGGAACATTTGGGAAAACATAATCCTAAAAAATGCACTTGGTAAAAAATTATACATTTGTGCGTCTACTTTTGGTGCTCCAATTTAGTTATATGCAACAAAATATTACTCAATATAATGAACAATGCATTGACCGACATTATTGTACAAACACATACTAGAGACACTTTAAACTACAGTCCATTACCTTAAATAAAACATACCATAAGCTTCTCACAGTGCTGCTCTTGCATAATTGAGGTTTTCCTACAAAGTAGGGCTTCAGAATAGTTTATAAAAGCAGTTTAGCATTTCATGGACTAAATGTATGCCATAGGCCAAAACTCTCATTGGAGTTAGAAATAATGTTTTCTGTTAGAAAAAATATGAAACTAACATTTCAGTTGTTATCCAGCCTGCTGGAAACTGTCAATGTAACATAATAGAAAAAGAGTAATTGGTTTTGTTTACTGAACTTCACACTCTATATTTGAAGAGGGCCATTTTGGTCCACTTTGTGCATTTGTTTTCTCTAAATTAAACACTCACAATATTATACTAAATTAAACCCTGGGCTAAGTTACGAATTAGTGTTATTGCTCCATTGTCAAAGCCACAGATGCTGAGTACACCTCTGTCTGGCGTGTCAGCGATAGCATGTCCACTGGATGTCAGCCCACACATCACAAACTTGGAGAACGTCCCAATTGTCTGTTATGAAAACAAAAACCATGAAAAGTAATGAATTATATTTTAGTTTATCAAAGCAAAATATTCTGATGTCCTGATATGCATTCACTCACTGAAATGCAAAGAGTTATAAAAGACTGTTGTTGACTTTGTTGACTTAAACTGTTTTCTACTCCATCAATGCTGTTGATAACTTGTACGGGGTACACAAAATTAGAGTATATTGTAATGCACATTTAGCTTTCTATTTTTCTATTATTGCACAGTACTCAGAGCCCAGAAATGATATGACAAGTTTAGGGTTTTTGTATTGTGTAAGTTTAACTGATGATGGTAAATGGCAAAACATACCTGTCTGTGCTTTTTCAGAGCCTCCACTGGACTAGCATTAAAAGCCCAAATTGGGTTGTTGGTTAAAATAACAAAGACATCTACAGCTTTTCCATTTTCTGTGGCCCATGCCATTGGAAGGGTGCAGTCTGTACTCTGACTGGGGGTCTGAAACAAGGTCAGAGGTTGAAAGTCAGCAACAAAAAATTACAGTTAAATTTAGATACCCAAGTATCAGAAATACACTTTTTAATTTGATTAATAATTAAAAGCTTTACCTTTACCAATTCAGCTGTTACTTGCTCCAGTGTCATGCCCGCTGTCACAGAGCATGGTATCAAAGATCCACCAGAGTAGGCCAGCACTTGCGTGTTTGCCTCTGTTGTGGCAAAAACCTGACATATTTAAAAAAAAAAAAAAAAACGCACAATTTACTTTGTTTTTCCTTCACTCTGCACATATGTAATGTAATACAAAGATACAAAGATGATAGTCAAACAGAAAAATATTTTACCCATTTACAGACTTTGTAACAGAAAAATTCACTTGACATATATAAAACAAGAGCTTGTACCATGGTAATTGCAGCAGCAGCAACTGCAGTGCTCACTGATGTCCCTGGGACAATGCTGCTTAGAGATGTGCTTATGTCCACTGCAACTACAAAGTTTTTATCCATAGGCTCCAAACACTAAAAAATAAACCAATTTAAGCAAAATTGTGGCAGTTCATGTCCACAAAGTAATTTATTTGTCAAATATACAAATAAAAAAAGTAAATGTTACCATAAAACTTTTATAAAAAGCAGAGTCCATGGCCTGGATGATATTGCTGTCTGGTTCCCATTTTGTTTTACCTTGATAACCCTGTCCTTTTTTATAATTTTCTAAAGCCACAAGAATACTGAAAGGATGAATCTTGCCCTGTTGACAAAAACACAGAACACAAATTCAGCATAGACCAGTGATGCTTTATAATAAGTACCACCTCGCAAAATGTTTTACCTTCTGACAACTACTCTTCTTCATTAATTATAGGAAAAAAAATGTTCTTGATGTAGAGACCACTGAAGTAACTCAATATTTGTACTGCATTTAAATGACTCTAACAAGGACTACAGTATACAACTGTAGGTGTAGGCTCACAGTTGAACCAAAATCACAAGAAGTACAACTCAAGGAAACAAGAGTACAACAATGGCACTTATACTGCAGTTCGAGAACTACTGGCAATGACACAAAGTATCACTTAATAGAGAAACATTATAAGACTTACTTTCTTAAGTGTGGAGTCATTTTGGATTCTGTCACATACAGCCTGTGTGTCGGAACTTCCTGGCTCAAGGATTTTTTTGGCTGTCATTTTTCCTAAACTTTTCATCAGTGACTGAAAAGGCATTTCCTTTAACAAAGCTTTCCATACCTGGAATCAAACCAGCAGATCATAACTGCCAGAGAAGAAAACCAAACAGCCATATAAAAACAAAAATGCTGTTAGTAAACTCATTTTTCCCCACATTGCTTTCCATAAAAAAATCATTGCAATCATATTGTAATAAAATCGTATGTGGCATTTACATAGCACTTTTTCTACCTCAAAGTGCTTTCTATCAATCTTCAATCCATCTATTCTCACAAATACTCATTTAGATACCAACATGCACTTCAGGAGAAGCAGCACTGACTCATTGAGCTGCTCTCCTGAGCCACGAGTCTGTTAGCAATCAACTTTATTACAATTTGTGTTACAAACAAGCCCCCCCCCCTCCCCAAAAAAAAAAAAAAAAATAATTAATACACGTACATTTTTGGACTTCAAGTGGTCTGTCAGCAGTTGTTCCCTCTCTAGTGAGTGTTCTTCAATCAAATTTATGACCTCGGTTTCGTCACAGGTGTGCTTGACCTTCTCCACCACCTCCAGATAGGAAAGCACCTTCAGAACCTCTTCAGAGTTATCCTTTTCAGCATATTCAGCTTGAACTTCTTTCCACCCTTTCATTATATATTTACAAACCAAAGCTATAGCTAAAAAAAGAAATACAACACAATACAGTATGCCTTTGTGTTATGCATAATTAGACTAAATAATCAAAACTTTGTGTGACTAAAACCCTGTACACTCACCCTCATTAGCTGGCTTGGCATGTGATAGCTTAAGCAGATCCTGATGGGACCATCCATTTCTCTGTTTACATTTGGCCACAGACACAGCCAGATTCAAGGCATTTTGTCCATTGTACCAGTCAGACACTGCTTTTCGCAGGGCACGTCCCCATATTCCACATTTCATGTCCGCCTTAAGTTCCTTCTTGTATTGAATGAAAGCAAACAAATGGACTGGTTCCTGGCAAACATCCTTTAGGGCTTTAAATGCTGCTTGTCTAGTCTTAACCTCTGAGTGCTGCGAACACACTGCCAATGCAAAAAGGCAAGGGCCAAATGTCACAGCTCGCCCATCCTGACTGTATCTCTTAATGTTATCCACCACTTCAGCCCCTCTGCCATCTTCAAGCAGAGCCAAAAGAGCTTCGGCACTCTCCATGCTCACACGCACCTCCTCCCTGGCTGTGTAAATATCTCCCTCTGATCCAAAACAGAGAAATCGGCACAGTCGGGCCTTGTCGTCAACCTCCCATGGACGTGAATTTAGACTGTGGTTTGTCACTGTACTTCCTGATGGCTCCATTGCAATTCCAAAAAACACCTAACACAAATGTCGTTAGTATTGCATTACTCAAATCAAAGGCCTTTACAGTCTTACACTTTTAGGCTTGATATGCAATACATTATGCTGAAGTGTTTTATTTTATTTCATAGTATCATATTTAGCTTGAAAGGGGACAAATTTGTCTTTGAGAAAGTAACAGATCTAGGTGGCTACCAGGTTTAGTCATAATACAATAATATACTTGCAGTATAAGTGTATTGCTTGTGCAACAATAAAGAAATGTGTGTTTTCTAGCAAAAATGTAGCCTAAACAACATTTTTTCTTGTGTGCTTAATCAAATCCTAATATATCTCATTACATGGGATGAATACCGACAACAGTATACTGAAAGGACTGTGTCCATTTTAAACAAACTAAATAATGTCGTTAGGTATTAATGTATAACAAACACATGCGGCAGGCGACTTTACTTTGTTATTACTATGACAGAAATAGTTGAGCGGATTAGAGGCCATGATGATGCACATGGCACAAATTCAACACAGCTGAAATGAAGAGCTCGGCTTTTAAAATCGACACACAATTTCCCCATGAACACATTACTGATCAGTTTAGTGCTAACTTAGCTTAGTTTGTGAGGGGCGTTTGCCCAGGGAAGTTTGCTGCCGACGCAGTAGTAAGAATATTTATCATTTATTAGTCCTACAGTCAGTTATATATATATATATATATATAAATGTGATTTTAAATGCACAATGCACACATTGTTACCATCTGTAAACATTATACTACTAACTGTGATTTCATGTTTTTTTTTTTTTTTTTTTTTTTTTCCTGACCGGGAGAGAAACCTTGGGCCTGGGAAGCTACAACTAAATTTACAAACCCTACCTAAACGACCCCTGCAGAGGGGACTGGGCTCACGAGAGTATAGCATTATAATAAGACGGTTAACTTACCCCAAATACCTGCAGATTAAACAATGAAGTTAGCTGAAGAAGGCCTCCCTGCGACGGTCAGTGAGAGAGCGAGAGTCGGCTCCGCAGTGCATGCTGGGATACATAGTAGTCAAATGCACAGCTTTCCACTAGGCGGCAGCAACAGATAATGAGTGTCCGTGTTCCAGATCCGACTGCTGGCTGTTGGTTGATAAATAAACCGCCGGGGCAACCTGTCGGGCAGTGGGCTGCCGCGGTGCAGATCTTGAGCCAGGATCCTGGTCAGGAGTACCACACTGGAGGTTTTAGCATATTGTGCATGTTTTTATGTTGATGGGGAAAACCGGAGTACCCACAGGAAACCCACCCAGACACGGGGAGAAAATGCAAGCACATTCCACACAGAAAGGCATTATTCATTCATATACAATTAACTTTTACAGTGATAAATGGTGGAGCTTATCTAAGAGCGCTACTGACTCAATGTTAAAGGCTGTCCGGCCCTTGTATGACCGGAGCAGGAGCTTGGTTCGCATTGCCGGCAGTAAGTCGGACTTGTTTCCAGTGCATGTTGGACTCCGGCAGGGCTGCCCTTTGTCACCTATTCTTTTCATTATTTTTATTGACAGGATTTCTAGGTGCAGCCAAGGGCTGGAGGAAGTCCAGTTTGGGGACCACAGAATTTCTTCTCTGTTTTTTTTGCAGATGATGTTGTCCTGTTGGCTTCATCAAACCAGGACCTTCACTGTGCACTGGGGCGGTTTGCAGCAGCTGGGATGAGAATCAGCACCTCCAAGTCCGAGGCCATGGTTCTCGACCGGAAAAGGGTGGCTTGCCCTCTCCAGGTCGGAGGAGAGTTCCTGCCTCAAGTGGAGGAGTTTAAGTATCTTGGGGTCTTGTTCACGAGTGAGGGAAGGATAAAGCGTGAGATTGACAGGCGGATCGGTGCAGCGTCTGCAGTACTGCAGTCGTTGTATCGGTCTATTGTGGTGAAGAAGGAGCTGAGTTGAAAGGCAAAGCTCTCGATTTACCGGTCGATCTACGTTCCTACTCTCACCTATGGTCATGAGCTTTGGGTCATGACCGAAAGGACAAGATCCCGGATACAAGCAGCCAAAATGAGTTTCCTCTGCAGGGTGGCTGGGCGCTCCGTTAGAGATAGGGTGAGGAGCTCTGTCACCCGGGAGGAGCCTGGAGTAGAGCCGCTGGAGGCCCTGGGGAAGACCTAGGACGCACTGGAGGGACTATGTCTCTCGGCTGGCCTGGGAACACCTTGGGGTTCCCCCAGTAGAGCTAGAGGAAGTGTCTGTGAAGAGGGAAGTCTGGGCATCTCTGCTTAGACTGTTGCCTCTGCGACCCGGCCCCGGATAAGCGTTAGAAGATGGATGGATGGATGGATGGATGGACGCTACTGACTCTTTTCCTTTCTAATTTAATCCCTATAAGGTATTCATGCATAATACATTCACCTGTTCATACAGGCAGCTATCATATGACACTAGTGCTACATGGATATTTTGGCAGGTTAAAGGTAAGCTTTCATCTAACAGGCCCAAGTAAGAAAGATGACCCCCGAGCCTTCATTTCCTATGGTTCTGAGGGACCTCCTTCTGTGGCCTTTGTCACACACCTGTAACACAGTGAATGGATCATTACTTTATTGTGGATCTTTAAGTCTAAGTCTTTTAAGTCCAAATGTCATACATTTTATGACTAATTTGTCTAATGTCTATTATAATGTCTATTATTAATAAAACAATGATGAACAATGCCCGAATACCTGATACTTACTTCAAATGTAAAGACCAAAATTGTTAGCCTGGCAAGCAAGACTAGTTCTCTTTCTATTCTAAACAGAGAACTAGTTTGGTAACGCTCCCATTCAAAAAGATTTTAGAGGGGCGGGACTAAGGGATGCAGAGTTAACCAATCAGAGGACGTGACGCAAGTAGAGCGACGGCAGCGTTTCATAATAAACATGGCCGCCACGCTGCGAGAGACTCGTTTGTGGGATTTTGCCGGTTTTAGAGTCAAAACTCAAGATTATTCAGCGTTTAGAGCGTTTTTCTATTAATTTTTAAACGAGGACAGGAGCAGCTCAAACAGTCGTTGCGTAAGGTTTGTGTAAACGTGTTAACCGGGACTTTGCTGTGAACAGTGTCGTAACAATACGGAACAGATTCACAGGAATTAAGTACAACACAACGTGCTTCAGCAGTCAGCTGGTGATAAAATTAAGCACTGAACGCCATCGAGCGTCCAGCTCTGTCTCTGGGATTAATGCTGCTGTACAGCAGTAGTGTCCTGGGGAGAGGTCCTTGCAGCCACACGGGACACAGGTGACCAAACCCAGACAGGCTCATATGGGAGTAGCCCTAGCGGCCATGCCCCTCATTTGACGCGAATGAAGCGTCCAATTCGCCTCATTCGCGCAAGTGAATTCGCGTCATTCGCGCGAATAGAGCGAATTTCATGCGCGAATGACGCGAGTGAATTCAAAATGGTCACGCGTCCAACTAGACGCGAATGACGCGAATTTGACGCCTGATTCGCGTCCGGTGTGAACGTACCATAAGAGTTGTCATAACTGTCTTGGTCACAGAAGCAAAACAAGTTACGAAACTATCCCTCCACCTGCGTAGCCTCCACCAAAAAAAAACGTTTCAGGCGCAGAGTGTGACGCAGCCCCTAATGCCCCGCTCTGATTGGTTCGGCTCCAAGGGAGCCGGAGAAATCATTGGCTTATGGAGCGTGGGTCTGGCAAGCCAGGCTACAAAATTGTACTTTATTTCATTAATCCACATGTCCACACATACTTTCCTCTTCACGGAAAAGAAGTGCCTCTTAGGCCTATATTGTCTCTACAGACTTCATACGGAAGCGCATAGTAGTCACCAAAAAAAAAAAAGTCAGTCTGCACTTGGTGATGATGTGTGATGATACTGTACAGAGTCGTTCATTTAAGTTGTGTGATAAAAATGTACTGTCAGACACCAAACAAAAAATATTTTTTAAAGTTATTTTTGTGTTCACAAAATTCTTCTATGTTTTGTCAAAAGTCTAAAACCTTCAGCCAAATCACTCACCATGACCTCAGCCCCACAGAGGATGTTTGGGTGTTCATTCTTGTCCCAGAGTCCAGTGCAGTTTGCATCATTTAAGTGTAAGACAGAGAAGTCAGTGCCTTTGTCCTCCATCAGACATTGAGCCAGAGTTATAGTAGCCCTGGTCCGTGCACAAACTGTTGGCTCATCTGTAAATATAAAAGGGTTTTCTTCATTGGAAGAGTGTTTATCTTCTTAAATGTATTTACATGGTTACATTAACATTACTGTTACATTTTGTATTTTATGTATGTTATAGTTATAGTTATATTTCTAATCTAATAGTATGTTTTCTAATTTAATGTGAATGTGCACTTGCAATAAGGTATAACCTTTATATATAGCTTTAATATTTACAGTAGGGCAAAAAAGTATTTAGTCAGCCACCAATTGTGCAAGTTCTTCCACTTAAAAAGATGAGAGAGGCCTGTAATTTTCATCATAGGTATACCTCAACGATGAGAGACAAAATGAGAAAAAAAATCCAGAAAATCACATTGTCTGATTTTTAAAGAATTTATTTGCAAATTATGGTGGAAAATAAGTATTTGGTCACCTTCAAACAAACAAGATTTGTGTCTCTCACAGAGCTGTAACTTCTTCTGTAAGAGGCTCCTCTGTCCTCCACTCGTTACCTGTATTAATGGCACCTGTTTGAACTGGTTATCTATATAAAAGACACCTGTCCACAACCTCAAACAGTCCCACTCCAAACCAGGCTGGGAAGACTGAATCTGCAATAGGTAAGCAGCTTGGTGTGAAGAAATCAACTGTGGGAGCAATTATTAGGAAATGGAAGACATACAAGACCACTGATAATCTCCCTCGATCTGGGGCTCCCCGCAAGATCTCAGCCCGTGGGGTCAAAATGATCACAAGAACGGTGAGCAAAAATCCCAGAACCACACGGGGCGACCTAGTGAATGACCTGCAGAGAGCTGGGACCAAAGTAACAAAGGCTACCATCAGTAACACACTACGTCACCAGGGACTCAAATCCTGCAGTGCCAGACGTGTCCCCCTGCTAAAGCCAGTACATGTGCAGGCCCGTCTGAAGTTTGCTAGAGAGCATTTGGATGATCCAGAAGAGGATTGGGAGAATGTCATATGGTCAGATGAAACCAAAATAGAACTTTTTGGTAAAAACTCTACTCGTCGTGTTTGGAGGAGAAAGAATGCTGAGTTGCATCCAAAGAACACCATACCTACTGTAAAGCATGGGGGTGGAAACATCATGCTTTGGGGCTGTTTTTCAGCAAAGGGACCAGGACGACTGATCCGTGTAAAGGAAAGAATGAATGGGGCTATGTATCGTCAGATTTTGAGTGAAAACCTCCTTCCATCAGCAAGGGCATTGAAGATGAAACGTGGCTGGGTCTTTCAGCATGACAATGATCCCAAACATACTGCCCGGGTAACAAGGGAGTGGCTTCGTAAGAAGCATTTCAAGGTCCTGGAGTGGCCTAGCCAGTCTCCAGATCTCAACCCCATAGAAAATCTTTGGAGGGAGTTGAAAGTCCGTGTTGCCCAGCGACAGCCCCAAAACATCACTGCTCTAGAGGAGATCTGCATGGAGGAATGGGCCAAAATACCAGCAACAGTTTGTGAAAACCTTGTGAAGACTTACAGAAAACATTTGACCTCTGTCATTGCCAACAAAGGGTATATAACAAAGTATTGAGATGAACTTTTGTTATTGACCAAATACTTATTTTCCACCATAATTTGCAAATAAATTCTTTAAAAATCAGACAATGTGATTTTCTGGATTTTTTTTTTTTTTTTTTTTTTTCTCATCTTGTCTCTCATAGTTGATATACCTATGATGAAAATTACAGGCCTCTCTCATTTTTTTTAAATGGGAGAACTTGCACAATTGGTGGCTGACTAAATACTTTTTTGCCCCACTGTATATGTTTATATCTTACCCAAGATGATTGAAGGAGAAAGCTTGGCTCACACCGCTCACATAAGCACCGCTTAGACTGGTTACATTCATTTTGGATGGCACTGGTGAAATAGTAAAAAAATCTTAATTACCAATAAAAATAATACATCTATATAGCAGCATATCTATGGCTTTAATTTTAGGCTCAGATCAGACCTGAAGCCACTACACTGAATGTCATGCCTCTGGCGGTGACTCTGGTTTCCCTGTTTCTTTTTCCCCTCCCTTCTTTTCCCTGTGTGTATGTGTGTGGGCGGAGTCTCCTGGCTGCTGCAACCAGACTCACCTGTTGCTCATCTTCAATCAAGCTGCTGCTACTTGAATCCAGCTCTCCAGACAGACTCTGCCAGATTGTTCCTTCAGCCTGACGGTGAACAGGACTTGGCCACTCTGTTTGAGTATTTTTGTACTTAATCTGAAAATACTGTTACTTACCCTCGTCTCCTGTTTTTTTTAGTACCTGCCTGTTTTTGAAGACTCCAGCCACAGATCCAGCCAGAGATCTGCCTTTACCTGCTCCTCCTAAGATCCCGCTTTCCTCCTGCAATTTTGGACAATAAATACTTACCTTCTCTTCAGTCTTGTGTCTACACTTGGGTCCTTTTAGTTAAGCCCTAACACTGAAGCCATCAAAGTGGACAGATCAAAGCATCACACCATGAATGTTTTTTTCAGTGGTGTTCAGATTTTGCACCTGGTCTTCAACCTGCATCACACAAAAAGTAGTGTAGTGGTTGAAAAAACATATGGTAATAAAAGACATTTGATTGTTGATAGATGTACTAGAACAGTATGAAGTACATTACTGAGCAATTTTTTATGAGGTTTGAAAAAAAATACTTAGTGTTTTATTACACAATTTTATCATTATTATTGTTATTATTAGCCTTTCTTAAAGACCTTTTGCATAGTACTGTATATTTGAAACTAAATTGCTGGTACAAACGTCACTCACAGCTCAACACCTCACCAAAACCTGCCCACCTTGCTCCAGGTAAATCTTCACATTGGACGTCTTGAGCCACATTATCAGATGGGCCAATGCGCCGGTGCTCACTGAAAACTGTTACCAGTGCTGTGCGGCCAATCACTGTACAAACTTTGGGTGAATCAAAAAATAAAAGAAACAATGATAATAATAAAATAATATTCTGCTTCACTTTTTCATTCATATTGTTAGTGTTATGACCCACGTGTTATTGGCACCACAGTACTGCTCTGGACCACATGTGTTTATAATGCTCAAGCTGGTGTTAGCACTGCAGTGGGCAATTAAATGATTTGGTTTGGGTTGCAAAGGTCTGGGAAGAAGACTGTGCACTGTGGACAAGAATAAGACAAACTACAATAATTACAATAATTATTTCAAGATTACAAGAGTAGCTAACTTGATGTTCTGCAACCATTGTGTCCATCTGCAGCAACCTGGCTGATGGAAACGCCTACATTATTTCTGCGTCAATGATTAGAGAAAGAGACTACATAACAGAAAATTACTTACACTGACCAGGCATAACATTATAACCACTGGCAGGTGAAATGAGTAACACAGATTATCTCTTAATCGGGACACCTATAGTTGTGTGGAATATACTATATTAGAAGCCCAGCCTCGCCTCCCTGCACTGGCTTCCTGTTGGTTTTAGAAATGATTTTAAGATATTATTGTTTGTTTTAAAGCTCTGAAAGGACTGGCCCCACAATACATCACAGACCTCTTACAAATTTACACACCAGAGTGTTCATTGAGCACGGTCCATGTCTTTATGCACCGTGCTTTGTGCACTGGTGCGGAGCCATGTTGGAACAGCAAGTGGCCATCCCCAAACTGTTCCCACAAAGTTGGAAGCAGAGAATTGTACAAAATCTCTTGGTATGGTATTCAGAGTTCCTTTCACTGGAACTAAGGGGCCAAGCCTGCCTACTAAAAACAACCCCACACAATAATCCGAATTCAGTTATTTGGGTGGGTGAGTGAATACATTTGGAAATCTAGTGTATATACATTTTTATTAGTGTTAGTTGAGTAAGTTTTTGCTTGTAATCAGTGGTATATTCATTAATTGTTAAACAGATATAATAAATAGATGTAATCTGTGTGTAGCTAGAAGCAGAGTGCAGGTTTCTGGACAGTCAGTGTGTGCAAAGCTGACTTCAACCATGCCTTCGCCCAAACCTCATAGCGGGATTTCTCCCCTTTGTCTAAGTTTATATGCAGCAGAGAAAACCAAGCAGCCCTATATCTCCAGCACTGATGGTGAGTTCATGTGGTCTGGGTATTTACCAGTAGCACTAAATGTTTGTAGCACTAAATACAAATGTACTTTTTTATTCAGTAATTCTAGTTTTGTTTTAAAAACAATAACATCATTAACCATTATTGCCTTTTTTACTAAATGAAATAATCATAAGCTATGGCAGACCAAGCTTTCCCTTTTAAAAATGTACTAAATTGTAGACAGACACACTTTAGTTTAAAAGCCTATAATCAAACTCAAGCAATGATTAGAATTTCTTAATGCTACATATAAATGCAATGGTTGGGATCCACATCAAAAAGTAACTTTGTGTGAAACCTGTATCTTCTGTGGAGTGCAGATGCTTACCAAAGGCAATAGCTTTGTTAGAATACTGCATTGATTTTTGCCAGTCTTTCCTTTTTACAAAATGCAGACCTCAATGTCCTAAGGAGTCAGTGCGGTGTCTGACCATGTGGATGTCTCTGTGGCTGACAGTAGCTTAATGCATCTCTGATGTTGTCATTTCTTTTCCCTTTCATGAGGACACTCCCCCTACCAACATTTACATATTGTCACTTTTCAGGTTTGTGTTTATGCCTTTGTGCTGCAGACCTGAAAAGTAAAACAACAAAACAAACAAACAAACAAACAAACAAACAAACAAACAAACAAAAAAGCCACTAAAAATACGTTATGGGTCACTTTCCTGTTCAGTGACTTTTCTGGTATCTTTCAATGTTATGCAAATTTAAAAAAGAAAAAAAAAATCATCACCACAACCACCCATAGTTGTGTATTGGTAAAAGCAAATTTCAGTCATTTCATTGTTTTCACTTAACCTAAACTAATATCTAACATAAATAATAGTTAAAAGTTCAGACATCCTCATTTTAAAGGTCTGAGCATTAGAAGTGAGACATATGTCATACATGTGCATAAAATAAAGATGAAAACACATCTCTCAAATTTCTATTTTGTAAAAAGTCCATTATTATTTTGGCTTCAAATGCTTAAATGTCCTATAAATATATTATGTTTTTTCAGGCTTTTTGAAATGATTTTGTACACCTTTGCATTAGTATTTCACGTTTTATAACTTAACCATCAACCTAAAACATGCACAGTAGGCTAATCCTCCCTCTATGTACTCCAGAACAGGATCAGTATCCCAAAATTATGTGATTCTTGATTGTTCTTATATGAAATGCCCCTCTACTTATGCAAAACACTTCTACACTACATCTCTTCAATGTGTTTCATACATTAATACAGGACAAATGATGACCACACTAATATGGTAATGAATTTATACGTTTTTATGTGCATTCAGAATTATGAGCTATGGATCGATGTGTATTTTAATCTTTTATCCAAGTTTAATCCAGGTTGAGAAGCCAAGCTATCTTGAAGAAAAAAAAAAAGTGAAGAAAAATTAGCCAGCTTTGTTTAGTAAGAGTACTTTTTTGAGTGTTACAAAAATGCAAAAATGTGGCTACAAGCTTGCACCTCAGCTGCTGTAGTCCTAGAAATCTTCTGGGGGAAGAATGTTGCCTAAAAGCAGTTATATTGTGCGACCGGTCAATATTTTTCTCTGGGACTTCTCTGCTTTTTAAGGACAAAATGTGACAGAACTAGCCGAGAAAATGGCACAGCTACAAAACAAACATTCATTAATTCCTCCTAACCTTTTGTGAAAAGTCTTTAAAAGCATCACGTCTTTTTTATTCTTTGAATAGAACAGCCGATATGTTGAAACACATATTTTCAAAATACAATGTCAGTATACAAAAAAATAATCTTTACAAGAAGTTGAATGCATTTAACTTATTGCATGTCATTGTTTAATGTGCTTTTTAAATCGTATCTGTTTTATCAAAAGACAGCAAATGCAAATGAATGTGCAAATGTAGATATTGGCCCACACATTTACATATTTATGGAAACAGCCATATCTCTGTTTCTCAGTTGTTTTCAATATTCAGAAAAGTTTTTATCATCGAGATGGAAGCCAGCTTCCTTTTCCCCCACAAAGTCTATGATGTTTTCACTTTGTCCATATATATACAGTGTTAAATCCTCCATTATCAAGTCTGTGGTCATCAACAGTTGGAATCCATTGTGGAATCCATTAAGGTTTGATAGACATCCGACCTGAGGAAGCGCGGGTATGAATCCTTTTCCATGAGACCAAAAACTATTTTCTGTGCATCATCAAAGCAGGTAGAAACAGGCTCTGTGATGTTCTGCTGTATCATCTCTCGTGTTTTCTGGTCAATGTTGATCTATAAAAATAAGGAATTTATTACAAATGAATAAATGCAGTCTGTGGTACATAATAGTTACAAAAAAGAGCATTGCAGTACCTCTTTTGGAGCTTCAGCTTGAATGTAGCGCTTGAAGATCTTTCTGGCTCTGGATGACATACAATACGATGACTTGATCTTTTTGTAGTCCTCACACACTAACCAAAACTCAATGTTCTCATCACTGTACTCGGACTTTAAGAAGGCCTGGAATATCTTCAGTCCATCTAAACACAAGTAAAAGGGTTTAGCCACAAATCATTTGACTATGTTGTGCATTTACTTTGTATAAGATGAACTTACATTTCGATCCTAGAAGTCTTTCTAGTGAATGTGACCACTGAGACAGCTCTTCAAAACACAGCCTGTACAAAGAGTGGATTCTCATTAAGTTCCTGTTGCAGTATATTGAATCTGAATGGTTTATGTTGAGCAGTTACTAGTTTTACATAGAGCAATACAGTAACTTATGCTTTAAATTATCCCTGTATCTTCAATCAGCAATGCTTTTAAGTTATTAGCAATACAATCAAAAATAATTACCTGTCCTTTTTCCTCTTTCTGTCCAACTCAAACCTCTGTGGCTCTCGAAAAAGAGACATATTGTTGCTTGGCATGGCTTTTGGCGTCTCCAGGGTTTGTACAGTCCAAAGAAAGTTTGTCTGCCGAAGTGTAATTGTGACTTATAAAGGAAGAGATGAAGTCTGAAATGAGGTTGGTAGGTAGCGTCATAGTATCATTTTAAGCTAACCGCAGAAAAAAGAGGAAGTTGGGCTGACGCAAACATGCACAGACAGCAGTGTGTGCATTTGTTTACTTTGATATGTCAAAATGCAAATGGGCCAGTGGAACATTCACATTAAGGTGTTCAGGCCAGTGTTGTGAAATGGTGTGTTTGTCAGTATCATGTTGTATTAGGAAAGTAAAATCAATAAAAAACAAAACAAAACAAAGAACCAATTAACAATAGGTTTTTATGATTATGTAAAAAAATAAAAAGAGTTCCCCTTAAGTTCTAATGGGTAATGGCTTTGAATTAAGCCTTCATTAAAACATTTGCTCTGATGTTGGTGTATAGGATTCACAAAGTGCAAATCCTAGAGTGGTTGAGATGTCTAGATCTGAGCATCTATAGTGGGGAGAATACTGATATTTAGTTGCACCATGAGTGTATATCATAGTACATCTGAATTATAATAGCATGTATTCTTACAGCAGAAATGGTGAAATTATGGCATACCATTAACTTCAAATACTATAAAAACATACTGACCTTTTTACCTGTCTTTAAGTCTGTATGGCATTTCCCAGTGTTGTGGTGAAAGATTGAAGATTCACTGTATTGTCATTGTTATGCGCCATAAAAACAAAATGCTGTTTTGCAGGACTCACGCAAATACGTTTTTTTCAAACATGACATATCATTGACGGTAAAGATATCAGTACCTAGAAATCCTTTTATGGGAATACATGACTATTTTTTACCAGCAGTAATGTGATGTTATCTGTATTTAGTCTATGGAAAACAGAGGTGGAATAACTCAAAAACTATACTCAAGTAAAAGTACTGTTACTTCAAAATATTACTCAAGTAGAAGTAAAAGTACTACCACTTCTACATCCTCTTCTATTACTACACTACTTCTGTTACCTATCTATCACTATAATTATATGCTACCCACTAGCCACCAAGGCCAAAATGCTTTGACTCATTTAGAGATTCTAAAATTTAAAGGCAACTCAAATAAAAGTGTGCTTTACATTTTTTTAAAATGAATTCATGTAAATGACTTGACTAAAAGTATCTAGTTGTTTTCCACCCCTGATTTAAAATGGTGCAAATGCATTTTACACCTCCAATAACCTTCATTCAGGTATTTCAGCAGATAATGTTTTTTTTTTTTGTGCTTGATCTAAAGAAGCACTTTAAAATTATGTAAAATACTGTGTTGTACTTTGATATTATCCAGTGAATAAAAAATTAAAAGACTATATATTCCACCCTCCCCAACCCTCATGTTTGTAGTGAAGGGGCTTAAACTGATTTTCCTTTTTCCACCCATTCTTTTATTCTCTACCATTACAAATTATGTATATGGGGGCACTAAAGTACTGGCCCACTAGTATTTTTATTTTGATATAATATAAGTGTAAGTCTAATTAAAATTATAACAAAAAATAAAAGTTCTATATGCATATATAATAATGATATAATATATATATATAATATAATAATAATAATAATATATATAATATAATAATATAATGTGTGCCATAGTTTGTCCTCTTTGTGTTGTAAATACAGGGACTCTTTGATACAATGAAAGGCATTTAACGAGTTGTTTTAAATACTTCCTGTTTCTATTTGAAAAGGAACTAAAGCCAAAAGTCTCCCCTGGGCTTTTCTTTTCAGAAATAACCTTCCAAACTTTACAATAAAGAAGTTGCATGGTCACATTTTAGTGCAATATTCATAACAGAAAGTAAGCTGATAATCACTGACATCAACCGCAAGTATATCATTCTTTGTCAACTGCTGCTGATTGTCAGACATAGTCAGGCTTGTCTAGCATCTCGTTTTCTTTCATAACTAGCAAGGAGCTGTGACAAACACAACCCTAAGAGCACCACAGAGAAGTCTGTTGTAAAAACCAGAGGAAGTTGTGGTTGAGCCGTCTGCACAAGGCAGTCACCAATCAAACACCACACAAAATGTCCTGTACAGTCATCAGCAGTGACATGTACACCAACCTCTCATTCATGCATGTAAAAGGAAGTAAATGCAGTTTTTATCACTTTGAATCTCATTTGGATAAAACATTATGTCCTATGTGAGTCTGCTCCACTCTGGATTTGAATACAGTGATCGTGCAGTAAGTTGAAAATACCTTCTGGAAATCCTTTTAAAGGAATAAATTACCATTTTTATATACACACAATGGGTTACACTAGGTTGCTGTGGTCGGTCTTTTACTTGGAGTTTAGAGTGAAGTCTAGTAGTCCCATTTGGAGAAGCAGACAGGAGTAGGAGTAGAGTGCTTGTAATTTTTTTTTTTTTTTTTACATTTTAACAGTTGTAAAGTTGGGTTTTGTGGAGCAAAATATGAAAAACATTTCCCATATTTAATATTCAGATCAGTGTTGTAGTGAATACACTATTTCACCAAAAACTTCTTGGTTAATAGGAGAACTCTGGTGCCCCCTAGTGTTTGTGAAACCATAATAAACACAAAACCCTAGAATAATTTGCATCACATTCAAAAACCACACCCAAATGCTTTTGACTTGAGAGATCCTCATACAATCACAAAATGACACAAGACTAACAATACACACATTTATTTGTATGTAAAAGATGAATTTCTCAGAGTTATAAGTCTTCAATCAATGTGTAGATAATACTTTACAAATTATCTTATCATAGAGGGATAAATAATATAATACAAGATACAAATTCCCTTGAAGTGTTAAGTGCCTACAGAATCACACAGCTTGAGAGGACCTATTTCTGCTAAAATGTGTTGTATGGCATAAACCTGTTATCCACACTGAAATCAAAGAGTGCTACAGCAGATTAGATGAAGGCAGAAGAGAGGGATTTTTATTATTATTGTTAAAATTTTGGTGAGCCTCAGTTTTAAACAGTCACCTCGATTCGGCTCTCCTCAGCAGTCCCTGATAGATTTCCGATTTGAGGAAGCGTGGGTAGCAGTCCCGGGCCATCAGACTGTAGATGAGTTTCTGTGCTGCATCAAATGAATTCAGGGTCGGCTGCGAGATGTTTTTGGTTATGTTTTCTCTGGTGCCACAGTCTATGTTAATCTGAAATCAAACAAAACTGATTGGAAATAATTCTCTCAGAAGATTTTTTATAATGTTTTGTATTCATCTTACCTGTCGGGGTGCTTCTGTCTGCACAAACTCTGAGTAAATCCGGTTGGCCGAAGAGATCATTTCTGGCACTGACTTGATTTTTTTGTAGTCTTCACAGGCAAGCCAAAACAGTATATTCTCCTCACTATACTCCGACTTCAGAAACTCTCGGAAAGCTATCTGTCCGGCTACAAAAGATAGGAAACAATTTATTTATTTTTTGATATATATAGTTTTAAGACAAGCACGCTTCTTACCTTTACAGCCCAAGACTTTGTCCACGGACTCGCCCCAAGTCTCAACGTCTTCCAGCGGATCCTTGGGAAAGCAACACAATCTACCCTTGAAAAGAGCAGTGAGATCTATCACTAGCCCAGTTCCCCAACATCAAAAAACCTCGGGCAAACTGCACCAAGCCAATCTTCGGTAAACTATTTAGGACAACCAGTTAGCGTTTGTTTGCCATCATCATGAGTACTATAAGCCCCTTCAGAAATACAATAGTGCAAAGCAGGTTGAGACTTACAGTGAAGTTCTTTGAGAATTTCCACATGGCTGCGGTTATGCTGTTGCCTGCTCAAAATGGTAAAGGCCCAATAATCAAAGATGTAGAAACTCACTTTATCGCCATCTCCACGTCCTCTACGAAGGGAGACAGAGATATGATCCTGTCTGAAGAGTTGTGATTGTTTGGAAACGTCGGAGTCAAGTGACAGAACAAATCTAAATGAGCCCCCCCTTGGCCCTCCCCAACATCAGTGGAATATATGGAAATCTGTATGCAAAGTGCTGTTGCTGGCAGAGAGAGGGCATCCTCCCAATCCTGACACACCCAGCGAAAGTCAGACGTGCAGTGATTTGAGCTGACCTCACCTGTTGTTCACTATGGAGGCCTAACTCACAATTTAAGACCAATATCTGACGTTCTGATCTAAACAAAGAATCCTTAACTAACAACCAGCACCACACCCCAGGATTAGTAGCCACAGCAAATCACTGGCGTGGTTTCTTTGACATAGGTTTTAACGTTGCATGTGCTTCCAGTAGCAACCCTCTACTTTTATCTTGGCATGGGACCAGCACAGAAGCTCTATACATCAGGGACTCAAACAGCTGATCTCCCCCATGGATGGCAATCATTTCACTCAAGAGGAAGAAAACTAACTAAGTTGGTTTAAAATGTACAATTAGAATTATATTTCCATTACGGCACGCCCCACCTGAAACCATATCAGCCATACCAAATCTATAGTGCTAATAAACATTCATGTCTTATAATACTGTACTAATTACTTTCTTACTGCCATCTAATTATGGTGTGGTGCTGGGTTTTCACATTTTCCTTTTGTTAAATTAGCCTTTATTTTAATTTCAATTCAGTTCAATTTTGTTTATATAGCCCAGTATCACAACAAAAGTCCCCTCAATGGGGTTCACAAACAGTTAATCAAACATAAACACACAATCAGACATAACACACAAACAATAACTACACTAAACTAAACAGACCCAGGACACTCCTGTCCTTACACCCTCCTACTTATTGACCCTCCTTAGAAACTCCTAAAAAAAACAGCTGTGGTAAAAAAAAAGAAGAAACCTTAAGGAGACTATATTGAAGGAGAGCTCCTCTCCCAGGACAGACAGGCAACATGTGTCTAGGACTGTAATTCCATTAGCTCATCCATAGGATCATAGTTCAGGTGTGTAAGGATGCCTCAGACAGGTGAGTGGGGATGAGGTAGGTCCGGGAAGTCCATAGGAGGTGAGGTTCAGGGCCCACAGGAGCACAGATGGGGTCAGCTAAGGCCCAGTTGTCACTGAGACATCTACCAGCAGCCAGGCATTGGAGCTAGAGAGAGACTTGTGAATAGCACTGAACTGATTGGAGATATAGAATATTTGATAATATTAATGACAGTGATAGAAGAGGAGCAGCAGGCGAAACTAGAGGTCAGAGGTCAGTGCACCATACTACCCCCAGCTTCTAGCTCCTAGAGCAGCCTAACTTCAGCTGTGGAGTTAACCCTGTTCCTAGCTGGCTTGACCATAAGCTTTCTCAAAGGGGAACATTTCAAGCCTAACCTTAAATATAGAGACTGTGTCTGCCTCTCTAACATGAGCTGGAAGCTGATCCCAAAAAACAGGAGCTTAGTAACTAAAGCCTCTACCTCCAACTGTACTTTTAGAAACCCTGGGAACCACTAAGTAGGATAGGCAGTACTCTGCTTGGTTGGTATGGCACTATAACATCATTAATGTAGGATGGGACCGTACCATTTACAGCCTTGTAAGTCAGGAGAAGGATTTTAAACCTAATTCTGAACTCAACTGGAAGCCATTGAAGCAAAGCTAGCACAGGAGTAATATGTTCTCTCCTGTTAGTTTCTGTCAATAATCTTGCTGCTGCGTTTTGAACAAGCTGAACGTTTTTTAAAGAGGTTTTAGGGCACGCTGCCAGCAGAGAGTTACAGTAATCCAACCTAGATGTAACAAACACATGGACGTGTTCTTCAGCATCACTTTTAGATAAAATATTTCTGATTTTGGCTATGTTGCACAAGTGAAAGAACGCTGTTTTACAGGCTTGGTTTATATGAACCTTAAATGATAAATCTTGGTCAAATAAAAGTCCTAGGTTTCTCACAGTAGAACTTGAGGCTTCACTGACACCGTCCAGGGAGACTCTCTGGTCAAACAGAGCATCTTTCGGGTCAGTAATGGCCTCTGTTTTTTCTGGGTTTAGAAGGAGATAATTTTTTTGTCATCCAGGTCATTTTACCAGGCAGAACAATAGATTTTTTATTTTTATTTACAGTATTGACCTGGAAACACATGTGATTGGTTGAAAGGTTTCCAGACATGGCCATTTTTGTCTGTTGTTCACATAGCTAACTGGCCACCAACCCATTCATTTTATTCTATGGTTGTATGTATGTATGTATGTATGTATGTATGTATGTATGTATGTATGTATGTATGTATGTATGTATGTATGTATGTATGTATGTATGTATGTATGTATGTATGATCTAACATCTAAAATTTATTGTGTATGGCTAGACACAACAGGTACTAATCTTCAGGGTTTTTTTGTTAATATTCTTTTTTTTTTTAATGGAGACAGTATAGAAGGATGTGCATGAAGCAAATTTGCCAGTCAGCAACTTCACTGTCATGCTCTAAAGTATCCAGCCACAGAGAGTCATATGCCAAGACCCAGACTCTTTGTGCAGGTCCCAAGCCATGATAAATGAGGATTATGTTAAGAAGGGCATCCGGGGTAAACCTTTTACCAAATAAGTATGCAAATCAGTGCACACAGATGTCAATAATTTACTGTACAAAACAAAAATGCATGTATGCTATGTGTAGTAGTTGTTTTGAAGTTTGAAGCATTTGGTATTTAACAGATGCTGATGTTAAGGGTGGAATCAATGGCACAACTTAATTAAAATCACAATGGTCAGGAAGCTCTGGAAAAGCTACCTGCCATAAACAAATTCACTATCAAGGAAAAGGGTTGTCATACTGTGGCTCGCATAACTTAAGTATTCCTTATTTGTATAATTGATAAATGCAAAATGTAATTTATTAATATTGCTCAGACAACTTCAGTTGAAGAAATCACTGACCCTTAACACCAAGAGAATCTAATGTTTTTATTTGCATTTGGTAAAAACTTGGATTTGGATGTATTTCAAACCATGTGCACTGACCAAGAGACAAAGATTAAATAAATGTAGATTGTCTCCCACGATATTCAAAGCACTGGTGAGCTGACCGCAGTCTGTCTTGTGATTCTTTTGATTCATAACAAAGATATTTGGTTCTGGTATATTAACAGATCCAGTTTTGAGGGCTTTGTGCATTTGTCTTTCACAATCAGATCATTAAAAGTCTTTCATAGGCTTTGTGTATGGGTTGAGGGTGAGGCTTTGAGTCTCCTCTTTTTTTAACGCAGTTGGATGTTCAAAAGCAAGCCAAAGATGTAAATCACTACAGGTGATGGAAAACACCCAGGCTACCCCTTTTGCATGCACGGACACACCACATGAAGAATTTGCTTTTCAAAGAAGGCACTACCAGCCAAGATGCAGCCTCCTCACATAAGTCATGTGTCTGTGTTCATCCAAAATAAACTAGACTGTGTGTGTGGCCTGGACAGTCCTTCAGTCGCAGCATATTTAATGAATGGGGAAGCATTTGTTTTCATGATGAGTCCAACTTGGCACTTAACTCTGACTTTGTGCTGTGCGAATGCAGTTCTTTCACTAAACACAAGGTGGTGTTCTTGTTCTCTACCTCATCGGTTTCTTCAGCGGTCCACTTGTCTAATAGATCATTACACACTGGGACAACTTGTGATTATATGTGCTTCATTTACAAAAGTGAGATTTCAAACATGATTTGCGATTGATTTGATTTTTAAACACTACTGTGCAAAAGTCTATGAACAAGGAAAGGTGTATCAGTGTGCAAAAATAGGTAAAAATAAGAAAAATCTAGTCTTATTTCACAAAAGTAAAGCTGTAGGGCCCAAACCTAGACTCAAAGTTGAGGATCTTTTAGTTCAGGGATAAATTCTCTTTCCATCGAGCCACAAAACCAAACTGCAAACAGGTTCGGGCTGGGAATTGGAACGCAGGCCACTCCAATTCATTGTGCATGTTCAATCAGGGGTCTTTGGACATCGAGAAGAAGCTAAATACCCAAAGAGATCTTCAGCAGCCAGCCATGTGAGGCCTTCAGTCTTGGAGTTTTTCTTTATCTAAAGTACTTAACTTTACCCCACACAACTTTATTGTGTTTGGAGCTGTAATTCCAAGATTAAAAACATGCCGCCTTCATTTAAGACAGCGAAGCTCTGATTTGAAAAAGAAGATTAAATAGTGTTGTTTAAAATCCTCACAGTCCCTTATCCCCAGGCAATCTGCTTTGCTATTCCTTTTTTGTTTTTACCCCCCGAGGTTGTACAAAACATCTCAAACATATAATTTCAGAGGGTTTTAAATTCTGCCAACATTTTCCTACAGCTACATTCATTTCAAAGTTGAGCTGAGCATCTATCTGTGTTCAAAAATGATTCACAGCTTTTTGTGAAGCAGTTATGTGAGAAGTTGGCAGTGTGCATGCTGGGGCCGCCTATATTGATTCATAATTAATGTGCACAGCAAGGTATCCTGTGCAGGTGTTTTGTAGAATGACTGTAATGTGGGCTTTAAAATAATATGAACAAGTGATAATGAGCACAACTGGTGGTGTTTGAACCACATCATACTGTATATATATATATATATATATATATATATGGCCTTTTTTTTTTTTTTTTTTGCACATTTGTCTGCATATTATGTGCATATTTATAGAGTATGACAAATATTTTTTCTGCTAAGAGTAGTGGAAGTTCATATCAGCCCTATTAATTTTTCAGTGATTTAGAAATACGGGATCTGCACCACAATTTTCCCCACTGGTGTAATGCAGTTATATGTGATAGCCTCATTTGTCACATTTAGACAGAGTCATTCAAACTAATTAATGGCACTAAAGCTTCATTAGAAGCAGTTTCAGCCGAAAGCTTTATATGATTTACTCCACACATTGTAAAATATGTACATTTTATTACTGCGAGACAACATACATTGTACAAAAATGACTTTATAAAATAACAAAAAGAAATGTTATAGGTGTTGAACAAAATGTATTTCTGACATTATAAAAAAGTTTAATTACCAGTGGATATATTCACCATTGAGTAATATGTAGCTATGAAAAAGATACATATATCATACAAATACTGTACAATATTTTAATTAAACAGCTAGCTTTATTTATCATAACACTTTTGAGGATCACACAAAAGCCCATAGTAAATTGCCATTAAATTACTACTATTTACAAATGATCTGGACAAAAATCTGTATGTTGTACAAATTCACTGTGGTGTTTTCATAACACAACATGTGATAAACTGTTGCTATAAAAGAACCCGACTTTACTATATACTTTTTAGTTCAATTTTAAGTAACACTTTAGAATAACTCTCCAGTAATAAGCGGTAAAAAAGCAATAATATATGGATTGAATAATAATTTAATGAGTAACTGAAAAAATGAAAACGTACAACTTATGAATTAAACATTAAAAACAATGTTTATAACTCAATGGTGTTAAAATATGTAAACGTAATGCTTTTTAAATAATACATTCGGTGGTTACTAATCCTTAACTAATACATAACTAATGTTTTATTATTTGTAGTTATTATAAAGTGTTACCAAAATGTCAAACAACACACTACTGTACATATACTGTATATCTAAAAGGAGATATCCAGGAAATATTGCAATTCTTAATGAAGTAAGTACTAAACACACAGCTGCTGCAAGGTGGTTTGGTTTTGTACCACAAAGAGCTGTAATTCGCTGGAGGCTAACGTTAGTACAGAGCTCTGATGTCAAGGCCTTGTGACCTTTGTGAATCTCTGTGTCTACTAGGCTGTGTTTTAAGTTGCAGAGCTGCATTTTGGCAAGTTGCCTGGGCCCCATGTTAGTGATTTAATCCATTATGACCCATGGTTAAAACAATATTCCCAGCTGCAGCAGATCTGTGAATAAATAAATGCTGTGCTTTTACCAAACTGAAGGTTCACTTGTGGCCTCACCTCTCTCATTGAACACACAGGACCGTGACCTTCTGCGAAACATGGTGGCCCCGGGGCCCTTCCTCCGAGTCACATGCAGATAAATGTCAGAGTGCAGGAATCTGGGGTATGAGTCCTTTTTCATCAAGCTATACACTTTGCTCTGGGCTGCATCAAAGCAGCTGTGAGTTGGCTGAGAGATGCTCTTCTCGATGGCCAGCTTTGTGCTGTAATCAATGTTGATCTGAAGAAAGGCAGACAATAAGTAATGCTGGTTGAAATAGGAGTAAACTAAGACATGAATGGGCATACTACAATGTAATGTAATCATCTAATAGTAAGTATATGTGTACAGGAATATAGAACCGATAATAAATGAGACTTTATTTTGTCCAATAGGCTGTGTGAGTTAATGGTTAGTTTGTGTTGGTCTAAAGCTAAACTCTACACTAGACGCGTAAGCTCCAAATATTAATACTGTATTAGTACTCTACTTTTGGGGGCTAATTCATTGAGCTTTACATTTTTAATAAAATAAAAGTAGAAAACTAACTATACTGTTGTTGGTGATGAGTGATGAGGTTGGAAATGCTATTGATAACAGATTTTGTTTTAACAGCACCCGGGATAACAACAGTAAAATTGGGTACCTCAGCCTTAAGACAGGTCTATACATATTCAAAAGTTTCAAGGTTTAATTCGTAAAGTGGAAAATGAGTGCTTGATAGATATTAATCTCACAATAAAGTGAGTGGGAGATGCTCTTGTTGCACGGTGAGAAACCCAAACCACAGACAGTGGTCACATGCGCAGCCTACATAGGAAACTGAAACTCTCTTGCATAGAAATGAGAGGGCCTACTTTGCACTAGTCTTTATATGATCTTACTTCCTTGCTGAGTGGTGTTCGCAAAGGTCAAGCTGCTGCAGGCTCAACTATACAAACGCTTTCACTGTTACTTTTTTATTATTGTGACATAAACACCGTGACAGCCTTGGTGACAAATATGCCAAAGGAAATGCTACACCTCTGGGACCATGCACGTTAACTCAATAGCAAAACTTATAAAAATAAAATCCCTTTACCTCTTTAGGGGCATCTGACTCAATAAAAACAGTATAGATATATTTGGCTTTGGAGAGCAGCTTTGTCTCTGAATCGACAGTCTTGTAGTCTTCGCACGCCAACCAGAACTCAATGTTTTCCTCGCTGAACTCTGACCTGAGGAACTGGGAGAAAACTTCAACTCCATCTGGTGCAGAATGAGAAGAAGAAATGTTTTCAGATCTCAAACCGTGAACAGTGTTTTCAAACCATAAAAATCCCTTCTTAATAGTAGCTAAGGCAATACCTTTTTTTTTTTTTTTTTTTTTTTTTTTTTTTGACACTTTCCCAAATGAGGCCACACAAAAGCTGACCGTGTTTCAAAGTGACTCTTAAGTGCAACCCCAGAGATTATGAGGAAGTTAGACAGTTTCTGTATTACTAACTGTGCAAGCAAACATTAAAATATGAAGTGAAACTCTGAGTGCTTTGTACATTTAGTCTTCTCAAGTTTGTAAGGCAGATAGTTGGACTGCAAAGAAAAAATATGGGAAAGCATCTTGACACAACACTTTTGAACTTATGGGGCATTAATCTGACCTGAGTCCTTCATAAGCTCTTCAAAGCAGTCACTCCATTTCAAAGCTGCCTCTGGTGGGATGCTGGAAAAATCAGAGATGCGGTCAACTCTTTCCTAATGATGCAGCAATAATGTTCTGGGCTGTCGTCTCATGAGGCATCGGGATGTTTTTTTAAGAGTGTAGTGACTCATGGAAGCAGCCCAGAAGTTAGGTTAAAAATGAATAAAACTTGTCAAAACAGCACAGAGACTATTTGAAATGAATGGCTCTAGCCTTACTTTCTTGATGCCGTATTGGTTTTCTTATGAGGACTGACATTTTCATGAGAGCCAGACTTGGTGAGAAAAAGGCTGAGTCTGCTTTTTCGCTCCTTGTCTTTATGTCTGATGAGAAAAATGTATTAAATATTGAGTAATACAACACAAATCCAGCTGAGATAACACTTGATACCCAATACTAACACTGTGCATTACATTAAAAAAAATCTAACTACTATTACTATTACACATCACAATTACATTGGTTAAAACATACAAAGTACAAGTTTCTAGTTGTCTGTAGATGGCTTTTAAAGCAGCTTTTGAAAACAAGTGATTCTTAAACTACCTCACAACTAATAAAAACAATACAGTACATGTGTCCCTCAAACCCATAAGATATTACATGTAAAATACGGCACAAAACCAAAAACAATATGAACTCGACACTAACCTGCTACTGTCTTCCTTCATTGTCGCAGGCAGTAAGTCTTGTGGCCCAAGCGTTTTGAAATAGGCTTCCTCCTTTGGGGCCATGTAGTTGAATTGAGGAAATAGAAAAAGTAGTGTCTCCATGCTGCTTGCTTTGTATGTGTTGTGTGACACTCTTGGCCACAAATAGCTTTGAGAAAAAAAACTTTAGAGCCACCACTTGATGAGCCACCCCATCTTTTATAAACACGTATTTCATTTCCTATACCTTTTTGTCTACTTCCTGTAACGTGTAACCACAGACTAACAGCTTCATGATTGACGAAAAAAATCCCCTCATCGCTGAATATCCTGTCTAAAAGATAAAAAAAAAATAAAAAAACTTAAATGATAGTATGCTCATTTATGGATTGTTTTGTGTACATCAAATGGCCGGTAACATAAAGGCAATGTACAGTAGGTCTTAAATAAAAGAAATAGCACCCAAGCAAACTAATTTCTATGTAAACCTTTGCACCATCAGCAAGGCCAGGCTCTGCAGATTCAAACGATGAAATGTAATGAAGAATATAATGTGTCTGCTCAGAGTCTGGGCCCAGCTCTCTCCACAACATCAGAGCTTAAATGGAGAAAGACAAACTCACTGTGACACAGAAGAAGCAACAGTGAATAAGCTGTTCTCGTCCTATATTTAGACAAATGTGATGTCTCTTTAGAAAGACGCTGAAGAGGTCTTAAAAGATGTCCACAACAGCCCAGTAACAATGTTAAATTCAGATAAACCTGTCATGTCCTTGGCCACACAGCAAAAAAGAAGACAGTACATGACAAATAAATTACAAATCACCAGTAGAAAGGACAGGACCAAAAAAAGCATTGTTACAGTTACTGAAAGTTTTATAGAGTGTGAATCTTTTTTTACCAAAGGTTTCTGTGTAGTCCACTTGATTTTTGTTAGCTTGCTATCTAACTAGTTCTTTAAGACACAGACACATCACATATTCAGTTACTAATATATAAATTAGACATATAGACTGATGTAAAGGTATATCACCCAATAGGCTACAACCAAGAGTTTTAATTAGCTTGTTGTCTAGCTAGTTCTGTTAGACACTGATATATATGTCACAATATTAATATATGATACATATATACCTGTATGTAGCATATATTAATATTATTGGCTAATTTGTAAGACAAAAGATGAAAACACTTTGAAATGCAGAGCTAGCAAGCAGAGCTGTTTCTAAAACCTATAGTGGCCCTAGGCAAGAGGAACACCTGAGGCCCTATAAAGAATCAATTATTTGCTAAAGCTCACTTCAAACCAAAAACAAGGTGCATACAATATATCTAAATGTTATAAGATCTTATAAGATCTTATTTTGTCTCATTTCTGAACAGACAGATGAACATGGGACAAAATATGGCAGGGGGGTCTGGGGTTCCTTCCCCAGCAAAATTTGAATGAAACATGCGTTTTCCTGTTTTCTGGTGCATTTTAGATGCTTAATATTTTAAGCTGGCTACAATTTATGGTTCTACTTCACTCCAGATAGGACTTGAAATAGCTGGATGTTGAAATAGCTTGCTCACTACAGATAAATGACCCCCCTTCAGGTCTGGGCCCCAGGCAATTGCCCACCTTGCCTGCCGTATTGTGATGGCTCTGCTAGCAAGCTACAACCAGAAAGCAATATAACAATAATAGCAATAAATGAATACATTTGAGAAAAGTTCACACAGATATAACGTCGACCACTAGCTATTGTTGGTTACTTGGTTATGTTTTTTCATTGTGCATAATTATATGCATTTTCAAGGATTCAAAACAGATAGAAGACTGTGTGGACAAAATGTTAAATGTTTACATCCAATGCACATGTTAATTGTTAAGGAAGAGACCAAATAAAAATAAAAAAATTCTTAGGTTGGATGATCTAAACATAGACGCAAACTAAGTGCACAAATGCCAGCTGTACACAGTTATTTCACTATGCTCCATTAAACTAGATTATAGGTTGAAGCTAAATTACATTGCATGTTCACATTTAAAACAATATTCATTGATTTAAAGAGAAAATATGTTTTCCAAATGTACATATGTGATAAAGAGGAGCTGCAGTATCCTTTCCCTTCAGGTAAACAGCCAACTGCACAATCACTAAAACCAATTTAAATGGCAGTCATTTAACTCGGCTGTATGTATTTGCTTCCTGTCAGCAAACCAAATGAGAGAAGCTGCTAAGTCAATACGCACCCAAGACTACTGCTGCCAGCTGGGAAGCAACGATTAGCAATTTTTATTAGATCATTTTAATATTTCTTTGCCCAGTTATCATTTTAATTATGTAACTTTTTCAGCAGGTCCCTAATGAACAACGAGGCATTGTCAGGGAAAAGAGGCCACAGTGTCATTTTCTTTTAGTGGAGAGACTAAAACAGATCATTGTCTCGTAACCATGTAAATCATATGATATCAGACATCGCAAAAGGCTACATGACCTAATTTTGTCCATCCTGAGTTTCGTTACACAGAACAAGTGTAACCTATGTTGTGTGGTAAAAATAGGAAGTGAAAAAAAATGCTGACCAAAGTATAGCTTGATACTTCCTGTCTTCACTGCCGATGACTATCTGGTTTTCCTTGCATGTCTGCACATATAACAATGACAGATTTGAATATTAAATTATGACTCATTTACACTGCTAACCCTCCTCCAACACTGTGTTTTATGGGCTAAACAAATGCAACATTAATAAAACAGTTAAATAAAAATGTGCAAAATAATCTTGGAAGTTCTCAAAACTCATTATTCTGCTTCTCTGTGGAATTGTTTTAATCTGTGAATGGAACTTTAATATGAAATGAGAGATTTTTGCAGGAAGGAGGATGGCACAATGGAGACAGTGATGTTTGATATCCATGTGTTAAACCAGGACAGGCAACAGAAGACATCCTTGCATTTATTTTTATATATTTTTCATAATAAATATTCTATTTTATGGCTTCAGTGAGAAAATTCATATGCTTTCATGCCTTTTTCATATAAGAATTGTGTTATTCAGTTGCTAAATTAATAATGAATACAGATCTCAAAACTCAAAGGAACCTGCTTCTTGTTATTATACTGCATGTTTGCCCTTTATAGCAAATAGGGCTGTGGCATCTTGGTGGTGCAGAGCGGTATTAGCTGGCCATCACTGCAGCAGCCCAGAATAGCCTGTTGTTGTGTTTCACTTTCTGCTGCAGGCTTGTGCAGATGGTGTCTCTGTGCTAATGATTCCCACTTGAGTCCCTGAGTGCAAACCAAACTACATTCGCTGAAACCGAGACCCAACTTGAATTACAATTTTTCATAAATGCACCTCATGAAGCACACACCTCTCAAAAAATTCTGTCCTTCATCTCCAAGAAGCAATTTTTAGTTATTCATATTTTACTGACATGAGCTAAAAGAAACACAGATAAAACTATGTAATAGAAAAAAGACTCAACTAGATCAGAATTAGCCTGTGATTAGTCATTATGACAAATGCTACAATTATTTCAGAGGCATTCTTCAAGTCAGCAAAGGTCAGTAAAAATCACCATTGTAAGGAATAAGTTTTGTGGTTCAATAGATAAAACACTTACTACTGAACAAGAAACCCAGTTTTTGGGCTCCAGGTCTAGGCACTATATTGTTACCATTGCGAAATATGCCTTTGCGAGGGTCTACAATCTCTAAGCTCTTCTGCAGGTTTATTTGGATGTACAAAAATAAAGTAAGGGCACACTTGGGTATAGCCATTGTACCATTGTCTCTGCTATATAATTATGTTAAAAAGCAAAAAAGATATTTTTTCTGTGCTGTTGTCAAAAATTGAAGTTGTTGTTTTGGCAGGAAGAGTGCCTTAATAAATTGGTCCCTGCAGCTAAAAGTATGGTTCAAAGGGTTTAGTGTCAGAAAAACAATTATTTTGTAACGAAAAGGACACTGCAAAGACAGTGTCACCTTGAGGTTAACAGCTACGATCGGCTTTAAACTCTTTAAGCTTTGTGACCCCAACGACACTGCACAACTGGAATCAGTCAGAGTCAGGTTAAAATGGTTTATTGTCAAAATCTTTCATCTTCAAATATATCCAAAAATAACACTTTCTTTCTTATTGGTTTCTACATAAAAAGAGAAATAGTGACTCAGCCATGATGGCTAACGTGCTTGCTGTTATTTTTTCAGTTACAGAACAATTAGCTGTTGGCCAAAGCAATAACTCAACGGTGCACTAAAAGTAATGACTACACATCCAACCTGTATCCTGCAGGATTTGCACAGATAGCCTACTAGGTAAAGGTCCTATATTTAGCTTTTTTCAGGCTTTGTGAAATAATATTGGACACTTTTGCATTAGTATTTCAAATGGAAAAGATCTTCTTTTGGAGAGCTGTGACTTTTCATTAAAACATACAGTATAACTTACTGGTTTCATGTGTCTCCATAGAGCAGTGAGTGTTTTCAGTTCTTGAGAAAGAGAAGCCTCAGCATACAGGATTACATTCGTGAATGAAACATAGCTCCAGGTATGTTCTTGAGATGCATACAACATTATAACATGGTTAAAAGCTTACAAAAGTCAATTTAGCATAATAGGGGACCTTTAAATGGACCAAACTGTGATGGGTCTTGACGACTGGATCAGAACACGCTTGTGGAGTGTTCCTGGTCTGCAGTGGTCAGGATCAAAAGTGGTCTGAGGAAGAAACAGTGATGAACTGTGATGCCTGTGGGGAGCAAAGACTGGTGTGTGTGTCCACCAAATCAGTTAATGTAGGTAGAGCCCACTAACCAGAACACTGGCAGGTCGATCCCCACTACCAGCATTGCATAAAGCCACCGTGTATGAATGTGTGAAGTGTGATTGTGTGTTTGGTGGTGGTCATAGAGGCTATGGGCACAGAATGGCAGCCACGTCTCTGTCAGCAGCTGTGTTTACAGAAGTAGTTTACCACCACCGAGTGTGAATGAATAATGGAGTAATGTAGAGTTGCTTTGAGAAGAGTAGGTTCTGGGTTTAATTAAAAAGTTGTCATAATACACAGTGCATCACAGTTTGTTGTGTATGGGGCGGCATGTAGTATGGGTCAAAACACTTAACATTATTACCACCCCTTATTCATCAAAACAATGTGACTTATTCTCACTTGAATTCATTTGTGCGTTTGTTTTGTGTGTGGCCGGAAAAAGCTTGCATCACCTCAACCAGTAACACAAAACCAATTCTCTTATTCTAGTGTTCTGTTTTAGAAATTGTGTGCAATATGTTTACAGTAAATAAGCCATGAAGAGCTTCTCTCAGACTTAAGTAGTAATTGTTCAGGTGTGGGATCTCCCCAGAGACTTCAAAGAAAGGCAAAGGTTCCAGGAAATCGCCACTCTTTGAGTCAATGTGTCAAAGCGACAGATGATTGTGCATGCAGTGAGACGGCTGCAAACTACTGACATCACTTCCCGTGTGGCGAGGCAGGTGTTCCCTCACCCACAGCACCAGCAGCAGAAGGTAAAGACATTCAAATAAACAGCTCGGGCTTCTGTAGAAATCAGAACTGCCTGGCTTTGCAGAATTCAGATTCATGGTAAATTCCAACACAATAAACAAACAAACAGCAACAAACATTATGACATTTACAGTAATCATAGTCAATAGATACAGTTTTAACACTGCCACCACATGACAGGTAAAAGAAATACAATGGAAATCTAAAAAGGCTCAGGTCTTGCTGTATCTTGCATATTTTTACAGAGTATCCCCAAGGTCCCAAAAATACTAAAAATGTGTTAAATTTAATGGGGTCAAAATCAAGGCCTAAGAGTTTTATAATTTATGGGCAGATATTAAATTTAGTTAATCTTCAATTTTCATATTGCAACTTAATCCTAGTCTATCTTTTTAAAGGCTGCTATGGTGTTAATATGTAAAATTAGTTTATATAAATATTTTGGTGTTAGCAAAATTATTAAAACTCTAATGTTATTTTTGTATGAGTTTTAGGTATAATCATAAGGTGTACAGCCACATTAAAAAATTAGTACATGCCAAAAATATATAATAAACAATAAAAATATATTTTTGAGTAATACTTAATAATAATATTAGAAAATATCTGTTTTACAAGCTAGATGTGCAATTGGCATTAAAAGGTTGTAAAAAGTCTTAAATTTTACCTGCAAATCCTTGAGGTTCAATGTTTTACTACTTTGTGGTTTCTAAATCATTCACGCCCACACTCAAGAACAAATAGGTCTGCTGCTGAATATAAATAAACTATTTTACTCCCACATGAATCTTACGTTTGATAAATTTCCAAAGACTTAATATAAGATTCTTGTCGAATTTCCTCTTAGAAACCATCTAGCAATATTATACTAAAGAATGTTTTCTGGGATAAATCCAAGTTAATGACATGGGGTGGGGGGCTGTTCCTTTGAGCAGATGTCCTGAGTGATGTGCCAGTAAAGAGGCCTGGACAGACTTCTTTATCATAGGTCTATGAGACTTTCAGAGTCTCTCCAGTAATCAGGTCCACATGCCAATAGTGATGGATTCGACTCCGCAGTGGGCGGCCTGAACAACACGCACATACAAATCAGAATTTACATGCCCCAGTCTTTGGTGATCAATAAGCATTTACTCGTGAGAAGAGACAGCATCTGCAAGCCTTTGTCTTTCTAATCGCATCAAAGTTTTCAATTGATATATGAGAAAATGCATAAATGAGACGACCGCCCTCTGTGTTTGTTTTTGTGGTGTGTTTTCTGTCAGCTCCTATCTGCCAACGTTGTCGTCTCGCTTTACTGTGTTATTTATTCTGTGCTAATAAGTAGCTATTATTTGGCTGACTAAATCTGGCAATAAAAAAAACCAAAAAAACACAAATGCTATAATCCAAACTCAGTTCTGAGGTATAAATGTAAATCATTATCATTCATTTATTCATTCATTACAATTATTCCTGGGGGTTGTGGGAAGCTGGAGCCTATCCCAGCGTCTTTGGGTCTGACGTGGGGTATACCCTGTACAATGACAGGGCCAACAATCAGAGACAAGCCATTCACTATATATATTTATAAGGGGCAGTTTAGATTACCCAATTCAAGTACATGCATGTCTTTGAACGGTGGGAGGAAGCTGCAGACAGGGCTATTTCAGCCAAAGCAGGTCCATTTAGCCTCCGACCAGGTTTGTGCCACTGGGTGAACAACTAATGAACTACTATTTAAATTATTCTTATGATGGTAATTTTGGACTACACTCAAGGTTAACTGGATGAAATCAGACAATAATTAAAAGCAAGGGAATCCACTAAGAAGCATTTAAAATAGAAAAAGGTGTGATATGTGCAAATTAAGTTAAATATTGCAAAACAAGATAATAAGCAATATTTGATAAGTTGATCAGAAAGTGTGTTTCTGTGATGGGAGAGTGGACTCAGTAGGGGCCATTGTTGAGAGGAGGATGAGGAGTATGATCTAGACCATCCTCAACAACAGCAGCATCTTCTCCATGAGACTGTGGCAGCTCAGAGAAGCAGCCGCAGTGTCAGGCTCCTCTCCCTGCACTGTGAGACCGAGAGGTTCAGGAGATTGTTTATTCTGCCATAAGACTGTACAGCAGCTCTCATTAATGAGCACTTTATTGCTATCACTAGTAACCTTTTAACTATTTATTTCAAAATGTATTTTTATGTATGATTTTTGCACTGTGTTTGTTGTATGCTACCAGACACTTGAAGTTATCCTTATAGAAATGAATAAAGTCAGTCTGTAAGTCTGTCTGTCTAGCTGTCTGATTATTTGGATATAGGTTAAAGCCCTCAGGCCGCAGATACAGAACACTTAGGTGGAAGCGGGCACGCTTCAGTAAAAGTTTTGTCCCTTCTGCCTTTGCTGCCTTGAACAGTCTATAAGCTGTAAACATCCTCATTGTGTGCTGTCTTTGTGTGTGTTCAATGTTTGTACTTCTTATTGTACTGACAGAGTGTGTGGAAACAAATTTCCCCTTGGGGACAATAAAGGTCTATCTATCTTTATCAACCATAGACATAGTAACAGTTCGATTCAGTTTTATTTTTGGAAGCCATACAAGATTCTGAACTCACTGGCCAAAACTGGAGCAAACACCAGAAACTCTAAATTGAGTCTAAATTTAAGATTAAATTAGGTCTAAATAATGATCATACAGTTGAAGTTTTTTATTTGGTCATAACATAATGTAATTTAAGGCTTCAGACACTTCTTGACAGTGTAGGTTTCTGTCAGATAGAAAACCATATAATTATTGTGATTTTGCTGCTGGACAGCTAACACGTTAGCACACGCTGTAGTTATTTCACATCTATCTTCAGCTTGGCTCACAAAGAGCAACATAAAAGTAGTTTGAGTGGGCAGCTCTCAGTGTGATGCAGATTGAAGTTTCAAGTGAAGAGCTACTCTGCAGAGCCCCTTTATATCTGTCAATGTGTTTATTCACTATTCACCCAATGTTTTTTTAATCACAGAGATGGACTTCATTATCATCTGTGTTGTGGTAATATACAGTAAGTGTGTATGGATCTGAGCGTATGCCACAGATCAGCTCAGTATCCTGGCAATCTGAGTACACAAGAGCACTTTGAAGCCTAAAAATAGCTTAATGTGTGTGGTTCATTTGTTACCCTGCAGAGAGGTCAAAGGTCATGTACAGGTCATTAGTCCTGGAGCTGGTTCAGTGTCACCCTCAAAGATGCTCCCAAAGTCATTCCAGTTATTGTTGCTGTTTGCCCACGCACTCGGATGTCTACTTCAAAAAAACTAAATACAGCCAAATATAACCAATACAACATCTGTATGTCAATAAAACTAAAAATGTTTAGCATCAAATCAAGGCCATTTTATTAAAGACCTTTACAAATAAAACCCTGATATTTTGGAGAATAAAATAAATTACTTTAGATTTTTATCTTGACCAGGACTGCATGGCAGAAGAGATGCTGTATCACAATGGGACCTTCCTGGATAAATAAAGGTAATTAAGATGCACCTTCCCACACATGTAGATAATATATGTTTGATGGAAGACAATGTATATTTTACAATTCCATGTTTTTACCGTCATTGAGCTACTAATCTCTATATCTTACAATGGTAAATAAACCGCTGAAATGAATTATTTGTTTCTTGTGAATTAAGTTAATATCTATCTTGCAATGGTGCAGAATGCTTTAAAAAATGACTTGATACAGGCAGTGATCCGAGTCAGTTTTGGGAGAACAAAAAAATGTGTAGCATTTGCTTGCCTGGTCAGTTATAAAATGCATGGAACTAATCAGAAAGCATCTCATAAAATACACCCCATCTGGAAAAACTGATTATGATTGATCTAAATCCAGCCACAGGGGTCCCAAGCCTGGATAAATGGAGCTACTTATAACCCTTTTGCCAAATTAATCACTGAATCATATACACAAGGAGGCGTGTGGTTTACTGTGGCGACCTCATTCTGTAAAACCAAAACGAAAGAAGGTCGGTTGAACAAAATTTCTCCCATTGACCAAATTGCTGTGAGGGGAAAGTACTGACCCATTTAACTTCTTTAGGAGAAAGGGTATAGTCTGAAAAAATATAGCACAACACTGTAAATGATCAGTAATTATACTATCTATCGACTAGACTATTTTAACACCCCAGCATCACCTCTGGAATAACCTCTGAAAGTTGTTCTCACTTCCTCTATAGCAATGTGTCATGTAAGTGAATTAGATGAATACAGATCTGTAAAACACATTGCAGCAATTATCAGCGTGCAAGAGGCTTTTATCTGTGAAATCTGTCTGCCTGAGAGGAAGAACACAAGAGGCCCTCAATTAATATGCAATGAAAACAGGCTGCAAATATGCAGTGGTCAAATTGTGGACTCCAACAAACAAATCTTTTCCTCTTTGTTGCTGTTGTGTTGTAACAGAAGATAATGTCACTGAGAGATACAAAGAGCCAGATATGTCTCACAGGAGTTGGTCAGGACAAAGACAAACTACAAGGACAGTTGAATATTTAACTTTTAGCTCACACAAAAAGTATGCTGGATCCTTAAAAATATACCAATTAAATATGAAAGGAGATGTGTTGGGCATGTTTTAGTGCTGTGCCTGTCATTGTACATGAATAAATTCAAAATCATCTTCAAGGCAGTCTTGAAAGTTGTCAGTTGCCAACAATCCCACCCACTTTTGAGCTAAAATTGTATTACTTATTCTGTACACCCAATATTCCATTTAAAATTAATCATCAGGGTCTCATTAAAGTGTTCTTAATGAATACAAAATAACATGATGCGCTCCAGTGTTGACCTGTGGTAGTTTAGTACTTCATTAGGATCATCAAAGCATTGTTTACTGGATCTGCCTGATTATCATGAATGTGGAGAAAGCACTTTTGAAAACCTTATTGAGATCAAACTAAGTGTGTCGTGTTTACAGTGTAATTAAATCCAAAGAAAATGTGAACACAGCTTTCTTCATCAACTCAAATAGAAACATATCTAATTACCACGCTGTGTGAGATCTAGTGTATTAAATAGGCTATAATTAGCATCACAGTAGACTGGAAATATGCAGTAACCCCTGTACACAAACTTGTAAAACACACGTCCCCACAATCTGTTGCTGGTGGCTCCATCTGATGAAAAATGTCTATAAAAAAAACCATCTGGCCAAGTGCTGCATAGCAAATAAAGTAACCTTGACAGATGAGCAGTAACTAAGTCAACTTGTAAACAGTACACAAGAAGGCTCCTAAAGACATGTTATTAACTGGTTTTGAATACATTGGTTACAATGAACAAATACTAGTGCCATATTGAGTGAGTAGAAATCTAGGGATCAAACCCCCAACCTTCTTGGTGTGAGGTAAGAGTGCTAACAGAGCACCCAATATACCCATATATTGGCAAGGTAAAAAAAAAAAAAAAAAAATACATGCAGGAATAAGAAACAATATTCATTTCACCTCAAATTCAAGATTCCAAAACTACACTGACACACTGGCATTGTGTAGGCTGTACAGTGTTTCACATTGTGTAGCAGCTGGAAGGTGTTGCATCTTTGCTGTATTAATAACTCCTGCAACTGTCAGCAAGTGGTGTCAGCTATTAGAGGCATCCCACCCATACTCTCTATTGACACTGAGCACTCTGCCCACCCCTGGTTTCTGTCTTCTGGGTTGTACTGTCAGCACAGGAAGGAAGCACTGCAGTATTTTGTCTAAATAACATCATTAACTTGGATTTCCTTTTTAGTACTGCCATGCAGCTGTAGGCCCTGTCTTGAGTTGTATTTTTAATAGATTTCATTGTGTTAAAAAAAAAAAAGGAACCTAATGTAACTTTGGATTTTTTGCCTGAGATGAGATTTCCTGGCACTATGCTCAAGTCAGGTCAGGCTAGATCTTGATCACATCTTCCCCACTGATTAGGCTTTATATTAGGCTGCAATACTGAACCGTGCACTCTTTAACGCAGCACACATGGCTTCCCAGCTCAGTCTGCTGCTGGCTGGACCACAGAGCAGAGAAGTGGGCATGTGAATGCGAGCGTATGACTGATGAGCGTGGCTGAAACTACTGATCATACCTGTGTCCTGCCCCAACCACAGATAGGAGACTAAAACAGGTCGGACTGGATTTTTGGGGACCTATTTAAGCTCTACATAACCCCTCACCTTCCAGCAGCATAGCATATATCAGCATGAGTATTTTCACACAATGGGCACTTGATCAGCCTGTAATTTTTTGTGATTTCCTCAGGGTGCACAACAACACTAAGCACTATATTTACTGACTTATTCAGGGGAAACAGGAAAAAAGTTGAAAAAAAGTGAAAAGTGTCAGATACTGTATTTCTTTATGCAGTTTGTTAGCTATGGCATTTGTTTTGTTTTGTTTATTGTTTTTTCTTTAAACCAACTGGTTATGTTGCCTCTTCTTTTTCTTTTGCTGATTATGATTCAAAGCATACATCTAGATCACTCGCCTAAAACCCTTGGCGTATATCAACTCCATATCTTCCCCCTGGTGGAAGAGGTGCTGTTTTGCCCTAATTAACCCACTTAGATGATATCCGAGGTCGAGATTAAACGATACCTTTCATTCTGTGCCAGCGGTCTGCCTCATTTGTCTTCAGGACACAAGGCGCTCTCTTTTAAGTCAAGGGTAAAAAGAACAACACACTAGGTGGCTTATAGTGCTCATAGGCCAGCAGGGAACAAGAGCACGTAGGACGTCGTTTATGAATTGATGGCTTGCGCATCTGTGGCCAGCTTCGTTCTTTTGTTTCTTTGTCTGAGAATGAACGATGGCGGTAAGTAACAATATGAATGACTTTCAATGGAAAAAATGCTATCTCAAAAAACAGGAAATTAGATAGGTAGAGCTTTCTTTTCTACTTCTATCTTGTGTATTCAAGTGGGACCACCAGGGACCTGTTGGCTGCTAATATTCATGGGATTAGCTGCGAGTGCGATAGAGGACACACTTCCTTTCCCACACTCCACTTATAAGAACTAATTAACACAGGGCAAAAACACCATTTTCTTCTATTCACCCTCCAATATTCGTTCTATTGGATTCAAAAGACTTGCAGAAATCACTCATCCCAAAAATGTCACTTTGTCCCTCATGGATTTTTATTTTTATTTTTTATTTTTTTAGGTGGGGGGGGTTGGGGGGGGTGGGGTGGGTGGTTGGGGGCAAAGTGAATTAGTCAGTACTCCAAACTGCATGTCATTCAAGCTCTCAAGTAATGAATAAGTCATTTAGGTGTTTGCAATCTCAAGGCGGAAGAGATCAATTGCAAGAGAACTTCAAAACACAGTTGTATCACTCACTGACATGAAAAGGGAGGTCGATCAATAAACTTTAAACTCAGAATCTCTCTTTTTTAGCCCCTGACAGCTGATAAACAAGACACAGTTAACATGCGGTCAATAATGTTTCCAAGGGCTCACTTGAACAAGAGAAAAGGGTAAATTTAGAGCCAGCTGCCTTTTGGCCACTCACACTAATTAAAGTGATCTAGACATGTCGAGCAGCTTTAAGACGACCTGTAATAAATCTTCACTGCTTCACTGTGCACGCTCCGCAGCTGTCAGTTCAGAGGAAAAAAAAGGAAAATATAGATTGTGCAAAATATTAGCAATAAATAGCAATACTGTTAATCAATATCCAGAGCAGCCATATTGATTTTTTTTTTCTTATTGAAAGAGGCAGATTTTCTTTTATACTTTTTTCATTCATTCATTTATTCATCTTCTTCCACTTATTCCCATTAGGGGTCGCGGGTGACTGGAGCTTATCCCAGTAACTTAGGGCCTCAGGTGGGGTGCATCCTAAACAGGGGCCAGCTTGTCACAGGACTGACACACAGGCAACCATTCACTCTCACATTCATTCACTAGGGGCAATTTAGAGTCACCACTTCACCTAACAAATGCATGTCTTTGGACGGTGGGAACCTACAGTTGCAACAGTCACTGTTCTGCTGTTTTTCACTAGTTTTCCATATTGTAAAATGTAATATAATGTCATAGTTTTGCGATATGTAAATATATACAGTACTGTATGGTGACTCATATATTGCTATAGTTAAAATAAATAGCCTTATAAAAGCATTTCTAATGTGTTTTACGCCACATAGCAATCCCTTTAGATACATTGTGTTTTGAAAACCTCAAGATGTTGTTAGAAAAAGACACAATGAATAAAGAATAGAGAAGAGAAGAACCACAGCACAGTTACTACTCTGTGTGCTCTTCAAAGACATTTGGAAACAATAAATTGTGAGGGAAATAAGCTGAGATAAAACCACTGGACTCTTTTGTTTGTTGAGCTTAGTTGGTTCATGTATATAGTTATAATGGGCCTAAATATTTTCCAACAGAGTTGAAGCTGAATAGGTACAACACATTTATTAGCAACAATGTATTTTATTATAGGTAAGCCTTTAGTTGACAGTTAAATAGACATCTGAACTTGACAATCACCTAGGCCACAAAAAGATTTTTTCCATTCCCACAATAGAACATGGAAATGCAGCAACTTGGCACAGTACACAATTTGCATAAATTCCTCAAAAATGAACAATGTTTTCTCCACCGATAACCACTCTTTTGATGTAATGATATATTTAAAACAAATGTGAAAAACAATCAGTCCACACAAATTATATTGTGAAACAAACCACCACCATAATCTACCTCCATAATTATTTTCAATACAAATCACAAACTGAATTTAAGTGCACTGTGCTATGACAAGTTTTTATCCTTATCCAAGAGCAGACCAATGTAGTTACAGTTTTGTTTTGTTTTTTGTTTTTTTGACAAATGCCCTTCCTGATGAAATCCTCTCCAATTACTAATTACTTATTAATAAGCAGCACTACACAGGAATTATTAATAGGGATGGGTACAGTAACCCAGTATTTAATGGCCCCAGTGCTACATCATGACCGCTATCCTGCAGCCTTAACAGAGCTGTTATTGGTTCTGAGTAGTCGCAGTAAATGCCATGTGGTCAAATATGTGCATGATATATTTTTGACAAAAAAGTGTGGTTCAATTTCGCCAATGTAGATGCCAATACTCAAGGGAGTAACTTTGGGTGCAATATTGGGGGAGTTAAACTCGCCGCCTATTTTTATTTTATTTTATAATTTTTTTTACACATTGAATCATGTACTTTTGTAAAAGGAGTATGCTAATTTGGCGTTTCTGTATTTGAATTGCATTATGATACTTACATTGATACTGTGATTTACTTAGCTTCAGCTATGTACTAGGCTAGTGTTAGTGTCAGTGTTAGCACGGCTGATTAGTAAATAATGCCATCTCCCCACTTAAATTAGCATTCAGTGGTAAATTGACATTAGTTCTGCACACAGCACATATTCCGTGGCAGCCTCCTTAGCTTTACCTCACACTGGCAATTTAGTTAAATCATCAGCTAACTACATAATACGACTGTTTACCTCCTCTTGGGCAGTACTTTTTTTCCTTTATCGTTGGGGCTGGTGTTGACCAACACTGTAAAACTGTTGACTGGCTCTTCAGTGCTCTTTTCATAACAGCACAGGTTAGAGACAGCCAACTATCACCGCTACAACACAAGAGACTGAGCGACACACAGCAAGCAGCGAACGTTCAGGAGAGACAGTGGACTGGGCCGTACCAAGTATTCTGCACGGGGAGGGGGGGTTGACTAAACTAATTACTATTTTGCTGGCAAACGAAATGAATACAGAAAATTGATAAGTTATTCATGCAAGATAATTTATATTTGTATTCACTGCAATAATGTGATTATTGGGGGGGTTAGATTGGCTCAACCTGATTTTTTTTTTTTTTTTTTTTTTTTTGGGGGGGGGGGGGGGGGGGGGGGGTGTCTCATAACCCCCCTAACCCCCCTGGAAATTACGCGCCTGCCAATACTGCTTACGAACACAGCGGTGACAAGCAGCTCAGGCTAGTGCAGCAACACAGAGTAATCTGGCAAAACATTTTGCCAAACATCTTGAGAGAACACAGAAAGATGGTAGGGTAACTTTATGCTAGCGGCCCACGTGTGGAATAACCAAGAACCATCTAAACCCAGTGTTTATGAGATCACTGGTGATCTCATAAATGCTGACGACTTTGTCTTCCCCCAGTGGCCATTATTTAACAGCCAATGGGAGTGTCCCATATTGGAGTGTGCCAGCAGATAATAACACTGCCTATATGAATCTCCTTTAAAAAAAAACATATTAATGTGGATGTTGCCTCAGTATCATATCAATTCATTTCATTTTTGGAGGGATATAGACAGATCCTGATCCAATAATCCAATGTCTCGCATGTTTATGATTTGCTGTTTCTTTTGATGAATCTTGAAATCCTTTGTTCTGGTCTGCAGCAAAAAATATAAGCCTGTGTAGCTATATTTTCAGCAGGCCCCAGTGAAGTGTATGATGCGGCAACGTCTGAAGCAACAACACAGCGTTTCTGGCCAAATAAGGAGCAAACTTTTTAATACTCTTTTCTTTTTGTCAGACAAAGAAAGTTTGAGTAACAGCCCTAACTGAAAAAATGCTCCAGCTCTTGACTTTGGAGTTGTGTCTTGTTGTTTATCAGAAGGGAAAAGCTGGAGTTTCTTTGCAAGCTATAGGGCCAAATGGCTGTTGTAGTCCTCTTTGATGCATAAAAAATTTGCATCGCAGAAAGGATCTCTATCGGGAGCTTTTTCAGTGTTTCATGTTGGAATGAAAAGATGTTGGAAGATGACTGACAGTCGCCAAAAGGTGAGACAAGTTGCAAAAATGTAAACTCTTTGACAGGATGAGAAAGTTGGGCATAGTAACTCTTCCCAATTTCAGCCCTAAGCATCAAGAAAGAATTGCCATTGCCAAAAATCTGCTCTTGTATCCTAGATTTGTGTCTTTGCTTCCTACCATAAAATCTTTGAGCTACTTTAAATAAGTCAAGTGATGCAACACTATATTTCATATGCTAAAAATGTTGCAAGTCATGTAGATGAAGTATATTCTTTCAGAAGTTGAGGCAGGGGACCAGGTCTCCATTGACATAATTGTTTCAACATCACAGGATGAAGTAAATATTCACTGACCTGCATCTGTACTCCTGACTAGAGAGAAGAGCATTTGCACATCTGTCGCTGCCTCCATCAAAACAAAGGGCAAACCTCAAGTTGTGCATCAAAGGAAAAATCTGAACGTCTGAGAAATAAGTGTAAGCTCAGGAGGTGTTTAGGATTCAAGGAGCAGAGCCAGGGCCTGTGCCAAGACAACAAACATGTCTGTGACTGACACTAGTCCACTCCAGCTGGGAATAACACATCACTGTGGTTTATTCAGCCTCAAAGTATTAAATAAACACAATCTTCTAAAGTGAGTTGCAGGCGAGTCATGTCAGTCTGTTGTGTGGTCATCTTAATGCATTATCACACAACAAAGCCAAAGCAATACTAGTTCACAAAGGGCTAATTGTCAAAACTAGAGTTTGAAGTTTAATATGTTAAAATAAAAGAAGCTGGTATAGAGGTAGGGTGTGAGCTAAAAGCAACACTTGTTTTATTAAGGACTCTTACATGAAGCATTGAACATTTACACCGCCATGGAAGAAGACCTAAAAATCTGTTCTCACATACAAAAAAATACTTCAGAATAACACTCAAGCAGAAGTAAAAGCCTTATTCTTTCCTTTCAACTTTTCCTTTTCTGCATTAGTGGAGGAAGTACTCACACTTTTTACTTAAGAAAAAGTACGTTTTTAAGTTTAAATGTCCTCAAAGTAAAAAAGTAAAAGTATGTCACACAGATTTGGCAACTAATTAAAGGTATGTAGCAGGATTTGTAAAGCTACAGCCAAATACATACCTGTCCTGTCTAGGGATCAGTGCAATCCTAGTCCTGTCCTAAGATCTGGCCAGTGTGGTTCCAAAAAGGACACATTTGAAGCAGTCCCCTGACGTTACTTGTTCATGTATGTAGTGTTTGCTGCTGCAGGGTTATCTGTCCTCTACTGACCAGGCTCTTTCATCCCCTGTACCAAACTGTTTTAAATTTTCATTTTGCTTCCCTGGACCTGGACAGTCAAAAGGCTAACCCGTACAGACAACCATTTACATTCATTCCTATGAGCAACTGATAGTCTTTGTAAGCATAACCATTCATTTATAAAAGCAAAAAAATACCTAAAATCGGCTTTAACTGCCTGAACTTAACATAATTTGTTTTATGTAATACAAATAATTACAGCTGCTTTAGTCTGAGGAGAACATTAACTTGTAAACAAAAAGAGTTCCACAGTGCAAGGACACTCCTATGATTATAAAAAGAAGTATAAGCCAATAGTTATAGTGTAGAGAGAGACCAAGGTGCCCACTGTCAGACTTTGATGTTGGTTGAGCTTGACAGTGTGTCCTTTTACCTCATTTATAAAAGAGAAGCGGCCCTTCTCTCAGATAAAAAAAAGAGGTTTTCCTTTTAGTAACACTTCAGACACTGCTAACTTGAAAAGAAACAGAGTGGCCATCAAGAAGTTGTGTCTTTCACAAACAAAGTAACAGCAGAACTATTCAAGTCTGTGATAAATATGCTTCAAATAATAGTTTGCACAATTCATTTTCATCCAATGTTTACTTTTCAAGGTTATGTAAAAAAAACATATACAACTTTTCTGCTATACTATACCTTTCTGCACGACTATCTGGAACTAATAGTTAATCCTATCTTTATTACCTGCAGCATCTTCTCACCTAACAATCAGTCATCTTTGTACAATGTGTTCTACAGAACTGCTGGAGCAAAAATAATCTTCCCCTAAAATGTCTTTTTATCTCAGAGAAGAAAGGCAGTGGACCCAAGCTTCAGTTTGAACACATAAACTGTTTTATCTGACAAGACTTGTCACAGATTTAGCAGTGCAACTTTATTGAATGAAAATTCTCCTTCAGCTAAGTGGACCAGACAAGATGTTGTCCAGGTAAGACACAGACATCTAAAGCCTTCATAATAACATTGACCTCAAGTATGAGACATGTACAACCGTTTAGACGTAGAAAGATACATTTACTCAAGTAATTAACTTTAGTATTTTTGGAAGAAAATGTAAATTTTTAAAACATACTTTGACTTGTGTTATTATGTAAAGTCTCAAAATAGGTAAGAGCATTTGTATCTCAGTTGTAAAGTGGACTGTAATAGTAGTAACAGTGGTAGCAGATGTAGTACTGAAATTAATAGAAGTAAAAGTATTAGTAGCAGTAGTACCACTAGAGTTGGTGATAATAGAAATGTCAGTGACAGCAGTCATAGTAATAGTACTAAAAATAGCTGTAGTAATAGTACTTAGGGGTGTAAATCTTTCAGTTTCTGCCAATTCAATTTGATTTCGATTCTTGGGGTCATGAGGCACGAATTTTTTTTAGATTCAGACAATTTTTGATACTAATTTAGTATTTAGTTTGACTCAGGTGGATGGTGATCTTGCAAATTTTGCCGAGAAAATGGATTAAAAATTATTTAATAAACAAAACAATAAACAACATTTTTAATTTATTCAATTTCTTTACATACCATACCATATTTTTCATATCAGTGTTACAAAAAATGAAACTGTATAAATTAAATTGGCAGGCTAAGGAGAGCGAGAGGAGGCTGAATTAGGGTAATTTAAAAAAAAAAAAAGTCACCATTTTGAGGATAAGAGGCTCGATTTGATTCAGAATCCATTTAACACCCCCATTGTAGTGGTAGTAGCAGTAATAGTGGTAAGAGCACTAAGGACTTTCTGCTCTTACCAGTAAATTTATAATTCTTTACTTTTACTCAAGAAACAATCTTGTTCAGTACTTTTACCTTGAGTACAGATTTTGAGTACTACTTCCACCTCTGCTATATAGTAGCAATGGAGAGACTGAAATGGAGGACTAGTACCTCTCAGAATGAAAATGCACCTCTTATCTCTGATTCAGTGGCCTTGGCTTGATCCGCACTGATCTAAAAAGGCTTTGTAGTAGCAGAACATTATCCACCCTCTCCACAGACATCAGTGGCATCGGCCAACACACAAGCATTAATTATAAATCCATTAAAAGGGTTAGTTCATCAGCAATGCAGCCATTATCAGATGACATGTCATTATTTTTTCCTGTTTGCCATGGTGCCAGCTCTCTGTGTCTCTGTGGTGTATGTCTATAAGGGGCCCCTTAGTGAACATGTCCTGCACACTGACCGGGTTAGTGTTGATGAACGTCATTAGGATATTAATTACACTCATATGTGTCCACCCAAGGCATTATAATAATACAGTGGCCTTTGGTTACGTTAGGAAGTTGGCAAAACACTTCTTGAAACAGAAAGGTCTTAAAAGAGTCGATGTTTAGAAATAAAAGGAAAAACGACAAAGCTATGTATTTGAATTATTATTGAGTATATGTTAAGGGGTGCACAATGGTAATGAGGTTGTGGGTTTGTACTCCCTGATACTGTGAGTTTTCTCCAGTTCCTCCGGCTTCCTCCCACCTTCCAAACACAATTATGTGTTATGGGAATGGGAGACTCTAAAATGCCCATAGTAAATGAATGTGAGAGTGAATGGTTTTCTGTCTGTATATGTCTGTACTTTACCACTGACCACAACTAACTGACCACTGTCCAGAGTGTTCCCCGCCCACGGCCCATAGTTGATGGATAGGGTAGGCTCCAATCACTCACAAACCCCGGATGGGAATAAGTGGAATAAGAGTTTTAAAAAATGAATGAATACATGTTTAAAAGCCTATTCATCCTAATCTTCTGTCAGTGGTCAAGCTTTTACTTGATTACATCACATTTTAGGCAAATCAGACTCTGCGCTTTGATCTATAGACATTTAACACATTGGGGTGCACTGTGGCAGAGTGGGTTCCTACCAAGTACTCCGACTTCCTTCCATCCAAAAACATACTGTATATACAAGAATGAGCTGTTGTCTATAGGCATGTCCCCTGTGACTCAGCCTCAGCCCCATTGGTGCAGTTATTAAGTTTTACATTAAATATTTGTGTGGAACCAACTTGAGAATCAAAACTACACTTGTCAGTGCCATTAAAAAAAAGTAGAACTACTATGCTATCTGCTTGAAAAATCAGCACCTGGCTTGGTTATATCATTGCATTGTGTACTGTCCCAGTTAAACACTAAAAAACACCTCATTTCAATTTGTAGGAACTGTGTGCTGTGCATGAACGACTGGAAGCAATCACATTAACTTATTGGGTAGTCATTTATAATGAGAAGTTGTTGGGTGAATGCTTAACCCACTGTGGCACTGACCTCCAAGTCATTTGTAATTTGAAGTAATCTTGCAAAATATCTCTGCAACTCCAATGACTTTTCGAGGAAATGATCTTTTGTAAAGTGCAAAACCTTGTACTTTTATATAACTAAAAGCTTTTGCACAGTCAAAAGCAAAAATGAAAGTGAGAAAGAATAATATGTTTTTCATTTTACTCACACTATTTTACAGCTCTGCATAATTATCATGATTAGACCATAGACTCTGTTTGAGATGTCTCGTCTTGCAGACCATGGTCAGGGGCTTTGTTATTATTATTTTTATCAAATTACCATAACCAAGGAAATTATGTTTTACCAATGTTGCTTTGTTGGTTTGTTATCTTTGAGTTATCTTTTAGCAAGATAACTCAAAAAATAATAATCAGATTTTGATGAAAATTTATGGAAAGTTGATGTGAGTCTGGAACACAATCTGGATGCAGGAATTACAATACCATTGCAAGATAGAGACACAAAGATGCAAATTCTAGTCTCAAGGGATTAGCTAAGGATTAGTTATACTGAATAAAAAGGCCTCTGTGGTTCAAAAGATACAGTATTTACTCCTGAACTTGACAATTATTGGTTCAGTTTGAGGTATTTGCATTATATCTTGACTATTGTTAGATAGGGACAATGCCTTAGTGGAGGTCTGCCCTCTTAAAGTACGTGTAGTTTGTATTTATATTTATATTCACTACCCCAAAATCACATTAAAAGCCAGGTAGATGTACACTTGAAATGCCTTAAACTATCAAAAAGTGAAAAGATAGATTACAAATTAAAACTTTTGATGTAATTATGAGTCATATTTTTTTAGTGAAGCATTCTGACAACATCTTGTATTTTACTATGCCAAAAGTAGTACAGGTTTTGCAATGGGAAGTTGCTTGCTTGCTGAAGTACAGGGGGCTCAGCTGTTTTCTCTGTCATCTGGGAAAGAGATGCTTGGTCTGTGCCAAATCAGACTGTAGCTTGTTTGTGTAGCAGGTGGACCCCGTGCAAACAATAAAACCTGACTTGATGCAGTTTGATTTCTGCTGTTGTGCGCAATAGGTAAGCTATAACCAAACATACTGGAGTGGAGCTGTAATACTTGGGGAAATCAGAGCTTGGGAAATTATACACCAGACCAGGCTGTATTGACACAGTACACTCAATGGTTTTCACAAAGAGTCTGCTGTGAATCAATTACCAGATGATTCGCATATCCCCAAAGAGACCATTTTGAGAGACAGACCAAAGATATTAAAGGGCCTATATTATGATTTTTTGTGAGTCTTTTGAATTAATTTAGGACACATCTAGACCCGTATCTTATGTTTTGTTGGTCAGAGAAGGCAATATTTATTTAAAAAAAAACGTATTTCAAGAAACTCATCATTTAATGCTCAGATTAGTCTCCTGTCACTTTAAGAGCCCTCCCTCCCTGCTGGCACGCTGCTTGCACACCCCTTCAGTGCTCCTCACAACAACACATGTCGGTGCAGAGCCAGTGTTTGAGTGGTGTCCGCTGCAGTTCGAAGGTGGGTTTGTTTGGTTGCTACGAAGGAGGCATGAGCTGTAGCAGTGCTTTCTAAACAGGACGGGACCGTGAGAGGGAGGGGCGTTGTCAGGTAGAAAAGGCAGACAGCGGTGAAATGGCCTCTCACAACTAACTAACTCAATGTAAAAGAATAGAGGATTACTCAAGCATGCATAAATGAAAGAAAAACATGACACCAGGTATGTTTTTGATGAGGAAACAACATTGTAACATGGTAGAAAGCTCAGAAAAGTCAATTTTGCATAATATAGCTTCTATTAAAAAAAACAATTAACAAATGACTCAATTTGTAGATTTTTTACATATTCTTCAAAAATTACTTGCAAAAAATGATATAGTTACCTTCCACCTCTGTCATTTACACATGCCCTGTCTTTGTAAGTAGGTCCAAAGAGCAGACTTGTTAAGACCACTTACAATGAAGTCCTGATAACAAAGAGAGTACTTTAGTACAATTCAAACTCCTGCTCATAATTTTATCCCATTTGGTAAGTCACTGTCTGAGAGCCCAATACAACAAGGCGCGACGAATCTGCATGTACAAAATTTGCCTGGGGCTTATCGTAATTTTCAGATTTCAGCTCCAACATCTGAGCCTCCAGGCTAAACACTGCTCTAAAAGCATTGAGAGACACAGATGGATCAGTGCAGCGGGCTCCTGTCTACACCACGCAAAGACATAGAGGTGCAGATGTCACTTTTAACTTTGCTTTGAATGTTTCCACTTGCCCTTGTCAGGAGCGGCTATTGATGAGGTGACATTGTCTCTAAATGACGCTTCGTTATATGTGCAAACTCGTAAGCACACACCTGAGCAGTCATTAGCATCCTTGTTAGCTCCTGCAGACTCGAGCCACTCTTCATTATAATTTAATCATGTTTACGCAGTGCCATGCTGCTGTAAATTAGCAAACACAGTGAAAATGATACAATGAGTCTACTTTAGCTTCAGCACTAAGCCATGGACTCAAGTGTGGAACTGTTATTTAATCTGAAGACAAGCATTCATGCATTAGATTATTGCAAATCAACTAAAATAATGTTAGCTGAAAAATAAAGGTTTACTATTCATTTCAATTCAAACAGACAGCTTTGAACAATGGCAATGACATTTTAAGATATGAAAAATGTTAAAACGTGTAATCTTGTTATTTTATATACAGTACATATGTGCACATTAATGAATGCGGAAAAGTCAGATTATTTCAGTAGATCAAATCAAAGTGAAATGCATATCGTATTATAGAATACAAATTCAGTACACACAAAGTAAAGTAATTCTTATTTTAATTGTGATGGTTATTTTTACATTACATCACCATAATCATCACAATTAAAATAAATACATGTTTGAAAGATTTCTTTCTTTGTGAACTGAATTTACAGTGCATACATTTTGTGTTTGATTTTTTAATTACACTACAACATAGGCTACGTCACCTTGTCACAATGTTATTTATTGACTTGCATTTGTATATCTTACACCAGCCAGTCCCAAAGTCCAGACTGTCATGGCCCCCTTAAATTTCCAAAAAACCTTCGCAGACCCATGTGTCTAAACCATGTGTCTGAAATAATAATAATAATAATAATAATATTAATAATAATAATAATAAAATAAATAAAAAATAAATTCAAATTGAAATCAAAATATAGACAACCTATGGGGCCCCTCCTGTAGTACCTTCACAGACCCCCAGGGGGCCCCGGACCTCACTTTGGGAACCATTGTCTTAGCTAATGAATAGATAGGATTAGGCTATGTCATAAAAGGCACAAAACTGTTTAAAAACACACTAGACAGATTAAAAGCACCTTATAGGTACTGCTTTGTTAACAATGCAAAATTAGCGCACACACGTAAAGCAGTATTTTACCTTACAAATGTATATAGCAGCCAACAAGCACAATATAATATAATATAATATAATATAATATAATATATAATGTATGTGATTTGAGTAGCTTCACTAAGGCATTCAGTCCAGAAATGGGCTATATTTTCATATCTCTTCTGTATGCACAAGTTGCCAAATTTATTTAACAAACAAACCTCCTTCTGTGGCATCTTATGTAGTCTACTTTCAACCTGCACCCTGAGCTTGCGTGTTTACTCGTACACAATGGGAAAAAATGGCAGATGGGCTTTAACACTATACTCTTACACCAATGGCCACTCACTTTATGGACAGCACACAAAAACAGAATGTGTCTTTGGCTGTGGACTGAACTGTGGTTTGTGAGGAGAGTTTCCAGATGGCAGTGGATGAGAGGACAGGAGCCATGTGAGCATGTCTGTCTCTGCAGTCCCCACTGTGAGGACCACGGCAGCCTGTTCGCTTTCAGCACCCACACATTTACACACAAGCCTGTCTAAATAAGGTGGAATATATGTAACAACATACTGCATTTGTTAAACAGATTACTGCAGCAATGAGGCCATGTGCAGACATCACAACACAGCACTGTGGACAAAATGTAAACACTCACACTCACAGTGAAACAGTGACTCCACACGGATTGTGAGCAGTGTTGTTTAAAGTAGAATTAACTGGAATCCAGCCACAAAGGGTCATAAGTCAGTGTACTCTTTGTGCTGATTCCAAGCAAAGATAAATGGAGAGGGTTACACCAGGAAAAGCATCTGACGTAAAACCCACTGCCAAAATCATTATGCAAATCACTGCACACCGGAGTACAGATGATTTGCTGTGGCAACCCCAGATAAAAATTTTTTTTTTTTTTTTGCAGATGACACAATCTAAAAATATTATTAGGTATTATTGAGCATGAAATTAGCCTACTTTAGAAATGGTTCATAACAATAAACTTTTATTAAATGTAAGTAAAACAAAGTTTATGTTTACAAAATCAAAAATGTATTGACAGGGTTAATCTATGTTTTAATGTAATTGATAATGAAATAGTTTTTGAGTTTAAATTTTTAGGAGTTCTGATAGATGAGAAGCAGCATGTTGCATATGTCAAGAAAGTATGTAAAAATCTTAAGTATCTGTTAAGATATAAAGCGATGAGTATTTTGTATTGTTCACTTATTTTGCCATAATTAATTCATTGTTTAAAAGTGTGGGAAAATTTATGCAGCAATTGAATGCCTTTGATTATATATTACAAAATAGAGCAATAAGAACTTTACACAGAGCTGTTCCAAATGAACCAACTACTGGACTGTTAAAACTGAAGGATTTAGTTGTTTTACAAACCTTGTTAATTATGCACAAGCAAAAACACCGCCTGTTACCATCCGGTCTGCAAAACCTCTTTACTGTAAATGATGACAGTAGCAGAAGAAAACTTGATTTTAAACATCCCTTTAGTAGAAAAACACTCAAAAAAAAAAAAAAAAAAAAAAAAAAAAGTGCATTTCTGTGGCTAGGTTTAATAAGAATTGTTGTTCGTCCTACTCCTATTCTTACATGGAATGTATGATTGTATTGAATTTATATGAACTGGCATTGGTTTTCTTAACAATACCTTAACATAAAAAGAACAAATAAAAATGAAAATGAAAAATGAAGAGTAAAGCCTAAAAGGAAGGAAGGAACTAGCTGTCAGTGATACATAATGTTTTTAGCCTGTGTAAGGCCATGCTGCATTCATATGGTCTTCGGAGTTGAAATACTGATGTCACTTCTTGCAGACCAGTGGAGTTATTGGTCAGAAATGATATTAATTAGTGTAACCCAGTCCCAAGAGGTCACAAACCAGTGTACTAGAGTACTATTTGTGCCAGTCCAAAGCCCAGATAAATAAGGAGGGTTGCATCAGGAAAGGCATCCTACATAAAATCCTATGTCAAATGAATCTGTAAATCTCTGCACACTAGGAGGCAGAAGATCTGCTATGGCAGCCTCAGAAGGAAAAAGCTGAAAGGAAAGAAAAGAATAATAATGATTAGAGTAACACAACTCTCAGGACAGATTTAAAGTTTTCTCACAAATGACAAGCAGAGTGTTATAATATTAACAAATGCAGTTTTAGCTAAAGAACTTTGCTGTTATTTAGGGACTGAATTAGCGGTAATGACTGGCATTTTGAACAAACAATTCTTACTCTTGGGTAAGCGCTGATAACTCATAGTGAACTCCAATAAATTGATTTACAAAACACAAATGAATTAAACAGCGACTTTTCTGTTTTGTCTATAAGTGACATGACACCGAGTTGAAAAGTCAGGCAACAAGTTTTAACCTGAGTTCTGAGTTTTTTGTCTGACTTCAGAAGGGGTTTTGAGTTTCTGAAGACCACATACATGCAACAAATGACTCATACAGCAACATCCAAAAAGTTATGTTGATTTGGAAATAACTAGTCGTCAAGGATACTGTATTGTTTTTAGGTAATGACCATGTGAGTCAGAATGACATTTCACTGCAAGTCTTTTTTTCTTTTTTTTTCACTGTCCCTGTGGACTGAAGCATTATTGAAATGCATTGTTTTTACATTAAAATGCAAAGCAGTAATGACAGTATGTAAAGTACAGCTATTTAAAGGAAATGAAATTAGTGTGGCCTTGGCTTGAATGTCAATCATGCTCCCAGTTGTTAATTGCATATTATTCTGGAGAGAAAAGACTCCTTTGAATATACCCCAATTACATATTTTACATAATAGCTTAATAGTTATAATACAGAGATGGTTATTTCCAGAGTGTTCTGGAGCTCAGTTGAAAAGACATAAGTGGCTTGACAGAGTGGAAGCACAATCCTAAAGAAATGACATGCTTTGTGTTTGAAGCACAGCAGCCAGGTCCATGTACTTTACAGGACAAAAAAAAATGTGACTTGAGTTGTTCTTCAGTCGAACCATGGAGTAACCGGGTTATTCTACATTAGTGGTTTCAATAGGTTGATTGGGAGCAAAAAGTGGGTCAAGAAATGTTAAATCAAGTTTTATTGTTCAGCTTAATTGAAAATGAAATATTGTTTTAATTGCTGATGGTGGAAAGGATGGAAAGTGTTATAGAGGGTAAAATAGAAGTAATAGTACTCTGCCAAGGCATTAGACTTATCTCACAAAGTAAAGATATAGCGCCCATATCTGGACTCAAACTATGATCCTCCAGTACAGGGGTAAATGCTCTTTCCACTGAACATTAAAGCATGTATATCTCACAATGGAACATAAATCACCAATACTGACTCCATATGGCTAGAGTTAGTATATTTGGCTCTATCTTGCAATCGTAGTGGGAAAAACAGTTTAATTCTTTCACACCACAAGAGGGCGCAATACACTCGCGTTTGTATTTGAGAAGTAGTGCACAGGAAGTTCAGAGACTTTCACTATTATGGTCGCTATGGCAGTGGCTTCCTGCAAGTGTGTGACACCCAGAAAACAGATTGATTTTACAGCGTGACTCGTGTGGGTGCAGCAAGCAACATGGGACTAATTTCTCGCTGTGAGTCTGCCAAATGTCACAGGTGATTAAAGTACTTTTATTTTGTTATTGTACTTTATATAAAAATGTGTTGACTGTAATTGTAATCTGAATGCTTCATTAGTTCAACTGTGTTGCTTGAAGTTGAAGCCATCCGCCTGTACAAGCCAGCACAGTGACCATTGTGAGTACTGTTGGTATTGTTCTAAATGTGTTTTTCATGTTGATACCATAGTGTTTTACATTGTTTAATGCGTGGTCTTTCGGTGGTGGTAGTAAGTCACTACAGTTATTTTTATTTTATTTTTTTGCACTTTTTATTTAGACACTCAAATATTAAAAGAAACAAAAGAACCCTTATTGTAGATAGTGTCCGTATCAATTCATATTTCACCAGCCTACAGTAAAGAAACCTGAATCCCATCAGTACACCAAAAACTAATAATTTCTTCCATTGCCCATTTCTGATCCATCTTGGGGTTTTTGTTTTGTTTTTGTTTTTACATTTAATCATTTCTTTTTAATTTAATTATTATTTTTTTGTTTCTTATCTTTTTAACAGATGGACAAATAAAGGAGATAGAAATAGTTAAAAGTGTGAAAACATTTCTGCAATTTACTGATGGAATTTTCACATCTTGTTTCTTTTACAACAACAAACTGTAGGACATTCCTTTATGAAAGGATCTGAACATAATGTCTCAAACAGACATAACTCTGTACCTCTGATCTGTTTTAGACCAAATGTACACTGTAGCTAAAGCTACTACTGATGGAAAAACCCAAAGACAATGATGAAAGTGCTTTTGTTATAAAGAATCTAATGCCATCTGTGAGCCATGAACATGAGTGGTACAAGCGATCAACACAGTCCTCTCATCACCACACAGGGCCAATCTGCCTGGACCGAGATCAGTCCGAGATGAGCAGCACACAAAACACAGCACTGCAACAAGGAGCGGCAAGAAAAACAGATGCTGAAACTGAGCTGGGATGCACAGGCGAACATCAATTCTGCCTTTTCGGTGTTTATCAAAGTTTGACAGGGAAGAAACACATCTGTGCCTTGCCTCAGCCCCTAGAGATTTATACATAAATATCTCTTTTGTCTGATTGAGAGCGAGCCATTGTGGGTCACATGGAGATGCAATTACCCAGGAATTAAAGGGAAAGTACTCAACGCAAAGTACCTGCTGATATCTGGTTGTGCAGACTATTATACAAAGGCTGAAAGGAATAATCAAAATTTGTACTCAAGTAAAAGAACTGCAACTGTGAAGTATGATAATGCAGATGATTTTCTGTTGCAAACCTGGAAGGAAAAAGCTCAAAGGAAGGAAGAATTGAGTGAAAATCTCAGAAATTAGGCCACATTTCCTTCCATTACTTTAATAAAATGATCTAGTAACATTCCATCTCTGCCCACATCTCATATCGTATATAGCCACATGTCACTTACAAAACACACTGTGACTCATCTCTCATTAAAAATATTTGCCTGAATGACACTGTTCTACCTTTAACCAACCATGAACACGTCAGCTGTACTCTGTTCAAATAAAAGCTGTACATTCTACATGAATTTAATATTTTGACAACAACACAAGAGTCCAGATTTTTGTAGACAACTCGAAGCACTCAGACAGTCAGACCTTCACCAAGGCATTGGCCCTATCTTGATAAAAATGTAGTGCCCAGACCTGCACGTGAGCCAGGGATCTTCAGGGGTAAATACTCAATTAAGCTACAAAGCCTTTATATCTCAAAAATCCACTTATCCACATGTTTGTTTGGGTGCAATGATAGAATTTATTACAGATGTTTCTGGATCCAGATGCTGTGGATGCACACCTAAAACATTTCTTTCTTGGCTCATTACTGACCTTTTCTGAAGATCATCCAAATCTGACCATTAATTTTTCAGCTCTCTTGCTAAAAGACTAATAAACAAACCAACATCAGGGAAAACATAACCTCTTTGGGTGAGATAATAACATTTTTTTAAAAAGTCATAACTTTAAATGTTTGATTATGTTAGATCCAGTAAAAGAGTGCTAATATTAAACTATCAACTACTGTCCTCTTAGATATAACAGACAGCTTTATACAAAATAGCACAATTTTAGCAAAAAGATTAATGCTTGCCTAAAAAAGTAAAAATAGTGCAGGACGTGAGAGGGAGGCACATGTCCTGCACAGTCTGGAGCAGCATTGTTCCTGTGAAAAGGTTTTGAGCATGATCAGACAGCCAGACTGAGTCATGAGGAGGAGGAGGAAGTTCAGCCATCTCTGCCACTCTGACAGACACCGCCATCAACAGGACCATAACTTTCTGTAGCACTTCGACATCTGTCAACAAGCAGGATGTGTATGTGTTTATAATGTAACAATTTTGTAGTCAAGTAACACTAAATTTTCTTGTTGTATTTCTGACTTTAATCACAGACCTCTCCTAAAACAATTAAAATGCAAACTTTAAAACTATAATTATTTACATTGTCTAACACATGGAGTCTATTTTAGGCCATATCGCAAAAAGGTACAGAAAAAAAATCCTGGACCCATGCAGTGTTCCAGATCTACACCAAAAACCATCCATTTCCACTTTGGCTGATTACTGAACTTTTCCAAAAAATTTGAGCAAACTTCAACTATGCATCGTGATAAAACTCAGTTGGTAGAGCACGCGGTGCTTATACAGAGCGACTATACAGCTCGTTTCAGAGTTGTGGGTTCAAGTCCAGACTCCAGTGATTTACCAAATCTCTCTGTTCTCTCCTCCATGATTTATTGTCATTTCTTGGTCTATTAGTCTTTGAGGCTGCCAGTGGGCAAATTTCTGTAAAAATCATTGCTTTGAGAAACTTATGACTTACCCAAATTAATGACATTTTTGTTTAGTTATAGGTCTCGACTGTCAATGTCCCTCACAAAAACATGTTAACAAAAAAAACAAAAACATGTCATTGTTGTTGTGAGGCTCTGCTGGAGATTGCTCATAAGTGTGATATAAAAAAGTCTCCGTGTGTCAGACACAAATCTCCAACTCGGTCAACAAAATGTTCAAACAGCTGTGAAACATACTGCAACACACTGACATTAATAATTCATTACAGTATTGAACCCCAACAGATTTTCATGTTTTTCCACTATGGCTGACACACTTTTGCCTGACTTAACCTTGTTTTTCTGATAAAAATGTAACAACGATATTGACATCAGACAGTGATCATCTGATGGATACTGGTGTCAAACTGAGATGAAGAGTTTGACTAATGGTAAGTTGTGTCCTTCATCTTGACATGTCATATATCATTTAGGAGAGCGTGTTACTGCTAACATGAGTGCACATTGTAACAAACCATAGTGTCATTGAGAAAATAAAATGGCCTTGGTTTGTTCAGCAAGAAAAAAAGTTTAAAGAATTAAAAAAATTAAAGTATTATTAGTCAAGTAGAGATAAAAGTATTACTAACTAAAATGTTACATATAAAAAAAGATTTACAATTTTACTACTAATATTACCACCACTACTACAAATACTGCTGCCACATCTACCATTACTTGTACTACTACTCAGCTATTACGACCGCTGTTACTAGTGTTACTACCACAAATACTACCACGGTACATAAGTACTTTTACCAATTTAGAAGCAAGGCAAAGCATGGCAGTTTTATTTAAAGAGCACATTTTATACATCAAGCAACTCAATGTGCTCTACAGCAAATAAGCAGAAGAACAAATCACAACACTTTTAAAATAGAAACATAATAAAATAAAGAACAATAAAAGAATAGAGATGAGTGAGACATGACCTACGCACTCAAAAAATATTCTTCAAAAATGTACTTAAAATAAATGCTTTGAGTAAAAACATATATACGTAGTTACTTTCCCCCTCTTATAAGCTTATAACTGTTTTTATGTGAACCATAATTAGACCACAATACAAGGTCACAATCACTGTCCACTATGAAAATAAATGAGACAAGATAAATGGAGAGCTTATCTGCCTTCTTGAGAGTCAGTGAGTGATTGATAGCAGCGCCCAAATCTTCAATGTCATTATAATAAAAACATGAAGCAAGTGTTAGCAAAAGTAGGTCAAAACTAGCCAAGTGACACATGCAAGGACTGGCTCTGTACCTTCAGCCAAATCAAAGCAGCACAGGTGAGTGTTAGACACATTAGCATAACAGGATAGCCTCATGTAGCGCAGGCTGAGGTGAGTTTACCTCAGGCTGTTTAAAGTTAACACCATACTTTACTTCAGGAGAATACCTGATAAGACCAGCTTTAAATGTATGAGTTTTATATCTGCAGTATATGAACCGCTGCAGCTCAGTCAGGTAATGGAGGAGGTGATAAGTGTAAGGCGTACGTACACAGTTAATGTCAAGTATTTTAAGCATATGCCTTATCTTGCAATAGTAAAGATATACCTAGACCTAGGCTTTCGGCTCTTCTAGTTCAGGGTTAAATGCTATTACCATTGTGCCACCAAGGCCTTAATGTAGCAATGGTAAAGAATCCACTAAAACTAATTATTTGTTCTTTTACTGACCCCTTGTGGCTGGATTTAATATCTTTGACCATATTCCACTACATACCATATTTTCCGGACTATAAGTTACTCTGGAGTATAAGTCGCATCAGTTAAAAAATGCGTCATTAAGAGAAAAGAAAAACATGTCGAGCTGGACTATAAGTAGCATTTATTTAGAAAAAACAGACATTTCATCTGGAAAGGCAAGTTATTCAACTACACAATAGCACACAGGACAACAGGCTGAAAAGGTGTCCAGTATTTTTAACGTAACACATTAACAGTTATTCAGCTACACAAGAGCATAAAGAACAAACCTGGGAGGCTGAATAGGCTAAACTAACATAACAAGCCGGCGAGTCCAACAAGGAAGTTACCAGTGTGCAAGTTCACCAAGCTCCCGATCTCATTCTACATCACTGAATACTACCGACGGTAGTTATCACAAGCCTAGAGCGCCCTCTCGCGGCTGTAGATGGTAATGTTTACTTAGTTCATGTCAGTCATATATTTTGATATACAAGTCACACTTTACTATAATACCATTACAATACCATCTGCATATTGTTGCTTTTGTAGTAAAGCCTTCTCTATGCAAATGAGATACTGTGGTCCCAGTGGAAGTGATTTTCAAGGATATAGCATTCCTCCATGGAAACACATTTACATACAGTAGCAAAGTTGGTTGTTGTGTTCAGATAAAGCTAGTTAAAAATATGCATCAGCCGAGTCAATACTATAGTCAGTGAGTATTATAACAAATAGGTATCTATTCAGTGTACAAAATTATATTAACTATCAAGTTTAATTTTGGTAAGAGTAAGTATTTTTTTAAGGCTTAGAAGGAACATATTTGAAAAGGCTCTTCATGTAGAAAAACAAGTGGTGCTAAGGCAAGAGAGCTTCAGAAATAGAAAGAGTACAGTACAAATCACAATGTGTCAGCGAGGGTGCACTGAATGAGACTTAAGTGAATTAAAAGCCTACTCTGGACTCTTCCCAATGGACAATTACTGGGTTGTTTAATAATGGTCTCTAAGGTTTTATGCATAATATGATCAAATTTACTAGACTACAGATAGCACTTATTGTGATAAAGAAAAATGTGAATGTACAGGAACTTTAACCTAAGATTTATTTTATATTGGTCTCGTAGACATAGGCATACTTGGGTGTAAATGTAAAATGTTGGCATTCAGGAAGCACTGTCATTGAAGTTCTCAAACATTGTCCTTTAATTAATGGTGAAACTTTGACATTAATTCCTCGTGCGCATTTCCTTTTACACACAAACCAGGATTTGATTTGCAGGGCCATTATAATTGTACGCTCTCTGCATTCATGATCTGTTTACACAAAAACAAATGCAAATCGCTGGACTCCAGTTGTATGCCGGGGCGCTCACTCTTCTAATAGTCACTTCTGGACAAAATGCAATGCAAGACAAAATGGTTAATTGTTTTTTATGAGCGTTTCTAATGGGCGTAGATAGTTTAATTTGTTAAAGTGATAGCGAAATTGTGTGGCATTGATTTGATACAAGGATTTAGCATTCTTCTTATACACTGACTGCACATAGAGTATAATTAGTGCCATCTGTTTGCTGTTTCTACCTTGGATGCTAGTGAGCCAGAGCAGTGACCGGCTTTAGCTTTGATAAATTGTTTGAGCATATTTATTTTAATCCCTGCTGCATTTTGTTTAATGAAACCATACAATGTACTTTCCATATAAATATACACAATAGCAACAAAAGCCCTTCAGGAGACTGGTCTTTGATTTTTAAATACTTTTTATCATGTATTTTCCCAGGAATCACTACAGCAAATCATCTGCCTTCTAGAGTGCTGTGTTTGGCATTGATTTGGCCCTTCCTGACGCAACCCTCTCCATTTATCCAGGCATGGGACTGGCATAAAAAGTACACTGGCTTGTGACCTATTTTGGCTGATTACCAAGATAACTCAGAGTAATGGTTGGATTTTGATTACATTTTCAGTAACAGTCAGTGACGGGCTAGAAATGATTCATTTTTGGTGTGAATGAGGAACAATGGATCCAGGATTTTTAAGGAGATCCTGTACCTGTTATGATAAAGGGCCAAAGATACTAACTCTAGTCATACAGGGTCAGTAATGTCACAAACTATTCGTCTAAGTGGATTTTGTAACATTTTAAGACATGAGACCTTTGTGACCTAATGGTTAGAGCAATTACCCCTGAAAAATCCATGGTTTAGCTCCAGGTTTGAGCACTGTATCTTAACCATTGCAAGACAGGGCCAGTGCTGGAGATCTGGGCTCTCGAGTATTTATTCCATCAAAACTAAATGTGTCACTAAAACTGACCTATATTTCAAGAGCTTTGCGATGTCAAAATGTCCTCCATCAACCACTGCTGTCACATCTGTGGAAAACTAAATCATTAATAAGGATACGACTTCCAGAAGTCAGTGTGCTAAAAATGGTACCAGCTCAGATTTCCACATCAGTGCAAGGCTGATAACAAAATTCTATTAAATAATCTAATTAAACACAGCCTTATTAATTTTCCTCATATTTTTACACCAAACGTTCTTCATCGATTGCATGTGTTGTAACAAGATATATTTTGAGGAGTTTCTTTTTAATCTGCTAAATTCAAGTGTGACTCAGAGTACATGTTTGGAAGCGGTCTAATTGCTTATGAGGCCCGTGTGTACAAAGCTTTCTTTAATTTAGCTTACTGAGGCATGGGGACTCAGGCCTTTTCACTGTTGTTCATTTCATACTCCCATTTGTGGAGCGCAAGTGGACTGCAGATGAGCCGCGCTGCTGGTGCTAAAGCTCTGGCTGTTTGCCTTCGTCCTAATGAGGCATCAGGAATACTTTGTCTTACAGCACAGGCAGCACTTAGAGCAAGACGCTGAAGTGTGTTGACACGAGCACCAGGAGGAAAACTCTAATGAGCTCGGACCCAATTTAGATTTGTAACTAAAAGTGTTGTCATTAGGTGTGATAACTAGCATAACATACAATACAGTACTCCTCCAGGTGATGGCTTTTTTATTAAGTCTTTGACATGGAAATCAGTGTAAATATAGTGCTTACTCTTTAGTTCAGTGGCTGGTCTGATTGTGACACACTTTTTTTTTTTTCAAGGTTTCAAGGCTTTTCAAGGTTATCCACTTTTGGGTGCAAGTCCCACCATTTGGGAACAACTGAGTTTATGTTTGGAAACCAGCCTTTTTGTTGAAAACAGCTTTCTGTTTTAATTTGCTACCAAGAAGTTCACAACATAGTAGGTTATGTATTAATGTATTGCAGATGTTAACATTTTATTATCTCTCACCAGGAGAAAATTAGGAAAACAATCAGTGATTCTTTAATATTAGAATTTTTTGCATTAATTACACAAAGGGTGTAAAGAAGTGATTACTGTTCCTGCCTCTCAACATGGAGACTCACAATCTCTCTGTATGGAGTCTGCATATGCGCCTTGTGTTACTCCGGTAAACTCTGCAACTAACCTGCAATTATCCTGGAATAGGCTCCAGCAGCATGTGACACAAAAGTGATTTTTAAAATACATGTTATCAAGATTGTAGCAGAGTGCGCACCACATTATTGGAAAGACTAGGTCACAGTATCTGCAGGCTCCACAGCTACTCCTCAGGAGCCCAGGTAACAATACTCCAATACTCCCTTTACAAACACACCCGTCAACACATTTTACAGGAAAACTTCTCATCTGCCTCTCCACTTTCTTCAGCTCCCTCTCACTCTCACCCAATCATCGCTCAGCTGTCTAAATTTAAAGCGCTCTGCCACCTCCTCTGCCCCATCACCCAGTCAGCAGCAGAACCAACACATTGCACAGCTTCTGTAACTTAGCACCAAAGTCTTCTCTGTATAATAATTCACCATCACATTACACATTTGTTTACTGTTTTGAAGACACTTGTATTAACACAGATATTTTAAAAAGTGAACTTTACCAGAGTGTGCTGGTCATTCTGCCGGATCAGAGCATCTCAGAGCTGTTTCAAGGTTAATAAGTTCACAGTTTCATTTCACCAGCTCAATGAAAAACACTTTTTAAAAAACTGTTCTGACATTAAATTATAGTGCAGGTGATAATTAAAGCCACTGAAGAAATCATATCATCTTCTAATTATGTGTCTGACTATACATCATAGTCTGAGTGTGAATTAACTTGTTAAGCTGTTTTTTTTTTAAAAGGACGTCAGAGCTCAACAATATCAAGAGGAATGAACAGTAGTAATTTAACCTCAAATCGCTCCAGATATCTAACCTATTATAGCTCCCAAAGCATTTATGTAGCGCTTAATGGAGTTATTGCTATCATCTCTGTGGATTGTTATTGATGTTTTTAGTGTTTTATTTTGTCTGTTCAATAAACTATTTACCACCATCAATCATACAAAGCTATGTTTAACTGACTGAATCTTTTGATTGAGTGACACATTTTGCACATTTCCATTTATTTACTCTTAAACTGTTTGTGAAATGACAATTTTTCTGTAGGCTCCATGCCGTGTTATGGTTTCAAATGTATATTTAATCCCAGACAAGAGATATTAATGTGTCTTATTTTATTTCACAGAGTGCCACATCAGTGGTCTTGCACTTGCATTGCCACTCTGGTGGAAACCAAAAATAATGTATGTACGCTGGCTAATATATTATATAATTAAAAATTAGAGGTGGAAGGTATATACCTTTGCTCAAGTTATTTATTTAAAATATTCTTTAAACATACTTCTTTCCCAAAAATTTCTAAAGTAGTAAAAGTATTTTTGGCTTTAGAGGGTTTTGCACTCACCTCACAACCAAAGGCAATTTTTAAGTACAAACTTTACTGTAGTAAACTTTACATTTTACTTGATTACTTTTTACACAAGTATTAATTTGTTGATTACATTTAGCCTAGGTCTCTGTGTTATAGTAACAAGTTACAGTTCTCCTCATTAGTCTTAAATGTTTATCTGCACTTGGAAACTAAGTTAGACACAAACTCCTGGCGCTTCATAAACTTCTGCAGTAATGGTTCAGTTTGCAGAGTTTTAAAAAGTTGTATAAGTGTGGGACGTGGTCTATAGACTGGTCAGGATACTGTTAGTGTTTGTGGAGTTATCCATTAAAAAGCAGAAGTAGATCCAGTCTGGACTCTCTCTCACAGATTATTAACCAGAGCTGGAGGCCTATGGGCCAGGCCTGATGCACAGTAATTGCAGAAATTGGTTACTTCCAAAATCTCAGACATAAAGCAGTCTTTTAACCTCCTGTCCCATTTGAGTCTTTGTTCTCTCTGTGTTGGGCTGCTAAATGGCCCTCAGTCTGGTAGTATCTATTCTGCAATGCAGGTTTTACACATTTATTTAGGCCAGTTAATATTGACTGGATATTGATCAGTGCACAAACGTCTCCAGCGTAGATCCTTCCCAAAATCTTTCCCACTTGCTGATTTCATGCTCTGCTATACAGTTTGTGTTCTTATTAAACATTTGCTTTAGCTTTGCAAAGTAAAAAAGAGCCTGTACTACTGTAATTTATTTTTATTTTATTTTCTTCTCTCAAAACAGCTTGCTCACCAATCTTCACATGTCAATCACCTCTAAGTTTTTAGCCTGTCACACTCTTTAGTTTAAGACCCTTTTCTCTTTTGTTTGGCCGGCAGCTTGTCCCCTTATGGCAAATCCTATATATATAAAAATAATCCTTAATCCAAATCCTCCACTACAAACTCATCTGGGTGAGGGATGATGCCTGGCTAAAATGCCCTCACTACTTTTCCAATAAATACATAAGCAACACAAAACAGTAGCAGTACAAGTACACACTCTCGGTCCTTGATCTCCTTTCGAGGCGGGGGATTGGCCACACTTCATCCACTGGGCAGAATAATCTCACTCCCGCTGTCTCCAGAGCGCTAATAAGTTGAAAGCTCTTGTGTCGTGTGTAGTGGCTGCTGTGGAAGAAGTTCTCATGACAAAGGTAAAAGAGGTTAATGAGGACCGCCAGCTCGAGCGCTGCCATTTCCATAATATAATGAGCCAAGTGGAGTAGGAAGATTTTACATAGGGCCCAGAAATTGGCTCATGTTAATGGTGCAGTGTTTGTATTTTTCTTGTGAAATTCAAGAGGGGGAAAGTACTTTTACTCTTGTTATTTACTGTATGTAATGACAGGAACTTTTACTGGATTAATTACTGGATACATTTTTATAGAATACTATTTTTATTCTAGTATTTATTGGCCATAGTAGTGAAAGTGGGTACACTCTGTTCTTAAGTAAAGTTTGTATTTATTGATTTTTTTTTACACAAGTAATAACTTAGATGAGAACTTTTACATGAGTAATATTATTTTGAAATAACCTTTACACTCCATTTATTTTATTATTAACAAAAAGTTAAATCCCTGAGCATAGGCTTGATGAGCAGTATAAAGTAAAACAAGTACATGGTTTCCAGTTTTTATTCACAGTATTCTAAACTAAAATGAGAAGCTGTGTCATAATAAATAATTAGACACTTAATTTGTTTTTTTTGTTTTTTTTCAGTAATGTAGACTGTTTATCACAAGGAAACTTTATTACTGTCACCAAGGCGGCTTGTTGGTTGGTTTGTCTGTTAGCAAGACAACTCAAAAAGTAATTGCTGAATTTTACAGAATTTTTAAGAAAAAGGTGTCCTCCCCGTGTTACTGTGGATTACTGCAGCTTCCTCCCTCTGTCCAAAAACATGCATGTGGGTCATTTGATGAATCTAAATTGCTCTTAATGAACGAATGTGAGTATGAATTATTGTTTGTCCATGTCTCTGTGTCAGCCATCCACTTACTAACTGTCCAGGGCAAACCCCGCTGGCCTAACGTGAACAAGGTGAAGAAGATGAATGAGTGAAGAAAGTGTTTTGATGAAGGATCAGTTGCAAACAGGTTGTACACAGATTTAAGAAAAAAAGCAGTGAGTTTAGATAAAGAGATATGAGAACAAACAGTCCCAGAGCCTCAGTGCAGAGGATGACAGGAGCGACGCACATGAAAAGACTTCAAATTCAAGTTAAGAAGCTTATACTCTGACTCTGTTTTTATGTCCTCGTCTTCTTATGAGAGCTGACGGAGCAGATTATTGTGACAGCACCAAGGGTCAGCACCAATGTCATGTCTGTCTCTGAGTGCAAAACCCGGCAACTCTTCACATCGATAACACGTTTCTTCGTGCCATAACTAACTGCAGAATATAAAATGTAACATGACAGGATGCTGCCAATGTGCCCCAGTTTTTTTATAACAAGACATTGTCAAAAGAAAAGGTGCTTCTTATAAATGACATTTTAAAATAATGCATTATGGCTGTTATTTTTGTTGTTTTTTTGACTGAAAAACAGTAGAAAGTGAAATGAAATGTGAGGTCTTTTGGAGATTTCGTGACCTTGCAGCAGGAACACGTTGTTATTTTTATAATGACGAGAACTATTTGGGAAGTGAGTTTTTACAGTTGCTCAGAGCCATCTAATGAGAGCTGGAGGTCACGCTGTGTGCCACATAAACAGCCATCCTGAGTTTATAAAAGTTTTAAAAGGTGCACAGGGAAGAAATAGATGGGTTTATGTGGAAAATAGTGCAACAGGTTTGGGATTGTTTGCAGAGCTCCAGTTCACATTACATATTGTGTAAATTAGATTTGTTTTAACGACCCAAATGGTAAAATCCCTAAATTAAATTTGTTTTTTATCCCACATGTTAATGCCCCATTGACCAAGGACTGCTGACATTCACTACAACAGCCATTCCCAAAGTTAAGACTCGTGGCCCCATTCAATTTCACAAAATCCCATGCGGACCCCAAACTATAGAACTTCCCTCTATTCAAAAGACTATGTCATGCTTTTCTTCATATATTTTTATAAAGAACATTACAAAAACACTGACTTTTGATTAAAATTAGTTTAAAATTCAAATTCTAAAACAATATAACTGTAATTAATTTCAAATAAGATTTTTTTCTTAATGCTTTTATGTACTTAATATTCTCTTTGATTAATTGTCTTTTTATATTTTTGTATGTTTTATTTGTTGTTATGGACAAAAACAATGTGTCTGAAATAAAGGACAAATTGAAATTTAATTGAAATATAGACAGGGGGCCCCAGACCCCATTTGAGAACCACTGCAGTACAACAATGGTGGGGCTTGTTGTGAGAAACAGAGTTCAAAGAGCCTGATCTTTTGCATGGGGCAGGCTGGTGGTGATGCAGACAGAGGTGTCATGTGCCTCCATCTATGACACTGCCAACGCTGGGGAGGCGTGGTGGTCTAAAAATTAAAGGTGTCAGTCAAAAGTGGCTTGTATAAAGCCGGTGTCACTGAGGATTAGATAAAACAAAATACCACTGTGCTTCTAACACACACAAAAGGGAAAATTGATTTTATATACTAATATTAATAATGGACTATTTGTGGCTGATATTGGTAGAGGTATTTCTGTCCATTTCCTTACAGATAACAGAAATTTATAAGATCTATGCAAAGCTGTGTAGTAGAAAAAAGCCAACAAAAAAAAAAAATAAAACCTGTATTTACAAATACAGCATACAAATCCCATACACCTGACCATGTCTCAAAAACAGAATAATTATCAACAACGCTCACTAATGTGCCTCATTTTAGATCTGCAAGATCTGGCCCAAAATCTTACAAAGGCAGAGCTGTGGCAGGGCAACTACAACCTGCCTCGGCGTTGTGGGTTCGAGTCTGGACTCAGTTTGCTGAATGTCTCTCCCCGCTTTCTCCTATACTGTCATATCAATAAAACCTAAAAATGTCCAAAAAATAATAATATTACTATACTTAGAAGTAAGTATAAGTAAAAACACTCAACATAATTGTTACCTGAAACCTCAAAAAATATAATAATAATATAATAATAATAATATATCTTTTAACATATTGGGTACCACTACTACTACAGCTCTAACTAATAATACTATCACTACCAACTACCAAGATCTAAAAACATGAAAAATATTTATTCATCTTGAGACTTCAAATATGTACTTGAGGACTACTACAGCTACTAGTCTCAGTACTGCTACTGCTGCTATAGCAACTCCTGCTACATATACTACTACTACTACTACTCCAGCTTATCACACACTGCTCCGGTGACATTGATGTAAAATAAAAAAATAAAAAACAAATCCTGATGTTATTGGTCCATATGATCAAGGTGACTCCAGTCATCTATAAAGACTTCCCTTCACCTTTTCCTCCCAGCGTCAGCCTGTCTGTCTGAGTCTGAGTCTGGTCCGAGGCTAAATACAGATCAATGGATGGGCCACATGGGGAGTACAAGTTCATTAGTGTTTCACAGCTGCAAATTAGAAAAGGAAGGACTTCAAAACATGAAACAAGAAATAAAGCATTTGGTTTGGTTCAGAGATAAGACGCTGATTAAATTAGCCTTTCCAAGTGATTGTTCTTGTCCTTTGTCCCTCAGTTAAGTAACTTTAAATTGGCCTAAATCCCTTACTTTTCATATCATTTCATGGTTTTACAAATCTTATGCCCAAACATCTCAGAAGTCTAAGGCAATTTTTTTTATATTGTTGCTAAAATATTTGTAATTCACTGTAGAGATATGGGTTTTTCTATGGCCGATGCCAATACCATTGTTATAAAATCCAGATGGCTGATATGCAGAGCCAATTTTTAATTTTATGAAAGAAATTAATTTAATATAGTCATTTGTTTTGGTGATGCTTACAAAATGTAAAGATGTGTCAGAATTGGACATGAGAACAGTATTCATTTTAAAAATACTGTAAAGTCAAAGGCTGCTTTAGAGGCAATGTGATTAATTGTGTATAATGCACATTTAGATATTAAATAATTTATTCAGTTATTCATTTGTTCATTAATTGCACCCAAGTCATTATGCTACAAGACAATTACTGCACAAAAATAATATCCAGTTTCCCCGCTTTTCACCGTTGTCACTATGTCACACAGCATAATAAGGAAAATATTGTCCTTAGCAATGATTTTTGTCCGATATCCTTGTTTTACATAGCTGTGTCTGCAGTCAAGTGGGTGACCAAACAAGTGACTGACCAAAAACTGGCAGTAAATTTCAAGCATAAATGAATCATATTGTGTAGCCACACTACATAACATTTTATTCCAATTTCAAATCAAACTAAATACATCAGACAATTACTTATTTTTTTATGACAAGATGGTTAGATTTTAATTTGCCCCTGAACTGAAAGATACCCAGTTCAAGCTCTATATCTTTACCATTGCAAGCAAATGCCTTAGAGGTGGTCTGAACTCCTTTTGCATGAATATATCACAACCTTTTTTTGCATTTTCTGATAACTAGTACTGAGTGATACTGTGTTCTGTACTAGTTTCTTACAGGTTTTTCAAAGTCTGCTCAGGCGGTATCATCAACTGGACCTTGACTAAAACAAATTCCCACATTCAAGGTTAATCTATTAGAAAATAATCACATTTTGATCTGTGGATGTGATAAACACTAGGCACAGTATTGGCGTTACTGCAATAGCAAAACTCTCTCAATATTGTTGTACAGTTTAACATGGTAGGCTCCTGAGCAAAAATACATAGATTTGTTGCGGCGACATGATAAAAAGCATAGAGAACTAAATAGACAATGAACCTCTGCTTCGTTTCAATGCAGCCAACATTGTGGGGGTCAGACAACACTAAACTGTTCACGATGAAAAGTTATTAAGGGCAGATAAAACATGAAAACGGACAATAATTATTGCACCAGAGGCTTGGCAGGGCATTTTTATATAGTACACTTTGTTATCATGAGCACTCCTACCATAAGCCTCCTCACAATATCATAAAAAAATATTGTATACCCTGAGGTTAATATCATGATAATACCATGCCATGAGATTATATCCCTAATAAACACAGATGGACATTTTTTTTAACATCACACTGACAATAACCTCTGGCATATTTTTTATAAAAAAACCCATGAAATCCAGAAAATGAAGTACAAGGACAACTAGATCAAAACATTTATTTAAGACAGCTGCGTCTAAAACACAGGCCTTATCTCAGACATATAAGTTCCTCTAAGGTTAATGCAGAAAGCTTCAGCTCTGGTTGTTCTCAAGCCAACAAAAGAAGAAAAAAAAAAGACTTATGAACAGTTATTACTGTTGTGCACCATTTTCTCCTGAACTGATTTCCATTGTGTACCAATGACTTCCCTCATGCCCTTGTGTCAAATAGGAATGACCTCTGTCTGTAGGAATAAAGAAATGGTTGTTTTTAATTCGCCAATCAGGAAACAACTTCAGAATGCTGATTTTTCACAGATAACAATAAAAATCATCATGTCCTTTACATTTGAGACACTATAGTTCAGAGACTATTATACAGGATGGTAAAGTGACTATCCTGTGTAATTCAACTAAGAGGATAGACATTTTATCATATTGTCTCATTACTGTCGTACAAAATTAGCTTGTTACAAAGTAGAAAACTGCTTTATTCTCTAAAGAGTTTATATTTCTGAAACATACTTTTGACCATAGACATTAGGGCTGAATGATATTGCTAAAAAATAAAATCTCAGTTTATTATTTTTAAATGAGATTATTGCATAGATATTTGTATTTTAGTTAGCCTATATTATATTCTAAATCTGACATAAATGTCTTTTAGTTTGAGCCCTCTCTGCTTCTCAAGACCAGGTCTATTATAATAAACACCATTTTTCACCATAGAAGCCTGTGAAAAGACGCAAACTCCAGACCAGAGCATGTTGTGTATACATATGAGGCCTGTGAAAAGATGCTAACTGCAGTCAGAACATGTGACCAATTAGCATACATAAACAAAGTACTTAATTTTTGACACTGTCCAAAATTAAAAGAGTAAATTAACCAAATTAATTTGATTTATCACCCAGCCCTATTAGACATGCTGCTGTGCTTTCTGGGTCAAAGCTGCATTTACGTTCTAAAATCTAGAATGTCAAAAACTTGGGGGGCATTTTTTGTGAGCGTCCAAACTTACAATATACAACTTGACAACAATCATACCTGTGTGATTGAATATTGTCACCACTTTTTGGTGCTATAGTGAAAAAAATATTTCCCCTTACATAATTTGGGCTTAAAGAGAAGACGGTGAACTTTGTGCCCATTTTTGTTTCATGTGGATAGGCCCAGTAATCGCAGAGATGTTATCCATAAACCAGGCCAAGACATCTGCATTTAGAATCTTTAGCAGCAAATTCAACCAAAGATTTTTATCATGCCTCCGTTTCAGTCTTACAACATAAACTCTGTAAATGTTATGACATCAATCTTTACGATATATACAAAACAAAAAACACTGCCTGAAAATAATTATGTACAGTAGCTACATAATTGCTTTTATGTGCATTTACATTCATAAAAACAACTGTAGTATGTGCTTGTATTTATTCACTAAATTTGATAAAAACATATATACTGTGAGTGTCTGTAAGTGTAGAAAATATTCACCTCTACTACCATTACTTCTTTTACCACCATTACTACTGCTGCAACTACTATAACTTACTGGCTGTACAACTACTACTATTACTAGCGACCCAATAAACTGTTCTTATAAAATACACAGTTATTGGTACTTAAGTTCACTAAAAAGTATTGAGTATTATTACTACTATTTCATGGTATCACAAGTTCTACTACTACTGCTGCTAATATACTACTACTACTACTACTATTACCAATGCTACTACTACTACTATTGTTGCTCCTTGACTAATAAAACTTAATTGTAAATGTCACAAGTATTAGTACTTTTTCAGAGTGTTTTCCTAACCATTAACACTGCTACCACTATTACTATTACTACTAACTTTAACTACCACTGCTTCTAATGCTTTAAACTTCTTTAAAGTTGTGTAGTAATAGTATTTACCAGGTACAACAGAATTAGGATTAGGAGGATTAGAGCAGAGTGTACTAACAGAGAGGTGTGCACAGGACAGTGAATTGTTCTGTATAACGTCTGAGAAAAAAAAAAAATCACATAAAGCTAATGTGGGATAAGACGAGACTGAAAGGATCTTGAAGATAAAGGATGTATAAAGGTCGGTACAGTTGATGGATTTTCAAAAGCCTTTATTCTGCAGCATGTGCTGGGGCTTTATAATGTAATATGTATATAAGATATAGAGTTGGTAATATAGCTTTATACTCACAAACCTAAATAAATTAAGTCTCATAAAATATTTCAGAGCCTTAAGGAAGATTGAAAAGATGAACCTCCAAAAACCAAAGCACATAAAAGGTTTAAAGAACTCTCATTTGGCCCATTTGTGAAATAAATTAAACTTTGGTGCTAAATAATGGCCTCCTGAGGACTATAGCTCTGGGCTTTCATTCATATCTAATTGGATTCATTATTGCTGGGCCCTGTCCTTATTGAAACCACTGTGTATTACCTTCTAGCCTGGCCTGTTTGGTTACTTCTTTGTGCACAGATGCTCACGCTGTATTGTGTGACAGGCGTTCGGTATTCTAGGTCAGTCCTCCGATGCTCCAGTGTTACTCAGGAATGAAAGGGCATGTACAGGGATGGGGCAAAAATAGATGCCGGGCTGCAGGAGCTGAAACTTTGACAAAGGCTCGGACATGTGCGTTTCCTGACCTGCATAACCAACCAAGACCAAGCAGACCTCAGACATGATGCGCTGTCTCTATCTAGCTATATCGCTTACAATTGATTAGTTCATTTCAATTCCTTTTAATAATAATGTTGCTGCTGTTAAAAACACAACACAATACTCACAGTGTCTTGTTACCTGCACCAGTGCTGTCAGTGCTGATTTGTTAGTCTGGGAAAAAATCCAAAAGTAGCAGTTCTGATGAAAATGTCAAGAAATGTCATTAATGTGCCAAAGTGGGAAAAAAAAACTTTTTGGGTGTGGATCTAAATTACTGTCTGGATCCAGGATTATGTAACATTGTGAGCTAGGCCTTAACTATATTATATATCTTAAACATTGCGACATAGGGCCAATGCCTTAGTGGATGCCTGCACTCGCCCAGTGTTTTTAGTTTTGTTTTGTCATCCATCTAATCAGTTATTTATAAGTTATGGGAAAAAGCAACATGGCACAGTGGATATTTTCTATCATAACAATTTTAATGCTTAAAAAACATAGTAAGGGACAAACTATTGATTCTGATGGAAACGTCAAAGCAATTTTGCAAAAGGAAACAGTTATATTCAGCAATGCATGTAACCATAAAGTTGATTCGTTCCAAAACTATCTATTGCAGCTTTAAAATTGTTTCTTTGAAAACACTTTACAGCCATACACTTAACAACAGCCATAGTTTAAAGGTTAATGTGAATTCATACACATTTTTGGAGACTGGACAAGTGTATCATTCAAAACTGATAGGTCAAACAATTATTTTGCCTGATTACAAAGTGATTTTACAAAATAAAAAACAACTAGGTGCACTTAAGACCACCATTACTAGTGTGTGGTTTACAGTCACTGGCTCAGTACTACATTCATTTATTTCAATATACGGCAGTGTGGGGATCATGCTTAATGAGCTGAAACGACTGCTAATGTGCCTCGGCCCCCTCACACTCACAGAACGCATTTGTTGTTGCCTTTCCAAATATCTTTTCTGCAAAGCTTGTCCAATTACTCGCACATGGATGGTTATTGTCCAGTCATTGCTCTCATCTGCTGGTTAAATGAAATTACCAAAATTAGAGAAGCTGAAGACGTATCTAAAGGGTCTTACTCGACACCTGCAGAGTAACATCTCCTTTGTATTTTGGAGAGACTTTGGAAGAACAATGGGCCCTCTGAGCTGCCATGTGCTGTGCTCATCAGGTAAGGCGCACAAAAAGTAATTACTGTGTAAAATACATTTGCATTCAGGGAGAAGAAGCTACCATTTCTTATCGGTTCAATGAGACAAAAATGTTTTTGTGACATTCCCAAGCAAAAGAAAAACTGTTTCATCTCAACACAGTGAGGGAGAAGAAGTTCTTCAAATCTGTAGTCAAGTTAAAGTATTCTGCAGACTGAGTGTCTACCAGTAAGAGTTTCCTCCTAACCCTAACCCTATTATGTGATTACTTTGGCACATCGCATGTTACCAGCCCAGTGGCATTTGTGTTCGGGCATATTAACACCGGTGCCACGTCAAGCCTTTTCACTATCACTTCTCCGGACACTTCTCTGAGCTTCTCCTCCCGTCTCACTCATCTGCAGCTTGTAAAGGCGTTCATTCAAGCCCCTGGTACAGGCGAAATGATCAAAATCGCCTACATTCCTCCTAAAGCACAGCGGGCGACCGAGGAGAGAGAAAAGAGGAAGATGCAGAAGGAAGAGAATGAGTCAAATGGGAGATGACAGAGAATGCAAATAGAGACAAGTCGAGGCTGCTGAATAGGATGGAAAGGAAGGAAACACTATTGGTCGGAAAGAGAAGTTGAGGATGTCAAATGAGGAAACTAGGATACAGGGAGGAAAGCAAAGGCGTGTATAGAGAAAGGAAAAGTAGGGGGCTGGAACTTTTCAATTACAGCACATACAGACAACAAAGACCCAGATTTCAAGAGATTTTAACCGTCTGTAGCCCACAGGGAAAAGCTCATTTAGCATCCTTCATTTTTCATTTCTGCACATGAATTACAAGTTGGAATATTTAATATACTCTTTGTTGCACAAACACAAATCTTTTATCATTACTCCGAATCATCCACCCAGGGAAACAAAGTAAAAAAAGAAGTATACTTAAATAGAAAGTACAACTATTAGTCTAGAATAACCCTTATAACTACTACTCCAAATACTAGTGCTGCAATTATCAACTGGAATATTTAATACTTTCTTTGTGTTGCACAAACACAAGCTTTTAATAATTACTCAGAATCATCCACCCAAGTAAAACAAAGTACTTGAAAAAGCCGAAAGTTCCATTACTAGTACTACCATTAATACTGCTACAACTAGATACTACTACTACTGCTGCTGTTACTGTAACTAATACTACTACTACTGCTAGTTTACTACTGCTGCTACTGTTACTACTAATACTACTTTTCTACTTCTACGACAATTACTACCCACTTTTGATGTTTTTAAAAAGAAGTTTCAGAAAATGTTTTTGTCCAAAACTAATATCATTACTACTACTATAACAGCTACAACAACTACTACTGCTGCTGCTACAACTACTACTGCTGCTGCTACAACTACTACTGCTGCTGCTACAACTACTACTGCCGCAATTACAAGTTGGAATATTTATATTTTCTTTGTTGCATAAGCAAATGCAACCTTTTTTTTATCACTAGACATTCCAAATCATCCACCCAGGGAAGCAAATCCTCTAGTTGGAAGATGGCAAAATGTGTTTGGTTTCAATGGGAGCAGACTGGGTTGACTGAGCCCACATTTAAGAAATGACAGTGACTACAGCTATTCAGGCTGAGATGCAATGCTGTTATTGAATCAACTCTTAATTTGAGGCTGAGAAAAGAAATAAAAAACACTCCTGAGGCATCCCGAATGGTGCATGCTGAGTTACTTCCAAGCAAAAGTAATCAATGGAAGCAGTGTATTGATCGAACAGCATCATGGATACAGAGACACAGTGTTCACAGCCCATTTACCTGCAGGAAGGCCTTTGTCAATCACACATTCAACAATAACGTAAAACAAACTACTGCTACTAACAATACTACTACCTCTACTACTACAACTATCACTATTACCAAAAACTACCCACTTACCTGCAGGAACACTTATGTCAATCACAGGTTCACAATGACAAGAATAATGGCATGTAAAACTAAAATATCACATATAATGGTAATGGCAGCAACATCAAACACCTTGTAGGGAGTTTTTAAAGTTGTATCCTCTGAAGACTGTGCAGCTAGGGCCTAATTAGGGATTCGTCTGTTGTACCTGTCCACACTCCTACACACTTGGATGCACAGAACAGAAAAGTCTGTATACTTTTTGCACTATAATTTGAAGGTTTGTGGCAGCTGTCTCTCCTCTCGATTTTCACATGAGTCAAAGATTTGTCAAACGCATGTCAAGTTGTTGCTGCGAGGAAGGTAAGGCTAAGATGAAAAAATGATAAACTATTTCTAATGGTGTGGACTTGGGTAACTTTAGTTTAGCTAGTGAAGCTGATTGGGTAGAAAGTAACTGTTACTGCCATTTTTGGTTTCAAGAATGGTTTCTGACAAATTCCAGCAGGCATGGGGGTATATTTTCCACAACTCATATTAGTAACTGATGAAACTGAGTTTTACTTTTTGAACTAAAATGCTGCAGTGATGTTACTTTCCACAACATTCTAATTTATTGATGCACCTTACTTGCAGCTATCTTATTTTTTTTTTTTTATACATTTCATATATCAAACTATTATTCATGTATGTTTGCCCATTTTAGAAGTATCCAGGGCAGGAGGAGTGCTAGAAACACATACTAAGTGATAAGCCAGGCGTACAATATAACAGCAACTAATAAGTGGTAAGTTTGACTGACACGTCTACAAATCGTGACATCTTAATACACCAAAGATATTAGAGCTTTTAAAGATAAAATGAGAAGAGACTAAAAACACACACCATTTTGTCCTTAATAATTTTTGGGGAGGGTATTATTATGATGTGGGAACTAATGTAAGTGACTCTCATCCCCTCACATAAAAACCTGTTTTCTGGTAATGGCCTGTAATTACTTTCCCTTCTAATTCAAAGCAATGTGCATGTCACTGCAGAAGAGGCAGAAACTGTGCTCGATAATTAGCCTATTATCAGGAACATTTGAACACTTTTAATGTGCTCCAATCACACTGAGAGGGGAACAGCCTGTAATGGCGAGTAATGGTGATAAATGTAGAGATACAGAGAATGACAGAGGCAGCTATTACCATGTGCACATCACCATAATCAGTCATAGGAAATCACTGCAAGGCAAGCTTACCTTCTGGTTTGCTTAACATGAGAGGGTAGGAGCTTTGGGCGGGGGCAAACTGTGCACACGGCACGGCAGTAGCTCACTACTCCACCGTGTGGTACAATGTGACATAAAAGCAAAAGAGTCTTCTGCAAATGTAACACAAATTATTTGACACAAAACAGCTCAATACTTTTGCTTCTCAAAATACTGTATATGTAGCCTAAATACAATTTGGATTTTTCAAAGTCAAAGCCCTTAACACATGTAAGAGAACTGCCATGCTGCTGACACAAGGCTTAGTTATGGCGCATGCAAACTTTGTATGGAACAAAATAACTTAAACTACATGTTAGATTAGAGGCACACATGCCTGAGATTAGGGGCAAAGAAGTCAACCCAAGTGAAACACCTTGCTTTTGTAAAGTAAACCATGTGTCTGCTTTGCTGTCTGATGGTTCCTGACCCTCTCTACTATTCTGAGTCATGTCATGGGATGTTATGTCAAACTCAATTGCACCATTAGTGGCAGAAAGGTATTCACAATCAGTTCACAGCAGGTAGGGGACACAAAAAAAAATAGGGGAAAAAAAGGCTAATAGGTGAAAATACATCTAAATAATATGCATTTCGGGTTAGAGTCAGTTTATTTTATGTTACTAACACAAATAAGTGGCAATAAATCCACTTTCCCTCTGCAGATTTTCCTTCTTATACTGTGCTGATAACACAATAAACTAAGCATAGCCTTAATCTGTTACCAAATAAACTCTAAATTTATAGTTTTTTATTTGATTATGGTGACAAGAGTTGGGAACTGTTGGCTGCTGGATGGCTGAATAGCTTTCAGACTGCACCAATGTAGCTACTGCGCATGTTAACACGTGGTGCAGGCAAAATAGCAGAGAGACAGCAAGCCCCGCAAACAGCTCCGGCCTACTCACGCGACTCACGTGACTCACGCGGCTCACGTGGCTCACCATTGCTCCTATGCCATTTTATGCCTTAGATTGAGCTTATATGAGCTATTTGACATTATGTATTAATAGTTTACTACAATATTATTCAGTATCTGTGAATAAATTATTTTGTGTGTGATTTTTAATGGCAAAATGAGCGGATATGTGCCATGGGTCGCTCTGAGCAGTGACTCACGGGCTGTGGGTCGCGGCTCACCATAGCTCCTATGCCAAAAAAAAAAAAAAAACGCAAACCGTAGCTATGTTAACCTATTAAGTGTCATTAAAAATCTGTGGCTCACATTGCCTGTGAGAGATAGGCTGCTTAAAGGTGTGGAAATAGGCTACTCTATAAGGTTTGTTGGGCCTATTATGGTTTAACCAAAGGTTTTTTTTGTTCTTTCAGCTTTTCCCTTTTACTCGGGGTTTACACAGCGAACCAGTCTAGGTGATTTGGCAGTGGAGATTTTGCGCCGGATGCTCTTCTTTTTGCAACCAGGCATACAGTGACTGGTTTAACCAAAGCAATCCTTCCTTTAAAAAACAAAAACTTTTAGACCTATTTATTTATTTTTTATAAATAGTGCAGAGAAATAAACAGTTTTGTTTGTTTGTTTGTTTGTTTGTTTGTAAGCATAAATGTCTTACTTTTGAGCAGGCCAAGTTAACATTTAATTATTGGCCTATGTCTTGTTTTTACAATCAATGTAGGCTAGATAAAACAGTTAACAGTACGAATAGGTCATGAGGGCAAAAATACACCAAACAACCCAACAGTTGCCTGTGAGCGTGAGTCACCGGAAGTAGGTCAGAACTGTTTGCAGCACCAGCCCCTTCTGGAGAAGCAACGAGAGTTGGTAGCCGTGGACGGTCATAGACGCTGCCTAAAACAGGGGTGCCCAAAGTGGGGCCTGCAGGTTAAACCTGGCCCCTCAAGGAGCCTGATTCTCCCGTGAAGGGGTGCTGTGATTTGTAAGAGGTCTACTTTGATTCTATTGTGCACTAAATAGATTGTCAATGGTTAAGCAAAGTCGGACCTGAGTCTGGCTGAGTTATGGCAGTGTTGGTTGAGTTTCGGGTCGGCTGAAGCACTGGTATCCTTGAATGGGCCGACCCAGACGCGCAGTAGTAGCGCCTGTTCCTGTGTTTCTCAATTGGCCCAATCAGGGCTTGAGACCCGGTTCCCGGAGTTGGACGTAAACGCGAATGTGGGCCAACTCTGGGCTAATAGAAAATATAAGAGTCAGTTTACAGGTTTTGGGTCATTTCAGTATTGGCAATTAAGTAAACTCATTAGCATACTTAATTAATAATCTACTTCGTCTCCTTAAAGTCTTTTGAGGAGGAGCCAAGTCACGAACTTTGAGCGTTAAGTTAAGCGTTAAGAGTTTTCTAAACTCACTTAATTGTGTTTTCCCTTGTGTGTTATCACATTTACTTTAAGTATAAAACCTGCCTTGCAACAAATTATTGCTGGCTTCGAAACGCATATTTGGCAAGCCGTCCTACCTTTTGGTCTTACCCAGCTACATACCTTTGCCAGAGCAGAAGGCTACGAGGAGAAAGGGGAGGGAGAGCGACAAAGATCCCGGAGCAAAGCGCGCCTTCATTCATCCAACCGCGCTCACAGAGGACCGTACTTCACTGAGAGCACGGAGACGCTGCCTCACAAAGGATTCTTACTAAAGATGGAGCTCTTTCCTATTCAACCTCTGGGGATATCTTAAGTGTTTCTGACTGTGCGTCCTCGCAGTGAACTCTGCTTTGCGCCTGTAACAGATGGATGCGCGGCACTAGGACGATGGATGGAGAAATGCGATTGGAAAATATGAAGTGAGAATCAAGTTCTGAAAGTGCGAGAGCTAACGAGCTTTATCCACTGCATACACGAGGGCTTTGCAATTTAGTGTATACTTGTTTCTCTTGGAAGCTTTTGGTTCATTTCACAATATGCAATATGAAATGGTCAAGAAAGACCTAGCGTGTAGGTCAAGTCCACGCGTAAAGCTGGTCTTTCCTGCTGTGTCATCCTCAGTCCGGGGAGAATGAGGTGTCGCTGGGTGAAGCATGAGCTGTCAGAGGATCAGTCATAAGCGGCTGTCTCTGCTATGGAAGGCTCTTTGGTTCTACTTCTGCTGCTGGACGTCCGGAGCCACTGCCCTCGGACAAGGCGACTCCGCGGACTCCCTGGGGTCCCTCAGCTGGCTGTTGTCCGATAAAGGACCTTTCCACCAATCCCTGGAGTTTACAGAAGCAGCAGAGAGGTACCAGCAAGGCTACACCACCAGATACAAGATCTACAGGTGAGTGCACATGTGTCAGCTTTATGCTAAGTGTTCATTGTCAAATTCTATATTCTACCATGTCTTCAGATGCACAGGGATATAACTGTTGTCAGGGCAGGTGCTCTGGGTCTCAGGGAATCAGGAGGACATAGAAAAGGCATGTCCTTGACAGTGACACACAACACTGAAGTGTACTAAAATGTAAATGAGTAACACTCAACAAACAAAATCAGACCCAAGGACAGCACAGCACCATAAATACAAAATACTTTATTGTTATCATTTTAGTTTGCCTGTTTAAAAAAGGCCTAAGCAATTTGTAAGTTTTGCAAAATTTTGCAAAAAATGTCATTCAGAGGATTGTAAAAGACGAATTTCTGTCTCAACTGGAGATAGAAAAAAATAATATATCTTATCTAAGTCAGGAACCCGTTACCACTACAGAACAAATACATACATCAGATTTGATATGAGGAGAAGTAGCTACAGGAATTAATTGTATGGATTCAAAATGGATTCAAAATGTTCAGTTAACCATATTAATAATTTCAGTTTACTTCCTTGCTCTCTGAGGACTTTGTGATAAAACTACTGAAGTTTGTGCTTTATGTAAGGCAGACATGTCCAAAGTGCGGCCCGGGGGCCATTTGTGGCACAGAGTGAGATTTCATTTGGCCCTCAGCCTCCATCATAAAATGCATTGTTTATGGCCCTCTAGCACCGTTAAGTTGCATTTCTATGCAACTGTGCATCTCTACCACTCTCAAGCCAGATCTGATTTTTTTATTGGTTAGTCTGAAATCAACTTCAATTTTAATTTATTACCCACTATACTATATTAACTATAGGCTATCCCATCACACACACACCTACACACACAAACACACACACACACACAAAAAGAACTTAACCTTAAATCAAAATTATCCTGGAAGTTTATATGTTCTCAAAAACTCTTCTCTTCCTGCTATTTAAAAACATAATTGTCTAGTAATTGGAAACAAAACTCATATAAAACATTTACGTTGTGTTTTATAAATACAATACAACTGCCGGCCCATGGGCATTTTTACATACTCAAAACTGTCCCTCTTTGAAAAATGTTTGGACACTCCTGATGTAAGGGAATGTGTTATGTCACTGCGTTAGGGCTAGGTTAACCTGAGAGAAAACATATGTCAGGGCTATAGTATGTAGACATACAGTCACACTAAAATGATAGATATGGCAGAGGGAGGTTTAAAGGGTTGACGTTCCAAAGACCCAGGCTCTGAGTGAGGACTTTCCTGGGGCTGGTGTTGGAGAGCAGCTTTTCGATCCACTCAACATGACTGTGATTTCTCTGATGAACACTTTGAGCCAGAGAGGAACCAATCAGTGTCAGCAGCTGTTTTAGTGTCTGAAATGAAAACTTGTCCATATTCAGATTTGCCTACACAGGTACAACAGCTGCTATGAATTAGGCGTTGAGCGATGAGCCAAACTGAAGATGTACTTTAGCATGCAAAACAGCCTATCCTATCTGTCCAAATGATCTGAATGGGAAGTAATCACTGATCAAAGTTGTTGTCATTAGCTTGAGCTCCGTGTGGGTAATTATATTTTTTGCTAATGTACCAAATGACCTCCATAGGAGTCCTTTTATCCTATGACTGAGGATATCTGCCACATCTTAAATCTACCGCCATTTCTGTCTATAAATCTGGTTAAATATTCCTCATTTGTATTATCATCTCAATAGCTGCTTTCTAACCATGTTTTTTGATGAATTCCCAATGCTTTTTTATCAGTCTTGTGACTATATCTAGACTGAGTATTGGGTTGTTAATGCATCATACCTGGACAGTGTCTCCTCTGTGCTGGTGGACACTGCCAAGGGCACATAGAAGAGAAAGGATGCTTTATGGTGTGCTTTTGTGGCTGTATGAATCATCTTGTCCATTATCTTGCCTCAGGAATCTTTTACTCTGTGGTGTTTATCTATTTGTGACACCTGCATTTTGTCAATACAAACCTTCTCCATGAATAGAAGCCACACCCTGAAATGAAGCCAGGTTTTACTGATGTGCAGTACATTAGTAATAAACTAATGCATTAACTACAGCCAACAGACTTAATGTAAGTTGGATAGTCCTATATCAAAAGCCATTGAGCTCAAGTTTGATTCAAAAAGAAATAAAAAGACAAGACCCAATGCTGTTTCTGCTCTCACACATTGATGTTATGAACATACAATAAAATGACAAAAAGTATATATAAGTATAATATAAAAAATATTAGAATAAGTTGGAAGGAAATACAAAAAGTAAAATATCTCCTAAATACCTATAAGTTAAACTACACTATACTGTAAAAGAAAAAGTAAAAAGTATAATAGACACTAAATAAGTAAAACTATAATATACACTAAATTCTAAAAAGTCAGACAGTACAATCAGTCAGCTCTGTGTGCAAACACTGGCTTGTACAATCAAAAAGTTAGTAACCCCACCATCTTGTCATGAAAAGAAGAATTTTCATTCAACTTTCAACTTGTCATTGTGTTGGCAAGGGGATCTAGCATAAAACCTGCCAAATAAAAATCTGGGATTGCCACCGATGACCTGCTGTAGCGATCTTGCAAGAAGATTTATAACAAGAAAATATTAAGGCTACTTCCATATCAAGTGCAAAATAAGATGTTCAATCCCATAAAGTGCAATTACTTTTGGCACAGCTTCACTGTCCACAAAAACAGCACATTATTATAATCACTTTGCAAAAAACAGCATTTAACAACAGAAAAACCTTTGCACAGTTTTACACTTTTGAGTTTGACATTGCTAAACATCATAGCTCCACACAGTAGATGGAAGTCAATGTACAATTTGGCTACTACACCAGGTGTCTCCTATTGAGCCAAATTCTCATTTTGGCTGGTCCAATTAAAAATTTGGCCACACCACAGTCCTGAGAAGAAAGAGAGACAAGGTGAGAGGTATTTGAAAAGGAATGAGAGGAAAAAGAATAATAAAGAAAATAAAGACTAGAGAAAACAAAGAAGGATGGAGGAAGGAAAAGTTGCACTAAGCAGTTTGGATTGGTGGTGACATGAATCAACAGTATGGATGAAGATCTTTCATCATTAACTGAAGAAACTTCTTCTTCTTCAAATTCTCCGTGCATGTCGGGAGTATATTAGACCTACATATAGGACCATGTTTTCCAAGTTCTAATTTAGGGCTGAACAATTATTCACACTTAAAAAAATCAATCTCAATATTATAAAGTGTAATGGCTGTAACTGACACTGACTGGATGATATAAGTGTGTTTTTATATTCTTAATTATTTAAATACTGAGTGATACACGAATGATTACTACATGTTTACAAGGCCTGATGCTCCAGATGTCCACCACTATAGTACTGTAAGTAAAATGGTAAAAACATGTTATCCATCCATAGGAATGCATGCAACATTTACTTTGGCTGAAAAGAAACATTTATCTAAGCATCGATTGTGTTGGAATCATGCAGAAGGAAAAAAATTACATAAACACTTGCAATAATTATGTTTTTTTTTTTTTTTTTCAAACTCTTTCAGTCTTACTCTAAAATCCTTGGACTTCTTTGCTCACTAGCATGAACACCACCATATTCAAACACATAGCCATCAAGTAGCAGCATGTGACCAGGCTGTCTGCTTCACACTTCACTGTTAATCTGTTACAGTAAGTTACAGTATGTTTGGAAGCACCATCTCTGCATACTGATGGAGTTGCTGCAGGCTACACCCGCGGCTCCTCATGTGTCCACCTGGGACGGTCACTTACTCTGTCCCTTGTTAGGATGATCGAATATAATGACATACACAGCACAATGTCCCCTTTTCCCCAATTATTTCTCTGTCCATCGCTTGTCCAATGGCATGGATTTGATTGGCTCCCAGGAGGAGAGGGTAGGTACAGCGCAGTCAGGGAGGTATAAGCATTAGGCTGCTGCTGCACACTGCTGCTGCACACTGCTGCTGCACACTGCTGCGGAGCTGTGGGGATCTCCCTGCTGGCTCCTGAATATCAACATTTCAGCTGTTTGAAGTCTGCCAACCAGCATGGGGTAACAAATGAAGAAAGTTGACAATTTGAGGTGTTTTTTATGCACTTTCAAAGTTAGTTTTGGTGCAGAAGTGATGATATTTTTCTGATATCTTATGGCATGAGCAGGTATACTCAAAACCCAGGGGGACCTTGAGCTGTCAACAGGGGCTATGTAAAATGGTTTATGTTTTTGAGGAAAAGTGAGCTATATGACCACAACTGATGTTGTGTCAGCATTTACAAGTGTCAGTAATATTTCTCTTTCCTCATTATTTCTGGTTTCCTCTGCTTTCTACATATAAGTTAAAGCATTTTTTAAGATATTTCTACTTGGATATCCCCACAGTGTCTCGGTGAAACAATTGGGCTGTAGCCTATTCTCTACTGAGTGTATTTGGGAGCCTTTTTAGGACTACTTTTAAACAGATCAGTCCCTGAAATTACATTTAAATCATGTTGATTTTCTGGTGTCACTACAACAAATCTGTCTCCTAGGGTGCAGTCAATATTTTTTTATTTTTTATTTTGACCTTCATTTAACCAGGAAAGTCCCACTGAGATTAACATCTCTTTTGCAGGGGAGTCCTGGCCCCAGAAGGGACCTATTGTACATGGTTTTGGTGGTAGGGGAAACCTACACAGGCATGGGAGGATCATGCAAACTCCACACAGAAAGGTCACACATCCTGGGGCATTCTTGCTGTGAGGCAGGAGTACTAACCACAATGCCATCACACCAATGGGATTTCGGTTTTATGCCAAATGCCCTGTTCAGTTCAACCTTCTCCATTTATCCAGGCTTGGAATGTGTATCTGTTATTATAATTAATGTTATAAGTGACTTTTTTTTACCATTTTATGCAGGCAAGCTGGCAGTGATTTTACTGTGCAAGTATGCTGGAAGGAAGCAATTGCTCAGTTATCTAAAAACTGAAATAAACTGAACTGAAATAGTACTTGAACTGATTTGAGTCATCTGAAAGTGGTAGTTATGCAAACAAAGACCAGACCTCAAACATGCACTTTATTCATGAGAAAATCTGCCTCAAAAGCCCTAGCGATTGACGAGTTTAACAATGTGAAGGTAACAGGTTACATTTATTACCTGTGAATAATGTGTGGTGGAAAGTGCTCTGTTTGCATCAAGAGGCTCAAGCTTCAATATTATAAAGTTTTCACATATGAGAGTTATTAATGTTTTTTTTATTTTATGATTATTATTATTACTTGAGGGTATAAGGGGAAAGTGACGAGATATTTCTACTAAAGATTGCACAGTACATTTTAAAAGAAAAAAATCATTTCTGAGTACATTTTTATTAACTTTTCTAACTAATTTTTACTTGATGGAAAAGATTAGATGAAAATGTGACTTATACCCAAGTAAATTTGTAAACAAGTACAAGTAAAATATTTATTTTTAATGTGGGCTGTTAGATGTAGTAGTAGTGGCAGTAATAGTAATAGTGGTGGTAGTAGGAGTGGTGGTAGTGGGATTAAGCACTTTCTAATTAATTCAACTTTACACTCAATTCTTGATGATGAGTAGTTTTACTTCTACTTGAGTAATATTATTTAAAAATAACAGTACTTTAATTTGAGTTCAGATTTAGAGTACTTTTTCCACCTTTGCCTTATTGAGATACTAAATGTATATGTGGTAGTTTATTGACCTCCAAATAACACAACCTTTTCCTAACCTTCACCAAAGCACGACTGTGTTATTGTTGCTGTGTAGACCTAATGGATAATCCCTGTGTAAAGGATGATTTTTCTGTGTGGTGCTGTGTCGCAGGGAGTTCGGACGATGGAAGGTCAACAGTTTGGCTGTGGAGAAGCGGGAGAGTTCGTCAGGCAGCAGGGGTCTGGCTCTGCCCCTTGACCCCGACTTCATGCACACGATTCGGCAACTGGGACGACGACCGAGCCCCCAGACCATTACAGAGAGCCTCATTAAGAAATATGGCACTCACGTACTCGTATCTGCCACACTGGGAGGTATGCTGCACTCAGCACTGCTTCAAAGCCACGCTCACTCACTCACTCTGCCTCCAATGGGAGGATGTCTTGGTTAGCATATGGTACAAACAATCTGATTTCCCAGTGTTACTGACATAGCAGGAATATCTTTGTCGGTCTTGTTTCAGGACCATCCCTGCAAAGACCTCACCTTATTATGATGACTAATTTTGCGACCTAGGGAAAAGACTAGTAAATTTAAACCACCAATTATACTTGTGGACATAGCCGAAAAACAACAGAAAGATCCCCTGCAGCCTAGAAAGGATTTTGCTCAATAGACTGCATTGATGGCAATGTAAAAAGAAAGTGTTTTGCTGAATGAACACCTACAAGTTCCAAAACTGTCAGATTTTGTAGTGTTTATTCTCTTTTTTATTTATCATTATATCATGGAATTTTCTTTGTTAAAAATTTGTCCAAAAAAATAACATTTTATTTTTTTTGCACCACCGCTCTAGCCAGTCTTCACGGTCATTGTTCAGAACTGATCATGTGGTATGCAGAAGAGCATGCATGCTCAATGAAACAACAATGAAAACAACAGCAGCCGTGACATCATTCATTATTCAAGTCTTATTATACACGTCCTGGAACAAAAACTAGAACTGTCACCAACACTGGGAAATCTGATCTTCCCATATGGTACACCAGTTTTAACGTTGGTTGTTTTCTTATCAAGAAAACAAATAATACATTTCTTGGCCCAGTGGTTTGGGTTATATACCACACCAAATCATTTTAAGTAAGTAAATTGAAGAACAGTGAGAGAATTGTGTTTATAGCATTAGCTGCCAAAGGGAAGATCTTGTTTGTTGTGCTGGTATTTGTATGCCACAAGCTTGTCTGCTATTTTTCTTATAAATCGCTATCAATAAGTCTTAACCCAGATGGAAAATGAAATTCAGTTGGAAATCCCTATTATTACATTGCATTCAGTATCATTCTGATGTCTGCCTTGGCTTTTATTTTATTCCAATGAAGACGGTAATTGGCCAAAAACCCACATTAAACATACGGTTTGGCTGTCACGATTTCAGAAGTGGAGACAAAGCACTTTTTTTCCAGTCTTGCTATTTTGTACCAATGTTAAAAAAAAAACCTTCGGCAGAAATCCATCCAAATCCATGAAGAAGATAAATTCAGATCCTCAGACACAGAAGTTGAAACAGAAGTTTACTAAGCAATTTAGAAGTACTTTCTATGCTCCTCACAAATCTTCTTTCAGCAGCTGTTACATGGGTATAGACTCTGAGATGGTCTGAAAGAGTTGATGGTAGGACAAAAGTCAAGATTATAATACAATGAAAGCACTATTTTAGTGTTACTATTTTGAGTAGCAAAAATTCATAGATTAACGATATCAAGCCTTTCATTTCCAAGGCTTCACATCCAGGTAGCATATTGTTAGAACAATTCTTCAAATAAGCTGAGCATTCATGGATCTTTCATCTTTCATGGGTTACTTTTGGATCATATCCTGACCTACCATTTTGGAACCACGTACGCTGAATTAAAACTACACAAATAAATTATTAATTGCCTCTGACCTCTTGTTAATATTCAGTGTATAACCATATCTGCCCTCCTAATGACGATGTGGTTTAGTTGTTGTAAAGAGTGTCAGTGCTAGTGGAGCTTTAAATGAAGTGGCCCTCTGAATGAAGTGCTACTGGGCTGCAATTTAGTTTCAGGACCAATTAGCCACAGTTTGGAAAATGGCCCTCTCAGTGTGTAGCTGTTTAGATCTGTGATATAAAGAAGACATCATTATGTGCTCCTTTAAAAATACATTAACTCTATTTAGATGCAATCAGCCTGGAATTCTTCACACACTGGTTTATTTTTTATTATTTTTTAGCCTTTTAAATAAATAAGTTGACCTTGTATGCGCTTATGGGTATTCAGAGCATAGTGTCAGCTCTGAGTTTCCTACAAATCCATCCACCCCCATGTAGCATAACAAACAACTCAGTTGTACATGTTTCTCAAGGACAAAAAACAAGTCAGTGCAGTGTAACTGTGTTGATAACATGACTTAACCAGCATTTATTGAAGTATATTTTTGCCTTTACAGGTTAGGTTTAGCATTTTCTCTCTGCTCCCTGCAGCCCTTAATCACTGCTGCGCTTTTCTACCGATCTATAAAGATGCTAATGAAAGATGATTAGCGCTGCTCAGTCAGAACTAATGAAGCCCCCATTAACTCTGGCACCAGGGGAGGAGTCTCTGACCATATTTGTGGACAAGAGAAAGCTGAACCAGGAGTCTCCATCTGCAGACGTGGAAGCGTCCAACAGGAGGTCCAATGGGACGAATGCAGTGACACTGGAGACTCTGCACCAACTGGCCGCATCCTACTTCACCGACAGAGAGAGCACGCTAAGGAAACTGCACCACCTTCAGATAGCGTCTAGTGTCATACGGGTACGAGTGTTTAAATACGTACACTGGGACATAGAGTGCAATAGCTGCTTGTGACACAAAAGCATGAAGAGAACGATTATATTTAAGATTGGGAAGTTAATTTAGTGCTGTTTCTGGCCTTTTTGACCCTCATTTGTACAGCTTAGGGCAATCATCACCACTTAGCAGCTAAAAGCACCCAATTCAGTGCCATCACACGCCACGAAATTCATTTTACTAATTATTTATGTTGTGCTTCTGAGATTATTCGAATGTGTTTGAAGTTGCTTAAATAAAAATATATAATAACTTGGTACATTAACTGTGGTTTACAGCCTTAGCCAGTGGTTACTAATTAACTTGCAACATTGCTAACAACTATGTTTCTTACATTTTATATAGCTTCAGGTCATCTCAGTTTCAGTTTTATTGTTACCTTACCTTTTTCTAAATAGAACAGGTATTTAAGTGCATTTTTCACTCCTGAAAAAATGTTGCAAGTACTGTAGATAAGAAGAAATAGTTATAATTTGGAAAGGTCAATAGTTCCTAGTTTTAGCCAATACAAGATCCTGAGTAGCCAAGTGTAGCACTGTACTGAATTTCAACAGCCCGGCCTGATCAACTTCTCTGCAGTACTTAAAGAAGAAAAAAATTCTGTTTGGTTTGCAGAGTCAGTTTGAGACAGTAGTTTACCCTAAAGATAACGAGCATAAATAAATCACTTAATACTAGCTCAGGGACTTTATTTATTTAATCAGGCTGGATTAAGAACAAATGCTTATTTAGAAACTTGCCTCAGTACAGGAAGATTCACCTGCTGTTGCGGCAAGACGAAACTAAGTTGATAAAACTTAAGAATATTGGTTGTAATATGTTGCCAAATAAAGTTTTTCTCAAGACATGGGTTGTTCAAGAAAGTACAGATGCACTACAGAGCATCAGCACACTTTAAAACACCAATCATCTATTTTCTCATGTGAAGTAGCTATTAGACTGTATGCATTAATCAGGCTGAGGGGCAAACTGCGACAATAAAGTGAGTGGCCACTGATGAAGACGAGTGCCCTGGCCCCCACCCCGTCCCAACTTGAGAACCGGTTATGAATCAGCTTGATTGATTAAAGATATCAAGCCATTAATTTCCAGCCAAGGCTCCACTTCCATTTACTTTTGTAGAATGTGCAGAGTTGAGGCAAATTAAAGAAGAGAGGTAGCGATGAGCAGTAGTATATCTCGTTATGTGATGTAAGGCAGCGCCTACAAAGCATCAGCGTTCATTAGTGATTCGTTAGCTGTCCACCATATACACACTGTATGCTAACACACTCTGAATAGTACTTTCCTGAACGCCAGCATTAATTACACTTAGAGATGAGGTGAACACGGTGTGAAGATTTTTTCAGTTGCAAAGGAGCTCATTTCTTTTTTCAGATCTAAACAAATTATGCTGTGTGAGCAGAGAGAGTTTTATAATTGAAGACCTTTACGATATTACTTCACAGTGACTTGGAGCATTCAAAATTCATTTGTGGCATAAAGTGCTTTTGATGAAGAATCTCTTGACCTTAAGATTTATTTAGTTTTAATGCAAATAGGATGTTATTTACAGGTCACGCTTGGAGGACTTTGTGTTCTCTGTATTAAACTGAAAACAGGGGTAACAGTATAGAGCTATATTAGGCTCATATAACAGCACACTGCTATTATGCAAATGTATGGTTTAACATACATCTGAATTTGAATGTGTTTCTTATATTCATTTTAACTTACAGGTGACTGAAACCAGGACGGGCCCACTCGGATGCAGTAACTATGACAATCTGGACACAGTGAGCTCTGTGCTGGTCCACAGCCCAGAAAACAAGGTTCAGCTCCAAGGTAAGAGCCACATCCAGCTCTGGACCACTGTGTGTGTCTGTGTTTTATTGATTTAGGGCAATTACAAAACTATGGTCAGCGGGACTATGTTTATGGCCTGCTTGTGCATCCTTTTGTCAAGAGCACCTGGGGAGAATACAGTGTTTAAAGATGTATGTACTGTATGTAGATTCTTTTGACTGTGACATACTGTATCTCATTAAGGATAACAATAATGGATTGGATTTATAAAGCGCTTCACAAGGTACCCAAAGCGCTTTACAACTGAGTTCATTATTCATCCACTCTACAGTCACACACTGGTGGTGGTAAGCTATCTCTATAGCCACAGATGCCCTGGGGCTGACTGACAGAGTTGTGTGGTCATACAGCCTCTCCAACCACCACCAAGCACACAATCATACTCACACATTCATACACCAGGGCACCACAGACACTGAAGGCAAGGTGGGTGAAGCCAAAGGACTTAACAGCATGAACTGGGGGGGTTGGATATTTTCAGCTCTTAGTACCCGTTTGTATGTTTTTATTTAGATCACTTTCAATAATACATTTTTTTTCACTCAGGGTTGCAGGTCCTCCTCCCAGTCCACCTCCAAAGCCGTTTCATCCAGGCCGCGCTCAACTACATCGGCTGTAAATCCGAGGGCCAGTTCGTGTGCCAGGGCGGAGACTGCTGGTGCCAGTGCAGTGTGGACTTCCCTCAGTGTAACTGCCCACACTTCGACCTGGACAGTCTACAAAACAACCTGCTGCGTGTCCGAGAGGCCTGGAGACAGACCAATCAGGAGTTTGAAGAATCTGGTGAGTCACTGACATTCACATTTCTCAGGAAGCATCTAAAACTGGGCTTGACGTGTGTAGTGCCACAGTAGTGTTCTCTCATTATGAATACTTAGAGACTGTTTTTTTGTCTGATATTCTTTTAGTCCACAGAGTTTCTTTATGAACAATAATATACGCCTTTTCAAAATTCACGCCTGGCTCTAAAACACACACTCAAAATTCGACGGCTGTCAATCTTTGTGTCACATCAAATAATATTTTTGATGCTTTCTCTGAGCTGGAATGTGTCCAAAAACAAAATTCATCTGTTTTCACTGAAGTTCTGTGAAAAGCATAAAGTTGGCCAACCCAGTGCCATTTATAACAACAATATTACAGCACTTGGTGCTTTTAAAAGAAAATAAAACTAAATGAAAATAGAATTATTAAGTTATTTTTACTTGTCATTGCTGCAAGGGTAAGCAGTGGCAAGGAAAAGGAAAAGCTAACTTAACCCTGTTGCTAATTTTGCAATAAGTCACTTTGATGTTGTAAAAAATCCTTAATGGTTGGTCATTTTTATTTTGTTTCTATATATTTGAGAAAATTCTTAAAATACCCAAGCAATAACCTGTTGAAACTGTATTTATCTGGTGTTCCCACATGTATGTGAGTCTGTGGGGGGTATTTACTAATACCAGTTCATATTATGCACTATAGAATTTAGTTTCAGGTAAAAAAAATCTTCCTTCCTAGGAGCACATAACTCACCTTTCTCACCAGTTTAGTTTCAGAAATGAGAACACCTCTTGGATGAAGGTGAAGATTTTCAGCTTTAAAAACCAAGTCCAGATGACTTCTTTTTAAACCTTATGTTGTGATTCAATTAGCCTGGATGACTTAGTCTTCACAGACATACCTTTTAGATCATAAACATTTGTTTTGTTTTTTTACTCTATGGAGTATGTTTTTTTTGTTTTTTTTTAGGAGATTATACATTGAGAAACATAATAAATAAATATATTTAACATGAGCACACATTGTCATTAGAGTAGAAGTTGTCTCCAATGGATTTTAACATAGTCTTTAGTAGGGCTGCAACTAACGATTATTTTGATAATTGATTAATCTGTCGATTATTGTTTTGATTAATCGGTGTGGTTAAAGTGGTTAAAAACTAGAGGTGTTTTATAGTTACTATTAAGAAATGTGAAAATTCTACCAAAAATCACTACCAGACAAAGCTACAACTATGTCACTTGAGAGCTAGTTTACAGAAGCTTAAAGTTGCTTACAATGATGCCTAGAGGATTCTGCTCAAGAAGCCCAGGTCCAGCAGTGCCAGTCTGTTGTTTTTTCAGGCTCATGTCAGTACCTTTCAGGCACTAATGAGAAATCTGATGTAGAGATTTATCTGTCGCCTGAATAACTCTTGAGAACAGCCTTGTCCTGATGCCGTTGAATCCCAGCTTTAGTGCGGTGCACTACCAGTCCTCTCTGTGGAAACACTGATATAAGTGTCTTTTATAATTTTTCTGTTTCTTTCTTTCTATTGTATATGTTGTGTATTGGGTTTGTTTTGTGATGTTTTTTAAGTTTACCTATTTTTAATCAAAAACACAAAATGTACATTGTTTTTAACAGTTTTTATTGCTGTACTGCTCTCCTCCCTCCTTACACAATCCTCCACACAATTAACGATTAAACAATTACTAAATTAGTTGAAGATTATTTCAATAATTGATTAAAATTGATTAATCCGATTAATCCTCCAGCTGTAATCCGTATATATATATATATATATATATATATATATATATACAGTCACCTGCCTACAGCATTTGAACAAGTGTGAGATCAAAGCTAGCCATTGGTGATTTATGTCCTCATGCTTTGAAAAAGGCCTGAAAACTTTTCTGAAACACGGCACTTTCTTGTTGTTCAATCATGCCACGCTACCATAGCAACCTGTACAGTTTATTTATCGGTTAAAGGCCGGGGCGTCAAGGAAGAGCAGTCATGTTTAATTAGACACTAGTTGCCTTGAAGATGCACAGTGCTGACAACAGGTGGCAACTGGTTGTGTTGAGAAAAATACACCATATGAGAGGTTGGCAAGCTCAGCATTTTCCCTTCTGACAGTTGCTGTAGCTGTTTGTTTTTCGAGGGCAAACAATGAAAAGTAGATTTTTGGGGGAGGCTATTATTACCCCACAGCTCAGCCTAACAACACAGTTTACTCATTCACGTTGTTTTATTTCTCACCAGAGGAGTTTCGAGGCTTTGTGGAGAAACTGCCAAACCATTATGCTGTGAACACATCTGTGGTGGAGCACTTGTGGAGGACGGATGCCAACCTGCTCCAGCGCTACAGGCAGCTGGAGGCCAACAGCAACCAGCTTCTCTCCAAAGCTCAGCGCATCACTAACAAGCTCTTCAGCCTCAGCAAGAGGTGCCGACAACAGCCCAAAATAGTTCTGCCCAGGCCGAGGTAAGACGCGAGACATGAACAACACAAAGGAATATTTAGACTGCAGCCTGTTAACCCAAGGTGCTCCTAGAAATGTGTAATTATGAAAATGATTTATGCACCAGGCATTGTAAAAAGCAGCCAAGCGAGGCAGTACTTATTAGAAGACACACTTGAGGAGAAAAGTGCTGACAGGAGCAGCACTGCTTTTCTGCTCAGAAAAGACAAGGAGGATTGTGTAGAGAGGCAGGTTTCACTTCGGGCTGCACCCACATTTCAATAAATTTAAAGCCACACAATGTAGTATTTGTACTTTTAAATCATATTCAAATGAATTAATAACTCTAAATTTATTAGATTCTAAAATCATTTCAGTGGTAGATCAACTCATAACAGGATGAGCTGACTCTCCCCGACCTTTACTTGTCGTTATCGTCCTCTTTGACTATGAAACTTAGAGGAGTGGGTTAGCAAGAACTGACTGAAACAGAGCTAACAAATAAAACAGCTCTGAAAATGTCCAACCTTATACAATACATTGTTTAATGTGTATTCTGGACAATATGGCTACACAATTTTGTGTAAGTTCTTGGAGCCTTAAACCAGAGAGGGACCAACAGAGAGCAATTATATTGTGTGCTTTAAAAAGGGTTACAGAATCAACCTAAAAATCCTGCCAGAGGCTGTGGTCAGTGGGACAGTTGGTCGTCCATGTCGCTCACTCAAACTGTCTTCCTGCCTTTTCAGCTGCTCTAGCATCTGTTTTAATATCTATCAGAGATTTCTTTGGCTGTAACTCCACTCAGATTTATGCCTCTCCCATGAACACTCTATATGATAGCTATTTCTGTCTGGAAATTAACTAAATGACACAATCCATCAGCTCAATTGTAAAATGCTTGCAAAGCCCTCTCAGTCTACAATTCAATTATTGTTTTTATCACACTCCTTTTCTCTATAAAAGGAATTTCAATCAGTTTTAAATTTAAATCTCTTCAGAGGAAAATTGCATTTGTATATGTTTACAGTTTCCCTTTTTACAAAAACAGTATTTTTGCAGTTTTTTCTTGTTCTAAATAGCAGAGCAGAGAAACATGCTTTTGAGCACCTCAGAAGAATAGTGTGTTGATTTGGATCTGATTTTGCTTCTGTGGCTCCAGCTGCAGCAGTTTTTGCATAGAATGGCAAGCTATAATGGAGACCATATTTTTAGTGACACAGCATACATAAACATAAAATAACACTTACAGTGGGATTTTTGGTAACAAGTAAAAGTAACTAATAGACATTAATGATAGACTGATAAATGGTTCATATGCATGACTTTTGGTAGTGTTGTATATGATGCAAAAACATGGTTATGCCATTTAATATTTATAGACTCTCACCAACACATTTTTACACACTACTTTAGCCTGAAATAGTAACTCATTGATCTCACCTCAAACAAAATCTCCTGTCCTTCACAGACCTTTGCACTTCTGGTTGAGCTACTCCCTGTCCATTCTGTACTGCAGTGAAAATAGCCATGTTGGTGTGTACAGTGAGGGGGGCCGCAGCTGCTCCTGCCCCTACGCCCACCCATCCTGCCAGGGCGTCATCCCCTGCTCTGTGGGTGAGGGGTCCCGCTGCGCCTCCTGCTCCATAGAGAACCGCACTCGCTGCTCCAGCTGTAACCCAGGCTTCAGTCTGACTCAGGGGGCCTGCCGTCCTGCTGTGCCTGACCCAACTGACCCCTACCTGGGGCTGGAGAGTGACCGTGACCTGCAAGACCTGGAGCTCCGCTACCTGCTGCAGCGGCGCGACCCCCGCATCGCTCTGCATGGCGTATTTGTGAGCAATGACGTGCGCGTCAACACGTGGTTCGACCCATCCTGGAGGAAGAGAATGCTGCTCACTCTCAAGAGTAATCGCGTCAAATCCAATCGCGTTCACATGCTCCTGGGCATCGCTCTGCAGTTCTGCCTCACCACCAACAGCACTTTGGAGCCCGCCTTTTCTCTGTTTGTCAACCCTTTTGGAGGCAGCCACGCAGAGAGCTGGACTATGCCTATAGGCCAGCACGGATACCCCGACTGGGAGCGCACCAAGCTAGATATCCCACTGGACTGCTATAACTGGACACTGACTCTAGGAAACCAATGGAAGAGCTTTTTTGAGACAGTTCACTTTTACTTGCGGAGTCGTATCCGGGACCCCGTGGGAGAGAACCGCAGTACTACAGTGTACTACGAGCCCCCAGAGCCCACTGAGCCAGCTAATAACATCGGGTACATCAAAATTAACAGCATGCAGCTGCTGGGATACAGTGTGCACTTTGACCCCGAGGCCATTCAGGATTTGATCCTGCAAATTGACTATCCATACACTCAAGGGTCCCAGGACTCTGCACTGCTGCAACTGGTGGAGCTGCGCTACAGGGTCAACCGCCTCTCTCCTCCAGGGGCGGCCCACATGGACCTCTTCTCCTGCCTGCTCCGACACAGACTGAAGCTGTCCAGTTCTGATGTAAGCCGGATCCTCACTGCTCTGCAGACTTTCAGTGCCAGACAGCCGAACCACCAGGAGTATGAGGCCACCAAACTGTGTAGCTAAAGGCTGTTCATGTTCGTACTGTGTCTGTGTCGCACACAGGCAAAAGTGCTCTGTCCGCTGGGTCCATTTGTGTCACATGTGTGGTATGTTATACATACAAATTGTGAAATTAAAATAGAAATTTTTACAATCTCAGTGTATTTTTATGAAACTGTTGTTGTCAAAATGAATACTTCTGTACAAAGTAAAACAATGGTGAGAAAACAGAAATAAAAGTTTGAGTACAAACAATATGTACAGCTATTGTATATTTATTTTTAATTTTTAAAATCACTCTAAATATAAAACATGTTTTGCAATATTTGAACACTTAACGTAAACGTAACGTAACGTAAACGTTTAAATAATTCACAGTACTTGATATATTTACAAAAATATGTTTCTTTGAAAATATCATTGTTTCCCTTCCAACTAACACCTCTAACAAATTCAACTCTAAAAAGCTTTTTAATTCATGACGGTTATTGCAAATTTTAGCAACCGTTGTTCTGTTTTTGGGTACTATTTTAATACAATATTTACAGTCTAAAATAACCAAATGGAAAAGGTCATGGTAAACATTCTTAGAGGTTTGTAGATAGAAATTTTAAGACTGTTGGTTTGGCATTAATATTATGCTCATGCTATGTTTGTTCACAAAGCGTTGGCATGCATCAAACTCAGCCTTCCTAATCTGCCTCACACATTTAGCGCGTTCCCCACTAGAGAGTTGCAGTGTTGTGTTGTCTTCGCCCATCTGGAGGCTGCGTATACAAGGTCTCCATTCTCCAGTCAGGGAGCAGGCCTGGCACAGATTACTAAGTATACAGCGTTCCTCTGCGTCCACCTCCGCCATTCACGCTTACTGTGATAGATGAGGCTGGAGACATGCCCCGCATCAAACAGCTTAGGTGTGTGTGACAAGGATAGTACATTTTGGAGCTGGACCCTCACAAAAGGGACTTGGACCAAGCAGGAAATCATCTTTAATCCCCCAAAGGGCTACTGGTGGAGCCTTAGGCAAGCAGCACGGCACAGCTTTGATTAGACTAGCATCTTAAGACGCAACTTCATCAACATTCACCAGGCATGTTTCTCTTGAGATTTAAGCCAGACACAATTTGCTCTGATGCTCCCATTCTCAATGAATGTGAAGAGGTGGTTGATGCAGATCTGGTTGTGAAATGTACCACTACATCAAACCAAACTACTATTCCCAGTGGTATGAATAAGGACGTTAAATAACTTTAGCAGGAAAGGTTGGCGAAGCTCAAAGCACTGGTTTCATCATATGTTGTAACATGCTTTAAGAGTACTTTGAAACATTACTGTACATGGCAGGATGCATGCGTTTTACCACCGCAGCATCAACATTACTTTTTAAAACTACATTTTTCATCTGCTCTAACTTTGGTTAAGTTAACACCATAACCCCAGTATGTGCTGGAAGCACTGTTTGAATTACGCCAAAAACCAATATGATTTTTAAATATGAGTCTGCAGGGAGAAGGTGTGCAAGAGGAAGATACTGAGAGAGTGTAGTTAAACAGAAGCATGTGGTGTGTTTAAAGATCCTGGCTGTTTAAAGCTAACACGGTGCATCTGACTGGAGATGTGCTGAAGTGGGAAGCACCCCAGGGGTACAAGAAACAGATAAAAGAAATGAACATATGAGCTGCTCCCATAATACTTACACAACATGTACAAAAACTAAAATTACACACCCATAAAATGATCAATGATATAAAAAATCTCTCTGTTTAGCCTACATTTCAAATGTACAAATGTAAATGCAGACATCTGAAACTTGTTTGGAAAAAAAATAAAATATTTACATATCTACAATAAGTACCAATTAAAGTAGTAGTAGTTTTCATAATCATATTTGTCTTTGTCTTTAAACCGCTCCCTTTAAGTGTAGTCTGTTCTGTTCTGGTTGGTCACTGCACAACAGTGTCCCACTTCTCTTTATTCACTTTGGACCTAATGAGAAGGATGATTCTCAATTGCTGGGTGTGGACCCACAAATGGGTCATGGAGAGGTTGAATGTAGTTTTAGCGTTCAGCTTATTTGAACTCATTTTTTATTTATGGATTGGCCATCACAGAGATCAGACTTTAACCCCAAGGAGAATCTTTGGAATGTGCTGGAGAAGACTGTGCAGTGGTCCAACTCTCCCATCATCATTACAAGATCTTGGCAAAAAATGTATGCAACAATGGACGGAAATCTAGGGTTAAGGTCTGGACTCTGTGGTGGCCAATCCATGTTCCCTGAACCACTCTTTCACTGTTTAAGCTCAATGAATCATGGTATTGTCATCATGGAATAAGCCCATGCCATCAGGAAAGAAAAAATCCATTGATGAAGTAACCTGGTCATTCAGTATATTCAGGTAGTCAACTGACCTCATTCTTTGGGCACATAACATTGCTGAACCCACATCTGACCAACTGCAGGGAGGCTCTTACCTACTTACCTAAATCCAGGTGGTGACTTTTTTTGGCCAGTCAGTGTATGTGTGCTATAAAGGTGGTAACAAAATATTGTAGGGGAAAGAAAACTTTGGTTCTGTAAGAAGTTTGTCAGTATGAAATATTCATATGATGAATATGCATAACATAATCAGGGCAAAAAAAGGGCCCACAGTCAAACCAGTAGAAAATGACTGTAAAGAACATCTATCTGTCAAATTTGCATTGAAGATTTTGATTAAACAATACATCTGTCAATTCCCCATTTATAGAAACTGAAAAGTTTAATGAGGTAAATTGGGACCTGGACTTAAAGGATGCAATTACAATTTATTAAAAAAAATTATGTTGTCATTTTAAGATCAAACTACAGTAGAGGCACTCACATTGCACAGAGCTCTGCCGGGGCATTATAGTTTTACTTTGGATCTGGAGCCACAAAAACGTACCTTGTTCATAACCATTTCTGATCTTTTCTGAACAGCATTTGTTTAAATTTTTTGCTGTTGACAAAGCTAAAACCCTTACCAATGTGAACTTACCAATCTTGTGAGAATCCAGCTTTCTGTGCAAAGTAACCACACTGGTAAAGAATCTTTAAAAATTTGGTTGGCCCATTATTAACATATCCTAAAATTACATCAAACTCCAACCATTACTTTTTGAGTTATCTTGCTAATAAACAAACCAGCAGAAAAACCAATGCTGCCCAAAATATACCCTATTGAAATACTATTTAGCTGATGAATGAAATGAATGTACCAGTGTGAAACAGTACAGTAGTCACAGTATTGTTGCAAACACAGAAATAGTCTAAGGTCTGACTTTGAGCTCAGTATCTCAGAGGAGGCAGACTGGTGGGCCTCGACGGGAACATGAGTTGGACTAATGTGTGTGTGTGTTTAACAAGCGTACCGCCGTGAGAGGAGGCAGTGAAGGGGAAGACTTTATGGAGAAGGACGGGCCCATGGGAGGCATGAGGAATAATAGCTGACAATACTTCAGAGCAGGCCAGAGGGCCGCTTTAACAGCCGACGGGGAGAGCTGCTTAGAAAGATACTGTCGAGCATCGCTCCCTCTGACTTTCTCCTAATTGATCAGAGAATTTCAATGTTTTACCACTTTGTTAGTCAGTGTTTCAAGTGAGAGGTGACTATTGTGTTTATTTGCTAAACTGTGTGTGGACAGAACGCACAATCTGATTTCCCTGTGTTGTTGATGTTCCAGGAACATCTTTATAATTGTTGCTCCAGCACCATTCCCAGAAAAAAGCAGTCACCTTATTTTGATGTCTGTGCCTTAGGGAAAAGACTTTAAAGAAGTTCTGGCTGTAAAAAAAATCCTTGGATTTTTAACTCTGCCAATTACAAATTTAGGCTTTACATCCCTCAGTTCCCCCCGTTTTACCAGTATAATAAATACAATTACTGTTTTTAGTGTAAAACTTCTTCCCCATGTATTAGAATATAGCCCTATAAGCAACAAATACATTCTCCAATATGTTTTGGAGTATACTGTAAATCAGTCTCATAAATTTCTACTCTAAAGGTTCTAAAATCATAATGAGGTGACAATTAAAAAAAAAAAAAAAAAAAAAAAAAAAAAATTAACTAGAAAAATGTACCTGAAATGTCAGCCACAGGGAAATCAGATTGTCAGGACAACAACCCTTCAGCCTGGGTTTCCCTTTTCTAAAGACTTGTCTACTGAGAGCTATTAAAAAACCATTCACTTAGTACTAGGACGTGTTCATTTAGTGAATTAAAAGAGTTGTCTTCTTCTGCCAGTACTGATAAGGAGTGTGAGGTGGACCAGAATATTGATAAGATGTTAAATAGTGCTAGGCCATTTTAACAGTGAGAGGCAACAGTGAAAATCAGATAAGAAGGAGGAACTTTTATAAACTTAAAAAAGTGGTGTTTTTTTATGCAGAGCTGAAATTTGAAGAATGACAGCCATGTGACATGCCTTCACTAATACACCCAGTAGGAAATACTGTACTCAGAGATTTGAAAATGAAATTAACATAATAAATAAGTAAAGGAATTTGACTTTGGACAGAGCGTAAAATCCTTTCAGTCAGCTTCAACCAGCAAACTCTTACTAAATGTTGAATGTGGCAGCCTTCAGATAAAGTGTAAAACAAGATTCTGTCAGATTTAGGCTAAAAATAGTGGTTGTGATTGTTAGTTGTTATCATAAAAAGGGAAACTCTCAACAACTCAAATGTGTATTGCCTATAGTAAGTTAGATGTTTTTCTAGAAGCAATCTGCGAGATATTTGGTCTAAGGTTTTAAGTATTTAGTTATTCTCCAACTATGGTACTTTTTGACCTTAAAATTTCCAGAAAATGAAACAGTTTTGTATTAGCAATATCACTATGATATGAAATATAATATCTTATAGTAACGCATATTTGCCTTAATATTTCTTATTCTGTGTCATCCCCTGGGGTGGTCACTCTTCTGTCTATGTGACATCTGAGGAGTAAGTATTCAAATCTAAAACAATAACCCCAGGATTCTCTTTAGTGTGGTGGAAATTACAGAAAACCCAAAGGAGAATGCCTCTGTTTACTACTGTTTACTGTCTGTTCACTACTATATAATAAAGTGAAAGATAGAATCATGATGTATTTCCCCCATGAAGTAAATGTGACAAAACCTTGTTTGAGACATTCCCCCTTTCCAAAATATTAGTTTTTTGCTATTAGACTGTGGCGAGACTGACTGTAAAACAGTGAAGTGTAAGTTAGTCCTGAAAATATTTAATTTGGCATATGTTTTCATGTCCAATGCCTTTCCTGAATTTGAATTTCTGAATGTGAATTTCTGGATTCATGTGCACCATCCCTTCTGTGGCATCCTTCTACAATGTTTGGGGCATTCAGCAATGCTATGATATTTTTAGATATTATCTAAAAACACAGTTCACAGAGTTTTAAAATTATGTCATTCCTCATTTTGGGAGGTATTTTGAGGTAAAACACCACTCACCAAATAAAAATGCCATATTATTTGCTTTAGTTAGATTGAGATTTCTGCTCCGCTTTATTGCTCCATCAATCTCATTTCATTTTGCGAGCCCTGTAACTGTGTCCTTACCAAGATTAACAGTGGCATTGGGATTTACATCAAGTCTTTGTATAATGACTAGCATTAGTGCCACTGCTACTCTTTACTTCATTGCCATTGTTCGCCCCACACTCATTACTGCTGCAGCGCTAATGATGCAGCGAGGAGGTGTTGTGTATGGAGATGAAAGACTTAGATGCCAGGGATTTACAATGCTTCCCAGATTACTGATAAAGAAGCATAAACAAAACTCTGCCTAAGGTCTGCACTGGCAGGGAGATAGATTTAGATTTATTTTAAACTCCAAAGAGAAAGTCAAGACAGCAAAAGAACTGGAAGAAGCCCAGCTGAGCCCCAAACTGCGACATTTGAAGAGAACCAGTGGGTAGACGTTTCCAAGTTTTTACACCACAGTCTCTGTACTCATTATCGCAGTGCCAGTGGAGACCATGGTGCTTTCTTTAAGTGGCTCTAGAGCAGAACATACTGTATAATAGTCCCTTAATCAGAGGCTCGGGAATACTTGTCCTTTGAGCTTGAGGATCCTCGCAGTGCAATCATGTTTAATGGTAATTATCCAGGCCATTGCATGTATACCAAATGTCTCTCTGGTCATGTGCGTGGAGCAGTTCACATTGTTTTCTTATGGGAATGACATGTAATTGTAGTAAAGTCAAATACAAATGCAATATGCAGTAAATGTTAGGAGCAAGTGTAATCATCAGCTTTAACACATTGTATCTAGCCCTTCATTTCTATGTTTCAAATGTTCAAGGAGGCTGGTAGTAGTAAAAAGTGGTAGCATTACAGTAGAAGTAGTAGCTCTTGAAGTAGTCATAGTAACAGTAAGTACTTTCTACATAAGTAAACTTTAAACTGTTTACCAGAGGTGGGAGACTCGAGTTGCATGAATTGACTTGAGTCAAGCTTAAGTCACAATTTTTTGGACTTGAGACTTGCTTGACAAATACTCCAAAAAGACTTGACTTTGGACTTGCTATTCATGACTTTAGACTTGACTCGAACTTGAGCTAAATGACTTGAAATGACTTGTTTTTACTGAAAATCCAGGATGACTTTGAGTGTAACGTAAATGCATTAACACAGCGGCGCATTTGTGTTTACTTATGTTAATGAGCCATGGACCACTTTATGACATGATTTCGTGACTTGGCTTGAGCATCAAAGTTCTGTCAAATGTATTTTTATTTTTTGCTAACACAGTGCATTGTAATTGGATTTATTCACTTTATTTTGAGAAATTATGTCGACTTTCTGTTTGTATTTCCACTTACAGTATGCATGTCTTTAAGTCTTAAGGACAGGACCTCTCATTTTGTTTATTCCATTTAAAAAAAAACTCAGCTTTGTAGCCCTACACTTTTTTTGTTGCTAGACATTGTTTGAGATAACTACTGTCTGTAGACTAATGTTAATGTATAAAAACATTTCAGCCAAAAACTACACATATATGACTTGACAAGACTCGCTGACTAAAAGCAGTGACCCGACTTGTCATGCTTGACATAAGGCAGTGACTCGACTTGCTTGGTTCTCATAAAGACTGACTTGGAGCGGCTGTAACTTGAAGGTTAAGACTTCCTTGTGACTTCCACGTAAGTGACTTACCCCCACCTCTGCTGTTTACTTCTGGAAACTTCCCAAAACATGGTCTAAGTGTAATTAAAGTAAAAACACATCTGTTTCTTATGGGAATGAAATAATTACAATCTAATTTGCCCAATACATTTATTAAACATAGACTACAGTGCATATTTGGCCCAGACGACTCTTTCATCTGACAAGCTCATAGATTCAATATTATTAATATTTCAAATCATAAACAAACAATTAGTTGTGTTCATTTATTCAGTAGTGCTGGGTGGCACCGGGAGCCTGCAGCACCACAGCGGCCCACTTCACATTAATCAAACTGGGGCTGACTCGTACAGAAAGAAGCATCTAGAGGGAGCTCTGTGATTAACACTGAATAACTTCCCTTATGAAGTGTGTTGGATCAGCACTTTGGGGCCTGCGGGGAGCGTCGGAGAACGGGAGCTGCCATAACCGGACAAACACCAATCTCACACAGTCGAGATAACTGCGAGCACTGAGTGAGAGGAATCCAGCGTGTGCTCTGACAGCTTTCAGAAACGCCAATTAATACAAACTATTTACCATATTACTCGTAAGCTGAAGACTTTGCAAACGCCTCAGTTTGCCTATACCACTACTAACTCATCCTGAATTGTGTTACATACTCAAACTTTATCAATAAAATTATTTAGATCAGGGTTTATCAAACTCTTCACACAACCACCTCGGAAAATGAGCCTAAATCTTGTCTTGGATGAAATGAGAATTAGCACTGGAACTGATTTACAAAATAAGGGCAGCAGGATTAAACCATGTCTAAAGCAGATTTAAACCAGGACTAAACCATATCTAAACTCCTAAACCAGGACTAAGCAGTAGTCAGCAAAAATTTAAAAAAGGAATAAAACTAAATCAGGATTTAAGACCACCAGAAAAACCCTGCATACCCCAGTTTGAGAACCACTGATTTAGATCACCCACAGCTACAGGATCACACAATGCCATGCAGCAGTGCATGATTGCTTTACTAAAAAGTTATGTGTTGCTTTAAGTTACATACGGTCTGTGTTTAAGAGTACAAGGTAATACAGTTTTAAATCTGTCATATAACCAGTTTTTGCAGTAATCCCATCTTGCTGAAGCCGGACATTTCCTTCCTCCACCTTTATATAGAGCTTTACTTTTATTAACAGCAGTGTTGGGGCTTAGGCTTCCTGGGGCACAGGGAACCAGCTAGAAGTCACATTACTGATGACTAAGCTGGTGACTAAGCTAACCTCCAGTGAAAATACATTTCCCACCTAAATCCCCCATGAATGTTGCTCCGTCCTCCCTGGTTAAGCTGTCTCTTCAATTAGGAGGGCATTTAGTAAAGCCAAACAGTGTTGCGATGGCAGAAGGACGGGGTCAGGTTGGGTCACAGTGGATCTAGTCAGATGGTGTGTGCATGTGTTTGGCCCCCGAGCATCACTGTGAGTCATACAGAGAAGGACAGGGCCTTCGCCACCTGAGGAGCGGCACTATACAGAGTTGCGTTATTAAATGAAACAAATTTGCATTCACAGTCTGTCTGAGATCTAAGTGCTTTTTTTAAATGCCAATTGTACCGGACCACGTCTCAGGATTACCTATTCAGAGAGAGGTAGAGCAGGTGTAGTACTTTGTATCTTCCCCTGTGCCTCTGTGTCAAGGCTTCTAATGAGCGCTGGCATTGGTTTATTGTTTGTTGTCGGTAAGTCTGTTAGCAAGATAATTCAAAAAGTAACTGTGATCATCTTGAAAGTTTATAGTAAAGGTTTGTTTTGGGCCAAGGGGAGATATTAGACATTTTTTAAAAGACTTCTGTACCACTGCAAGATAGGGTCAAAGATACTAACTTCAGCCAGACAAGGTTGGCCAATAAACAAATTTTTACATTTAATAGATTATTTTTATTGTGACATACAGTGCCTTAAAGCTGAGCTCAGTAGGTCTGCTCGTTTCTTCTCTGTTTTGCCTTATTTCCCTCTCTGGAGCTCCTCCTACATTTTGGAGTAAAGCATTATTGTAAAGTCCAGTTGACTCCTATATCATCCCTCGCTCAGCTTTACTTTCATTTTCCCCTCTGCGTATCCATACAAAGTTTTTTTTCTGCCATTTGGTCAGTCTGCCATGATGAAAAACCAACAAAGCCATCACTAACTTGTTGTTTTGTTAACGCCGATGTGCTGCTTTCTCGCAAGACTTGAGACTTCTGCTGTGACATTGGGTTGGCGACTCTCAGACTTGCAAGTGTTGTTTTGGCCCAGAGAGACCCCACAGCAATGTATGTATGTATGTATGTATGTATGCATGCATGTATGTATGCCTGTATGTATGTATGTATGTATGCATGTATGTATGCCTGTATGTATGTATGCATGTATGTGTGTATGTATGTATGTGTGTATGTATGTATGTATGTATGTATGTATATATGTATGTATGTGTGTGTGTATGTATGTGTGTATGTATGTGTGTATGTGTGTATGTATGTGTGTATGTGTGTATGTATGTGTGTATGTATGTGTGTATGCATGTTTGTATGTATGTGTATGCATGTATGTATGTATGTGTGTGTATGTATGTGTGCATGTATGTGTGTATGTATGTATATATGTGTATGTGTGTATGTATGTATGTATGTATGTATGTATGTATGTATGTAAAAAAATAGAATATTGTGGAGACGTGAAATTATTTCAGCAGTTCAATTCAAAAGTTATATTAATTCAGTAAATACAGTGAGTGAATTATTACAAACATTTTTTTTTATTTTTATTGAGATGATAATGTAATATTGTCATTTTTTGATAGTCAATTTTGGGATTTCATTAACTGTAAGCCAAATAATCACAATTCATAATAAATGCTTGAAATATTTCAAGGTAGAGTGCAAGAGTGGTGTCTCAGCTATATTCACTTAAATACAAGACACCCATGTTGCTGGCATTTCTCTGAAGAGTGACTCATTACACACTTCTGTCTCTATGTTTCTGCACATTGTAGGCTTCTCATTTGGAGTCTTCACTTCTAATTTCTTCACACATTCATATTAATAAGACATATAGACTAACTGACACCTGCTTGTTCCTCACTGTTGTCTCATTAATGATTCCTCACACTGCAAGAAATGATAAGAACTAACATGAAATAACAAGGAAAAAGGGGGAGAATAATCTTAAAAAATAAACCTTTTTTTCTCCCTTGCTGCAGGTAAATGTCTATTGGCTACAAGTTTCAGTACCGTATAGCTCAAATGATGAAAGAGCAGCTCAGACCTGCTCGAGATGAAAGACATGTCTGCGCCCCTCTCTCAAATCATTATTCTCAATTCAGGCGCCTTTAACGCAGTCCTTTTCTTGTCCGATACATTTCCACCATCTTTCCATTCTCACCTCGGACTCCTAACCTCTTGCTCTGCTGTCAGATCTCTCTCCACGGCTCAATAGAGTGACACGTCCGCTAATAGGATCACTGTGATGCTCACACCACTTTGATGCTGAGATTGAAAAAAATTGTCAGGAATTTGACTGCTGTGTTTGTCGTGTGTCCCTGCTTTGCACAGAGCAAAAACGTAGTTCTCACATTTTGCCACTAAAAAGATGAATCAATGCTTTTAAAAGGCAGAAAATAATGGCACTGAAGGTCACATCTGCTCGAATGCTTAAAGGCACACCTGCGGGAGGCTGGAAAAACGTTTGATTGTGTTTGTTTTGTCTCTTGCCATCTGAAACGGTCACGCTGCCAGAATTACATAGGTCAATCTGCATAGTCACAGCAGAAGAGTGTGTTTTATTTGGTTTCACAATACGCCTGCTTGTCTCTGTAGAACATTTTGTGATGATGAATAAAGCCAATTCTACCAGGCGAGCTGTGAAGTATCTGTTTATATGAAGACAAAAATAATCTCATATGATGTTTTATATACTGTACTTTCAGAATAGAGATGCCAGATTGTAAACGCTCTTATGTGTTAAGTATGTTGAACAAAAATCGTTTTTAAAGGCAACTGTAGTTAAAATGTATCCCGAGAACAGATGTGATTTTAATCTAAACTCTAAGTCATAAAGTGTGCCAGACATGTCTAGGCCAGCCCATGTCAAACAGTTTGTGAACAGATATGTGACCATGGCACTTTCATGTGTTGCATGGTGCCACTGTTAGCTGTTTTATTAGCACAGAACATATCACTGTCTTTTAAGTGATATTTATTGTACAAGTTGGAGAAACTTTCTTCCCAGTGTTGCTGTTCAATAAAATTGTCTATAAGCCTGACTTAAGCTAACTGTAAACCAAACCAGGCAGAAATTTTGTGATGTGCCCCAACTGATAAGTGCCCTTCTGCAGTCGCAAGAGGTGCAAAGGCTCTTTATCACTGCTTACAGTTGTAATTGATATTGGTGCCATAGTTCTCAGCCTGGAAATGCATTATGTTGTAAGACAATGACCGTACTCTAATACATAATGTCATAATTACTCTAATGACCGGCTGTAATGGTTGACCTACAGCCCCCCACCCCCACGCCCCACCACTCACATCAGCTAACAGCTCTAATCTATGTATCATGGTCTTAAGCACTATCACCACAATGACCCATCCCTCTGAAGACATGTTATCCTCTACTAACACTACCTTCCACCCACCGACAACATCCAGTGCGGCTTAATTAAACATGATTAGTGCGGGCTCCAATTCTTCATTTGAGTCTGGATAAGCCTTGAGAGCTCTCCTGGGTAAAAGCAACTGTGAGAGGGATTACCATTAGCTTTACACTGAACGGCCATTGTCCTGCCCTTGTCCGCCTTCACTGGGGTGTCCTCCGCAGTCGGTGAAGCTCCAGTGATTTTATGTCCCAAAGTGCTCGTTACAGAGTCCTACACTTACAGTCTCGGTCCTTCTCCCAAAACTTGACATTTGAAGCTACCCCCTCTTGTGTAATGCCTGTGAAAGGACAGTTATGCTAATGTGGCAAATGAAACTTTCTTAAGGGAGTGAAGTGTATGTGAGTTTTATTATGGCTATGGCAGATGCTTAATGACCCGCAACAATGATAAAATATTTTATAATGAAGCAACTCCAAGAAGTGCTGCAGAGGGGTCGAAGAAGACAAATGAATATACAAGCTTGGGCTGCCTCATATATTGAAATATACTGTTATAACAATAACAGCAAGAGCAATATCCAGATTGCAAGAAACTAAATGTATTGTAATAAAGCTATGGTCCTGCATCTGACACTGGCAGAATCATTGTTTGTTTCATTGAGAGTTGATCGACCTCTATAAAAAATCTCAAAACATTATTTTAAGGTTCAGATTCGTTGCTTTAAATTGACTTATGATGTCAAATTGGAAATCAAAATATTTGCAGTTATATTGTTATCGCGATAGTCAAAATAGTTATCACGTATTGCCTGTTTTTCTATTGTGCAGCCCTAGTACAGGCTTTTCCTTTTTTTTTTTACAGAGAACATTTCATATGCACCACAAAGAGACGTTCGTGTGGGCAACAAGATCGTTAGTGTCACTTGCTCATTGTTCTCTGACGTTCCTGTCATTGCCTCAGACTGGCAGCTTGAGTCACCAGGAATGCTTAATATTGAAGACACTTTTATTATGCATCTTAAAATATTCAATGTAGCTAATTAAAATACTCTGTTTGGTATGCAGGAACATGTGGAGCTCCCTGAACAATGGCATGCCTATGAATAGTGCACCTGCCACCTCACTGCTGCTGCACCTTCATGCATTACTTTTATATCTGTTCTAGAAGATAAAAAAACAAAGGATTCATAAAACAGGCTTCTAGGATGTTTTTATTTTTATTGTTATAGCTACCCCTGCAAGAATCATTCAACATCCGAAATAAATTAGCTGTATTCTAAAAGAAATTAAGTAACTAATAGCCCTGAGATCTCCAAATAGCTGCCTAATATAGTCTTGATTGCTTTTCGTTGGAGGGCTTTGCCTGCCTGCTCTGAGTTTGTTTACTACTTTTTTTCGTCCCGTTCACAAAACGTTTTTCCCAAATCAAATGTGTAATGTTACCAGAAACCAGGCCTGGGCTTCTACCTTTGGTGTGAGTTCAAAAGAGGTTGTTTTAATTTGAGAGAGCTTCTTCATGAGGAAGCAAGACTCAAAGGGCTTTGTAATTTGTATCTGCAAGAAAAACCCTTGTATCATTACATTATAGACAGGAACTATCCAGTGGTGGAAAGTATCAGTTTCAAAAATGTTACTTAAGGTTATTTTTAAAAGTAAGGTAACAGTATTTTTTGGCAAAGTGGGAATCACACTCACATTGTAATCAGAAGGTCCTAGGTTTAAGCCAGGTTTGGGTAGGAGGGTAGTAGTACTAGTGAGTAGTATTTTTGGATTAGCAGCACTTTTACTTAAGTACAGATTCTAGTTACTTCTTCTACCTCTGGATCATCAAAATTTACATCTGGTATGAAGTTTGCACAAAGAAATCCAGTCACACGGCATCACAAGCCAGTGTACTCTTTGTGCCAATCCCAAGCCTGGATAAATGGAGATGGGTGCATCAGGAAGGCCATCCAGCATTCAAAATTTCTGTCCAATCAGTATGTAAATCACTGCATGTAAGGAGGCAGATGTTTTGCTGTGGCGATGGCGTTTGCAGAAAAAAAACATAGAGTCTTTTTTTCTGTAGTATTGAAGGCACAGGTTGCTGTCTTGATGTGTCCTTGATATGTCGTGCTGTCTCTGAGTCACCATTATCCCTAATGGCTAAGGCAGGATAATGTCATTTGAACAGATTTATAACAATCACACGGTGGTTGGTCCGCAGAGATTGAACCATTTCACAGAACACAGGACAGACACCACTGCTGTCTTAACTTCAGCTTTCCACATTCCATTTCAAACCAGAATACTTATTTAGACGATCATTTGTTACCAGGTGCTCTCATGACTACCATCCATTCCAATTAGGCTTCAGTCATCGGACCAATTACTACAGGAGACAAAGCTACACTTATGCCACTGTACCACATTTGGATGTTTTGTTCAAATACAGTCAAGCCGAACACAAAAGAAGAAAATGAAAATAAATAGACTTATTCAAAAAGAAGGCACACACTGTGAAATATGCGTAAACATGCGTATCTACACCCGGCGGACGGCACATAAAAGCATCATAAACATTGGCTCTGTTATCTACAATAGCAGTATACAAGATACTGAGGCCCTTCGGGGGAAGTGACACAAGGCAAACACAATGCAAAATCTATCTTGGGGTTTTGTATGCAGTAAGGAAATCGATAGGGAATACAAAAGCTCAGCTCTGATGCCAGTGTCTGTCTTTCACCTACATTTGCAGAAAATAGTGGTTTGAAAGAAAACAGCAATAGCTGACTAAAATATACTGGGGCTTGCAGGCAGACTTTCAACAGAATGCCATTATACATCACAAAGCATACTAAGTGTGCATAAGCCCTTGGATTTAATGGCTCATTTGTGCAGCTCACCCACTGTTTGAAATGTATAGGTCAAAGACATTCCATGTGGGAAGGGATTGCTGTTTTCTTTGTGAGTCTTAGCACGTCAGGGCCAAACATAAAGCCAATAAAAACTAAAGGTCTGAAAGTCTTTTTTAGTCTTACCTTTTAGCTTTAATCATAGCAGCAGACGGCGTTGTTATGAAAATGTGAGTAAGGTGTTTTGATGCATTCATGGAAGGACACAATTAAACTTTGACCGTAATGTGAGAATGGCGCTCTGCTGCCATCTGCTGGTGCCTCAGGGCAACACAACAGGACTCGTGACAACATTAATGGATGGATCATCAAGCTATGGATGTACTCATGTTTAAACAGCACAAAAAAAATAAATAAAAAAAACACTTTAGAAGACTACAATTGTATACTACAATATAAAAAATCTGATCAAATAATGGTTTTAATAATGGCTTTTGTAATATTGCAATTAATATAAATAATTAATTTAGCCCCCCCAAAAAAATCTGAGTTTGTTTTATGGGAAATTACCCTTTGCCTACTTTTTTTTTTTTTTTTATAAAAAATGTGTTCAGACAACCTCCACAAAGCTTAGTAGGCTTTTAGCCAAGATTTTTATAGCCTCAGAGGGAAAACCCTGGGCCAGAAATCACCACAGATAAAAGCCGGATATGACTTCCACCAGTCCTGTGATGACTGCTGTGTCACGGTCACTGTTGCGCAGTGGCGGAGACGCACATTCCCATGCAGCACATGACTCCGAGGCTTGGGAATTCTCTGCAGTTTGGAAACATGGGACATTTGTTGATGTCTGTGTTGTATCCAATCAATGTGACAAACACAACAGTAATCATATATCTGTTGTATTAAGGAGGACGTTTATGGCTGATATAGTCTATAATAATAATGACACATGTTCATTAACAAAAAAAAATGTTTTCCTTTATTAAATATTGAGGTTATGGGAAATAAAAGGCCTCACGTTTTTACTACGTTGTTGATATACATTATTTGTGGGTGTGTTTTAAAGAGCTTTAACTAAAGTGTCTGCAGTGCTTTCTGCTGAAGAAAGACCAGCAGTGGTTGCTATGTGGGTGGATGTTTCATACTGGCATTTCAAGGCCTTGACTGAATGTAAGCACCTTTTGTGGTTGGTGTATTTGTCGCTACATTCATTGTATTATTATTATTATTAAATCTCAATAGACTTACGCCTAACCTACTCTTCCTTTTTAACCAACAATCTATGTAAACAAATAAAAACCTACAATGTTATAGAAGAAAAGGCAGAATGGGCAATGGACAGTTGTTTTACATTATTGTTTTTTGTCTCTGTCTCTTTCTGTGTCTAAACCTTGGTCACTACCTCAGTCTTATTGTTAAATGTCAATGAAAATGCCTGTAGTAATAGTGCACCACCACCTCATCCTTATTAGTGACCAAACCTGTAGTGATGAGAAGGCTCCAATATTGCCTTGTCTCCTTCAGCACTTTAGTCTTAATGCTGCTGCAGAAGAAGCACAGATCCTGTTCTGTTAAATGTGTCTCTGTGACTCCAGTGTAATCTGAAACCATAAACACACAGCAGCTGATCAAATGTGTGTGAATTTTCATGAGAAGCAAGCTATTCCCTATATATGTAATGCATTTGTAGAGTGGAGCCAGTGTGTCACTCAGAAGAGCCTAAATAAAACCTCTGCTTACAGTGTGTGATTTTCTCCATTTAGCTGTTTTCTACATGGTTTAAAGTCCATTAGGTATTGCCAGATGCTAAAAACAACAGCTCAAAGACTTTCTTGTCAGGGGTGAAAGAAATCTGTCAGAAACAACCCATTGGCCAGGGTTGGATTAACATGAACATGACTGGCCAGCAGGTTATTATATCACTACACAGACAGTTTTGGTTATAATCCTATAGGAGTCTTGGTCTTGACATTGTCTCTTCACATTGTCTCAGTTCCTCAGTGATCTTGTCTTGTTCCACTAATGACTCTCATTAGGACAGCCTTATACAACAATGCAATTAACTTTACCTTCAGTTATATATGACAGAATGTACTTTCTGCATATCCTCCATCTGCATGCACCTTTGGCCCACATAGTGAGGTAAATGGACTTTCCCACCAGTGTAAAGCATGGGAAAAGGTAACATTAAGTCAACACACTCAGTCATTTTCACCTTCTCTGCTCACACCTCTGTCTAATAATGGACGCAGGTCCAGGAAGTGTTTCTGAGAACAAGCTCCACTCCAGTGTTGCTCAGCAGATCTGCACTCTGCTGCTGCGCTCTCCAGGAGACTTTCAACAAGCCTGTCACAGAATGTGCTTGGTCTGCTATTTCCAAAATGCTAAAAACAAGGCAAACATTTGCATGGTGTAATGGAAAAAACACTTAGAGAACTTCTAAACTAACAAGGTAATGTTTGGTAAGTGTATAAAATGTTTGCAATATTTAATTAACAACATTACTATACATTGTTGCAAAACTAATTTCAATAAGCAACCCATTTAAATTAAATGCAGAAGTCTTCTCTATGTTTTTGTTTTATCTTTTCTGATTTATATAGTCCTTCTATTGTGCTTGATTGTTTTAAATGAATACATTGTCCTGTGTTCTTTCATTGTGGAGAGCTATATTAAATAAATATGACAATAAATGTGGAAGACCTCAATGGCCTCTCTGCACTGAAGTGACATTTCTGTCTATTTTACGGGCAGCTCATTAACTTCTTGTTCTCGCTCTCCCCATGCCGCACACAGCTGCCTTATTTCAGAATAACACTGAGCACATTAGTACTACTGATCATTTCTTATAAGGCAGCTTACTTTCACTTTAGCCCAGTATTTCAGGCAATGTTCCCAATTAGCTCCCATGTAACTGCTTTAGCGTTACTGGGTTTGTTTGTGTTGCTGCAGGCGTATTGGCGAGTGTAGTGAGTGCAAACTTATTTGCCTCCAACAGATATTTCTTGGGAAATGTGTGTAATTTTTGTTGCAATGATATTATTCCAGGAAAATGTGGATGCTGTCTGACAGGGCAATTAATAGGATACAGACTGTAATAATTTGAAATTAGATGTATGTGAACATGCCACAGATTTTGTCCATGTATCTATTAAATGTTGGGTACAAGCCTCTCTGCTGTGCCAGTAATGCTTCCAGTGGCGATTTGCAGTCCTGCAACAAAAACGCCAACAACCCTATCTTGCCATGTCTTTTGACTATCTTCATTTAACATGCTTTATCAATAAGGGCTACAAGAGAAAACAGTATTACATCTATGTTGGATTTCTAGATAAACTGCATCTGAGCATGAAACAGCAATAATAAGAAAAAATAGTGAAAATACCTATTACTGTACCGTGACCACTTGTGGAGACTTCTTGTATACAGTATCTGAAAGCCACTGGACTGCTCTATGCTTAAGAAAATATTTTCTGAAGATATTTTTGGTGATAATGATGTGCTTTTCCTAACCACATACTGTAGGTTTTATTGCTGGTCCATGAAGGCAACTCACACAGCTATGCTCCATGAGCAGTGCTGGGTACCGTTCAGATTTGTTCGAAATTGGTACCTGAGCAATACTTTTTCTGATACCTATGGTGTGTTAATTCATCTTCTACAATCATAAAACACAATAATATTGAATAAAAGACCAATTTTAGGAGCAATCTATCTGTAAATTAAAATCAGGAGTTTGTATGAATTATTCTGTGTTATTTATTTGATTCATACATGCAAAGGAACATTACACCACCACTAGGTATTGAAACTTGGTATTGAATAAAAAAAATTCTTTTGATATCGATAGTGTCGTAACTTTTCTTTCGATACCACAAAGTTATTGTTTAACGGTACCCTGCCCTATCCAGAGTGAGTAATATTCATGTGTAGACAAAGCTGGTGTCAGGTTTAAAATATAGTTGACATTTGTAAGCGGTAGGTACAGAAATGTCTGAAACAGACCCATGTATCCAGAGAGTATCATTCATATTCTGCTTAAGCTTTGGCAGAACGTGATTAACATTGATTTGTCTTCAGCTCCAGATGTTCAATGGCCAGCTGACATTTGATAATCCGTAGATGGTATCATGTGCACTGCTGCGGGCTACAGCAGAGATCTTCAGTCAGATGCATTAAATGATCATGCACCTGCTCTGTCAGATAGGTAACACACTTAATATGCAAATCTGTCTATGAACAGATGGTGCCACTCAAACTATATCTGCAGCCTGAGTCATGCATAATACAAAAACATGTTAAGAAGATCCAACATGGCTGCTGCTCTTTATTTAACTCAAAACAACACTCTGTCAATGATAGTAATAAAGAAAACGTGTTCTAGTCAGATTTCGAAAGGATCTATTATTGCAGATTTATTCCCAGAATTCTAGATTAGTTGTGGTTGCAATGATAGTTGGACGTCTGACATGGATTAAAAACTCACTAAAAAATCACCTTTTACAGTACTCATGTTTGTAGTTTTTGGTGGCAAAACTGTCCAAACCCTGCATTTCAAGAGTTGTCTTTAGAGAATCAGACAATGTTTTCTTCATCTCAAATGGTTACTTTAACAAGAACAATTTTATATATGTTTTGTTCAACTGTACACTAGCCTAGCCTTGGAGATCTATTTGTTCAGAGGTAAATACTCTACATTACTGCATTCATTACTGCCCCTTCCTGAAATTCTCATCAAAATCTTGAATACAGACCAACATACTTCTACAATTGTCACAAAACTTAAACTATTACTCAACACTTGCAGAAAATTAGTATATTTTACAGCTTCTTATAAACATTTTTATTTCACATTGAAAGCAGCCCTATTTTGCTGTTTTCAAACTTTTTGAAATTAATTTGGACACCTCTGCATTGGCATTTCATTTCAGAATGTCCGAGTGTTTGTTCTGAGTGGTAAGGAGGTGGACAGAGCGGGGTATGCTGGCTAATTAGCACAGCTATTAGCAACATGAAGCTAACATATGGATAAATGAGCTGACACCTTGGTAGTGGCGGTGGTTTGTACATGTATTTGAAAGTCCGGTGACAGTGTAGGTCAGACATGTCCAAAGTGCGGCCAGGGGGCCATTTGTGGCACGTGTTAAGGTTTCATATGGCCCTCAGCCTCCATTACAAAATGTATTATTTATGGCCCACCAGCCCTTTTATACAGGGTTTCCATGGCTTTATCTGACCATTTGTGCATCTCATCTCCCTGCCTTGTGTTTTCTATGTTTAGCATTTTTTTAAGAATTACAAATTACTCTATTACACATTACTCATAGTAAGCATTAAAATCAGCCTGAGCTAAACCCATATTACCTAGAGGATGTTTATGTTCATCTATGTTATTTTGTTGGCTCTTGTTTTGGATTTTGTGTCAAGGAAAATGAATAATGGCTTTTGAAAACAAAATACTTATAAAACGGTATACTTTTTGTGGTTTCAGTTCCTAAAAACTTAAGGAAGGACTGTTGGCCCTTGGACTGTTGCACGTCTTCAAATCCGGCCCTCTTTGGAAAAAGTTTGGACACACCTGGTGTAGGTGCTTTAAATGCTCAGCAGTGCTTCCTGGAGAGGGCTTTCTCACATGTTTACATAGAGCAGTGAAGCTGAGTGTTTTCAGCTCCTTAAAAGGACAGCGGCACAGCATATGGGATTATTCATGCTTCAATTTTAAAAAGTACTCTACTACTCTACTCTGGGCATGTTTTTGAGGAGGAATGAAGATTATAATACAGTAAAAAGCTGAGAAAACTCAAGTTAGCATAATAGGGGACCTTTAAATATGCATTTAGTTAGTCTTCCCAGTGGCAAGAAGCAATGTCTCTAAGGGTTTATAAAATATTCTGGATTTAGCTGGCTGGTGTCTGTGGAGGAGGAGGGAGGAAGGGGAGTCTAATAGGAGCCAGCCTGATTGAAAGTTTTCCAGATAAAGTTTAAGGGCCACATCATCTGGGAATTGAGAAAGCACACTGGGAGTTTTGTGTGCACTTCCCTCATTCCAGAAACCGGCTTTAACTAGTGTCAGTAACAATGAGCCAACAGGAAGTGGTCTGCATTTGAGGTTACAAAATTTCAATCGTGAATTGAATGGACCTGTGACCTATAACTTCCTAAAAAAAGAACATCGGATTGGGCTAATTTTTATTTATTTTAAATATGATAAAAATGTATTTTAGCTCTAAGGAGATTTTAAAATCTCTTAATTATGTTCCTTTCACCCTAGCCATATATTTTTCAATTACATATTAAAATGTAGCGCCAAGGCAAATTAGGAATGCCTTTATACTAGTCCAATTTAAGACCAATACTAAAAACAGTATGCACCAAGCTAAAATAAGAAGTTTCTTTTTTGGGCAGAACCATCTGGGCCCGATTTGTTTAGCACAATGAATAATTAAGTAAATAGAGTTTTAATGGGCTACTTTTCATATATTTTGACCTAAATTTAACATATATCTGACATTTTATTGTGTCAGGTCAGTGTGTGGCCATATGAATACTTTTGTTGTTAACTAACCCTGTTCTATCTGTGAACACACAAATAGAAAAGAGGCCTATTGAATGGCTGATGAGGCCTCTGGGTATTTGTGTCACCACATCAAATTAAGTGCATTCAGACAAAGGGCTCAGGAAGGTAGTCATAACACTGCTGCAGGTGACGTTATGTGATAGAAAAGAAGATACACAATGGGCGTGTCATCAGCAAAGATTAGCACTTTAATAAAAGAGAGCACTGAGCTTCTACTGCGCCGTAAACTGCATAATGTTATTAGTTTGCATCAGAGTAAGGCAGCTAATATATGACATATTTCAAAGACTGTGGACTACAATTTGGAGTCTGCATGTCCTCCGTGTAACTCCGTGTAACTGTTGATACTCTTTGGGTACTGGCTTCCTCCTTTTGTCCAAAGACCTGCTTGTGTGCAAGAATCTAAACTGCCCATAGTGAATGAAAGTAAGGGTGACTGATGACAGATGATGAGTTTCTTGGTTTCTCTAAGTGTCAGCCCTGTGAGTAACTCGATTGCTAATAGGCTGTACACCGTCCCATAGTCACTGGGACAGGCAAAAGAAGACGAATGAATGTTTGAAATAGTACAGAAAAATGAAAACTACCTAAATGTGCTCATGTTAATCAGGAAATACATTTATAAATTAAAATTAATGCATTTTTTGGACAAACCAACAGCCAACTAAAATACTAAAACTGCTATCAAAATTATTTAAAAATGATCAAACTTCAGTGTCAAATTTAAACTTCAAGAAAATGTTTTTTTATATATATATAAAAATTGTCTGTCCCTAAAAGAAAATGTAATCATTTTATAGTTCAAAAGTCTAAATAAGTTGAATACTTAATTTAAAGTCAAATGAGTTTTGTCATTTCAAGATGTTTAAATCCACAAAAGTACCACATTTACTTCAAAATTGAAGTGAAAGTTTGATTGTTCACTGAACATGTTTCTATGGTGGCCCACAGTGGACAAAACAATAGACTGTGCAGACTTGAGATAGACATGACATTCAAAACTAGACAACAATGAACTTCTTCCTTGTTTCGTCTCATGAGTTCAACTCTCAGCAAAAACATTTTAGTTGAACCACGTTTTTTTTTTTACGGATATGAAAACTAAGGTCACATGCCTTGTTAGTTATCCCTTTTTCTTCTTGTACTACTTTATACATTTGAGCTAAAATAAGTAAAAATTCTTCTATCCATCTTTGCACCAAAATATGCGCAAGTCTTTTTTTGTAGGTGATACTGTAACAGCTTTGAATTGTGTTGAAATTCTGTTGAACTGATCCATTCTTTATTGTATTGTGGTACTGCAGTCAAGTACTGCAGTAGTAATATCCGGAGTTACTTCCAGACTGTCCAAGTAAAGACATTGTTTTTAGACCTGTTGGTAGAGGAAGCTGAGTGTCTTGATTTGAGAAGCTTCCTGGCATTTTTCCTGCAAACTCACCCAAGACATAGCTCAATCCAAGAACTCACTCTTGGTCGGTGCTATAGATAGACTTTCTCAGCCAATGAACAATAGTTTTCCTGTCGCTGGGCTAAAGATAGGCTCCAAATAACTGTAACATAAAATACCAGGAAATGACCACAGTTTGGTGAAGCTGGAATACCATTATTAAAAGTTAGAGTTGTGTAGTGGCAGGTTGTGAATGATTTTAAATAAAATGTTTTTGAGCTGTTGTTGATTTGTGGATTTGAGCACCTTAAAATTACAACTAAGCTCTACAAAAGCACTTTGTAACTTTTTATAATAACAATGAAGCATTATTATTAGTATTAGTAACCACTTTATTGATTATGAGCAAAGCATTAGTACCAGTTATCCCCTAGTCGTGAATCACAAGCTAAATCAATGACAATTTGTGCAGATTTAAAAGTGTAAATAGTTTCTAATTAGGTTTAGTTGCAGAAAAAAAAAATTGAACGAAAACATGAATGACTTAAATCTGTCAAGTTAACTTTTGACACTACACTATTGGCAGTTTATTCCAATCTAGTTTTATGAAATGTGGAAGAGGTACAGTACCTAGCCATGTCGTATTTTGAAAAGCTTTACGAGGTTAAATAGTCAACATGTTGTTTCTGTGTACAGTATGTGTGTGTGTGTGCGTGAGGGTGCTTGTCCTATAGAACAGTGGTTCCCAACCTTTTTGGTTTTATGTACCCCCAGGACCTGATTTAGGCCTGGTTTGGACCCGGCTTAGTCCTGGTTTTGTTTAAGTTTTGTTCTGGTTTTAGTCCTGGTTTAGTCCTGGTTTAGTCTTAGTTTAGTACAGTTTTGACCTGGTTTAGACTTGGTTTAGACCTAGTTTAGTTCTGAGTTTTAGACCTGGTTTAAGTCCTGGTTTAATCCCTATTTTGTCCTTTAATGTCCCATCTCTATAGTTTATTTTAGTCTTTGAGAGCCAAATATATAAAAGTACTACAAATGATTATATAACCCCCTGCAATGTGCTCGCGTACCCCTAGGGGTCCCTGTACTCCTGGTTGGGAAACAGTGCTATAGAATACAAAGCAGAAAAATATCATACCTTTAAGTAATACAGATAATGCACAATAATACCAAATGTGCAATGTCTCTGCCTCTAAGGTACATTTCCTCTTTTTGTCCATAGTTTGTGTAATTTCTAACACATTCTGTCTACTTTGTCATTACAATGTGAGAACTTGTTGATCCAGGTCAAACAACATTTTATAAGTGAAAATTATCCTCATCTTCACACTCGAAGGGATTTTCTGTCCCTGCGAGAACAGCTGCCCCTCTTCACAAAACCACAAACACACACACATAAACTAATTGTGTGTAGTAACTTTTGAAGTATTTCACTCACGGTAAGTATCACATAATATTCAGCCACAGGGAAATTTTGTGACGAGGAGCCTCCCACTGGCCACCTCTGATTGGCCCAGAACAGAGTGATGTCACAGACTGGACTCTCTTTAAAGACGTCCCTCTCCCACTCAGACAGCAGACGCGCCAAGAGCTCAGAGACTCACAATAACTCACAATCAAGTCTTGGATTATCACAGTAAGATTTCAACATGTGCCGTGGACTGGATTCACTGCCCATCACCTGCCTCGAAAGGTAAACTCACAACACTACTTTGCTATAAAAGTTAACATTATTAGAGTAATTTAAGAGCCTAATAAGAGTCTTTTATTTTATAACACTTTGTCTTCTATCTCTACAGGGCAAAGGAGCTAAAAGCGCTGTTTGGGAGTTTCTTGCAAAAGTCAGATCACAGCGTCACAGGGCAGTGCAAGAAGAGTGATAAAGTGAGGTAAGACAGCATCAATTTTTATTAAATTGTGTTAAATAAAGGAAATAGTGGACTGGTGTCTCAAGATTGTTATAATATTTTGTTGCAGGTTAAACTTTGAAGAGCCCCTGAAGTGGAAGGAGTCATTTGACAAACTGTTATCCAGCCAGAGTAAGTTTTCAAATTACATCAGTTGAATTATTATTATTATTATTATTATTATTATTATTATTATTATTATTATTATTATTATTGACATAAATGGCTATCAGATTTTAAATATGACTTTGCCTTTTTGCAGATGGACTGTGTCTGTTCAGGGCCTTCCTTGTGTCAGAGTTCAGTGAGGAAAACATTGCCTTCTACTTGGCATGTGAGGACTACAGGAGTGCAAAGCCATCCAAAATGGCCGCCAAAGCCCAGAAGATCTATGACCAATTTATTGGCTCTGATGCACCACGAGAGGTAAATATTAAAAAAAAAGTGAAGAAAGAACTGCTGAAAGAACTGTCTTTTTTGTATCATGCAATGCTGACTGTACTGTTAACTAACATGTCCCTGTGCTTGTCTATAGGTTAACCTTGACCACACAACCAAAGCCATCACCAAAGTCAACATGGAGAAGCCCTCCGAGACCTGTTTCAATCTGGCCCAGGCCAAGATCTACAATTTGATGGAGAAGGATAGCTATCCACGTTTCCTCAAATCCTCAACATATTTGGAGCTAAGCAGAAAGGCCAAGATGGGCTAACGAAGCTTTTAATGACAACTCTCTGATGGAAAAGATAAGATTCCCTTAAATGGGACATCTACAGTACAAGACGCACAACTGAGACAAGAGGCGCTCAGATGGGACAAATACCTCAGTCCCAGGAGCATGCTGGGAAATATACTGAAGACTGGAGGCTGGTGTCAGCGCTTAAAACTGATGGACTTGAAGTTGCACAGATTATGACACAATGAGAGAAATGTACTGCACATACCAGACACAGTGGCATAAGTTACACTATAGACACTTTCATTTGTTTGAAGCGGTGTATTTATGTATTTATTCATGGTTATTTATTTATTGTGTAATACTTCAGAGAAAGTTAAAAAATATTGTATTTTTATCAAAAATATTATATGGAAAAATAAGTAAATTAAATATATTTTTGTAGAAACCAAAGTTGTTTGTATGGAAATGTTTACTATGTGGAATTCTGAGCTTAGGAAAAAATGCAGTTGTGGAAAGAAAAGCGTGTGAGTAATTTAAGTGACTGGCTGAACTTCACAAGTAGGTGACTGGATAACACAGTTCAATCTATCACTGTTATTTTGAGTTGAGCATGTTGTGAGCTTATAGAGCACATTGGGTTATACTTTTCCACTGGGTTTGCCAATAATGCTATAATATGAAAGTAATATGCATAATAAATTAAGTTAGAAGTTTACTTATTTCACATTAAGATCACTTTCAACCTCCAAAATGTAAAATAATTATGTAAGTTATGTAAATCTTCTGGACAGATTACCTTGCGGACATTGTAACTCCAGGAATTGTCAAGAGGGTCAAAACTATTTAGAAAAAAGCAAGAAAGAACCTGCTTTTAAACCAAGTACACAGTGGTAGAGTGGTTAGCGTGCCTGCCTCTCAGCAAGGTGGTTGTGGGTTGGATCCTTAAGCCTGTGTCCTCTGCATGTCCTCCCTGTGTTACAGTGGGTTCTCTTGGGGGTACTCTTGACTTCCTCCCACCATCCAAAGACATGCATTTGTAAAGGACAGCTGGTTAATCTAAACTGCCCATAGTGTGAGAGTGAATGGCTCTCAGTCAGTTTCTGTGTCAGCCCTGTGACTAACTATGACTCCCGGGAAAAAACCTTATGTTAGGCCCACAGATGATGGGATAGTTTCCAGGCATCCGTGACACCTAATTATTAAATAGTCAAAGATTATATTCTTTGTTTCTTTGCTACTGCTTTTTGTTTCTCGAATACAACGCTAAGTGTGCGAGCTGGTTGCCGTGGAGACACTTCCTCCTCCTGGGCACCAGCAGCTGCAGCGGGAGCAGCTCTACAGGTCTGTTTACCTCCGTGAAGCCAGCCATGAGTCACTGCAGGCTCTACTTCATCCTTCCATTGTCCTGTCATTCATCATCTCTTCCTACATCCCTCCACTCAGCAGCGCCCACTGACTCTCATTAACACTGCCCCTGTACTTGTGGGAAATGATGCCTCTGATAAGCATGTGAAAGTTGACACACAGGTTTACATACAGACCACACTCTGTCCTCCACAAGAGAAGGACCAAGGGTTGAACTGGAAATTGCTTCAGGTGTGTTGTCAACAAATAGTCACAATCACTGTACTTATTCAGGGGCATAATGTATCGCAAATCTATTATTATCGCAATATCATAGTACATATAATCTGTACTGCAAGAAATGCACTATGAAGTATTTGGACCTTAAAATAATAATAAGGCACTTTTTTTAAGTCCTCGTCCTTCTCCTTCTCATCCTCAATCACTATGTAACTTGGTGGCTACTCTGAGCTGGTGGCTCACTACTAGCCTAAGAATGTAAAGTTTTCTGACAATGCCAGCAAAGAAAGCAAAGATGGAGACAGCTAACTTTAAAACATTGGGAAGGTCAAACATACTAACAATACAACTTTTGTGCAAAGGCTATATTATAAATTACAAAGTTATTTGGCTCAGGGAGATGATACATCTGCTACTTTAACTATGTCCAGATGTCCCCTAGGAGTGAACTGGAATTGAGGAATGAAGAAAGTAAAAGAATGTGCATTTGTCTACAGTATAGTAGTGTCCACATATGAATTATGCCTTGAAGTTGAAGAGCTCCATATTGGTCTTGGTCTTGATATTATATTTGGCAACAATTGACTAGGATGATAGAAAGAGCATTTTGGAAAGACAGAGCCTCTATTATTAGTTTTGGAGGCCTATGATCCTTCAAGTGGCACTGAATCCTGTCATACTTTTCCACACACATTTTAACAATAGGAATATTAAATAAATACATGATTTAAAAATGAGTAAACTTAATCTGTGTGGCCTGGAGCACCAACTTAATTGCTATTTGTTTTTAACTGAAGAAATAATAATAAGGAGTTTTACAGTCCTGGTTTTTATTCCTGCAATACTGTCTAATTCTTTTACTCATTATACTAAAAGTTGGTCATAAAGACAGAGAAGCTACATTCTTGTGTGATGCATGTTTAATTGCATACAGTTGTGTGGCCAAACTAGAACAAAGCATAACTGATAATGTAAAATTGTGAATCATACCAACTTAAATGTCTGTCAAGTATCATTTGTTTACTAAGGTTTTACATCAGCAAGTTCTGCACCAAAATTCCAATAAAATTCAGTACATCAAACTAATTCAAATAAAAAGAAAACTCCAATGGGCCAGTACATCTCAGAAAGAGGAACTGCTGGCAACAAAACAAGAAAACCCCGACCAAACGAAATGATATGCCACTTGATGTTCTCACTGATAAGTGACAGAATAATAATTAGGGAAACTCCCAATGAAAAACACAACTATTTTAGTAACATGCACTCACTGAAGTGTTCTGGTTCAGTGAAGTGTACACTTCATAAATAGCTCCACAGAAGAGGTTTGGAAATTCATGTGAAGTACAGCAAATATTAATATTATGTGGATATGATACAGCACATGGCAGTAGATTTCTATCCTAGAAGAAGTAATCCAAAACTGCAAAAGTACTGTTATTTCTTAATATTCTGACCTAAGTGGAAGTAAAAGTACTCAAAATGGCCCCAAAATTTAATTTAATGTTCAGTTTACCAAAGTAGAAAATACTGCTACTAATACTACCACTACTACACCAACCCTGAATACTGCTGCTGCTACTACTTACAAGTAAATTATTTGAGTAAAACTTTTTTTCTTTCCATTTCTGCTTTTGATAAATAAATTGCCACATTTTATTAATTTAACTGCAGTTTTATTTGACCATTAAATTCATTCATACTATACTTGAATTACTGTATATAGGATTTTACTGTAATGACTAAAAACACAGTCATTTAATAGATCTTGTAAAAATAGGGGTTCTCTACAATGACAACACTAATCTGCTACACCCAAACAAAATACAAAATTCAAATCTGGATCCGGAAATAGCTCTGAGTAAGTGTTATATCCACCCAATTTAGCAAAACAAACCATTCAGGATTTATTATTGTCCCTATTTTCCAAAACTTCATTTAATTTTCCAGTACGTGCCGAAAACACACCTGCACGAGGCGTTATGGAGCATTATTCCCGGTCCATCTGAGGCACGTATCACTTAGATCGAGTAGATTTCTAAGGTAAAAATGCATGAGTCCAGTAAAAACAGTATACAGTACATGTAGCTCATGGAGGCGCCTACTCAGCTGGTAGGAGTGAGTCAGCGTGCTGATTTTAAAACATATTTGCCATGTGAGTGCTGATTAATAGCGTAGCCAACAGCGCTTGAACTTGGAGAGAGCGGAGTAAAAACAAAGAGAGGTCGTCATGGAGACCAGGTTACTGGGGCAACAGGCTCAGAGCACAGAGGTTCCTTTACAATATTCAATCAACTCTACGTAAATACATGAAATGTTGTGAACAGAGGGGAAAGAGGTACTCAAATCTGTACTCAAGTATGGTTACTTTCAAATAATAGAGGCAGAAATAAAGTACTAAACACAACTACTACTTGGGTAAAATTGAATGTTAGGTTAAGTTTGGTAGAAAGTAATTGCTGCTACCACTACTTCTACTACTGTGATTACTTCCTCTACTGCTGCTATTAGTACTTTGACTGCTGCTTTTATTATTATTACTAATAGTACTTCTGCTTCTACAGTTACCACAAAATATTATCAATAAAGTAGAAGAAAAACTACTGAACAGAACTGTTACTGTACTTGAGTAAAAGTAAAAAATACTACTAATACTAATACTACATACTAATACTATTCTTGCTTTTACTACTACTACTACTACTACTACTCATTTAGTGACTTAAAAAAATAAAATAAAAAAAACAATAGGGGAAAAAAACATATTTACTTAAGTTAAATTGCACTCAGATTTTTCTTAAAAGTGCTTAAGTAAACTACTTGAATAGTATCTACAAATAAACTGCAATGTATTTGAAATATCTTTAAAACTTCCAAAGGGTTATTAAGGGTGTTTCTGTGTGTGCTATTCAACAGATCCTTACTTTACTGAAATAGGTTGGCTGGTAGTTGAGCCATACAAAAATAATAATGATGATTCACCAACATGCGGTGAAGCAGTATATGTTCCAAGGAAAATGTGACGCAAAGATTTTCAGGCGATTCCCCTCATGACTTTTCTCTACGGAGTTCCTCTGATGGTATATGTTGTGACATTTATGTTCCTCATGGAAGAACGGTTACCCTTTGCTACATTTTATTTTCCACATTTTACAAACACAAGCTCTAAGTGAAACCCAGTCTAATATAACTTCCTTAACATCCTTCTTCTGTCACTGCTATGATGTAGGATCCTACTAAAATGTTTGCCGATCACCATTAACTGTCTATGGGATAATTTAGCATAACATTTAGTGAAGAAAGAATACAGTATGTTTGCTATGTTCCCACAGTCAGTCCAGCAGCAGAATTTGTAAACTATAATTAAATAAAATCATTGTTTAATGTTAATGGCATTTCAGTACACATTATCATTATTTTCTCATGATACAGTGCTTGTAAACCTTCATCATTTTACCATCATTTCATTTAGCTTCAAACTATTTGCAGCACTTATGAACTCTTAAAAGCCTTTTTGACAAATACTAATGGTAATGAGTGTACTAATTCATTATAAACTCGAGGATGCAGAGATGGAGGCTACAGAGTACAAACTAGGGCCAGTGCAGTCAACATAGGCCACATATTCTTAATGTAACAACTTATTTCTCTGGTCATGAAATCTCTTTATAAAATTAAAAAAGCAATAATAATGCAGAAAACATGTGTGAATAAATATTTATCACTCAAACAGCAACAAAGTGCCCTGAGCATTACAGCTTTGTGAAAATACCCGATTCTTATTTAAGACACAAAAAGATGATGCACCTCTATGTGGAGATCCTCTCATAATAAGCACTAATTTATAAGCAATAAAGCTAATTAGTTTTACTTCATCAAGTGCATAACAATATCTTGAGATGCAGGCTGTATTTTTACATTAGCTTGTGTTTGTCTTTCAAATAAACACATCACAAGAACTCTGACTATTTAAGAAAAAAGTGTGGTAAAGTGACGTCGAGATGACGGCCATGTGAGCAGCCATTGTTAGAGACCCAAGGACGACTGGCACATGCCTAAGAGTTATTGCAGGAACTAGATGGCCTGTATGAAAGAACTGCTGCTTGCTCTTGACCTATTTACATAACTAGGCCTCCAAAGGTACAGTCAGATGCATTTGAAAAGTCGCAGATCACTTTTGGAGGGTGTTCTTAAAAGTACACTCTGTTCTTAGTTAAGAAGGGTGTTGTGTTGGTGGCCAGGTTATAAACCACTCCGTCTATTGTTTTAAGAAAATTTCAGTTTTAGTTACCCCACGCTGCAAGTTTGTGGAAAAACAAGCAATAGAAGCGTATAAAGTCCAGGAGGTTGAAGAAGCTCCCTCCCAGGTTGACATCATGGATGTGAATGGTTGATAGGCCTACACCACAGAGCCAACACCACAGGGCCTACACCACAGGGCCTACACCACAGAGCCAACACCACAGGGCCAACACCACAGGGCCTACACCACAGAGCCAACACCACAGAGCCAACACCACAGGGCCTACACCACAGGGCCTACACCACAGAGTCAACACCACAGGGCCTACACCACAGAGCCAACACCACAGAGCCAACACCACAGGGCCTACACCACAGAGCCAACACCACAGAGCCAACACCACAGGGCCTACACCACAGAGCCAACACCACAGAGCCAACACCACAGGGCCTACACCACAGAGCCAACACCACAGAGCCAACACCACAGACCCAACACCACAGGGCCTACACCACAGAGCCAACACCACAGAGCCAACACCACAGACCCAACACCACAGGGCCTACACCACAGAGCCAACACCACAGGGCCAGCGCCATAGGGCCACCATCACAGGGCCTACACCACAGAGCCAACACCACAGGGCCTACACCACAGAGCCAACACCACAGGGCCAGCGCCATAGGGCCAGCACCATAGGGCCAGCACCATAGGGCCTACATCATAGGGCCAGCACCATAGGGCCTACACCATAGGGCCAGCACCATAGGGCCTACACCATAGGGCCAGCACCATAGGGCCTATACCACAGGGCCTACACTTCTGAACTCTCTGCAATGTAAAAGCTATGTGGTCATCTGCTGGTAAAAAAGTGAAATGAAAGGAACTTATGAAAGAAAATTATAAATTTACAATTTATATTATTTATATTGTTATTGAGGAAGAAGAAGTATTCAAAAACTGTAATATTACTCATGTAGATGTGAAAGATACCCACAACAAACATTATTAACTGAGTTAAAGTACAACAGGGGGCCATTGTAAACTTTACCTAAATACTGTCTTGCATTGACCCCTAGTGGTTCAAGTATAAACTGCATACAAATGCAGTACATTGACAAAGAACAGTTTAATATAAACACCCAGTCAACAAAGTGGTATTTACTTTAACATCTAAAAGACCTGAAGTGTATACACACACCCACCTATACATGGACAAGTAAGGTGACAACCTCAAAAAGTACAAAAAGTGGGACAAGTTGTGCAACTTGGTGGGACCAGGTGGGACGGACTCAAGAAATACATTTTTTGATATACAAATCTAACTTACCAACTTAGTGAGAGACAAGCTGCAGCAGTTTGGGGCCTATGAAACATATGATGTGCTTTTTTTTTAATCACAAAAACACACATTTTCATTTTTTCACATTTCACATTTCATTTTCATTCAGACTAGAGATGTTACTGAGGTGTAACAGAAAAAATTTAAGTTCTCAGTCTGTATATTCTCAAAAGGCCTTTCCTGAGACACAGAGGCAGCAATACACCAACCATAGATTCAACCTATCAAGATGAGATGCTCTCAAATATTTATTCTACATTTTACACAAGGAATACTGACCTCATCTTGTTGTTCTTAATGTGAATCTCACTTTTTGTAAGATCAACTTAGCACTAAAGAAAAAGAGGGACATTAATTAATCTTAACAAGTGGGACAGAGGGACAGAGGCCTAAATTGCTGTGCATTACAACCAAAATGGGACAGGTGGTCACCCTATGGGCAAGAAATTTTCTTTATTTCTAAGGGAGTTTAACCTACCATACCATAATGTGGATACACAATTTCTGTCATATTAAAAAAAAAGCATCTTAGACGTTTTTGAGCTACATTAATAACAAGTATATCATATCAAAACATAGGCTAACTCTCAAAAGGCAAAGTGGATAGTTTACACCAAACATGTCCAAAGAGTGTGTGGAAGCCAGTCATGGCATAAGATGGATTTCATACGGCCCTTACCTAGTATCATAAAATGTACTGTTGATATTGTTATTGACCCGTCAGTAGCATCACACAGCATTTCAGCAGCTTGTCTGTGCATTTTCTCTACTACTCTCACTCCACATCTGACCCTTCCATTAGTTAGTAAGTTTAGAGTGCCACTGAAGAATATTGATGTCCTCACAGCTGTGGCTCTTTGTTGTCTGTCACATCAACAGCATTCATAAACAAAAAATATAACACAAAGAAGACATTGATGATAATTGATGATTAAAGCACCACCTGATTTCTTTTTCCTTGTATTTTGGCAAAGATAATTTTGTAGTTATTGTTAAAGCATAACAGAAGCCATCTGAGAAAAAAATGAGACCTTGAGGTCACCTGTGGGCTAGATTATAAGGGTTTTGGTTTTAGAGTGGGGGAAGGAACAGTTTAACCAATCACACGCTAGGACAGGAGCACTCTGATTGGTTATTACATCCTTTATCTATCCAGAACTAGAATCTATCAGGAATAATGTGAAGAAGCTATTGTTTTATTTCAAAATGTATAGCTTATTCACAGTTTTTTATTTTTTACTTTAAAGAATTGAAAGCAAACTCCAGATCTCTGCTATGTTATTGCGATAGCTCCTGGCTTGTGTACATACTTCCAGGTTTGTGTGAGACTGAGATAGAGCGTCGCGAAGGAGAGGAATTAGAAAAGGGGAGTGTATCATTCAAACTCAACATTTTTTTAGACACATCATTTTTACAGTCACAAAATCAGGCAGTGCAGCTTTAAATGTCTACTTTGTAGTGCACACTTTGTAATGTACACTTTCATTTGGTACACATTAAGTCGTGCACACTTTGCATTTTTACCTTGTAACACTTGCGTTTTCAATCCTTATCTGCCTTATGCTGTCATCTTCAGGAGTCTCTGAATCTTCTGCCTTTATCTAGGCTAACCTCTGCATCTTCTTCGCTCACGTGTACTTGATATGTGTCAATAAAATACAACTTTTGGAGGGGCTGTCGTTTGATATGTTCACATTCTTAAATCTGGCCTTCGTTCAAAAAGTGTGGACTCCTCTGGTTCATTTCTACGGAAGCCCTGAACTGCCACAGTGAACTAAAAAAAATTGTAGCGTTTTTCCTAAACAAGAGTCCCTTTTGAACAATGAGGTATTGAAATTTTGGATCGCTTCACTTCGCTTATGGCCACTAGATGTCGCCCGAGTTCACGGTAGCGACAGGTAATGGAGTTGTACAGCAGTCTGTCCTCCTTCCTATTTTACTCTACAGCCCTCATCTGATTCATTTAATACGCACTTTAGGGGACCCCACACTCTTGCTGCCATTAAGTTTTGATATTTTACACACCGGTGCGTAAACGGATGCCGCGAGACAAGAGAAAAGAATCGTGTTAATATCCGTGCGTCATCGGCTGCCTGTTGGCGACGCTTTCTGGCTCTCCGCCGTGCCTCGGAGCTCGGCAGTAGGAGTGATGGGGTCATAAGCACCCACATCGTTTAAACAATCACCGGGCTGTAGCTTCATCTAACCACCGACCAACCAACCCAACTCACCCGGATGACCCCCCGAGTGACGCGTCTGGAGCGGGAGAGGAGGGGATGCGCATATCTGCAGCTCTCTAGCGCTGTCGTAAAACAAGTGTCAGGAGCGAGCCAGCTATCATCATCACCAAGGCGATGCCAGGTATAACCAAGTACAATTTAGTGGATGACGCGCACGATTTGAGGATCCCCATGCACAACGAGGAGGTGTTTAAGCATGGAGTGTGCTTCGAGGCTAAGGTAAGTCGGACACTCATCATGTAGCAGTAATAATGTTTAAGGTTTGGTTAAATATTCACGCAAAAGGTGGTCAGTTCGGATTCTGCCATATACTGTACAGGTGGGGGGAAATATTTGTAGCCTACGATTTGTACAGACCTAGTTTTTTGGTGGTTGGCAAAGAATTAAAATTGTTTGAATTAGAAAAAAAAGACTTGATTAAATTACAAAATATTTCAGCTAGTTGCTGCTGGGATTCATTTTGGAGCCACAGTGGTAAAGCGTACTGTCCCAAAGGGCTCAGCTATGAGTCTGAATTGAAAACATAAGTTTTATTTAGAGGTAAAAATGCTACATTTACATTTTTTAATTTAACAAAAAATAAAAATAAATCATCAATCATCTTACTTAAACCAAAAAGTATTGTTTTTACATATTAGGCAGCTGTTGGAGGTGTTTATTTTTGTATACTGCAGTGTAAGTGACCAATAATGTTAGGCTATTGGTCAAAGAAATGATATATTTTTAAAAAGCATAATGTGTTGAAGTATTAATTTGCTCTTGTGTATAGTTGCACTGGTCCCAAGCCCAGATAAACAGGAGAGGGTTACATTAGGGAGGCCATCTGGTGTAGAACTTATAGCAAAATAATATGCAAATCACTAGAAGAAAAGAAAAAAGTTAGTACCTGACAGAGTTGCTGGATTTAAACTATATATGTCAATATATGTATTTAACTGTATGTACTTGTGTTTTGCAGTACATTGGGAGTCTGGAGGTGGGACGCCCAGGCAGCCGAATGGAGATAGTGGCTGCTATGCGGAGAATCAGAGTAAGACATAAACACACTTCCTTTCTTCCTTGCCCAGACCACTAAACCTGACTCAAATGGTAGCAATCAATGTTGGAGTGTGTAATCTGTTTTCTCCTTGGTTTACTCATCTCACCTTGTGCAAAAAATACTCTCTAGTCAGATCCAATGGGCTGTCAGGAGTGTTTTAAATCAAGACTAGATTCACTTAGACTTTATGACCAAGGAGAGATGCAGCTCACAGGATAATGTCTGTGAGCTGCCCAAATAGAAAGCCCTTGTAAAGGCCAAAGAAACATGTCACCACACATAACATCGAAGCCTAGGCAGCAGAGGATTTAGCTGCATGGTCAGATGCTAAATCTAATCTAAACAACCAAGTTACTGTGTCAGTTCAGGGTCAGCTGCGTCCCCAGCCACACTCAGGACAGGCTTAATCCCTCCTCTTCGCTGCAGTGTAATGGCCTTTCACTTATTGCCAAGATTTTCTGTTGCAGCTAAATATATCATTTTTATAATGCGGTGGAAGCTTTGAGGGTTGACACAAAATACGTTCAATATACTCAATATGCAAATATCTCTCTCTACTTTGAGGAGCAGTGTGTCAAATAGAAGTCATTGTTTTGTCAGTCTTAGCAAAAAAGCACAGCACTTTCTTTTAGGCTTCAAAGGAAATTCATTGTATACAAAAGAAAGGAGAAGGAAAGTATAAAAATATGTATACAATAGAAAATTAAAATGACAAGCCAGTGAAGAGGTAGTTTTTATTTTTATTTTTTGTTGTACCATAATTAATAGTCTGTAATCAAGCCACAAGGAATCACAAACCAGTATACTCATTGAACTGGACCCAAGCCTACATAAATGAAGAGAGTCAAATCAGGAAAGGGCACTGCTACACACTGGGGGGGGGGGGGGGCAGATGGCAACCTCACAAAGAAGACGATTAAGATAATTACTAGTCTGTACTCCTAAAGTACTGTTGGCACCCTGGCGTCCCTAAAGAGTGGTTGAGGGAGTTGGACCAGCTGTAGTGCGCACGGAGAAGCACTAAAGGTGACTAGAAATGAGGTTGTGATCCACTTCATCGAACTCTGACATATTATGCTGAGATGAATTGCCCACTTGTCCCACTTTACATAAGGGCACAGGCCAAAAACAGAGTCCTTCACCTAAGCTCCACTTCACCTACAAGGAAGCCTGAACTTAATATTGAATTGGGACTGAGGGGAAAATTACTAGAGGCAGTAAAATAGGTTGGTAGAGAACCTTATAGTGTAGTCATGACATTATCAGAAGTCCACTCTCGGGCAGCAAGACCAAGGGGGAGGACATGAAGTCTTTTAAATTGTCCTCAAACAACACAGGAGTCTTTTTAAACAGTGGTTATTTGTTTTATACCAAATAAAATAAAGATGACAGAGAATATAAAAAGGCTGTCACGCTGCATGCTCTGGGTGTTGATTTAGTATTTCAATTGATCTATTAATCATCTGATGTCGGATTTAGTATTTTCAAAGCGGAGCGTGTTATTTCACATTAAACTTGCTTGTTCTTAGATGTCAGTGCCCTGATATTTTGAGGCATGGGGTACAGACTTCAGCATTAATCTAAGAGAAGGATGAAAGTGTCCCACACATCCCTGCTGCCTCTGGGACGTCTTATCAGTGTTTACTCAATCACAGTTTGCCCTCCAGAAGATGAAAGTCAAAATATCACCCTGGCTTTATAATTCATGCTTTACCTTGATATTTTATTCTTTTTGTTAAGTTTAATTTTTTTGTGTGCAGTATGAATTTAAGCTGAAGAACATCAAGAAGAAGAAGGTCAACATTGTGGTGTCGACTGACTCTGTCAAAGTCCTTCTGCGCAAAAAGAAGAGGGTTAGTGCTTTGTATGGATCTGGGGATAGTTTTATTTTTAAAACTGTTATTTTGCTCTAACCATCTTTTGTTCTGTGTTTTTCTGACAGAGAAAAGGGTGGTCGTGGGATGACAATACCATCCTGGTGACACAAGACCCTATTTACAGGTAAGACCTCTTTGTCTGTGCAGTGATATTAATCAAACGTGTCAGAAAGCAAACAACAACATAGTTTAATCTATTTAATTACACACTTCATTAAAAAAACATTAGCCACACATTGCATCTTTCCTCAACAGGATCTTCTATGTCTCACACGACGCCCAAGATCTTAAAATCTTCAGCTACATCGCCAGAGACGGACAGAGCAACATTTTCCGCTGTAATGTGTTCAAGTCTAAGAAAAAGGTACATTTTAATTTTGAGCAACATACGGCACTCATCAGCCTATTCGTCGACATTTCCCTGAAGATGAGATTTATGCATGTTGTCACAGTGATGCATAGCGTAGTTCGCCAGCACATATGGTCAATTAATCCAAGTCAAAACAGATCCTTGGTCCACGTCTCTCCCACATTTTCATTTTCAAGCTACAGACATTTTCCTCCTATGACAAAGACAGAGCACGAGCCTCCCATCTCTTCACCATGGAGACCAGACAGACAGTGACTTAGTAAAGATGAATACTAATCATAGAGGAAATAAATGGGGAAAGGCAATGTACCCTTTTTTTTTTTACCTAAATACTGATGTCACAGAGACCTGGGCAGCTCCCGCGGGTGCTGGAGCGTTATCTGGGTGTCACAGATTAAGCATGTGGCCGAGTGGGAGGAGATGGACCTGCTGATAACAGAAGATTTGATTTATTTCCACTGCGACATGCTGGGGACTCAGCAGGCCATTTAGATGTCAGTTCAGAACATCAACAGAGCATTGTGAGCTTGGCCTTGAGAGAGCCGCCACTTGATTTGATTTTTCAGTGGATGGCAATGAATGATGTTTTTAAATTATTTTTTTTATATTATTATTGTTTTTATAGCAAGATAACTCAAAAGTAATGGTCACATTTTGAAGGTCGGTCAAGAGAAGAAATAATTATTAAAATATTTTTGATGTGGATCTGGAACACTGTGTGCAAGATTGGGCCAAAGATACCAACTCTCTTTGTTTACCACTAAACAAGAATATTTCTGGTTCAAGTCCAGGCCTGAGCAATACATCTTTTCCATTGCCAGACAGGGACATTGCTGATTGGAGCAGTTCTGCGTGGTCTCTGTGTGTTTCAGTTTTTTTTGTTGTTTTTTGTTGTTGTTTTTTTTAGTATCTGATCACAATGTTGTGGGCTTTCTGATGTGAAGAATGCAACAATGGGACTCCCCACAGGAACGTATTAATGAGTGCAGTGATAATATTAATTCATTGAAAGCCAAATATATGATTAGACTGTTCTTTCCAGCACTTTTATTTCCCTCATCCTTATACAGTATTCTCTGTAGCCCATTGTAACGTTTGAGACGTGCAGACTCCAGTAATCTTGTTGTCAGTGGTAATATGCAGAGAATTACTAAGACGTCTGCACCTGGCTGGCACTGCCGTCAGTCTGGCAGCGGAAACAGGTTTTTATAAATAAAACTAGCCCCTAGAAAATGACTGCTGTGATGTGACATTTGTGGCTGTCTTCAGTGTTATAAGAGCCAGCAGCAGGAAAGAAACGTGGGGAACATTTAATGAGAAAACTCCACTTGAGATACAGTCTGGCTTTGTGCTTTTAGGCTCAGAGGTAAAGCTTGTCTTTATGTGTGTAAAATGAGAGACAAGGTTTGACGGCTCTAAATGTGCATCTCAGAAAAACTAGAATATTGAATTTATTTCAGTAGATCAATTCAAAGAGAAATGCATATGTTATATAGGTTCAGACACACACAGTGAAATATTTATTTTTTTATATTACTATGATTATGGTTTACAGTTAAAGATGCTATGAGTGGTATATATTTTTTTATATTTCATAAAAATGACCCTCATGTATCCCAAGATATGAGGCAAACATGTTTAAATCAAATATTAGTTTTACGGATAACAATGATACAGCTGTATTATTCACAATAAAAAAATATTTTACATAGTTGTTTATGTCTACATTTTTTGTATTGTTCTAAAACCCTGCAGTGCCAGTCGTCCAATCAGAAAAGCATAATAAAAGACTGGCAACCTACAGACCATTATTTTGACTGCAGTACCATTTTCAAACCAGTATGAGCACATGCTGCTTCCAGTACCTTTAATAAAGCCCCAAATTTAGTGTCTCATAGAATTATTATAAAAAATATTATATAATCATACACAATTGAAAAATAAATGTTCACTCTTTATGTACTAAATCTATATAATATACAGTATGTGCTTCACTTGAATGAAGTGAATTGAACTACTAAAGTACTACAACTCTACTACTACTACTGCTACTTTTCTAGAGCCCGACCGATATGGATTTTTTGAGGCCAATGTCGATACCGATATTAAATAAAAATATTTAAATAAAAAAAACATATCCGATATATTGGCTGATACACTCTTGTATACATGAACATGGCATGTATATCCCAGGCCACTTTATTAGACTAAACCTATTTTTAAAATGTTGTAGAAAGCTGCTTATTGTTCTTTATGCTGATTGTTATGTAGGTTGTCGTGGGTATTGGTGTGGGGAGTATTATTTTGTATTATATGTATTTATTTTATTTAGCTTTAACAAAATGGGTTTAACTTAAATTTCATCTAAACTTGCCATGCAAGTAGAACATAGAGAGAACTACAAAACACATTTTGAATTTTGTAAATTGCATTGCATTTTGAAATAAGTAAAATATTTTTATTGCCGTTTTGAGCTTTTCAGGCCATGAGAAGGTGATTGGGGAGTTTTCTATGAACTGCAGAGTAAGAACCAAACTGCTCTGAAACACTCTGAGTTGGCGCCAGCACCCTTTGCTGGACAAATAGCAAAAGGTCATCATTTGCAAATAAACAGGTCTTGTTCCAGTGCACAGTAAAAATCGCGCTGTTTATATCGGTGGATATCAGCCGATATATCGGTTGGGCTCTATAATTTTCCCCCAATATTGTAATTTTAGATGCACCTGTGTATACATTATATACAGAGAGATATGAGTGAGTTTTGATTGAGTAATTGAATTTATTGGTTCAAATTTTAGCTTTATGCGCACTGTTCTTTGCTATTAATATGAGGTAAGATTAGTTTAATATTCTAATTGGTTCCATTTTCCTAGCACTTTACTCATTAACTTGATTTATATAGTCTAAACGCATGAGGAAATTCCCTGACGTCAGCTTCTAATTATTTGCAAATGAACCTGCTCCTGATGAATGGCCTGATGGTACAGACAGCACAGTCACAGAGACTCCTCCAATAACGGCTAACCTTATCAGCACTACCTCCACCATCAGGGCCTTAGAAATGGACCGATCCATCACTGTGACAACACACATGCACACCAGATCGACAAGGACCCGCTGCTGCTTGCTCCTTTGACTGCCTCGAGATTGCATTGTGTGTCAATTCTACTCTTCTACACCTTTATTGTTACTTCCCCGTCTGAACTCTAAAAGCTATTTTTCAACCTTGATTACTCCCATTCTTCTGTCTTATTATCCCGTGCACACATACTCACTGAACAATTTTCATTATATTCTTGTTGTTTTCTTAAATCTGAATCCACTCTAGTCTCAGGCCATGAGGATTGTCCGGACTGTGGGCCAAGCGTTCGACGTGTGCCACCAGCTGACCATGCAGCAGAAGAGTGAGGACCAGGGGGAGGAGGAGGAGAAAGAGGAGGAGTCTGGGGCAGTGCCAAGTAAATGCCCAACTATTCTAGTTTTTTTTTGTTCATCTATCTGAATTCTCAAGAGGTCTGATTATTGGACCCCAGTTTATCCCTTCTCATTTTATTGTGAGCCATGTAGCCAGTTAGTTAATCTTTTACTTGTTGGGGTTTGCATGTGGCTGGAAATGCTCATATAGTCACAACAAAACTCAGAACCAAAGTTATTTTTCAGCGGCTTATTTACTTCTTGCGTATTTAGAAATCCTCATTAAATAAACCAAAGCAATTTTAAAAATATACAACCAATGTACAACCAAAAGCCTTACATAAATCCCACCTCATTTTATGTAACTTGTTGTGGTCATAATGTTATGCCTGATTTGAGTACACACTGTGGTAGCAGCATTCCTGTCACATCACCTCACTATCTCCACTTCTATTCCCACTTGTTTTCTCATTCATTCAAACAAACGCTCCACAGAAGCAAACACTGTCTACAAGCGCATACCTGTCTAAGTAAAGACATCATTATCCACCAAAGATATTTTTAAGCAGCTTTAGGCTTTAGAGATTTGCTCCAGTGATCAAAGACAACCCTTTCCATATCGCTTCTTTAGACTGCAGCAATCTCAAAGCAATATATAATGAATAGTGGGTGTGTATTCTTCACAGCTAAGAAGTTTGCAGTGTCGTCGGAGACTGACCTTGAAGCCACAACAGAAGAGAGCATTGAGTGCGTGTCTTCGTCAGAACCAGAGAAGAGCAAAAAAGATGAGGTGCACAGTGATGCTGCAAAGGTATATTTAGATCAATCATCCTTGAGCAGTTCTTTGTAATTCCCCACAAACTTCTGTCAGAGGTTTAGTTATTACACATGTCATAGGAGTCTGAGTAGTCTCCTAGGATAGTAAGTAATGTCCAAGATTACAAACACTTTAGCTGTATTTCTTTATTCTGTGAGTTATTATTGGCTCAGAATCAGATACATGTAGAAGAAATCTCTATCTCATGTAATAAGGCTGCTGGAAGTTGGCTTTGAATTTGTTTAACATTAAATCCATTATATCTATTATTTCATAGATATCTTGAAAACAGAACAGTAATTTCCACCATTCAAATAAAAGAAGATTTAAGAGTTAATGTTGTACATCAGGTTGAAACTAATCGCTATATAATAAAATAATTGGTATCTGTATAAGAATGATTATGTTTGGAAAGATGTGTCTTTTATGTCAAGTAAATCTGTAACTTTAGGCCAGAATAGATGCAGTAGAAATGTCCATATAGAAAGGAATAAATTGGTTATATTCAGTACAGGAAGCTGGATGTTGATCAAATTCATTTCTACTTTACAGCACAAAACAATTTTGAACCTTTTTGTTAGAGTCAAAGTGAAACATAAAAGCAGGAATTCACTTATGTTGTTTAATTTACAAGCACATGTGTGGGTAGATAGTGTTAAAAGTTCCTTCTTGTACTAAGAAAATGGTTATTGTTGGTGCCTCTGCCAAGGAGGATATGTTTATGCTGACAGTAGTTTGTTATTCCGTTAGCACAATAATTCTAAACGATCTACCAAGCGGGTTATCAACTCGCTGAGTTAACCCTGGGTTTCTTTGTGTGGCTGTGAGCGCATTCGTAGAACAGGGTGGAACAGACAGAGTCAGCGCTAAAGGACCAACCACACTGACGTCACAGTTAATCTGAAGACCAACTAGAAACTACCCTAAACCATAAACCTGTGCACTGAACCCATGAACAAATGTATAAATAAATGACAGGCTTAAACCAAGAAGTGCATAGACTAACAACCACACAGAAGTGTGCAAAGGTTTACATTTTAATGTTTAAATCTTTATGACAGACTTTTTAACCAGTTTAATATAATACAAAGAATGTGATGTAATTCGGAGCAACAGGTTTATAATCTACTATGTAGACCTATCTGTATAAATGTGTTTAAAAATGTATGAATTGATGAGATGTCACTTACACTTACACTACAGTGTCTCTAAATGCATGCTGTGCACTCCTCCTTTTCCTCTTTCGGCTGCAGTTGTTTTCTCCTCCTTTACACGCTCGCACCTGCAGCTCACTTCTCATCACTGATCGATCAAAATGTTATCTTTTTTTTTTTATCTTATATTGAAACTTATCCTGCTCCAGACCAGGTTAGACGTTCAGCCTAAGATTCCCTACAGATCTAGCTCGATGGAAAGTGAACCACCTTTGTAGTACCAAAACCCAGGGTTAACCCCGAACTTACCTCACTACCTCTCTAATCTAGCTTTATAGCACAGGACCCAGGCCTTACTTTTGTCTGCCATTGCAAGACAGGGCCAATGCTTTGAAGTTCTGCGCTCTCTAAGTGCTTTATATTTTGGGGGGATCAGATAAAGAGTTTACTAATGATGAATGCATGTAGATATTTGCATTAGGTTAGATAAGATAAATTGTGTGTAAATGTGTGTGTAAATTGTCAAAGCATACATCTTTCAGGCTAATCTTCAGTAACTTCATTACTTTATAATACAACACAACACAATGTTCCCCTGGAGTTAAGTGCTTTAACAGGCTGGGGTATTAGCGCTAATCAGACAATGACCTGAAATCAAGAAAACATTATTAAAACATTTTATTTGGTTAACTTGAACTCAGTGCCACCACTGTGGAGAACTAACATTGATCAGCCCTCTCAGACACATACACCATTTCTTCAAGCCTCAAGTGCCCTTAAAATTAATTGTGCTCTGTGAATTGGGTGCATTTAATAACACCTCTTCAGTGAGGCTGTTTATAGATCTACTGATTACAACAATGTCTGCATAATTACAATCAATGTTACTCTGTATATTGTCTTCACTGCTGTTAGTAACAGAGCTGGGGATCATGTTAGCTATCGCCAGAGTCAATATTCTATTTTATTCCAGTGTAAATGAGGAAAATGCATAAAAGACTCTTTGAAAATTATTACTTTTGTCAATGAGGCTTTTCTTTAGCCTTGGTTTGTTAGTTAGTTGGTTAAAAAGTTTGTTTGTTTGTTATTTTGACAACATTTTCTTGAATGGGCAGTAATAGACCAAAGATGAAATTATTAGTTTTTGGTGTGAATCCGGAGCACTGTTTGGAGATACAATTTTACTAAGATTCTGTACCGTTGAAAGGGCCAGATATACACACTCCAGCCACAAAGTACGATCAATGTAGCATCTCCAAAAGAAAAACCTATAGTCAGATAAGAGGATGAGTATGGGCTTTGTCTAATTGTCTGATTTGCTGCCGGTGAGTGAGCACGTGCCACTTTGAAACCTACGGCCCGTTACCGCTTATGCCCACGTGACTCCAGCACCTGCTCATCATTGAATCAACCAGGCGGCACCAACAGACAACCACTTGACCCAAATATATATGGCTCCTACAGTCAGTACAGAATGAAATCTTTACCATTGTGAGATACAGGCTCAATGTGGAGAATAATAAAAAGAAAAGACGTAACAGTTACATGAGATGTTATATATCATTTAGTTGTTGTGTGTTTTTGTAGGAGCCCCATGACCCCTCTCTCCTGTTACACTCTCCCATCCTCGGTGCCACTTGTCCATCTGAGGAGGCGTCCTGTTCGGCTGAGCACCAGGTCCAGTTCCTACAGAAACAGCTGCAGCAGCAGGAGCAGCAGGCTCTGGCAGCTGCTGCACAGGTACATGAGTCACGACAAATGCAACAAAAATGACAAATCCAGCTCAGAGGACTCTTATTAATGTGAGATGTATGGAGAAATGAGACTGTGTAATTAACTCTGTGCCAGTGATCCCATTACTAAAGAATAAAACTAAAAGTCCCAGAGTTGATGTTTTGACTAGCTATTTTAGTTGTTTTTTTAATGTTTTTTTATATCAAATTAAAGAATAACTCACCCCTAAAACCACCAGATGATAAGCTGTACACATTGGGCTTCAGTGGTACATCTTTCTGATTATAGTTTTAGTACAACCTGTTCAGATTTTACACCTTGTGGCCTGCTTCCCTCCTAGAGGTGAACTGTGATTAGTTCCGTTCAATAGTTAATTGACCATTATGATGCAGTATGGTTTTCACCTTACCACAACTGTACTGTATTCCCTGGTCTTGTCCCAGTCTTCTCTTGCAATGAAGGACATTTATTATAACAGCGCACTGACAGCTGCCATTCACAAGACCAGGCCTCCACACCCTCAGTTCTTACTCTCAGTCTTTTTCCAGCATTTTTTAAGCTTTGGCAGTGGATGAAGTAAGGGCTGAGCAAGGGGGTGAATTACTCTTCAAAAGAAACAAGTCTGAGTTATGGTCTGCAGTCTTGATGTTTTTAACAAGAGACTTTTGTTCTAGCAGTTCTGTCTTATTTGTGTTAATCCCATTGACAGGACTAGAGTTTGTGCTAATGGGTTTGTTTAGGCTGTCTCTTTTAATGCATTTTGGGGGGACACCAAAGCCTTCCTACTTTTCTAAGTCATTAGTGCCTAAAGACTGTGGGTCTAATGAACCCCAAAGTGCCACAGAGGAGCTTAAGAGGTTGAAATAAATTACTTTATCTTGCTGCTTTGTTCTTGTTCAAAACTCTGTCATTGGTGATGTGTTCAGGTGCATGTACTTCAGCAGCAGCTCTCTGTGGAGGTGTGTGCCAGGACCGAGGCTCAAGCCAGAGTGCAGAGGCTGTTACAGCAAAACACAGACTTGTTGCAGCACATTTCACTACTGGTTAAACAGATCCAGGAGCTGGAGCTCAAAACTGTGGGCCAGTTATCCTCTAGTGAGTGGCTTTTATGTCCTTTTTAGTTTTTTCTATGTAAATTTCACATTTCTATGCTTTGACTTGTACTCAGGGCATATTTTCTAGACCTAATTGTAAGTCTTTCTTGTTTGGTGCTGAGTCCTTTTCATCTGTCATTATAGCATTTTCTCATCCACTTCAGGGTACAATTCATTATGCTACAGCAGCCCACTCAGAGGATTCAGCTCAGCTCTCCTCTCTCTTTCCCCATCTCGCCAGGGGCGAACTGCTGCTATAAGGCCAGGAATGATCCAGTACTGTCAGCATTATCCATCTCCATATAATCCCCGCCATTTTGTTTTCTGTTTGTGATAACCATATTTTGTTTTGAAAGTGGGTACAACTCACACCATGTGAAATGATAACTTAAGGTCAAAAGGTTTGACAGAGGCTTTATACTTGTTTTTTTCATCTTTTTTTCCTTAGTGGGCTCCCAGGACAGTCTTCTGGAGATCACATTCCGTGCCAAGCCCCCGTCCCGTATTGCACTCACCCCTTCATCATCTGTGGCTCCCTTGGTGTCCCAACATCAGATAAGCGACAATGCCTGGTCCTCCACTTTACCAGGGCCATGCTCTCCAGGCACTGGAGCCCCTGATGTCAGCTCTGTGGGCTTAAGTGGGAGCGTCGTGAGGCTGGAGTGCTTCCGGTTCCCATCCAGGGGTCCCAACAGGCAGGAGCAGGGCCAGGACACAGGAGAGACCCCTAGCGAAGAGAGCTCACCGCTGGGGGAGCAGGTTCTGGGAGCCCTGGAGCTGCTCCGCTTCAGAGAGTCGGGAATTGGGTCGGAGTATGAGTCGAACACTGACGAGAGTGACGACCGGGACAGTTGGGGTCAGGGGGAAGGGGTAACGCCCGACGGGGCACCTCGGCTTTTCAATGTGTTAAACGCAGAAATTCTGCCAGACTCCTTGGACGACACTGAGATGGCTGTGTAGTGCTCTGCAAGGGGACTCTAAAGGACTTGGTGAACAGAACATTATGAACATTGACTGAATTCTGTACAGATCATCTGGTTCTACACAGATTTGTCACTTCTTTGTTTCTGTGAAATCTAACTTTTTCATTTGTTGCTTGGTGTTGACTTGGGATTGTTTCACTAAAAATTCATGCATGGGAAATCACAAGCCAGTGTACTCTTTGTGCTTGTCCCAGGCCCGGACAAATGGAGAGGGTTGCACCAGGAAGGGCGTCCGGATTAAAATCTATGCCAAATCAAAATGCGAATCATTGCATTCTATAGATGCAGATGATTTGCTGTGGTGACCCCAGAATTGAAAAGCCAAAAGGAAATGTTCTGTTAAAATTTCTCATGAAAAGAAGTAGTAATGAAATATTTAATTATTTGGCTAGGAATTATAAAATTTGATTGGATTTGATTTGCTTAAACAGGATAATGATAATGTAATCACAGTATAGACAGTGTTAATAGCCAACAGAGGCCTGATTAAGAACTATGTAAGAAAACAAGCTCAACTTGCTCATTAGTTTTTAAATGATGTGTCAAACTACTTTTTTTTTATCATATTAAAAAATACACTAAGACAACTTTTATTTCATTTGGGTTGAATGTGTCTCCCACTGTAAAAGAAACTATTCATCTTGCTAATTGCCAGGTATTAAACTGTGCTGAATCGTATGTTATCAGTAGCATCACTGCTGTATCTGTTTATGATGACTGTTTTCTTCCCATCACACGTTTCTGTGTGTATACATGTAAATACAGCCATGTACTCACTGTACCAACTCAGAATGACATTTTGGTTTAAGCTAGGAGCCCTTTACAGTCTCAGTCAGTACATTGTACATAGTTATGGTGCTTGCAATGTGTACATAACTGAAAGGATGCTGTAACCATGTGTGAATAGAACTTACTATGTTATCAAACTGTGGCATTTCATTTCATTGTTCATTGGAAAAGAGGGACTGTTTATAAACTTGACCACGAGCCAGTAGTTTTAATAATTGTAAACACAACTTTGAGCTTTCTCCAAAAGCAGTGTATTATTTTCTCTTCCCTGACTTCTTATCTCTGTCAAGGAAATCTCTTCAAAATTATATCTTTTCCGTACACAAAAAGTACATTATCTACTGATATTTGAAGAGTTCAGTGTTCTATCCCCTACACCATGAATGGCGTTGGAGTAACCATTTTAACAGTTTTTCACTTTCATGGAGTTGTACATGGGTAAAATGTATTCACAGGTGTTTTAAATTATTTCTGTCCTAATTAGAAACAGCAGAAGTTTCTGAACTGACCTTTTCAAAAGTGTTTTCCATACGAATATTTATAGCTGCTTTACAAAATGGGAGGTGGACTTGCAGAAGGTCTTTTGTCACAGTAATGGCCTTCTCTTATAAGCGATGATTAAATGGGGTCAGTTCACAGTGAGCCCAGCGTGAGCACAGACAGGAACAGCCTCATGTAACCTTAGAGATAAGGTCAGGGAGGCAGAAATCATGTTCAGTAGCAGCTATTACCACTCACCCCCAGCTGCAATAACCTGCTGCTTCACTGCGAGTCCGGACATATATTTGTCAGATTGTAATAAAATACTGTGTTATGCTGCTTGCTCTTTTGTTGTTGTTTCTTAAAATTAATTAATTTTTAAACAGCTCTATGAGGCATAGATGAGTAACATATTATCTGTAAGATTTCAATTTAATATTTAACATTTAGATTTAACATTTAAGATTTAGCTTTAATATTTTACATTGGATGAATGTGAAACATAGCGTCTATATTCAAATCTGAAAAATATTCACAATATTGCTCTAAATGGTAAAAAAGATAAAAATTCTTCTGAAAAAAATTTAAATGTCAATGGAACTATAAATGTGGCAAAATGTTAATGTTATTTTTTTATGCTGTGTAAAATTTGCTATAGCCACCCAATATGTCACTGTCACTTCTCATTAGTCACTGGTCTCTTATCACTGGTCACTGTCATTGTTTAAAATAGGCTATAGAGTTATCCACCACTGAGTAAAATATAAAATGAAGCTGCTTACTGCTTACATCTCCACCTCATCATGGTTCGTCTCCCTCACAGCCATGGGTACTGTTAGGTGGAGCTCACATCCAAGGCCCATCCCAAGACCACTTTCTCCATTGGCAGCATGGCATGGTTCCTGCAGAACCTGTGCCATGCTTTCCCAGGTAGGAAAGCTAGCCAGGTGGAATGAGATCCTGCAGGACTATGACTTTGACATCTAGTATCGAGCGGGTCAGCTCCACATCAACACAGATGCCCTGTCTCAGCTGCCATGAGTAGCCTAGCCAGCCAACCCCTCCTACTCTCTTATTAGGAAAAAGGGTAGTCTGGCTGTCTAGGCAAGTAATTTCCCTTGTGGATCAGTAAAGTAGGTCTAAGTCTTAGTCTCTGCCAGTGGAAGTTGTCAGCTCTGCCAGCAGGTGGAAGAGCAATAGGACGCAATCCTTGCCCAGCTTCACACCAAGGAGGGGCTGGTCTACAGCCAGAGTGGGCAGCTGTGTCAGCGCTGCACTTAGAGACCAAGGCAGCTGCACCTCCTGGTCCTCCACTACCTGTGACGCGGAGTCATTCACTGGGTCCACGAGTCAGTGGGGGCCAGGCATTTTGGTGTCACCAGGACCGGGGTGCAGACACAACGTTCAGATATTTGTTCATTGGTGCGACTTCTGCCTAGTTGTTGATTCCATGCCTCATTACAAAAATCTTGCAATTTCCCCACTGAGGGACTAATAAAGGTATTCTTACTTCTTACTTACAGCAGTACCAAGTGTGTGTGTGTCAATGGGTGGGTGGGTGTCAGTGGACCCAGGGTATAAACACAATCCCACTTGGTACCTCCTCATGGCCATGGACTACTTCACAAAGTGGCCTGAGGCATAACATTTAAGATTTTGATTTAATATTTCACATTTCAGATTTATATATAGTATATTGAACATTTAGAAGATTTAGCTAGTTTTATAATTCATCATTTAGTTTTATATTTAACATTAGACATAAAACATTAAATATGAAATATAGTTACAAATATTGCTGTAAATGTGTTAAAAAAAACAACAACTTACAAATCCGAGGCTACTTGTGTTTGTGTTCATGTGAAGTTAAATGTGGCAAAATGTTATTTTTATGCTGTGCAAATTTTATATAGCCCCATAGATGCACACTTTTTGAACTGAACTACCTAAAATAAATGTACTTTTCTACTATATTGTAATTCAGTGATGTAGTATAGGACAGTATGGGCTTAATTTATTGTTTTCTGTATTCAAGACCATTTTCTTACCACAAGTCCCTGTACATGTCCCTCTGTATCAAACCACTGTCAATCTTTTTAGGTATTTGTGTCAATGTGCTGCTCCACAAGGAGGCCGTGTGTCCTGTATCCATGAGAACCACACAGACTGTGGTCCAGGTGAGTCATCACTCATCACCAGCATAGCTAACATTACAACTAAAAGAAATGGAGGATCTGAAGAAAGGCTTCATTATTAGTTACTAAGCTAGACAATATTATGAAAGACAAAAAGTGGGCCTACAAAGCAAAGGAATAGCAAGGATAAGTAATGTGTCGACCCTGCTGACTGAATGACAACATTTTACTCCTTGAACCTGATCATTCTTAATGTTCACACACAATATTATTTTAAAACTAAAGCATTTGCTCATAAATACTTAAGTAATTAGTAATAAGCCTTGCCACCACCAGAGCTAGAGCTGCAGCGTCAGTGTCACGTGGTCAGGGGGCGTTAATTGGCTGCAGTAACTAACAAACTAAATACTGCTACACTGTTACTAAACAATACCAGACATTTCCTGTACTTGTGATTACTTTAACATGTTATGAGCCACTCTATCACAACCAGATATGTCTTTAGATTTTAAACCCAATGTGAGTGCATTGTTTGTATCATGAGAAGTTTTCCATGGATCAGAGTGTCCCAGTTTGCTCTAATTATCAGGTTCTCCTTCACAGTAAACTGAACTTTGTCAGTAGCTGTCGGCCATAGAATACTGCCTCCTCTCTGGGCCATGTAATTGGAACCATTTGTGGATCAGGTGGAATTCTGGGATTTTGGCCTCACCTCAAGATCTCAAAGCATGTTATTTTCTCTCAGTTGTTCCCCCAGTCAGAACTACTGTTACATCAGCCTTCCTCTCCCTCTCACTGCTTGTCTTTTCCATTTGCTCTAAGTCCTTCAGAGGGAGAGGTCAGCACTTAGCGCTGCAGAAAGTATCAAATTGAAGTAAATGTGGAATAATCCTTAAAAACAGATGGATTCATAATCAAAGAAGAAGTTTAAAATGTAAGTTCCATCCTCTGTCTATGTACTAACGCTGAGGTAGTGTGTGTGTCTGTTTTTTATTGTGCTATGGGCTGTGTGCTATGTGTCCGCAGAAAAGTTTGGATGATGATTATTATGTACTAAAGTATAGAGTTTTAATGTTTTCAAAGCCTTTGAAGGCTTTCCAGTAGACAATAATAATGTTACATGTAAACTATGTTGTATTGGCTACATAATAATTAGGCCTATATTTTAGCTAAGTGTTAGAAACATAGACTTTAAACTAGAATGATATTATTTTAGAATAGGCAAATTTAAAAATTTAACTAGATCATGATCTAATAACTATAGATCAAGATTTGGGTTTAATGTTTTATTCTTTTAAAAACGTCTTTCCATTTTCAGCTCTGCAGTCTAACTTGATGTAGTGTCTGAACAACCTATATTTCCCAACTTATGTGTAATATGGACAAGACTGAAAAGACTTTTTTCTCTTTACTGTCAGTACAAAGGTGACTGTATATGGTGTGTGTATGTCATAAGGCACATGGCACTTACGAGGGACATAAATTGCGTGCTCATATACTGCAGCTACTGTGGTGTGAACAAGCAGCAGACTGGACTACAAGCAGGACTCTATGTGTGGACATGCCAGGGGTTATTGAGTTGTTCAGCTCTGTACAGCCAACTGTATCACACACCTTCATGCAGTTTATTTCTTTATGATTATTTCTCTTGCTGATCTGTAACTTGTAGGGGTGCAGCTGCCAATCGAAACACCATGGAAGATCAATGGCTTCATCCGCTTATCGTCACCATCATATTATCCGTCGCTGTAAAAGCCCAAGTTAACCCGGGTAGGTCTTTCTTTATCAGTAATTCTATAATATTGCTTTTGTTTAAGTGGTCTGCAGCCATTGCAGAGTATGTGTTGCATGTTTTAATTAGAAAGCCAGTCTAATTTCTTTCTTTTCAGCTCTTCTCTCTCTGGGTTGCCAGTGCAAACCATCTGCGTCTTTGCATACAATGGTTTGCATAAAAATTTGTCATAGGTTTCATTGCCAGCTATCCTTCCTGACACAACCCTCTTCATTTATATGGGCTTGGGACCAGCACAAAGGGTACAGTGGCATGTGACCCTCTCTGGTTGAATTTTTAATTGGAAAGCCAGTCATGTTGCTTTTTTGAGCCTGGTTTTATAAAGGCTGTGCTTGTGTAGATTGTATAGAGTCAGTATTTACATGAACAGTACCCAGAGGTCACTAGAATAAAAACAAATTCAATACATTTAGCCATTACAAAGCAAAAGACAGACAACAGTTAGCCATTTATCTTTGTATATCACCAAATTTTAATATCTATCAATAAACCAGTCACCAAATGTGTCATATACAATCAAGTTACCATAGGTTTAAAAAATATATTTTAAAATATTTCCCTCTTAACACTTGATATGATATAAAAGGTAAAGGAGTTTTTCCGTGGGTGGGCTTTGAGTATGTGTGTGTGTGCATGTGGTTTACCCTTGGCCAGGCAGTAAATATACAAAGAACAGACAAACCTTTCACAAGCTGAAGGTATTTAGGGGGAAAAGTTAGAAAATTTGTAGGCGTAGTTGCAGGTATGACACGTGCTTTCTCCTTCCATCAGAGAGGCACACTTTTACCATTTTTTTACTGCACAGAGATGGTTTTTGTGGGATTACAGTGGTGTGAAGGTGCATAAAACAAAGACTTCCCATAATTACAATGTGCAGACAGTGTGACTGGCAGATGCTGCGAACTATTATATGGTAATTTAAAAATGATGCTACTTTTATTTTGATGTTTTTTTATGCGGAAAAACAGATACTTGTATTTCAACTCCTCACTTGTGTTTGGTTAACTAATTTTAAAAGCAATGTAATATGACAGGCAGCTTCTATGAGACCACTCCCATCTGGTTCTGCTATGACTGGCACCTACACAGTGATGCCACTGTTTAACTGTAGAGGCCTCACAAGGCTGCAGGAAGAGGCATGAGGCTGGAGAGGGGAGTGCACTGAACCTAACTACCTAACACCTAAATGTTTGAAATTCACTGGTTTAGAGATTTAAAATATGTTGTTTTATTGATTTTTTTTTTTTTTTAGAAGTGTGTCGTTATCCTCTTGGTATGACCGGTGGACAGATTCAGGATGAAGACATCTCTGCTTCCAGTCACTGGTCTGAGTCAACTGCAGCGAGATTTGGAAGGCATGTCTGCTCATAGATTAAATGGCCAATAATGACACAAATAATTTAGTGATTATTCTAATTTTGTACATATTTAAATTTACTTTACCACAAGATCAAGACCAACAGGTTAATGTTTGGATCCTTCTGGAATATATAAACAACCTATATTTCATTAAAATATTCAATAATACTGTTAATTGAGTCAAGACCAAGACCAAGACCATGACTGGGCATGATCAAGAATTGTAATGAAACCAACTTAGTCTTAATTTTAAACCCTGAGTCTTGCTGTCCTATGTTGAGATCAAGACATGAAAAGGTAAAACCTAGATGCACAGACCTCCTCTAAAGAATTGGCCCTATCTACAATAATAAAGATATAGTGCGCAGTGTTGGACTTGAACCAGGAACCTTTTAGTTCAGGGGTAAATGCTCAAATCCACTGACCCACAAGGCTTTTATAACTCACAACTCCATTTTGACCCCTTGGGGCAGGGTTGCAATTGGAAATGGTGTTCCTAAATATTTCATTACAATCCAGTTATAACTTTCTGAGTCATCTTGCGAATGACAAAAAGCAAACAAGCCAACTAATGTCAGCAAAAACAAAACCTTCCTGGCAGAGGTATTGATTTGTAGACAAGCCCAAGGTTGGTTTTGATTGGTTTTGAGTACTACAACACTATTAAATTGTGACTCATCATTTCTTAAAATTACAGAAAAATCATAGACTACACATGAGTTGTATTCAAAATAAATTTTAGTACTATTCCTTTGTTTTGTGCTTTTATTTTCTTCCTAAAAAAAACAAACATTTCATCTCCCCCTGCCTTTTTTTGATTATCTTACAGACTTGACTTTGACAACGGTGATGGGGATGGGGCTTGGTGCCCTGACATTATGTCCGAGCCTGATGGCTTGAAAGACTACCTCCAGGTGGACCTCCGCTCCCTTCACTTTATCACTTTGGTGGGCACCCAAGGACGCCACGCTGACGGGATGGGAAATGAGTTTGCCCAGAGATACAGAATCAACTATAGCCGTGATGGGACCAAGTGGGTGGGCTGGATTGACAGGAAGGGAAGACAAGTGAGTGCGTATATCACCGTTTTACACCACTGCCGTTTTGTGTTCAAAGCCACACCACCATGTTAACATCTGTCAGTGGTTGAATTTTAGCCCTGACTCTTTTCCTTTGGTTTAATCCTGAACTCTTGTCTTCTGTTGCCAGGTCATTGAGGGGAACAAGAATGCTTATGATGTGGTGCTCAAGGATCTGGAGCCTCCCATTATTGCTCGTTTTGTCCGTTTTATGCCTGTTACCGACCACTCCATGATTGTGTGCATGAGGGTGGAGCTATATGGATGTGAATGGCTGGGTCAGTGTTAGTTTCTATCAGGGAGTTTAGCACTACTGTGGCCTTTCCTCTATTGTATAAAGACACATAGTTGTATGTGAATTAGGGGTTGAGGAGTAGTTAAAAATGCATATATCTTTAATTTTAAATTTAAAAAAAATAAAGAAAAAGTAAACAAGTAAACAGGTGCAGGTGCATCTAAAAAAAGAAGAAGTGAAATTATTTTGGTAGTTAAACATGCACACAGAGTGAAATATTTCAAGCATTTATTTTAATTGTGATGATTGTGATGATTATCTAATCCAGCCACAGTGGGTGACAAGCAAATGATAATTATGTAATATTCTAATGTTAGAAGATACTACATATATTGTTTACTTTACCTTTAAGGCATATATCATCAGGGTTAAAATAAATAAATGCTTGAAATATTTCATAGCACTTAATGTGCACTGTGCACTTAATTTATATAATATATTTATTTCACTTTGAACTGAACAAAAGAAAAATGACTTTTCCAAAGTACCTGTAGTTATGCACATTGTCTAAATATAATTGTCTTTGTCAATATTAGATGGTTTGATATCATACAGCCTCCCAGATGGACACCAGATGTTTTACAGAGGGATGGATGTCTATTTTAATGACTCTGTGTACGATGGAGCATCAGCAGAAAGGTCTGTCAGTGCCTAAATAATGAAATGATAAAAAAAAAAAAAAAATTCTGAAAATGAATAAATTTGGACTCACACTCCTACTTTTTGTTGCAGGCTGACAAAGGGCCTTGGTCAGCTCACAGATGGGACATGGGGCTTGGATGATTTTCTTCACAGTCATATATATGGCATGTGGCCAGGGTATGACTATGTGGGCTGGAATAACAAGAGCTTCCCCAAAGGTTACATTGAGATGACCTTTGACTTTGACCACATTCGAAACTTTACCTCAATCAAGGTAACATTCAGACCAAGCATGCATTTAAAATGTGTTTAAATGTAAATGTAAAATGTAAATTATAGTGTAAAAATATAGTAGGTGAAGGAGAAGGATCGGGGATACAAAATTATATTCTTTGTTATCTTTTACTAGAATAATTTTTACAGCATCACAAAACATCTTTGGTCAGGAAATAGGAAAAGCCAGAGGACCAGTTGAATACTGACTCGTACATATTTGTCTTTCTCCTTTTTTCTACAGGTCCACTGTAATAACATGTTCTCTCGAGGGGTACGTATGTTCAGACAGGCGACATGTTACTTCCGGTCTGGGTCTGAGTGGGAGGCCCACCCAGTATCCTTCAAACCCTCTGTGGACCAGGTCAGCCAACAGGCACGGTTTGTCACTGTGCCCCTCGGGGACCGTACGGCCAGTGCCATCAAATGTCGCTTCCACTTCAGTGACCTGTGGATGCTGTTTAGTGAAGTGGCCTTCCAATCAGGTTGGACATAATAAACATCGATTTAAACAAAAAGCCATAACATATTTTTGACTTCACCTTTTATCTTTGCTTTCTTTCAATTACAGGATCTGCCGTATACAATACATCCATGTCTCCTCGCAAACCAGGACATCCTACAAACATACCAGGTTACTTAGGGTTGTCCTGACCCTTCAATTTTCTATCAATCATAAATATAATTTATATAACAAACATACAGGTGCATTTGAGTAAAGTATAATATGCATGTGCCTGTGTATTGCTTTTCCAATTTGTATTCTTGTGATCTATTTCTTGGTTACTGCATCTTAAAGTTACTGCCTTTTAAAATCTTGCGTTGGCTTTTGTGATTGAACAGTGCCCCCTTCTGACTGTCTGTAAAATTATGCCTCTTTAAAAATGCATGGCTTCTGCTTGTGACTAAAAACATGCATATTTAAAATATATTGCTGAATGATTGATGTATTTTATTTTCCATCTTTTATAGGGGATGATCCTACTCATAAAGTGGATGACAGCAACACACGAATCTTGATTGGTTGTTTGGTGGCTATCATTGCTATTCTGATGACTATCATTGTCATTATTCTTTGGCGTCAGGTCTGGCAAAAGATGCTCGAAAAGGTTGAAATTGTTATTCAAACTTTTTTTACCTATCTATGCTATGTTACTTCAATTCAGTCATGTATTTAAAAAACATACTCATTCTAAATTTTCCTTTCTTTTTAGGCGTCACGCCGAATGCTTGACGATGAACTCACTGCTCGTCTTGCTTTCCAAACTCAAAATTTTTCATTTCACCACTCGTCTTTATCCAGCGAAGGTGGCTCAACTTCCAACTCTACCTATGAGAGGATCTTTCCTCTTTGCTCTGACTACCAGGAGCCTTCCCGTTTTATCAGAAAACTCACAGAATTAGCAGATTCTACTGAAAGCCTTGATGGTGAGAGGATAGCTGCCCATTTAAAAATAGTATAGTAACCACTGTTGCACTGGGTGATTGTTTATACGTATCTGTTAATTCAGGAGCCAGCTCTTGTGGTAAAGCCCTTGCAGCTGGTGGTCCAGACCCACCCCACTACGCAGAGGCTGACATCATCAGTCTCCAGGAGTCCTCAGACAAGTCTTCCATCACAGCTGTCAATCTGTTTACTGCCACTGACTCATCTATGAGAGAGTTCCCCAGACACAAGCTCACATTCAAAGAGAAGCTTGGAGAGGGCCAATTTGGAGAAGTACATTTGGCACTTGAATTTTAGAAATATTATCTTAATTAGCTAAAGGGTAATTAGTTCAATACACTTTACTCTTAGCCTTCATTTAGTTGATGTGCTTTCATTTACAGAGAAATGAAAAGTTATGTGCAAAGCAGTAAAAGCTTGAATGTTTAAGTACTGGTGTGTGATAGCACTTAAGTATATTGAATCAAGCTAAACAAAAGGTTTGTAGAGGTACCAAGTGGATAATGGAGTAACAAGGGTTTTTAAACACAGGTGCACTTGTGTGAAGCTGCGGGCATGCAGGATTTTCTGGATAAGGACTTGTCCATAGAGGGAAACACTGAATCACCTTTGCTTGTTGCTGTTAAAACCCTGCGAGAAGATGCCAATAAAAATGCAAGGTAAGCATTTGCTTTTTTTATTGGAATTTAAAAGCAAACTTAAAACTTTACTGCTTCTACTTGTTGGTTTATTTACTAAGTGTTAAATTACAAATCTTCCTGTTATGCAACAGGAATGATTTTTTGAAAGAAATACGTATCATGTCACGTCTGAGAGACCCCAACATTGTCCGCCTGCTGGCTGTTTGTGTGGACACTGACCCTCTTTGCATGATCACTGAGTACATGGAAAATGGTGACCTCAACCAGTTTCTCCACAAGCTGTCTCTTAAAGATGATGAAAAGCCAGAACAAGAGGAAGAGGGGAAGACAAGAGTCAGGTAATTACATCTTTCTTATGATTAAAAAGTGTATGTGTGTATTAAAGGATATAATAATAATGAGCCTTTTATATTCTCTGCTAGTTATAATAAACTGATAGGCATGGCAGTACAGATAGCATCTGGGATGAAGTACTTGTCTTCACTAAACTTTGTTCACCGTGACTTGGCCACCCGCAACTGCCTGGTTGGTAAAAACTATACCATAAAAATAGCTGATTTTGGCATGAGCCGCAATCTGTATCGTGGAGACTACTACAGGATCCAGGGGAGAGCAGTCCTGCCCATCCGCTGGATGTCCTGGGAGAGCATCCTGCTGGTCCGTGACTCACACTGAAAACATGCACTCAGTTGTTTTGTATGTTCATATTTTATTGAAAGTTGTCATACAAGAGAACGCTTTTCATAACAATTAACAAACGGAAGTCAAATTATTACATCTGTACAAAAACATTATTTATAATTTTTGATTGTCTATACTAGACCTATACTAGACAGAAATGGCATTGTTCAGGTTTGCCTTTTTAAATGATTATGATTTACTTTTATCTTTAGGGTAAGTTTACAATGGCCAGTGATGTGTGGGCATTTGGAGTGACTCTTTGGGAGATTTTGACTTTGTGTAAGGAGCAGCCTTACTCGCAGCTCTCTGATGAGCAAGTAATTGAAAATACTGGCGAGTTTTTCAGAGACCAGGGCAAACAGGTCAGCATTTTATTGGTTTGTAGTTGTAGTCAGTACTTGTGATGTGACTGTAAAGTGACTATTTTAACTCTATCACCAGGTATACCTCCCAAGGCCTGAGTGTTGTCCCGACTCGGTCTACAATGACCTCATGTCGAGCTGCTGGAGGAGGAACGCCAAACAGAGGCCCAGTTTTCAGGAGATACACCTTCAGCTGATGGACAACCTGGCATAGCAGGGCAAACATGTTATTTCTGTGGGTGTCTTTGTGAATATATTGTATCATAATGTAAGAATGTATTCACACACTAATATGTATTTATTTTCATTAGGTTTCAGTTTATTTATAGTTTGCACAGCCAGTTTTGAAGCTGATTTATTAATATGATGTGTTTCCTACAAAAATATATCTAAGGCTATTTATGGTGAGTGATATTACGTAACACATGGAAAATGTTTTACATTGCAAGGTCCATTCAAAGAGTTTTTGTCCCTGTAAAGTCCGTGTAAATAAAATTGTAAATAAAGAAACTGTCCATTTTGTCTGTTGTTCAAAATCAAATTACTCCATCTATGTCCATCTATTTCCTCTCTTTATGAGTGCTTGTAGTTTGCAGGCTGGTTGGAGGTTGGGTTTGTCTGTAGTCTGTAGTTTGTCTGTAGTTGGAGCGGATTGGCCAGCTTTTCTGTGACGTGTGTTTTACGCACAGTCACGCCACGCCTGCTCATACAGAGCCAGCGTCTGAGCTGTCGGACGATGGGGCAGTTACTAAAGAAAAAAAATGATTAACAGACATCATTCGTCGGTTTAATTTCTCTTCGAGGTTGTTGTAAAGCCGTGTACAGGATGAAGCGACTTGTCATCATCACCGGCGCAAACAGGCAAGTCATTTATTTAGCATTTCTGGAGTCCAGACTAACTCAACCCTTCGCAAACATTGATTGGTTAACGTTAGTGCACTGATAGAGTGGCATTTCCTGGGGGTTTTGTTGAGACCTCTTCCTCTTAATTCCTTAAGTTCGCTCATGTTGATCATTATTTCTATTGCACGTTAATTACACCAGTCTGCACTATCTATGCTAGTAGTCACGTGCAGTTTTACTTATTTTTTTTGCATCAATCTTGGGTGACCAGACGTCTCTATTTAACTGGGACAGTCTCAGTTTTAGGCTCCTTGTCCCATGTCCCAGCACGTATCTGTAAAAACACCAGTATGCACTGGTTTTCAACAAACCACGTTGTAGTTGTCTCCATTTTAACCAACAGAAAAGCATAGGAAACTAAAAGCACATTTATCAAAAAACCTTTGTCACTAAAATCATTTACAGTGTCATTATTTTTTATGAATAAATGGCCATTAAAATTCAAAACTTGCGTCATAGCATCATGTACTTTAATGACATGAACTTCCTTGTATGGACTTCGGAAGCTTTTTTGTTGCTTGGTGAGCTCAAATGCACTGTGATTATGAGAAAAAACAATGTGTCCCAGTTTTTGGGTCTAAAAATCTGGTTACCCTATCAATGACATGCCTAAGTTGTATTTAACGTTACCTCCCTACCTACTGAATTAAATACAGTCAGCTCAAAGCACGCAAAAACTCCTGCCACAATGTATGTCAGCTTAAAACATGGCATGCTAAGACAACTAGACTAAATTACCAGATAAGTTTAATCCAAATGGTATTAAATAAATGAAGAATATGTAGTCTGTTCAAAGCCTGCAAAATTTTTTATGTGATCCATGTTTTTGCCTCCCATTCTAACCCTTGCTCGCTACTGTACTGTCTGTTTTTCCCTCAGTGGCATTGGTCTGGCCCTGTGTGAAAGGCTGCTCACAGAGGACAGTGGGTTGCGGCTCTGTCTGGCCTGCAGAAACACGCAGCGGGCTGAAGCAGCTCGCTCTGCCCTCCTGACCTCTCACCCTGGCGCACATGTGGACCTGCTGCATCTGGATGTGGGCTGTGTGAAGTCAGTGCTCAGTGCTGCTCAGGAGGTCAAAGCCAGGTAAAAGGCTGCTGAGACATAACTAAAATTATTTAGTTAGATACCTAGTTGCTTTTGTAGTTGCCCATACTGTATTTTCAACAAACTTGCCTTCTACAGGTACAGCAGGGTTGACTTTTTGTATCTAAATGCTGGAATTATGCCCAATCCACAAGTGGATTTGAAAGCATTTTTTAAAGGTCTATTTTCCAGGTATGGTGATGTTTTTCTGTGGCAACAATCTTTTACAAATTACTTGCATTTTTAACACACTCATCTTTTTATAGGAATGTCATCCATATGTTTGCAACAGCTGAGGGTCTCCTAACCCAGCAGGACTGTGTTAACTCTGACGGACTGCAGGAAGTTTTTGCCACCAACCTTTTTGGTCATTTTCTCTTGGTAAATCAAACGTTACACATGCCCTTATGTGCCATATACTACATACGTGTATGTATCAAATTTTTGTGTTTCGTTTTGTTGTAGATCAGGGAGCTGGAACCACTCCTTTGCCAGGCTGATCACACATCTCGTGTCATTTGGACATCTTCGAGTAATGCTCGCCGCTCTGCCTTCAGCCTAGAAGACATCCAGCACAGACTGGGGAAGGAGCCCTATAGCTCCTCCAAGTATGCTTCTGACCTGCTCAGTTTGGCTTTTAACACGCATAAGAATAGCCAGGTTTGCTTTTATCACATTTATACATTCACTTTATACATTAATTGTGCATTTTATGTGTTATTTATTTATTGTTAAATTATTTTTTACAGGGGCTTTATTCTTCTGTCGTTTGCCCAGGTATGGTAATGACTAATCTGACCTATGGTATCCTGCCCCCCTTCTTCTGGACTCTAATCATGCCAATTATGTGGTTGGTATGTTGTTTTTCTGTTGTCTGTTTCTTTTTGTCCATGTAAATGATCTAATATTCTTTTAAAATCTTTGTTTGTGCTCAACAGATAAGGCTCTGCACTAATACATTCACTTTAACACCGTACAATGGGGCTGAAGCACTGGTATGTCAAAATTAGCTTTGAAGACTAGAAAGAAAGTGTTGCCCTCTCATAATTAATTTGTTACAAAAATAAATATTGTGCTTTTCATAGCACTGGCTGTTTCTTCAGAAGCCTGAATCTTTGGACTCAAGGTTAAAGTATCACAGTTTAACTTCAGGCTTTGGAGTAAACTACACACAGTCTCAGAAAGTAAGTAATGCTTTATCCCCCTAAAGATCATATCATTTAGGAATACTAATATTGTGTTGTTTTTCTTCTTCTCAACTTTAAGATGGACATTGATGACTCTATGTCCGAGGCTCTTTATTTGGAGTTAATTGAACTTGAAAAAGAAGTTAAAAGAAAACTATAACCTATCATCTCTACCTCTTTTTTTCATACCTATTGTGCAACATGTCACAGGAAGTGCCTTCATGGAGATTGGTATGCTGCTTAATATAAAAATACAACTGGATTTTACAATAAGTCAGTAAAGAAATTGTAAATTGTATTTGTTTTGTGTGATAATACCAATATAAACAAGTGTTTCCTGACCTGTGGTTTACTGCCTCTTTTAAAGCTAAGGCTTACCATAACTGTTGACACATGTAAATAATAGTAGTGCAGGGACACTTTTTTTTTATTCTGACCATTATTTTTAACCAGATTAGTTCTATAGTCTATACTGCAGGGGAGTTTTGGTGGTCAGGGAAACACAGCAAGTGGAGTACATGCAAACTCCACACAGTAATACCCTGCCCAGGATTCGAACCCCGGACCAATTTACTGCGACGCACGCGCGCCAACTACTTTGCCACTGTGCAACATCTAAGAATATTTTTTTACTTATTTAGTTCCTCATGGACTAATAATATTAAAGCCAAGTTTAGTTTCCATAAATATAAAATACAATCTTGACAGCCACGGTAAGTAGTTATTACGCCAATGCTTGTGCACGTGTTCTCTGTTGTGCTACCATGCTGTAGCCCTGTTTGTGTTGTGAGTTGATGGAGTCTGGCTGTAGAAACATAAATACGTTTTATATAAAAATAGCGTCAGTTGTAGCTGATGTTTCTCCTAACATGTGGTCAGAGATTACAACACGGACTTTGACAGCTTCACAGAGCACATGATTACATAATGTCAATAAAAACATTGCGCAGCGCGTGCAGAGATTGGTGCGCCACGCGGTGTCCCGGATGATGCTCGCACCGGAAGAGAAGGGGCAGCTCTCCCAGCCATCTTGTGGCAGCATCCCGCGAGTTGTTCGCATCAAGCCTCGTAGAATCGGAGGTGAATCCCGCTGAAGGGGCGCCATCATGCCCGGACACCTGCAAGAAGGCTTCGGGTGCGTCGTGACCAACCGGTTCGACCAGCTATTGGATGACGAGACCGACCCGTACGAGATCCTGAAGGCGGCTGAAAACAAGAAGAAGGAGGCGGCCGCTGCTGGTTCAACCAAAACCGCGGCTCAAGCCGCTAAGCAGCCGAAGAAGGAGTCTCAGAAAGACAGAAAAAACCCGCTGCTGGACAAAAAGGACGAGTCCCAGCCACCTGTCCCCCTAAAGAAAGAAGGTACGAGCGGCTCTGGTTAGTCGCAAACATAGGTGCACATTTGTTTTTGTCATGTGCAGGTTCTGCTAGCTCTGTTAGCGTTTACTGGCGGCGAGGAAAGCCAAACATTACGTGAGGTCAGTATAGACCCAGTCCTGTAGTCCAATCTAGAGGACAGAAATGATCTATTCATCTATCAGGATAACCAGTCAAGGTTTAGCTCTCCCATCAGTGTAAAGAGAAATGTTACTCCTGCCTCTGACACAGTAGTGTTTACCCTGTGCTGAAAGGTTGCATGTTTTGCAAAACAAATGCTCTCGTATATTTACTTATTGGGAGATAATTTCAAACAGACAGGCTATTGTTATTGCCTTTAATGAAAATTTAAAAGTAAAACGTACCAGGGACCATAAAACAACCAACTTATGTTTTAGCTTTGACTGCTTTAAAGGCTTCCAGACATGGAGTCTCTGAAGCAGCCTGTTGACATACCTGAGTGGGCTTTTGTGCTTGGCAGGTATCAGACGGGTCGGCAGGAGACAAGATCAGCAGGGCCAGCCTGGTTCTCAGCACCAGGGTGTACAGGGTGAGGGGCGGCCTGGAGACAAGAGGCCTGACCGGAGACCTCCTCGAGAGCGGCGTTTTGAGAAACCAACCGAGGACAAGCCTGAGGGAGGTGGCGAGTTCTCTACGGACAAGTGAGTTTTAGTGAAAAATAATTATGAACACATTTGGACATGCTGCATGAGGCTGTCAATTGTGATTACAACCTCAGTGGGAGTGTAGTTTTTTAACGATACAATTTCAACCCATAGAGTGGTTGCACAAAGCAATTTGAACAAACTCAGAGTTGTGTTGTGTGTTTTGAGTTTATTAAACCTCCAAAATCCAACCCAAATTACTTTATACTTAATTTTTTCCATTATGATGGGTAAGATAATGGTCGTCTCTCAATCAAGGTCTTAATGCTTATATTAATAATTAATACATGAAACAGTATGGATAAAAGTATTATAAGTGTTGGTATTTATAGTGTAATAAAATGCATCCTCTGTAGCAAGAATGAAATCTATAACTAAAGGTCAAGTTGGAATATGTTGGATTAATAAAGACTAGCTCCCCACTGCAACCAGTGACTCTGAAATAGACGTCCATCTCATGCTGGTGATGCACCATTTTCAATAACTGTATTTCCTTCCAGGCCTTCAGGGGACAGGCCCCCGAGAGGGCGTGGTGGCGGCAGGGGTGGGCGCGGTGGTAGAGGACGGGGAATGGGTCGTGGAGATGGCTTTGATTCACGTGGGAAGCGAGATTTTGACAGACACAGCGGCAATGACAAATCGTGAGTCAACCTCTAAAAGTTAAAATGTTTGGGGAATTCTTATTTATGTATGTCCCTTCCTGGCGTGTTTTTATTATTACTAGTTAATAATAGTACAGTAGTAATAATAAAAATTGCGTCATAATACAATGCGTGAGATTAAATAAGTTTATTATGCTAATGAATTATGTTTTTTCTAAAAAGCTCTAGCAACCAGAAGGGTGAAGAAAAACGTGGTGGCAGTGGCTCTAATAACTGGGGTTCTGTAAAGGATGAGATCAGGTGAGATACGACTTGTGCTACATAATAAACACTACTTCTTCAACCTTTGAGGAAATACTGTTTTAAGTTTCTTTTGGTCAGACAGGAGTGTTGTAGTCTTCGTCAGAAGCGTCACGTGACATGTCTTGTAGGCTGCTTATGTAGTTTTGTAGTAGTGTAGGCAAAACTACAGCGAACTTCTGACGAAGGCTACAGGAACTAGATGAAACTAGTAAACAGGGCTGAACATTATTGAAAAAAAAAAATCTAATTGCGATTTTTCTGACAGATACTGTGGTTGCAATTAGACTTGCAATATATTTTTTAAATCAGTGTACAGTTCACAGAATAATTTAAGCATATGATGAAGCATTTACACTTTAGAGAAAATTATTATAATATTCACTGCTAAATTAATATAAGGAATCACATGCCTTTCAGAACATGTCTGTAGAGCCCTAAACTACAGCTGCTGCACAATTTATACAGATTAAAACCTTGTGAAGATGGAATATTTTGTTCTCTGCAGTGAACATTAAATCACAAATAATTGCACCCTTTGCTATTTGCTAATTGCGTCAATTAAAATTGCAATTTCAATCCGATTTTGATTAATTGTGCAGCCCTACTAGTAAAGCAGGTAAACAAACACTCCCGTCTGACCCAAAGAAAGTTAAAACACTAACATAACAAAGACTGTATGAATTTTTACAAAAGCTTTGAGAAAATATTTTGTTTCAAATTAGATTTTTATTATAACTTTATTTTTGTAAATAGATTTATTTATTTCATTTTCTTTCAGTACTTTTGACAAAATGGCTTATTCTCTTTTCAGTGAGGCTGAGCAGACTGCTGCCCCAGAGACGACCCCTGAGGGAGAGGAGAGTGCTCCCGCTGGCTCTGAAAACAAGTGAGTTCTCAAGTTCCTCTTACGTTTATGACGAATCAGTCAAAATTGTCTTTGCATCCTTCAGACATGTTGGAGTAGTTTGTTGAGAAAGTCTTACCTTGAAAGCCAGTTATTTATATATTTATATACAGGCTTTTTCTTTTCACTTTTATAATTTATCCACACAAGGCAAACTCGGACACAAGGCCCTGTTGTGAAATGCATACATGTATTGCATACTTTCATCACAAATGTTTGGTGTAAATGGGATAAACATTGTCTGACTTGCTGGCCACAGGATTAGAGACCATGCATGGAGGTAAGAGGATTGCTAGTTTGAATTTCAAGTGTCTATTTTGCTTTAACTTGCTTTCCAGAGAGAATGAAGTTGAAGAAGTGAAAAATGAAGGCCCCAAAGAGATGACGCTGGATGAATGGAAAGCCATGCAGGACAAGGAGCGCACCAAGGTGGAGTTCAACATCCGCAAGCCCAACGAGGGAGCAGACAGTCAGTGGAAGAAAGGATATGTGCTGCACAAGTCCAAGAGTGAAGATGTAAGTCATTTTTTACTTTATCGTTCATACCAATATCAAGTTGTTTAACATGCTCTGGTATTTGTATTTATTATTTTAGGTAAATATTATTTTCAGTTGTTTTGAGTTTAATTTTCAAAGAATAATTGAATGTTTTACAAAATGGTAGTTGTAACAATACATGTAACTAGCATGTAATAAAACGATATCTGATAACAGTCTGAACTGGTGACAACAGGCCAATCTGGAGAGATTGCCATATGCATTATAATGCATTTCTGTTTGCTGCAGCTCTATTCTCAAACACAGACACGGACAGTTTTTTTTCCCCACCCATGACTTTTATTGGTTAGTCTGCTTCATGCTCTTACTGAGAGACAGACAGATTTAACCAATCACAGTCAAGTGTGAGCGGGGCTCTGCAGCGCACCTTCGTTCTGGCCTGGGTCCTGGTTGAGCCATGGCAGAGTTACGACTGTCCACTTAGGTTTCAACTTGTGCTGCCTTTTAACATGATGTTTTAAAAAGAAAAGCACTTACAGTCAGGTCCAAAAATATTTGGACACTGACACAAGTTTTGTTATTTTAGTTTTTTAACAAAACATATTTAAAATACAGTGATATAATTAATATGGGCTTAAAGTGCAGACTGTTTGTTGTAATTTGAGAGGATTCACATCAAATTCGGAGGAAGGAATTAGGAATTACACCTCTTATTTAGCCTCCTCTTTTTTTAAGGGACCAAAAGTAATTGAACAATTGCTTAAAAGACCATTTCATGAGCATGGGCTATTTCTCTTATTAATCCATCATAAACTGAGCAGGTAAAAGGCCTTGAATTGATCCCAAGTGTTACATTTTTATTTGAAAGTTGTTGCTGTGAATGCACTTCATGCAGTCTCTTAATGGAAGTGAACCAGACCCTCCTAAGGCTGAACAAAAAACCTTCACTTAATCCACCAGAGTGAAGAACACCTGATTATCTATTAGTGTCCAAGTCCACCATAACAAGAAGACTTCATGAGAGAAAATACATAGGGTTCACCACAAGGTGCATTCATCAGCCTCAACAATAGAAAGGCTGCATTAGACTTGGCAAAAAAAACACCTAAAGAAGCCAGCCCAGGTCTGAAACAGCATTCTTTGGACTAATGGGACTCAGATCAAACTGTACCAGAATGATGGGCAGAGAAAAGTCTGGAGAAGGCTTGGAATGGCTCATGATCCATAGCACTCCACATCTTCTGTAAAACATGGTGCAGCAGTGTGATGGATATGTGTACATAACTTTCAATGGCACTGGGTCACTGGTGTTTACTGATGATGTGACAGAAGACAGAAGCAGTCAGATGAATTCTGAAGTGTATAGGAATATACTTTCTGCTCAGATTCAGCCAAAAACCACACAGTTGATAGGGCAGTGCTTCACAGCACAGATGGACAATGACCTAAAACACACTACAAAAGCAACCAAGGATTTTTTAAAAGCAAGAAGTGGAATATCCTGCAATGGCCGAGTCAGTCACCAGACCTCATCCCAGTTGAGCTGCATTTCACTTGTAAGACAAAACTTGAGGCAGAAAGATCCACAGACAAGCAATAACTGAAGACAGCCACAGTAAAGGTCTTGCAGAGCACCACAAAGGAGGAAACCCAGCGTTTAGTGACATCCATGGGTTCCAGACATGGGTTCCAGTCATCGACTACAAAGGATTCAACAAACTTTTAAAAATGAAAATTGTATTTATAGTAGGGCTGCACGATATGGAGAAAACATGCGATATTCGATAACTATGTTGAAAATTGCGATAATGATATTATTGCGATATTTAAAAATAGAACCTACTTTTCAAACATAGAGAGTTAAATTCACTACATCTGTATTTACAAATCAAAACAGCGACAAAATCAAAACCTAACACAGATTAAACCAGGAATAAAACAAGGCTAAGCTGTGACTAAATTAATTAAATTACCACTAAAACTTAACTTTTTCATTTAGTCACAACACATGTTCTTTTAAGGCTCTGGTGGAAAATGATTCTTCAGTGTAAATCTCTGTCAGATGGAAGACCATAGTGTTATTGCGATATATTTAGATTCTTGCAATACGGGTATTGTGTTTGCTGATATTGCAGTAACGATAATTTTGCGATATACTGTGCAGCACTAATTTATAGTCATGTTAATTTGTCCAATTACTTTTGGTCCCTTGAAAAAGAGGTGGCTACACATTAAAGAGCTGTAATTCCTAAACCCTTCCTCTGGTTTGGATGTAAATACTGAACTTTAAGCCCATATTAATTGTATAATTGTATGTTGAATATGTTTTAGTGAACAGCTGAACTAACAAAACTTGTCCAAATATTTACTACATGTTACTGAGAGCATCATAGTGTGTTCTGCTCGATTTTAATGACAACAGGTTTCTCGCTGCTCATGCACTCATTGTGAAAGTTATACAGCGGTCTTTTCTCTCATAACGACTCTCAGACATGTTGCTAACTGGCACACAAACTCATCTGTCAATTAAACTCTACAAAAGCATATCAGACACAATCTAAACCAGAACTAAAGAAGTGTGAAAACGTAACATCTCTAACTTCACATCTATTTAGTTAAGCTTACAGTGAATTTAACAGTGAATTGAATTTCCAATGAACCTTTACAATTTAATGTTCACTGAATAATAAAGAAAAATGATAAACAGTTTGTTTGCATAGTTCAAAACTCAAATAATTTGTTTGTTATAGAAATGATATTACATTTCACATGATTTAATACTATTTATGATGATATTAATTCTAGTTTTAAATTATCAGTATCCTGCAAAGTAGTATTTATAGATTTATTTTACTCACAGAAGAAGCAGATCGCAGTAGATATCTTTATAAGACAAGAGGTTACAAAGTAAACATTATAAAATCAAAACCATGATCTTGGTTTAAGAAAATTGGGATATGAAATTTTTGCCATATCTTTGCTCACTGTAAATGACACTAACATGTTTTCAGAGGCCGGTAGGAGCGTTGATTGACCCTTCAGAGACAGAAGTGGAGGCTAACACTCTTTACCAAAAGGTACTGTTCTTTTGTATTATTTTAGCAAATTGTGAAAAGACTGTAAAAATTATCTTGGCTTGAGCTGTGAAGTGTTTCAGCGCAAATAAACTATAGTTTATGCTACCCATCTCCATTTAAAATGAGCTCTGTATTTTTTTTTTGGTTCATGTCATTCTCTTAGATAGTTAAGCTAATTTAAATCTTTCTCACTATACAGGGCACCCCTGATGAATCCAGTGACCACCATTTCCGCAAACCAGCTAATGACATCACATCTCAGCTTGAAATCAACTTCGGAGACCTGGGCCGTCCTGGACGCGGGCGTGGGGGCGCTCGCGGAGGCAGGGGAGGTCGTGGTGGGGGAGGCAACAGAACAGCACGTGGGGGAGGACGCTCTGAAAAGGTAACAATAAAAAGCTGTACTCATAGCTTTAACAACATAGTTTAGTTTTAGTCTGAATAGGCTGGAAAACCACTGGCTTGAAAACCCAATTGTAGCTGGTTAGGTCCAGTGATAACACAGGATATGTGCATAGAGTGGCCTCATGGCATTGATGGTAGAGGCAACTGTGAATGCACTGAAGCTTATACTATAGTTGCTTTAAAAGCCTAGGTTTTCTATTAATACACTGTTGTATTTTGTCTGATGAATAATTCAATTTTTTCTTTTCTTTGGTAGGCCAGCGGAGTGTCAGTCCCCAACGTTGATGACCCCGAGGCTTTCCCAGCATTAGCCTAACGGGCCCTGTTCGCACCACCTGCCCACCCATCAGCCCCTCCGGGCCCCTCCTCTACGAGGCTTGCATGCTTACCACATCCCCCAATATATGAGAAAACAATGAAAAAAATGTAAAGACAAACATCCCATACTCCCTACATCACCAGAGGACTAAGATTTTACATGTTTTAAAGGAGAACAAAGACAAAACAGATGGAAAAAGGACCTCTTGTTACACTGAAGTTTTGTATCTAGGAACATGAAAGCAGGGATGTTTTCATCTTTTTTTTTTCTTTTTTGTTCACAAATTATGCATTCTTCATTGATGTTTTATGTGCTGCTTGATTTTATTCATTTTTGCAAATTGGTTGAAGTGCAGCTCTTTCCCTCCAGCTTTTGTGCTCTTCAAGACTTTAGCTTAGTATGACATTTTATACTGGAGTTTTCCCCAGTAATAACACTGATGTGGTAGCACTACACTACATAGAGGACTTTTAATAGTTACTGAAGTATGGCTTAACTTGCCTTTTAAAATGTAATTATGCTCATCTTAAACCTGGCTGCCCATTCCTTTAGAGAGGCAAAAAAGTGAGGATGGGTATCCAGGCAAAGTGGTATTTTCTGCTTGTTGTGCAGTGAAATGTACATGCCTCTTTTCCTTTTTGATAGCTTGCCTTTTTAGGTGGACCAGTGGTTAGTTCTGTATTCCCTGATGTGCTACCTGTGTTTTCAGGGTGTTCCTGGGCCCAATGTATATTTTAGGCTGGTCCTCTTAGGTCAAACAGACTGTAAAATGTGTAACTTCAGGACCACTAAGCAATTATTGTATTTTTTGTTTAAAATATTTGTGTGTGTGAAAGTGTGTGTGCACAAGTGTGAAGCTGAACGTGTGAAAATGACAGCTAGTTACTTAGCATTTAAGTATTTCTGCTCTTATTTTTTGGCACATTTTACACCTGAACAGTTGAAAACATTTTTTGACTGTCTCATTATAGGTGAGATTGACCATTGTATAATAATGCATATCTTGGAGTATCTGTAATATATCTCAGATCTCAAAGAACATGTCCTGATTGTTGGCCCATAATCATGCTTACTGTTCTAATGATTTTTGTCCGAACAGCAGCACAAATGCATAATTTGTCTGAAAGAAATGTCATTGCTGTCATTGTGGAACAATCCACAGCTACAGAATGTAATGTAAGCTAGTGGTGCTTCTGCCACCTGTGTCAGCACTTCTAGTGAGCATCTTATTTTAATGAAGTGGGTATATATTTCACATGGGATGGGTAGCTTGGGAGGAATATACTGTAAAAAGTGAGTTAATTTAAAGCTTTATGCTGTGCTTTGTAAAGACTTGCTGGCAATGCCCTGATACAGATGGCCGGAGCAGTTTTATTTAGGACAGTTTGAGCCACATGATGGTAATTTTTCTGCAAACATCCCTGTTCTAATAAATTGCTTTAGAAGTGTTACGTGTACTCTGCCAGTCACTGTTAGATAAAAAGCAATATTTTAATGTCTTTAAATGTATAGAATGTTAAATGTATTTTATCGCAGTATACTTTTCGCTTCATCTTAAGTGTCATCCAAACACAGATGCTAGTTTACTGATGGGTCTAAAGAAATCTAACCTGCGCACTGCGTAAACAGTTTTTGACAGTTATTGCACACCATGGGTTAAGCTACAGCTGTTACAGATGTGTACTTGTTTGACTTCGGTATTCAATGATGCTGCTGCGCATGCGCAAACAACTAGTCTTCCGTCGAGTGCGTAAAGAAACATGGCAGAGCGCAGGCACCGAGAGGACTTAAACCAGTCAAAGTTGCACGAAGGAGCATCAGTTAAAGCCGAAAAAGCGGCTTCCCATGACCCGGGACTTTTACCAAAGCTGCTTTCCGCGGGGTTTTACGGAGTCAGCTCGTTTCTTATTGTAGTCGTGAACAAAAGCGTCCTCACTAACTACAGGTAAGCTAAGTTCAAAGTGCACTTCATCACTTTTAGTCTAGTATTTAGTATTAATACTGTAAAATACGAGTTTCATATGTATATATATACCACACATTTTTTGTCTGCAGTTTTCCATCATCAGCATGTGTGGGGATCGGACAGGTAAGTTCACTCAAGTTCACTGATAATCAACACTCATATTCATTCACTAGGGTCAGAAATTCTCCTAACACTCTTGAAAGCAGCTGCTTATCTGCTTTATACTATCTGTTTGGTTAAATATAAGAAAGGTGGCAACTGTTTCCCTTTATAATAAACTGTGATTCACTTTGTTGTTATTAGAAATCCCACATCACTTTGTTCATGTGTAATGCCTACAGTATGTTCACACTGATCCTGTGTCACTTTACAGATGCTTGCTACAATAATAGTTTTGAGGCTTGGAAATATGCTTGGTATTATCACATTTCCAGATATAAATTTAAATACACTAAGAAAGGTAAGTTTAATTACTGGCGATGTAATTACCACTTTGTCCTTGTATTAAAATCTAATTTGTACATTTGCTTATTGTTTCAGATGTTTCCGTTGCCTCTACTTTATGCAGGGAATCAAATAACAGGGCTATTTGGAACACAGAAGCTCAAGTTAGAGTTTGATAAAATATTATTGGTACTGTTTTATAAATGAAACATTCCTAAAAACTCACCTTTTTCTTTTCTCAGTTTACCCATGTTCACAGTCCTGAGGAGGTTCAGTATTTTACTAACAATGGTGTTTGAAGGCCTGTTGCTTAAGTAAGTCAGGCTTTATGCTTATTTCTTTCCATTAAGTACATTTTCAGTCGCTTCATTGCATTTTTTGCATTTGTCTTCACAGAAAATCATTTTCTACTTCAATAAAAATGACAGTGTTTACTATGATCTTTGGTGCCTTTGTTGCTGCCAGGTGAGTTACAAAATCTAAACAAAAACCTTTTACACATACATGGCATCTTTTTTGTTCATTTGCAGCTCTGATTTAGCCTTTGACCTTGAGGGATATATTTTTGTAATGCTGAACAATGTTCTGACAGCAGCCAGTGGAGCATACACTAAGCAAAAACTTGAGTCTAAGGTGAGCAGAGCTGGTGCTACAAAATATTTACATAATCACTCGTTCTCTCATTTTGAATATGTTTTTACAGGAACTTGGTAAATATGGACTTCTCTACTACAATGCTTTAATTATGATTTTTCCCACTGTGGCATACTCCTACTATGTGGGCGATTTGCAAACGGTCAGGGCAAGGTTTTTAAATATGTTGTCAATGTTTGACTACTATTCAGATTTTTCATTGTCTTGTGTGTTTGCATACAGGGCCTGGAATATGGTGGATGGTCAGATGTGAAGTTTGTTCTGCAATTTGTGCTCTCCTGTGTCATGGGGTAAAAGCTGTTTCTAATGTTGATTTTACACTGATATATATTTTCTTTTTACTATATGTTTGGTTGTCACATCTAGCTTTATTTTGATGTACTCTATCATGCTGTGCACACAGTGCAACTCAGCCCTCACCACCAGCATAGTAGGTTGCATTAAGGTAAGCCATTTATTTAAAGGATTTACTATTTTTCTAATAATAAGTAGGCTTGTTTATACAGCGATACACTTCCTGTTTAATTTCTGCAGAATATCTTGGTGACATACATTGGGATGGTCTTTGGAGGAGACTATATTTTTTCCTGGACTAACTTCTTTGGTCTAAATATCAGGTAAATCTGCAATTACCATTTCACTGAATAATCACTTGCCCTATAATGAAAATACTTTGGCAAATGTGAATATGTGTCTCCCACAGTATTGCTGGCAGCCTGGTGTATTCATATCTCACTTTCACACAAGAGAAAGTAAGTACAGTTATGAGCGGTGGTTTAAATTTATTTGTTAGGGTCTATCCTAATGAAACTATTGGATTTCACAGAAAAGGAGCGACTAAAGAGTGGAGGCCTGTTTGCAGTGGCCTTAACAGGAAGTCTATGTGAATGCTAAAACCTTAAGCATTTGCAGTCTTTTTTTTATTAAAATGTTTAATCTTTCCTTTGAGTTTTAGCAATATACTAACTCTATCAAAGGCCATACCAATTTCTTTTAGGGTTAGTTAGTTATTACTTATTAGGGCTACACTATATATTGAAATGTTACCATTATCGCAAGATCAGCAAGAGCAGTGTTCGTAATTCAAGAAACAATGTGTGTCATTAATAATGTTATGGTCCTCCTTACAGAAATTTACACTCAATCAAACTCAAAATCATTGTTCTAAACTGATATTGTCTTGATTTCTCAATGTAGCCCTGGTTTAGCCTTGTTTTTGGCCTGGTTTAGTCTGACTAGTAAATACAGAGATTTGAATTTCTGCTTAGTTTAAAAGGAAATCTCTGAAATATCTGCAGTTGTATTACCTTGCTATTCAACAGAGTTATTAAGTATTGCATATTTTTCGAATACTGTGCAGCAATGTTGTTTAACTAACTGTAGGCCAGTGACCAATAATTGCTGTTGTATAATTTACAAATTAAAAAGTACCATTTATTAATGTATTTATTAAATAGCCAATGTAATTCCATTCATGGTTATTCTTTGAATACACGTACATTTTATTTGTCATTTACAGAAAAATAAACATTTTTAAAGCAAAGACTACGTGAAGATTTCTTGAGACAAACTAATCATGATTGTGAATGTTTGGGATACAAAACCAAAACACATTAAGCTGCTACCATACCAAAAAAAAATAAATAATACATCTGTCTAACATGTCCAAATGATATTTAACTGTGAAAGACACTCTCTGCGAAACCATTTACTGAAGACAGACTGTTTTTTAGCAAAAACTCTTCAGCCAAAGTTAAGCTTTACACAAATAACAAAGCTGTTTGTGTGTACTCTAAATAAAAGGTCACATAATCAGTGGGATCTTACAGGCGAAAGTGCTGCCAATGGAAAGGTACGTGGAATGACATCCATCTCAGCAAAAGATGGCATACAAAAGTGACCAGACAATACAGACATGAGCATACAGTTATAAAAATGTACCAACTGCTCAAGGTAAGAAATCTATACAATGTTTACATAAAAAACACAGACATTCTGTCTAGTAAAAACAAACTGTTGAGCAAAGCACTGACTATGAAAATCCAAAAATACAGCAATCTTCAACATTATGAGTTATAATACAGGACATCACTGATGTCAGCCTTTACACAAACAAACCTGCTGGTTCATTAATGGGATCAGCTATTGTACAGTTCATAACAGGTCGAGTGAAGTTAAAAGTGTTATTCTGCTGGGTTTCACTAGCACCCCTTATGAAGAACAAACCATCAAAGTGCAACAGATAGCTGGCGATGGCCTACTCTTTGCCCTACTTTTTGATAAGTTAAGTACATAATCAAGTTCATAATCAGCATATCCCGTTTTTTCAAATGGGTAAATGGCTCGGGCAGCAAAAATCATCAAATATTTTCCTTTATGTTAAAAAATATAAATATCTCTTGAGTATAAAAATATTGGAGTTTTTTTAAAGAGTACAAATAGAAGACAGGTTTTTGCCAGTGTCCAAAAATGGGGAAAAGAGAAGATGGAAGAAGTTTTGCAGAATGTGGCAGAGCTGGGGTACTTTGGGATGAGCTTCTCAGGCAGCCAGTACATGAAGAGGTCAGAAGGCCTGGTCAAAAGTGTGACCGTTGACCTTCACATCTGTCTCTAGGTCTCATTGCTCTTAGGTCAAACTTGGTTTTAATGTGTCCTTGAAAAAGAGCAATGCAGCTAACTTACCCATACTAATGTCTTTTAAGTTCAGTTCTCCTGGGTATTTGATGGCTCCATTTCATTATGAGCCAAAGACTCTGCTTCGGTCCTACATCTTTTGGCTGGTTTTTCGTGCTCCACAGCTGAATCTTTGTGCTCCCCTGGAGGCTCTAGAGACCCATTTCTGTCATGAATGGGTGCGCTGGTCTGGCTGCAACCATTGGCATTTTCTAAAATGTGAGGATGTACATCCAAAACTGTATGAGAAGGACCATTGGACTGAAGTGGTTCAGGTTTGACTTGATTTGCAGCAGGTAAATGGGCACCATCTATCAAGTGACTTGAATTGTGGTTTGAAACACCTGTCATTGTAAGAGAAGAAATTTAGATTTGTGAAATACAAAGTTTTCTCATGTGTAACCATGTGTTTGAGTTACCATTCTGACTGCTACCATCCTCTTTCTCTGAATGGCTAGTGCTGCTGCTAGATGTGGCAGGTGGAGGTGACGCTGCTCTGCTGGACGTAGCACTCTCTGTTTCATCCAACAATCTGTCCATGTAATCTCTAAAGATACAGCAACACCACCTTTTAACTCAACCCATGTGGTTAATAAAATCATATGGGACAAACGTGTGTATATATATATATATATATATATATATATACATTCATTCATTCATTCATTCATTCATTCATTTATTTATTTATTTATTTATTATGTGTTGTTAGCTTAATCATGTGTAACAAATAGCCAGGTTAGTATTGTGTGTAAGTAAACTTACGTGACACCAGGATGAAGGTTGTATTTCCTTTTTCCGAGTCTGGTTTGCTGTGCAAAGAAATCATAACGCTCAGACTTCTTCCACATGTAATAAAAGGCCACACATTCTCCTACAGACCTAGTTCTCACCTGAAAGATTTAATTCAGCACAAAATTAACAATTATTATAAATGTCTGGAAAAATTGTATACAACTTGTTTGTAAACAAAGATACAGTGAGAACACAGAAATCATAATTTGTTTCAACATCCAGCACCCACACAACAACAGATCAAAGATTTACAAACATCATCCCAGTTACCTTGTTGGCCTGAATTAAATGAAAATCTTTTCCATAAGCTTTCAGTCCCTGTTCAAAATTTCTACATTCCTCCTCCGTCCAAACTGAGAGTTCCTCTGTTCATTGGAAAATGAGGGAAATTACTATACAAGTTTAAGCAGAATGTATAAACATGCAAAGATTATTTCATACCTCTAGCAGCTTTTACATTAAATCTAAGCCTCCTTAAAGCTTCGTCTGTATCAAAGTCACACTTCACCAGTTCATATAAAGCCTGAAGAAAAACAAACATCGGTTTGCAAAAATATCTAATAAAAAATACACAAAAAGTCCTTCAGTGTTGTTCTTACTTGTTCGTTGTCTTTGATATGGGATCCCTCTGGAATTGCATCAACTCCTTTTTCCTCCCCCGTTCGCTTTGACGCCTCAGCTAAAAACTCAACCACTTTGTCTTCAGGCAGACATTCGGGGTTCCACAAAAGTTGGTCATCATTTTCATAAACTACAAAAACAATTTGTTTCACTCACAAAAAGAAGGAATCATATTGCAGCATGATGTTGTTCAAAGGCTTACACTTCACAGACAAGTAGACGGGTAGTCTTACCTTTTTCATTTTCTTTATATTTACATAGCCCAACAGGAGTTTCTGCCTGATACATAGAACCAACCATAATTTCCTGTTTAAAAATCACAAACAGTAGAAAATAAATTAAGGCATCTCCTCAAAAGCAAATGAATACACCATTTTTTCTTTCAATTCAATCTTTATTCAGATGCACAATGTTATTCCTTTTCATTTCTAGTGTTTTGCTTTGTTGCTTCTCCTAATTCTTACAATGTACTTATAGTATATTCTTATATACGGTATGAAAGGACAAGATCACAAACCTTTTTCCAATCTTCAGATGGGACATAGTCCTCATCTTCATCAGATTCCTCTTCAATATCATTATGACCTAAGATATCAGATAAAGTTTGTTAAAAAAAGTTTATTACTTTGAGAGGATTGCATGATATGCATTGAATATCAACCAAATTTACAATACATACTGTCAAAGTACTTCAATTTCTGTGGGCGAATAAGTTCTGCTGTGCCAAGCGATCTAACAGAGCGTGTGCGACCCTCAGAAGTTGTCTGTTCTTCTGCACTTTGTCCCAATGAGCCTTTGATGCCCTCACCCTACAAACAGGCAAAGATACAGCTCATTAAAAACATTGAAGAACAATACATCCACTGCATACTAACACTACAGGATATTTTTATAACATAACTACAGGCATACCTCACTTCGTTTCAGCTCTTCAGTACTCCTGCTGCTTTCATCATTGTCCATGTCGTCTTCTTCATCCTCTTCCTCATCATCTTCCTCTTCCTCAGGCTCTTCGTCCTCTTCTTCATCATCCTCTGCTGGTGAACCACCCCCGTAACCATACATGCTTAATAGCTCATGAATTGGCATCTCTCCCTCCTGTGTAATAAAAAAATGAGTTACAGTAAAGCTGTAAAGGTTTGTAAAACCTTTTATTTAGCACTAGCAGTAAATGTAGACTGTAGATGTCTGCAATAAGCGCTTAGTAGAGAATTCTGACTACTGGACACTATTGTCTCTTGTCAAAACTAATACTTTGGCATCACATTAAAACTAGTGTAATCTATGCTTTTGTTTTTCAGTGAACTTAAATAAGTCCTTGTGGATCATTTGCATGGGTACCTGATGTAACCTTTTCTAATTATCCTGGCTTGAGAGTTTTTGAATCCACATGGAGGAATCAAACCCCTGGAAATGGACCAAAGCTGGGGGAACTACCTACACCACTAACAGGGAGCCTTTATAGTTAAATACAGTATATGATATATTAAATATACAGTTACATTAGGACAGACATCTATAAGAAATATGTCACAAAGTTGTTGTTGTTTTTTTTAAATGTACCCGTGCAAGATCTTCTATTTCATTAGCATTGGCTTCATCTGCTGCCTCTAACATCTCCTCTTCCTCCATGGTTCTCTCATCATCAAAGTCATGCACAAGCATGTCTGCTGACGGGTCAAAATCATGGTCTTCAGAACCTGCTGAACCTCCTACAACAATTATTTTTAACACAAAAATTACAATTTAATCATGATAATTATTAATAATTTTAATATATTACGCACAATGTTTGGTTGGTGGATTAGTAAGTCTACAGAAATAAAATGATAACACTACAAATATATTCTACAACGAGAAAGAAAAGTAACAACAAATATTTCTGGTTGTAAGTATTTTCCCTGGCAACATAGTAGCGATACCCGATACGTCACGAATACAATATGAGAACAAAACAAACACAAAAAAACACATCTTTAACATTAACAATGATCATCCAACTGTGTATATTTATAATAATATAACAAAATGTGTTTTTATATCAATGTGAATAATACTACTTTAAGGGTAAAACTTAAATTAAATTTACCTGGGCTCGAATTGCCAAAGGAGGACTGAAAACAGAAACAGATTACATCAAAACGGGTTGTGTGATGTGCAGAAGTATAAAGATATAAGTGTAAACAGTGGCTTTGTGGAGACAACATGAACCCCTCTTGGGCAAAGAAAAAGCGCGCCTGACCAAATGCCTGAACTAAATGAGAGCAGTAAATACTAGAAACAAAAACTCTTCCCACTTCCTGCAACAAACTCTTGTGCCTCTCGCTGTTAAGATGGATTTTATCGATTTTATTATTTTAATACTTCAGCAGTGGAATGCCAATGTCTTATTTTCAACTGGCTAACTTAAAATGACAAGTTTGAAAGCATTGCTCCTAGTACTAGGCTAGCTCATTCTAGACATGGATCCAATAACAAAACTACACAACTAACGTACATATTTGTAATATCGAGACCCCTTTAATAAGAGGAACGTAATAAACCTTAGGAAAAAAACTGTCGACGCTTTGGAGCTATTTAAGCAACCGTGAGGTAGCATCGTTAATGCCGCAGAAGCATTGGCTAGCGATGCTAGATTAGCCAAACCCGAAGTTTATTAAACAGGGTTGTTTCCAGTTATCTTGTTTTATAGCATTGAAAACAGATCCTTCACGACTAAATTTACTAATAATACAATAAAATAAGCTATTCGGACACTGATACAGAAATATATGGTTTTCTAAATATATTATTCCAATAATTTATTTCACTTTCCTACCTCCGCCATGTTTGCAATCCTGCAGGTTCACGTCAGGGGTCAGCCAAAGACCCGGATGCTCAGCCCCGCCCCCTGCAGCAGCAGCAGTAATCATGGCAAAAAAGCGTATTATTATAAACCTAAGGGTAATTAAAAAGACAAAAAAATTTAATGCGTATAAAAATTCTTGACATATGCTTGTTGTTTAGAGTCCCGATTATGTTTTTTTATTTTTTTTTTTTTTTACGGTACGTGTGAAAGTTTATGCCATCATGCCTTTTTTCCCTATCCCCATGCCCTTTTGATATTTAGAAAGGTGCTAGTAATGAGTATTTGGAGACTGTCTGTAAATACACCCACATGTGCTGATAATCTCTGATTTATCTGTGCTATAGTGACCACAGTCCACTATGTTGCCATGCAGAGAACCATTACCTGAGTTTGTTGTGGAAAGTACATCCAAAGTAATCCTTAAGTAAACACTTGGCTTATCCAGGACAATAAAAACCTTCTATATCTAGCATAGAGCAGTAAGGTTTTAGGGCCATTTAGGAAAACGTGGTCAATGAATGATTCTTCTAATTCCCACACATGGCCCAAATGGCCAAAATAACATCCGTTTTTCAAAGCAAATGACAGTTACCCAAGATAACATGCCACACTTCCTGCAGTTGCTCTATAAAAGAGAAGCCTGGGGCAGATGGATTCAAAGACAGCATTTTACATTTATTTTAACACATAACGACAACATTTTTATTTTACCAATGAGGTCTTCAGTTGTGTTAGGGATTCTGCTGTGCATGTTGTGTGTGACACAGATTGAGAGCCAGAATAATCCAAATACTCTGAGACTGTGTGGTCGAGCCTTTGTGCGAGCTCTGGTTTACACATGTGGAGGATCCAGGTGGAAGAGACTGATGGTAGAAGAGGGGCCCCTTCTAAGAGGTAAGACATTTACTGATGTCTTTGTATTTTTGTTATTTTTACTAAGTTTGGGGAAAAGAATGTTAAAAGTTAAACTATTATTTCTTTACAGATACTAGGGAGGTAGATCCTTTGAGGACAGATGTTATCAAACCACTAAACCGTCAGTGGAGGGACCAACACCAGGCCCTAATGACAGAGTGCTGTGATGTAGGGTGTCAAAAGAGTGACCTATCCTTGCTCTGCTAAAGGTGTACATCCCAAAGAGATCGTCAAGGATCACAAAAATGTATTTGTTTAAAATGTAATTTGATCTTTTTCATGTTAATAAAAATAAAATAAAAATTTTAAAAAGTAACAAAACTTGCCAAAACCATCTTTTTTTCATTTATTTAAAAAATTACTCCACATATACAGCATAAACAATTGCCAAACCAAACAAAAAGCTGTTTTTGAAGGAGTAACTGGCAAAGGTGTCATTAGTGACGTCCCAAAGACTGCGGCTGCTGATTTGCATGCCCTGTCCACTAAGCTGTCCAATGTGAACCACAACGACAATCTTATATCGTGGGATCATTAGCTCCTTCACACGCGCTCTGATCACCTGTGAGAACATTTCATAGCAGACTTTTTGGAGTACGTCTTAATAATAACTGTTCATTTACTTTTAGTTTGTATGTACCAACATTTTCGTATTTTTACTCACCTCACATAATGTTTTAGTCATTTGTCGTGACCACTCGGCTTCATACGTCTCATGCTGGAGATAACAAGTGAGTACATCCTTAAGTATCTCAGTGATAACTGGAACTGAGTGGCGTTTATACGGTCCTGTCATTTAATAAGAAATTTGAATAATGTTGGCTCAATAATGTTTACCAACTGCTTCGTACAGATTTATATAACAAAATGTATTTTAGTTAAGATAAGATGTAAAACACAGCTCACCTAGTTGATAGGTGTTCTCAGTTGGTAGTCGTGTGTTATCATCATGGTGTAGTTGGTCCTCCACATTTGACACAGTACTTACAGAGCTAAGATCAGTTACGAGAAAATGATAAATAAATGTATAAGATGTAAGAGCTACAGTACGTATATATAGCACATCAGTTTGTCCACTAGCCTACTTACTCCTTAGGCCTGCCATCTTTAAGTCTGTGCCCTGCGTCTGAAAGTCTTTTTCCCATCTTCTTCTCTTTCTTCAAGGCTCTGTCTCTGAGCAAGTCCGACATGACAAACTCTTTCAAGCAAAAAATGTGCAAAATATTAAATAACGTTACATTTTTAAAGCAGAAGTTACCGAAAGCACCTTAAATGTTTGTTGTTTTTTTTTTTGTACAGAAATCTTACAAATAAATTACCATTTTTAGTTCATATAAGTTAAGTTAGAGAAGCTAGTAACGTTAAACCACAAGAGTCCACTTCTACACACATAACTTACAGTTAACGTTAACAGCTCGTGTTAGCATTTTAGGCAATCTTTATGAAAGTTTTTTCGCGACCATTTAGTTTATTACCGTAAACTGAATTAATCGCTAACGTTTAAATAAAAAAATATTTACCTTCTTTCTTGTTAATCTAGCAGAAAAAGCCACCCAGGCTGTGTGAGTGTGATGTTGTCATGGTAACTGCCCCTGTAAGTGGGAGGGGCTACGCTTTACGTGCTGCGTGCGTGCATCGTGGATCTCATGAGGGAGGAAGGAACATGAGCTAAAAGCATGGATGTATAATAAGACCAATATATAATACCTCCATGGATAAGAAGGGCAGAAGTTATGAATCTACAGACTCGGATCCTTTTTCGAATAATTGAAACGTGCTAAAATGGCATGCACGCACATAAAAATAAGGTTACTATAGATATTGTGTTATGGAGCAATTGTGAGTTGAGAAGCAACGTTTCATATCTCTTTATTATCAAGGAAAACAGTTATTACAGTATATTTCCTTTTTAAATATATAGCTATACTTCAAATCTTTGGATGGGAAATTTACATGAAGTGATTGCATATTCTGTGTCCAATTCTATAAAGTAAACCAAGTTATAGAAAAAAAAAATGCACCAATCCTCTAAAGTTTAGAGGAGCCACATCTTTACAAGTAAGGCAAATAAAATCATGGGCATGCATATGTGCATAAATAAAAAACTATTTTAATCTTTCAGTTTCTGAAAATATGTACTTTGTCTTTGAGCAGTAAAACAAAATGAGAAATTACACATAACTAATAGTCTTCTGAATTAAAATTAAGCCAAAAACACAAGCTTAAATTACACATCAAATGTTGCCTGTGAAAAGGACCCATGCCACAGTTTTTCTTTTGTGTTTGTATGTCTGTGAGACCAACACAACCAATTCCAAAACATAAAGTGATATTGTTTTTAACCTGTGCCAAACATATAAATAAAGTTTAATTATCAGAGCAATGACCAAACAGAAGTTAAGGTTCAGGTCAAGGTAAACATGTAATTTGTGGGAAAATTGTATTGTGTAGCTTAAAATTGTAATGGTCAAATGCAAATTTCATGCAGCACAGTTTGGGAGTTATTCATCATCATTTTTTGCACAAGAAACCCACATTTTAAACAAAAGATGTACTGAAATGGTTCAATAAAGAGCTGACAACAAAAAACAAAAACAATCACAGACACATCCCAGACACATATGCCCAGAAAAGGGGTTTTATATACACTTTTTACAGTTTGTAAATATTGCTATCAGAAAACAAGATTACGGAACATGGTGGAAAAAGAATAAAATAAATGAAGTATTTGAATAGTATCAATTTTTTAGTTTTTCTATATTGCCTCTTAAACTTTAACATCATCTCATGGTTAGACGTGTCAAAGGCAACTCTTAAATTTGTCAGCTCTTTCTTTTACAATTTTACTCTTAAAGCTCCTTCCCCCAAACTTTATGGCACAATAACAAACATTTTAAGGCCATTTCAGATAAATATAAGAAACAGTCCCAACTTTTAGCACTTCATACTGTCATAATATATTTACAAAACACACACAGTCATCATCATTGCACAAGCCCATAACATTTCACTATGGATAAAATACTGCCTTAGTAAAGGCTGCAGCATCTTCCTAAGTCCTTTCACATTTTAGAAGAGCAGATATTAATCCAGTGCACTGGTCAGGCACCCAGAACTGCTAAAATAAATGGCCAAAGAAATCTGGCTGTAGATGGCAGTGTAAATCAAACATATTTGAAACAGCAAATCATTGCTATTCTACAAATTTCTTGTATTTTCTAATCGTTTCCACCTTGTTTAAGATCATTTCTTATACTCTATAATAATCTATTCACATTGTTTTTACAGTGCAAAAACGACAGGTTAGACTAAACAAACTGAGGAATAAGGCTGGATCACTGCATGAATCCACAAATCCACAAGACCTAAAAATTAGGTGGATGTACTTAGATTTTACTCCAAGTGTTCCAAGTGCACAAAACTATTCATTTTGTATTTACTTGCATAATCTCAGCAGCAGCCAGTCAACTGTTTTCATGTTTGATAAAGTCATGTAATATCTGTGTTTCTGTGTTTACCAGCAAGTTAAACAGCTGCTAAAGACGGTTAAAATGCATCGACATAAATTCATAGTCTTCACAGTCAAGAGCCAGTGATTAGTCCATGATCAGGTCTGCTAATTATCTGCCAAATATTTTCCTAAAAAGACACAAAACAGCCAAAAATAAGGACGACACGAAGAGAAAGGGCATCAACATGTTTCTGACATTTAGACTGACCTGCTGCAAATCTCTTTTTGACCAATGATAGTCTGTATCCAGTCCCAACTAGCTGAATGTCACACCCTGATAGAGTGCTGCCCTCACTGCTGAACAGAACAGACAGCTGAGAGGGCTTACAGGGCCCCTCGGTCATGTGGAAACGTCCCAGGAGAGCCCCTACCCCTGCAAAACAAAATATTAAAAACACAAAATCATAAAAAATTATAAGCCGCCAAGTCATGGAAATGGAATAATTATAATGAAAATATGTTTACCTCCGTTTTCAGATCTATGAGAAAGACTAGGGACCTTCCACTGTATCGTCTGTGGCTCTGGAGTCCTGCATATAAAAACACATTTTTAAATTATTTTTAGTATAATTGTTCTTAGGTTTGTGCAATGTACAAGGAATGATTAAATTTAAATGTTCTCACCATGTGGCAGGAGGGATCATGGTCTGGAGCTTTGCAATGCCTCCATCCACAGGGACCACAAAATGTATGTTGTGCAACGGTGCTGGGGCAGCCATGGCCTCAGTGTTGTACTTGTAGTCTATTCTGAGGTCTGTGTAGCTGGCATCACCTCTCCAGCTCACAGCCAAGTTCAGAGGAGTCGACTGGATGCCCTCACCTGACACCTGGTGAGCACAGAAAAGAGTTACTGTTTTTGTCTTCTTTTACAAATGAGTGGATATGTAGGTACTGTATATATAAAAAGATACCTGGTATTTGATCATATCTACATTGTAGTATGTTGCCTGAGGCTTCTGCTCAGCAATCTTCTTGAGATGGCACATCAAGTTTGGCATATTGACCGAGAACTCCTTGATGTTCGTACTCTGTGTGAAGGATCCACTAAAAAATAAAAAAATAGTTACTATTCTCCTATCTACTGTCAAAATATACTATTATGTGTTAATAGGTGTAATTTTTTCTTACCAGCATAGCAGTTGTGGATTGGGTAGGACTTGCTCCAATCGGTCGTAGTTACTGATATTAAAACTGAGGACAGGTTGAGTTGGGTGACTAGCAAAATGTCTGGTTATACCCGCTGGAAATGACAGAACCATCTCCCCCATGATCTTTACAACACATCTAGCACAGAGAAAAGGCAGATGGTTAACTACTTAAATAAAAAATACAAATAGAACATTGCACTCAACATGATTATGGTATGATTTTCTACTGAAGTATTTGTAGACAGTTGGCCTTACTTGCTGGGGTCAGCGCCTTTGAAGTAGGCATTGATTGTTTCCGTGAAGGCAGCTGCCACTGGCAGAGTGTCCTGTGGTCCCATGGTCAGTGGACTGGGTCCTCTGGAGCACCCTTAAAGAAAGGCAAGTAGATACATTTCAACACATGTATGTGTCTGTCTGTCTGTCTGTCTGTCTAAAAGCACTGTATCTAAACTGTACAGTATGCACATGATGAAATCAAACTCAAGTAGCCATGTGGGATGGGCAGCAAATGTTTTTTTCTAATTAATGCAATCATGGACAGAACTAAAAGTAGTGGGAAGGTAGAAGGTAAGTACTTTCGGGTCATGCACCAGCAGCAACACAGACACATTTTGGCTTAGCTCACCTTCAAAAGCTAAATAGAACCTGCCATGGTCAAACCACACCAGAGGCTGAGAGGCCTCTGAGCAAGAGACATAAGGGGAGAAAATTATGAACGGACAGGATGGAGAGCTGAGGGTGTTTGAATCATGATGATACATAAAACATGTACAAGCTAAGACAACTGCCATGTGAACACAAAGTAAAGAAATATGGTTAATGTGGTAAATAAAGCCCATATGTACCTGTATGTATCCCTAAGGTTGGGGTGGACGCTGCACTGTGTGAGGTAATGGAGGAGATGGAGGAAGAACTTTCTGCCCGGGCCAGAGGGGCAAAAGGAGGGGGGCTGCTTGAAACGGGTGGACTGAATGACCGACTCTGGGAACAACAACACATCCTGGTGTAAGGGATCTTTTTTAAACACCATAATAAATTGTTTGTAATTCACAGCTTCAACCACATACAAGGTCTGAGAAGGGTTTCCCTGGAGGCAGCTTTGGGCGAGAGGACGGCCGAGGAGGAGGAGGTGGTGGGACAGGACTGCCTCGAGACTGAGGTGTGACAGAGCGGACTGGAGATGAGGGGCCTGTGATGGACATACAGTATATCTTAATATAGCTACTGTAAATATTGCTTTTACCTACTACTACGTCTGCTACTGCTTCTACTACTGCTGTGGCTACTGCTACTAACAACCAACTAAAACTACAAACTTGAGTTGTGAGATGTTTGTAGCTTGTGAGCATTTTTTTCCCCACTAAGGTAAAGAGTACTTAAGTAAAAGTAAAAAGATATTGTGAGAAAATGCAATTTTCTTGACAGAATTACACAGAAATGCCAGTACTCACTACTGCCAGAGTGTGGCCCTGGGGAAGACATGATAGATCTGTAGGTGGTGGGAGGAAGAGGAGGTGGTGTTCCCCTGAAGTTAGGGGTCAGCTCTCGAGGCGAGCCAACAATGTCTGGAAAATCATCTCTCAGGTATGACCCCTCAGGAGTCCTTTTTCCACCAGTAACCAAAGGAGAAGTTACTCCTTTGCGATGCCTCCATTCAACTGGAAGTGGGGGTACTGGGCTGGTGGGTGCAGGCGAGGAACTGTACTCTGCAAACTGAAGAACCTCCTCATCCAGGGCCTCCTCATCAAGGCAAACCGGAGGTAAATGACAGGGCGAGTAGTTGGGCGGTAAAGGCGGTGCTGGTGCATCCGGAGGGGGTGGTCCAAGCATGATGGAAGGAGGCGAGTCCAGTGGAGTAAAGGGAGACCCTGGGGAAAATGGTGGGGAAAAAGGTGGGGGCGATGGTGGTGGCTCATTTGGTGGTGGTCCAGGAGAAAGGCAGGGTGTAGACGGGGTGGACAATGGCGTGCCCGGAGCAGGGGAGTCTGGAGGAGGAGGTGGAGCAGGTTCGTCTGGAGGTGGAGGTCTGTCTTCAAGAAAGGTGACCCATCTGGGCGAAACTGTGTCCTCCCTTGTGTGGGGGCTGTCCACTGGGCCAAACACATCATCCAGGTCAGGGGCCGGAGAGCCTCGGTGAGATGCTGGAGACAGGACATTCAGGTAGATAGGTGCAGAACTACGAGCTGCTCTTCCATTTGGTAAATCAGCTGCAAAAAAAAAAGAGAGATTTTAGGACTCTTCTTGAATTATGACTTAAAATGTCTGAATATTTTAGGCAGAGATTATCATACCAACACATTCAGAGGGATATCCATAATGACTTCTAGAAGGAATGTTTTTAGGAGGAAGAGGAGGAGGAGCTGCGGTAAAGAAAAACACCATTTACATTACTGTTTAGCAAAATATACAGTATGTAAACCTTGTATCAAACAAATTTTTCTTACCTCCTGTTGGGAAGCTCCTACTTAAAGATGATTCAGACTGTGGTCTAGATTCTCCCCATGCATCAGCAGGAACCACTGTTGTAAAAAAAGAAACAGTTACTATAATGAAATTAATTAATATGTAAACTGTGAGAGACTGACCATCATATCGGGCGTATTTGATCTCAGGAGGGAGTCCAAAAAAGGTTGGAGCATTCTGTGATAGCCTGTCACTTTAATGAAATAACATTATAATTAATAAATCCTGTTCATAGTTGGTATATGGTGTGTGGGTAAAACTAACATCACATACATTGGTGGCTCAGGAGCAGCAGTGGGTGTGGAGCGTCTGGGTCTCGCAATTTCCTCACCTAAGAGAAAAATCTACATAAATCAATTCCTTCTAGTTATATAGGAACAAGTAATTTTTTAATAAATACTTACAGGACAAGTTTCTTTTTATCTGTCCCTGTAAAAGACATACTTACATAAGTACTGTATACATAGAAGAAATATCATGTGTAATGCTTTTTGAGACGTTAAGGGACAATTTTTATTAAAAGTTATGAGTTATATTGAAACAATTTGAAGAAATTAAAAGTGCTTGAAATGAAAGGTGGAGTACCGAGCTACCATGCAGGTTTTGTATTGCTCAATGCCTTTTATTCTGCTTTCAGTACCTATTAACTCACTGTACTTATCACACATTTTCTACAATAATTGCTTGACAATAACTTAACAATTATAGCCAGTTCTTCTACCTACCTTACAGTGATGCATTTAGAGTAGTTTCTATTTACTTTACCCAATTTTATCAAGAGATTTTAGCCTCCTAAAAATAGTTGGTTTAGGACACTTACCGGGCTACGTCTCTGAGACCAGCAAAAAGGAAGAGAGAACAGACCTGGGTCAGAGAGTGAGTGACAAATCAGTCAAATGGACACCAACTAAAAACTGCACAAGAGCCTCTTTACTTTCATTGCAAAGACTTAAGAATGCAACATTAGCCATAACACAACATTATCAGTTGCACATAAGACAGAGCTACATACTGAAAGTAAGAGGTTAGATCAGCTTGTCAGCTCTGATGTGTGTTATGTTTAGTGAAAATTACATATAATTTTTGCAAGAAGTAAAGCTATAGCTCAACAAAGGAAACCCAAAAAAGTTGGATGTGTTATTTGGAACACATACACCATACTGCATTCATAGAATAGGGTTAAAATCAGGTATAAAACATTTTCAACAAAGGGAGCCCATGCCATGCAATCTTTCCTTATAATAATTCAACATGCTTACCGGACTTCTCTTCTACAAGATGTCAACAGACAAGCAAAAGGAAAAAAACAACAACAACAAAAAAAAAACACAATAAAAAGAGGTATCCATGTGACAACTGTAACAGTTATGGTGTGATCTGAACAGCTACACTGTGTCCTCTGCTGTACTCACCAAAGATGGAGAGAGCGCCAGGCCTCCCACTGAGGCTTTGAGCTCATCCATAGTCGGAGGCACACACTTGGCACTGTCTGATGCGAGTGGCTTGATCTTGATTTTGAACTTTTTCTTGCTGTCCTCGTCGTCCTCTGAATCACTGGAGGAGAAAAAGTGCTTTCCCTTGGAGGCGGGTGAACGGTTAGTCAAGGACAAAGTCTGGCTGAGACGTTAGAGGCTAATTTAGACTGTTGTATGAACCTGCTTTTAATTGCTCATTTTGAGGTGACAGATTAGAAACCAACCAACCAGATAAATCCAGAGATGCAGAATAATGACATTATTTGAACTGTGACATTGCAGTGCTTGTGTTCACTACAAGGCATAAAGAAGTTTACAAAGAAAAATAGATGTTACAAAATTTAAAGGTAGTCAGACAGACAAAATATTTAAGCTACATTTCTATTATTACTATTATACTAGTATAATAAAGAGCAGGGAGCACATTTTGAGTGCTTTTTGTGTATACAGAATTAAGTCTGGTCAAGTATTTGTTGCAGCAATCTTGTTGTAGCCTGTGAAGCTATGATTTGTGAAAGGATCTTATACTAAACATGTAACTTAAGTTGTAGCAGCTTTCTTTACAGTGGTCCTAAATATCTGATACTATCAATTACTGTCATAGCTTGTATTTAGACATACCACTATAAAATTAGTCACCTTTGATCCTGTCACACATATGTCAAATGATTTCAAGCCCAAATGTATACCACAACTAATTAATTAGCAACATTAAAAACAGGGGCTAACTTACAAGCTAAATCACAAAGTCACACCTCTGTAAGATGAAGGTTAAAAGGATATCATCACCATCATCACCAGGTCGAAGGCTAAAACCCTCCTCATCAACATCAGGGGAAGCCTGAATGGAGATAATTTGTTAAATGGATCCAATGAAAACTATACAAACACTCACTAAATCTCCTGCTGAGTCAACAGATTTACAGTTATTTAGGTTCAAATAGTAATTTCAAACCTAGAAGTACATGACACTGGAGCATACCAAGATTGCATCAAGAAAAACAGTGGGTACTTACATATCTATCCCACTCAATTTCCCCATAGAATCCATTGGGAGCACCATTAGCCTTTTTCTATAAAATTAATGAAGTAGAAATAGTATTGTAAAATCCCACTACATGAATAACACAATTAATAACTGACCCTAATTCACAGAAACTGTTAAAACAATGTAATTTGGTCATACACTGCCTTTCTTCCCACTTCCACATCCTTCTTTGTCAGGTGAACTTCTGTAGGAAAGGATTACAACACAAATTTACACTTTTCACTACAACAGAGGCCTAAAATAGTGCTGTCACGTGTAAATAAACTCACGTAGTGTCTCCATCCTTGTCTTTTCTGCGCAGACCCAGGGCTTTCCTGGTGCGTTTTTTCAGTCCTGACAGACAATAAAAATACAAAACAAAGGAGGTTATAGAGCCCAACATACTATGTAGTATCTTTTGATGCACTTGCAGGCATGTCTTCTGTGGATACACTGATACAAACTTAAACATACAGAAATATGTTTGGATATTGAGTAGTGACACACACATCCTGCCATCCACAGAGAGCTTCTTGATGTAACACAGTAGCTTTTTTACATAGTGCCCTTACCTCACTATATGATATAGAAAGCAACCGCTCACAAGCATTGATCAGTGGCCAACTTCATTAGCGTGAGAGACCTACTCAAGTCTGCCAAACTGGATGCCAAGCCCCCTGCAGCAGTGACGCCTGGCAGCATGCAGCACTAGACCCACAAAGCTGAGAGGGATTTATCCAAGTGTTGTAATCTTTAGCTGTGTTTATAATTTAGACTATCAAACTTACCTTGGCAAGCACCAATATTAAAAGCAAATAATTACAGCCAGAAAAGAGGAACTCACAAACAACTGTAAAGTTAACACTGTACACACTGTAGCACAGGGTAAATTATGTAATGTGAAGTTACACTGATCCTGATGGGGCTGATGAGTACTACACTATGTAAATACTATAGTGGACAGTGTGTGAGCTTCTCTCTTGAGCACTGAAGGATGGACCAGAGCCTGTGAGCTGCTCAATGGCAAAGATTATCCCAGAAACATGACCATGCACCAGCTGTATGTGTATCATGGCATTAGTGCTAAAAATGAAAAAATCAATTCTGATATTGCAACATCCTTATTGACTAACACAAAAGGCTTTACATAACAGTACCACTACCAGTAATGTAACGCTATGTCATTAACTTTTTTACAAATTACTAACAATTTTTTGCCATAGCTGTATACACATTGGCCTGTTGGCAGGTGGTGCAATTTTATAATGTTAGTATTATTGTTTATTAAATAAAAATTTGAAGTGCAAAGATGGTAAAACTTAAAATTACCCTTTTTCCTACTTAACTGAACTACACATGACCTTGCTAATGAAACTGATGTCTTGTTCCAATATTATATTTAATATCAAAATTTTTGTTGTTTTGGTCCACTAAAACGTGCATGGAAGACATTAAGTAATTGTTACCACATCAAAAAAAAACAACAACAAAAAACTCCTACACTTAAATGTAACCATTTACACATAAAACATAAAATGTCAAATACAGACACTGGTTAGATTCAACCAGGGATAAATGGCTGCATTTCTACCTCCCTGAGCACTCAAAGCACTTTACATCAAGCAACCATTCACCCATTCAAACTCACAAGCACTCACACATTCATTCACCAGTATTGCAGACACTGGGGGCATGGTGGGTGAAGTGTTTTGCCTTCTCTCCTGAGCCACTGTCACCCAGGATGTGTCTTTCTACAGGAATCATACTCCAAATAAAATCAATTAATCAGATGTTCACACACACCAGCCATCTAACAATGCGGACATAGCATTAGGCTATAATAAACATATGACATGTGTAGAGCTCATGAATTTCTTTGGGCTCTTGAGCCAAGCACAAGCAGCCCAACTGCAGACCTCTAGCTAATTATAGCAGCCACTTCCATTACCTTAATGGATGTTCTAGGTACAGCAGTCATATAGGGTCTGATTTATGCTTCTGTACCAAATTAGTTGCTTTCACTAAATACTTTTGCATGGTTTATGTTTATATGTAATTAGGTGTGCTATGATACAGTGAGTTTACTTTATCCTGGTGGCATTAGGCATAAAAGTAATATGTGTAGTATTCCTTATCTAAAGTTGTAGTACAGGAATATAGTTCACATATCAGCAAGCACACCGTGCACACTAATCTGTGACTTTGTGCTCACACGTGTTGTTACATCAGTCAGGCAAAAAGCTGTCTAGCTCCAGAGGTCTACATAGCACAACGGATCACATCACTTGCTAGCTCTAATAGCCCGGCAGCACAGACAGAGGAGGGCAGGAAGAGGACACAGCAAATAACATGTAATATAATGAGCTGGAGAGATTACAGATTTACCTTGCATCATGATTGCAGATTTTCATCCTACGTTGTCCCAAGCCTGGTTTGCAAGCAGCCAAGAGTGCAGAAATCCAGCCAGTCAGAAGGTGCCGCGATAGGACATAGCTAATTCTGCGTGATGCTGATTCCTTCCACCCCCAAGGACTCGACTCCCAATTATCCACACAGAGGAGATGGGGAGGGGGGTTTAGATCCACCGTCAGCAGCAGAGACGTCCACAATTTCGGGGGAAGGTGTCCTCTGTGCAAAGGCTAGGCCCCAGAAGCCTGAGCATCGACACACGCCATCTCTGAGAGCGGGATGCTGAGGAAAGGAAAGGAAAAAAAAAACAGCGCTTAAGAGAGAGAGAGAGAGAGAGAGAGAGAGATGGGTGAGAGAGGCAGAGAAACACTGTGGGGGGGGGGGGGGGGGGGGGGGGGGGGGTCTGGTGATGTCACATCTGCACTAAACCAATCCCTGTCCCAGCGGTCACATGGCACTGCTCCCTAACGCATCATCAGCTGCTCAGTCCTTCAGCTGCACACCACAGATCAGAGTACACGTGAAGAGCAGAGATTAGAGCCTACTACGGAGTCAACAAGGTCTACGAGGGTTTTAGTGTGAAGGAAAAAGGAGATGTCTATCAACAATCACATTTTTGATAGACAACGTTCAGACAAAGTTTAAATTATTTACTTCGTTTTTATTTGTCTTGCGAAATAAAATACACCCAAGCAAAGTATACATACATACATACATACATACATACATACATACATACATACATACAGGGATGTATATTTCTACTTTAACTAAACTTACCATGTCAAAATAGTATATCAAAATATAGATATATTGTATATCATATACAACATAGTTATTGCATAGTGCATGTTTTTCCACTATCATGCAGCCCAGTTATCTATGTTCTTTTCCTGCCTATATCATCTTTCACCAATCATTTTTGGACAACAATAAAATATTTAATATAATACTGTATCATGTACAGATGTTTTTCCTTGTCTGTTTTCTTCTGCTAAATGCAGTGCTGACATTTACAGACAGACACTGAAAGGCATCTATTCACCAATCACTCTCACATTTCTTCATAATGACAAATTCACCTATGCATGGACTGTATGTCTTTGGACGTTGGAAGGAAACCAGATTGGAGTACAGGAGTACAGATGTTGTGCATGGTGTTTTAATATAGGCCTGTTTGTATTCAGAATATGATATTATGATGATACTAAAATGTTATGAACAATAAATTTAATGTGGGCTATGTTGACTATTCACTGTAGATCAATATAGGCATGTATTTGGTAAAAGTGTTCATCTGTTCCCGCTTTAAAACATCTTTATCAAAGATTTTTAAAAAATAGTTCAATATTTATAGCCTCATAAATTATAATATTGTAATTTATTCCTTAAATATAGCATGTCTAACATGTTTTACTCATGAGCTCATACATGTCCTTTACCCGCAGAAAAAACACGGTTTATCTGGGGTTCGAGTTCACCACCACTGGGATTAGCAAAGGAACTAAGGACAGGGACAGCAACACACCATGGATGTAACCAGGATGACCACCTGTCCTTCTTTTGGTTGAACTGCACAGCCATTTAGTCCTCTGTCCCTCCATCCCACTTGTTCAGATAATGTCTTTTTCATTGGTGCTCAGTGGATCTTGTAAAAAGAGAGACTCAAGTTAAGAATAACAAGGTCAGGTCAGTACCCCTTGTGTAAAATGTAGAATAAATATTTGTGGGTGTCCAATCTTGGTTGAATATGGATGGTGTGCTGCTCTCCGTATTTCAGGACAGGCCTCTCCTGGAGCTGTGATCTGGTGTTGGTGCTGCTGCATTGTTTTGAGAAAATGCAGACTGAGAACTTAATTTTTTTTTTTTTGCTCCACCTGTTTTATTCAAATAAATAAAGACATTATTTTGCAAAATGCGTATTTTGGGGGTGAAAACAGTAGAGCAAATATGTTAAAGGCCCTAAACTGGAGCAACTTGTATCTCAGTAGGTTAGATTTGTATCTCAAAACATTTATTTCCCGAATTGTCCCACCTTGTCCCGCCAAATCATACAACTTTTTGTATTTTTTGAGGTATTTAAAAATGCGAGTCTTTGAAAGCATAGTTTTTTAAGAAGCTTATTGAGTTTATTTTTAAGTTCTATTAGCTCTGAGCTCTGAAAATACATTCCTTTTCCCTTTTTATGTTTTTTGTCTGTTTATATAAGTAAGCAGACAGAGCCAGTGCTGGAATATACACTCTCCTTAAGGTTCTCCTAGATGACAGTAATGACCGCCTTCCATTTACAAGATAGCGCATGGTTCCCATAGATGCATGCAGGATCAGCGATTGCATGCAGCATTTTTGGGCATGGCTATGCTAATATGGTCATATATATATAGTCTCAATTGACTTTGTTGTTCAGTATAATTTAAATGGTGTGTGAAGCAAAATTCATCTGTTTAAGAAAATACATTATTTTGTTCCATTTTCATTTAGCAGGGGGCGCTGGAGAGTCAGTCTAAAAGAGCTGCCTCATTTACATATCATGTTATTATGTCCAGGACATAAATGTACACTTTGGGTCGATCCAGATCCAGCAATGTTTTCAAAAGTTATAGATGTTTTTATGCTTTCCAAAATGGCCGCCTCACAAGATTTTTTAAAATGTTTTTCACAAATTCTGATCCCAGTGTGTCCAGATGAATGTGCCTCAGCAGAGCAGTGGTGGGAGTAGTACTCAAACTCAAAATACTTTTTACTTCTAACAAAAAAAGTAGTGGAGTAAAAAGTACAGATACTTGGTCTAAAATGTAGTGAAGTAAAAGTAAAAGTACCCCTTGTAAAATATACTCAAGTAAAGTACAGATACATGGAAATTGTACTTAAGTAAAGTAACTTAGTACTTTTACTTTGTTAATTTCACCACTGGTTTGGAGCCTGTCAGAGCAACAGCCAAGGACGAGTTTGTGAAAATATCAGGCCTAACATGTATTAGTCCTGTAATGTTTGGGGTACATACTTCATGTCATACTCATGTGTCCTGGTTGTGTACAGAACATCTTTGAAAGCATAGTTTCAAAGATAAAAACTGGAGTTGCAAAAAGCCATAAATGTTCTAAATAAACACACTATACGATACTTCAGTTGTAACCTGCTTGGAGTTTGTTTTAACAATGTGATTCAAAACTCAAAACTACAGTCCCAGATATGTCCAGATGATTCTGCCTCAGTTTGGAGCCGGTCAGATCAAAACCTTTGGACAAGTTTGCAAAAGGATCAGGACTAGATTTTGGCCGTCACAACTTTCACCCAACTTGTCTGACTTCCTGTTGGGTTTAGGGCGATGCTATAATATCATTTTTGGTGAGTCTCAATATGCTCTATATATCTAACAAGTTTTTTTTTTTTTTTATGATGAAAAATATGTGTCTACCTCCCCTCCTACCTTAAGCATTTTGATTTTCCAGGTGTCGCCACGGAACCATTTTTCATTAAATGAGAGAAATTTACGCAAGTTCTTGTACTTCCCAAAATGGCCGCTTTGTTGAAGGCTCACCACAGCCACGACCTACTTTTCATCCGAAGTCTAGTTGATGGCACTTGACCGCGCGTTTTTGCATTTGTGGCTGGAGTTAGCATCTTTGGACCTATTTTGCTATGGTAGAGAAGTTGGAGGAGGCAAAAGCCACTATGAAGACACAAAGTGAACTACAAGAGCAAGTCCTCAAAAACGAGCGCCTCGAGCAGGAGCTAAAGGAGGAGGCGATGCTGGCCAACCACAGAGCCATCCAGCTGAACCATACCAGACAGGCTCTCCACAGCACTTAGGAGGAACTAAAAGAGCAGATCCTGAGCAATAAAAAACTTCAGCACCAACTGAGGAAAGAAGAAGAGGAGACGAAGACCACTGAAGCGCTGAGAGAACAGCAACTGGCCAATGTTAACGCCATGCAGGCTGTTAGGAAGAACAACCTTCCAGACATGGCTAACATTACACAAAAACCCCAGACCACTCACATCAAGGCGACCGACTTTGAAGATGTCAAAAAACAGGCCTTCAAAGTTGTGCATGATGCTCTCGCGAGGGATAAGGAGGAGTTGGCCCAGACGGTGGCCGATCAGAAGAATGACCTCGAAAGGCAGAAGCAGCAGGTGGAGACCTTAATGGCAGCTCTGATGACGGCAGATGAGGAGGTGGCCTGAGTCATAATGGAAAAAGAAGATCTGCAGTGTACTCTACAGAACAGCAAGGTAGCATACAGCAGACAGACTGGAACAGCTGCAGCTCGACCTAAGGAAGAAGAAGTGGTGTAGGCACACCTAAGCCCAACATCACTTACCCCTGCAACTGCCTCCCTCTCTCTAGTCCACTGGGCTTAACTGTTATAATAAACCGTTCTAGCCTCATTTGTCCCACAGTTACACACACAGACTGATAAGAAGAGCCACACATGCACCAAGAAATAGTTACAAAATGTAACTTTAGTTGTTTAAGTGAGATAATCAGTGCAGTATTTAACACAGTTCTTTCTTAGTTTGCAATTATTAATGACCACCCATACACTATATTTCAGTTTAAGGCTATGTGACTTTTGAAAAAAAAAAGGTTGCAGCTATCAATGGATTAATATTTTGTATTTTTGGAAACAATAGGATCTGGAAGGTTGCAGACCCATGACATAGCCTTTCATATGTTGCAGGTAATATGTAAACACAAGAGGTTTATTGATACATTTACTATGTTGGTGTATTGTTTTTATTCCTGAAATACAACTAGGGTGACCACCTTTCCCACTTTTGGTTGTACTGCACAGCCATTTAGTCCTCTGTCCCATTTATTCAGAAAATATCCCACTCTTTCATTGGTGCTCAGTGAATCTTATATAAGGTGAGACTCAAGTTAAGAACAACACGGTGAGGTCAGTATTTCTTTTGTAAAATGTAGAATAGATATTTGTGGGTATCCTGTCTTGATAGGGTGAATATATGATTGGTGTGCTGCTGCCCCTGTGTTTCAGAAAAGGCCTCTCTTGTAAATGTGACCTGATGCTGCTGCTGGATTGTTTTGAGAAAATACAGACTGAGAGCTTCGTTTTTTTTCTGTTCCATCTTTTTTATTCCAATGAATAAAGTCTCAGTCAATGCATTATTTTGCAAAATGTGTGTTTTAGGGATAAAAACAGCACATCAGATGTTTAACAGGCCCTAAACTTGTAGCTCAGTAAGTTGGTAAGTTAGATTTGTATCAAAACAGTGCCACCTACGGCATCAAACCTATTTAGTACACAGAGACGGATTTAGTCATCAGTCGTTCAGTAATCAGTTTTGCCCCAATTGTTGGCAGCCATGGTGAGCCAGTGGCCTATTATCATGAGCCTCCACTAAGCTTTTGCAACACACGTCTTAGCAACTTTAACGCATATTATTAATTAACTAATTAATTGACCTTAGTTTAGTGAGTTTAAAAGGGTTGTGTTAATCCCACGTGGCATTTTAAAAGTAAACGTCAATAAAAAACGAAATTAGGTAGGCCAGTCAAACTTTCACCTTTGTCACCATTGCGAGTCATTTTACAATTAGGCTACAGATGAAGACCAACATAATAAAAATATGTCTGAAAAAAAATTGCATGTGCTTTTTGTAAGTTACAGGCGACCTTTGGGAGTTTGGGATATTAAACAATATGAAAACAAACACAGCAGACCGTGTTGTTACAGTTGCTTAGTTGCGTTTGTTAACAGTTGCAGTATATTGACAGAAGATGGCGCCCCAGTACAGACAAAACAAACCACTTTCATCTATCTCGAGATAGATGCTAGTGAACATTTAGCTTTTACTCATGATCATCGTACGTGCACATCAGTCATCTGCTAAAATGTCTGTTTCTGTATGCAGTGTTATTTTTAGGTTAAGGTGTCCAACGGTGTCAGACACTGGCAACAGTGGTCACTGACAGAGCTGTCAGAAGATGGCAGTGTTTTGCGCCAGTGAATGCACCAATTGTCTCTGGGCAGAAAAGGCTGAAGACTGAGAAAAAAGGAGCAAAGAGGATGATGTAATCCCATAAAATCTGCTACAATGGACACCAGGTAATGGCTGCACAGAGAGGGGATGCAATTATATTTCTGACACACATGCATGTCTATAACTGCCACAAACAGACAATACTGTAAATATTGAATATTCAAGGTAATTAAGGTCTTTGAATTTAGCAACAACCTGTGTTTTTTTTAATGGGGATAAGGGACTAAAAATATACTCTCTAACTGGCTTATTTGTTATGCTGTTTTTTACACTGACTGTGCCTTTATCTTTAATGAATTGGCTTGCACCATTTTTAGACCTTCCTAAGGAGCTGTACTTTCAGATATCCTTGTTGAATAATGTTTGAATATTAGCAAACATTAGAGGCATAATAGAGGACTAAAGTGTTTGTTTGTTTTTTTATGTAAATGAAATAAAATAAAATAACAGATTGCCTGAAGCAGTCAGTCGATACAAGTCTTCAGGTTCTGGGTGCAGTGTTGTTCGCATTAGTCATGAATAGTTATTATTTTTATTTACCACCTGTAGCTACTTGTATTTAAAGCAGAAGCCAATTTAATATAGGACTCTCAGTCATATATGTACCACAAAACATTTTGCACTGACTATATAAAAGCTGAGGCCAAGGATCTGCCTTGTTTGCATATGACCTCAGCCCCAACGCCTAAGGCTAAACAGAAACACCATCCATTATGAGGAGTGGTTAACCAGCTCTCTCCCAAATTACAGTGACTCTGGGTTCCCATTTTACTGATTTAGCGGTTGTGTGGTTCCCCATCTCATGTTACGGACTGTTATAGTGAGACAAACTCACGCAGGCCATCCTCCCCTTGTAAAAACCACTTCGCCATTTTGATTTAACAAGCACCAAACGGGCACAGGGTAGCTTTTTAAGAGAACGTTTACTTATTTTACAAAATGAGTTTTCAAGTTTAATTGCAAGCCCGATCACTCAGCTATGACGACGGATCGCATTGCATTGTTGCTTCAGTAACACAGCCCTGGGCAAAGACTTGACCACATCCTCCGTCATGGCAGGGGGAACATTTTTACCACTGTGACCAAACAACTGTTGTATATGGTTTGTAGGGAGAGGACATTTGCTGAGGTTGTATGTCAGGCTTTTTAAATCAACAGTTTTTTAGTATGAGTGGCAGCTTTAGAGAGGTATTCAGATAACTTGGTGGTTAAAAATTTGACCCTGCTTTTAACCTGCTGGCCCACCTCCTGTCTACATCCAGCCCCATTCCTGAGAAACTCTGGCCCTATCCCAACAACATTTACCTAGCACCAAACTCCTTAAGGAACATCTGTCTGTTTTTAATGGTGATCTCTGACCCGTAAGGCTAAAGATAAGTTAACCTTTAAAACTGTGTCCTGAAGCTGGCAACATGTCCGCTTGTAATACTATTTTATTGCATGTGTAAGGACAGCTGGGTGGAATAAGCAGGCAGTGAAAAAGCAACATGAATTTGGTTTAGGAAGGGAAAGTTACAAGAAAGTGTTCAGAGTCAGATGAAGAATTTGGTCTGAAGCACTATTTCCCCGTCCTGCCAACACCAGTAAAGGGATTTTCCTTCCCACCATCTCCGGCTGGAAAGCTATTTCCGGATTGTGTCGTTCATTTTCTTAGTTTGCAGAGCGCCCAAGAATGAGAGGCCATGGAAAAGTGAGTGTGGCAATGTGGCTTCAGCGGTAAAGACAGACAGAGAGAGAGAGAGTGTGTATGTGTAAGAGGTGGATCGTCAGAAACAAGCCAAAGCAAAGGCCTTTTACAAAAATAGCACAAGCAAGAATCTTTGAGGGCTACATAAATTCAAACATGATGAGTGTAATCAAAAGTAGAGGAGTTTGACATGAGACATAAACTTTCGTCACAAGCATTTTGTGTTTCTCAAAACATCACAATACACTATACCCATGGGTCTCAAACAGTGGTACCGGTACTACTGGTGGTACACAGGCGATTTCTGGGGTTACTTAGGAGTCAGATTCAGATTCAGATTCAGATGACTTTATTTATCCACCAAGGGCAATTCACTTGAGCAGCAATATAAGTCAAATAGACAAACAAAAACAACCACTAAGCACAATACAAATACAGTGGAGCTCAATTTATAAACACTAAATATAAGCCCTAAAATCATTAAAGTGAATAGAAATAAAAACATTAAGAGATTATAAAGAGTTTAAAAGATGTATAGCCGTTGGGATAAATGAGTATTTAGATTTAGAGTATTGGTTTGTTTTACAGTAGGGTAAAACATAGGCAAAAAACAAAATTCACATTTCAGAACATGCCCTGATGAAGCAAGAATCGTACTGGCTTTCTGGATGATCTTGATCTGGATGGTCTTTTGCAGTTCTGGTTTAGCCCTGGTTATAACCTGGTTTAGTTCTGATTTAGTCCCTGTTTTGTCATTAATGCTTTTGTACTTTTGTGCATTAATGATGGTACTTTGAATGCCAAAGTAGTTCCTGGTATGAGAAGTTTGAGAATCACTGCACTATACAGTACAGCAGTTAACAACCTGACAATGGATGGTGGTGACCCATTTAACTTTTGACATTTATTTTATCTGTTTAGGCTAACCCACTGTGACAAGCATAATTGCCAAATAAAGGTGCTCATATGAGCTTAAGAGGCCTTCGACCTTAAAGCCCAATGCTCTATCCGTGTTAGATGACCAAACAGGATCAAATCCATTCACTAAGTTCATCTTTGTCTTGACCCCAGGGGGTTTTACAGGAACAATAGGCCAAAAGGAACAAGGCACATTTGATCTGCCACATTGCATTACTGTATCTGTGTACGCTCCAGCCTATTGCAATTATCACACCACATTCAGCCATTTAAAACTTCACAATTTTTATGTTATTAGACTGATCTATAAAACCCAGACAGATGTTCCACATGTGCAGCATTGTGGTGGCACATAAAAACAAAGTATAGGCCATTAGAGCATGTGTGATAAGTGCGCCTTCTTTACTAAGTTTCTCCAATTACTGTCAATAAACTCTGGCCGGCGACAATAAAAATACTTTATTATTATTTTTCACAGTTAATTATTCAGCCCAAGTCATTCTCTTTTACTATAATTAAAATGTTGGCATTGTATATCTATGTAAAAAGATTTGGAAGTACTGTATGTTTGTAATAGTCAGGTTTTATTTTCAGTGTAGTGTAAGCTTTTACAGTCCTAATTTAAAAGTTGGGACAGCGTTTTTTCCCTCAGGAAGCCTTGAGATGTGCTGCCATCAAATTAAAAATAAGATATTATTTTTTCATGAAATGATCAAATATCTCAGTTCCAACACCAGATATATTGTTCATGTAAAATTGTATAAGATTTGCAAACCACTACATGCTATTTTTTTATTTGTTTTATACATTGTCCCAACTTTTACAGACTCGGGTTTGTTCTTAATACACATGTTGGAGAATTACATGAAAATATAGTATTATGTAACTTTTAAAAATGTTGCTTTTACTTTTGCTTTTACTTTGCTTTTCTAGCATCCCTTGGTTTTGAGGTTGCTATGAAAAATCCAGCCAGTCAGCAGTTACTTGGTTTAGTCGGCTCAAACCACAGGTGCAAAGTGGAAAATGACAGTGACGATAACATAATCATTATTTTGGGACATTTGCTGAACAAGCTGTTTTCACAAATTTGGAGTCAGGCAGCAAGAGTCCAGTGTAGATTCTTTTCCGACAAGATTTATTCAAATTCTCGTGCTAAACTCAGCTGTGTTTGAATATACTGTATTATGCTTTGCAATATTTACATAAAAAACAAGTCATAATAATCAGAGGTGGAAGAAGTACTTAAAATGCTAATACTACTAGTACTGCTATTACTACCACTTCTACTGGTACTACTACTATTACCACTACTACTACTACTAACTGCTACTACAACTATTACTCATACTAGTGCTACTTCTACTTACACTACTGCTGTTAGTCAGATTTGTTATGTCCAAGAACATTTTGCTCTTGTGTGTCTACAAAGTAAATTATTTTGACTATGGCAATGGAAAAAAGTAAAAAATGTACAAGAAATATCATCTGATCGCTGTACTTTTTAAAGTTTAGCTTCTAGTTGATAAATAATCCTTGATCTTCATAGAGGATGATAATCAGGACATAAAGTTAAGTCGAACAGATGATGATGCTCTTGATGTTCTGGGTCAGATATCCCACCCTTTGGCCTTAAAGTGCCAAGGTAAGGCCTAATGCATGACGCAGAAAATGAGCTAACTGGCTCAGCTCATAGCTCAAGGTTGTCTCACTCGCACAGGTCACTCCTGCCGCTATTGTTTCGTGCCGTGAGTTGTGTAATCCTAGATTCATTTGGACCTATCCTCTTATTGTTATGGCTCCTCACTGGCTGCTTAACACACTCTGAAATAACTTCCTTAAGACCTATGTAAGCAAATGCCACTTAAAGTATTTGTATAGCCGTACATGATAGCGGCGCTTGTGTGTGTTTGAGCGTGGGCGTGGGCAAAAGGTAGAGGGGGGCATTTGCGTGCGGTTTGTTTTGTCAGCAAAATGTCAATCTGTCTTTACAAGGTTATCCCATATGATCTCCCTAAATACATACGGGCTTGCTTGTCCATCTGGTTGGCAGTTGAGCACTCACCCCCGCCCCCACATTTGACACCCACCACCATTAACCACTATAGGCCAGGTCTGGACTTTGGAGGTCTTGGCTTTTACCTCCCACTGAGAGGATATGAAAAGGAACAACAAAGCTTTCCATTCTCTTCTTTACAGTCAGATTTTTGGATCAGTTTAATCCTCAATGGCTGTAACACAAGTACAGCGGTTTGGTTGCTCCCTAACAACTAACTTGACAACGAAACAATGCAGTGTTCCTTTAGAGAAAAGGACACTGCACATCCAAAGAGATTCATGCTCTCTTAAATGCACAAATACAGACACAACTGGGCTGCCATCCAATTTCCCCCAAAAAAGTCTAAAAAAGCCAGCTTCTTCCCCTCTCCAAAGTGCTCTGGGCCCGCTCTTGCTTTTCAAATGAAAGATGTGCCCTGGAACAGCCAGAGCCTCCGGACTGAGCAGAACTAACCTCGCACGGAGATCCACACAGCAGCCCTCTAGACAAGTTTGGCACCCACACCAGCTTGTTGCGTGCTAACTTGCTCCCTACCCCCATTCCTTCTTGCTATCCCGCTCTGCAATTATGTGCTACGCTCCCACCCAAACATGCAAGAATAGGCCTTCTCAGTCAACAGACAAACCAAGTCATTCTGTCCTCAAACCATGACATCATGACCATTTGACTTCAGCGTGAAATTGAAGCTTAATTTAACTCTGTGTCAGTGGCAGAGGAGAGAACTGGTGTGTGTTACACTGGCAGTACTGGTGTGGTGTGAACAACAAGCACTTCCAAGAAACTTTTTATCTAAGAAAAAAAATGACACTTCTTGTCAATTTACATTAGGTAGCTATCAAAGATGCAGTGGATAACAAAATCGATTTATTAGTGCGTAACGCTTTCAATAAAAAGTCCCTAATAAGCATTTTTAGGAAGTACAGTAGCCTTAACATTTTGATGAGATTGGAAAGCACAGACGTGACTGTAATAAAGATTGTTCAGTCAGAATCATAAGAGCTTCCATCTGGTTTGCAGCAACCAGAGATAATTTTAGGATCATATCCACTTTTATACATTCAATCCAGATGCAGAGGGTCACAAGCCAATTTATGGACAGTCCCAAGCCAGGATAAATGGAGAGGATTGTATCAGGAAGGGCATCCGACATAAAGCCTATGTATGCTAAAACAGTATGCAAATCTCTGCACACAAGGAGGCAGGTGATCTGTCTGGCGGCCCAGAAGGGAAATCCTAGGAAAGAAGAAAATCCCCTTTAATTCATTCAAAAACCAGCTTCATACAAAGGCAACGATCAATTGAAAACATATTGATGTTTTTTAGCTAAATTACTTAAATAATGATAATTCATCGAATTTATATAGCGCTTTTTTGGACACTCAAAGACGCTTTACAATTGATCAATTATTCATTCACTCCTCAGTCACACTTGGTGGTGGTGAGCTACTTCTGTAGCCACAGCTGCCCTGGGGCAGACTGACGGAAGCTTGGCTGCCAATCTGCGCCAACGGCCCCTCCGACCACCACCAAACACAGCCACACTAACACATTCACACAGGCAAGGTGGGTGAAGTGTCTTGCCCAGGGACACAACGACAGTATGCGCTTCAGATGGGATTCGAACCGCCTCCGATTGCTGGGCGAATGCTTAACCCACTGCGCCACCATTGCGTACTTGTTGGTGGTTGTGAGAGAACTATTCTCCACTTTATAGCTTTGGATAACAGTGAATTGTCCACAACCAGCAGATTTCCAAATGTAATAACTAAATTTGTGTTTTTTAGAAATGTAGGAAATAAGATCCTGTAACATCCTGAAGTGATATTCTCAGTCACCAGATTAAAAATCTTTGGTGGGATTTAAAGAAGGCAGTTGCAGCACATAAGCCATCAAACATCACTGAACTAGAGGATTTTTTAACATGAAGAATGGGCAAAGATTCCAGTCGAGCGGTGTCAGAAACCTTTTTAGCAATTATCGAAAACCTTTGTTAGAAGTTACGAAAGTTAAAGGATGCTCCACAAAGTACTGAAGCTAAAGGGGTGAACAGAGTTACATTTTTATTAACTTCTGTTGTCAAAATAACTCAGATATGTAACAATAAATACTTTTTGTTATTTTTGTAATTAAGTGCTTACTAACCCTTAATTAACCCTTGACTAATGCTTTATAGTGTGATTTATTCTAAAGTAGTAACTAGAGTTGGTAATTTTAATGTCTTTTTAGATAAAGGGTCAGACATTTCTGATTGCAACTGTATATTATAAGTAAGACTATAACCATAATAATAACTCCCTATGTTAAGCACAAATTAAGCATCAAATATACTAACAGTATTTTAATAAATAAAGTTTATAGATACTGAATTAACACTAATCTTACAATTTTGCACTAGTTTACATGTGCTTATTACACAGGAATTAACTGTTAATAACAATGTTTATATCTCAATTATTTTTAAAGTATGTGTAAATTATAAATTAAGTGCTTACTAACACCTAACTAATGCTTTATAGTGAGTTTTTCTGAAGTGTTTTGATTTTTTGTTATTAAGATTTCATATGGGTCAGATGCTTCTCTCAATTGCATCTCTCAAACTGCTGACAGCTCTTGCAAGAAGCACACCTCATTTTCCAAATCTGCCTTGCAACAGAGTGCTCCTCTCTGTCCTTGCCGCTCTGGGAGGGGATCTTAATACTGAGTGTGCATACATGACAGAACCGAGCCAATGACAGGCACCTCAGCCCAGCCCTGGTAACAAAGACCCCTCGCTCCCACACATGCATAAATAACGACAGAGAGTCTTGGTCCTGGCCAGGGGGAGAACAGGCAGAGAAAGGGACCATTTATGCTGTTCCTCTGCTCTCATGCCTTCCAACTGACCTTTAGTGTGGGTCACTTAGACCAACCAGAGGTCTGCACCAGAATACCCCTTATTCTCTTTCGCCTTGACACTAGTCTGAATCATCTCAACATTGTGCTGCCAAGAGACCTCAAAAAGCAGACTGGCATTACTGTTCCTAAGCTCTAAAACCCTAACCTAGGCTCACAAGCGCTCATCTCCAGAGCATGTGATGGTAGCTGAGGTCAGAGGTGAAGGTCACAATATGGAGGGGGGAATAAATCCTGTAGGATGAACAACAATAGTTGCAATCCCCACAGACAATGATGCCTTTGTGGGCCCTGGGTTGCTTAGTGTGTCCTGGAGCTGTGCCTAATAGAGTTATAGTGCTGATGTGATGGCCGTGGAGCTGAGGAGAGTAGTGTCCTTTTATATAAAGGGGGCAACATTCAAAGAGTTTGAAAGAGCTCTCGGCTTCTCAATTTTGCTTTGCATGAAAGGCGGTGATTGTGTGAACGCGGGAGAGAGAGTTTACCAGCTTAACTTCCCTGAGCTCGCAGCCATAACTGCTCTGCTGCTTCGCACATGATTCTCTCTGTAAAGATTCACAATTTACAAGACACGTCAGGAAAGGTCAGTTCAGGTGGAGCCTTGTCAAACAGATGTAGTTTACATGTTTCATACAGTTTCTTTTTTATTTAAAAAGAGCTATCAAAGGTTTTTTTCCTATATTTTATGTTAACATTTTTATTATTGAGCCTGAAAAAAATAAATTAACCTAGTGGTGGTATTTTTAAAAGTTTCAGTACTTTTGTTATTTATTGCTGTAAACATATCTATTATGCCTTCATACATGATCAGGTTTTACTATTGGCTCAGTCAACGATACCACAGAGTCGTGCTCCTCTGCTAACCCAGACACTCAGCTGCTAAATGTTATGCAGTGGCATGCCACGACTACCTCCGTTGTCACCTCTGTTAGTGAGATTAGTCTGTGGCAGAGTGGAGTGACAGATGATGAGTGGTGTGTGACCACTGGGCGCTACACGAAGCAGGACAGAGCAACTTGACAGCCTTGTGGACAGAGAGTCCCTGTAGAGTGACTTTTGCTGATGTCTGTAGTAAATGTAGCCTCCAATTTAACATTCCCTTCACCAAACATTGGTTTGCTGCTTTTTTCCTCTTTTTGGCTTTTCTTTGACCTCTGAAATGAACAAACTATGTTTCCCAGGGCCCAGCTATTTGAAGCTCATAGTTTTGGTCATCCAAAGAAATCTATTCCAACTCCAGCCGTTCAGACACTGTCCCTACTTACATATCCACAATGGCAGGGTCCTGGGGGCCAGACCATAGCCGCCCTACTCACTGCCCACAGTTGAGTTGCCTCTGGCAAGACTACTGCATGCTTTGTGTGCTGGTTCTGGCTGCTGATCAGGGAAACCCCACAGTCTCTCCATAGTGAATGTTCAAGGGTTTGGACCATTATCAAAATCATTATGCCTCCCTTCAATGGTGGTGAATAGCAGCACACTACAGTACAGAGGACAGTACACACTACAGTACACACTACAGCACACACTACAGTACAGAGGATAGTACACACTACAGTACACACTACAGCACACACTACAGTACAGAGGACAGTACACACTACAGTACACACTACAGCACACACTACAGTACAGAGGATAGTACACACTACAGTACACACTACAGCACACACTACAGTACAGAGGATAGTACACACTACAGTACACACTACAGCACACACTACAGTACAGAGGATAGTACACACTACAGTACACACTACAGCAGTACAGCAGTACACAGTACAGCATACAGTACAGAGTATAATACACACAGCTCAAAGCAAGACCATGACACAGATACTACCATGAAGTGAACTAATCTCTGACATGATTTCACTGTGTTGCGTCGTTAAAGCTTTCTGATGCACACTAAAGAAAACAAACTGATACAGCAACCTAAACAGGAAATATGAAAACAGTCAAGTAACACAGTTCCTTGACATAATTTGATTGTTACATATATTATTTAAAAATTATTTTGTTACACTAACTTACATCTTACTGTGTCCTAACATAAACAATGGCATCACAATAGCAATTTAACTGAACATATTTTTCTTGGACAAGTAGAATTACAGTGTTTCAGAAATCCTTAGAGTTTCTTTTAGGCCAGTCCATTGAGCCATTTTGCCATTTTAGTGAAAATTACATAAATGATTTTAAATGCATGAAACATATATAATTCTGTGTGCTATGTGTTGCATGTGTGTGTGTGTGTGTGTGTGTGTATATATATATATATATATATATATATATATATATATATATGTATGTATGTATGTATGTATATATATATATATATATATATGTATGTATGTATGTATGTATATATATATATATATATATATATATATATATATATATATATATATATATATATATATATATATATATATATATATATATATATAGTAACACGACTCACATTGCAGCTCATTGCTTTTTTCACACTATTGTCACAAACTGAAACTGCAACAATATCTGGTGTATATTGAGTATCCCAGTGTTCCCACAGCGCAGGGGCATATTTCAGTGGTGTCAGGATGAGTCACACCAGCAAGCAAGCAGCTGGCAGGCTTGCACTATCAGCCTATCCCCTTAATCTTACGATTAGCCTTTGCTGATCCCATCAGGGTTGTCTAGATCTGGGGTGCAAAGCCTAAAGGTTTAGCCCACAAGCCAGGCATCCCACAATGAGCATAACATACTCAAAACACAAGGATAGCTCTCCACAAAAATAATTTCTTAAATAACAGAAAAAGTCAACCACACACCTTGATGTACTTTTAAGTGTGCGTGTGTGTGTGTGTGTGTGTGTGTGTGTGGGGGGGGGGGGGGGGGGGTATGACATGTTGCGGCATGTCCCAAGGCTTCATACAGTTTCACACATAGACATATGTAAATAGCATGTCTATCCAGTTTGTATGACATGATGGCAGCATTGATTACAACTTTAAAAGACTATAGAGAGAATGTTTGATGTGAAAAGGGAATGCTGGGGGCAATAACCTCTTTGACTCTGAGTCCTAGGTCAAAAGGGGACCAGTCATAAATGCCTGGACACCACCTGGGTGTATCACCTTCTGTCGCCTGACTGACTCTTTTGTTAAAAGAATAATTTTTGAGCGACAATTATTTCTAGGGCAACAGTCAGAATGCATTTTGCCAGTAAACGTGTTCAACAAGCTAAACAAGTATACAACTCGTACTTTAAAAAAAGACAACCAGTCCTGTTGCTTTGTCAAACAGAAGAGTCTAGTACAGTGATGTCAAACCCAATTTCGAGAGTCGCAGTGGTACAAGTGAATCATAAGGGCAAATAATAATGATAATGAATTGATGAATATTTTTACACATTGTTTTCCACATTTATGTCAACATAAAACACTACTGTGGTATTTTAACAACAGAGGATTTTTTTTTTCTAAATAACCTGAAACCAACTTTAGGTACAGCCAATCATTTGATTATTACCACTCAAATGAACACAGCAGGAAACTTTGCTACAATTAATCTTTGAGCTATTACCTGCCTCATACGCCAAAATTAATAAAATAAATATATTTATGGGCCAGAAAACTTGTCAAAGGCTGAATATAGGTTGGAACAGGCACTGAGCACCTTGAGTACTACATGGTGGTTCTTCTGCTATAAAAGAAATTAGTAATTCAGTCAACTGTCTAAGGGGGTTAAAACCACAAATGGAGGCACTGTAGGAGTCACCGCCAAATGGTTCATAGGTTTAAACTGGCTTTTCCATTCATGCCCTGAAAGGCATTTTTCAGCTGTTTCACTGAAGCTTGAGGAGAGTGAATGAAACGATCTGGATTATACCATTATATTTTAGGGGGCAACTATTATGCGCATTAACTAATTCAAACAAAAATGTGACAATAAAACAAATCAGTTATATTCTTTAAACTCAGCCGTAAGTAATGAATCGTGTAATACACAAAACTTTATGTGTTTTTCGTCTCTGCAGTTCCCTTGTGTAAAATGACCCACCCCCTTGCAGAGAGCCGTTTGGACTTCACCAAGATGATGTGACGAGCAGCCCTTTAAAGTAGCTCCACTTCCGAGATGAAGTAAAGTAGAGCTCCGTTGCGCAGCAAGAGGACAGAAGCTGACAATCGATTTCTCTTAACACAAGTTTGGACAATTAGCCACTTTGGACTTGGGCTTGTTTTATGGAGTCGGAGGAAACGCATGTTCCCCTTTTCCCACATATATGTAGGACGTGGCACTTGTGTCTACACTGAAATTGCCTAAAATAAAAAAATTGTGCATCTTGTACGCACAAAAGCCGCGGCAGCAAGCTGGACTACTTTTTGCAAACAGGAATGGTTTATCCTCCCGAAGGCTTATTTTACATCGAAATGGATCAAGCACCACCAGGTAAGCTAGGGTTAAACTAAGACAGCCATTGTCTGTTGTCTGACATCGTGTAATTCATACATTTCTTATTTCATCCTAATGACATCTATTTGCCGATGTATATAAAAGGGTTGACACAGTGAAACGATGCTCTAAATGCTGTGCAGGTCTCACTAAAGCGTTATAATGGAGCTTGTCCCGGGCGCTGTGCTCCCCCAGTGGCATTGCCCAGGCATGCATAGCGCAATTCACTTGGCAATTACGTAATACCTTTCGGTGAACCAGCGCTTAGGCGTCAGTCTTTTTCCTTTGTCCCAGCTCATCGGCACAAACTTGGGCAAAATGCGCACCGTGTTTGCTTTACAACACATTACTGGAACGAGATAGAGTCTGTGGTTGTGATAATCATGCTAGAGAAAGAATATAATTGAGACAGAGATAATGAACGCCGCATGAAACGAGCGCTTTGTTCTCCCTTTGCAGCCAGCCGTGGTTAATTTGTGCGCTAGCTCTAAAAAGTAGGCTAGAGGCAACGAGACTAGACAGCTCGTCTCATGACTTAAGTCCTCAGGAACACTTAATTTTTCATTTACATTTGTCATTTGTCTTTGGAGTTTGAAATCATCTGGTAATTTAACATTTCTAACTGTGAGTCACAGTCAATGCTCTTATTGCATTGTATTAAAATAATAGAAATAGGCCCACTTCCATTAAGTGTCAGTGCCATATTTTTATTGTCAATGTTGAAACAAATGCTTATTCAGCTGCAAAAGGTTGGAAGAAGGTTTTAACATTTTTTGCCACATAATAACACTAATCTATAGCGTGGCAAGTGTTTTACAGTCATGTCTGCTTTATGCGCACATTGGGTTAGAGCCAGTAGTTTCTTGGCAGCAGACTAAAAAGGGAAGGTGTGCAGATTTAATTTTGCTGAGTCCAGGGGCCGCAGGTTTTCGTTGAGCCTGCCACTGCGCTGCTGCACCTGCCTTTTGTTTATTTTAAGGTCAGAAAAAGAGGAGAGCGGATGGTGGAGAAACCCACATTTGCTGCGTTTCTGAGGCTGCTCTTGTGCTCCATGAAAGACACTTTTGTCCTGCACTGAAATATATCGCCTTCACCTCCCTTGATGCGGTTTGCCCGTTTTTCATTTTTAGGAAAACGCTTAGTCTCAGTCAGTTTTTTGTTGATGGAAAGCTTATATGTGACAGTAAAAAAAATAACAGAAGTGGGCCAGGAACTTAAAAAAAAAAAGCGAATGCTTTTAACATAATATGTGTGGGCCAAAAGCAAAGGCAGTAGATTTCCTTTTTCACTTCTTTGCTACAGCTGAATGCAATTATACCATGACTTATGTCAATATTTAGAAGAATTAACAAAAATGTATTTACTTTTCTACTGCACTGCTGAATGATTTGGTGTTAGCACGTGGTACCTGTTGGAAACATGCCTGGGCTTGTCTGATCTTGACAGGCTTCAAGGAGCTGAGCAGGGTGTGGGGTGTTTGTGGTGACACTTATCATCTCTGCACAGTATCTAGAAATCCTACCGTACTGTCTTCCAAATTAATACATTTTCAACACCTTCTAAATGTGTTTAAAAATTTAGGATATTCTGTTGTTCCTCTTTCAGCTCTCCCACCCCGGTCCACAAAGCCAATTTCTTCCAGCATCAACAACAACCTTCGGCCTGCACTTTCTCTACAAGACGCTGAATGGTACTGGGGAGACATCACAAGGTATTGCACTTTACCAGTTACATTTCAAATATCACATTTGCTATAGCGCACATGTTATTTTCTATTAGTCTATTTCGTTGTTTAAAAGTTTTCTGATCTTTCACCAGGGACGAGGTAAATGAAAAGCTGAGAGACACACCCGATGGATCCTTCTTGGTGCGCGATGCCTCCACAAAACTGCAAGGCGACTTTACCCTAACACTACGGTAGGCTACTAGAAAAATTGTCATATCAAAATATTGTCATATATAAACATTTAGCATAATTGCTAATGTTTATTTTGAAATTTCCGTTTCACAGGAAAGACGGGCACAACAAGCTCATTAAGATTTACCATCGTGACGGTAAATACGGCTTTTCAGACCCTCTCACGTTTAACTCAGTCGTAGAACTTATCTGGTACTACCAACACCACCCGCTTGTGGAGTACAATGCCACACTGGACCTTATGCTCACCCATCCCGTGTCTCGCTTCCAGGTTAGCAAGGACCCAATTTAACTGTTAAAGCAATAATTTACAAAACAATTATTTTAAAGGGGCATAAGTTGAAATGTTATTTTTTGCTCTTAGGTGAAGGAGGACACGGTCGATGTTGCTGGAAGAAAACTTAAGGAAGTGCAATGTCAGTATCATGAGAAATCAAAAGAGTTTGATCGACTTTATGAAGCTTTTACGAAGACCTCACAGGTAAAAAAATACATATAAATTAAATCATTACTACGTTGTATACTTTATAAACAGAAAAATGCTATGTGCAGATGTACATTTCTTAGTTGATGTATTGTGTTGCAGGAGATTCAGATGAAAAGAACCGCAATAGAGGCATTCAATGAGACGATGCTGATCTTTGAGGAGCAATGTCGTGAACAGGAGCGCTATGGAGAAGAGTTTGAGAGAAATAATGAATCAGACGGGGCCGACAACGATCTGGAAAGGTAATTACAAAATTACATATACAAAAAAAAAAAAAAAACCCTCCCATAAGGAAAACTTAGTCTTACTCTTATTCTACATTTTCATGTAGAGCACATTAATTTATTGTAACTTCTTTGCGACTGATGACCTCTGCTTTTGATCTGCAGTTTTCTGATAAATTATGAGAAGCTGAAGTGCCGCCTTGGGGAGATTTACGACAGCAAGATCCATCTGGAAGAAGACTTAAGGACCCAGGTGGAGGACTACAGGGAGACAGACAGGAAGATAAGCAGCTTGCGACCTGACCTTATCCATCTACGAAACATCAGAGACCAGTATCTAAAGTAAGCACAAGCTCTACAGCATTAACTTGCTAAAATGTTTCTAAATTTTGTATTAGAAATTTAAACCAATAATGTATATTTTTCTTTGCAGCTGGCTTAATCACAAGGGAGTACGGCAGAAACGCATAAATGAATGGCTGGGAGTACAGAGTGACAGCTTTGATGAGTAAGTTGTTAATAAGTTTAAATATTACAATTTGACAACAGTGAAACAGCTGCTGCAGTGTTTTAACCAAATGATTGTATTGTTTTAGCACATACGTCTTGAAGGGAGATGAGAAGAACTTGCCTCATCAGGATGAAGAGAGCTGGTTTGTGGGTGAACTTAGTCGGACTCAGGCGGAGGAGATGCTTCAGGGAAAAGCATCTGGAACGTTCCTGATTCGAGAAAGCAGTAAACAGGGATGCTATGCCTGCTCTGTTGTGTAAGTAGATAATTATAATCTTGACTGGGTGATATATACTGTTTCATACCAAATACTGTTTTTGCAAGATATCAATTTTCTATATACCATTGTAGTACCGGGGAATAAAGTAAAATGGTTGGCGCAGAACTAAAAGCTGGACAAGCATTTTCTCCTTGGACTTTTTGTTGTTTTTTCCCTTCAGTAAAACCCTTGAGAACTACCTTTTTGAAAATTTAACTATACCGTCTTTATTTTGAAAAATACTGTAATAGAACTTTTTTTTGTCAGCCCCGTCCTAATAATAAATATAAAATGTTGTAGTGCTAGATGTTTTTATTTATTCATTTTGTACCCTTCTGTTGCAGTGTAAATGAAGAAGTGAAGCATTGTATGATCTACAGCACACCTCATGGATATGGTTTTGCCGAACCCTACGACGTCCACTGCTCACTCAAAGACCTTGTCCTGCACTATCGCTTGCACTCCTTAGCACAACACAATGATGCCCTGGATGTCCGGCTGTCACATCCAGTACATGCCAAAGCTCCAGATAGTATGTCATCTCCACACGCAGAGGAGCACAAACTCTTACAGACTCCCAAACACCCAGCGGGACTCCTGCCCGCTGCTCCAGAGATGTAACCCAGTGGACAAAGACTAACGGACATGTTTACTATGTCCTGCAAGAACGACTGCATCGATGTGCATTGTGTAAAAAAATTTGCACTACAGTGATTCCATCGGTTTTTGTGAATGAGCGTTCACAAATGAAGTGGGACCGGAACTTGAATGTCAGCTGAAACATAGATTTTTTTAAATAATTTTTATTTTCAGAGAGACTGTTTAAGCTTTTACATTTTTTACATTTTATTTTGGCCGTTCATCGGGATGTTGTCTATGAGAGAAAAAAGCTCACTCGCATCAGGTGCTGCACTTTGATTTACTTCAGCCATAGTTGATGTTACTAGATGTTATTAATTTACCTAGTTCTAATGAATTCTGCGTTAGCATTTGAGAGCTGGAAAATGGTGCTGTCATATTGATGTGATTGACCAAATTCATTTTGGCGCAAGTGCTACACGCAGATAAATTAAAAGTAATGGTGCATTTTGACAATTTGACACTTTCATTAGGACATTTATATACAATACAGTGAATGATTATGTAGCATTGTAATCCTTTAGAATGAAATGATTGTAACGTGGTAAAATACTTAATCCCATTGACCAAAGCACTTAATTGTGAGCAAGAACACACAACCCAGTGTGTTTTGAAAACTGTATTTGAGCAAGGGTAGGGCAGTTTTATGTACACCTGCTGATGTGCTGATTAAAACATAATCTGAAGTACTGTATGTTATATTCTGTTACTCAAAGAAGTATAAGCTTTTTGTATTCTATATCTATTTTTTCTATAAACATGCCACAAGATGAAAGCTTGAAGAAAGTGCAATCCAACAGTATTTCTTTAAATGTTACAATGTATGATAATGATGGCAGTGGTGAAGGTGACACTGTTATGAGAGGTTGACATTTGCCACAAAAATGCACTCTCTTTGGTGGTGTTGGTATGATGTGGCCTCTTTTGTCTGTGTGAACTGCCAGAGGTCCGGAAGTATCCTGCCTCCATTACTTGAACTGTCTGGCATTGCTCGAGCTATGAATGTTTTTCATGACATGCAGCCTACATAGCTTAAGAGGAAAAGGAATCCATGTTGAACTTGGCACATTTTTTCAAGTTTGATGACAGTACTCTGTAAAAAACAACAATGTAAAATGTATTATGGAGGATGGTCTATTGGAAGGAGGGTGATTCTGCCTCTTATTAAAATACGGTGAGTTGAAAAATGCTCATCTGGCAAAGCTAAGCAATGTGAGACCCAGACTTTTTCTTGCAGAAAGACAATAAACTGATAAAGGTTTTGTCAAGTAACTGTTGTATTTATTATTCTGTTTTATTTTAGTGTGTTATGGGTCTGATCATATGCAATGGACAGTATTGTGCAAAAGCCTATGAATAAAGACAGTGTATCAATGTGCAAAAATACACAAAAACTATAGGCACTTGGATAGCACAGACCTCTACCAAGGCAGCGGTCCTATTTCGCAAAGTTAAGTATTTAGTGCCCAGAAATGCACTAAAACTCAAAGATCTTCTAGTTCAGGGGTAATTTCTCTTTTCATTGAGCCTAAAAATCCTTATTTTTATCAATGGTAAACGACCACTAAGCATTTGTTCTTTTAGTGAGTAAAGTTTGTATTTTTGGTCCATATCTCAATCGCTTAAAACACTACTGAATCTAAACAGTGTTCTGGAGCCACATCAAAATTAATCATATTTCCTTATTTCTAACCTTTCCTGGAGTTTTTATCAATATAACTCTGTATTTTTTAAAGCATGCTTAGTTAACAGCATTTATTACACCTAAGTAAAACTTTTGTAGAGTGTTGTAAATGGTGGCTTTTATTATACTGTTAATATTCATGGCATTGACTGGAAATAATTAAGGTGATGGTAGGTTTTAAGTGATGAATCGTTATCTTAAATGTACCATCTGTCTCTGGTGTAGCCATTGTAGACTGACGAGCTTATCCTTGGGTCAGCGGTGAGGGCACAGGAGGACACTGTGGACAGATGGGAGCGAAAGGGAAGTGCTAAACACAATCGCAGGACATGTGAAAGGCATGTTTAGTTTGGCCGTCCTGTAAAGTCAGTAAAAATGTTCAACCTAGGAAACGTGCTTTAGATTTCTGGTCTGCACCAAGGTAAAAGGAATGCAGACCAACTGTAAACATTTAGTACCAGCCCAAAAAAAAGCAGCTTTGGTTTCTCAGTCTTTAGGATTCAAAGCCTAGGATCTGCAAACAGGTACAGTACAGTCCATGATGTACTGATAATGATAACACAGCCCAATCCCCATGACCAGTACAACAGGTGGCCTATTTCATCCATCACATAAGGTGTGTGTTAACTAGGGATTAATGAGATGCAGAGAGCAGGGATGTAGCACGGATTACTCCCTCTTACCTGTGTCAGCAAAGAGGAACTGCTGGAGAGGCAGCAGGCAGCAGTAAATGCACGCACACTGTTTAGAGATGGACCAGATGCACCGAAGACAGAGAGGACTGTCTGTACCAGCGCTGAGTCACCCTCGGGCTGCTGCAAGTGTGTCAGAAAGAGACAGCGAGAGTGGGATGAGAAAATGTGTGTGGGGTGTTTTAGAGACAAAAATAGAAAATGGTCATGGAAGTGTGTTAATCTAAAGGGCAACATAAAAATACAGCGCAGGCAGGCAGGCAAATTCGCCCCCCCCAAACGTCTCCACACATATAGGCCTGGAGTACTTTAAAACATGCCTACAATAACTTGAAAAACTTGAAAGTGACTTCTTTGCTAACACTTGCCTAGCTTTCTCCTCTTTCCACCTCATCCTGGCCCTAGAGGTGGCGTGTTTGAATTCGTAGTGATTTTAGTTTTATAGTCCACAATTTAATTACGTCTTGGGGGATGTGCTCGAGGGGGGGAGCAGGAAGAATTGCCTTTGGAGTCACGCCTAAAATACACACACACCATCAACACTCTCGCAGGCCTCAGAAAGGGGGTTTTTGCTTTCAGTTTAGCCGTAGCCAATCGTCTCCTCGCTCTGCCCTGTCTCCGTCTGATTCCACATTTTCACACAGGGCCGGCAGCCAATCACAGGCGGAGTTTACGCTCAGCCGTAGCCAATCAGTGAGCAGTTGCTATGTTGGAGACAGAATCGATAAGAGGACTTTTTTCCCTGCTCTTTTTTACCAGCAGCACATTATAGCTGGCTTATAGGATGGAGACAAGAGATCCTGCCAAGCAGCATACAAGCTCAACCATTCATTGGCTATCCTCAAACCTGCTAAAGATCATTGCACAGCTTCAGCGTTACCATACAAACAGTTTTTAGTGCTGCTGTTGTTTGTGTAGACTAGCCTATTTACATTAAGGCCTAGAGACAGTCAAACAACAAAAACAACCTCACAATGGGTACAGGTAATCTTTGTAAAAAAAAATAAAATAAAAAAAAGAAGAAAACTTTCAAGCTATTGTGCAACATGTTGTGACTTGAAAATTATAAGAAATATTATAAATTTATAATACTTGCTATCAAAAACATGTTATAAATGACAACATGGCAACAATTGTGTCACTTTGGAATTCTGGCTACGCTTTTCAGCCTGATTTTTCAAGAACATCACTAAAAAAGCTCCAATTGGCTCAGTCCTTGTGCCTGCCTCCTTGTTCTAAAAGTGCCCTTCCTTCCCACTTTTAGGTCCTTGACCCACCAGTTCAGAATCACTGCCTCAGATGATGTTCTCAACCCAATGTTCCTTCAGGCCACGCTGATCTCTTCTCAACTTCTCTATCCAGCGTAGGGGGAATTATATAGTCTTCAAGTTCCAATGTAGCTTTATGTTGTGAGTATACATTACAAGAGACCTACTAGTGTATAAAACATGATCTGAAGCCATAATTATTTATAAACTATCATGAATTTGCAGGCATTTTCTTCTTGTATGAATGAGAAGTCCTATAGATAGCAATATGCAGAGGAAATGCCATATTTTCTCATAAATGTACATATAGTCTGAATTTTTTAATACTATGTCAATACTTAAGCAATACTTTTAGAATTATTTGTTTTTATTGATAAAAAACAATGATTACCCACAGAGGGATTTCCATCACACATGAGCCTTTGACACCAAATTCTACTAATGTTTGGTAGAGGCAGAACAATTAGGAAATGTATACTAAAGGAATAGAAATAAGTAAGTTTTGAAAAAAGGAGTAATTGAAAACTCCTTGCAAATATAGTCATACAAATGATTGCATGTTTTCAGTGTACCTCTCTTGAAAGAGTCTTACTTCAGGATCTCTGCTCTCACTTAAAACATCTAATTTGTTAGAGACAGAGAGCATTTGGAGTTCACTCTTCCCTTCACCACTGTATGTACACAGTCAGCAGCGAACTCCAGCCAAGGCGAGATAAAGAAGGGTTATGTAGTTCACAAGTCCTGTCAACCGAGGACAGGAGCCTGACTCATGCCGTGTCTGTGCCAACATTTGAAGAATATAATGTAAATGTGTTTGCAGAAAGACTTAAAAGAGCACAAATTTTGTACAAACAGCAAAAACATTTTAACCTCCTTTGTTCACAGTTATTTTAGCACCTCACCTGAAAACCAGTTCTTCAAGAGACTGCTGCTTAGACAACTAAAAGTCAAAGCACACAAATAAACCACATTTGTCAGTTGTTGCACATGTGTAAGAGGTGGAATGAGTAGGTCTACTCAAAATCTGTGCTTAATGTATAATAACATTACTGAAGTAGAAGTAAATCTAAATAAAATTGAGTAATACTTGAGTAATAGTAAAATTGTATTGAGTGATAGATTAGTTTAGAGTTCAGAGTAGAAAGTACTTACTACTAATACTAATGCTAATACTGCTGGCACTGTTACTATTACAAAGGTCAAAAGATACTTATGCTCAGTTAGAAGTAAAACCGGTTGTGGAAAGTAACTAGATACTTTTACTAAAGCCATTTACTTTTTATGAAGAAAAAGTACTTTCTGAGTACATTTTGTAGAACATACTTTTACTTGAGTAATTTTTGAATGAATTTTTACTTTTATTTTAAATTGTCTTTATGACTGAAAATGTATTTACTGTCTTCAGTGGCAAAGTAGGTAGCACACTTTACTTCCAAGCGGAAGGTTCTGGATTTAATTCTACTAATATTATTACTTTGAAGTAATAGTTTACTTGAGTACATATACTTGTCCACCTCAGAGTAAAACTTTACTTAAGTAAAAGGAATTTACCCTAAAGGTTTTGGAAAATGTACAATCTGTGTTAAAAAATGTACTTAAGAAAATTTCTTGTGTAAATGTATATAGTTTCCACCTATGGTCAGATACTATGCTGTATACAAAAAAAGAAGATTTTTTTTTAATCACTTTTCTTATAAATCTAGTTGACCTGTTTACAAGTTGAACTTACACTGAACACATGTACCTCTCTAACTTGTACTGTATATGCTGACTCAAGTCATACTTCGTGGAAAGATCTGAATTGCAAACCAGCACTAACTGCATATCTTACACAAACATTACAAACAGTATTATAGAACAGAAAACAAAACAATCTCCCACTTTTTAAGGCACGGTTTTGTTTTGTTTTTTCAATTCACAATACGTTCTGGAGGTGAGCTGTGCCTTATTGGCTTATGGGTCCATTTAAGCTGTATCCAATAAGCTAATTGTTTAGTTAATATAATAGCCATGCTGGATGCCCTTTAGAGAAACAGGACACACAGGAAATCTAACAATACAGGGCAACTCAATGGAGGCTGCAGGTGAATGGGTGGCTGGGTTGGCATGTCTCTTCCCTGAGTTTTAATTGGCTGGTGCCAGTGCCACCTGATATTCTTAGTAACCTATAACATCATTGGGTGTAATTCTGACAGACACATTAAAAATGCTCGAAATACAAGCCTAGTGACAGATGTTAAAGAACTTGTATTTCAAGTGTGTGAAATATAATCCTTCTTTTTATTAACACTGACATGATTTCACCAAGGCTTCTGTGTGCCTTGCCCATGTTAATTAAAGGAATATTTGTAAATGTATAACACTGTTTGTTTGTTAGGCTCATAATACGTAATCAAAGTTTAAATACCATAATCTTATTTAAACCTTTTACAATTTTGTCCTCATAGCCCTTGATGATAGTATATGCTAATAAGTATGGCCTAGTATTAATTTAAGTTTGAAGCTACTCTATTAGGCCCATATGATTCCCATTGTTATCTAGTAAAGATGAGTGTTTAGTGTGAAGACATACGAGCAGTGTTTACAAAGTGTGTGAAAATGTTTTGGAGAGGAGGCTTATCGTACCAGGGCATTGTCAGATTATTATGGTAAGTTAACTAGTTATTTTAATGGTTGGTGGCTTATTGTCAAGAATATGTTAGTTTGACTGTTCGTGAAAAGACTGCAATGTCATCTAGCGTTCATAGTGGGAACAGCAAACTATATCGTCAAAACAGAAGTAAAATGTTTTTATTTCGTTGGCTTTTTTCTTTTGATTGTTTTATTGGGGATTAAACAGTTGACCACAAAAGCATGACAACAAAATACTGGAAGGTAAAATAATTAAACAATTTAAAGTAGGGTTCGTATCGGTTGCTCGATTAGCTACGACTGATTGAATATTGTAGACCAGTGTAGTCGGAGTAGAGACATGGATTGACAACCCCAGGAAGTTCCCTGCATTCATCAGTGCTCAGTAAACTTATGGGTAAGCCGTTGTTATTACTGACTATTAGAGCGTTTAGGATGCATTGTGTACAAGAAACACCACCGACGCTAATTAGAAATGAATTTAATCAATTACAAGTCATATATTTAGTGTAAAGTATGCGTACATTTACCCTTTTTTTCTTAGCATGTTTGGCTTAAGTTGATGGGAGACACTAGTGTCTTGTTGCTTTATGTCTATGCTCGGATCGCTAACCACCGCTTAACCTTGGTTCGGTTGGATCACGATATAATGATGCTGTTTGAAAGTATTTTCTGGTGAATTAGTGTTTCGTTCGTGTAAGTAAGCATTGTGTTTGTTTTTTATGTCTAGAGCTGAAGGTTTGAAATCTTCATGGTAACACAACCTTGTCCAGGTGCCATGACGTCCACCTTAGCATCCATTAGTTATGGTGAGGATGCAGTGGGTGTCCCTGCAATCCGTGCATCGGAGCAGGCTGCGCTGGCATCAGACCGCTACGCCAGACTCATCTTGGATCAGATGAACAAGATGCGGCTCCGGACTGATTTCTGTGACGTAGGACTGAATGTGGGAGGCCATGTGTTCAGAGTACACAGACTGGTACTGGCTGCTAGCAGTCCATATTTCTCTGCACTTTTTTCTGGAGGAATGATAGAGTCAGAAAAGGAAGAAGTGCAGATTATTGGAGTAGATACAGGAGTCTTTGAGGTTTTATTGGATTTCATTTACACAGGTAGTATATTGTGTGTACACAATCACTAAATGACTTTGGAGTTGTTTTGTGCAAATTCAGTTTGTTTCCTTTGGCCTGCAGGGGTGATCAGTGTAACAGTGGAAAATGTCCAGGAGCTGATGGTGGCAGCAGATATGCTGCAGCTGAATGAAGTTGTTTCTATCTGTGGAGAGTTTCTCAAGGGTCATATGGACCCAGCCAACTGTGTGGGAATATTTCAGTTCTTGGAGCATATTGCCTGCATGGACATGCTCGAATTCACAGAAAACTACATTCACGTTCACTTCTTAGAAGTATGAACCACATCTTACTCAATTCAACATTTAAGAACTTTTAATTGATTTCTGGCAATCACAAGACCCCTTGTTGAAACTGCTAATAAAATTGACTTGTGTGTATTTATGCTTCATTCAAGGTGTGCACAACTGAAGACTTCAAAGGGCTGTTAAAGGATCAGTTGGTGAGGCTCCTCAGAAGTGAAGAGTTGAGAATTGAGGATGAGTATCAGGTTTTCACAGCAGCAATGGACTGGGTTCTTCAAGATGTGGCAAAGAGAAAAAAATACATTGTGGAGGTGTTAGAACCAGTCCGTTTCCCTTTGCTCTCTCCACAGAGACTTTTTAAATACATTGAAGGTATACATTGAACATCATATCAATATTTATTTATTTTTAGAAAAGACTATAATTATTAATATAAAACAATAAGAAATCTGATCTTTGGAATATAACATTTTGTCTTTACACAAAGGTATTTCTGACTTTAGTCTACGGGTGGCACTGCAGACTCTTTTAAAGGAATACACTGAAGTTACAAAGTCTCCAAAAGAAAATAAGATGTACAGTCCGCTACAATCAACCAAGATGAGACCCAGAAGAAAAGCTCGGAAATATCTCTATGCAATAGGTTTGGTTTTATTTATTAGTGTCATACATAATTACTATGTAGTAATCTAATAAACCTTACCCACTTTATTTTTAGGGGGGTACACTCGACTGCAGGGTGGTCGCTGGAGTGACAGCAGGGCCTTAAGCTGCGTAGAGCGCTTTGACACTTTTAACCAGTACTGGACCACTGTTTCCTCCATTCACCAGGCCCGAAGTGGGTTGGGTGTTGCTGTACTGGAAGGAATGATCTATGTAGTTGGTGGTAAGAGGATTCACAACTTTAAAAAAAAACTAACAAAAATACAAATTATAAGTCTAATTATTATTCAGTCATTTATTTGACAGGGGAAAAAGACTCAATGATTTTTGACTGCACTGAAAGATACGACCCAGTGACCAAACAGTGGGCTGCAATAGCTTCTTTAAACTTTCCGCGATGTGGAGTTGGTGTTTGCCCATGCCATGGAGCTCTCTATGCACTTGGTAAGCAACCATACCATTTGCCACAATGTCCTAAACTAGCAACAACATTTATGTAGCAGGCACAATCGATTTTTAAAATTTTTGTAATGACATTAGGAGTCCTTTTCACTAGTGGTTTTATAAGATTGGTATCTTTTCATTTTTAGGTGGCTGGATTGGTTCAGAAATTGGAAAAACTATGGAACGTTACGACCCAGAGGAGAACAAGTGGGAGGTCATTGGCAGTATGGCGGTTCCTAGATACTATTTTGGCTGCTGTGAGCTACAAGGTATCTTATATTTTTCCTCCCACAAATAATGCTCATGCAACACCGAATTTATCAAATACATTTTCCTACTGACATCATAATAAATAGATTAGATAGTCTGCACTTGCGTAAGCACTGTGGTCTTTTCAGGGTTTATTTATGTGATCGGAGGAATCAGTGATGAAGGCATGGAGTTACGTTCGGCTGAGGTGTATGACCCCATCTCCCGTCGATGGAGTGCCTTGCCTGTCATGGTCACACGGCGAGCCTATGTGGGAGTAGCCTGCCTCAATAACTGCATTTACGCAGTGGGAGGATGGAATGAGGCGTTAGGTGCCCTTGAGACTGTGGAAAAGTACTGTCCTGAAGAGGTAAGAAGAAAACTGTTCATAAGTGCAAATGCTTTGTATTTCTGCTTCTTTTTTTTTTTTTTTTACTTTGTGTTTCTGTGTGTATAGGAAAAATGGGTAGAGGTGGCACCAATGTCAACTGCACGTGCAGGAGTTTCAGTATCAGCAGTTAATGGGTTTCTTTATGCTGTTGGAGGCCGAGCAGCTAGCAGGGACTTTTCTGCACCAGTGACTGTGGACTCTGTGGAGATATACGACCCTCATTTGGACACCTGGACTGAAGTGGGCAACATGATCACAAGCCGCTGTGATGGTGGTCTGGCTGTGCTTTAACAACCAAAATGTGAATGGTCCCAAACTCCTTCAAACAGGATACATCTGCACCTTAAGAGACATCAGTGTCAGGAAATAATGTTGTATAATATTTATACAAATAATTTATAAATGGTTTAGATGTGTTCTTTTTTATTTGTCATAATAAATGCATTTAGTTCTTTGATATCTGAAAATAAACTGGAATCTACTTAGTACTTCAGCTAGTGTTCAGCTAATCTGTTTTAAACAATAAACGGCTGAGGGTCCTCCTTTGTACAGTATTATGTACACAAAAAAGTCAAAGATTTTTTCATAATGCATATTCATTACTTGAAACTATGGAAAAAAACAGATTATAAAATTTTCTTTGTCATATCACTGTAGTTCTAGTACATAAATATGCATTTATTTTGCAGTGTTAAACTTTGCAAAGTTGTGTATTATAAACAATGTCCCTTTTCTATTTATTTATAATCTGGGTAGCTTAAATGTACTTTGCATTCACTTCAGTTTTCATGGAATAATTTGTGTCTCACCAACTCATAAAAATAAAAAGTAAAATAAATATTTTCTACTATGTCCTGTTCAGTTATTCTAAGTAAAAAATATTAAAAGTAATGATGGAGTTTAGGAATTATGACCGTCAGCCAATTTTTTGTTGTTGCCTTGGTGTACTTCAAAGACAAAGCATTTTGCTCATTTTTTTATTGTTTTATTGTTTCTCTTTAACTCTTTCAGCAAATATATTTTTAAGTGCCAATGTAGCCACAAGGGAAAATGTAGCAACCAAAGTAAGGATGGTCCGCAATGCTTTGAACCAGGCAGGGTAACCAGGCAAGAGGGTAAGGTCATAGTGTAGCGAAAGACCCAGTCCCATAATAACAACCAAAACTCCTTCTGCAATATTGTCTCTACAGAGCAATGCCATCCAGGCGAGAAGTGATGGCACCACACTGTTTCCCAAGTTTTTCCAGTTAGGCAGGGCAGGGCTACCATCAGGGATAGCAAACCCCCAGCGTGCACCTCCAAGAAAAGAGACAATGGAGGCTCCATAAACCATCTGAGCGTAAGCAACTTCAGGGTAGAAGGTAGTTGTTGCTGTCATCAGAATAGGGGCCGACAGAAAGGGGATGAGGCCAGAGATGCCAAGGTACAGGGCTGGTTTGGGACCCTGAAAAAGAGCCTTTAAACTAAAGTCTGATTTTTCATTTTCATGAGCATTTTCTCCTGTAGTCTTCTTATGACAGAGACATGACAAGCGCCAGACAATGGGTCTGGCGCTCAAAAAGGTTTTAGAAGTCCATCTGGGTGAAGGTGAAGGGGGCTGAAAAGGCGTCTGGGTGTTTGCTGAGAATTTGGTTGATCTGAAAGTCAGCTGTAAGCATCTCCATGCTGTAGCCTAGCAGAGGCACAGAAAAAGGTAATATTAGAAAAAACTGACTTAATTTTGTAAAGGTTCTTCAGGATGTTAAACGATATAATACCTCCTCCCTTACCTTTGCAATTATCCCTTTACTTGACGTAAATCTTAACATTTCAATCTGAAAAAAGGAAAATACTCTTTATAGATCATGCACACATTGTTTCTAAAAACAAATGGCCAAGGCTAACCGAATAGCCAACAGCTATATACGTCAAAAGCGTCTGATGCAATAACATGCGATCATACTGTAACAGACAGTCCATACACCCAAGACATCTAAACCTCAACTTTGGCCTTTTCACTCCAGCGGGACCCACGGCCTCAAACAGAACAAAAACGTGCAAGTCACTAACATTTACAAACCATACCAGAGGTCGTTTGGTGGCTGTCATTTATCGATGCTCTATTAAATGCCTGTTTGTTTTACTAGTTGACTTGAACGAGTTGTGATTCTGGTATCGATTGGTTTGGCGGGGGAGGTATGAGTTATGTTCAAGAAACAAATGTCATAATACAGACGCTGCCAAAAGATGTACCGAAACGATTTTAAAATTAACGATAAGCTTAATGTTAAATGTGCGGCATAATAAAGGTGTTATTTAGGTGTTTGGTGTCAGTTTAGTATTAAGTTTCCATAGCTGTCTTTAAAAACACTAGGGAGCAGTAGCACGTTGCATAAGTATGCTTTGTGTTGAATGTAGCACTATTGAGGCTCTGAATCCCTCAGTGCCAGCGCCAGTGGTAAGCGCTCTGAAAACCCAAACAAACACTTCTTGTCGTAATATTAATGAGGTTCAGGGTTGCGTGGAAGAGTAACCTTGTTGGCGTCCGGAATAAATATACTTGAGTAGCTCTCCGTCATAGGTTATCTCACTCTAGAACAGGGACCGCAATGAAAGCCTGGAAAGTTAGCATTAGCACTTAGCAAGCTGATGAATGTGTGCTGCCGCTGCTAGGGTAGCCATTTTGAAACTGTGTTGTTTCAACGAAGCCAGGTCTGTTTACCTCTACAGCGTTGCCCCGACAATTGCTTGAATTGATAATTTTAAATGCTGTTGTTGTGAGAAGTGCGTTTTAGTTATGATCTGCGGGTCAATCGTTCCGTTTCTTTAAATCGACCAACATGTTTGCGTGTGGCACTAAACTGGCTAAGTAACGTTAGCTTTTTGCTATCAACGAAACGCTAACTCTAAAGGTAGGCAAACATATAAAGTTAGTTAGCAACATAACAATCTAATAACTAAGACCGAGAAGAGCACATTATTCTTTCTATGTATTACTCGGTGGCATTATTGTAACGATTCTTAGTGCGTTTTGTGTTGGAACTTAACTGTTATTTAATTCCTTGTTAGCTGCATGGGAAACGTGCATGTTCTGTTTAATTGTGATGGTCACATGATTTCTTTATGTTCGCCAAACCACTATTGTAATGTATATAAGTACATAGTATGTTGAGTTGTTTTTTAAACTTGTCTGGCTCTGAGTAAACGTCATTGTTATCCACTTGAGCTCGTGTCTATGACGGGCTCATTGATGCTGAGCTGTTACGTAATAGTTCATCCCACGGCAGCGTTGCGTGAATAAATCCGTCCTTCTTGGACCTCAACGTTGTAAAGCGATCAAAACGCATTACATGAAGATAACATAAACATAGCTCAGTGCATTAGTGTGGAGTTTATATACTGTATAATATAATACATTTCATTTACTCTGTCGGGCCTGACGCAGTACCTGCTGACCATACAACTATATAAGTTGTTTTTGCTTTATTTAAGTGAACACAATTTTCAAAAGGCACTATCTGCTTAATATACTAACAGCATAATAGTCAAGAGCTAAAACAGCTATATAGCAGCGTAGGGTTTGTATTGTCATGATCTAACTAACTTTATAATGTTACACATTAAAGGGTAACTTGATGTCTTTGTTTTCTGCAGATCCAGTTCCTGTGCAGATATTAAGAATTCATCACCCAAACAGCACTCTATCCTGAAGCGCTTTGTGTGATAAATCATATTTCAACAAAAGAAGAATAGGACAGAATTGCTTGAATGATACTGGACGCATGCTATTGCTCATACAATACCCTTTCCTTCAAGAAAAAGAAGTCTGTAGTCTTTTTGAATACAGCAAGGACACGTGTGCATGATCGAGTAACATCATTTCGGGCTTGTGGTTTTGGCATATCTATGATAACGGATATAAACCCATTACTGCTTAAAAGTGAAAACTGACAATAATTAAATGGGCATACTACAAATGTGAACGTGAAAATATAAGTTCAGTTTAACATAATGTATACTTTAGCAATGTTTAGATTTCACTAACAAAAACAGAAAATGACAGAGATGTAACGCAAGGTGTTACTTCTTTCTTTGTCATGTGACATTGAATATTGAAGCATTATTTTTGTTACACAAAGACAGTCTTTTAACCAGTTAAATGAGGTGAGCAGTGGTTTCAGCACCCACCATTGCCAATTCAAGACTGTCTATGAATTATTTTTTCTTTATGCATTTGGATCAGTAAAACTTACAATGATTCGGTAATAGGTATATCACCATAAAGAAATACTGGCACACAGTGTGGCAGGTCAACACCTGTGTATATCCCCTCCTCTGGTGGTTAAGTGGAACTGCTTTGAACTGCTGTCCATGTTCCAGGGCATAGCATTTTCACAGACTGCTACCTTCAATTAATAACAGCCTGGCTCGTCCACGCTATTACAACAAATCACCTTTAAATCAATCCTTTTGCCAATCAACTCAACGTCCAGTCACTTCTGATGATCTGTATTGAGATAAAATGAACAAATGGTCCAGATAAACTAGTGAAGATTTCAACCTGATTGGGGGAAAAAGTTACTCAGAAGTCATCAACAGACGTGACCGGGACAGGACCTGCTTGGGAATCTGGTTCAAGAAAGGAAAATTATCTTTTTGGAATATAGGAGTTTTACCTTGGACAAAGCTGGAGAGGAAGTTATTCCATTGTACTGCTACCTAACCATCACAGCACATACTCCGCAACCAGTGCCAACAGGCCTGAGGAGCGAAGCCCAGCAGACATAGAGAGAAGGCAAAGGACTTCAGAGCTTCGGACTCTGGGGTAACTATTACTTTCCTAATTGCTAAAATGAGCCAGCTACTACAGTATTATTATTATCATTATTATTATTATTATTATTATTATTATTATTATTATTATTATTAGCATCATTATTATTATTATTATGAGATGAAGCTTTAACGCCTCATATTTATACTCCTTTTAGAGGTTACAAACTGTCTGTGGTCTACTGTATGTCAGCCATAGAGGTTGACTGATATGGTTATTTTATGAGCAAATTAATGCAGATAATGATTTTTAAAATCCAAATCAACCGATGGCTAATAAGCACTGCCAGTTTGTTTGGGCTGATATGCAACACCAATTTTAAGATTTTTATGAACTAATTTAATATAGTTCTGTGTTTTCGTAATGCTTAGGAAATGTAAAGAAATGTGTCGGGATTGGTCCGTGAGAACAGTATTCACTTTAAAACTGCTGTAAAGTCAAGAGCTGCTTTGGGGAAGTGTATTTTGTGTGTAATACAAAGTCATGCATAGAGGTTAATGACTTGGAATAACAGCAGTACCCGGCTATGTTAGGCTTCGTTAAAACATTTTGAAACAGAAGCTGTTTTTTAGCAGCTTGGTCTGACTGTGATTGTGCCAGTTTTATCTAGTTCTATGGGTTGTGTTGCTGCGGCTGGGGTCCTTCCGTCACGTAGTTGCCCGAACAAGCGCCTGACCAAAAATCGTCAATAAACATAATCGTCAGCCGGTGGGTGATTGTCTAAAAAATGCAAAAATGCATCAGATAAATCATCCAACCGATATGTCTATGTCTAGTCAGCTGCAGAACTAAGACACATATAGGCGTGTTATTACTTGTAGCATTATTCTCATGTTTGAAACAAATATGACATTGTCATTGCAATAAATTATGTTGAGTATGTGCTTTTATAAAACAAACAATTTAGTTTAATTCTTTTAGTTCACAGTTATTCAACTACCTTGACAGGTGCAGCTGCTGTTAAGTCAAGGTTTGTTTTTGGCACAAAAAGAAAACACTTTTTGTCATGTCCTCTCTGAAATTATTAACGATAAATGCATCTTAAGGAATTTCTCTTTATCTAAAGGTAAAAATTGATTGTCTTGTACAAAGAGTGTAATATTTGTAAATATTAAAATGAGATCCTTACTATTTCATTATTTTATCAGATCCTGGCCATGAGGTTTGATGCCTCGTTCCACTGACCGGAAACACTGGACCTAAATGGCGCAGCATGACTTTGTCCCTGCCTGGCTTAACTTCTCCACGCCCCAGCCTGCCAAGGTTTGTGCAGATTAATGTTTTTTAAGACAGCCTCAATAAAACTAATTAGTAACTTATTTAGTATGCTTACTTACACTACACATACAGACAACATATTGCTCACTAATGGACTGTTTCCAGCTTTTCTATGTAACTAGTTTGCATTCATTATTAAGGACATACACTAGCACTCACCACAGAGCTGTGCTTTAAGGTCATTCATCCATGCCATCAAAATGTGTGTGTTTTTTTTTTTTTTTTTTTTTTTTTTTTTATTTATTAATGCACTACAAAAATATGTTAACAGTATAGTTGAAAAGTTTTCATGAGAAGTCATTTTATTGGTGTTTTAACACAGGCTTGTGAACACACATATGAAAGGAAATGTAAGCAGAAAAATTGTATAATTGAGAGAGAAAATTTAAAAATGGTTGAACATCAACCTTACACATTGCAGTGATTGACTGCTGTGGGGTTTAAACAGGAGCTTATGCAGCACTTCTAAACAAAAAGATGATATAGTCAAGTAAAACCTTTCTCTGGTGTTTGGCAAAGGTGGTATATTCATTGTAGGTTCATTTAAATGTATATTTAGTGGATGTTTTGAGTATTAGTTGAACAATAAGATGTGCCCATTAACATTATACATTTTTAAAGTTTTATTGTATTTAAAAAACAGGAAATACACTGGTAGTTGTTACTTAGCTGTTGTTTTTATACAGCTTATTATGATGTTTAATGTACAGTTTTAAATGATGATTTTCATCCTCCTTCAGTCCCCTGCTGCCAACCTCGAGAAACAAAGCGAGCCTCACCACAGAGATGGCAGAACCTCTGTGAGCCGCCGCCGCCACAACTCTTCTGACGGCTTTTTCAACAATGGCGCCCTGCGTGCTCCGGCAGGAAACGCAGGTAAACTTTTTTGATTCAGAATTATGTGGTAATTCAATTAAATTATTTTTATATAGCTACAACAGCAGCTACCTCAAAGGGCTTTACAGAAGTAGACAAACAAGCAAACAGTCAGACAATCAAACATAAACAACAATTAAATTAAACAGTCCCAAAAATCCAGCTGTGGGGGAAAAAGAAGAAACCTCAGGGACATCCGCACTGAAAAAGAGATCCACTCCCAGGATGGACAGGCTATAAATGTGTTTAGGACTGTTAAATAAAGGCCATTAGCTAATATAATCAAATGTCTTTCTAATTTTAGGTTTAAGTGTAAGCTGTTCAACCTTGATACGTTGTGTCTGACATTAACATAATATGCACAATTTGTGCTATAGTTTTTCTTCTTTCATTAATCCTTTGTTTTCTCCAAAGGTGATGGGTGGCAGCAGCCATCTCTGCTTCTAAGGCACGACTCTGTGGATTCAGGGGTGGCCAAAGGTGGACATGGTGGTCTAGCTGGGGGCTCCTGTTGGAAGGAGACACCCAGCTGGCATGGAGGTCCACGCGGAGTCCAGGACAGCCACCACCACCAGGGACGCCACCCCAAACGAGGAGGAGGCGAAAGGGACAGGCAGGGGGGGCACAGGCAGCGCAATGGCAACTTCCATCCACGCAAGGGCACCTCGTATCAGGACAAGTTCCCCAACGAGGAACGCAAAGACAACAAGGACGACAAGCTGAAGTTTGTGGAAGAGGATTTCGTAAGTTACATTATGTCAGAATTTTATACGTTTGATTGTTCTTCATGTGTTAGTATCAATAACTTGAGTAAAATGGACAAGAGTCAACAAAAAAAGTTTAAATTAAAATAATTATTAAAAAATATGTATACCATTTGACCATTTATGTATGCAGTACACCTACATTTTAATATTTTGTTTATTCGTTTATATCACTTGTGCTTTAAGGGCTTGCAAGTTGCTGTAGCCTATTCTAGCTACTTTGGGCTAAAGTCACAGTTATTTGACCTAGAACATCTATTCCAGTCATTTTTAAAATAATTTGTTACTTGTGTTGACTGTTTGTTTTAGCCTTCCCTCAACCCTGAAACAACTGGAAAGCCCGGAACTCAAATGCGAGCAATAGCTCCCCATGCTGGAGTGTGGGGTAAGCACAACACAAATTCATGTGTAAAAAGAAAAACAGCTTAGCCTGACAGTGTTGGCTAATGGCTATAATGTGTTTTCCAGAGAACCCCCCAAGTGGAAAACAGATGGTTTCCAAGATGCTGGTTATCAAGAAGGTTTCCAAGGAGGACCCCAGCACTGCCTTCTCTGCAGGTTTTGCCACTGCTGGGGCCCTGCCTAGCAACGGCAGCAAAGCTCCCGTTGCAGGCTCCAGTGTCTACAAGAACCTGGTCCCAAAGCCTGCTGTGGCTCCCACCAAAGTAGGGTCACATTTCATCTTTTGGTTATATTTATACACACAAAAATCATGCTTGAATTCATTTGTACGAGTTACGACAATGGTCTAAGTCTTTGATGTGTCGTCACAGAGCACCCAGTGGAAAGCCAGTGGAAGAGAAATCACCAAGTCTGGCCTTCACGTGCCAGGCCGAGACTCAGTGTTCACCAGCCCTGTCTCTGCAGCCAAACCCAGCACCCCAACCAGTGCCCCTCAGCACAATGCCCCAAAAGAGGTGAGGACTGTGGAGATCAGGTGCATTTGTAATGTCCATTAGGACCATAAACATTGCCTGGAAATTCCAGACTCACCGCTGTACCAGCGGATGAGTCTGAGTCTGGTCGCTGTACCAGCGGATGAGTCTGGTCGCCATAGAATCAATTCGATTTCTAGCGCGGAGCAAACGGGCAGCGGAGTTAGCCAATCAGAAAATGGCGGACGTGACGTTAACAAAGCGACAAGAAAGTAAGCAACGCGAAAACATTTTTTTTTTAAATAAAGGCTTCTAGTGCTGCAAGCTGCTGTGGTTTAAAACGGAATTTACCGCTGAATGAAACAAACTCGGCTCCTCAGTGCGCCACCTTGATTGTTGTTGTTGCGGACGCTGCTCGCGAAGAACACGTGACTTAAATAAGCGAATCAAAATGCACGGTTCTGTTGGGATTTGAGGAAACCACTGCGGACGGCATGGTGACCAGACTGATATGTCTCTGTATAATAATACAGAGACATATCAGTCTGGATTTTCCAGGCAACCATAAACAGACATTAATACAGTCATCAGGAAATGCCAAAACTGCAGCCAAATAAAACAAGCCATTGTTGCAATTATGTTCACATTGTTTTATCTTTATGCTTCAATTGTCAGCTTTCTTTTCCAATATTATTTTCGGCTTGTGCAGAAATAGCCAATACTGATTATGATTTAAACACAAAAACAATCCCAAAGTATGTAAGAGGAGAGGCGACAACATAAAGTAAAAAGATCCAATTTGAAGAGGGGTCACTTTATTTTAACTGAACTGGTAAATGCAACTTTAAAAATGCATTGGCTAAATAGGGTTACTTACTAATTGTATACTGTTAGGTTGTTTACTGTATGTGTCTTGTGGAAAAATGCTTTAAAACAATTAAAATCAAAATCCCTTTATTTGTTACCAGCACCCTTCCAGCACCACACCTCCCATAGACATTGCTCCATCAAGGCTCAAGCTGATGCGTCGTGGTCCTGACCGTAAAAGTGAGTTCCTGCGGGCTCTTAAAGACGAGGGCACTGGAGAGCTGACCACAAGCAGCAGCCCTGGAACATCAGGAGAGGTTAGCTACATTAATTTTACAGTAATGGGTCACCCCAGCATTTGCGGATTCCTGATCATTTTTATATTTTTTCAGATTTTTGGTTTGCATTTTTAAATTACTTGACAAACTTGGACTTATCTATCCTTGTCTGTGGTCTGTATTTGTCAGGGAGAAAGTAACACCCCAGAGCCCAAAGCCTACAGTGAGGACGTCTGCCATGAGAATGGTCTGTCCTACTCTCTCAGTGACTCAGACACTGAACACCTGTCCAGTTCCCTTGAGGCAGAGCACAGGTAAGAAACTGCTTATGGTTAAACCACTAAAAGCCCACATAGAGCCAACTAAGTAGCAAATGTTTCTAGGTTGCTGAAAGCTATGGGTTGGCAGGAGTATCCCGAGAATGACGACAACTTCCTGCCTCTGACTGAAGATGAGCTGAAAGAGTTCCAGACAAAAACCGAACAGGTGAGCATGTAAAGAAAAATTCTGTTTTAGAAGATGGGACCTGTATAACCCTTTCATATGCCTTCATTTGTGCAGTTGAAGAAAAATGGCATTCAGAGGAATGGGGTTCTTCCAAGGGCACGGGGCGTGACCCTCCATTTCACCCCCTGGAGGAGTGTTGCGGAGGCGCATGTTGAGGAGGGTTCTGAGTCTGAAACCAGTAGCAGCAGCCAGACCTCTGACGATGATGATTGCATCAAATCCTAACGTGGCTTTATGGAACAAAAAACACAGCAGCCAACAACTCATCCCAACATGCAATCCCCCTCTTCCTCTCTCATCTTTGTTTTTAGAGCACCATTTGAATTTCTTTTGATTTTTGTTGTTGTTCTTGCACAAGGGAAAAACCAATCATATCCCAGTGAAGGGGGAGATTCCTGCTCTGCCAGACGTCATTTTCCCTGCGTTACCTCCTTCACTGCAGCCCCTGCCCTTTGGCCCCTCCCCTTCCTTCTTTACTTCCTTGCTTTTTGGAACTGAAGTGTTCATCAAGAAAAGAAGGGCAATGAATGCACACGTGATTCTGCTTTAAACAGACTAACTCATTTCATTGATGATGCTGATGACACATTAATGATATTAATAAAAATTGGTTCCCGAAAAGCTGTTTTAGTCTGGGCTATTGTGGTGTTTGGTTTTTAATATTAAAGCCTGTTAATGCTCATTTTAGACAAACCTAGGCCATATTGTGTAGAGATTTACACTTACACAGGGTTGGCACAAGCCATCCACAGCCACTGATGTTCCCTGGGCCATTACATTTGGCAAATGACAAACCACCTTGGAGAATGTGCTGTATTTTAAGGCAAGTTACTAGTTTTAAGATAACCAAAGTATCAAACACTTTTCAGCACTCATTCAGTGTTGGGAGTAACGCGATACAAACTAACGAGTTACAGTAACGAGATTACAGTTGTCAGTAACGCAGCGGGTAACGCGTTACTTTTGAGTCACCAGTAATATTAGTTACTAACAAAATACCCAATTCGTTACTCGCGTTACAGTCAGTTAAACTTACCTGGAGTTTACCGCAAGGACACGGAATGAAAATGCATTAAACGAATAACGCTAATAGGCTTCCTACTTTATTTTCATCCGTTCCCTTCTCTTTATGCGCGCAGCGGCCACTCGTCCTGTCCGCGTGCGTCGGGGTGCATGCAGCTGCCGCTGCCGTCAGCGGGGAAAGAGGAGACTTGCACCGCTTTGGCGTTAACAAGTGCATTTTAGCTTCAATGTAGAGGAATAAAACTCTGTCCACAGGACTTGAACGCTGCACAGGAGCAGAGGCAGGTAAAGGGCAGTATTTGCTGTGTCAGGCTGCCGAAATGAATAGAGCTTAAAAAAAAAAAAAAAACTCCGCTTGAACGCCTATATTAAGAATGTAATAACAGTGCTGGTCAGGGCAGTGAGGCTATAGGCTTGTATTTAAAATTGGGTTCATTTAGGGCTTCCTGTTAGGAAGTAATCCAAAAGTAAACTAAGTTACTTTCACGAGTAAGTAATTTTACTTTAAGAGTAACCAGTAATCTGTAACTAGTTGCTTTTGAGTAACCAACGCTCACATTAGTATTGCACATGCAAGCACTGTTACCACTGTGCACTTAATTTACATCAGCATTAATTTGAATTTCACTAGCCAACAAAATGTCAGGTTTATGTACACTTGTGTGCAGTACTATATCTAACAGCTTTAAAAAAAAAAAAAAAAAACATTTTTGAAACAATATTTATAAAGTTTATTTATTCAAGGTTACAAATGAACAAAGTTATTTACAAAACTCAAGTGGCAGAACATTTTGGCAAATCCTTGTGAGGAAACTTGATGCAGTCACTTACTGACAAAGGGGAAAAAAAAAGTGTTATGTTGGGAATTATTAGTTTAACAGGATGCTGACTGCCAGATCTTACCTCCCCACCTCCATGCCTTTAGTGTGACCATTGGCCTGAGGCTCTTCAACCCCATCTGTTTGAGCTTCATCCTGCTTCAACTTTTTCACCACTCCCTCTTTCACCGGACTCTCCTCTGGTTTCCTCTGAAGAGCACAAAGCATTAATCAAGCTGATCATACAGGCCTAAGTTCTATCATTGCAGTTCCTTACCTTTTTTCTTACTAAATGTGAGATGTCAGAGACTGCAGTCTGACTATCACTTTGTGTATTATTAGCCTTAAGTGGTACAAATAAAAACTTGAGTCAAAAACTAAACACCGAATTTCCAAGAGACATTAATAGTTGAAATGTTTATGTACCTTTGTGGATATTTGATGGTCACTATTCTCTGCAGATATACTCCCATCCTGAAAAAGGTAAAATTTTAGACTGGCTTAGACCTGCACTGTCAGATGCTTTATTTTAAACCTTAACTCACCAAAACACCCTTAACAGCTTGTGCATCAGTACTGGCAGTTTTCAGACCTTCATTAGCATCCTCTACCTTCTCCTGAATTTCTGGTAGAAGAGCCTTGAGCTCCTCCATTTCTTTGCACTCATCTGGCAGAGCCTCTGGGCCCTCTGCCTTGTCTATGAGCTCCTGTAGTTTATCTGGAAGACCGTGGTACGTTTAAACAAAACTGCAGTAATCATATGTATCATAACTAAACCCTCTGCTTACCCAGCCTGCTCTTAATGGCAGAGATGGAGCTGTTCAGTTCGTCAATGGCCTGTTTAAACTGGCAGTTCAGGCTGTAGGTCAGACCCAGCTGGTAATATGTTTCAGCCAGAAGACGGCTATCTGGCTCCAAGTGCTTCAGCTGTAGCTTTAGACACTCCTGGAAATCTTCTAGTGCTTGTGTGTAATTTCCTGAAAGAGACCGCAATTTAGAGCTCTGTATTTTAAATTGATAATTTTATGGCTTTAAATACTTTAATATGCAATCATCTTCATAGACTTGGTAATCAAAGCAAAGGCCAGGAGATTGTATACATTACCTGATTCAGCAGAAACCTCTCCTAATTTTAGATGAGTCTGGGCAGCCATGAGCTGGTCCTCCTTACTCTCTTTTCTGAAAAAGGTACAAAATTTTAAACATCAAGTTCTCATGCTTTCTCCCATTCCCCAATACAGTAGTTTCCCAAACCTTTTGTAAATGACTTTAGCCACTTCTAACATCTCCCAAGCCAGCTGCAGATTCCCAACTTCCTCATCATCACTTCCCTAAAACAAAAAGTTTGAAAAGTAAATCTGACCAATAACTAATAATTTAAGCTGCATCAGGTGGTTTAAGTACCTTGTCAGCCGTGTCCTCCCCTTCAGCTTTTTCTTTCTCATCAGTCTCTTCTTCAGCCTCCTCATCCTCCATTTCCTCATCACCATCTTCATCTTCTAAAGACAATGCAAATGTTTAAATGTGAAGATTGTAGTCTCGATAAGATACAGTGATTAATAAACTTTAGCCTCACCTTCCTCAGTTTTGTCAGTTTTCTCCTTTTCTGCCTCGTCCGTTATCTCCTTCTCTGCCTCCTTGTCAGTTTTCATGTCTGCTGCAATGTTTTCTTTGTTCTCGTCACTTTCCTCAGGTTTATCATCACTAGTCTTGTCGTCTTTTGTTTTGCTGCTCTGTTCATCTTCTGGTGCGTTATTTTGGTTTTCTTCAACTTTTTCAGTGGCAACACTGGCATTTTCACTTTTCTCATCTGTGGTGTCCTCAACTTTCTTTTCTGTGTCACTGTCTTGAGTTACTTCTGAAGTGCTGTCACCAGTCTTGTCTTTGGCATCTTCTGTCTCTTCGGTCGTAGATTCAGCTTTCTCATCAGTCTCATCTTTCTTCTCCACGGAACTGTCTTCCTTCTTCTCTGCCATGGCATCATAGACTTGAACACGCAACTCATCCCTGGTCTTCTCTGAAGTTACAAGTGCATGGTTAGGTATGTTTCGCCAAAATATCAATTAAATACTTCAACATGTTAACTCACCATCAAGATTTTCTGTGCTTTCCATTTCCACATTGGAGTCTTTTGGTTTCTCTTCACCTTCTTCCTCTTCTGGGACCCCTTGTAAAGCATTACCAAGGACTGAATTCTCCATCCTGCAACAGCACAAGAGTTATTAGCACCATGGAAATAAAACGGCACATTTTCACAAACTACAAAATACTTGCCGTGCCAAATCCAGCAACGCTTTGCCACACCAATAGAAAGCCTCACCACACTCATCTGCCGTATCTCCATACGTCTTAGCTCTGAAATACAAACGAGGGACATGAAAACAAAAGCAACTTTAAAATCATTGTTGTATATGGATTAATCGTATACGCTTAAACGTCAATGCATTGAACCATTAATAAGTTAAAGAATTTCACACAATTAACTTTTACTCAGGGCCGTGAGATTAAACCTAAATCAAGAGTAGTGGCACTCATTTTATTTGACTCACAGCAAGCCGCAGGCCTCCTGAAGGGTGGTCACTGCCTCCACGACCTTTCCCATTACCAGGTGCTTCTTGCCCATGCCAATTAACTTGCTTGCCTCTTCCATGTTAGCCAAACTGAGACACATTTATTAGAACATTAATTCACGTGTAGAACAGTTACGACACAATTAAATTATAATTCTTCTATAGTAACACATTTTTACTCCGAAATTCTACTTACATGTGAAGAAAAAGAAAGTTAAAAGCGGAGCTACCGTCTGCTTGCTCTGGCTCCGAGGGAGAAATGCTTTGTTGCATGAGTTTGGCGCGAAATATTCATACCTTTTCCGGCACACTTCCGCTGTCGTAAACCAGCGCGGGAGAATTGTTAAAGACACAGGACAGTTTTTTTGTTTGTTTGTTTGTTAACATAACGAATATATAAACAATTAGAAAACAAACAAACATAAAATAAATAAATATATAAGTAACTCCACCCACCCACACATTAAACAAATAAAAATATAAGTATATATTATAGCAAAAATAAAAATAAAACAATAACAATTAAAAAAAAAAACTACAAAAACAATAGTACCCGTATTATTTGTTTAATTAATTAATTGTTATTATTATCATTGGACAAGTTATAAATGCTTGTATTTTATCTATTTTAACCAATTCAAGATCATATAGAACAAAATATAATGCTGTCCCAAGCTAAAATCTTACGGTTACACATTTTTAAATTGGAATTAAAATGAGTAGGATATGTTCTATGTTTTAAATATTATAATGTAATCAGTTAACAAAGTCACAAAACAATGACTGAAACATTTTGAGAATATAGCTATAGCCTTCTCCTATGCATTGCAATAAGTAGGGTATACTCTAATACCAATGGAGGAATAGCTGTCATCTCCTGCTGTGAGGGACAGCTGTAGTACAGCTTTCTCCTGAGCTCCTCCTGTGTTGTTGCTTCCTCAAGACAAGCCTGGACATGGAAACCAGTCATCCTCACATCCTGTAGATCCCGTCAGCAATAAGGCACATCAAATATATTTTCACATACATATTTTGATTTGAGGGGGAAATAAAGTGCTCCGCACAACTACTTTTGATGCCACTGCTATGATATGGAAAATGTCAGGTGTACATTTTTGATAGATATGAGCATGAACACAATCATTAGAATCAAGCACTCTTCTAACATGTGGTTGCTTTATTGGGCAGATGCTCTAATTATGAGCACATTATGAGACAAGAGAGAAACACAGGGGGCCATTTGATCACTGGCCCACCGCTGAGCCTCTAAAGGACATTATTGTGTTTCCCCTCTTATCGGGCCCTTGATAGGTTGCCCAGGGAAACAGCAGGGACATTGCTTAGCGACTGCTCAGAAATGAGAGGTGGAGGGGCCTTTGGATCAGATAAGAGAATAGCTTTCCAGGTTATAGGCTTTGGTGTAAACACATTTGCATTTTTATTTATTTATTTATTTATTTGAAGGACTGTATTATAAAATTTTTAGTGTTCTGAATTAGGTTCTGCTTTCTGTTCAGTAGCCTATTATCAGATGCAAAAAAATTCAATTTATTAAAATCCAATTCTAAGAGTTTTAGTAAACAGACAAGTTACAACTTACTTCGCAATGGCATAGAAATTGTGGATCTAGACCGTAATCTGGATTTGGATTTGATAAATCATAAATAAATGATTTCTTCTCCAATATTGACTTTCCTTAAAAATGTCTTCCAAATGTGACCATTACCTTTTGGTTTATGCTTTTGGGTTAATCAAAAACATAATCTTGGGGCAAAGCCTTTTGTCTATTGTTGATAGTGCAAAAATAAACTTTATACCAGTTCACTGGGTGCAACCTCAAAACCAGAGTGTCCGCTCTTGAGGGCAGTGAAATAGAGGTGGTTCATATGTACAAATACTTAGGTGTCTTAATTGATGACAAACTCACTTTCAAGCCACATATAGATAATCTTGTGAAGAAGCTGAGGCTAAAATTGGGATTTTATTTTCAGTTAAATAAACTGTGTTTTTCTTTTAATGTAAAAAAGCATATTGTCAATGCAACATTTTTATCTGTGTTGGATTATGGAGATCTTTTGTACATGAATGCTCTGCTCAATGTCTTCGAATGATTGATACTATATATCATGCTTCTTTGAGGTTCATTACAAACTGTAAGATGTCCACTCACCACTGTGAATTATACTCTCGAGTGGGATGGCCTGCTCTGGCCACTCGGAGGACTAGTCACTGGTACACTTTCATTTTTAAGGCAATATTGGGACTACTGCCTTCGTACATTTGCACCCTAATTGCTCTGAGAAATGCTGAATCGTATTCTCTTCGTTCACAAGACTATTTGTTGCTTTCTGTTCCTTATGCTCATACAGAATTGGGTAAAAAGGCATTTGTTTACTCTGCACCTTTTACATGGAATATGCTACAGAAAGACTGGAAACTAACTGATTTAATTTCTTTGAGCACTTTTAAATCCAAACTGAGAGCTTTTGAGACCAATTCCACAATCTGCACTTGTTTTTCATAATGTTTTTAAACTTTTATGTCTTATCTGTGTAAATATGTAACTGTGTTTTGTGTTTTCTGCTGCCTCTTGGCCAGGACTCAATTGAAAAAGAGGTTCTTAATCTAAATGGGATATTTCCTGGTTAAATAAAAAATAAAATGTGTAATTAAATATATGACATGATTTATATTGATTGGAGATGCAGTTCTGCATGTCATATTTTCTGGGGGTGGAGAATGACCAGATTGTGCCGAGTCACTGAATAAACACTGTTAGAAGGAAGTAAGAACATAAAGTCAATTATAAAAGACTAATAATAAACCAGCTTCTTGCAAAACATCTCACCTCATCTCATCCCGCAATCAACAATTAATGTGGGCCTATTACTAAAGTATTAGGTATTGTGTTACAAGATGCATGTCAGGATAGTTGGAAATTTAATTGTTGTTAAATACTTTTCTAAGAACTGCTTTTAGCTCATATATCCATTCTGTGGTGGCTTGGATTACTTCTACAGCAATAAAGTTATTTAGCATCATTATTTATGAGGGTCACTGGGTTACAAGGGTCACAAGACACTAGTTAGAGAAAACTTTGTGGTGTCTGTTGTTTTGAAAAAGAAAGAAAGAAACTGACATGAAAGGCTGAGTTAATTCCTTGCTATTTGCATGCCCGCCAGAAAATACACAGTGTTACAGAAAACAAGCAAGTAACAAAAATTATTAGAGAAATGGTCAGTCATTTTGTGCATCCTCATTCTTGCTTTATTATTTCACATGGTTTCGTAAGAGTATGAAACTTTCCTGAAGAAAATCTGCAAAATCATGCTGTGTGGGAAGAGCGCAACCATGGAGAGCCTGCCCTGAAACTAAACTTCAGTGATCTCAATCACGTTCTTCGGTTCCATCGTCTCGCGAGAGCTCAGACTACAATATAAGTTCACATCGCTTGTAATGCGTGCGCACTCTGTTCTCAGCTGCTTAGGACGAAACTCTCTGGAACCAAGGTCAGTATTGGACACAATTTACAACTACAAGCTAGCTTATGTTCCTGTTACAGGTTTTTTAACAACCTACTCAACAGTTGTTGTTTTTTTTTGTTTTGTTTTGTTTTGTTATGTTTTGCTTTACTTAGGCTAATGTTCAACAAGTGTTTTTATATATTTTAAAATGCAAGTATGTCTGCTTGATCAATTAAATATTAAATAATATATACATAAACTGTAGTGTGCTAATATTTTACTACGGATTTATAAACTGTTAATAGGGGAGTGTTAAATGTTTATTATGCTAACGAAATATAGACAAGTATCAAGCTGCAAATAGGGCTACATCACGCGGAAGATGACAGAAGAAGAAGTAAGACAATTGATTTGTTTCGGTTTTAGTTAATTTTGTTAAACGGTATTATGTAGCCTAGTTTTGACATAATCTTTTAATGACTAATTATTGCGTGTCAGGTACTCAAATCTAAGTCTTTTGTAATCTTTATAGATTGGAGATGGCTGCAGGCAAAGCACAAATTGGCAAACTGGCCCCAGATTTCACAGCCAAGGCAGTGATGCCTGATGGGGACTTTAAGGACATCAAGCTGTCTGACTACAGAGGTAAACTACTATATAACCTTCTCTTAGATCGAGAATTGTCTTTGATGCAGCTCTCCATTGTGAGTTTGTTAATTGTTAATTTGCATTATAAAGACAAGATTTAATTAGGTCAAAATTAAAACATACTTAGAAAAGCATTGCTATCATCTTTTACCAGGAAAATATGTGGTATTTTTCTTTTATCCTCTGGATTTCACCTTTGTGTGTCCAACTGAGATCATTGCATTCAGTGATGCTGCAGATGAATTTAGAAAGATTGACTGTGAAGTCATCGCTGCTTCTGTGGACTCTCATTTCTCACACTTTGCATGGTATGTACTGTATTAAAACAGCTCATTTTGACCGTCTAAAAAGTTTAATAATAGTTTCTGGTTTCTTTTGATGTTTATATTCTTACAGGTGCAACACGCCACGTAAGCAAGGTGGGCTAGGTGCAATGAAGATCCCTCTTGTATCTGACACACGTCGTACGATTTCCACAGATTATGGTGTCCTAAAGGAGGATGAGGGCATTGCTTACAGGTGTAGTTCTTCTGCTATATTGAAAATAGTAAATGTGCAAACAGCCCAAGCCTGTTTGCACGTTTTGTAGAAAAGTACATGTCTTATTTCTCAAATTAACATTTAGTATTTTGAGGAAATCTGAATCTATAATCTAATTGAAAAATATTACTGTGCTCTTAAGACTTTGTTTATGTGCATTGTTTATGTGTCTTTTCTAGGGGACTTTTCATTATTGACAACAATGGCATCCTAAGACAGATCACTATCAATGACCTCCCAGTGGGTCGTTCTGTTGATGAAACCTTGCGCTTGGTCCAAGCATTTCAGTTCACTGACAAACACGGAGAAGGTACAAATATATAACATAATTACGCTATAATAGAGAGTCATCTAATGTTGAGACTTCCAATGCAAGTTAACAACAAGAAACTGAAATTATTAGTATATACATCCTGCCCTAATTTTCCTTAATGTTCTAAGCAATTTAAATTATATTGGCATATGTCTGCTGTTTTGTCTTCTGGCTCAGAACTCATTACCGGCTTATCTTTTCAGTCTGCCCAGCTGGCTGGAAACCAGGAAGTGACACCATCAAACCTGATATCAAGAACAGTAAAGACTTCTTCTCCAAGCAGTAATAAGCCCAAAGCGAAGATCTGCTGCCTGCTCTAGCTTTGATATAGAGATTGCATTTCAGAGAACAATATTTATGTCAGTCTAGTGTGTTTAGAGATTTTGTAGCTTGAACAGTTTTTTTTTTGTCTACAGATGATGACCAAAGTAAACTATTGTGTAAAAATCTTGATATAATGTTTGAAATGTTTTTTTTTTTTTTTTTTTTTGTGTGTCATTCTTTAATGTTAGAACTCACAATGATGCCTGCTAGGACAAATTATTGTATTCTTTTTTACAGTGAACAACATTCAATAAAGAATAAAATCTGTCAATCATGGGTTTTTTTTGTGTGTGGGAGGTTGGCATTTGAAGCTAAACAGTAGCTGGCAAAGTTGTAAGATATTAAATGATAATTGCTACATGATACAGAATTTTGTTTTATGTATGTTTTGCAAACATTGCTAAGGGATTTACTATTAGCCTATTTTGTTATATAATTTACAAATGCCATTACAAAAATATTTCCAAACAGACTGGGTAATCTAGAGAAATATAGATTTAATTTGCTGGTATCTAGTAGCGAATAATCAATTAATGTTTAATTGTATACTTTTGTAAATTACAATATCACATATCTCATAATATAATGTAATAATCTTAGAAATTGACTTATTAAATGTGTTATATGTTAAAATATGTGAAAACTCGGGGGTCGTAGAAAAACTTACGGATTTTGAACGCAGCATATTTAAGGCGGGAATTTTAGATAAAAAAAAAAAAACCCTAAAACTATGCAAATCTACGTAAATTGTAAAAGCTTATTAAACAACATATAGGAACACAAACAACAGAAAATGTCATCGCTATTATAATTTGTTGATTCTAATTTAACAGTAATTTATCTAGTTAACTTTGCTAAATAATCCTTAAGATAAAAAAATGTCCGCTAGCAAGATGTGTTTGAGGAAAAGCAAAGAAGAAACAGCAGAGGCAAGTTTTAAAATTATTCTATATAATTAATATCAAATAATAAATTAGTAACGTGGTAACTGCAAATGATTTCTTGAGGTTGTTTTACAAGTACATGGTCAGGATTCAGACTTGTTGCGCCTAAGCTAATCACGCCATCCAGTGGTTTTTTGACGGTACAACTGGAAGATTGTGTGTGTGATTGTGTGCCCTAATTTTCCTGTCTTTCTTCAAACTCTCAAAGTGGACAGGGTTATTTAAGGGCGACATGAAAACCGAGCAGGCGTCCCTTGTTTTTGTGAAGAGGATGATGGCTGTGGCCGTGTCCTCCATCACTTATCTCAGGGGGATTTTCCCAGAGGACGCCTACAGGTCCAGATACTTGGAAGGTGAATAAAGCAAACAGACAAACAAACAAACAAACAAACAAACAAACAAACAAATAATAATAATAAATAAAGATACTCTAAAATGTCTGAGGTCAACTAGAAATGTTCTTGAGTCAGTTAATAATTGAGTCAGTTAATTGTTTTTTAAAGTCTCGTCATTAATTGTTTAATATTCATAGATTTGTGCATTAAAGTCTTGCGTGAAGATTGCAGCACTCCCGGAGCAAACAAAGTTGTGAAATGGTACGTTTTTTTGTCTCTTACCTAAAAAAATAACCAAACATGCTGTTTATTCACTCTAATCTTTTTGTTTCAGGATGATGGGCTGCTTTGATGCATTAGAGAAGCAATATGTAAGCAATTATGTCCTACATTTTTTAATAATAATGTCATTTATATAGAAAAATCCACTTCAAATTGCCACTGTTTGTTGTATTTTTGCCTTACCAGCTCCAGATTGTGTTTATTGGGGTACGTGAAAATACAAACACAATTGTATCCATGTATATTACAAAATATTAAACTACTGTCTTTTTCTGTATTTAACAATTCAGGTATACACCAACCCTGATGATCCCAACGTAAGTGTCTGTCTGTTTTATTGGAAAATGTGTAAGTTTAAAATGAGAAACGTGAACATAATAGCATATTATTGTTTTTAGTGCATAATTGAGTCCTACCAATTCAAATTTAAATATACAGAGAAGGGTCCAGAGATGAATGTACTCAGGTTTGAAGACATATACTTACGTTTTATGGAAGACAAACAGACACACATTGTATATCTTAATTTACAGGAACAATGCTGTGCAGATGCAGGTCACACTGGAGGACACCAAGAGAGCCTCAGTGTTGCTCATCAGGAAGCTCTTTTTGCTAATGCAGAATTTAGGCTCCCTCCCTAACAAGGTCTACCTTACCATGAAGCTTTACTACTATGATGATTGTAAGAGACTGTGTCCAAACAGAAAAAAATGTGCCACTTGAGAAATTGCTCTCTGACCTTTATTTTTAAATTTTTGTTACAGCCACCCCTGAGGACTATGAACCACCAGGCTTTAAGAGGGGCGAGTGTGACAGTCTGTGGTTTGAAGGCACAGCTGTTCACTTCAAAGTTGGTGATGTGCAGACGCCGTTCCATAAACTGAGGGTGCGCGTATCTGCTGAACAAAGTAGACTGGCAAAGCTTCAAGAAGGAAACCACCTGAGGGAAACTAAGCTTGTGACAGAGAAAAATGGCAAAGCGGTCAGTCCACAATTAATACTTACTTTTCAAAAGTGTCCGCTGTAATTTTGGGACCATTGTTTGTATCACTGTGTGCTATATACATGTGTAGGATTCCCAAAATAAAGAGTATGATGAAGAGGATCTCCCTTCAGAAGATGGTATGCTAAAGTGATAATGGTTTATTGTATATTTTATCATATTATTCACATTTCTTATTCCTTCAGAGTCAGCACAGTTCAAGAAACCCGCACAGCCTTTGACAAAGGTAAAATTGAATTAAATAAAAAGCAGAGTAGCAGAGTTTGTAAAATGCCCACAACATATCACAGTGAAGACATTTTGATTTTTTTTTTTTTTTTTTTTACAGAGAAGGACTGCTGGCAGAAAACAGGCCAAAAGGAAAAGAATAATCTAATAAAAAAGCAAGTGCTCTTTAATCAATTTACTTTCTGCTTTTACAACAAATGTTCCAAAGTTCTCAATAGATTTTTTACACTATATGAGTTATTGGTTATGTATTATTAGTTGTCTAAAGGAGGATTATTTAAAGCTATGAACATTAATTCAAGTCTATGAATATTTAATTGTTCTTCTATGGTGCAGCATATGTGATGTGTGTATAAAAATCTAAATGTATTTTAAATAAAAATATTATCTGTAAACAACATCTGACATTTGGTTTTCTAACTGTCATGATTTACATATATTTAAACTTCCTACATTTTCCAAAACAAACCTATAGTAATTATGCAACTTTTCTCAATTAAAGAAAGGCTTGGAAATTAAGGGTCAAAAACAGCAATAATCTGACATAATTAACACTTAAAAACAGACTTTAATAAAGTCTGGCTAATAGGCACTGGCTCCATTTTCCTTGCTCAAAGTATGTTTTAAGACAAATGTAATTGCTATTGCCATTATCTTCAAGTATTCTTCCAGACCTGAAACATGTGTCTCGGTTCTCTAATTGCTCATCAATGTTTTTTCTAGAAAAGGCTGTCCACATCTCCCATCTCAACAAACACAGTCTTTAACTGGGAGAAGTATTCGACTGTAACTTGTCCGTTCTCTCGCCCTATGCCTGTTGAAGAAAACGAACAACAACAAAAAGATGTCAGTGAAGTTATTGTGGGGGTATTGGAATTGGAAGCAGATTAAATTATTGTTTGCCAGATAATACAATATGTTGTACCTGACATTTTGAAACCCCCAAAAGGCACCTCTACAGGAGTGATGTTGTAGTTATTGATGAAGCAAGAACCAGCCTTGAGATGTTCAACTACCCGATGGGCTCGCCTCACATCCCTATACACATGTATAAATTATGAGAAGTTATAAAAAGTAGTGGGTCAGATTTATGAAAGATAATTTACAGGTTTCCCTTTCATTATGACTTGCCTGGTAAAAACTCCAGCAGCAAGACCTAAACTGGTGTTATTTGCTCTCTGCAGCACCTCTTCTTCTGTTTCAAATGACAACACTGACATGACGGGACCAAAGATCTCCTCCTTCACACAAGTCATCTCATCTGTGCAGTTTCCTGAAGAAGAAAAACATACATGTTAAATTTACTCTATAGGTGGAAAAAAATAACACTGTCTAGTCACAAACAGATTAGAAATATTTTGAAATAAGTTTATTACCAAGTACACATGGAGTCATGTAGTATCCATCTTTAAGTTTAGGATCAGATGGGACGAATACCTCCCCTCCACACAAAACAGTAGCTCCCTTCAAATACATCCATAATCAGTGGTTAAAAGGTTTTGTAAATTGAAACAAGACGGATCAGGAATACCTCTTTTTCTGCCTGATTGACATAGGATAAGACTTTGTCCATGTGTGGCCTGCTGACGAGTGCTCCCATTCGAGTAGTCTCCAGTAATGGGTCACCTATTTCTATTGATATGGTCCTCTTCACTACTTCCTCCACAAACTCAGGCACAATATCTTTCTGAACAAAAACTCTTGTTCCATTGCTACACACCTGTCACAGTCACATCAAATGTTTCTTTGTTTTGAAATGAAATACTGAAAAATAAATATTCAATAGATAGATCAGTACCTGGCCTTGAGACAGGAAATTGGCCATAAGCGCTCCCCTTACTGCATTTTCTAGATCACAGTCACTGAAAATGAGCAGAGGTGACTTTCCCCCAAGTTCTAGGGTCACAGGTTTCACCCCTTGTGATGCCAGTTCCATAATCTGTGAATAAGAAGTTGAATGTAAATTTTGTGGTTGACTTGTGGTTAAAAATAAACACGTGAGACAGTAACCTTTTTGCCTGTGGCCACACTTCCAGTAAACGACACCTTGGCAATATCAGGGTGCTGGCACAGTAGTCTGCCGGTCTCCTGGCCACCCTGGACAACACTGAAAAGCCCTTGTGGAACACCAGCCTGTGCATATATTTCTGCTAATAATACAGCTGTCACTGGGGTCACTGGTGATGGCTTGAAGAGCATAGCATTTCCTGTTGTATCCATTTAAAATATGCTTCAGAAATTATGCACAGACACATCATTCTCCTCTAAGTGAATAATCAACCATATATTTTGTTTTCCATACCACATGCCAGAGCTGGAGCGGATTTCCAAGAGGCAATTTGAAAAGGATAATTCCAAGCACCAATGCCAGCACACACACCTAAAGGCTCCCTTCGGGTGTAGGCAAAGGATCCTCCAGGCAGCTGAACATGTTGGCCTGAGACACATTTATAGGTAAAATAGAGTGCAATATATAACAACATACACCAACCAGGCAACCATGACCATTTGCCTATTATTGGTGGTCATGATGATATGTGTTATAACAGCCAGCCTCATATGCAGCCTCATACACAACAAACTGCAATACACTGTGCATTCTGACACCAGTTCTTTCCAATTTGATAGATAGTTGTCCAGCCATCCATCAGTTTGGCCCTTATCAAACTCACTCAATCTGCTTCTAACACATTAACCTTGAGGACAAAATGTTTACTTTCTGCCTAACACTAATAAATGATGATATAATCTATGTTATTCAATATTCATTTCACCTGTCACTGGTCATGATGTTATGCCTGATCGTTGTATAACAACAACAGAAATTTGCTAAAAACACCAATTTATGACTGCCTGAATCATTGTGGGAAAAAAACACTCAAGATAACTCAAGAGTTGAATTTCAGACCTGACAGGGTGCTGGCCAGCCCTGCATAGTACTCTATACAAAGTCTGGCAGAATCCACATCCAATCGGGCCTCAGTTATGGACTTTCCATTATTGACCACTTCCATCTGTGCTATCTCCTCTCTCCTGCTCTGCAACAAAAATACCAAGCAATGCATATGTGAAGTAAAAACACACATTATATATAGGTCAGTTCTCTATATGACCAAAGACTGAAACAGTTGTCTGGCCCCTGTACCTCAATAATGTGTGCAGCTTCTATCATAATCCTTGCCCTCTCCATTCCAGACATTTTGCTCCAGTGGTTGAAAGCTGAAATGGCATGTTTCACAGCTTCGTTGATCTCCTGAGCACCACAGGGATCCAAATGGCACAAAACACGCCCTGAAAAGCATATCTAAGTGTTAACAGCTCTTTCATTTAGCCACATGCCGTCGTTTAGCTCAGGGCTGGGAATCAGTAAGCATTTTAGTAAAGTCCAAAGTTCAGTAAGTGGTATTGTTACAATCTTAATGTTTTAAATAAAATGTGCCTTGCCTGTTGCGGGTTCGTAAACAATTTCTCCGTTGCCTTTTTGTGAACTTAATCTTCTTTCACCAGCCCAGAAGTTCAGCGGGTCAGTGATGTTTACAGAGCCCGAACAGACCCACCTCACAAGCCCCACAGGAGGTGCTACAGCGGGACGGCGCAAAGTCGCAACCAACCTCGGAAGCATAACTGGATCTATTGCTCCTTCAGCTGACCATTAACTTACAAAATTATAGATAAATAAAGTTTGGGGTTAACGTTACATCTATTACAAAAGAAATGGTGACTGACAACATTCAATTATTTAACATTTGACAGCGTACTTGTTCTTTTACGAAGTTGTTAGTGTTTCTCTGGATAAACTTACCTTCCTGTGCGCCTATAACGTCATGTGTATTAAACTGTACTGTATTTGACAGTCAACTACTTTGTCGCCGTTATTACTCTCGTCGAGTTCCAGTGGCTCTGTGGGCGGAGCTACAGCGGCTCTGACGTCTGTACGTCAAGTAGCGTAAATCGTAATTGGACATCTTTGTCAATAAAATGTACACAGTAATATAAACGAATTGTCAATTGAATCTTAATACAAATGGTAAACTTTCCAACACGACATAGGATAAATCAAGAATCAAGCACAATTGACCTGATATTGACTAGAGATGAAACAAAGATAACAAATATCCAGCAACTACCTGCATTGGGAAAAAGTGATCATATCTGCATATTGATTGATTATGTTTGTAACAATGGTATGTGTAACAGAAGTAAACCATCATACCTATACCACAAAGGAAATTATGAAAAAATAAATGAAGATATGAATAAAAACTGGAAAGAAATACTAGAAGGGAAAACTTTGAATGAGTCATGGAAGACATTTAAAGATGCTCTTCTAGAATCAGTTGAGAGGAATATACCAAAAAAGATATACAGAGGTTCAAAAAAGCAAACAATGTGGCTATCTCATGCAGTAAAGAAGAAAATAAGGAGAAAAGAAAAGCTGTGGACACAATTCTTAAAAACCCAAAATGGGAAGGACTATTTAGAATATACTAAAATAAGAAATCAGGTCAGGTGGGAATCCAGAAAGTCACGAAAAAATATGGAAAAAGAAATAGCAAAAAAAGCAAAAGAAAACCCTAAATGCTTTTGGAAATTTGTTAACTCGCAGACTAGCATAAGACAGGGACTGGGTGATCTTGACGATAGGAATGGCAAAACAGTAGCAAGTGCTTTTGAGAAAGCAGAACTTATGAATTCATTTTTTGCTTCAACTTTTACTATAGAAGATATATCAGATATACCAGATAAACTGTCAATCAGATACAAAAATGAATTAAATAACGTAGAAATTTTAGAAGATAAAGTTAAGAAACTAATCAAGAATCTAAACCCATACAAAAGTGCAGGGGCAGATGGTCTGCACCCTAAGGTCCTAAAAGAGACAGCTGAAAATATTGCTTATCCACTAACTTTGATATTTTGTCAGTCACTAAGCACAGAAGAGTTACCATGGGATTGGAAAATAGCCCACATTACACCCATACACAAAAAAGAATCAAAAAGGAAAGTAGAAAACTATAGACCAGTGAGTTTAACATCTATTTGCTGCAAAATACTTGAAAAAATAATAAGAAACCACATCATCCTTCACATGAAGGACAACAGTCTCTTCTCCAAACACCAACATGGGTTTATAGAAGGGAGATCTACAATGACACAAATTTTGGAAACGTTAGAAGACTGGACAGCAAGGATAGATGAAGGAATGCCAATTGATACCATATTACTTGACTTCATGAAAGCATTTGATTCAGTTCCCCATGAAAGGTTATTAATTAAGATTGAGAGTTATGGCATTAAAGGGAAAGTCCTGGCGTGGTTGCGCTCTTTCCTTACAAACAGACGACAAAGAGTGATTATAAATAATGCTAAATCTACTTGGACTAATATGATAAGTGGTATACCACAAGGAAGTGTGTTGGGGCCTGTGTTATTTATTATCTTTATTAATGACTTGCCTACAAAAGTTTCTTCTATTATAAAATTATTTGCGGATGATGCTAAAATGTATAGAGTAGTTAAATCAGTAGATGACTGTGAAAAATTACAAAAAGACTTAAATTTATTGCAAAAATGGGCAGATATATGGCAACTAAAATTTCACCCGCGCAAATGTGTTGTTCTTAGGATACATAAAAATCACCCGAATTATGAATATTATATGATGGATGAGGGTAACAAAACAAAATTAAAGGAAATACTAGTGGAGAAAGATTTAGGAGTGTGGATGGATAGTGAGTTAAAATTTGACTATCATATCAATGAAATGGTCAAGAAAGCAAACAGAATGGTGGGACTAATTTGGAGAACATTTGATTATTTGGATGAAAACAATTTCAGGCTATTATATAAAGCATTGATTAGGCCTCACCTTGAATACGCAACATCAGTATGGGCACCTAACAGCTGGAAACATGCAGAGGCTATAGAAAAGGTGCAAAGAAGAGCAACAAAAATGGTACCATCACTACAAAATTTAAGTTATGAAGAACGACTGAGAAAGCTGGATTTAACAACATTGACTTACAGGAGAATCAGAGGAGACCTCATCAACACATATAAATTCATCAACAACATATTTGACTCGCCCTTAATGGTAACAACAGAAAATGAGAGAACTAGAGGACATACATTGAAATTATACAAGGACAGATTTACAACGTCAACTAGGCAGCACTTTTTTACACAGCGTGTCATAAATTGGTGGAATGAACTACCAGCAAAAGTTGTGGAGGCCGAGTCAACCCTAAAATTTAAAATGATGTTAGACTTACACCATACTGAGCATCCTGCAAAGTTCAATTTTAAGTGGGCGGAAAAACCCCAGCCTGTCACCCTCCAGTACCGACACTACAAATAGTAACTAAAAAGGAGCAGCTGAAATAGGAACATACAGTTCCTCGATAGAAGCTGAAGAATACTACTACTACTACTACTACTAATATTTAATATGCTTTTACCCAAAGATTAATATTGATACGTGTGTGTTTAATTAATTAAGTGTAATACAACTTTGGACATTACAAAAAAAAAAAAAAAAAAAGCAAGCCTCCATTTGTGGGAGGGGCTTCAGTCCGACGATCTTCCTTCGCAGAGTCTCCCGCTGCACATTGCAAGTATGGCCGGGGACAGTGAAACACATCTAAAGGACCGAGGCGAGAATAGCAACATTATTCGCCAGCCTTTCTTAATCGGCGTGTCGGGCGGCACTGCCAGTGGCAAGGTTGGGACTATAACTACAAATTTTGACGTTTTGTGGTAAATGTCATTTGTTTATTTCAGCTAAACCACTGTGGTACCAGTCAGGAGCCGGGAAGTGGACCGCGTGGCCTTAGCGGGGTAGCAATCAGGGTTGATGATTGACAGCTCACTGATCAGTTAAGCGTTCTTTTTTCGTAGGAATCTGAAAATGTCACCACTTGTCTTACTTGTTTAAGGATAAGGATTTTATAATACTGTAATTCGATTTTGTCAATTTATTTGCCACAGCTGCTCTGCTAAATTCCTTCAGATGCTAGCCGCTAGACAATGGTGAACATAGATGCTACAGCTAGCCAGCGCTTCTATTTATAAAGCTGTGTTCGCGTGCCCTGGGAACTCATTTGTGTTTGTAAACAAATTGACACACCTGTCGCCTTATTCAGATTATCACTGTTACAAATCAATGCAAACGCGCACTTGTGTAGTTTACCTCTGTTTTCCTAATTTACCGAACCTGTCTGTGTGGTTTTCCCATAATTTGCATAATAGCACACGGCTTCGTCCAAATGCGTTTGTATTCTGAAGTTTACTTGCGAAAATTTTGGCAATTTAGAGAATTTTTTTATATTCTTTAAAATTCTATTTTTCATAAGTATACGATATGTTGTCGTTAACACTGACAAGACTGGCGCTCGATGAGTAAAGTACAGCGAACCACAAATGTGGGTCGACGAGAAGACGTCATACTCTTTGTTTTGTACAGTGTTTTGTGTAAGTGGTTTCAAATCTCATCTCGTGTTAGCCTCAGATGTAGCACCAGAGCCTGCCAGTTAAATAATTTCAGCTATGTGGCTGGTTTTAGGATTATTGTAGCAATTTTTTTTCCTCATATCCTTTCATAATTTTGCCCCTCCTAACTTTGTCCCAGAAATGGGTGCGCTGGCACGTAGCCAGTGTTTTGCTTCCTCAACCCCCTCACATGGGCGGGAAAGGGCTTTGTATTTACCATATTATCTCGTTACCTTCGACCAGTTTATTTGCAGTAATCGTTGTTTAAACAAGAGAACCCATACTGTTTGGTAGTCCCATCTAGCAGGCCTATTCACTTAAAATAAATGGGTTTTATTTGTTGTATAAACTTTATTTTTACACTTAGTTTTTTTTTCAAATGGTTCAAACATTACATTAAACTTTATTTAAACCTTTGCATTAAAATAATATGCTTAGTCTTAGCTTGAAGTGATTATTCGAAAGTGTGAGTGTTCACATTCATTGTTAAAGGTTCTACTAAACACAAAAGCAATGCATACTCACTGGCTGTTGAAGAATGCCCATTCAGCATTGGTGATGAGAGTCAGTGAGGACAAGCCAGCCCTAGGCTTGACCCTATATAAACCACAGTTGCTTTTATCATTGGTTTTCTTTTTTCTTTTAGTCATCCGTGTGTGAAAAGATCATGGAGCTGCTGGGACAGAACAAGATTGACCATCACCAGAGGCAGGTGGCCATACTCAGTCAGGACAGCTTCTACAAGGTGCTGACTTCTGATCAACATGCAAAGGCACTAAAGGGCCAGTACAACTTTGATCATCCAGGTATTGCAGACAAGTTATCTATTACTAAGATGCAAAGTTACTAGCATACTTGCTACAGAAAAGCAAAAGTCACATGCAGTTATATGGCACATGTCCAATGTCTGAGGCAGGCAGCATGACAGCACATGGTTTACTACTATCACATTCATAGTCAAGGTTTTGGCAGAAGAGCAGTCCCTTTTTTGGTCCCAGACATTGCCTCTCATGCAACGACTTCCTTTCATGGCTGATTTTAAATATACATGGTCAGCAGGCCTTTTCTAGAGGCAGCTGCATTACCAGTGTGACTGAAGCAAACACCTGTTACGTGGAAGAGATTCCTTGATTACCAAACGTGCAGTGCAAGAGTCCCTTGTGCTGAGTCCACACTAGTGTCGAGTGAAACGAGTGTTTCTAGTTTACAACTTAACTGTGTCCTCCTTGCTTTTAGATGCCTTTGACAATGAACTGATAATGCAAACACTAAGACAAATCCTGCAGGGGAAGACCGTTCAGATCCCAGTTTATGACTTTGTGACCCATTCCAGGTGGGAAACTAAACACTGTCTACTTTTACAAATGGTTACTAATGTGATGGTGCGGTAAACTTTTAGTAGGCACGTTTATATATAATGGTTTTATCTTTGTTTCAGGAAAGATGAGTTTGTAACAGTGTACCCCGCTGATGTGGTCTTGTTTGAGGGGATCCTGATGTTTTACTCACAGGAGATCCGAGACCTGTTCCAGATGAAGCTGTTTGTCGACACAGATCCAGATACACGCCTCTCACGTCGAGGTCTGTGTTAAAAAATGTAGAGAGTACAATTACTGGTTACATATTAATATATTTGTCATGTTAAATTAGTTTAAAATTTCCTTTTTGTTTCAGTTCTAAGAGATATTAGTCAGCGTGGCAGAGAGTTGGAGCAAGTGTTGACACAGTATATCACTTTTGTAAAACCAGCATTTGAGGAATTCTGTTTACCAGTAAGTTTTTTCTATGAAGTGATATAAATTGTTGTTGTTGAAGGTACTTTGTTTCATGTTTTACTTTCCAGACAAAGAAATATGCAGATGTTATCATTCCACGAGGGGCTGACAACCTTGGTAAGAGTAAAAGTAAATCATGTTGTCAAATTAAGCATTTTTAGTGTTTAGTCTCAATTTCTCTCTTTTACAGTGGCAATCAACTTGATAGTACAGCACATTCAAGACATTCTGAATGGTGGAGTAAACAAGCGCCACAATGGCTGCATGAACGGCCATAGTACCCCACGGCAACGAAGGACATCAGAGTCAAGTAGCCGCCCCCATTGACCTTGTCGCACCTCTCTTCAGAGCGGAGAGGGGTGTGGAGGTAGCGCTGTAAATAATGCCGTTGGGGTCACCGTATTTAAGAGAAGATTGATCTAATTCAGAGAATTGCAATGCCTGCTGTTGTTATTATTACTACACTTGGTATTGTTTTCCTTCGTTGTAACTGTTAGATTAATCGTTTAGTATTTTGTTACAGGGAGGGAAGACGTAATATCTTTGTGAAGACCATGGTTTAAATCAAACTTGTGAGATTTCTTCCCAGGTTTTATTTTGTTTATATATCTTCTGCTGCTTCATGGAAGTCCATGCCAATAATGAATAAAAGAGGGGAAACCTTTTTTATTTTTTGATGTCTGATAAAACTTGAATCCCCGTGTCCAGGGGAGTTTGAAGGTGTCTTTCTAGGTGGGCATCATCAAAAAAGGATGCATTTATAGAAGATGACCAGGATTTCACTCTGTATTTATGCTGACAATCTAGTGTGTTTCCTAATATTTTCCAGTGTTTTAGTTTCAATGTTATTCTTTATTGTCCAGTGTTACACAGAATGGTCTATTGATTCTGAAGTGTATACTGCAGTTATGTTGTATGTTAGAGTGGGTTTCTCATTACATGTTCTCTTGTAATCACATGCAAAATAATGTGAATTCCAAACTATTGAAGCCAAAGGCTGACATTAAACTGCCTACTGTCATGGGTCTTTAACAAATTAAATGGCAAGATATTAGCTAGAGACTGCATAGTTCATTTTAGAAACCTGCTGTACCTACATGAAGAGTGAACTATGTTGATGAAAGTAACGTGTACGCTCAGGTTGGCAACGCCATAATAAAGCTTAAAAAGATGAGTGCCACAGATTCAATAATCCCAGGTGTGTGGCAATCTACCACAAGATCCACCACTATGCCTCTGCAAAGTTGCCTCAGGTTAACAGTAAGTCATTGAGATAAAAGATCTCATTTGGATTTTGGGTTACTATTGTACCTTTATTTCTTTTTTTTCTTTTTTTTTTTTTTTTTTGTACTACCTATGCTGTATTCTGTAAAGTGGGACTGTGTGAGTGATTTGTACCAGCAATTTGTACTGTATGACTGTTGCACTGGGTTGTCGATTTCTAATCTAAGTAGTTAATGGTCAATAAAAATGTCACAACTAAGCTCCTCTAGAGTTTGCCTTTGAAATCAAAATGGTGTCATCCTAATACATATACATTTTCTTAGCACATACAGTAATTTTTTGTTTCAGTACTTGACCTAGGTCTTTCTGACCATGTAGTAATATTTACTCTTCCACTAGAGGGCGCGTTTGATGTTATGCTTCCTTTACTGACTAGTGGATTTTACACTTATGCTACCAAAGCTCGAGTTAAAACATTTTGAAGGCATAATATTTTTTTTTCTTTTTTTTTTTTTTTTTACATCTCTAAACAAACTATTGGTCCACAAAGGTAATATATAGCTACAGCAGGGATCTAAGATTCCTGTAAATTTGTTCCACTAAATTTACAGCGTGTACCTGAAGGCAGCAGAGGAAGTTGTCAGTTGAGAGGCTTCAAGATGGTGGTGTGTATAGATATTGCATGTTCTGCTGCAAACAGTGGATTATTTGGCATTTCCCTCTTTATTTTGATTCATTTTATATTTCTCACAGAAATTTGGGCTCCAGTTCAAAGCCACTTTGGAAAATGTCACCAATGTGAGGCCAGTGGGCGACGACTTCCGCTGGTTTCTGAAGGTAGCTACTGCCAAAGAAAAAAAAAAAGTATACAAGATGGCAAGAAAGACGACACTAGACATTGATTCATTCATTGTTTCTTGCTATGTTGACGTTACTCTGACCTTTTTTTTTTTTTCTATTAAGCTCAAGTGTGGGAACTGTGGCGAAATCTCAGACAAGTGGCAATATATAACTTTGATGGTAAGGTTTTTCTATTGCTTAAATAACTGCACTCGCAGTGACGTTTATATCATACACACATTTAAGATTTGTATTATTATTATTTTATCTGTAGGAGAGTGTACCATTGAAAGGTGGACGAGGAAGTGCCAGTATGGTGCAGAAATGCAAGTTATGCTCCAGGGAAAATTCAATAGGTATCTTATCATTTAAATGTGTTTTGTGTCATCTTTAAATCTATTTAATTATTTTTGGTCCTAAATAACTGCAGAAATGTTTAACAGATATCCTTGGGGACACAATTACCGCTTATAATGTAAGCATCACTGTTTTAACTAATGTTGGTTAATGGAAATAACTTTGTGTTGTGAAAGTAAGAAGAAATATGTGTTTTTCTAGCTTCTCAACGTCCTTTATTTACTTTTTCTCTATTTAAGGCTGAGGATAATGAACGCTTCAAGACAATGGTGCAGTTTGAATGTCGAGGTTTGGAGCCTGTTGATTTTCAGCCACAAGTAGGAATTTTTGGTTCCTTTTACCTGACCTTTTTGATATTCTTTCCCTTCACTGCTGACATTTTTCTTGTTTGTTAAATTTCTTGCAGGCTGGCTTCGCTGCACAAGGAGCAGACTCTGGAACACCGTTTTCTGAAATAAACCTACTAGAAAAAGTAAGTCTGCTGTACATCAATATCTGTTTACTCTTTGCAGTGTCTTCCAATGACGTATAACAAAAGCACAATAAAACTTTTCAGGACTGGACCGATTATGATGAGAAGATCAGTGAGTCAGTCGGAATATATGAAGTGACACACAAGTTTATCAAGTGCTGAAAAAGTATTGAAAAGACATTATTTTGGTGCTGTCAGATGGTGTCCAGAGTTTGTAGATAAGGTACAACAACAGCAAATGATCAGAAAAAACCACATTCTTGAAATAAACGTTCAAGGTTTAAACTAATTAAAGTTTATTTTTGAGTCAGTAAAACTGGTGATGATCCTTTTTGTTATATGGTTTAGACAGAGTACTACAAATACAATATTTGCTTTGATGATGATGATGATGATGATGATGATGATGGAGAAGTAGCGAGACAGTCAGAAGGCCAGAGCTGCATTGTGTCTTTGGGTGAGTTTATCAGGATGACAAATGAGGAGCTGTGGTATTCTCTGCTCTGAACCTGTTTTTGGTTTCTATTGTGATGGACAGGCTGACAGATGAAAATAGACAGGAATCTACATGAACTAAAACGTGGCAGATGACATTGTGACCTGTAAATGTGAGCAGGGATCAGGAGGATGAAAATCGAGAGAGGTGGAGATATATGCTCAGAAGAAGAGTAAAGAAGTGTGAACGTTAACTGCAGCAAGACAGAATATAGTCATGGCCAGAGGTGTTGAGAATGATGCACAATATTTGTTGTCACAAAGTTTGCTGTTCCAAAACAAAACAAGGTACAAGATTGGACAATTGGGGTGAAATTGAGAGTAACCCAGCTGGAGTGGTGTAGACATAAATGAGGTGCAGGATTTTAATATCTTTAGGTCCAATGGTTCAGAGCAATGGAGAGAGTGGAAAAGAGGTTAAGAGGCAGTGTGCAAGCAGGTTGGAACAGGTGGAAAAAGTGTTTGTGTGATATCACCAAGAATTAAAGGAATGGTGTAGTTTACAAGACAGTTGAGAAGCCAGCAATGTACTATCAGCAATGTACTATCTCGCAATGTCATCTCCTCAGATGGGGTAAAGATGAAGTTAAGAGCTTATGATAGTTTGGGCATGTACAGTGGAGAGATAGTAAATATATCTATATCTATAGATTCAAGTTAAGAACAACAAGGAGGATAGATCAGGATCCCTTGTGTAAACGTAGAATGAATATCTGAGGGTATCCTATCTTTCTGGGTTGGAATAGCCTGTAAGTAGCTACATATGGTTGGTGCAATGCTGCCCGTGTTTCAGGAGAGGGCTATCCATACTTCCATACTTCTGGTAGGAAAATGCAGGCCGAGAAAATTCAATTTTATATTTGGATTTTTTTCTGTTCCACCTTTTTATTCCAGTGAATAAAATCTCAGTAAAGACATCATTTTGAAAACAGCACATCATATTTCATAGACCCTAAACTGTTGCAACATTTATCATTATGTAAATAAGTTTAGACTCACTAAGTTGCAGTCTACAGAGGAGAGGCTGGTGTCTTCTACTGACCTCTCTCTACTGTGGGCAGGGCCTACAGCCAACGAATCGGGAGTTGAGGCTTTGAGGACACATACTGAGAACTCACCATGAATGTACAATAGGTTACATGGAACTCACCCGTAAAACTAACGTCCTTAGTAAACGTTATTCATTTGGACAGAGCGAGCTGTTGCTTCTCATCTCACCGAGTGACACATCTTACTGAGTAAACGATCTCTGCGGCTGGGTCTTGTCCCACACGGAACAGTGTAGCTTTTGGACCAAAGCTGCTTACACGAAGAGGTCATGGCGCCTGCAAAGAAAAATCAAGTTTATGTCATCGGTGTTGGGATGACAAAGGTAGAATTACTTTTGTTTTATTACCTCATTCCACACGCATCATAGGATTGATAGCTTTTTATGCCACGTTAGCATAGCTGGCTAAAGCATATACTATCCATTACAAAAAGCTAGACGAGAAGTTTATTTTGCTGGTTTATTTGCAGAACCCTGCATATGTTGTATTAAAATGATCTTAAATTGCCTCTTTTAAGCATATTTTTATTGCAGGATGATATTGTTTACAATAGTAAATCTGGTAGCAGTTGTGGGTTAGCTAGCCACCACAATATCCATAAATTTCACGTTTATTTGAGTATTATCTGTTAAACAAAGTTTTGTGGTATTTTTTTAATGCACTTTACTCTGCTTAAAACTCGGGGATTCTTATCTAGTCCATAGTTCATTTTCACCCAGCAAAATGTGTGAAGGGTCATCATATGGTACGAACACGGACTGGGTGCTATCACTTACTAACCCATGTACCTTATCTTATAAGTAAGCTATTTCAAATCTCTGTTTATTTTATGCATTCTTAGATTTGGTTTATAGCTATACGAAAAACAAATCTACTACCACTTTGTTGTTAAAAACTCATATTAACCCATGTTATCCTTATTCTAAACTACAAAAGTGAAGCAAGTAACATGAATGAAGAATCATCATCTTTTTTCACTTTTACAGTTTGACAAGCCTGGAGCTAGAGAAGACTATGACTATCCTGATATGGCCAAAGAAGCAGGTGAGTGCTAAGTACTGGAGACATGACATATAACATGACATTTTATATATATATATATATATATATATATATATATATATATATATATATATATATATATATATATATATATATATATATATATATAATTTTTATTTATTTATTTATTTATTTTTCCAGGTCAAAAGGCTTTGGCTGATGCAAGAATCCCATATTCTGCCATTGAGCAAGCATGTGTTGGATACGTTTATGGTAAAACCATTCACACAATTGTTTGTGCTTCCTGCCAGCCAAACTTTAAACCCTGCAAGTCTGATATTGCCCACTAGTTGTTCTCAAATCATATCTTTGTGCTATACTTGCATTTACAGGTTAAAAGCACCTCTAAAACATTACATGACAATGAAAGAAGCATTGTTCTATATTTGCATGCTGTGCAAATATAGACTGAAAAACAGCTTCTGTCTATATAAGCTCTTAAATACATCACACCACCAGCCCACTCCTAATGTGCAACTATCCAGCTGTATGTATTTGCACTTTAAGTAAGTGCAGCAGTATTTGCCCTACTGTTATTTACTCTACTGCTCTTTTAATTCTGCTATTTATATCACTGCCACTTTATTCCACTTCTGTCATTTATCACTACTGCCACTTTATTCCAGTAGTAATACTGTGCTAGTTGTGTGAAATAATGTTTTGTTGCTGTAACCTAACAAATTCATTTTAACATTTAAATGTCATTCAGAAGAGCAAAGACTTTTTTTGTTTGTTTTGTAAATTATTGAGGCTTTCTTATTAATATTATCAAAACATTTCAGCATTGGCAATTATTCTGCTCAAGAACAGGATGAAACAAGATCACAGCAGCCAAAACACAGGAGAAAAACACTGACAATAAGACTAATTAAAATACTCAAATATTTTATGTCTTTACATAAGTATAGTACGTGTTGTGTAGTAAGAAAAATACTTATTAACAAATAACAAAGATAATAATTAAAGTAAAATATTGGACACATTTTTAAATAAAGTTCTGTTCATGAAAGCCACAAAAATGAAATGTAAAAACATTGTTATAAATGGTAATTATCTCCTCCTCCTCCTTTTACATATTTTCACAAAGTTGATTCATTGTTGCTCAAAGAGAACAAGACAAGAACAAAATTGTTTCTTGCTATTATTTTGCTTACAGCTGATTGGTCCAATTTTTTAAAGTAAAACCTGTAGAGTAGCCATGTAGAGTCAATTACAATAAAAGCAATACCTGCTCAAAGTCAAGCCATTTTATGAAACCGTAAACTAAAGATTGGATTACCCTGAACTCACCAACTTTGAGCAACAAGGCTTACAAGCTATTCATTTAGTTTTCATTGTTATCTTTTGAAGGAGACTCCACGTGTGGGCAGAGGGCCCTTTACCACAGCCTTGGTTTAACTGGGATCCCCATCATCAATGTGAACAATAATTGCTCCACCGGTTCCACTGCTCTCTTCCTGGCGCGCCAGCTAATTCAGGGAGGTGAGTCAAGGAGACTTATTTGATTTGACAATTTAATTATCTGTGAAAATTGTTTACATGCACATTGCTGGTTTCATTGTGCAGGTCTGGGTGACTGTGTGCTTGCCCTTGGATTTGAAAAAATGGAGAGAGGTTCTCTTTCTGCAAAGGTATTCAACCACAATACCCATTTAATAAGACATAATTACAATTACAATGATTGCTAGAACATTGTTAGAACAAATAATCAGTAATGATCTGTTTTCTGTATAAAATATTAGCACGTTTTCCTTGTATCCTTTGTGTCTGGTTTTAGAGAATAATTAAGGCAAGTTTGCACAAACTGAACCTGGGAGAGGACACTAGGATATAGGACAAGACAAATGAGGTCAAAAGGCACACCAACGTAATTTTTAAATTCTCTTTTAGTTTATGGATCGAACCAATCCAATGGACAAACACATGGAAGTAATGATTAATCGCTATGGGATGGCAGCAGCTCCTCCAGCACCACAGATGTTTGGCAATGCTGGCAGGGAGCACATGGAGAAATATGGTAAAAGATTTGTCTCCAAAAAGTACCATCAATAAATAACACAATTTTTGTAGTGCTATTTACACGTGTTGATCATAAGCCTTAAGTTTGGACCTTTTCCAGGGACAAAACCTGAGCATTTTGCTAAAATAGCCTGGAAGAATCACAAGCATTCCACCAACAACCCGTAAGATACAGCTTATCACTACTTTACTTTTTTATTGTAAGTAGCCTTCATTAAAAGAAAAAAACATAATTTATGTGTGCAGTTATTCCCAGTTCCAGGCTGAATTCAGTTTGGATCAAGTAAAAAGCTCCAGAAAGGTCTTTGAATTTCTCACCTTGTTGCAGTGTTGGTAAGAGAAGAGACCTAGCTGTTCAACCAAAGTGGAGATTTTGTCGGCTATAGTTTTTAGTCAATCTGTGGTCTTTTCTTTTAGTCCTACTTCTGATGGTGCTGCTGCAGCAGTTTTGGCTAGTGAGGCTTTTGTCAGAAAGCACCATCTGGAAAAGCAGGCTGTTGAGATTGTGGCCCAGGAAATGGTGACAGATCTGTCTTCCACATTTGATGAAAACAGCTGCATTAAAATGGTACGTAAGCTGGTATGTCTCTGTTATTTTTCTTGAATTGATTTGTAACACTATAATGAATAGTCCTGGTGTCTCTATACAGGTTGGATATGATATGTCTCGCACGGCTGCTAATAGGTGTTATGAGTCAGCAGGGCTGACACCCAGTGATGTTGATGTGGTTGAACTACATGATTGTTTCTCTGCCAATGAGCTCATTACTTATGAAGCTTTGGGACTGTGTCCAGAAGGTGAAACATTTCTTGACCTAGAATAATTGTAGTACATTTTTTCTGACTTAAAAGGCATTTTCTTAATTTGCCTTGTGTTTTTAGGCAAAGCAGGAGAGTTTATTGACAGAGGTGACAACACTTATGGAGGCAAATTTGTGGTCAATCCAAGCGGTGGTCTCATTTCTAAAGGACATCCTTTAGGAGCTACAGGTATGGGGTGTTTATTGTTATTTATTTATTTTGTTAATTAAATGGGTACAAATATTTTGAAGTACATATACAGAGGGCATGAGGTTACAAATATGCATCTACATATGATTCAGTTTCTGTCATCACTGTCTAGATTCTTTATCAAATTGCACCTATTGAGAGAAAGCAGCAGTAAACATCCAAACGAGCATCCACTTGTGTCCACTAGATGGCGTTGTTCTCATACTGTTATTAACTGCACAGGTCTTATGGCTGTTTGCCTTTCTTCCTGTAATCACTACATTATATTAAACTGTACATTTAAGCTAACAGTTAGGCAGTAGATCACTCTTTTGAAACCTTAATCACATATTTTCCACTCACAATGAGACTGCAGAGATATTGACATTGTCTCAACATTTCTGCAGTGTCTTTTCTTTTCCATGACATCAGTAGCCCCTTTGCTATCCTGCGTTGTTTCTGTTCCCTAGTGCCCCAGTCACCGTAAGCTCTGTCTGATCCACAGTGAGGCTCCTAATCTCTTTTATAAAGCTCCAGCCTCTCAGGAACAGTGAGCGGAGATACAAGTGTGTAATGGTGTGACCTGACAGGGACCATCCTATAGAAACTAATTACCTCAGCCCCATGTGATTTACCCCCATGATATAGTGGCCTTGAAGCTGCATCAATGTGCCGTTTTTATGAATGGGTGAATCTGCAGAGGCTTGAAACCTTCAGTATTTTTTTTTTTTCAGGAGACAACAATTTGTTATGCTTGAATTCCTCTGTTTCAGCCTTTTTCCTTTTCTTCACTTTGTAATTCAAATAGTATTAAACAAATCTCTTAAAAGCAACGTGTTGCAGAAGATTTGAGAAGGGACACAGAATGTTAGAGGTACCATGAGGTCCTTCCTCTTAAGAACTTCAGCCTATTGGGATAATGGTGAAATGCGAAAGCTCATTAAGCAGATGGGATGTAATACTTAGCTATAACACCAGTGCTGGAGCTGGCCCTGCTCAGATTAGGATGCGAGTTGTCAGATTAGGAGTCATTCTATCACTCTTCATACTATGGTTGAGATATGTAAAAATAATAACATTTTTCATGACTTTAAAAATAACTAACTTCATGTTAAGTAAATGTAGTTGTATTTGGAACCATTATTTTAGATGTATGGTACTGAGCAAAGGTCTTAGACAGGTTTTCAGAAGACTATGAGCAGAGAAAGGTATATCAGTGTACAAAAATACACAAAATTGTACTGTGCATAGACTTGGACTCAAACTTGACGATTCCCTTGTTCAGGGGTAAATGCTCTTCCTATTGAGCCACAAAACCAAAGAATCTACTAAAACTAATCTTTTTTTTTTTTTTTTCAGTCTTTTTTTTTCAGTATTGATCTGTTTCTGAGCGATCTGTTTCTACACCAAAATGAATAATTTTATACTTGTCCCACTACTACTTTCTACTGCTAACTTTCCACAAAAAAAAAAAAAAAGACCCCACTAAAACCATTGCATGTTTGATATATGATTTATCTGTGTGAAATTGTTCTTTCTTTTATATTCCTTCTTCTTACCCAGGGTTGGCCCAGTGTGCTGAGCTTTGCTGGCAGCTCAGAGGGGAGGCAGGCAAGCGGCAGGTCAAAGGAGCAAAAGTGGCCTTGCAACACAACATTGGCTTGGGTGGAGCAGTGGTGGTTACTCTGTACAGGTTGGGATTTCCAGATGAGGCCAGGTAAACAACATATCACATGTTGGGTTTAGCAATCAAATTAAGCACCATCACCATTTTGCTGCTAAAAGTTTAAATAATAAAACCATAAAACATTTCAAAATAAAAACGAAGCATTTACACCATTTTGAAACCTGCCCATTATTAGTGTTCTCAGTGTTACGACCACCTTGCCCATTTTTCCTGCTTCTAACACATTAACCTTGTGGACAAAATGTTAACTAAAAATTAACTAATTGTTAATTGTTAATTAATAAATGTTAACTAGCGACCTAATATACCCAAGGTGCCATGATGAAGAGATAATCTGTGCTATTCACTTGTCCACCTGTCATTGGTCATAATGTTATGTCTGACCAACGTAAACTGCCGATAAAAAGTATTCACCCCCTTAGCATTTTTTCCTTGATTTTTGCCTTACAACCAGAAATTGAAATGGATCATTGGGTGGCTTATGGCAGTCACTTTACTTCACATGCCAACAACTATAAAGATGCAAAATATGTTTTTATTGTGAAGCAAATAAAAAATATGACAGAAACAAACAACTTGGGTGTGCAGAAGTCACAAAAACAATTAGATATGGTCGACCTGTCTGAAATTCTAGTGTCATAATGCCACATAACAGTTTAATTTGTCATTACAGCATGTAAAAAATAGGGATCCACACCAAACCTAGAAATGACCATCTAACACTCACAAATTGGGTTAGAAGTGCATTCATCAGAGACTACAATAAAACCAAAGGTGACCCTGAAAGAGCTGCAGAGCTCCACAGCAGAGACTGTTGTATCTGTCCACAGGACCACTCTGAACCATACACTCCACAGAGCTGGGCTGTGTGGAAGAGTGGACAGAAAAAAGACATTGCTTGGAGAAAATAATAAGAAAGCATGTTTGGTGTTTGCCAAAGGACATGAGGGAGACTCCCCAAATATAGAGTTAAAATCAGGATTAGCAATTAAAATAAGCCATCAATGAAAGATGTTATGTGTAGCACAAACCTAGCACCTGACTGTGCCCCCCTCTCTAAAGTGAAGCCTGGTGGTGGCTGTGTCCTGCTGTGGGGATATTTGTCATTGTAGAGACTGGGAAACTGCTCAGAACTGAAGGAATGAAGAATGGAGCTAAATACAGGATTTTTTTTTAAGAAAATGACTTAAACAGTGCTCTACAATGCATTCAATATGAAAGAGTTGGCGCTGTTTTTAGATGAAAAATGAGCGCATATCCTACTGACTTTATGATCCAAGCTCATAACAGTTCATTCCAACAGACTTTGAGCTGGAAGTCCTTCAGAAGGTGGTTCTACAAAGTACTGACTTCAGGTGGTGAACACTTCTGCACACTCAAGATTTCTCTTTTTCTGTATTATTTCTTGTTTGTTTCACAATAAAAATATTTTGCACCTTCATAGTTGTCATGTGATGTAAAGTGACTGACATAAACCCCTCAATGATCCATTTAAATTCCTGGTTGTAAGGGAAAAATAAGGGAAAATGCTAAGTGGGTGATTACTTTTTATAGGCACTGTATACATGCATTAGACATTGTGTGTAGCTTGTTGTCATACTGACTTTCTTGACAGATTGCACATTTCTGCTGTTCCCATGAGCTCAAGCAACAATCTAGAAGGTTTTAAATCTTACCCTGTCTTCAAAGAGATTGAGAAACTTCTCCAAGAGGTATTTCATGTACCCCCTACAACAACTTGATATTACTAACATTAAAGGAACATAATTAATTAACCTAACATGAGAACAGTTTTGTACTTTGGTGTTGCAGAGAAACAGAATAGAATTTTTGTAGTTAGTGGCTTATACTTTGCGCTTTATATCAGTCGATCAAAATGATAGTTGTACCAAGTTGCTGGCAGTAGTGACAGATGAGTAATAGTAGTAGGTTTACTACAATATTTATGGTTTATTGTTCATTCAAGGACAAGTTACTATCTAAAGTTTTTATCTTCTCAAAACAAATGAATAGAAGACTCATATGAAGGTTAAAGCATTTCACTTCTTCAGCAGAAAATGCACCATATAGAACATCGGCTTTGCACAGTAGCTTCTGGAATAGCTTGCCACTCTAAGACCTTCATTCAGGGCATTCTTCATGGACAGCTGTATTATACATTATACTCTATATTTGGCCTTCAGGGAAGCTCTTGTTAGCAAATTACTCATAAAGAGACATGTTGTACAATCATTTAAATAACATTTCAAATATGCACTTCAAAAATGATTCTCAGAGGCTTTCCTCCAGTTACAGTAAATGTTTGACAATCACATGCCACACTTCTGTTTTGTTGTTTAATAGAACAATATTGACACGTAAAATGAAGCAGTCTCCATCAACAGTAATAAGTATGTAGTAATTCAAAAGTGCTCTTGTCACTTTGCAGGAGGGAGCACAGCTTGTGAGGAAGATTGGTGGAGTGTATGCCTTTAAAGTAAAGGATGGACCAGATGGGAAAGAAGCCACTTGGATTGTGGATGTGAAAAACGGCAGTGGGTCTGTGAGCAATGACCCAGGTATGAATCTGAAGTAATCCTACAGAAAGATATTGGACAAACTCAAAACTCTCCTTACTTAATCCTAATAAGCTGCATTCATATACCCACTGTATATGTACAGTATAATTGTATACATTTCCTGCCATACTAGAGTAGGCAGAATGGCTCCATCATTCTTCATTACACTCAAGGAACCCAACTCCCACTGAATTGTAGTAAAAACAGACCCTCATGTAGATTACGAGACAACAAAATAAGCATAATACTAGAAATTAGCCTTTGTATGATAGCAAAAGTGAATATCAGAACTGATTGATTTAAATAATTTCTCTTGTCACATTGATTTCAAATGTAAACATTTATCTTGATTAAAGCCACTCAATAAGGTTTTCTTTTTTCCCGTTTAGCCATAAAAGCAGACTGTACCTTAGCTGCGAGTGATGGAGATCTTTTGGATTTGATGACAGGAAAGTTGAAACCGCAAATGGTGTGTATAACACTACTATAACAACTACATTGACTACATAAGTACTACATTTACCATATTCTTCAAATGTAATTTGAGCTTTACCCTTTTCTATTTTGTTTTTAGGCGTTTTTTAAAGGGAAGCTGAAGGTAATTGGAAACATGGGCATGGCCATGAAGCTGCAGAACCTCCTGATTGCTCCTGGAAAAGCAAAGCTGTGATGACTCATCCACATACACTTCTTTTTTATATCAACAAGAAATTTACATTGATTGACCTCTGTTAAGTAGTTGTGCAAACGTTTTACTTTCTGCTCAACCACAGCTTATTATTGATGGACAACATGTGTAGACCCTCAGTCATCCAGGTTGAAACAATCAAATCAACATAAAAAAGAAGTGATCTGCATTTAGTTGGAGTTAAAAATAATTGTTGTCTCTAACTGAAAAGATTTAATCAATTTCAGAGATAAAAAAGAGTTTCATAGTTAGGCTTTATGTAACTGAACACGGCTGTTCATCCCTGTTCATCCCTGTTGTTCCCTGTTCATCATTTCAAATCTGGGAACAAACTTGGACAGAGACTGGTCCATACTAAAATAATAATCTAGTCTATGCTGTTCAGGACTGCAATGAACGGGACATTGGGGAGACTTAATAACCCCTTCACAGAAGCTAATGGCATCAGCGGGCCAGTCCTAATGGACCTGGGGTGTTCACCTATTTTATTAAACAGTAACTCTAACTGCATAATATCTACATGTGAGTGTATCTCAACAAGCAAAATTTCTTCATTATGCAGTCAAATCCTATTGTGCCTCTAATTGTGTGTGTGATTGTGTCCTTGTAGCAAATGCCTGTGGTGTAGAGCAGTGAGCCTTTTGATAAATTTGTAGATGATGATAAACTAATAAGTATAAATAAAGTATTTATGACTTAATAAATGAATCACAATATTTTTGCATTATATTTAGTAAACAAAGTTAGCAAAGTGTGTATATATGTATATATATATATGTATATGTATATATAAGTATATATATAAATATATATAAATATATATATATAAATATATATAAAAATATATATATATAAATGTATATATATATATGTATATATATGTGTGTATATATATATGTATATATATGTGTGTGTATATATATATGTATATATATGTGTGTATATATATATGTATATATATTATATATGTGTATATATATATGTATATATATGTATATATATTATATATGTGTATATATATATATGTGTATATATGTATATATATTATATATGTGTATATATATATATGTGTATATATATATATATGTGTATATATATGTATATGTATATATATATATGTGTATATATATGTATATGTATATATATATATGTGTATATATATATATATGTGTATATATATATATATGTGTATATATATATATATGTGTATATATATATATGTATATGTATATATATATATATACACATATATACATACTGCTCAAAAAAATAAAGGGAACACTTAAACAACACAATGTAACTCCAAGTCAATCACACATCTGTGAAATCAAACTGTGTCCACTGAGGAAGCAACACTGATTGACATCAATTTCACCTGCTGTTGTGCAAAGTGGAGGAGGCTGTAGGAGGGCAACAACCCAGCAGGAGGAACACACTGCCACAGCCCTGCAAAATGACCTCCAGCAGGCCACAAATGTGCATGAGGGTGGTATGAGGGCCCGACGTCCACAGGTGGAGGTTGTGCTTGCAGCCCAACACCATGCAGGAGGTTTGGCATTTGCCCTGTGCCTTGGCGCCCTGTGCTCTTCACAGATGAAAGCAGGTTCACATTGAAGGCACGTGACAGAGTCTGGAGACGCCGTGGAGAACGTTCTGCTGCCTGCAACATCCTCCAGCATGACTGGTTTGGCAGTGGGTCAGTAATGGTGTGGGGTGGCATTTCCCTCCATGTGCTCATCAGGAGCATGCCCAGGTGTTGTAGGGAGGTCATACAGGCGTGGAGGCCACACACACTACTGAGCCTCATTTTGACTTGTTTTTAGAACGTTACATCAACGCTGGATCAGCCTGTAGTGTGTTTTTCCACTTTAATTTTGAGTGTGACTCCAAATCCAGACCTCCATGGGTTAATAAATTTGATTTCCATCGATCATTTTTGTGTGATTTTTTTTGTCAGCACATTCAACTATGTAAAGAAGTATTTAATAAGAATATTTCATACATTCAGATCTAGGATGTGTTATTTTAGTGTTCCCTTTATTTTTTTGAGCAGTGTATATGGGTACATGTCATTTGGCTAGTGATTCCTTATATCCAAAAAGTCAACCCAATTCCAGTTTATTTCACAATTCATGTCCCACTTCCCTTGTTTTTCATGTCAATTTATTTTTAGGCCAATCCAGGCATCTCCCTTCTGGCCTCCTCCCCTCCGCCTTTCCCTGACCACCTTCTGCCATATGCAGGCTGTGCTCTAAATGCTATCAAGCCTACGCACTTTAGCCCACCCCTCATCTTGTCCGGCTGCCAGGATGCCCCGCTGGCCAAATGTTCATAATCAGAGGCTGGAAATTTGCAGTAGGCCAGCCTGTCATTAGGGCATGTACTGGCCGAACAGGTGGATGAGTAGAAATGCTAATAAAATATCAGTATTTTAAGTACTGTAAACAAATATAAAACAATAAGATACGTGGAAAATTACATAAAATGAGTGGTAGCACAATACTGTACTTGAACATGATCCGTTTATGGTAATTTAAGTCCTTGCAAATTATGGTCAGACCAAGCTGGAGTTATGCTTTTGTTTGCTGACTAAAATGCCCTTATATGTAATGAAATAATTGCAATAACACTTTAACCTGCATAATTCTTTTTTAGCCGCCTGTCTTTCATAGGATACAGCTGAGCAAAAACCACGTTCCTCAAGACTGTATGAAAAAACATAAAATCTATCCAGTTTTATTGTCATTCAAATTTGAGGGTAAAATGTTATTCAGTTACAAAATGTAGGTCACAGCGATATGCTAATGAAATCCACATTACTGTTTTTTGCAATTCAAGATGTACACCATAGATTATGTGACTCTTGGCTCATATGTGTCTCTATTAAGGCTCTAGGAGAGAAAACCCTGGTGTTTAAAACTATATCAGATGATTACAAATTCTGTAGCAGATATTTTACGTCAATATGTATTATACCACAATGCAAAAGACCAAAATGTCTGGGGACAACAAGGCATACAAGGATAAGTAAATGGAACAAAAATTTTAATTGTGTTTTTGATTTATGAGTTGTGCGCTTCAGAAAGTTTGGTTTACAAAAAGCAAAACTTTAAAGGTCAATTCAAAGTCATTTTTATTACAGGGAGTGAGCAAAATTAGCCATACAAAACCCAGAAACATACTGCTAAAAACAAACCAAAATTTAATAAAAAGAGAATATGCTTCACAGTCCGCGGGGACAGATTCCTGGCATTATAAGAAGTAGGCTACTTGGTCCTCTGTATTCCCCTTCAGACAGTGGTAAAGAATAGGTCTGAGATGAGTTTGTAAACACTCAAAAGTATCATAGAGTTTCTGCTTCTTCAATAACCAGACCTGTACACTATCGCCACTGTACCATTTAACATACAAATATGTATACACACAAACAAAAACATGCAAATAGATCATTATATGTTATTTAAAATGTCTTTCTTGTTTGCTGTCATCCATCCAGGGCCTTCTTCAGTCATTGCTGGAGGAAAAGCGTTCTCTCCTACTGGCCTGCAGCTGTGGATGTCCCATAAACTCTGGCAGGGCATTTGTGATATATTTTATGATATGTCTCTATACATTTGTCTCCAGTCCATTCATGTCAATAGAACAGTGGTCCTTGTCCCTGTGTTCTCTCTTGTGATGTGAGGAGTGACCGTGTTTCTTCTTCTCTATCGGCCGGATGCCTTCCTCGAGTTGGATGAGCCGAGCCACATCTGGGGACAGATGGTCGTGTTTGCTGCCCGGAGGTGGAGGTTGGTAGCAGCCGTTTTTCTGATTCTGGTAAGTCATCATCTGCTGGATGCTTATCATGGGTTTGGTCTCGCAGATCAGAGGCACCTGTTGGGACAGGAGTGTTAAGATAATGTCTTTATGATTTTTAAAAAGGTATATGGTTAAATTATATTTATTATTATTGTTGTTATTTTAATTTTATAGAAAAATGGCAAATACTCAGATATGCTAATAAAATTCCTGTTTACAACATATACAACATACACTAAATACATCAAGAGTATGAACTATGACCCCTGGCCCATGTCCGTCTATAGAGAAAACCATGGAGTTTATATGGGTTTTAAATCATATGGTCAATAAGAACATGTAAAGAACATGTTTTCTTGAAAATATGTAGAGATCTAATGTAATATCCTCACATTGAAAAACAAAAACAACATATGACCTGGGTGTCACTGACTTTTTTGATTGGAGTATTTTTGCGCCAAATTTCACGGATGTCGAAGAAACTAAATTGTTTCCTGCCCATTAGAGATTTTTCTTTTGCCAGTTTTGATGTTTATGTATCCAGGGCTCACCAGTGAATAAGTGATTCAAATTTAAGCTCAATCAGACAGAGCATGTGCCATTTATAAGGATTTTTATGTCACTGGTGAGCAATTAAGCGGTGCCACACCCAAACTGTCCAAAATAGAATGTGGCTCCAATTGAGTTTTTTTAGTGGTGTCATGTCACTATATAATGTTTGTGCCAAATCTCGTGTGTATCATAAAAACTTGAATATTTCTTGCAGTCTGTAGGGGGTGCTATGATGTTCACTGCTGCACTAATGAGGGGAGAAGTGATTCCAATTTGATATAAATAGGGCCATGCATGTGCACGTGAGGTGTTGTTAAAATTACATCAAAATAACATGTTTTTTGCTGCAGCGCTATGGCAAAACTGTAAAGAATCAAATAATTTAAAAAAAGGATAGTTTTAGGTGCCCCATGTCTCTAAATGAACCTGACCAAATTTTTGAGCTCATGTGGTCCAAAGCCCTAGGAGGAGTTTGTTAAAATATGAGGGGTGGTGCATGAGACTCAGAGAATTCAAACCAATATGGCCAACTTCCTGTTTGTTGGAGTGTGGAGCTATAATAAAGTTTTAGGTTTGCCTCGATGTACATTGTCATTGTACCAAATTTCATTGCTTTCTGGCAAAATAAGGCTCTGCCCAAATCCCATGGGGCTCGAATTCCTGGGGGCACTGTCGAGCCATTTTGTTTTGGACATGTCCAATTCAATGGCGGAGCCAGAAAATTCCTATTAGGGTGGCCAGCCTGGGGCCACAGCTCACAGAGGGGTGGCACTGACATAATCTAGATTATGTTTTAGACATTTTTTAATTTGCATGTAGAAATACATTGGAAAATATTTGTAATATTTGTACACAATGCTCTAAAGTTACACTATAAACAACAGCACATCCACAATCTAAAGACCTAAAGCAGAGTATTTCAGGGGTTGCTCACTATCTGTAGAATATAGGAAAGAATAATGTGCCCCTCATGTACAGCAGATTTTTTTTAAAGTTTGAAAACATAAAGTGGAGGGTCTGGAGGGCCTTCCCAGAGAAAATTTTGACAAAACCTTTGCAATTTCCTGTATTCTGGTGCATTTTAGATGATATTATATTATTTTTATCTGGCTGTAGAAAATATGTTATTTATGATTTTACTGTTCCCCAAAATTCAAGACAAAACATTATTACAACTGTTCTTCTATTTTGAACATGAACTGCTGCTCTATTCACAGAAGCAGAAATCAAATCATTTGGGCATTAACCTTTTGCTTTTCTGTGAAAATCTGACCGTTTCCCTTAGTGGTTCCCCAGTGGAGCCCCAGCCCCAGACACCGCTGCCCTGCCCCTGCTCCAGGTCAGAAACACAGTCCTCAGTCTCATCACTGGGCTGTAAGCGTAAGCACCAGAAAACTTCACATGCTACAAAAGTTTTTGTCAGGACGTCTGAAGTTATGTTTTCTGGAGCTTTTACTCTGTAATAATAGAGATTAAGCTGAGGGTCACGTCACATCCCATGTTACTGCTGACCTTATTTCAAACCGCTGTTCATGAACAGATCTCTGCGAATATGTGATCAATTGTCATCAAACAAAGACTAACTTGAAGCTTGACATGTGTAGAACACTTTTGTGGATGAAAAGTCTCCATTCTGTCCATGATCTCTCGTTATCTACTGTAACTGATGAGGTGCATGTCAACTGTTCACATCACTGATTGCGCGCCTGTTCTATTGAGATGTGCTGCCTTAATTGTAAAAATAAGCTATCTCCTTTCAATGTCTATGGAGCGCTAACCCCGCCCCTATCGTAACCTTAACCATATTTAGGAGTGGGTAGTAGTTGACGATGGGTAGCACATCTTGACAGGACACCGGCTGCAGGATGGGGCAGCAGCTGGCCTCCTGTCATTAAGCATTTCTCTGTATTGTGTGCCACGGGGCGGCCTAGACCTGCTTCTTACCTCTCTTTAGACACAGTTGGCAGCTGAAGGCACGCAGTGAGCACACAGTGAGCAGTGAGGACTTGTTGCTTTATGAGTTTGGGGAGGGAAAGCACTTGAGGCTGCGCTGCAGAGTGTCAAACTGAACAAACGCGTGGGTGGCCAGAGGTTAGTCTATGGTTGCCTCGGCCACCCCTGGCACCGCTGTTGGGCCAGTTTGACTATTTTCATAAATTTTTCGCAGGTCCGGACCACTGTGTTTCATGAGTTTTCAGCTATGTTCAAGGGGTCAAATTTGTGATCCCGTAAAAAGAAAAATAATATGAAACTGGACAATGACAATGGGCCCTGCGACTTCTTTGCTTGGCTCTTGCCCAAAAAACAAACAAAGAACAAAACAAAACAAAAACCTAAAAGACCCTTAAACCTTGGCTTGGCATTGCAGTAACTGATAACTCCCCCTAGGCATGACGCTCATCTGTCTAGTACCAAATACTTTTTGTAAAAGCTTAAAATTTAGATTGATAAGACCAGTTTTAGTTACTAATGATCTAAAAAAAATGTGATGTCAAGGCCCACATATGTTATTTTGAAAACAAATCTCCATTATTCACTGAATAAGATGTAGAGTACTGTACATTTTCAAAATTAACAGAACTGCTCTTGGCTTATGACAGAGAAGATAAAAATAGATTTAAACAGCAGTGGTCCATTCAGAGCTCAGCTGCACAACTAACTTGTCTAGAGAGAAACTAGACAAAAAACTAAAACAAACAAAAAACAAACAAACAAACAAAAACAAAAAACAAAACAAAAAACATATCTATTGTGTTGTCTGCTGACCAGCTGCTTCCAATATTGACTTGACTGAACTTGCATCAGAAAAGCATTAAAATATTTTTGTTATTTTACTATAAAACTGTACTTTTTATTATCATGAGTCTTGTTACCACGCTGAATCTAACTACCTTGTTAAAGAGAGCATAATTTTTAGGCTAAATATTGCTAAAAAAAAAAAAAAATTACAAACCCATTGTTGAATTCAGCGTGGCTAATTTCCACAGAAATTAAAAGGCTTTTTTAGCAAGAGAAAAGATCTCCCCACTGTGCTGTTGAGTAATTGACAAGAGCATAATGTGGTCTGCTAGTAATACATTTAAATGGTTTGATTATAATTTAATTCTAATAATAACTAACCACTCAACATAAAATATTTAATTAAGTTTGATTTGATTGCCTCACCTGCTCTCCTTCTTTCACAAAGTCTTTCCTGCAGATATGAGCCATGATGCCTGTGGCCAAAGCGTCGCCCATCACATTCACCATGGTCCGAAATCGATCTCTGCATGACAAAATCAAGTTCAAAACTTCAGTTATGGTTCTCTCTAATAAGTATAGTTTCACAAAAAGACACACAATATTGGTTTGTTGTGAGATACTGACCTGAGAATATGACTTTGAATGACTTTTTCTATTTGGGGATATTTAAAGTGGCTTTAGTCCATAGGCAAAATCCCATAAGCCAAATACAGTGTATTGACAAAAGACACATGGGAGTTTGTTGCACACATTTCAACAAGGTGCTTTCACAATGGAAATAAATTGTGCAGTGCTGCTCCAGCAAACATGTCTAAAGTGTGGCCCAGGGGCCAATCATGACGTAAAATTTCATACGCCTCTCACCTTCCATCATAAAATATATTGTTTTTAGCATGCTAATATCCTCAAACTGCATTTCAGTAGCTTTGTCTGTATATTTGTGACTCACCACTGTACTCTCACGCCACATCATAATGTAATTTTCCAAAGGAGGTAGTAAACCTGAATTAGCATAGTATGTATAGTATGTTTTTGTTTTCTAACTCCCCCTGAAATGACATATTTTTTGTATATTTCTCTAACCATAGTAGGTGTTTACTATACACACACATTACATTGTGTTTAAAAATAACCTTGACTTACAAAGCCCAATCAACAGCAATGATGAGGGTGATGTCGTCCGTAGGTAAGCCCACAGAGGTTAACACGATCACCATGGTTACCAGTCCAGCCTGTGGGATTCCAGCTGCTCCGATACTGGCTGCTGTGGCTGTGATGCTATGGGAGAGAAAAAGTGTAGGATTCACATAAGTTTTGATTTAATTCAAACACTGCTCTTTCCAAATTGGTCGCAAATGTCAGAGCAATATTTAGATATACTTTTTGACATTAAAATAATACTAATTTTTCAATTTACCAGTCAAATAAAACATGTACTAAAACTAGGTTAAAGCAGAGGGTAAAGTGAGCAAGCAAGATTAAATCTGCTCTATTTAATTTTCTTTTTTTTTTCTGGTGACAATTAATTGAAAGCAATGATAGGACAATGATTCTGACAGTGTAAAATCTCTATACTTCATGTTTTTGTGATACATTTTACAGAGAACGTCTAAAATTAGAGTGCTGCAGGACACAATGCAACAAAAACTCATTCTGATGAGATGAAGAGACCTAGCAATCAAATTTACCCTTAGGGATTGTTAATAGCATATCGTACAGTGGTTGAACCTATGCATTTCAGACAAGCTATGTGATTGGCAGAAGCAGTAGGGACGTGGGGTCAGTATACAGATGGAGCAGCTATGTGGTCAGCAGCCAAACGGCACAGGGACAGGACCGGGTGGAGAGAGAGAGAGAGACGGGGGGGGGGGGGGGGGGGGGATGATTATAATTCTGGTGTGACAACGGGTGAGTGTAATACAGGTCATATGGGTTTTACTGCCAAGGGATTATGAGGCGATGGCCACAAACTGCTGTCATGAGGGGAGGTCTCTTAATGTTATTACAGCTGAAAAAGTCATCAAATCAAAGGCATAGTGGCCTGTGTGGGACCTGGTTGACTTGTTCACCTGTGAGTGAAAACAGAGGTGTGAGGATGTAAAGTTATATCTATGCTGTGTTTGTTAATATTTCTGCAGCTTCCAGACTGATTTAGAAAAATAAAATAAAAAATCAGATCACGCTAAGAAGCTCATATGAGGCATAATCTGTGTGACATTTACATTTATAAATCCCATCAAATTTGTTATTAATTCAGAATTAAATGAATGTGTGATGTTAGATTAAGTCGCATACTGCTCTGAAAAGTATATTTGAGTTCTTTGACCCAGTAAATAATACACATTTTTCAATCCTTTCAGTTTCACTTCAAGCTTTTCCCTTCAGCGACAACTACAGCAAATCATCTGCCTCCTTCTCACCAGATGCTCTTCCTAACACTAACCTCTTCCTTTATCTGGGCTTGGGACTGGCACAAAGAGTACACTGGCTTGTGACACCTTGTGGCTGGATTCCCTTTATATTTTTCAACAAGGGTGATAAATTAAAATTTAATTCTAAAGCCTTGGCCTTTACCTGATTGTGATGATCTGTCCAAAGTCAAGCTCATAATTATTGACTTGGGCGATAAAGATGGCCGCCACCGCTTCGTAAAGTGCAGTGCCATCCATGTTGATGGTGGCTCCCACAGGAAGCACGAAGCGGATAATGCGTCGGTCGATGTGGTTGTTCTCCAGGAGGCACTTGAAGGTGATAGGCAGAGTGGCAGAACTGGAGACAACAAGTAAAGACAAGCAGAGTAATTACACAGTCACTTTCATTATTATAAGCTACTTCACTTAAAAAAAAACAACAACAAAAAAAAAAAAACATGTATTCAACCAGTTGCTATTGTTGTCATGGCTGATGCATCATTGCTCAAAGCTTTCTAAGCCCATTTGACTTAATTTTGCATCTTATTTACTCATTCCACTCATTCCATGTTCATGTATGTACGGTATACCATATAGATTTGTACATATGCCAGTCTACACAGTATGTATCTAACCTTGATATTTTTGCTAATGTTTTAAGAGTGTTTTTCTGTGCAGCTGGACTACTGTTACCAAGCAATTCCCAGTCTAATTTTCCATTGCTTTACTTTTGAATATTTATGATGATTTTGCTACTAATTTAATTCAAATATAAACCATTGCTTTTGTTTTTATCACAGATAACCTACCCCTCAAAATATATATATAAAAAAATGTATATGAGAAAAGCATTTAAAATGTCGCTCTAAGAATGTATAGTGCAACATTGCAATCCCCTTAATAAATGGCATTCAGTGGAGATAGCCTAAGACTGCGCATTTGTCCAAAGTATTGCTATTTTTAAGTTTCTTTGGTTAGTTAAGTGGTTTTAGGAAGGAGGAAAGCCAGATGAGCCCTTCAATTACTGAAGTACTATGGCCTCATAAGTACTTGTTTTGCAGTCTGGGCTGCTTTGAAAGGAAGATGTTGTCCATTAATCACAGACATTTTCTTAAAATCTAATTTCATTCACAGAGAAAATGTCCACTTGTAAAGATTTAGATACTTAAAACTGAGATATACAAAACATACTTTTACTTTTACTTCTTTTAAATTCTAGAGAAACAACTGTGTTTTACTTTTTTTAATTAAAGTCTCTAAATGGGTAAAAGTATTTTGACTTTAGTGATCTAAAGGTGGAATGTTAGTAATGTTAGTAGTATGGTGATAGTTGTAGAAGTGGTAGTAGCAGTAAGTAACTTCTAACTAAGTAAAAGTTATAATCGAGAAATAATTAAATTTACTACTTTTTCACTTCTAGACTTAGCTATAGAGTTTTTAGTGTGCTTAGGGACACACTGTACTGTATATTGCAAGCAAATGAAGACTTCAGGGAGAGCAGCTTTCCACATAGTTGTGTTGAAATTTACTTTATTTGTTTCCTTCTTACCTGGATGAAGTGGCCAGTGATATGAGCAGGGCTTGTAGAATGCCTCTTATATACACTATAGGGCTCTTCTTGGTGATAAAGAAATACATCGCTGGGAGGATGAACATGCCATGAAGAATTAAACCCATTACTACTGTAATGGCATAAAAACCCAGCTTCTTTCCCATCGCTGAAGGGTCATCCATCTCAAGGATTTTACCAGCCACCAGGAACACAATCCCAAAAGGAAAATACCTAAACAAAAAGGTAAACTTTAGCTTCATACTCTATTATCCAATATAGAATAAGAACACTGTAAAATCTGAAGAGTATGGCAAAAACAAATGTGTGATCATCATTAGCTGAGAGTGCTTCAGTAACTCTATTTTCCACCATTGCTGGTCACTTTCTATAGCTTGACTTTGTGCAAAATGCAGATAAGCAAAGTGCAAGTGAAAAGCAAAAGTCTGCTTATTTTAATATACAATATATGCCTGAGTTAGGTATGAGTGAACTAAAGCAGACAATACCTAGAGATGTTACAAAATCAAAAACTATTTTTTCTTCCTTAACCTTTTCTGAGAATTTCATCCCAATCTGACCGTTACTTTAACATTGCATTTCTTCTTCTTCTTCTTATCTTGATAACAAACATACACACCTTTGTCAGCATGAAGGTTTTTGTAACTAAGTTCTGACTTTATATTTGGATATAGATTTATGGAATAATAGTATTTTTATTATTGACAGGTGGCTGCTCTTACCAGATGACAATGGCAACAATTTTCAAAACTGCCTCATTTAAACTCTGGCAGAAGTTGACCAGAGCACTTCCATTGGGGCCCATTCTTCCCAGCATTATACCTGTAAGAGATATAGAACAACTGAGTTTGGAGCTCAATAAATGTATACAAATACACATTCTATATATAATGATGTATCCACGAAAAGAAAATTGTTCTGAAATCCAATTATTCCTCCCAAGAACAGTATGTGCTGAATTGTTATGCAGATGAATATCTCTATCCAAATGCAAAACAAGAATGCCCAATTAGTCTGAGGAATTGTGTACAACTACATACCCATTGTAGCAGAGAAAATGACTATCCCAAGCACATTCATGCCTTCACTGGTTCCCGGTGAAGTCTTCATGATGACGTCCGGCGGCGGTGTAAGATCTAGGGAGAAGTTCTGGACATCTGTGCCATTGTCGTCCTGGATCCCATAGATGTATATCCGCCGTGTGGTGGTCTCATCCAAGAGCTGAGCTACAGTTGGTTTGGGGATGAGTTCTGGTACTCTCTGGGTCCGATACTGCAAACAAAATTGATGATAAATGATTACAATTATTTGATGGATAAAGAGAGCTCACAATATTACAGAAATGTGGCCTTTTAACTTTCCTAAAAATAACAAAATATTCATTCATTTTTTTGCTTATTTTTGTTGGGGTTGTGGATGGCTGGAGCCTATCATAGCACCTATGGTTCGTCCAAGTGTCAGGGCTCACACAGAGACATAAAGTACACTGACAGACACTCATTCACTCTCACATTCTCTCACTATTGGCAATTTGGAGTCATCAATTCACCTCTACATGCATGTCTTTGGACATTAAGAGGAACCTGGATAAAACCCACAACATTACAGCGAGGACATGCAAACTCTACTCAGAGAGATTTTGTGTCAGCCAGCCTGAAGGCAAGAGCACTAACCACTCTGCCACTGTGCACCCCTCAACAAAATATGAATTTGCATAAAAGAAGGTGTGAAACTGTAATTTTAAAACATACCTGTTGAAAAGTGGCTTGGACCAAATTGGCTGGAAACATGTTGCTAGAAGGACACACAGAAATAAATGTTAAATAAAGGTAAAAAACAAAAAACAAACAATGTAACAACATGTTTTTTCCTGTTCAAAATGTTAAGTGTGCAGAAAAAAACATAATACATAAGCAGAGCCTGAGCATGAGTAAGTGAGAGCAATTTTGTAAACCAACAGATTTTGAAATCCATTTTATCTCTCTACCTGCTCCCAATAAAACCCTATGTGGCACTGTTTTTCACATGGTGCTTTGAACTTGTCAGTTGTACTCAAATTTTGTTGTTTGTAGTTTAATAGCAGTAAGTAGTAGTGTCCTACATTTTCCGGGAGACCTCTGTGCACAAAAAGTGTAGCTAAAACCAAAGAGCCATTCAGGGGAATATGTGCTATTTTACATAAAGAGAAGTAACTGTTACCAAGATCTGATTGTACAAGTTATTTTCCAAACCTTAAAGTGTTGTCAGGAACTCTTTTTGTTTACATCACTGTGCTTGAATTATATCATATCCAAGCATGTCTAAACCACTGTATATTAATCAATTAATGTCAATTATAATAATCAATTATAAAGAACAGTAAATCAACATAATCCCAAATCATGATTTATAAATATACATCACCATCTGCCTTTTTTCATCCTGTCACAACAGAGCAGCCTCACATTTGCGCCGGCTGTAAATCCCATCACTACAGTCCACACTCTTTACATCAAAGCGATTACAATGTATAAGGTATTATTTTATCTGGTGCCTTTAAGAGAAATGACATATGGCAAATGCATAGAGACAATATGGTGTAACAGTGAGTACATGCAACCACTTAGCCCCTCCACATGCTGCCACTCCTCCACTATGACTTAGACAAGCAGGCTAATGAAGCATTTTGACCCCTGTAGGCTTAATAAATCCAAGTGTTCACATAATTCATACATAGTGCAGCTCATTATTCTTGCTTATCACATACACACACTGACACACACACAACAGTAGACGGTCAGTCTGCTGCATGATAGATGAAGGCTTTAAAGAAGCTTTACGAGATAAATCCAAAGCACAGCTGTGCTTGGGAAGACACACACACACATACACACATACACACACACACACACTGAGGTCGCGTGAACTAGAGCTCCACATGATCACTGCGTCTGTGGATGCCACATTTAGCCCAGCCTGATAAGCAAATGCAATTGAATCAACAGTACAGTAAGTACACCTTCTTGTCAGAAATTCAAGTTTTTTTCTGTGAATAATGATACAAGAAAGATTACAGAAAAATCCGAACTTGCACTTAGCCACCATGCACATTTTAAATGTTTAATAGTAATTCAATCACATCCCAAAACCACCTACTAAACATTTTGTCCCTAATATATGTATGCTTTCCATCACATTTATGCCATCATTATCTCGTCATATACAGCAGTTATATGTGACCGGTGAAGCAGAAACAATTGCCTGCCTATTACAGTCTGTAATATGTGCCCTTGAAATATAATTCTGAACTTACAACTGACCATTTTTTTCTGTTATAATTTGTATTTTTGCATGTTGGGACTACACTACAATATGTATACATGCCTTTTTATCTCATAGTATAACCTGCAGAAGCTTTATCCCACTGACCAACTGACACAGTGGCTTTTCACGTTTTTCACTTGAACTGACCCAGGCTCACCTTGACACACTGCCCATCCTTCAGCAACTCTAATTAGCTTAGCACAACAACCCACTGCCACACAAGGCTTTGGCCTCTGACGCTCATCTGTCCCCTGACAGTGAAAGACAGTCACACAGTAGTGAAAAAAGATTTTAAAAATAGTGAATGAATCCTGAAAATTACAATCTCACAACAAGTCTGAGATCTATACATTTCTTTGAACATTGTAAAAGCACTTTTAAATGACTATTAGAGGTGGTCACTGTTACCATAGCTGCAGTAGCTATGTTCTAATCTAAGCTCAAACTCAAACATAATAAATGGATGTAACCAGTGTTGTAACAAGGGTATAAGAAAATGGGTAGGTTTACTGGAAATCTCTGGGGACCAAGGTGGATTCTAATGAACTACAATTTTGTTGTCTGGAAGTCCTAGGGTTTTCAATAAATGCATCAGGGCCAACAGTTGGAACTCCCAATTTATATGAATATGGCTTTGGGCTTTTTTGCCTTTATTGGACAGAGTAAACAGTAGCCAGAGGGGGTGACATGACGCTAATTAATCCAAGCCAAGATTCAAACCCAAGTCCCTCTGGTTATGCTATATGCTCCATGTGGGTAGCTCCAGTATTTGAGTGCTAAATGTTTCATGATAAATATAAAGTATGTTGCTGTGCATCACTCCATAAATGTGGGTGAACAATCCCCAGGCACCTCTTATCTGGCAACCTGCTACATAAAACATAGCATTCTGACACTGTGTATTTCTTAGTACTCACCGAATGAGATCCAGCAGTGCATCGGCAGAACTGGTCATTGGCTTCTTGCTGTCCTCAGAGTCCTCTTTCTGCGCTGCTCCTCCTGGGTGGATGATATAAACCATGACGATGCCCACTACCACAGCAACAAAGGTGGTCCAGAGGTAGTAGGAGATGGTCATAATACCCAAACGGCTGGAGCACTTGGCATCTAGAGCAGCAAGGCCCGACATCAAACTGCAGAGTGTTGGGGGGTAGGGGGAACACAGGTTCACAGGAGAAACAGAAATACAAGTTCAGAATGAGAATGATTTTACTCTTTATTTAAACAGAAATTGCTCTTAAGTTTGCTGCCTAAGTACTGCTAGAACCTTAGAATGTCAACAGCTGAGTCATGTTTGATGGTTTTTTACCATGAAAAAGAAAGAATTATCCATCTTTCATACACTGATACAGTGCACCAAATTCACCAGATTGGCTGCTAGAGTGACAGGGCACATTTCACCAACACAACACACCCATATGGAGCAAACTGAGACCAAAAGTCCCATATGAGTGTGCCTCTGTGCAGATGCAGTTACATAGTGTTGTAACATGGCAGACTAGGCGAAACCAAGCAGCAGCAGCAACAAAAGTACTCTGCACATTAAAATGTCTGAAACTGAGCAGGTTTATGTTGATTAATTTCTATTGGATCTGTGTAGAGCATATGACCCACTCTCTCCGTTAATGGATTACCAATTAGTGGGGGTGCACTGATATGGCAATTCCATTCCGATACTGAAATTGTAAACAAAGTTTTGTCTGATAACCAATAAGATACCAATTTTTTCTTTTGGCAATTGTTTGTTTGTCTCCCTTCATAAAAACTGCTTTGAAGCCATTTGTCATTTTATTGAATTGTCTATAACTGAAAGCAGAAGACAGAACTCAATTTACAAATCCTTTTAAATATGGTTATATGGTGGATATATTATCTCAAATATTTAGGAGTGCAACAGGTTAACATTGGCTGACTGGTATTGGTGCATGCCAACAAATCCGCAAACAGGCCAATCCCAGTCATTCACTTGCATAACAGTACTGATATTGAACCGATACATCAGTGCATCTCGACCTATTAGTTAAATGCACTGCAAGCAACCACTAAAATGCTAACTTCACCAAATCATTTTTTTGATGTATCATATACATCATATATGAAAAATGTGACTGAATATGCTGCACATGAACCACTGTCACAGATGCTTGGCTTTGAACAGCGCTCTCAACTATCATGTGAAGTCCAGAGTAAGAAGACAACAGCCATAATCATGAACACACAACCACATTTACATTTAGATTACCAGCACTGAAACCTTCACATCCTTTGCCAACAACAAAAGAATGCTGGACTCCTGTGCTGTACTGATTGTGTAATCTTATAAATACAAGCTATCATGGATACATAATGACTTGCACCATAGGTAGGGGGTCTGCAGTGTAAAGAAAAAGTATTGGTACCCCTTGGAAATACTAGGATTTTTGCATGGCATGATTTTGGTGATAAAATGTGATCTGATCTTCATCTAAGTCACAACAATAAACAAACAGTCTGCTTAAACTAATGCTGCAAAAAAAAAACAAATGTTTTCTGTAGTTGCAGATCAGACCTGCACAGCGCTCAGGAGGAATTTTTGAATTCTGGTGTAAATTGCTCTTTTGAGGTCATGCCACAGCATCTTAATAGGATTGAGGTCAGGACCCTGACTGGGCCACTCCAGAAGGTGTATTTTCTTCTCTTGAAGCCATTCTGTTGTTGATTTGCTTTTATGTTTTGAGTCAGTGTCCTGTTGCATCGCCCTCTGTTGAGCTTCAGTTGGTGGACAGATGGTCTTAGGTTTTCCTGCAAAATTGTTTGATAAACTTGGGAATTCATTTTACCGTTGATGATAGCAAGTAGTCCAGGCCCTGAGGCAGGAAAGCAGCCCCAAACCATGATGCTCCCTCCACCATACTTCACAGTGATGATGGGGTTTTGATGTTGGTGTGCTGTGCCTTTTTTTCTCCACACATAGTGTTGTGTGTTCCTTCCAAATATGTCAACTTTGGTTTCATCTGTCCACAGAATATTTTGCTAGTAGTGCTGTGGAACTTCCAGGTGCTCTTTTGCAAACTTTAAATGTGCAGAAATATTTTTTTGGGACAAAAGTGGCTTCCCATGAAGTCCATTCTTGTTCAATGTTTTACCTATTGTAGATTTGTGAACAAAGATGTTAGCTTGTGCCAGAGATTTCTGGAAGTCTTTAGCTGACACTCTAGGATTCTTCTTCACCTCACTGAGCATTCTACACTGTGCACTTGCAGTCATCTTTACAGGACAACCACTTCTAGGCAGTGTGGTCACAGAATTGAACCTTCTCCATTTATAGACAGTCGTTTGTACCATGGACTTATGTACATCAGTGCTCTTAGAGATACTTTTTTAATACTTTCCAGCTTTATGCAAGTCAACAATTCTTACTTGTAGGTCTTCTGAGACCTCTTTTGTGCAAGGCATGGTTCAAATCAAGCAATGCTTCTTCAGAATGGCAAACTCAAAACTGGGGAGGTGTTTTTTATTGGTCAGGGCCACTTTAACCCACTCCCCCAATCTTCTCACACTGATTGGACCCCAGGTTGGCTGACACCTGACTCCAATTAGCTCTTCAAGAGGTCACTAGCCTAGGGGTTCCAATACTTTTTCGTGATTGTCATTTTTTTGCAGCATTAGTTTAAGTAGTCTGTGTTTGTCTATTGTTGTGACTTAGATGAAGATCAGATCAGATCAGATTTTATGACCAAATCATGCAAAAATCCTAGTATTTCCAAGTGAGATTAGTGTCTATAGTGCCACATCATCCTCACATCATCCCCTCATGTTGTTTTACTGTACCTGTCTGAATGAGTAGTCCTAAGCATCCAGTAGCAACTTGCAGCCTTGCAGCTTCTGTAGGCTAATGCTAATGGACAGTGCAGCTAAATTTGGAGCCACTTGCTAACCCTGACAGCATGCACATCTTAATAATCATCTTACTTTAGTCAGAATCTGGCATTTTTTGATTGACAACTTTGTAACCCATAATTTGTTTTCAGACATAATAAATATTAAAATAATCTGCTGTTAGTGCTATAATGAAACAGTCAATTATTAATCTTAACAATTTTATTGGAAAAGTAGGTGAAAAGCTGAGTTTTATGCCTGGTAACAATGTTTTATGTTGAATATTGACACTTCAGATATTTAGTCAGCATTTTTTAATATATTTTGCAACATAGCAATATTCTCAAGTGTTTTAGCTGTCCTAAAAAGGTATACTGTGGCAGACATTCTAGAGACTTATCTCACAAACTAATGTACACTTTTATTCTGAAAGTATTGGACAAGGGGGTGGAAGCAGTTTTTTCTGGTTGTTTAGTATTGTGAAAATGTTTCTAAGCAGTTCTTGTTGGCGCAAAATAAAGCAGAGACTCAAATACCATTTCTCATCTCATTTGTGAACTTCCAAAATACAATTATTTCTTTAGGCACTAAAAGTTATATATTTCTATAATAACACCACATGTGTTGACTTTCATAAATAAAAACTTACATTTTCAGATTTTAAATAATCTTTTGGTTTTCAGTTTGTAATGCCACAACATCCTAAACTTCATGTGCCTGTCTGTATTTAGGATTGCACATTTAAGTATTTTTTTTTTCAGTGCAAATTATTGCATATGTTCCTGTCTTCACCCTGCACTGGCCTTCCATGATAAACTGTAGTGACTGTGTTTATTCCACACAGCTGTAGCCTCTAGACTGGAGGACATAGTGAAGAGTTTAGAGCAGAGAAAAGCTCAGTTTTTACTGAAAAGGAACATCTGTTACTTTGCATTTTAAAAAATGGCAACATATACTTTCAATGGCCTATAATAAAATATGAAAAATGAGCTGGAGCACTAGGTCACACACACCAAACATGTTCATAATCTGACTCAGATTAGAGTAGAACTTTTAAATAAACACCTGTGGTCATGTGACATTTTACTCCAGACATGTACAACTCATGAGACTTCTTCAAAACTCCTCAACTGTAATATAACACATTATGTAATAACAACAGAAGAGCCTTGAAAAATGAGGAATTTTCCTGTGGCAACTGAACAATCCTCTCAACTTCCTGGGTCAAAATGTGCAAACCCATGTAAAGGTTCCTTGTAAATAATTATAATGCATTAGGATTTTGGCAAGATATATTATTATTTTGACTTAGACCAATCTTGCCTAAGGAAATGTATTTTTAAGTTTGACCTCAACATTTAAATTTTATAATCAACCATTTACTATACTTGTATTAAAGTTGTTAATTTATATTAGTGGCTGCTTCATGGAATCTGTTAGCATGCAGTACTCACATCACACTGAAGATATTTTTTCTCTGATTAGTCTACCTGTCATCCTTGTTTTGAAATGACTGGGTGCGTCATTATTTCATACATCGTTCAAAGAGCTGCAGTGCATGTGTAGCACCTAAACTCCAGCTCTATAGTAATGTAGCACATCAACAACTAAAAAGCTGGACTGTCAGAAACAGAGAATTCTGAATGTCACAAGCATACACTTAAATTGCATTACAAACACAGATCTTTGGGGAAATGGAAAGCAATCGGTTCTAACTGTAAATGTATTGCATTGTGTGGGCAGATGTTGAAGACTGTTTTTCCTTCTACAGTTGCATTTTGTAAGCACAGTAAAAGCTGCTCAGAGAATGGAGAGCAAAAAAAAAAAAAAAAAGAAAAAAAAAAAGAAAATTACATATGGTATCCAAAAGCTATGCCTTTTAAATTCAGTCACAGTCTGACAGTTATTGTTTTGGGCATAAACAATCTCTGATATGTGAACTGCTCAAAAAATGTATTCAGTCGTCTTTTTCACCCAATTATTTTCTTTAGAAGAGTATGATGGCAGAGTAGTTAGCACTCCTGCATGTCCTGTCTGTGGTACTATGGGTTTTTATACCGGATGACATTTATCCAGGCTTGGGACCAGCACAAACACTAAAGTGGCCAATGACCCCTTGTGGCAGGATTGTACACCTTTATTATAACTGAATAACTCATAATAACCATTACACGCATTTAGTTAGGTTGAAGCCATCTCTACATAAACTTCTGTCAGTGGGTCATGAGATGTGACAATTGTCCTGACAGGGAGTGGGCCAAACTGACAGTATCCAATCAAACATTCTCCTCTACGATACCTTACTCAAAGTAGGATTACTGTGCAGCCTGCATGTGTAGCTGCCATGAACATGAGGGTTAGGGCACAAACACAGTAGAAGATTTTTGGACCATATGGGGCTTTACAATCCTCCCTGCTGCACCTTCGCTGTACAAGAGCATTACAGTAATCCTTAGTCCATATGAAAAAGAGAAGGCTGGGCCTTCTTGGAGAGTGGTGAACAATATCATGTTGGAATGACACTGTGCCCTTAGACAAACCTGCATTAGCCAGTGCAATGCATTCAGTGGATTACAGTTTATCAGTGGTTTTATAGGTATTGGTAGATGATACTATATGGATAAAACTGTAATAAAATGTTATTAAAATGACACATAGCTAACACTGCTTCATTAGTATGTTTTTCTGTTGGCAGTAATACATGTACATGACATTTAGAGTTATATCTTAACATACACATAAAGCAGAGAAGTGGATCATTAGCATGTGCCTGCATGTCATTGATCACGAGCCAGTGAATCCTCAGGTGTATTTGAGTGTAAAAATAACAGAGAAAAAAAACTGTCAATGCATGGACTGTCAAGGATGTAAGAATACATAAGGAATCTCAAGTGGTTTATGCACAGGGAAAGGAGGTGTGGCCTTATGCCTATAGAGGTTTTCTCCCCTTGTGAATTTTTGTTGATATGGAAGACAATGAACCAGCTCAGTTTCAACAGAACGAGTGGGTAGAGTAGCCAAAAATTGCCATAACATAAAAAAGAATGTGCAAATTCTGGTATTTCCAAACAATAAACAATACAATTAGCAAAAATAAATCACATTTTAATTAAGAAATAAAGAAACTCAAATTTTATAAAACTCATAAAACACATATGTAATAGATACATGTTGTTAGAGTAGCCAAAAACTGTATTCAAGTAAGAGAATTACTCAAGTTGAAGTATGTTGCAACAAAACTACTCTTAGGAGTACAATGTATTCAAGTTTGAATCGTAATCAGTAAAACTAATACTTAATTTAAACGTGTACCCCATATTTCGGGATACATGTGGAAATATAAAGAATATATACTGCTCATAGATAAATAGCTTAAATAGCTTTTTATGTCAGACATAAAAAGAAATTATGAATGGGATTCTGAGATTTGAAAAAGAAATATAGATTTTATCTTTAGGCCATATTGCCCAGCCCTATAGTCTGAGTAAATGTAACTCATTACTACCAACCTCTGAAGCTTGAGAAATGCATTCTCCAAAAGTGATCAGTTCAGTATTATATCTTAAGTTTGCTTATGGGCGAAGTTGTGAAGTCTGTGTTTTTGTGTTTCTGTTGAAATTAAACAAAGCTATTTCCTGTAGGCATTTAATCTGCCTTCTTTGGCAGACCCACTGAGCAGACAAATAACACTAAACACTAAAAAGAAAGCCTTAAGTGGGTGAAGGGGGAAAAATTACAGCAGTATAACACAGTGCCCACATCTTATCTACGACTATAATTATAAAATTAAATTATTCACCTTATCTTAGTGAGTCTACGTGTGAAACCTAATGTTAATTTCTTCAACCCACAAAAGAATCATATAGAAATAATGACACAAGCAAAAAAGTGTAACATTAATTAAATGACGACATGTTGTTGTGTTGCACTATATACATATTGGAATATTTTATTGCACTATACTGTATTGATAACAAAAACAGCTTTATTCCTCTTATATATTTTACTTTGGACAGAAGTGATCTTAACATTATATAACTGAACATTTTCCAAATTGGAAATGGACAGGAAAAAAAAAAAAAGACATGTCCAAGGACATCAATTTGTAGCTTGAGTGCATTTGTTGTCCATTCTGCAGCTTACGTGATATTGCTGAAGCTTGTTGACCAAGTGAATCGTTCACTTTGTTCCCATTAAAGTTACAAAAGAGGCATCGTGCTGCGCTGTACAGGAAAAGGTTTCAAACTAATGACAGAAAATTAGAAAATGGGAAATAATATATATTTAGCAACTAGTATATATTTAGCAACTCATATACAGTTAGATCCATAAATATTAAACACTGACACAAGTTTTGTTATTTAAGCTTCTTTTTTTTTACCAAAATATGTGGAAAATACATAAAATTATTATGTGCTTAAAGTGCAGCCTCTCAGCTGTAATGTGAGAGTATTCACGTCCAAATCAGAGGAAGGGTATAGGAATTACAGCTCTTTAATGTGTAGCAGCCTCTTTTTCAAGGGCTCAAAAGTAATTAGACAAATAAACCTTTACTGCAGATGTCTTCAGCCATCGCTTGCTTGTCTTTCTGCCTGAAGTTTTGTGTAAAGCAAGTGAAATGCAGCTCTGTCAGGCTGAAATCTGGGGACTGACTCAGCCATTGCAGAATATTTCACTTATTTACCTTTTAAACCTGGGTTGCTTTTTCAGTATGTTTTAGGTCACTGTCCATCTGTGCTGTGAAGCGCCGTCCAAGCTACTTTGCAGCATTTGGCTGAATTTGAGCAGAAATGATATCCCTATCCCTACACAACCCTATTTCTGTTTTCTGTCACATCATCAATAAACACTATGCCACCAAAAACACTGTGCATCACACTGCTCCACTATGTTTTACAGAAAATGTGCTGTGCTTTGGATCATGAGCTGTTCCAAGCCATCTCCAGACTTTTCTCTGCCCATCATTCTGGTACAGGTTGGTCTGAGTCTCATCTGTCCAAAGAATGCTGTTCCAGACCTTCTTTAGCTTCTTTAGATGTTTTTGGCAAAGTCTAATCTGATTTGGCTATGGCTGAGGCTGATGAATGGTTTACACCTTGTCATCCTGTGTGTATGTGTATCTAGCCATTTTGGCCTCTATTTGTAACCTTGTACCTCTGGCCACTATGTGGCAGTATGTTGTCTGTCTAGTGGTGTGTTTTTTGGTGGGCCTACATTTAAGCGCCCAGAAAGCAGCCTCAGGTGCTGCTGACTGGAAGCAAACTTTTTATAGCCATCTCTGTGATGATACTGGAATGTTTGATGATGGCAAAGTTACACCAATAAAGGACATTGAACATATTTGTGGAATCAATGTAATACACATCAAAACACCCTTTTAAGTTAGCAGCCTTGACCACTACAATGGTCTTGTTCACTTCCATTGAGAGACTGCATGTTGTGATTTCACAGCAACAGCTTTCCAATGCAATTGCCACACCTAGAATCATGTCCAGAACTTTTACCTGCTCAGTTTTTGACAGATTAATGAAGGAAATAGCCCATGCAGCCAACAAAAAAGATTTTGAGGTAATTGTCCAATTACTTTTAACCCCTTGAGAGACTGCTACTCATTAAAGAGCTGAAATTCATAAACCCTTTGTCCGATGGGGATGTGTATACACTCAAATTACAGCTGAGAGTCTGCACTTTATTAGGCCCATATTAATTATATTGCAGTATTTTGAATATGTTTTGGTTAATGGCTAAAAAAACAACTTGTGTTAGTGTCCAAATATTTTTGGATGTTATATTTTTGACTGAGATCAAAGAATCATGCAAATGCTGTGAACTGCAGATGACAGGGCTGTGTATTGATCTGGCGATACAATACATCTAACAATATGAGATATACTGTAAATCAGGATACTATAACAATATGGCTGTAAACTAGTGCACCACTTCATGTACAAAATATTATGAAATATACTTGCAAGATTATAGGATAAAATATATTGGAGGCATATATGCAATGCAAAAGTATGTAATGTTTGCATACAACAAACTTAGAAAAAATTGCAATTTTTTTATATCAATACAGTATTGGCAGCCTATAAAAAAACAGATGGTATCTCTCTAGAATATTTCAAATACGGATGTGGCTATTAGTACTGACCACTGTTTGGATCCGCCATATGTTTGTGCATATACCACATGTCATTTAACAGCTTCACCTTTGACCTTCAGATCTCCGCTACCGCATCAATGAATGAGATCCAGTGGCTTTGTGTTTAATTAAAAAGCGTGACCGAATATGTCTCTAAAGCCCTAAATAAAACAAACATGAAGAGACTGTGAGAGGAGTGGGTCATTGATTGTGCATGACGCCGACACAGGATAATCTGGTTTCCGCTATGGACTGTGGAGCAGATGGTGATGGGAGGGGGGGCAAAAACAGGGACAGGCAGGGTATAGGCAGATATACACTTCCATTGGTAAGTCCTACTGTACCACACAGCAGCATGTCCGCCAGCCGGCTACATGCTCTGCTGTAAGTCAATGACAAAAATTAAAAGCTAAATGTCAGCCAAGACCAAGCTGACACTGATTTGAGTGTTTTTGTACAGCTGCCTTTCTTTCTTCCTAGCATTTTTTAAAAACACTTTTGCACAGTGCTACATTTTACACAACCTCAGTGGTACATCCATGTGAACTAATTAGACGCTCATGCTTCCAGCTCCACATTTCCAATATTGCCTGCAACACGCCCCAGGCAACCATGAGGAACATTGAGTGAGTTTACGTTTTACTTGCAGTCATAACAATGTTAAATTTGTCCCTTGATTGCTTTGCCATTAGCTGAAACCATGTTGCTGAACTTGGCAGCTTTTGGCCCTGTGCCTGCTCGCACTGTTTGAGATTAGAAGTAATTAACATCACTTTGCCCCATGTGCGTCAACCTTTGGCTTAAACTCAAGAGTAAAGTGGTCTCCTGCTTTACTGAAATGGACCCTCAAACTGCTGTACAATATAATCTAAATATAAGACTAAAAAATGATGAACATACACTATAGAGACAGCAGCAGAATGAGGCAGAGAGACAGACAGAGGGAACCAAGGATTAACTTCTCATCCAGTCTTTGCTGTTGCATAGATTGTAAGTAGCTTATTGCACAAAGCAGCCTGCATGTAACTGGTGCTTTTGCATGATTTGTTTTGGGAGTTTTTTGGTTTTGTTGTACCTCTCTGACCTCAAACAGGCAACTAAGAGCTTTGTGCTCAAAATAGACCAAACTAGGGGAATCTGGCAGCTTGCACATTTCCTCTGAATGTGCCCATTGCTTTTATTTTGCAACATCTGTATGAGCACAAATCAAGCTTAATGCCAGAGACAATAGTCCAGAATCAATCACTAGTTCTAGGTCAAACTATGAATTCTGGGATACACTGGCAATTAGGTAAGTTGTAGAGTCCTAGTCCTTATGTAGGCTTCAATGTGCCAGAAACTGCACACCTAAATGTAAGAAGGTGGTGTACAGTTATTTCAGACATCTAAACATGAGAGGAAATAAACTATTCTCAGTGATTTTTCTATGAACAAATCTTGAGAAATTGGATCTGTAACCAACACAGACCCAGCCAATTTATGTTTTATTCACAGAGGTCCTCTTTTCACCCAAAATCCTCCAGTGACTTTTCTACCACCTGTTTGCACAGTGAAATGGCATCACCTCAGAGCAGCCTTTATACAACTGTAGAATATATTCTGCATAATTTACAGCACTGGCCCATAATGTTAACACAGCCTGTGTCTGGTTATTATCCAAACTGAGGACTCTGTGTGTTTGTGGCAAGTGGCTTCTGGTCCCAGCTGGTGCTGTTTCAAAAAAATATGAACTGTTGCCATGGGCCACTGCAATCGGCCAGCAAAATGTTTCAGCAACAAATTTCAGACAAAAACACTTTTCTTTGTGTTATAGGAAAACAAAGATACTCCCTGAGTGGATACTAAAGATTTATGATAGTGCAAGCATTATACTACTACTTTCTGAGGACTTTTTATGTTATAGAAATGTGCCAACTAGGGCTGTGTATGGACAAAAATGTGGTCATCATAAGATAGTTATTGATATATCACAATGCTGCACAATGCACAATGCACAATGCACAATGCATACAATAGACAATATTTAGCTTTTTTTTCCTATATTGTTTTAGGAGAATCTGACCTGTATACATTTTATTTAATAATCAGAACAGTGAGCCCTACAACTGTATTTCACAAACAAGATACCTTTTCCCCAATAAACAACAAAAGGAAAGCGCTGACAGTATATTTTTGATAAAATATAAAATATGTTGTCTATCAGTGATTTAAATGCAGTACAAAAGTAAAGTGCTGATGTGAATGTTTGCATAGAATGTTTATTTGTAGAGAAATGTTCATGACTATTTTTGATATATGCTATTTGTCATGTTTACTGCATTTTACTTACCTAGATACAACAAGAGGAAGAATTAACATCTTCAACATGCGCATCAGCAGCTCTCCAGGAAACTGGAAGTACTTTACCTCCTGCAAGAGAAAGGAGAATAATGAAGTTCTGTGTAAATAGGACTGGCTGCCTTTTACAATGTTATTAATGGATGTTTTCTCTTCAAAGAGATCATACACCATTCACTGCTAGATGATGTACCACATATTTTCTATTGCAACAAAAACTTAGTGTGCATAGCTTTCACTCTACCTCTACTTCACTGCCTTGAACTACCCTGCTGCAAGGAAACATATTGTGAGAAATGTCAGTGATATTTCTTTAAGTTTGCTTTATACAAGGAAGAACATGACCAGAGTAAAAGTAAAGCAGCTTTGGGCTTTTATGCTCATCAGTTCTAAGTTTCTTAAAGATATACGCATCTGCATATTTTTGCACCTTTAAATACGATGGGGAACATTTATTTCACTATACTTCTCACCTCTGACAGTTCACACTGCCAAGGTGCTCTTATTAACATACACCACATTTAACAATGCAAACAATGGCACCTGGATAATGTAACTAGTCCAGATAATAAACAGATCACTACAAGAGCCTCAAGTCAACCTGCTGGAAACACAGTTTAAAAATACAAGTGCGAAATATATGCAGGTAAATGTATTATATGTATATGTGCATATATACTCTCATTGTGTTGCTATATAGCTGTTTTTTCTTTCTTTTTTATTGTCCTTTATTCTCTCTAAATATGTGATGTTTCATTTTGATAATTATATTTTGCATTGTATGACATTTAAGAAGTGAAATTGTAAAATAATTGTAATGCACAGTATGTGTCACTGAAGGACCCATACGATTCAGAAAAATACAAGCCACTCATGGAACATGATTTGTGTATTTTTATATTTCTGAGGGTGGGGTACCTGACAAAGCTTTAGAAGTGATTAAATTGGGCCTTAAATGTCAGTGCATTGACTTTGATCAAATAGAAATAACAAATTAATAGCCCACATATACATTTGAACATAATGGAGGTATTTGTGGGAAAAATACAGGTGCTGAGTTGGAAATAAAAAAGATAGCTGAAGTAGAGCCCATTTGCGCAGTAAATGATGGAGCAAATGCATTTTGCATCTGTTCTGAAGAGAGGCAGATCTTTTAGGAGCTAAATGACTGGATGTGTGTTCACTGTCCATGTCAGTGTGCTTGTAGGTGGTCACTGTGTTTTTCTACTGAAAATTAACCCAGCTGGTCCTGGCAGTTCACAATGTGCCGCACTCATTTTCTTTGTAAGTTTGAATTTTATCCATTAAATAAAGTATTTAAAATATCTTAATCTTAATCTTGTTTTATTTTCTGTTGTTTATGGCCATTACCTATTCTCCGCCCTCTCCCTGCAACCAAAACACATTCCTTAAGTCATAAAAGCTCCCTAAAGGTGAGATATAAATTAACACAGTGTCTCCTGGATTACTTCATTTTTCCTTCAGTGCTGTTCTTTTTTCTACAGACAAATTATACTTGACAGGAAATGAGGGTCCTATATTTAGCTTATCTTTGTCTATTATATTCAATGAAAATTTGACACTTTTCCCACTGCCATTCTTCAGCTGCAACATCATATTCAGAACGAGGCATAGAGTATTAACAGTGCAGGCAGTCGAAACCTATTCTGGACCAGACTGGTGTCGCCCTGTATGCAGGAACACTTCTGTGTCAGTGAGATCCAATGTCTGTCCCGGGGCCAGACCAGGGACCTGCATATCTCAGCTGTCCCAATGCTTAAAGGAATAACACAAACCTTACACACTAATCTATCCATTCATTTGTATTTGGGATTATTATTATTATTACTATTTTGTATGTTTTAGGTTAAAGTACGTTGAAATCCAATGTCAGCTATACATCACAAAAATAAATTCACTGTGCCTAGTTTTTCCAACAGGCATTTCACTAAGAACATAGAACGTAGCCACTTTATGCTACTGAGGGGTGGGATTACAGTATTTTTAGGTTCTTTTGGGATTTACTCACATTTTTAAATTAACCATGCCATGCAAAATGCCAATAAAGATCTATTTATCAATTTAGCCACTCATTACACGAGTGATGTGTACATGAAAAAAGGCACAACTTGAGGTTAAATGATGTCCACAGTAATTATTTCTGTCTGCGCAACAACCAAACCTTTTCATTTCAAACTGACATAATATTTTAAAAAAGCTAAGTTTCTATCTTACACTTGAGAAAGCAAAATATAATTTGATTTATCCATACAGTAATTCCTTCACTGTCATTACAGGCTCAAAATTAAAACTGAACTTCACCTGCCAGAGTTGTCCCTTTATCAGAATAACATGAGCTGCTGTGACTTCCAACTAATTCTTTCCATTCAGTCTTGAGTGAACTACATAAATACATAACACGGACGTTATGTTGTTGACTTAATGTCTCTTTCAATGGGTCGCCTCGATTCTTCCCAGAGGCTAATGGCAATCCCAGCAGAGATGCAATTTTACATTTAAAAAAAATAAGTGGGAAAATGGGGAACGTTAGTGTCCAGCGGAGGCAGGAAAATTGGATTTTGAATGAGCCTTAATGCATTATCAAGTGGAGCTCACTCCATTGCTCTACTTTCTGTCCTGCCCTGCGTTGTATGACCCTTTAGAGAGCATTTTTGGACTGAAGAAAATAAAAACCTGAGCACATTTTTAGCAGGTGCAGTGAAATGGGGTCACAATCTTTGCGTAAGATGACGGTTAGCGCTGGGATAGGACAAAAAAATAATATCAAGACTATAAGGGTATGATGATATATATATATATATATATATATATTTTTTTTTTTTTTTAAATGGTGGGACATTTTGCCATTTTTCTCAGGTAGTTCCAAAGTCCAAAGCCTGGATAAATAGAGAGGGTTGTGTGAGGAAGACCATCAAATGTAAAATCTATGCCAAATTAATATGCAAATCACTGCACATTGGGATGATTTGCTGGGGCAAAAAAGACTCTGCCCTAATGTCTGGTAACAGCACAGGTTGAGGGGGTCAGGGGGATGTTTTAAGTAACTAACCTGCTCCGATAGCTGCTTGCCCCTGAGAAAGAAACCCAGTAGGCAGCCAATGACCACGGCCAGCACGGACAAGATGAGAAGCCCGTTCTGCTTGCATACATTCTTCACCCTTCCCCAAACTTCATCCAGAGCAACCGCCATCCTCCTCTCCTCTTCCTCCTCCTCCTCCTCCTCCTCCTGTCCTCCTTGTGGCTTGTTCTGGTCCTGACTACAACTTCTCGACACCAGACCACCAGAACTAAGCCCTTTTCAGTGGTGATTATTCAGCCATATAGAGCTATCGGCCAAAGCAGTAGATGGAATGGATATAGAAGTTAGGGTAAGGTTAGGGACTGGGATAGGACAAGATACAGGAGGGATTTTGAAAGGGCAGAATTTGTCAATTGCTGAGAAAAAAAAAGTTAAAATAACAGAGGTAGTTCCAAAGTACAGCACGTCAGATAGTGTGTGGTCCTGCGGCGTCTTGGTTATTCCACATGAGCCTGTCACCCAATCTATGTCAGTCTGTCACTCTGCGCATCAGTCACCTCCCTCTAATGCCCTCGCCAGACGCAGTTCTTCCAGCGGCTGACAGGGGGCTCTAACGACAGCTGGTGGTATTGTCATCAGGGTTAATACTACGATCCTATTAGGGCAGCGCTGCACGACTCAGATCTAAGGCTGGATTAGTGAGCTCTCTGAACAATTGGACACCGGATTGTTGAGGCCCAGTAAAAAAAAAAGAATAAAAAAAAAAAAAAAATGCAAAGAGGGAGGGGAAAAAAACTGCACAAGTGGCATAGCACAAACAAAAACAAGACAAACAATCTAGTGTGACCTGCTATTCCAGAGGTCCTGTGTGTTTGCTACAGCAAGTCTGTCTCACCAGATGATTGCCTACACTAATCATATCTGTCCTCATATGAACACACTTTGATTTTGCAGTTAGAGATGCAAAATGTGGATAGTTAAAAAAAAACAAAAAACACTGTGCCCAGAGTACGATACACTGATATTAGCAGAGAAGGAAAGTACATACTTTTACCTCTGATTACATTTTATAAAACATACCTTTACTTTTACTATAATCAAGTATTTTTGTTTTTGAAATTCTAAATGAAATTGACCTCAGTGTCAATGTGAATAGTAGCAGCAGTAGTAGTTTTTGTATTAGGAGTAGTAGCAGTGGTAGGTAGTAATAGTAAGAGTAGCATCAGCACTAGAGTTAGTAGTGGTAGAAGTAAATGCTTTCTAATTACGTAAACTTTAAACGCAATGCTTTTTTCTGAGGCAATAATGCTGTTGAGTACTTTATTTCTTCCACCTCTGGACAGCTGTGAGCTCTACTTTCTGTTTCAACGTCACAATTTTTTAAAAATCTCAATGTTGAGCTTCAGGGAAAAGACTTAATAATGTATTCTGACTGAAAAATCTTGAGGCAGAGCAGGAAGACATAAATTAGTCTGGGAAACAAATGAGAAAAAGATGCAAAAATAAAATGTGTTTCATTATTTGGACTGGGTTTGGAGCCATTCACTTACATAGTTTTGAATAGTTTATGAGAATGTGTTTTCCAACTGTGAAGGTCTTATTTTTTGGAGACAAACTTATTTCTTCAGGAAAGAGAAGTTTCTGCTACATTAGCTGCATTCTTTTAGGCCATTGTGTATGTATGATGAGCTACCGTGAAAGGTCCACACAGTATGAAATGTAGCAAAATACAGGCAAATTTGTGGTAACAAGCTGGCAGGTGTGGTGGCCATATTAATAATAATAATAATAATAATAAAATAAAAAATAAAAACAGTATCAGTATTAAGCTTTTACAATCAATGAGCTTAATTTTAACAGTACAATACAGTGAAAACAACAAATTGTTTACATTGGCCAGAGACCATGAGTTGTATGTACTGTATGTAAAATGTCCTCTCTTGGGAGCTGTTACTTTCGCTGAAAAAACTTGGATTAGGTGTCTGTCGCATTAGGGCACACTCTGTCCCCTCAGTCTGTCAGCTCAAAGCTCCGAGCCCTGTGGTTTATAGCAATGGTGCTGTGGTGTAGTACTGCAAGGCTGAGGCCTTGTTCTGACTTATCCTCTACAAACTCTACTGCTTCGTGGTCACCTCCTTTGAGTCCACATATGAATAAAGTTGGGAGGATTTGAGTTCAGAATGAGAGGCAAATCTACAAGTGCTTGTACTGACCACTGGGGGATTAGACAGAGCATGATAAAATGGCTAATTACTACGTCTATTAGGAACATGAAGCTATAAGCTGATTGTCTTCCAGTGGCCACGAGTGCTGAAATTATCAGTAAAAGTGGTATACAGTAGTGTTGTATGTGTTTTAAACATGATCAAGTATATAATGAAATGGTGTTTCAATGTGAAGAAATGTATCTGGACAAATTGTGTAAACAGGACCTGACCAAGACTCAAGACGCCGCATGAAGTGCAAGGGAACAATGTGATAGTCTGAAATGTGGCCTTCATGGGAGTGCAGAAGTGCCCCTCCCTTACAACTCGCACTTCTCTGCTAGAGAAAACAGCCCCTCCCTTACAACGCGCACTGCTCTGCCTGAGAACTGGTTCAGATCCTGGACTATGCCCATATCTGGAGTGGGTGGTATGAAGTTGAGCCTGGGTATATATTCAGTGTGATAGGGACAGTCAGTGTTGGACGCCCAGCGTAAGCCCTGAGTAAGACGTAGGCGGTAGGGACAGATCCAACCCAGAGCTCTGTAATTTGGCTTATGCGAATAAAAAGACAAAAAGACAAAAAGCTGATTGGAGTCTTTATTAACAAGAAAAAGAACACGTCAGTAAAAACAGCGCAGGAGTGCTTCCTGGAGTGCTGGAGTCACATGTGGCACTGTTCCTCTCTCATGGTTGGACCACAATGTCAAGATGAGCATGATAGAGATTTAAAGTAAAGTTTGAACAGAAACCTCTATAGAACCAGAAATGTAAAAAAGCGTTGCAGCCCCGTTCTAACCTTGGGTAGACGATTAAAAAAAAAAAAAAAACATTTACATCATAATTTTCATTAACCAAGACCACAGTGTCAGTTTATTATGATTCCTGTTCCCTTTGTATTATTGCCTTAAATAACCTCTGCTCTCTTTGCTTCTTTTTAAAGTTATGTTACTGTCAATATATCAATATAACTATCATAATCATAAATAATAGTAAATAAAAGAAACATAAGGCAAGGCATGTTTATTGGTATAGCAAAAGTCATACACAGAGTAATTCCAAGTGCTTTACAGGAAAAACAAGGCAAGTTTAAAAGTACAAAGACAAGAATTACAATTAAAACAATAAAATCAAATTTAAAAATTATAATTGAGAATCAATTTAAAATTAAATTAAAAGAAAAGAGTGCAGATAAAACACTTTCAGTTGGCATATGCACAGCTAAAAAGAAAAGTTTTAAGTCTGGACTTGAACATAGTCAGAGTAGAGGCCTGTCTAACATCGTCAGAAAGACTGTTCCAGAGTTTAACTGCATAAAACTGAAACGCTGCTTCACCGAGTTTAGTCGTGACTCTGGGCACCAGCAGAAGACCTGTCCCTGAGGTTCTCAGAGTCCCAGATGGTTCATATGGGACCAACAGGTCAGAGATGTACTTTGGTGCTAAGCCATGGAGAGACTTGTACACGAGCAGAACTGTTTTAAAGTCTATTCTCTGAGCAACAGGAAGCCAGTGCAGAGACCTGAGGACAGGACTAATATGGTCGTACTTCCTGGTTTTGGTCAGGACCTGAGCAGCAGCGTTCTGGACGTCCTGCAGCTGTCTTACATGTCGTTTAGTGAGTCCAGTGAGCAGACCGTTGCAGTAGTCTAAACTGCTGGAGATAAACTCATGAATAAGTCTCTCTAGGTCTGCTTTTGACAGTATACCTTTGATCTGGCAATGTTTTTGAGATGGTAAAATGCTGATGATGTTATAGATTTAATGTGACTGATCTGAGTCCAGGATTACCCCGAGATTTCTAACCTGACTTGTAGGTTTTAGTGAAAGAGACTCGAGGTAACAACAGACACCTTCTCTTTGTTTCTGTGGCCAAAGATGATTATTTCAGTGTTGTCTGTGTTTAGCTGGAGAAAGTTGTTTCTCATCCACACATTAATCTGTTGAATGCAGTGGCAGAGTGAATCCACAGATCCATATTCACTTGCTGTCAGTGACATGTAAATCTGAGTGTCATCTGCATAATTGTGGTATGATACGTTATTGCTGCTTATTAACTGGCCTAAAGAGAGCATGTAAAGACTGAACAAAAGAGGTCCCAGGATGGACCCTTGGGACACCCCACAGGTCAGGGCCATTTGGTCAGAGACACAGTTACCGATTTCAACAAAGTACTTCCTGTCTTCAAGATAGGACTTACACCATTTAAGGGCAGTACCCAAAATGCCTACCCAGTCCTCTAATCTTTGTAACAGGATCACATGATCAACTGTATCAAAAGCAACACTCAAATCCTGCAGTACTAAGACAGAGACTTTGCCTGTGTTTTCAGACAGATGTCATTAGTCACCTTGATAAGAGCAGTCTCTGTGCTGTGATGGGGCCTAAAACCTGCCAATAGTTGTTCAGTACTGTAGCAACAAGGCTGCTCTTCTTTAGAAGAGGCTTGATGATGGCAGTTTTCAAGGCCCTTGGAAATGTCCCAGACTGCAATGAGATGTTAACTAAATGAGAAAGTTGAGGTAACAAACTGCTCAGCACAGATTTTAGAAATCTAGTGGGTAACACATCAAGGCTGGAGACTGGAGATGATCTCTTGGAATGTTTTGTCAGTGACAGGGGTGAAGTATGTCAGCTCTGAGTGTCTGGATGGCTGCAGAGCTGCTATCTGTGTTGTGGAGTTTATAGCATGTTTAATACTTTGAACCTTGTCATTAAAAAATCTTGCAAACTCATTGCACTTAGATGTGGAAATGAGTTCTGAAGGCAATGGAGCTGGGGGGTTTGTTCACTGTTCCTGTTCACTGTAGCAAACAGGACACGTGAGTTGTTACTGCAGTTTGTAATGATTTCAGAAAAATACCTTTCCCTTGTTCTACACAAAATTTGATTGAAAACATTACACATTTCTTTGTATATGTCATAATGAACATAAGTATTTGTTTCCCTTTATTAATTCACTAAAGCATTAATCATTAATAATAATAATTCAGTGATGTTTTCAGCTGTAAACTCATCTGTCAACTGACAGATGAGTTTAATGATGTTTAGAGCAACAGTTGAGAAGTTGAGAGGAGATCGCTTTATAACTTTCACAACATCAGTGTGTGATGAGCGATGAGAGGCACGTCTTTGTTAACGTCATTAGCACATGGATAAACACTGCACTCTGATGCTCGAGGTAATTTCTGTTCGTGTCTGTTTTGTCTTTCAACTTCGCATGAACAAAATGTCCAAAATGTAATGTGAGTTGAAACTGTAGCGTACAGTGGTGACTATCCGGCTCAGTCCTGACTGAAAGGTGCACTGCTTAGATTCCCACCCACACTCCACAGTAATTGGTTAAATTGAGGACCGCCCTCGAAAACAAGATGATTCATCTCAAGAGGTTATTCCGCTCAATAAATAAATGTCAGATAATAAATCTGTCTGTCACTTAGAAGGAGCATGACCAAGACTAACCAATACAATTAAGGGTGTGGGAAAAGCAGGCTTCCCACATCTGTGTCAGAAGGCACTGCAGCGTGATCCAGCAATCGTTCCAGATTAATTAAAGATTAATAGATTAATATAATTTTATTGCACCCCTCATTCAAGCTCTCTCTATTATGGCCCTTCTGGTCAGCATCAGTCATGGTCAAACCATGACTCAGAGGAACAGTGTCACACATGACTCCAGCCTCAAATCATAAATGTTTAGTTTTGTATACAGTAAAGCTTGACTTAAATGTTATCATTTCATTTCCTCTACTCAATCTAATTCAGGGTTATAAGTGGCTGGTGACTCTCAGCAACTATGGTCTTGAGACAAGGTACATGCTAGATAATGAGCAGCACCAACACTTACAGAAATACACAGTCAGATAACCTTTCTCTCTTACACTAATTCAATGGGAGGAAGCTGAAGTACACAGAGACATGTCACAGTGACACAGTGAGAACATGTAAACTCCACACAGAGAGATTGTTGCTGGCCAGGGAATCAAGAAAGACAACCCCCACAATCATCCAAATAGAAAAACATGTAGCTACATTTCACATAGTGGTCATGTATGTGGCCAGCATTTGTGTCAGATCTCCAGAATGCACCCTCTGGGCACTTTGAGTTTCTGACATGACTTCAGAAACATCAATGCCATGTTAGAGCAGCAATGAAAGCTCAGGTATACTTCTCACTGCACTGAAAACATGCAGAGGCCTTCACTTATGGTTTACTTTATTTATAACCACTGAATATTAATTGTCACAGTATTCTACAGAAGCACAATTTGTCTAAAATTTTGTAAGCATTGATGCATTGAAATAATTTTTTATCTGCACATTTTTTTCCTTAATTGCTTTGAAATAAACATGACTTTATGACATAACTAATTGCAAATGCATTTATGTGAAGAGGTTGCAGACGCGCTCTATGGCCTTATGGGAAAGCCACAGTTTGATGATGCATGAACACCATAGAGACATAATTATAACAGATTGCATAGTAATGATAGGCTGTAGTCTTGTGGCCAGTGGTCCGCAGATTCAAAGCGTGCCAAGAGTCGCCTAATGAAACCCGGGTCATGTCTAATGCACAAATGAATGGTCCTCCCATTACCAAACTGTTGCTTATTTGTTGTTGGAACAACGTTAGTGCGCACAGACGAAGTGTGTTGTGTTCTGTTATGATCAGCTTTAATTGGGCATCATGGCACTACTTCACATAAAAACAGCTTTATCTCTAGCATGTGAAACTAGAAGCTCTAGAGACACCAACTGGCCCTTTGTTGCATTAATAAAGATACACTGATCAGGCATAACATTATGACCACTGATGTGAAGTGCATAACACAGATTGCCTCTACATTAAGGCACCTGTTAGTGGGCGGTATATATTAGGCAGCAAGTGAACATTTTGTCCTTAAAGTTGATGTGTTAGAGGAAGAAAAAATAGACGAGTGTGGGGGAGGTGATCGGGTGTGAGCACAGTGGGTAACCAAGGAGGAGACAAGCATAAAATGTTAATTACATTTATAATAATTCATTCTAAAAGCAAGTTAAAAATAATAAAAATCCCCACACTTAAAAACTAAAAGTCCATAAAACTAAGTGGGCTAAAATGTCCATTTAAAAAAGGTTAAAAAGATACCAGTGAGCTAAAACTCTGGTCCAGCAGGGGAGGCAGCGTCTGGTCCTTGCAGTCAATCCAAGCAGTGAACAGGCCTCAGGGTCGCACGCACCGGACCGCCTACAATCACAGAACAAATACCAGTATGGAGCACGAGTCATATTGGCCCTAGGGTACAAGGGTAGTGTGTTGCTACAATACTCACACAGCCAGGCAGAATTTGCCCCTCTGCCCCTGCGTGTATTTGTGGTCACAACACTATTTCACTTGTCCCAATCCATTACCGTCTGGTACAGGTTTCAAATACACGCCAGGACACCTACGTAACAGGGACAGCCAATATATGCTCCTACAAACAAGCTTCCCTAGCCTTAGGCTTAAATCCCCAAGTGCTACCACAACTTGTTTAATGTAGGAGTCTAAATTTTTCAGTCACTAAAATTTCAGTATGTAATTTTCACTGCATTATTTCAGTGTTAAAAATTTCAGAATAAAAAACTTCCCTTTAAAAAAGTTGATGCAAATATTTTGGAGTCCTCAAATTCGATTGGCCAAATATGAAGTCTAAAATATGCCATCAAAAAGTTTGCATGAAATGTCTTTTTCTTCTTCTTCTTGGTGTTTTACGGTGGTTGCTGAGGTGTGATACTGCCCTCTACTGCTCTGGAGTGTGGATCAGAGCCTAAATTCTATATACATAACCCTGTTAGTCCAATGAAAGTAAGAAATGGTTTATGAATGATGTTCTTAATGTTTAGCCTGTGAAGTCCTCTTTTCTTTAGTTCTTCTTTAACTGTGTTCTCTGCCTGTCATATCTCCTGCACCTAAATAAAACATGGGAAACAGTTTCTTCCACATGACACTGCTCACATAACCTTGTTTGATGTCGTGTACTGTTGAGGTTGGTGTGACCTAGCATGAGTCTGTTGCATACAGTTTGTTCTCTTCTTGTTTTTCATATGTTTAGTATTGGTGTTTTGATGTTGTCCATTATGTTGTAAGAACCTGCCCCGTGTCTCTGCTCTCCATCTCCCCTGCCACTCTTCCATAGTCCTAGCCCAGATGACCAATTTCTCTTCATTTTTACCCAGGGATACATTGATGCTAAGCCCCACTTCTTGTCAGAGGTTGTTTTGTCATCTTGTCTACTGACTCATTCCCCCTCAAACCCACATGTTCTGGGACCCACATGAATGTGACAGACGTACTTTGCTGGATGATTCTTTAGTGTAAGTGCAGTATTTTGAACAAGCTATCTTGACAATTAGAGTTAAATGTTCCTAGGCTTTGAAGGCCTGAAACAGAATCAGAACAGATTAGCACATCAGCTTGTCTAGTTCTAGAAGAGCACTGTAGAGCACACAAAAATTACCATCATCTCCACAGTATATACTAAAAGAAAATCTGTTGTCCTGTGCTCCTTTGAATAGCTCCTTTCTGGAACAACCACTGCAAACCGTCTTGTCTGTGTGTCTGCTTTTTTTTTTTTGAGCCATCTGTATAAATGTGTGTATGCTGCGAGTACTGTGTACTGACATGTACTGACATGTACTGACATGTACTGCAAATGCTGCCACCAGGTCTGCTCTCCCTTTCTCTTTATGCTTCAGATCTAACAGGTACAAATCTATTTGCGGTGTTCTTAGTGTCCATGGTGGTATTTCTGAAATAAACACTGATGGATTGAAACTAATGTGAATGAAATTCAATTCCTGTGCCTATTTGGCGCTGACTGGCCCAAAGTTGTCTTCCTGTCCCTCGTTCTCCCAGCATGGCTCCAGCACGGCTTTTGCGGGGTGCTGCTCTGCATGACCTTAAAATTAACCCACTAATTGGCTATAAGCTGCTTTCTTTTTAGATCAAGCGGTATCTCGCAGCACAGGACCTGAAGGGCTGGAATAGGAGTCGATTTAACTACACTGTAGCACTGTCTCAGGCTTGATCTTGTACACGGTCAAGTTTTTCCAGCTGAGCTTTTGTGGCTGTCCTATACACTACACACCCATAGTCAAGTACAGATCTGATCATTGCGATATAAATGGTTTTTGAGGAGGACTGACTTGCCCCCCACTTAATTCCACTAAGACATCTCATGATGTTAATAACCTTCTGGCATTTCTCCACAATCCTAATGACATAGTCACACCAGGTGAGTTTGGAATCAAACAGCACACCCAAAAACTTAAACACACTAACTCTTTCTAAGTCTCTCCCATACGGTTGAAGAGTCAGATCAGGTAAGCTCTTTTTCTTGGTAAAAACAATTGTATTTGTCTTTTCAATCGAAAACTTGAAACCCCAATCATACCCCCACTGCTCAACTTTATCAACAGCTTCCTGCATTCTCCTTTTGAGATACATAGGGTTTCTTCCTCTCTTCCTCTAGGAACGGATGGTTGTTGTTTATAGATTTATTTAAAATGACTCTGAATTGCTATAACCCAGATCTGATTGCTAAGTTTGCTAAAGTTAACTTATAGTTAACTTATAAAAGGATTTGTGGTTTTTGATGACATAAATCTGAGCATACAATATCAAAATATTGTGGTCCGCCACATTTCTGTTACCATTTGCGCTGTGTAACATTGAAATTAAGAAATGTAAATTACGTGGCCCTTAGATTACATGCTAATTATAGAAGCTAATTGCTACGTTAAATAAAACGGCTAAACATCCACACACTTGCTAATGTTATGATTACAGTGGTTGTCAGTCTTGATTTTTCTTAATTTGTGATGTTTGATGGCTAGCGCTAATTGCTTCATTAAAAATGTATTATTGTCTTTTTAACTTCCGGTACCAGTCTATTCTACCTACCATAAGGCTCTTAATCCATTTAAACACCCTGCCTTCAACTCCCATCCTTCTCAACTTTATCAAAAGGCTCTCTTTCCACCTCATGTAGTAGGCTTTCTCTACATCAAAAAATACTGCCAAGACTGCTTCTCTGTTTCTCTGAGCTTTCCTAATCTCATTTTCTAAACATTACATGAAACGTCCATCTGACTTGCCCCATTTGTACCGGAAGCACTAGTTGCCATTCATGTGCGCAAACAGAAATGTTTTCGGTAAGGTATTTGTGCTATTAATTGAGTTTTTTTTTACTTATTTAAATAAGCTGTACTTGGTTTAACAAGGAAGACAATAAATATCTTTAAAATGCTTCTTAATTTTTTTGTAATTTAACATTAACTATCTTCATGGTGGTCATGCCTTCAGCTCTCTCTGTTTACAGTCGCCACCACAGGACTTACTGAACCATGAAAGTGTCTGCAGGAGAAAGTGCTACTTTTGTTTAGTTTTTATAGTATTTCGATGTTTACATAACTTCATGAGTCTATTGTGGAAGTGAACAGCACTGCGGTCAGGGGCAGCTGCTTCTGCCCCACAGCTCTCTGGGGCTGTTCTCTAGGGAAAAGTGACAGGGATTCAGTCACCACCTCACAACATGCAGCTTATGAGGCTGTGTATTAAGCAGATGGTCATGGCATGCAATAATATGACCATCAATAATAGGCATGAGGCCATAATTTTATTCCTTAACCCATAAGAACCCAGACCCCCTTTTCCTTAAGGAAAAATTATGGGGGCATAACACAGACTAAATAGACCCCAAAAATACATTTCTGACATTTTTTTCTTCAAAATAGCGCTCCCCTACTGTCAGAGATCTGAAAAGTTACATATATGTCACATTTGGCATTAAGCATCCAAAAAATTATAATGAGCATTTGCCATTTGATTTTTTTCCTCACAAAATACTACTACTGTCATAAAAATAAATAATTTCACATTTAGTCGGTCTCACACTGGGGAATTAATAGAGACCTTATTTTTTTATTTGAAATAAAATCAGCCTGATCCGGTCCTTTTTCTTTTTTTAACACAGATTTTTCTTTTTATTTGCATTCCCACAGAGCCGTAACTTTAACTCTTGAGTGTAGCAACAGAGTCCTTTGCTCAGATTAGTTTTACAGCACCAAAATGTGCTAATAAATACAAATTAGACTGACTCATATTAAAGAGTTTCTTGCTGCAGTTGTAGTAAACAGACGAAGTAGGGGAAGTTGAGTGACTTTTAGTATAGGTGGTCGTGTCATGGCAAAGTAAATTAGAAATACAATTAAAACATCTACATACATTTTAAGATGTTTTCTAACAGTTTAAATTAGGAAGAAACATTTGCACATTGCACATTGGCTTTACAAATATTGGCTTTCAAAAAAGTGGTCTTGTGGCTCAACTTGCCTGCCGGATCACAGAGTTAGGTGAACCACCAGAGTTAAAGCTGACATTGCAATAGAAATGCAAATCTTAATTTTTAGATTTTTAAGTGTCCCTTGACAAATTTAATATAGAAACATTGAATAAAATATGTATCCTTGTTGTAAATAAGTTCAGTTCAGCTTAATAATTAATAATCAATCATTTTACTATGCGGAGGGAAAATAGTTTTGAAACGATGTATTTTTCAAGTCACACGAAAACAAAAAAACTTCATGGTATGGGTCAACGTATCAGCCCCGCTCTCCCTGGAGTAAACTTGGCCAAACAGATATCTCAGAAGAGTGTGGAGCAAAACTAAAGCATGCTCAGCACCAGTTTTTTCATCACCGTGTGTGGCAGTTCCACCTTTAGGCAAAATTTGACTCTCATAAGAGACTGAAAATCTTGTTTGTCTGTGTATATTAATTAGTGATGGGCTTCAAACTTGAATTAATAGGCTATAACATATTTGTCTAGTTTACATGTGTTTAAATATGCATACAATTTAACAATGATAAAATATATTAAGTAAATGTCACTGAATCAACTAGATTAAGTGAACATTGCATCATAATAGCAGCTCAAAAAACTTTCTGATTTTCTATGAGCCTTAAGGTTAACAGCCCGATGTGACAAATATACACAGCGATTTTTGTCTGATTAGTTTTATATGAATTTGTTAAAATTATGTGTTCACAGCAGGTTAGATGTAATAAATGACAAGCTACACTGTAAGAAATGTACCTGTAAATTAACAGTAAAATACTGGAAGCAGGGTTGCCAGCATTTTACTCTTAATTTACAGCACTGGTTCTGTTTTAACATATAACAGTAAGTTACTGTAATCTGAAAAACAGTAATTTACTGTCAATTATACAGTGGCACTGTATTTTAAACACAGTAGTTACTGGTATTTATACAGTACTGTACTGATCTAATGTCAGTATTTTACTGTAATGTCTACAGATGTACTGTTCTGATGTGGAGACAAGAAATATCTTATCTCGTAATGTAAGACAATGCTAGGAAAGGGGACTTACTGTTAGCCAAAGTGTACTGTTTAAGTTTGCTAGTGGTGTGGAACATAAATAGCTGAATATATTCCCTTAAAGCCATTAAAAAAAAGTAATCTTTAACTTTAATATAAATTTATTTCAAAATTCACATTGATAACATTATTAGATTTCTCCAAGTTATAAAAAACAAATATCTTTTTTTTTCATTTTTACACAGTAGTTCAAAACAACCTTATAAATGTGGACTTCAGGGGGGCTTACTGTTACCAGCGTTTTCTGCACAACCCTTTGTCTTCTTTGAGATAAACTCTCATGAAGTGGACTTTCTGGTCTTAATCCAGCAACTCACCTGAAAAAAACACAATGTCTGAGATTAGGGAAAGAAGTCATCAAATAATTTACAGTGGATATAATTAACTTGCTAACAGAAAATAAATATTACTTACTTACTTTGCTGCTGGTTATTTCAGCTGAGGCATTGCCCACAGGACACAGTGCTCCCACCTAAACACCAAGACTGGAGCAGAAAACTGAAATAAGTGACTGAGTGCCATTCATGGGATGTCAATGTTTTAAACTGAATACGCATCGCACAACTTACTTCTTTTATCTGAAGAGCGTCTTACTGTGTTGGTTCTACATTCACAGATGGAGGAAACATTGTATTCCTCTTTTCTACAAAGTAAAAAGTAATGCTACATGTCACTTCATGTTTTACTGGCTGGTATTAGCATTAGCTTACTGAGCGATTGATTTCCACAGAAGATTTTTTTTTAGCAAAGTAAGTACAAATCTTCTAGATATTAAGTGGTACTTTTAATATAAGAAACACTATTAACTCTGGAATAAAAAAAGCTGTAATCCCATTTTAAGTAAAGGAGTTTTTGTTCAGGCTATCTGTTAGCTAAATGCTCAGATCAGCATTAGTTTGTTTATGAACAGTAATATAATGACATTACATTAATAAACAAACATCACAAATAATAAAATATGCTTTAATGTACCTTATGTCCAAAGAGGCAGGATTGAAGCGGATCATGTTTGAGTCTGAGCTGTGTCCTCTCTGAGAGCTCAGTGGCTGCAGTACAGTACTGTACTGTGATTTTACCAACTGTCAACTGCAGGATTCAAAATTCATTCCTAGAATGCAACACAGTTTACAGTAGTATACAGTATTTTGAGAAAATTCCCAACAGCTCAAACTTTTTCCCAGAATGCATTGCTATTAACAGCATGTTACTGTTTTAAATGATTAACAGTAGGCTACTGTCATGTTTTTGTCATTTTTTTAACAGCAATTTCTTACAGTGTATGTAAGCATCAGAACACTGAAATTGTTGCATTTTTTCTCTAGCAAGAACAAAATAAAAAAAAAAAAAACAGCTGACTCTGGCACATGTGCTATACTGCTACACGGCCATCTTGGAAATGTTGGTGTGAGAACACAAAGTCACATGACCTGTATCATGATGCATCAGGATGTTCATTAGGGGTTACTTGGGGACTTTATGATCAGTGTTGCCAGATTCTGGCTACTTTTGCTCTCTCTCGGCGGAAAAAAATAGCATTGGGCGGGTGTATAATATTTGGGCTATTTTTAGACTTATGGGGCGGGATTTTGAAAATGCAAAATAAACTTATTTTAATAATATTTTTTTAAATTTCCTGATCAATAATTGTATATATTTGCTGGTTATTGATTAATAAAATAAATTTGTAAAATAGAAGTAGTAGTATTAGTGTCATTAGTTGTCAATCACATGTCTAATTATGGACCTCTGATTGGTTGAAAAAAGTAAACACTCTGCAGCCCTGTGAGCGCGGACAGGCCAACAGTGTTTCCTCTCAAGCTTGGAGTTTTAGTGTTTAGCAACCTGCCGAAGTGGGGGAAATACAAGAAATCGTACAGGAAGGAGACTGACCCAGAGCTAAAAATGTGGATCGCCCCTGTCCCGGAGGAGTGCAAGCATGTGAGAGAGCTATTTGTTTTTCTGATTACACTCAATGTGGAGACTGTTTATTACTTTTTCCATTGGCAGTTGTGAAGTTTGTGTGCTCAAAATATTATTAGGCCCGAGCCCCAAGGGTGGCGCAGGGCCTATTGTGTCTGCACAGCAGTGCGCGAAGCGCACTGCCCAAAAGTGCGCGAAGCGCACAAAAACAAAGCGCGAAGCGCTTTGCCATGTACACACTCATTGCAACAAGTACTACACAAACACAAATACCTCAGGTATGGAAGCCACATACTTGTTTTCGCTCAGAATCAATGGAAGTCAGTGGGCGAAGCCCACTCATAAGTGCGCGAAGCGCACAAAAATAAAGCGCGAAGCGCTTTCCCATGTACACACTCATGGCATCCAGTCCTACACAATCATATATACCTCAGGTATGGAAGCCACATACTTGTATTGGCTGAAAATGAATGGAAGTCAATGGGCGACGCCACATTCGTGGGTCAATGACGAGCGCGTAAGCTGACCCCACAGTCACGTGGGGGAGCTCCAGAGCTTTCCGAAAATATATAATTTGTGTGTATAATGTAAACGGATATATTGTTTTTGCTAAAATTATTATTATTTTTATTATTAGGCCCGAGCCCCAAGGGTGGCGCAGGGCCTATTGTGTCTGCACAGCAGTGCGCGAAGCGCACTGCCCAAAAGTGCGCGAAGCGCACAAAAACAAAGCGCGAAGCGCTTTGCCATGTACACACTCATTGCAACAAGTACTACACAAACACAAATACCTCAGGTATGGAAGCCACATACTTGTTTTCGCTCAGAATCAATGGAAGTCAGTGGGCGAAGCCCACTCATAAGTGCGCGAAGCGCACAAAAATAAAGCGCGAAGCGCTTTCCCATGTACACACTCATGGCATCCAGTCCTACACAATCATATATACCTCAGGTATGGAAGCCACATACTTGTATTGGCTGAAAATGAATGGAAGTCAATGGGCGACGCCACATTCGTGGGTCAATGACGAGCGCGTAAGCTGACCCCACAGTCACGTGGGGGAGCTCCAGAGCTTTCCGAAAATATATAATTTGTGTGTATAATGTAAACGGATATATTGTTTTTGCTAAAATTATTATTATTTTTATTATTATTATTATTCTTTATTTCTTTCTTTCTTTATTTTTCTTCTGCGAAAGGATCGCTAATTTGACCCCCTGAACATTTGTGAAAACTCACCAAATTTTGCCCAAAATTCACGCGTGCGTGAAATTTTTTTTAAATATAGGTGCCATACAGAACATCACAAAAGTGGCGTGACAGCGCCCCCTGGAAAAATGAAAATACATTGCGCCAATGGGAGTCGGCTGAACGTAAAGTTTGTCGTAGACCCACCAGATTCAGTACACACATTGCTGAGGTGGAGCCAAACAAAAAATATTATTATGGCCACGCCCCCTGACAAACCGGAGTTCGGCAATTTTGGATTGAAATCTGCGAAGTGCTGAATCAGCAATTTTGCACACATTGTACTTTTTCTAACTTCTTCTTGGGCGTTTAACCAAATGACCTTAAAATCGCTGTACATAATCTACAGAAGTGGGGCATTAAAAGTTATCCAAATTCTTCGCAAAAGTTTTACGGTTTTTGTGCGGCGCAGCCGCAAAATTTACGATTTTTTTTTCAATTTCTCCGTACCTACAATTTGCTACAATTCGCACATATTAACTCCAATTTGGCTCAAATTTTAAACACTCATAAACCCTCCAAGCCTAAACCCATTAAATAAGAAAGAATGAAATTTGGCGCAATAGCGCCCCCTACAGAATGAGACAAATATTTATATGGTCAGTAAAAAATTTAGTTTTTCAAAAATTTATGAAACTTGGCAGAAAAATACTTTATGTGACGCCGATCACAAAAGCCAATGAGACGCATGTCATATTTTATACTGTGTTGTCATGGCGATGACTGAAACTTGCCATTCTATTCCAATGGGACTGAAACAAAAATTTCTATGGACAGAAGAAATAATACTTCAACCAAAATTTGTCAAATTCGGCACAAATATTCTTGATGTCATCCTGATCAAAAATTCCAATGGTACCCAAGTCGTATTTCATTCGGTGTTGCCATGGCGATGGTCAAATTCTGCCATTTTAATCCAATGGGAATTCCATTCAATGCAGTTCTATGGAGTATTAGGACGCTTTTTGCCGTTTTTTTATCAAAACTCACAATCTCAAAATTTGGCAAAATGGTTTCTCCTCTGCCCCAGCTCCGGTTGCGGCCGGCGAGGGCCTACCAATGCCGCTTGCGGCTTTAATTATTATTATTCTTTATTTCTTTCTTTCTTTATTTTTCTTCTGCGAAAGGATCGCTAATTTGACCCCCTGAACATTTGTGAAAACTCACCAAATTTTGCCCAAAATTCACGCGTGCGTGAAATTTTTTTTAAATATAGGTGCCATACAGAACATCACAAAAGTGGCGTGACAGCGCCCCCTGGAAAAATGAAAATACATTGCGCCAATGGGAGTCGGCTGAACGTAAAGTTTGTCGTAGACCCACCAGATTCAGTACACACATTGCTGAGGTGGAGCCAAACAAAAAATATTATTATGGCCACGCCCCCTGACAAACCGGAGTTCGGCAATTTTGGATTGAAATCTGCGAAGTGCTGAATCAGCAATTTTGCACACATTGTACTTTTTCTAACTTCTTCTTGGGCGTTTAACCAAATGACCTTAAAATCGCTGTACATAATCTACAGAAGTGGGGCATTAAAAGTTATCCAAATTCTTCGCAAAAGTTTTACGGTTTTTGTGCGGCGCAGCCGCAAAATTTACGATTTTTTTTTCAATTTCTCCGTACCTACAATTTGCTACAATTCGCACATATTAACTCCAATTTGGCTCAAATTTTAAACACTCATAAACCCTCCAAGCCTAAACCCATTAAATAAGAAAGAATGAAATTTGGCGCAATAGCGCCCCCTACAGAATGAGACAAATATTTATATGGTCAGTAAAAAATTTAGTTTTTCAAAAATTTATGAAACTTGGCAGAAAAATACTTTATGTGACGCCGATCACAAAAGCCAATGAGACGCATGTCATATTTTATACTGTGTTGTCATGGCGATGACTGAAACTTGCCATTCTATTCCAATGGGACTGAAACAAAAATTTCTATGGACAGAAGAAATAATACTTCAACCAAAATTTGTCAAATTCGGCACAAATATTCTTGATGTCATCCTGATCAAAAATTCCAATGGTACCCAAGTCGTATTTCATTCGGTGTTGCCATGGCGATGGTCAAATTCTGCCATTTTAATCCAATGGGAATTCCATTCAATGCAGTTCTATGGAGTATTAGGACGCTTTTTGCCGTTTTTTTATCAAAACTCACAATCTCAAAATTTGGCAAAATGGTTTCTCCTCTGCCCCAGCTCCGGTTGCGGCCGGCGAGGGCCTACCAATGCCGCTTGCGGCTTTAATTTTTCTTTCTTTCTTTCTAACTTTCTTTCTTTATTTTTCTTCTGCGCAAGGATCGCTAATTTGACCCCCTGAACATTTATGAAAACTCACCAAATTTTGCCCAAAATTCACGCGTGCGTGAAAATTTTTTTTAATATAGGTGCCATACAGAACATCTCAAAAGTGGCGCGACAGCGCCCCCTGGAAAATTGAAAATACATTGCGCCAATGGGAGTCAGCCAAGCGTAAAGTTTGTCGTAGACCCACCAAATTCGGTATACACATTGCTGAGGTGGAGCCAAACAAAAAATATTATTATGGCCACGCCCCCTGACAAACCGGAAGTCGGCAATTTACGATTGAAATCTGCAAAGTGCTGAGTCAGCAATTTTGCATGCGTCGTACTTTTTCTATCTCCTCCTTGGACGTTTAACGAAATGACCTCAAAATCGCTCTACATCATCTACAGAAGTGGGGCATTAAAAGTTATCCAAATTCTTCGCAAAAGTTTTACGGTTTTTGTGCGGCGCAGCCGCAAACTTTACGAAAAAAAAATAGATTTCTCCATACTTGCAATTTGCTACTATTCGTACATATTAATGCCGATTTGGGTCAAATTTTAAACACTCATAAACCCTCCAAGCCTAAACCCATTAAATAAGAAAGAATGAAATTTGACGCAATAGCGCCCCCTACAGAATGAGACAAATATTTATATGGTCAGTCAAAAATTTAGTTTTTCCAAATTTTACGAAACTTGGCAGAAAAATACTTTATGTGACACCGATCACAAAAGCCAATGAGACCCATGTCATATTTTATACTGTGTTGTCATGGCGATGGCTGAAACCTGCCATTTTATTCCAATGGGATTGCAGCAAAAATTTCAGTGGACAGAAAAAATAATACTTCAACCAAAATTTCTCAAATTCAGCACAAATATTCTTGATGTCATCCTGATCAAAAATTCCAATGGTACCCAAGTCGTATTTAATTCGGTGTTGCCATGGCAATGGTCGAATTCTGCCATTTTATTCCAATGGGATTACAGCAAAAATTTCTATGGACAGAAAAAATTATACTTGAACGAAAATTTGTCAAATTTGGCACAAATATTCTTTATGTCATCCTGATCAAAAATTCCAATGGTACCCAAGTCGTATTTCATTCGGTGTTGCCATGGCGATAGTCGAATTCTCCCATTTTATTCCAATGGGAATTACATTCAATGCAGTTTTATGCAGTATTCGGACACTTTTTGCCGTTTTTTTATCAAAAGGTACCAACAAAAAATTTGGCAAAATGATTTCTCCTCTGCTCCAGCTCCGGTTGCGGCCGGCGAGGGCCTACCAATGCCGCTTGCGGCTTTAATTCTTTTTATTCTTTCTTTCTTTCTTTCTTTCTTTATTTTTCTTCTGCTCTTTGAGCGCTAATTTGACCCCCTGAACATTTATGAAAACTCACCAAATTTTGCCCAAAATTCAGGTGTGCTGAAAAATTTTGTTTTTTTTAGGCGCCATATTTAACAATACAAAAGTGGCGCGATAGCGCCACCTACAAAATTGCAAATACATTGCGCCAATGGGAGGCGGCCGAACGTAAAGTTTGTCGCAGACCCGCCAAATTCGGTAATGACATTGCTGACATGGAGCCAAACAAAAAATATTATTATGGCCACGCCCCCTGACAAACCAGAAGTCGGTAATCCTGGATTGAAATCTGCGAAGTGCTGAGTCAGCAATTTTGCATGCGTCGTACTTTTTCTATCTCCTCCTTGGGCGTTTAACGAAATGACCTCAAAATCGCTCTACATCATCTACAGAAGTGGGGGATTAAAAGTTATCCAAATTCTTCGCAAAAGTTTTACGGTTTTTGTGCGGCGCAGCCACAAACTTTACGAATTTTTTTTCGAATTCTCTGTACTTGCATTTTGCTACAATTCGCACATATTAACTCCGATTTGCCTCAAATTTTAAACACTCATAAACCCTCCAAGCCTAAACCCATTAAATAAAAAAGAATGAAATTTGGCACAATAGCGCCCCCTACAGAATGAGACAAATATTTATATGGTCAGTAAAAAATTTAGTTTTTCTAAATTTTACGAAACTTGGCAGAAAAATACTTTATGTGATGCCGATCACAAAAGCCAATCAGACCCATGTCATATTTTATACGGTGTTGTCATGGCGATGACTGAAACCTGCCATTTTATTCCAATGGGACTGAAACAAAAATTTCTATGGACAGAAAAAATTATACTTGAACGAAAATTTGTCAAATTTGGCACAAATATTCTTTATGTCATCCTGATCAAAAATTCCAATGGTACCCAAGTCGTATTTCATTCGGTGTTGCCATGGCGATGGTCGAATTCTGCCATTTTATTCCAATGGGAATTCCATTTAGTGCAGTTCTATGGAGTATTAGGACACTTTTTGCCATTTTTTTGTCAATAGGTACTAACAAAAAATTTGGCAAAATGGTTTCTCCTCTGCCCCAGCTCCGGTTGCGGCCGGCGAGGGCCTACCAATGCCGCTTGCGGCTTTAATTATTATTGTTATTTCATATGTATTACAGTTTTAACATTAAGATTGTAGAATGGTTGTGATTTGGGCGGGTTTTTATTGCGTTTGGCGGGTTTTACGTTATATTTGGGCTGGAAACTGTCAGTCAGATCTGGCAACCCTGTTTATGATTATTTTATGATATTTACCCTTCCAGGCCATGTGAAGGGTGTGTAACGCCTGTGTCTCTGGGTCCTTATGGGTTGATGGTCTATCTTTGCCTGGAAAATCCAGACTGATATGTCTCTGTGTTATTCTACAGAGAAATATCAGTCTGGTCACCACGCCGTCTGCAGTGGTTTACTCAAATCCAAACCGTACCGTGCATTTTGATTGGTTTATTTAAGTCACGTGTTCTTCGCGAGCAGCGTCACTCGTACGCGTCTCCTCACCTACAACAATCAAGATGGCGCACCGAGGAGCCGAGAGTTTGTTTCACTCAATGGTATGGTACGGTAATGTTGAAATAACTCCCTCGTTCCTCCCTCGTGGCTTCACTACTCCGTTTGTTTACTTTCTCACTTTCTTGTTGCTGTGTTAACGTCACGTCCGCCATTTTCTGATTGGCTAACTCTTGTCTGTTAACTCGACTTTGCTCCGCCCTAGAAATCGAATTGATTCTAAGGCGACCAGACTCATCCGCTGGTACAACAGTGAGTCTGGAATTTCCAGGCAAGGTCTATCTCGCAATGAACTGGGGATCTTATAGTTCGGGAGTAAACGCTATATCCATTGAACACAGACATGAGAAATACCTGGATCAAGACAGTGAATGAGATCCTCACCAAAATGTTATTCTTAGCTGACCTCGTGTGGTTGTGGTTAACCAGCGAACAAATGCTGATGAACACATCTACTTTAGTGAAGACCTTCGAAGTAATTTAAAGATATTAGGGAGGATTTTTTCGACTGCTGACAAACCAGCGACTGTTTGTCCCTTTTTGAATACTGCGCATGCGTCAGGCTCCACCGCCCTTCACTGTTCCTTTCCAAGAAACTCCTCCACAGCGACATGCACGAGCGTTGGAACACGCGTGTTTGTTTACAGCCAGCATCAGCGGAGATTCGCCTAAACCTAGACCTGCATTGTTTGTTTGCGCGACCTTTGACCTAGTTCCCCACACAGACCCAGTCATGCACAACACAAATATCTGTCCTCCTGCTGTTGGTAGCATTAGCAAACTGACGGTTGCTGTACAGTTGAAATGGTTCAACAGATAAAGAAAAAAGGCATTTTTTTCAAACGATAAGATAAACGTACCTGTCCAGCAGAAACTTGATGACCAGTGCATTGGTCTGAAGCCCTTTCTGTTCCTACAGCGCACGCCAATGTTGGAAAGAATCACCAAGAACCACACGGGTACACATACTGTGTACGCATGTGCAGGCGCAAGAACAAGAACGCGCACGTATCGCCAAAACCAGGAAGATGAACGAATGAATGGCAAGTCCGTGGAACAATGGTTAACGTACTCATGGCGAAAACGATTGGTTGAGGTTTTTTAAGTCCCACAGAGTCCACAGTTTATTAATATTATTATTATATTTTCTAATACACCAATTTATAAGCCTTATACAAGGCAATGAAGGTAGTTTTAGTTAATATTGCAAAAAATGAATTTATAAAGATCCTCCCTAATACCTTTAATTAAAACATTATTAATTATCATTTCTGTATATACTATGTTTACATTTTGTCATTAGGATGCATGTATCCAACACAGGAACCTATTTAAAATGTGTGGAGAGTGAATATCAAGCATAATCTGATTTTTAATGAGGCAGAAGATCAGCAGTAGCATTTATCAAAAGCCTATTTCAACCTCAATTGCCTAGGAGATGTTAGATAAACCCATCTTGCCAATTCCTTTGTATTAATCCTTTCATGGCTCCTCTTGACTCTAGTCTTTTTTAATTCAGACAGTCACAGCACATCTTCTGCTCACACAAAAAGCAGAAGTAGTTTATTGGTTATGGAGCCTTGCCTAATTAATGTAAATGAGAAATAAGAAATGGCCACAAGGTAATTACAAACAAACAAGAAACATCAGCTTTTGATTAAACCACAAATGCAATGTATGTTTTCAAGTTTTCAGGTATGCTGGGAAATCACAACATTTTGAAACATACTAATTGTGTGTTTTCTGGAAATTTCAAAAATCTCTGCAATTTGCCCCATACACAACAAACTGTGCACTGTGTATGCACTGTGTATTCTGACACAGGAACACACCATTTTGCTCCTAACACGTTAATTGTTTGTGTATAATTTTGTTGCTAAATTTAAGTGTTATTATGAATTGCATTGAATCATTATGATACACTTTTTTTTTTTCTTTTTTTTTGTCTATGGGGAGTACAATAGTAAAAGGATGCTGCAGTTAGAGACAGGAGGAAGACCAAAGAGGAATTTTATAGGTGTAGTGAAAAATGGCCTGAAGGTAGTTGATGTGAGAGAAAAGGATTCAGAGAATAGGATTAGGTGGAGGTGGAAGAAGAATGCAAATACATTTTATTTCCCTCTTCCAATATTCCTTAGCAACCATAAGTCATTAGAAAGTAAATAGAAACGTTCAGAAACCATATATAACTTGTAACTTGTCACTCCAAATTAGCTAATTTCTTGAGACATGCCACTGTTTTCAAGTTTGTATTTCCTCAAATGAATCTGACGATGATTTTAAACATGTTTGTCATGGCAAACGAGAGGAGCAGCCACGGCAGGCCGAAGGAATGGCCTCAAGTTTCACAAGGGGGGCGCGGCCAGGTGATCAATAATTAGCTGCGCTGCCCAGGGAAGCTTAAGACGTTGCCACGAGCTGTAAAATGAATGCTGTGCTTTTCCAGACTCATGTTTTCCTCTGAAGACACAGCTGGTAAGAACCCTGAGCCTGATAAGATTGTTGTTCCTCCCATGGCATTATGTTTGTTTCTCTACAAGGAAACTAGTGGTTCTGTGGTGCCCAGCAGGCGCGTAATTTCCAGGGGGGTTAGGGGGTTTATGACCCCCCCAAAAATCAGGTTGAGCCAATCCAACCCCCCCAATAATCACATCATTGCAGTGAATACAAATATAAATTATCTTGCATGAATAACTTATTGATTTTCTGTATTCATTTCGTTTGCCAGCAAAATAGTAATTAGTTTAGTCAACCCCCCTCCCCGTGCAGAATACTTGGTACGGCCCATTATTTACTAATCAGCCGTGCTAGCACTGACACTGACACTAGCCTAGTACATAGCTGAAGCTAAGTAAATCACAGTATCAATGTAAGTATCATAATGCATTTCAAATACAGAAACGCCAAATTAGCATACTCCTTTTACAAAAGTACATGATTCAATGTGTAAAAAAAAATAAAAAATAGGCGGCGAGTTTAACCCCCCCAATATTGCACCCAAAGTTATGCCCTTGGTGCCCAGGTTGTTAAAATTTGCCATTTAGCCTTTCTTTATGTATTAAAGGAGTGTAAATTAAGACTGAAAAGAGCTAAGGTTAAAATGTTATATGTATAAAATGTATTCACAAACAGTTTATTTATTTTGTGTAAATTGCTAAAAGCATGTGAATGCAGCTAAGCTTCAGTTAAAAGCATAAATATGTCTATGTCAAAAATCTATTCTTTAAAAAATTAAGTTTATTAAATTTTAGTTTATAGATTATATGTTGCATTGACATGCATGCAATTATTTGCTTGTTATAGGTTTTTCACCCATCGACTATCAACTGTTGACCTGTTGAATACAAAATAAAAAGCATGTCTGAGCAAATTCGTGTTTGGTTCTTCAAACGTGAGACATTTTCCTTAAGTGCAGGAGCAAGCACAGTGACCTAAGTAACACTTGACAGTGCTGTATAAGCCTGCCTTTTGATCACACATATGATAAGCAATAATGGACAGTTCATGCTCTAATTATGGTAATTTATGCATCTACCCACTTTTCTCTACATTTGCTCAGATAACTCAGATGTGAGTTATCCATCACCGTTCTCCTTACATACAGCTTACTACACAATAAGAGGGGCTATATCTAACTAATCAATCAAAAATATAAATAAAAACAACTGCCTATATATTTTTGTTTATGGAAGAGAATTTTCTACTTGGTATTCTTGGTATATGGTAGTCTTTGCGAACAGCTGCCATTGATTTCTGAAAGATAAGTGAGGTGTCGTACTGCCAGTGGACAGATGTGGGTCTGTAATCTGGACAGTACTTTAACATGACAGAGCAGGTCTCATGCTAAAGGACATTCATGAAATGGATGAAAACCTCACCCTTTTGTGATGTTAAAAAGGAGGCATCAGACATTCAGAAATCGCTGACTCCTTTGGGACATAACCACCACCTGTTTTTGGTGGTTGTTGTTTTTTTGTGATAAAAAAGTTCCAACACTTACTAAGTGAGGCACACACAAGTCATTTTGGTTACTGGGCTTCTATTTCTTTTGGGAAATGTCTTTGCACCAAACACTTTGTTTGATGTCTGACTTTTAGTTTTTTCTTTTATTTGTTTTTGTTTAAAATAATAAAACACATTATTAAAGGTTCAACATTAAACTAAAATAGAATTTTTGCAATGGAAAGTGAGTGCGTATGCAGAAAGACATCAGTGGAAATAAAATGACAAAAAAGATACCAAAACTTTATAAACATTAAGCTAGAATTTGCAAAAGAAAAATGCAGATGGCAGAAAAATGAAGAAAATGGATGCAACATATCATCAGCATAAATTGACTCGAACATGAAATAAGAGGAAAAAGTGTGTAAAAAAAAAATGGAAAAATCAGACCTGGAATGAAGATGTTGCATGGTGAACTACACTATATTTCCAAACGTATTAGGTCACCTGCCTTTACACACATATGAACTTAAGTGATATCCCATTCTTAATCCATAGGGTTTAATATGACGTGGGCCCATCCTTTGTATCTATCTATGTCAGACATCTACGTGTCTGACGTTCTCGTCCAACGATATAGTGTATGTTCAATAAAGAGGTGACTCTTGACTAGGGTTAATAGTAGTAGGAGTAGTAGTAGGAGTAGTAGGAGTAGCAGTATAGTAGTAGTGATTGTTGTTGTTGTAATAGTAGTAGTAGAACGTTTCCAGTTTTGTACCAGAAAAATAATGTATATGTATGAACTACTTATACTATACTTCAAATTACCAAGAGCAAATTCAAAAGCCAAAGAATGTGTCTCACTTAATGAAGCTGTAGCGTAAATTCAACCACTCATCTTGCTTCATACGCACCGCAACCCTCCTCTGCCCCAACTCCTCCTCTGCAGCAGCAGAACCATCACCCTCCTCACCTCTCCTTCTCCTCCTTCACCACCACCAATGTGTAGGCCCAGAGGGAACACAATTCCCTTAACTCATCTATCAAACTCTCCCTTCAATGCATCACTGATGTCTCTACCTGCTGGGGTGCAGTGGTGTAGTAAAGTAAACAGTAAAGTTCTTATTTACTTTACTTAAATACAATCTGTACTTAAGTTGAGTAAATTTTACAAAGAGTACTTTTACTTTTTACTCCACTACAATTATGAATTTGTTTAAAGTACAAAGTATTTTGAGTTTTGGTTTAAAATCATGTGTTTTTGTCATGGCCTCATTGTAGACACACAATACTTATATATATATATAAATATAAAAATAAACGACGCATATAAGCTCACTGACAGATTCAGTCTCTTCAATTACATCAGTTTGTTTATTTCATCTGGAATCAGCCCAATTTTTTTCAGGAAAACTCTTCACATTTAACACAATCATGAGTTGTCATGTAAAATAGCACATATTCCCCTGAATGGCTCTTTGGTTTTAGCTACACTTTTTGTGCACAGAGGTGTCCCAGAAAATGTAGGACACTACTAATTACTGCTATTAAACTACAAACAACAAAATTTGAGTACAATTGACAAGTTCAAAGCATCATGTGAAAAACAGTGCCACATAGGGTTTATTGGGAGCAGGTAGAGAGATAAAATGGATTTCAAAATCTGTTTGTTTACAAAATTGCTCTCACTTACTCATGCTCTGTGTGCGAAATACTTTTACTTTGTTACTTGCAAGTACATACTATTATACTTTTACTTAAGTAAATATTTGCTCCTTTCTCTGTACTTTTACTTAAATAAAGAATTTGAGTAGTTCTTCCACCACTGCGGAGATCGAAGCACCAAAGTTATTCCTTTAATAAAACATCCATTACACTTCACTCATTTGTCTTTGTTTTAAGTCTCTACTGGTTGAATTACTCATGTGCCACATGCGTGTCCGCATAACAAGCTATATTATTATCCACATGCTACTTCTGCTTTAAAAATAGATAAATAGATATAAATGGATATAAAGGCGTGGATTATTATGTACAGCCTGGGTACCTCTTATGCAGTTGCAGACTTTCTCCAAAGACTAGGTGCCTTGACACACTGAGCTGAAAATGACACTGATGTAGCTGCATTTTAAATAAGCCTTTTTGAATGTAAGTGTTACATGAAGCTAAATTAAAGAGCGTGACATGAATTAAAGAGTTAATACTTACAGTATGAATGCCTCTGCGGCATTAGCAGGGTGGGAAAATGCAGAAAATGCAAATTTTCTCCACAAGCACAATAATAAGTGCTAAAAGAAAAATGTGTATCCTTATTAGCACTTCTGTTGAAATAGAGACCTTTCAGTAAATAAATTAAGTGTGGTGCTCAGTGGAAACAGTGTTTTAAACTCTATACTGTATGAACATGTAGAGTGTGAGTTATGAAATGTATAGGCTATATTGATCAAATATGTCAGTCTTGACTATATTTGTCAGATATGTCATTGCTTACAATAAGACAACACAATGTACTTTCAATATACTTTATTGTCCTAAAGGGACATTTGTCTTGGGCAAAGTGCTGAGCAACTGTGGAATACATTAATTCATTCATTCATCTTTTTTTGCTTATTACTGTTAGGAGTCGCGGTGCTGGAGCCTATAACTTTGGGGTACACCCTGAACAGGGGCCAGCTAGACTCAGGGCTGACACTGAGACACAGATAGACAACAATTCACTCTTTTCATTCACTAGGGGGAAATTTAGGGTCACCAATTCACCTAATAAATGCTTGACTTTGGACTGTGAGAGGAACCTGCAGAACACACAATCATACAATAAATGTCTCATACACAATGGTCTCTTGTGCCAGCACTGCAGCACTCACACAGTTTATCCACATGGTTCAGTAAAATGACTGTATAGTGTCAGCAAAATGCTTTCATGTATAAAACTTTTCACATTATGCCTGTGTGCTTTTGTCTGAACAGAAACTAATTAATTTGTATAGCTAATAAATGCATTTATCATAGGTTCCAAAATGATAAAACTTTAAGACCACAAGAAAGATTGATGAAGACTGCTAGCATAGTATAATGATTTTATTTATTTTGGTCACCTCTAAAACCACATTGAACATTTAAAAAATTAGTGGTGGGTGAAAAAGCTTTGTAATTAATTAATGGTGCCTGTACTCTACTGAATTCTGTTTTGCAATCAAATATTAAACAATACCGTACATTTTCATTTTCTTTCATTTGATGGCATGTCATTTACCATACTCGGTAAAACATGCACCTCATACTCATATAGAGATTTTTTCTATTATTGTGTTGATAGTTTTACAATGTACAATATTATCAGATTTCACAAATTCCCCTCATCTCACATATTCTTACTTGTACATGTACAGAGCACTACGTATTTCCTTGTCCTATTTCCAATTTTCCATCGCACCGAATGCTCAGAGGTGAGCTGCAGCAGTGCACAAACACTGTGTCCGATTTATATTTAGATAATAACTGATGATCACTAGCTCTCCCCTGTTTTTCTTCTGCATGACACAGTGAATGCAGTGAAAACGTGTCTTTATATAAAAAGTGATGAAACATCAGGAGAAACAGGGCTGAGAATCAAAGAGGCCTAAGTAACAGTTCGGGCAAAATTGAAATAAATGTATCAAATAAAAGCTCTTAGTGAGCTCTGATCTCAAAAGATCACAATAATATCTAAAACCATTAAGTAATTGAACCCAACAGATCTGGATATGGTGTATAGTCAGTGCCAAAAGGGCATAAAGTGCACTTAATTTCTTTCTTTTTTTTATCAGAAAGGGGTATATTGTGAGAGGTATTTTTTTTTTTTATCCCCATGTGACAGTTTTACACTAATGTTATGTTACAGTATTTAGATTTTTTTTTTACTACAAAAGAATCATGCTGATTACACACACTACAAGTTAAAAGTATAAACTGAAATAAATAAAAAAAATCAGCATAATAATGAAAAAAGGAAAATTATGGTTGTGCAAATTTTAAATCTTTACAAAAGCACTAAAACTAAAGTTGACTAAAATATTACTTGAGTAAAGGGAATAAAGTACTGAGTGTAAAATTAACCCAAAAATATTAATACTGCCTGCCAGTACTGGTTCTACACTTACAGTATTTTTGCTGTTACTACCTCTACTACTGATACTACTACAAGTACTACTAATACAACTTACTATAACTATTACCGCTACTACTGCTATTACTAGGGTCAAACTAGAGATTGTAAAATATTACTTTAGTAAAACATTCCACCAAAATTCATTAAATATATGTAATAGACAATATACTCAGAAAGTACATTTTCTTCATTTTTTTTACTTTTTTGACAGCATGTTTTCCAAAATTATGTTATTAAAAAATGGAGACATATGAATATGTCATTTATGTATTACAACACCTAGATAGTGATATTGTATCGCCAGGTTCTTGTCGATGCACAGCCCTGCTCTTTACCTTACATTTTGATGCAATGAACAGTACGGTTTGGTTAATGCTGTGATTGTAATGCTATGCTGTGCGCTGAGTTGGCACTGTCTGTCATTTGGCCATGATGGAGCATGTTTACAGCTGGTCTGGGCTGAGAGAGAAGAGAGACAGATGAGAGGGAGATGCAGAGGTGCGGTGGGGGCAGGGTGTCGGGGCAAAGGTTGTTGTACTGCTCTGATCATGTGCTTCCTCCATTGACTAATTCATGAATAAACCGAGTGACTGATGTAACAGTGACACCAAGTACTCAACTTTTTCTTCTTCTGTGGGGTTGTGCTCAACCCAGTGATATTTATAACTAGGTGTCTGTTTTGAGTGCACTGCAAAATCCCCCACTGCCCTCAAAATAATCCCCTTTCTTTTGCCAATTTTTCCCCTGTTTCTGGATTGGACTGTCAAAGATAATCTGGGATTACAGTGTGCTGTGATGCCCAGTGCTCCTCATTCATTTGAACAAACGCTGGTCATCCAATGGCTGAGTGCATCCTCAGCAAATTCTATCACATATCATCTCCATAGCAGGGACATTGGCATGCAAAATGGACAGTAATGGTTATGGAGTGAGCCGATGCAATGAGGATCTCTTGAGAATAATGTATTTTCAGGTAACAATGGTGCTGTAAAATTTCAATAAAGAAAGTAATTTTAAAGCAATTGTTTTTTTTCTCTCATGTACAAGTACTTTATTAATTCAAATTCAACCACAAACTGTCATACAAGCTAGCTGTGCCAGTCCCAAGCATGGATAAATATGGGTTATGTCAAGAAGAGTATTTTTTTTACAATCTCTTCATGAGTGTATAGTACGTAGTTAATAACAGCAATAACATTAATAGCAATATTATTAGTGGTAACAGTTGTAGAAGTAAGAGTAATCTTTATAATAATTGTAGTACAAGTAGTAATAGAGATAGTAATAATAATAGACATTTGTTTTTGTTTTGTTTTTTCCTTTTTCTGTACAGTCAGGAAGAACATCGGGCATAACTCTAATGCCTAATCAATATGCAAGTCCCTGCACTTTAGGAGGCAGATATTGTACTACATTTGGTCATTTACAGTAAAAAGGCCACAGATCTGGAACACCATACCAGTCCTCCCAGACCTGAAACAGTTTACAAAGTAAAACAATGGCTTAAGGCTAATTAAATCTGTGAACATTAGAGCAACATTTCCACTAGTGATGTATTGTAAATGTATTGTATGCACTGTATGTTTATTTTGATCCAGGAACCTGGTCTGCAAATTAGTGGTTACATACTTTTTTGTCCTGGCCCTAATAAATAACAAAAAAAATAAAATAAATAAATAAAAAAAAATAAAAATAAAAAAAATACTGTGGCAACACCATCATGGAAAAGCCAAAAGTATTTGATTATTGCTATGTTCTAAAATACTTTTACACATTACATGCTGCTCTTATGTATTTTTTCTTTACCTGTCCTTAACAGACACAGATAAGTGCACCAACATAACGTAATTCTTTATTTTTAATATACAATGTTCGCAAACATTGCCACAATTGCTATGTTTTATTTATTTATTTACTTATTTATTTATTCACATAAAACCACCAGTGTTTTTTTAAAGATCAAACCTACACACATTACAGCTGCATGTGTTCCCTTGTGCCTTATACTGGACCTCATTAAAAACTTCAGAAGTATTCCTTTATGGTATCACTCACTGTCCATTACTGATAATTGCATCCCACTGGCAGTTTAAAAGATATGTTATACATACAGATTAGTACTTTCCATTACATAACCATCTTAGTATTTGTCAACAGTGGAGTCAACTGCGGAGAGGCTGCTTGCTAATCATAGTTACTACTGTAAAAACAGAGAAAAGCCACTGATGTGACATTTCCATTACAGCTTTTAGTAATGTGTATTCAATTGTGGTAATAACTTTTTATTACCTGACTTTTTCTTTATATTTTCATATATGTATAGTTTATGCTGTTTCTATGCTTACAGTATAAAATTAATTAACAGATGTTTTGCTGTAATTTTCAGTTGGCTGTGTCAAGGTTGTCTCCCTTGTATTGATTTAATTGTAGAGCAAAGCAATCAGTGAAGACATTACATACCGGGATGTCCTCATTTAATCATATTTGAGTATTTTTGTCTATATTTAAAGGTAAGAAAGCAGTAGATATATACAGAGGCTTACATTCAATAATCGCTGCCTTCACTGAGGAGCACACACTGCTGTTTCAAACTAATTGCTAATAAAAAAGTTTTATCTTTGGAAACAGGAGAAATTGCTGAGTTCTCAAAGACAGTGACCATGAATTAATCTAATTAGTGATAATGGTAATACCTTCATGCATAAATTTAAACACAAATTTAAAACACAAATGAATGAATTACTCTATTTCTGATTATGCCAGAAATAATGAGTTATCTATGCCGGACTACAGGGATGTGTCATTTCTAATAGGCTACTTGAATCACCTTTTTTGTAATGAAATCATGTGCTTTAAGAAGCAGCCAGGCCAACTCGCCAAATACTATGTCAACTTAATGTCAGAAGTGTCACATTTCATGTAGGAATAGAGGATGAGGAACTTTGAATATCAAATGAGAAAATGAGCCATGATTTTAGAGTAATACGAAGGTATGATGCATAAAAGTGCGCTTTGAAGACTTTTTGTAGAGAGCAAAGTAAACATTTTATTCACGTCTGTTAAAATGTGATGTGCCACGTTTGGAGAGAGAGAGAGAGAGAGAGAGAGAGAGAGCTGGACCTACGGCTTTCTTTAAGTTCAAAGTTTTTTTTGCACCGCTCCGTCTAACTGCGCAGCCGTTCAGTTCATTAAGAAGGAGCTATGCGTAAAGCAGTCCCTCGTGGGAAACTAACGATGGAGCTGGATTATATCCACCTCATCACTCCTAAGTTTCTTCTCTTGCATGTACTCATTTGATCATCATTTTAGTAGGAAGGTTTTGTTTTTTGTTTCCTGGCTGTTCTCTCCTGCCTGCTGCACCATGGACGCTGAATGCAGCAGCTACACCAACGTGGACGGTGTGCTCGTAGACGCCTTCTCGTGCCCCAAACCTGCAAACCCTCTGGCCATTTACTGCTGTGGATTTAACGATATGAAGTATTGCTGCGATGACCCGAACAGCTTTTTCCCGTACGAGTATGGATACATGTGGTGGCTAAGGTAAAACGACGCTCCCTCTTTGTTTCACCTGTTACACTGACTTTGTAGGTGAGGATTTATGCTTGTGTGAGTTTACAGCACACAGTTATACTAAACTGTTCTGATAATGACAGAATAATTTAGCTTTTTAATTTGCTGCCGAATTTAATGAGATTTGTGCTGTTGCAGTTTTCCTTAAAGCGTTGCTATACCCCTAAAACAATCTCTATTGTAGATGGTTTCAGATTTCAAATAGAAACAAGACCCTATAGCAAAGTGGTAGATGTATAAATTCAATAAAATCAAAATCTCAGATAGTCATTCCTCATAGGATTTTCAGTCAAATTACAAGTTATAGATTTTAAGAAGAAAATGAGACAACAGGTCCTATGAGAGGATATTAATGCATTTCAGTAAATTTCTCAGACATTTCACAATTACCATTTACCTCATTTTATATTGAGAATGATGTAGGTGTAATATGAACGTAGCTAGCCCTGTTATGTTTCAAGTCAGGGTGTTCTGATCTTACCTTTACCTCCTTGTTTCCTTCTTCCCTTTACTATACCCTCGTCTCCTGTCAGCTTTGGCGCTCTGGTGGGTCTCTCTGTTGCTGCCGTGGTCCTCTTGGCATTTCTTATCATTGTGTGCGTCCTCTGCTACCTCTTTATAGCCACCAAACCCAGTCGTCTTGACAACGGACTAGCTTTGCGACCCAGACCATCAGGTAGAGATTGCCTTCCTAATGATACACCTGTAAACTAGAGCATACTAAAAAAAAAAAAGGGTGTTAAGTTGGGTCATTGTTTGTTGGCCTTTCAGCTGAAGATTTCGGAGAAGGACCAAGTCAGGACAGAGCGGCGCACCTGTCCGCTCCACGTGGAATTCGGAAGATTTTTGTAAGCAGGAAGCTGGGTTGTGATGATCAGCAACCCAGTGCGGACCATCTTTTCCAGAGATGTTTCCCTGCCAATCTGACTGTGGTGAAAGTGGAAAGTCCCTCTTGTTAGAACAAACAGCAAAATGCAACAAAAACAGCTGACTCCATGTGGTGCTGGACCTAATCCACACTTGGATCTGTGAACAATGCAAAGACACTATGGATATATCTGATGCCTTTGACTTTTTAATGCACTGGATCTCTCTCATCATCAGCCTACGTTTGTAAATGTGAATTTTCATGAGCAGTCATCTGTTTACTCTGGTCTTGTTATCTGAACTTGACAGAAAACCCATCCATTGATTTGATAACAAACTGAAAAGCAGGCACTGGTTTATATCTTGTGTGTTTCTTTTACCATTTGCGGCGTATACAATTTAAATCAAAGTTGAATTCTGTCTGAAATTATAGCTGGCTCCCTGCGGCTTGGCCTCTATTGAGTTTTTATGTGACTGTTATTTAGCCAGGTAAGTCATCAGAATCAGGTTTATTTTTAAACACAGGACTTCTGTCTCACTGCCTCTTTTCTTGAGGTTCAGCTGCAGGTCATTTTTCACAATATTAATTTGTTACTGATCTGTGTAACTAATAGTGTTTCAGATGTGTGTAGGAGGATTAATAGCTTGGTTGTGGAGAGTTAGCAATGCTAGGTAATTTGAGCATTAACCTGTATAATGCAAAAAATCTCATTACATGTAAAAGTTTATATTTGATAATCCCACACATCTTTCATTAGTTTTCTCTTTTTCATGATGTGTCTTAAAGCTCTATAAATAAGTTATTATTTTTAGTCAGCAGGCTCCCATCTGTTTGCCTTTATGAGAATGGCTTCAGCTAAAACAAACTGTTTGTTGACAAATGACCTTAAGAAAATCCTTGGAGCGTTACCATGGGGATTTATAACATTTTGTTGCAAAAAAAGACACCTTCATGCTTTGAGCAAATCCTTAGGACGTGGTGGGGTTTACATTGCAACCATATATTATTGCCCCAATAACAGTTTGACTCACTTTCCATGGGACTAGCTGCATATTACTTTTAAGTTAACTTTTGGTAATAGGTGCTCTGTGCTTCTTGGCAGTTTGTAGCCTTAGTTTGAGCAGCTGAGAGTTTTTCAAATCCACCCACTGTTTTTCACAGTGGACTTAGAGCTGCCAATCGTCAATTTTAGTAAATAAACTAAAAACAGCAGAGCACCTTGAACTCTTTTAAAGAACAAGGTTTTTAAACTGCAACCACTGAACAGATGTATTGTGGCCAATTATAAGTGTTAGTTGTTGTTGCCAATTTATAATAATGACAATGAAAGTTGACTCTAGCATAAAACTTTTTGCTACCTTGTTATTACAGTTGAGCACAGCCTAAAGTTAAGGTTATTTTTTTCCACAAATAATGATTCATTTCAACATAAGTAAAAAAAGTTTGACATTTTCTATCATGTAATCCCAAGAAGATGAAGTGAGGGCTTAGGTTTTCAATATTATGGCAATTTATTGATAAAAATGATATATAAATTGTGTGACAAGTCTTTAGACAGACTTTCCTATGCTTTTTGTTTTGACTGAAATGTGGGCAAATGGTCTGTTGAAAACTGGAACATATTTATGTTTTTATAGATACAAGTGCATCTCAAGAAGTTAGAATATGGTGAAAAGATATTTTAGTAGTTCAATTCAAAAAGTGAAACATGTTTATCATATAGATTTTGTACACACTGAAATATTTTAAGCATTTGTTTATTTTAATTGTAATGATGATTATATATTACACTATTATGTAATAATATCTAATTCTGAACTTTGGGTTTTCATTAACCTCAATCATCACAATTAAAAAAAAAAAATTTACTTAAAACATTTCACTCAGCACTGAATCGATATAACAGATGGGTTTCACTTCAAAGTGAACTGCTAAAATACACTGAATTCTACATAATGTTCTAATTTTATTGAAATGCACCTGTATTTGTTGGGACATGGGTCAAGGGCCTAAATGTGTCAACATTTAAAAGGGATATATGGTAAAGTTGGTTTATTTACACTGCTGAAATACTGTGACTGTACAGATTCATTTGCAATGCCATTTAAAGCAAACCAAAGGATGTCAGCAGCTGCAGTGGCATAAAGGAGCACTCACATCCTGATCGCTCCAGGATGAGACCATTCAGAGCCAAAGTGCTCTGTAGTTAATAATAGCTTTTGTTATAGCATTCCAAGATACTTTAAGGGGTTTCTTTGAATCCGCTAACACACTATGCTAAAAGTAATTTTCAATTCTGCATTTACCAAGTGTCCTTGTCTAAAATCAATGGTATCTACTGTCTGGTGCAACCTTTTTTTGGCTTTGACATGTACATAGCTTTTGTTCAAAGTGCTATCAGTCTATAAATGTCCTTATGTGCTCTGTCAATGCTTTTCTATTCCATACAACAAATGTATAAAGCGCCATGCAATTTAAAGCAAGAAAATGCAGAAAAAAAATTTTTTTTTTCAATAATGCTCAGTAAGCTTTCACATCATAAGAAAAATGTCCAAACTACACTTTAAGGTGTTTATTTAATGATAGTAATATAATTAATTATTTTGTCAACTTGCTTTTATAGACTTCAAAGGCATCTTTCTCACACTCAAAATATTGCCACTTCAATAACACTTACAAACACAGAATTTTCCAGTCTTATACTTAAATATGTTTTGAAGACTTTTACAGAAGGATTTGTTGATATGTCACTCTAATCACAGCATTTTGTAGCGTCTTACCTAATATGTCGACAAAATGAATCAAGAATTTTAAATTTGCCGCCATTCAATATTCATATTTTGTTCTTTGAAATGTATGCAAATGAGTGCTTATTTTAGCAGACCATGTATAATTTGCATATTTAAATTACATGCATGTACTGTTTAGTGTCCTGCCTTAATTATTACAACCGCTGTAATCCTTCTGAAATGTAGACTTCTGTTAGGTCTGTTCACAGGCTCAAGTGTGTTTTGTGAAAAATATGTCAGATGACTTTTATAAACCCAATGACTGAGCCATATATGCACACCTTTAAAACGTCACAAGCAGGAAGGGACAGCACATGCCCAACTTGTTCACTGGTGGTGTTTCTCAAATGCATTCTGTGAATGTACTGTGGGTTTATTCATGCAACTCTCCGAGAGCTTCAAATAAAATACATTTTCACTTCACTGTACCCTCCTGTCACATGGTTATTTTATCAGATGTTTGGTAGCACATAGCCATGTACAGTACTCCTAAATATGGCAGCACTGATGCATAGACATCATTGTCCACTGTACATCACTGATGTTAATGATGACTGTGAAGAGCCACTCTATATTCCACAGATGTAGATCAGGACTGCAGCATGGACTGCAGTGAGGTGAACACCTCCTAGAACTGTGAATAAATGACACAGAATATACAGCATAATATGCAGCCCCATACACAACAAACTGTGATGCACTATGTATTTTGGCACCTTTCTATCAGAACCAGCAGTAACCTCTTCAGCATGTTGAACTACAGTGGTATGTCTGTTGGATTGGACCACACGAGCCAGCCTTTGCTCCCCAGGTGCAGCACCTGTTGCTTGTTCACCACTGTTCCTTCCTTGGACCACTTGAGATAGATGCTGACCACTGCAGAGCAGGAACAGCCACAAGAGCTGCTCTGACACACTCGTGTGCTATTACAATTTGGTCCTTGTCAAACTTGCTCAAACCATATTACACTTCTGCCTGTTCCTTTTGTGATACACTTAGTCAGAAGGATAGAAAGTAGTAGAAGTATAATACAAACCAAAATGAATGCTACAATTGAAGTACTTTCTTCCATTATAAATGCATAAAGCTGGCCCAGATCATTGTCCCTTTTCAGCCACTGTCAAAATCACTGCTACATGCCTTCAGCACTCAATGGTGCGTATTTCTACAGTGAACATGGAGAGCATGTCACTGAAAAGGGCCTCTTATTAAGCTCTCTGTATAAAAAGGCTTAATGAAGCAATAGGATTCCCACAGTATATAATGGGAAAAGTATATGGACAATGTTTGAAGTTCTGAGCAGTAGTTTAATCTTATATACCACTTCAAAGGGGGAGCTGATGAAAAGGGAAAACAAGTGCCAATTCACAAGATTGCTTTGAGCTTGTCACTTTGATTTTTATGCAGTAGTTTATTATCTTTGCTCTTGGGGTTGTAGTGGTGTTTCTACATTTTATTAAAAAGAGGTAAATATATGGCTTTCTCTAAAATATAATTGGATGACGGGCTGTTTAAATTGCAATATATATAACTGGTAATGTTGAGGTTGAATCAGTGAAGACAGAGATTTTACTTAAAGCTGCACCTAGCCTCTCTTAGTTCTGGTGGACTGATTATAACTTCCTTTACAGCATGCACTGCTTCAACACCCATCACCTATCAAGAAACCACAAATGATTCAGTAAGAAACAGGTGAAAGGTTAATGAGCTCATTCCAAATGAGCCAACACGTATAAATGTGTATGTGAAATGCACCACTCAGGCATAACCAGAGGTGGACAGTAACAAAGTAAATTTATTTGAGTACTGTACTTAAGTATAGTTTTTGAGAATCTGTACTTTACTTGAGTAGGATTTTTAAGGGAAACATACTACTTTTACTCCTCTACATCTAAAAGATAAATATACTTTTTACTCCACTACATTTCTAAAAAAAGCAAAAGCAGAGAAATTGTCTTAAAAATGAAAGACTTACAGCCTAAAGAATCATTTACTATATGATAGTTCTTACTGTATATTTGCTCTCAGGAAATAAAAAGAACCTCTGGACACAATCTGGAAGTGGTTTAACTTTTGCTTTGAACATTATTTGCACGATCCTACAATAAATCGATTTACAAATAACTGATTAGTATGATTGTAATACCCAGACTTATTTATAATACATATGGCCTGTTTTTGCTGTAGCACAATCTTATCTATTATGGTTTTATAAGTTGATTTCCAGATTGCCACACTAAAATGATGTAAAATGTATTTTATTCATATTTTTGAAGTTGCACATTTGTAACTAGAATGTAGTAGATATTTTACCCAAAATTCTTGACTGCACTCATTTAGTGAGTGTATAAAGTTGAGTACTTTGTCCACCACTGGCCATAAGAGTGTGATCACCTGCATATTATTCAGCCTCATATGCAACAAACCGTGATGCACTGTGTATTCTGACACCTTTCAGAACCAGCATTAACTTCTTTAACTATGTGAGCCACAATAGCCCACATCCATCACGTGTGCCTGTAAAAAAAAAAAAACTAAAACAGATAGTCATGTGATTACCAAGTCATTTACTTGCTTAAGTTACTAATTAACATCTGTGTGTGTCTTAAATGCACCAAGCAGGAAGTCCGACATTTAAACCAGGCAATGCAACCTTTGCCCACTGAAGGAGCTTAAAAAGACCAAAATATTTGTAAAAAGTTAACTCTTAGACAAGAATATTACCTGCTTGGACAAGAATATTTTGGTGTTGGTAGCCAGTAAACAGGTAAGTAATTCTACTTGTTACTTAGTGAGATCAGATTAGAAAAGGTGTGATTCTTGTTAAGTGTGTCACAGAGAGGCCTCATTGTGCCTCGTTGTGTCATTGATCATTTTGAACTTAGTAACAATTGTTTATCAGTAAAGTCGGTTAAATTAATTTGAAGTAGGCTAGATGCTTTCAAAGAGGTCACACATCTTTTTTGATTTTCCATTATGAGCACTTTTAGATGGATGTTAATAGGTAAATGCATTTTTCATTTCAACTCCATAAACCACATTAATGAATAAACAGCACTGGTTTAATATTTAAAGTGTGTGATTAAGAGCAAAATGGCTTTTCTTGTTTTGGCACATCTGAAAATCTAACAATGCTTTGTTCTCAGGACATACAAAGATGGGCCACAGAAGTCGCTATCTGGCAGTGGTATTTTTGTTTCTTTTTGATATTTTTGTAAGAGAAGTGCAGTGTGCTTCAATTTCTGAACACCACAGAGGCCCGCAGAGACATCTCCTGGTGGAAGAGGAGCCAACCAGCCCCAGTAACGTCACTTCACTTAAAAGTAAGTAGCAAAGACACCTGCTGCCTGTTTTATTGTCATGTAACTATTTACAACCAGGTGAGTGTTGGTGGACTTTGACCACTGAACCACTGACCTCTTTACAGTGTAAGAAAATGAGAGTTTGTTTTTTCCCAGGGGCTGTTGATTTGGACGGGGGTGTAAAGTCAGTTCAGTGGTCGTATATGGCAGCAGGACTGGGCACACTCCTCACTCTCTCACTTATTATAGTTATGGCCGTCAAGTTTCGTGTCTTCCACCGTTTCCTGGCAAGCTACCGGCACTCCCTGCTGCAAGAGAGTGACGGGATCAGCCAGTATGGCCAAGAGGAGGTGGCCTTCCCCAACAACATCTCGTCCCGAGTGGGAATGGGTGGAAGGACACAAACTGAGCTGGATGATGATGATGATGGCTTCATTGAAGACAACTACATTCAGACCAGTGAGAAGGAGAGGGCAGAGCGCGAGGCACAGGAGGAAGAGCAGGAGGAGGACAGTGATGATGACCTGGACATACATTTCAGCATCGGGTGAGAGTGAGAAAATAAACATGCTCCAGCAACTTTGTAACCAAAACTCCAGAGAGATCCTTTACTCAGCAAAAACTCAAAGTCACAGTCTGATACTGAGATTAGTACAGCTGTATAGTTAGCTAAATTTTAATTCTAATGTGAGAATGATCGTTCAACACAATTAATGAATGTATACAAATGTTTAATTTAAAAGCACTTTTATTTTTATAAAGCATTATTATAATTCATAATAACATATTCACATTTTTATATGCCTAAAGAAACAAACTTTGTATATAACTTTGTATGTAATTGTGTTACAGAATGGAATGAATGTGTGGATAAGATCTTTCACTATTTGTTGAATCTTAGTGTATTAATATGTTTCTTCACATATTAAAAGGACTGTGCCAGTGTGACAGTTAAGACATGCAGTGGTTACTGTGTTTAATAAACTCTTAATAATAATAATAATAATAATAATAATAATAATAATAATAATAATAATAATAATAATAATAATAATAAACCTTTGATGAAATGGTTAGTGTTGGTTGGTGCCAAGTGTGCCCCTCAGATGAGGCTGGTTCTGCTGGAGGACATATCACGGCCTGAGACACTGAACACTTGGACTGTTCGACCACTCAGTCTCCTGACCCTGTTAGTCCTGCTCCTCCTCTGTCTCCTCTTGAAGAGTAAGACCACACTGTAGACCACAACAGCCAGAGTCAGCGCCGCCCCAGCAGAGAGCAGTCCCAGACCACAGAGCAGCATGTCCCTCCTGTCCCGTCCAGTGTTCATTGTGGCCATACTGAGCAAGACTGTCCCGCACAGTGTGACTGCAGTGCCCACTGCCAGGAAGAGACCAGGGTCAGCCCGCCCGCCGCTCTTCAGCTGTTCTATGCGCCGCAGGCTGCGCACGCAGTTCATGTCCTGGATGGCTGAGCTGAGGAGCTGCTTGAGCAGCACGGCCAGGGACAAGAGGCACAAAGTGGTGCCCACACCAAGGCGCCATTCCCCCGACAGGCTCGTAGTAGTGGACAGGAGGCACACTCCACCAAAGCCCAGCCCCAGGATGAGAGCCACTGAGGCGCAGTAGCAGAGCAGGGACTGGCGTGGCTGTCTGAACCACCACAGCTCCACCTGCTCGTCCAGAACACGGTGATGGACCAGACCAGGCTGCAGCTGCAGGTGGGGCTGGTAGTATACCTGGAGATCTGCCATGTCCAGAACACCTGGTAAACTGTGCAGTGTTCAGATACACAATAACTTACTAAACATACTTTATTTATAATATATAATTCAAATCATTTGTAGAAATAGGACCCTAAACAGTTTCACAAACATACTTGTACAACTGAGCAGGATGAAAGTTTACACTACTGGTATAGGTTTAGGTCTCTATACAACCTACTCTAAGCACTTTTACAGGTGTTTACTAACTATTGTACAAGCAATCTAGCCCACAAGCATTTAATAAATGCTCCATATTGCACATACTTACATTAGGTGGGAGGAAGGTGTTCTTGTTCTGCCACATACATCCCACCAGATAGCCTCGGTCACAGCAAAAGCACTTCAGTAAATCCAACAATTTGACCTTGTTTTTCAGTCAAGGTCACTCTGACTACATCCAGTCGGTAAAAACGGTTTCTAGAGAAAAAGCTTCAAGCAGAAATCAGACCAAGCACTCATGCCGATCTATAAAATGTAGTAGCACCTGTCTTCTAGCGGCTTTCCATTGTCCCAGTAATGATGGCTTCACACAGTCATAACTTCTCAAACTCTAACACATATGACAGGCAGAGCAGCACACCCTCCACCTTTTATGATTTTCCACTCTTGCAGATGCAGGTCTGGAAAATCATCTTGTCAGGAATATAACAGATCACAATAGCTGCTTGGCCCATAGAAAGTAATTGTCCTGTTATACCCTTGCCCCGGGACAGACAATGGACACAGAGCTGTTGTGAGTGAAGGCGGTCCCGGGCTGAGACGTACTTTTGCGTCGCTGGTCTGAAGGCCTGAGTGATGTCACTGTGAGCTGATAATGGTGTTTCTGTGATCCCGTAGATAGCGTCATTCACACAGTGAGCTGTGAGAGAAGCCAGAATGGGTCTCCACAGGGCAGCTTTCACTGACACTGGTGATGTGTATGCCCACCATTAAAACAGCACCGACCAGACTCACAGAAAACAAGGCTGTGTCTGTGAAGTATTACTTGTGGTGCTTATGCTTTTTACATTTGGAACTCCCTGGATAGTTTATGTAGCTAACTACTTCAGTGACAACACTGATTCACTGATTACCTTTGCACCCCTGTGAAAAGTTGTCTTGATAGTCTTCACATTCACAAAGAGCTCAATAACAGATTCAAGCTGGATGCGTGCTTGCGCCATCTGTTGGCTGCATTATAAGGCGCATGTTTTTGTTTTTTTTGTGCGCCTCGCAAGCATTTCACATTTCTTGACATACACGCGCGCGCACACACAATTATTTTGTCAATCATTTTTAAACACTTTGAATTAAAAACAAAGTTTCATGATTTATTTGCCCTGTTATATTACAAAATGGTTAACATGGTGGATTAGCAGTAGTTGCTGTGACTGAATTCATGCAAGGGGTCATGCAATAAACATAGGCTAAAGATATAAAGGAATGGACTAGGGGTAAAATTGTAAAATGTATTGTTTTATTTAATGTTTTATTTTCCTTTAAATTGTAAGTATATCATACAACCACTTGGTGGCGGTATAAATCAATTTTAGGAGTTGAATGATATCAGAAATTACACTTAAATGTAAATTGTCTTGTTACTGGACCACTAAAAGTAACGATATTTTGCCATTTATTATTATTATTTTATTTACTATTTAAAATTATGGTTTATGCGTGGAAAACGTCAACTGGTGCAGAGCTGATATTTTGACTTACAACTCTGTTGCTAAATGCGTAAACAAGATTATTCAGCATACAAAAATGTAGAATTAAGAAAGGTTAAATAAATAAGTTGCATTACATACTGCTATTTGGTATTTAATAATGATACATTTGATAACCAATTTTGCAGGCTATTGTAAAACTATCTGTTTTGCCATATGAAAAACTAAATTTCTGTGACCACTTTTTTAGCCAATACTGACCTGTCCAGCATCAAAGAAAGAAGTTGGAACAGTATCACTGTGGTCACCGTACTGTGGCATTTGCTGAACATGGGACAAACTGGATTTAGGATTACGTTGTTACTTTTCCTCACAACCAGCTGCTTGTTTGCACAGGGCTCTCCTCTCTCCATCGCAGCTGCAGAGGCCTTCTTGAGCAGTGTACTTATAGCTAATTGCTTCAGCGCACGGAGGCCATCAGGAGATAGCTTTACTGTAATTGAACCATGAAGTGGGATGATCCATGCTACTGCAGTCAGTCTAGAGCCTTAAAAACAAAACGCAAACTAAGCACATGTCCCCTATAGATTAATTAACCATGAACAGTGGCCACGTTAAAAGTCGCACTTGGGGAAAATTAGCATGCATAACTGACTGTAGATGCATGGGATTATTATGGCAAATTATAGGAGTGTCTCAGTCTGAAATATTATAGTGTTGAGAAAATGTTGCTCTTCATTCAGACTGGCTGCTCCTCTAGGCCAGAGAAATGCTGCCAAGTCCTGCAGCTCAATCAGGTAAACATATTGTGTACATTACTAATCTCTGAGCATGTGCACAAGCTGTTTGTGAGACATACAGACATCAGCTCAATTAAATATAAAATAGCTTGAAATGAAAAACAATAATTATCTTTAGTTTGACTTTAAAATTCATTCTCATTCAGTTTCTCATAAATTCTATAATCTCCTCAATCCTATATTTTCTGTATAAATAATTTTGTCTGTAAGTGTTTTTTTCTGTTTATAAATTTAAAAACTGTAGCGCGTAAAATATCAAGTCATGCGGCTTATGTACAGACCGTTTCAAAGGCCTTGGTGCCACCTAGTCTGCTGGAAATGTCTCACAAACTAAACTGAAACGTATGAATCTGCTTATTCCCATGAGAGTTCATGTCGGATGGAGCATATGCCAGCTGCTATGGGCCTTAGGTGGGGTACACTCTGGCCAATGGACTGGCAATTTACCAAATCACCTCTTTGGATGGGCATCAAACTGTCAGTCTCCTTGTACTGCCAACTCTGCCACTATGGACAGATAGATTCTTCCCTTTCAGTGTTTCTGATGCCACCAAAACCGCTTCCTCTATGCAATGATTTCTATATTAATAAGGCATAGGTTTTACTCCGGATGCCTTGACACAACCCTTGAAACCTGAACTAGGAGTACACTGACTACTTGTAGCTGGATTTGACTCCTTGAGGCTGGTTTGCCTTTTTTCTAGATTGATAGTTTAGGTCTATTCCAATAAAATATATTGTAATATATGGCAATTTACCCTTTACATGCTTAGCAAAGTGGACTTTTGAGAGCTACAGCAAAATTTGCCATTTTTACAGCACATTAAAACCATAAAATCATGTTTTCATTAAATCTCTACTGCTCTTCGCTTGTGCCTAGCTGCTGCTGTGCAACCATGACAACCAGCCTAAACTAGCATCTTTGTTATGAATACAACTGTCTAAATGTACATGTGTGCCGGAGTATCACACACACTGCAGCACTATGCAAGCATGTCGTGGACAGGAGGAGGGATTAAGTTATTCTTAATCTTATCTCCATTAAAATGACTGATTTTGCCGTCAGCAATGGTCATGGCCTATTTTTGAGCGGCGGCCTTGTTTGCGCAGCCTGTAAGCCACTAGGCCCTATAAATAATATTATACTGATGCACCTTTATCTACCACAGTGCATAGTCCTATTGTGTTGTAGCAAAAGCAATAATGTTACAGTTTAGGTAATGAAAGGCACACAAGAGGTCTCTTTCTGTTGCCTCTGCCATGGAGAAGCTGTATAACCTTCACATCATTTGCATATAGATGAGTATCATGGTACATTATTGCTGAGGGGTATATTAAAAAAGAGGTTGTTCAACAAGATAAAGAACAAGGGACCTGCGCAGATGTGGAACAGGTGGAGTCAGCAGACACTGATGCAACACTGTGGCTCAGAGTCAAATCTCAATCATATGCTCCATCTTTGAACATAAGATTTAAAACTGTGTCCATGCCATGGTGATTCAGAGAACAACTGTGAGCAGAATTTTTGACAAGTGGGAAGCTCACCATCAACAGAAATACTCTTTTGCTCACATCTAATAATTAAATATAAAATGCTGATATACCCTTTAATAAAAGGAATATGTTTGCATAGAGCAGTAGATTATGCAGCTATAACTTATTTTCATATATATTTCATATATTGTTTTCTTATACCCAAAGTGCCATCAGCCAGCCTACTGAAAGAATAACTACCAATTTACCATTTTAGTATAGTGCAATGGGTAAACTTTGTATCTCCCAGTATTATTTGATTAGGGGTGAGCTTTACATCTTTTATTAAACTTTTATAGAGCACTAGAAACTAGACTTAAGTGCTTGTCTTACATCAAATTCTATCTACAGACAATGCACATCAGATGCGGCTTATGCACGACTATGATGTACATGTTATAAACAACAGTTTTGCACATTTGCATTTATATTGTGTAAGGGTGACTGAATTAAAACATTAACGTTGGGCAGTTTAGGAAAACAGAGTTATTTAGTTTTTGCCCAATTAAAAAAAAGTCTTCTTGCATATAATTATTGCATTTATGCTAAATTCTATTAAGGCAATTCATAATTCAAACAAATTCAAACTAAATAGATTTAGATCAGATTGAATTTAATTTCACTGTGGTTGTTCCTATGGATAATTAACATTATATTCCAACTATTGCAATGTTCACTTCAAACACACCGTTTAGAGTTTTGATGCTGAAGAAAAAAATAAGTTTTTGCCTAATTAGTCATGTTAGAGGGTGGTGTTTTCCACAAGGCCTTTATCTAATAAGATTATCATATTAATATACCAATAGTCTCAACATACAGACAACAGACAGACAATTTTCTCATCCAGGTTGTCATTGGTCTCAACTGATCTTAATTATTACAGTTCTATACTGAACTTACCTATGACCTACTTTTAGATCCCAGCCCACCAGTTGAGAAACACTGCATTCTTGTTATAGGACTGGTGTTGATGTGGTGTTTCTAATACTAGGCAACTTATAATGCTACATAGTATGTATGGTGCAAGTCCACCAAGTTACCAACAGAACAATGAATTAAAATTGCATTACAATGACAGAATCAAGGTGTCTTTTACACAATAAATAAATAAATAAATAAATAAATTAAACACGTATTTGCTCCTGTCCCCATAGTAAAATTAAGTTAGAAATACATATGTGATATTTTTAACAAAATCAGTTTTAGCAGAAAATTGTGTCCAAAATAGGTTTTTGTGTGCAATGTGGTTATTTCCTATTAAAGAAACTAAGAGAATGAGAGAGTGTGATTTTTACTCCTGACTGAACATTAGAGGAGCATCCTCCCAGCAGCAAACACAACTCTGATTTACTCCTTGTCCCGCCCACTTGCTTTCGTCACGCGGGTTGCAGCCAATGAGAGCGCGGGCGGCAGGACGGGGGCGGGGGTGCTGCACGGCGCGGAGGCAGGCGTCGCAGCGCTACAACAAGAAGAGGAGCTGCTGTCGGGCTTTTGTTTAGTGGACGTGAATGAGCCCCATCACCTGCTCCAGAGATGTGGACGGATATACGGACACTGCTACTTTTACACTCCTTACTTCTGCGACTGCATTTCTCCGGAGGTAAGTGCTCATATATTTGTAAATTTGTCTCTGTGGGCTATGTGAATAAACGTGAAATTACCCTCATTCTGCTCGTAATGGGCTGTAGGTGAGATTGGAAGCGCTTTTGCTACTCTGTCCGCGTGTTTCTCTATTACATACAGTAAAAATGTACTTCATTTTATTTATTTCACTTAATTGCAATGCTAAATATATTTCTGATACTAGTTTGCCATGGTAAAATCACGTGGTTGCTGTTAAAGATATGAAACCGCTGGAGTGTAAGTGTTTCTGATTGTGTGAGCATCCTTAGCCTAGCGCATCAGAGGTAGTAGCATGCTCTGGATACTCTCCTGTGCTGGCCAATTGTGTCTTTTGTATTTAGTTAAATTATAGCTGGTGAAGAGATTACAAGTGCAAGAAACCAGGCCCTGACGCTTATGCTCCACATCCAATTGACCTGAATGAACGCTGAATATCAATTAGGCATTCATTTGCAAATGACACTTGAACTACTACTGTTCCTACACTATCCCCAGTGGTTAGTTTTTATCCATCTGGACACTGTTTTTCACTTCTTTTTTTTTACAGCAACGGATGAGTGTGAGGATGGACAGTTTCAGTGCAACAACCAGCGGTGTATACCGACTCTCTGGAGGTGTGATGATGATGACGACTGCTCAGACAACAGTGATGAAGAAAACTGCCGTAAGTGTCACGCAATCAAGCACAAAATATGAAGGATTCTGCTGTAAATGTCACCATATAATCACCATGTTACTATAGGGAATAAAGGACCTCTTTTCTGCTCCTGCTCCATAACAGTAGATTTGGGACTACCTTTAAATGACCTAAAACCCATTCTAGGGACTCTTTAGTGTAATAAGTGTTTTTCTTTTTAAAAATTAACCAGCTCTGTAATTAGTCTCTAAGTGGAAGAATAATCAGTGGGCTGTAATATTCTTTCTATTGAAGCTAATGGGGCATTCATAAGTTGAATACAGGCATACATGAAAGAACCATTATGAGGCATGGCTTTTCATAATTTTTAATTATGTACCATCAACATGCAATTCCCCCGGTTGTGCTAATGATTATTTTTAACATGTTCACTCAAAATATTGATCTTTTTGGTGTATGCTTTTACCTGTGGATACAAAATGCTGCTAACACAAAATGTGCATTGTGAGTACAAGATTTGTGTGAGCTTTAGGTAGCTTATTACTATGTATCAAAAAGCAAGCATGTTTTTAAACTGTTGGCTTATTATTTTATGCTAATTTACATTCTGAATATTTCTAAATCTCAAGTTGTAGACCAGTTGCTTGCTTAAGGCCTTGACAGGTCCTGAATGTGTTTTTTGTGTGTAAACAATAGAATCTACTTCCCCTTTTTGACTGCAAGCCAGTGGCCTATATGTATTTGGAGACGCTCACACTGAAGCCAGTGAAGTTGTGCCAAAACATGATCCAAGCTTGGCCTGGCGGATTCCTTTGTGTCTGCCTTAATTGTGGCTCAGGAGAAATTCCTGCACCTCCCTTGCACATGCACACTGTATGTGCATTTGGGCTGTGTCTGCTAATATACATCAGTTCTTGTTTGTCTCAGTTGTCTGCAGGGTTCCCCTGTGCACCTGCTGCACTTAAGCTATAAATGTGCTCGCTGTGAGATTTCTGAGACTGTAGGTGTTTCTGTTGTTGCATCAAGCAGCAAGACTTTCCCTCAGGCATGCCAATAAAAAGCAGGCCATTTGGAGTATTGTCATTTTAAATAATTGATGTGTCACTATTTAACAAAATTATTATTCCCATTATTTAGTAAATAGGACTTAGTGACTAGGTCGGCACAATGTTTCAGAAACAGGTGATATGCGATAACTATGATGAATTATGTGTTAAAGGTATAACTGGCTATTTGGGTATCCTTTTTGACATATGTTCATGTCAGTTTAAGCAGAAATAAAAAGCTCATCAAAGATTAAACCAGGACTAAAACAAAGTTAGGTCAGGGGTAAACTAGGACTAAACTAGGACTAAATCTGGGCTAAACAACAACTAAAACAGGTGCAGCCATATTAGTGACCTTTACTGTATTTGCAAAACTCTCAACATCAACAAAATCCTTTTAAACGTTGGCTACTGTCATCCACTATTGACTATTCGGGCAGTCCAACATTAACCTACCATTATATTAGAGAAAGGCTTTCAGTCTTTGTCTTATTTTTTTCTTCTGGTCTGAACGTGGGCAGGTAATGACAGATTATTCTTGTTCACGTGATCTGGATATTATTTTTATTTTGTTTCATTTAAGTGGTTTTCTGATGCACTTTATTTGTTAAAATGATTTAGCGGATTGTAAAGGACAGTCTGGTAGCACAGACTGTGTTACAAAAAGTGTTGATAAGGTGTACGCATGCTTTTTGTTGATTAATGAAAAGAGCATTTACCACTGAACTAGAAGATACAGTTTGAGTTGTGTCCAGGTCAGGGCACTATATGGTTACAATTTTTCTTTGCAATTTTGTATTTTTTTGTACATTTATATCTTTTTTGTTTATAGCCTATGTGCAATGAGGATGTAGCTTGTATACATGATTTGATTGTTAGTAACAGTGTTGTGCAGGATAGTGGCATTTTAAATATACTTCTAAATAGTTTAATAGATATCACTTTTCACTTTTTATTCCTTGTGTTTTACTCGAAATTTAAATTCTCACACAACAATAGACCACCAACTGCAGTGAGTGTACCACAGAGCATGGTTATGAAATATGCTGACAGGAATAAACATTTGCTGCAGCTCTGTATTTGTTACAGCAGTTTCACCTTGTTTTCAGCCTGCCAATGTGTAGTTGAACCTCCCAGGACACACATCTTTAAAGACTATAGCAGTCGTTTCCAAACTATGGTACTGGTACCACCATGGGTATGAAAAAAGATGTAAGGGGTACGCACATTTTATTTTAAAACATAATTTGCAAACAGCCTGATTACATTTTTAAACAGGAATATAAATATACTGTCTGAGTGTTCAGCAAAGTAATGTTTGGCTTCTTTCTTTTTAAAAGTGAATGCTGTTGCTCACTTAAAATGCTGGTAATTTATTAGTAAATGGTTCAGTTTGGTGAGAAATAATTGACTATAAGAGATTTGATATGTGCTGTGTTTACACACACCTTTTTAAAAGTAGTAGGGGGTACATGGATGGGGGTATGTGCCTGGAAGGGCTGTGAAAAGTTTGGGAATGAGTGCACTATAGTACTGCTTATATGAACACAATATCAGTTATGCTCTATGATCGCTCCATCATTGCTCTCTGGTGTCCCATCCCCCAAGTCCACCTCCAGACAGCACACACCCTCCCCCATCATTTAAACTGGGCCCACTGACCGTTGGTTTGTTCACAGCTTCTATACATTCATATGCATAAATGCACATGCATCCTAACCTTATAATGCACGGTCCCAAGTATGGATCACATGCATTCAACTCTATCCAACAGTCGATGAGTCCTACTATGATATGTAACACCAAGTCCCTTATTAGTACCATCTATGATTGTTATAGTGTTAGTATTCTTTATAATCCAGCCATATTGGGTCACAAGCCAGTGTCCTTTTTTTGCTGGTCCTCAGCCCGGATAAATAGAGTGGGTTGCATATCAATATGCAAATCAGTGCAAGCTATGAGTACATAGTTTGCTGTGGTGACTCTAGAAAAGGAAAAGCCAATAGGAACAAAGAAGGAAGAAGTGTAATTATTCTTTGGGTTATTAATGAAACAGAATGCTTGTGTGGTTGTGGTTAGAAGAGTATAGCATATACATGTTTTTATTTGTGAGCTCCAAATTGTGTGAGAGCATTCTCACACAATACTGTTCAATTCATATGCACATTGTCAACGCAACAATTATGCACAACAAATTCATATTCACAGTAATATTTACATATCCTTCGGGTAGACAAATTGTAGGACATTGTAAAACACTGCCAGTAAACCTCATAGTTGTGTCATACTGATGTTGACTGGAATAGATAAAGGAAGTGTAGTACAAACACTAGCTCTTTCCATAACTTCACACATCCCAGAAATATGGCCTCCAGTTGATATCTCTGTAATACTGTATTTATTTCCACTTTTCCGCTATACAATTACTCTTGCACACATATAGTTGAGACCATGTTTATTGCACTTCCATGCCAACCAACCTTTTCTTCAACTTAACAATGTTTAGTTGCTTTATTAGTATTAGGATATTAAGTGTTCTGCACTACTGCAATGACTGATTGTCCACAGATTCAGAATGCTACAGGTCGGTTGCTTAAGTTTTCAATTGATTACAGTTTGAAACTAATGCATCTATTGGAACTGCCTAACCCTATTTACAAATTAGCCTAAATGTTTTGTTGCCAGTCTCTTTTGCTATTTGTTCATTCACTGTAGTAAGAGCAACAAATCAATTCCACAGATAATTCCTCAAATCAGGTTTGTGTTTCTCTGCCACCAAGGCACAGATTAGAGCTGGATGTCACAGTCCAGCTTGACTTGGCACAGTTCTTTTCATCTTTGAGACTGATAAAAATCTGTTTCATCTGTTCGTCATGAATTTTACATGTTAACCTGCTTGGTAAAGCAGAGTGTTGCAGACTCAGCAACACTGTCACTTTGTGATCTTGTACCTAAACTCCTTTACATTTTTGACAGTGGCACCTCTTCACACCTGCTGTAGCTGTTGTTTATCTCCACAGTCTGAAACTTTTCAATCGAGAAATCTTCTGCATCACTGTGTGACTAAAGCCCTGCCAATGCACAAAGCCTTTACATTCTCTACATCCTCTCCAGAGACTCTACAAGACACAGTACAGACACATGCTTTGGATCTCTGTTTGAAAGCTCACAATACTGTTTTACCACAATAGATTCAAAGTTATTCAAAATATGCCTTGAAATGTACTTTACTGCAACTACTCAGCTCAAATATTTTATTAAAAGACAAAAACAATTTTTTAACAGTAAACGTTTATAGATGAATTTTAGTCTAGTTATTGCTGTTTTGATTAGTTTTTCATTTACCTCTATATTTACCTATGGATGTTACCACATTTAATTTCTGAATGCTTAAGGGCAGTCCTCGTCAATTTTAACATTGCAGGAGGAGCATTTACCTCTGAAATGGTAGATCCCCGAAAATCATTATCATTGTGAAACAGAGGAAGTGCCTTGGCAGTATGTTTTTATGAGCACATTACACAAAATTTTATATGATTCTTTGAGTAGGACTATTTTTAAATTACTTACTATAATGTTAATTTTCCTTTTATTTTTGAAAGTGCTCTATATTATGTGTTACATGGCTTATGTGGAGGTGATAAACAACTGCAGTCGCCTATAGCTCTACTATGTCAGTGTCTACAGTTTGTGTGTTGCTGGCCCCTGCTGAGATATTTCAAATGTTAGGGAAAATGTGTGATATCCTGCCAGGCATTTTGTTATGACTGGCATCCTACCTAAAAGGCTTTGGGGAGAGCAGAGAGTCCTCCTCAGCCTGTAGACTAGACTTGTTAAAATGACAGGGCTGTTTTCCTGTTGTGTGTATGAAGGCAACATGTTTCAGAGCAGTCAGAAGTGGGGCTGTTGATAATCTGGGACAACAAGAATTTGGGATAAGAGTGAGTGAAGTTACCGTGATAGAAACCTTAGGAAATAAATCATTGTGACCTGCAGGGTAAGGCTGGGAGGTTGTTTATGTTGCTATCAAATTCTCTCGTAATCTCCACGGTTGTTGACGCTGTGCACACACACACACACACAAGAGATTATGCCTTTATCTCTTCACGCAATGAGGCATGTCTCCTTTTTTTGGGTCTGTAGTCAATTTATGTTCTCACATCGTCCAGATAAAGCGTGACAAATTCATAAATAGCCTGGGTAAAGCAATTTAGAGGACAAGCATTGATGGATTTTTGAGCACCTTGACAGTAGTATTTCGGGGAATAAAGCTGGAGAACTCTTTCCCCAGTATAGCTTTCTGTGTTTGTTTTCTTGGTCACTGGCCCTAATGGTCTGCTGCCCTGTGTCTGTCTGTATCAAAGTCAGCTCACTCAAAGCCATTATTAAGAAGTCTGCAGCTCCAAATGAGCTATAATGGCAGATTAGTGTTTGCCGTTTAGCGAAGATGCTAAAGAGTGCCAGAGACAGAGAGAGATAAGGGGGAGGGGAGAAGCAGGATTAGTGCGACCAGCCTGTCCTGTATGCTTGCTCATTTCACTTAAATCCACTTAAAAGCAATCACTTCTTTGTGTTGTTTAAATACGCACATTTACCCATTACATTACATACTTTAATAGCTAATACGGTCTGATGTACCAAAATTCCACTATGTGTTTATGATTTTTGCCTGTGGTGGTTTGTTGATTATGACTGCATTAAAATTAAAAAAGTTTTAGTTGGATTTTAATGAAAATTACCGGAAAGGTCAGTAATGGACCAAGAAGAAATTATTAGTTTTTGGTGCAGATCTCAAACATCATCTTTGTCCTAAAAGAACTTTGGCTACAAATTATTAGTAAAGGAACAAATGATAGTGGATTCTTTCTCATTGTGAGTTATACAAGTGCTCTGTAGCTCAATGCATAGGACATTTACCCCTGAACTGGTTCAGATTTCAAGTTCAAGTCCATATCAGAGCAATATATTTTTATCAATGTGATATAGGGCAAATGCCTTCATGAAGGAATTATTTTCCAGAAAATTACTTTTGGTTTTAAAACAATGACAAGGCCAAAAGTTTCACACCGGGTCCCTTTTAATGAACATTCTCTTTAGGGCCAGAGGTGTCCTGGCTGTGACTGCCGCTCCTCCAGCATCACTGTGACAGAGGCCCACAAGGGAGAAGGCTGCCACATGTTGCAGCTCTGACTCAACTGTGATGCTCTAAATCCCAGCTGACTGATTTGGACCTGTCTGCATGTGATTTGTGTTTGTGGATCACACTCAGACCGACTTAGGGCTTGATGCCAGACCAGTCGCAATCGGTAACCTGTGAAAAATTAAATTATGATAAAATGTGTGGCTCTACATTGAAACCGTCAGACTGTTTCGCATTTTATTGATGATTGTGCCAAATGTGTGACTTATGAGTGTCACCTTCAGTCACTCAAGCCTTCAGACTGACTCATATCAGCGCCACCATCTTGTGTGGGAGGTGTCATGTGATCTGTTGTGAAGTCAGCCCACCTGCTTTCAACTGTACAAGAAGTACCAAGTCAAATAATTTATCTTTGTTCAAACAGAAGAACCTCAAAAACTGTACAATGAAAGACAGCATGTGTACTAAGACCATCCATCAGGGAAAGAATAACTCCCTTCAAGGGCAAACAGGAAAAATGTATAATGTAAAATGTAGTGTTGTTGGAATATATATGATGTTGTGCCTTTTTTACTAACATAAGGCGTGTTTAGTATTAATCTGTAATAAAAACTGCACAAATAATACAAAACAAATTATTTCTTTGCATTAGTTGAAACAGTTATTCTCATCTGGTCTGATTGTGGGACCCTATTTTATCCCTGATTATTTAATTTAATTAATTAATTATTATATTTATTCTTAATTTTTTTTTTTTTTTTTTTTTTACCCACCGTTTGGGAACCAATTGAAATAATGCATGTGGAGTAAGACCAAACAAAAAAGTTACATGTAAACAGACTTTCACTGGAGTTCAACATTGCATACAAAACACAAATTTAAATTTAATTCAAATTTAAAAAGATAAATTTACTTTCGTTTATCTTTTTCCTTGTATTCCTAAGTAACAGAACTACTAAATAAGAATTGCCAGTTCTCTTCCTTTCCTGCCCTGTTCTTGACATGAATAAAGGTAGACAGTATTCAGCAGTTCAATTACAAGAAGTCTGTTATTTCAAGAACTGCTCACACTTGAAAACGCATAGATTAATGGCTGTGTGGAGGTGGATGTTGCACCAATTGCACCTGCTATAGATGGTGGTGAGACCAGTTGTGGCACTGAGAAAGAAGACAGGAGACAGAGCTTGAGGTAGCTGAACTTAAGATGCTCATGTTAGATGATTTGAAGATAATCAGAATGGTCAGACTGAGATTGTCTATAAAGTTAGGAACAGAGTATATGGACTGTATGAGACTATCAAAAGAAGGATGGTGGGGTTAGAGCTGCGAGGTTGGATGATGCAGACAACAGACCTGCTTGTAGCGCAAAATATATTGTTCATAAAATGCGTCTCTGTGTTAACACAGTTTGTAAAAGTTTTCTTAGAAGTGGAGGAAGAATAATGCCGATGGCAAGCCAAGTCTGATGAACTGCTAGCTGGCAGATGGATTCCTGACCTCTTGTGCTTTGGGCAGACAAATTATGATCAAAGCTCAGTTGCTAAGCTCTGCCTGGAGATAGGAATGTTTTAAAAGCATCAGTATAGGCCCCTCACATGCACACTCCATACTGTAAATCTCTCTTACACACATCCACAGCAACAGACTATAGCAGTGCACACACAACCCCAATAAAGGTGTCCTTTTTTATTGGGTTTGGTGAACAGTGATGTAATGAGTGGTGACACAGATCAGCAGACAATGGCCTGGAGAGAGATGAGCGAGCCCAGCGGGGTGCTGTGGTGGAGCTGCAGGTGGATGTGGGGCGGCAGAAGAAGAAGATGAAGAGTGCTGCAGTCTCATTGATTTTTGAGGTTTTGTTTTGCTGTGTTATTGTTGAGATTCAGATTAGATCATGTAACAGGTCAAAACAGACATCCTATTAAAATACACAGGGCTTTTGGTTATGAATGGCTCAAACTAGGGCTGTACAATATATAAAGGTGATATAGTAGTAGTAGAGGTTGTAGTAGTAGGACTAGTAATAATTGTAGTAGGACTAGTAGTAGTAATAGCAGGAGTAGTAGTAGTAATAGCAGGAGTAGTAGTAATAGCAGGAGCAGTAGTAGTAGTAGTAATAGCAGGAGTAGTAGTAGTAGGGGTAGTAGTAAGAGCAGGAGTTGTAGTAGTGGAGATAGCAGTAGTAACACTAGTAGCAACAGTAATAGTAGTAACACTAGTTACTGTTGTAGCAGCAAGTACCTTTGACTGAAGTACTTGCATATTTTGAGCTCTTCATCCATGTAACCCAACCCCAACAAAGGGAATACTAAATTTAGGGCTAAATTTGAGCTTAACAAGGTCTAGTTCATCTCTAAACTACGAACATATAAAACTGGTTTAAACCAAGACTTATTGTTTGTATTAAAGAGCTAGTATAAAATTATTTATTTTGCTTAATTGCAAATTAATTAATTAATTTTGGAAATATTGTATGTAACTTGTGACAAGCCGACATTTTTGACAGGCTTACCTGGATACATAACATCTGTCAGTGGTAAGTCAGTCTGCTGGGAACACCTGAAGGATGTGCAGCTCTCGTGAACTAATTACAATGCTGTTTGCAGTAAAATCTACTCTAAGCCAAACCTCATCTGTTTCTTCTTCATATCCACATCAGCTTTTACTATTGTGCATTATATTTTGTTCTATTTAAAGTAGGCCTGAGCAGAGGCAAAAAAAAAAAAAAACATCATTAAATTGCCTCATGCAACAGCCGACTATAGCAACTGTGTTCAAAGTGTGTCGAGATGAAGACTGTGATGTAGACTTTATAGTGCAAGTTTGCATTTGTTCTCTGCCAAGGGCTTATAAAACAGCAGAAATGGTGCATATAACATGATTTCAACTAGCAGAAAATGAATCCAATAGAGACTTAGATATTGTATTAAAAAGCATTTTTCTCTTGGGCATCTTAGACAAAATGCTTAATCATTTCAACATATACATATTACAATTCTATCATTGCTGTGTGACTTTATGGACTCCAGAAATGCACTGACTCAGAATCAGCTTAGGTAAGATATAAAATCAGCTAATGAGTCTGAATGTAGCCTGACATCTCTGTGAACCAAATGTAGCGTGTTTTAATGGAAACATCTGAGGTTTGCATGCATGAGAGAACTGCAGCAAAGAGCACAATGTCACCTTCAGCAGATTTATAATAAAATTCAGCAACAGTTATATTGTAAGTTTGTTACATACGTCTTGTACAGACAAATTTGTTAAATATGTCTTGCACAGTCTGTTTGCCTATTTGTTTTTTGTTTGTTTGTTTGTTTGTTTTTTGTCTTTGAAGCCAGTAGTGGTGATATAGGACTATATAAATAAATCTGAATTATTAAATATTCAGGTAGACTTAAATATATTTAGTTAAACCATACATGATGTCTAGAAGAAACATTATTATCAGTTCCTGCAGTGTTTTAGTGTGACTTTGGACTTTGGTCCATCCATCCATCCATCCATCTTCTTCCGCTTTATCCGGGGCCGGGTCGCGGAGGCAGCAGTCTAAGCAGAGATGCCCAGACTTCCCTCTCAGCAGACACTTCCTCCAGCTCTACCGGGGGCACCCCAAGGCGTTCCCAGGCCAGCCGAGAGACGTAGGCCATCCAGCGTGTCCTAGGTCTTCCCCGGGGCCTCCTGCCAGTGGGACATGCCCGGAACACCTCCCCAGGGAGGCGTCCAGGAGGCATCCGAAACAGATGCCCGAGCCACCTCAGCTGACTCCTCTCGATGTGGAGGAGCAGCGGCTCTACTCCGAGCTCCTCCCGTGTGACTGAGCTCCTCACCTTATCTCTAAGGGAGCGCCCAGCCACCCTGCGGAGGAAACTCATTTCGGCCGCTTGTATCCGGGATCTTGTCCTTTCGGTCATGACCCAAAGCTCATGACCATAGGTGAGAGTAGGAACGTAGATCGACCGGTAAATCGAGAGCTTCGCCTTTCGGCTCAGCTCCTTCTTCACCACAACAGACCGATACAATGACCGCATTACTGCAGACGCTGCACCGATCCGTCTGTCGATCTCACGTTCCATCCTTCCCTCACTCGTGAACAAGACCCCAAGATACTTGAACTCCTCCACTTGAGGCAGGAGCCCCCCCCCCCCCAACCTGGAGAGGGCAAACCACCCTTTTCCGGTCGAGAACCATGGCCTCGGACTTGGAGGTGCTGATTCTCATCCCAGCCGCTTCACACTCGGCTGCAAACCGCCCCAGCACATGCTGAAGGTCTTGGCTTGATGAAGCCAACAGGACAACATCATCCGCAAAAAGCAGAGATGAAATCCTGTGGTTCCCAAACCAGACTCCCTCCGGCCCCTGGCTGCGCCTAGAAATTCTGTCCATAAAAGTTATGAACAGAACCGGTGACAAAGGGCAGCCCTGCCGGAGTCCAACATGCACTGGGAACAGGTCTGACTTACAACCGGCAATGCGAACCAAACTCCTGCTCTGTTCGTACAGGGACCGGACAGCCCTTAGCAGAGGGCCCCGGACCCCATACTCCCAGAGCACCCCCCACAGGATACCACGAGGGACACGGTCGAACACCTTCTCCAAATCCACAACACACATGTGGACAGGTTGGGCGAACTCCCACGAACCCTCAAGCACCCTATGGAGGGTATAGAGTTGGTCCACTGTTCCACGACCGGGGCGAAAACCGCATTGTTCCTCCTGAATCCGAGGTTCGACTATCGGCCGAATTCTCCTCTCCAGTACCCTGGAATAGACTTTCCCGGGGAGGCTGAGAAGTGTGATCCCCTATAGTTGGAACACACCCTCCGGTCCCCCTTCTTAAAAAGAGGAACCACCACCCCGGTCTGCCAGTCCAGAGGCACTGTCCCCGACCGCCACGCGATGTTGCAAAGACGTGTCAGCCACGACAGCCCCACAACATCCAGAGACTTAAGGTACTCAGGGCGGATCTCATCCACCCCCGGTGCCTTGCCACCGAGGATCTTTTTAACCACCTCGGTGACTTCAGCTTGGGTGACGAACGAGTCCACCTCTGAGTCCCCAGCCTCTGCCTCCTCAACGGAAGACGTGTCGGTGGGATTGAGGAGATCCTCGAAGTATTCCTTCCACCGCCCGACAACATCCCCAGTCGAGGTCAGCAGCCCCCCACCTCCACTGTAAACAATGTTAGCGAAGCACTGCTTCCCCCTCCTGAGGCGCCGGACAGTTTGCCAGAATTTCTTCGAGGCCGACCGATAGTCCTCCTCCATGGCCTCCCCGAACTCCTCCCAGACCCGAGTTTTTGCCTCCACAACTGCCCGGGCAGCAGCACGCTTGGCCTGCTGGTACCCATCGGCTGCCTCAGGAGTCCCACGAGCCAGTCAAGCTCGGTAGGACTCCTTCTTCAGCCTGACGGCATCCCTTACTTCCGGTGTCCACCACCGGGTTCGGGGGTTGCCGCCACGACAGGCACCAGAGACCTTACGGCCACAGCTCCGAACAGCCGCACCGACAATAGAGGTAGAGAACATGGCCCACTCGGACTCAATGTCTCCAGCCTCCCCCGGAATCTGGTTGAAGCTCTCCCGGAGGTGGGAGTTGAAGACCCCTCTGACAGGAGGTTCAGCCAGATTTTCCCAACAGACCCTCACAATACGTTTGGGCCTGCCGAGTCTGTCCGGCCTCCTCCTCCGCCAGCGGATCCAACTCACCACCAGGTGGTGATCAGTTGACAGCTCAGCCCCTCTCTTCACCCGAGTGTCCAAGACACACGGCCGAAGGTCCGATGACACGACTACAAAGTCGATCATCGACCTCCGGCCTAGGGTGTCCTGGTGCCACGTGCACTGATGGACACCCTTGTGCTTGACCTTGAACCGCCACCTTATCGTGGTGGAGGGGTTTGAGTGCCCTAATGATCCTAGGAGCTATGTTGTCTGGGGCCCCACCCTGGAGCCAGGCCTGGGGTTGGGGCTCGCAGGCGAGGGCCTGGTGGCCGGGTCTCCTCCCACGGGACCCGGTTGGGCCAAGCCCGAAAAGGCTACATGGGACCGCCTTCCCGTAGGCCCACCACCCGCAGGAAGGACCATAAGGGGCCGGTGCTATGTGATTTGGGCGGCAGTCAGAGGCGGGTGCCTCGACGATCCAATCCATGGACACAGAAACTAGCTCTGGGGACATGGAATGTCACCTCGCTGGGGGGGAAGGAGCCTGAGCTTGTGCGGGAGGTTGAGAGATATCGGCTAGATATAGTCGGGCTCACCTCCACGCACAGCTTGGGCTCCGAAACCCAGCTCCTTGAGAGGGGCTGGACTCTCCACCACTCTGGAGTTGCCCGCGGTGAGAGGCGGCGGGCCGGTGTGGGCTTGCTCATAGCCCCCCAGCTCAGCCGCCATGTGTTGGAGTTTACCCCGGTGAACGAGAGGGTCGTGTCCCTGCGCCTCCGGGTGGGGGACAGGTCTCTCACTGTGGTTTCGGCCTATGGCCCGAACAGCAGTGCAGAGTACCCGGCCTTCTTGGAGTCCCTGGGAGGGGTGCTGGAAGGTGCTCCGACTGGGGACTCCATTGTTCTACTGGGGGACTTCAATGCCCACGTGGGCAATGACAGTGATACCTGGAGGGGCGTGATTGGGAGGAACGGCCTCCCTGATCTGAACTTTGGACCATATTACTCATAATGTGTATAGTGTATAGTTTTCTACCTCTGCATTTGTTTGTCGGTTTGTTAAACTTTTAGCAAGGTAGCTCAAAAAGTAATAGTTGGATATGTCAGTAATGGACTTAAAAATATATATTTTTAGTTTTTATTGTGGATCTGGATCTCTGTCTATATCCAATATTTCTTAAAATATATTTTTTTTACTTTTGCGAGATATAAGAGTTTGCTGATAAAGCAACTCTTGAACCAGAAGATTTCCAGGTCTAGGGCCAGTGTCTTGAGGTCTTTGCGCTTTGAGTGCTACTCTTTATTAAAGATAATTTGATTATTTTATTTTAATGTAAATACTGTTAAATACAGTTTACTTGAACAGTTGTGTTTTTTACATCTTAAAAAATGCATAACAACCCTGTATGTAGTGTATTTTTGAATTAAATCATTACTAGTATTGGGACTGAATGCTGCTTGAATATTTAGAGAGAATAAAATACTACTTTGCTTCTGCTGTTTTTGTTAGACTCATTTCACTACTTTCATACTGTCTTTATAACTGCAAATGAATGACAGCGAGCACTAATGTACAGTAAATGTCTCCAACCCACCCATGCCCACTCCAGTATTGTGTTGTGTGTGTTAGAGCAGTTTTAGTGGTGAGAGTGGAGCCTTTAGTCATGCTCTGAGTAATACTTCCACTGTGCTACTCTTTGATTGTCTCTTTACATTGAACCACGCTGGCCCTTACCCACAGTGTGTCAGCAGCTGTCTGACTCTTTATTTTCTCTGTCAAACCTCAGTCGAGCCAAAAGTACAGACAAAAAGTACAGAATGGGAGCTTCAGGGACAACATTTGCAGAAGAAGGTTGTATTATTGTTTTCAAAGGCATGCAGCAGCTGGGATAAAACAGAAGTGTGTCTTAATTACTCTTGTATTTTGGGCTGATTTTCTAGAACAAGCAGTTTGACCTCCGGGTGTATTACAGTTATGCTAATTTGGTCTGCAATGGGAAATGTAAAATCCAGCTCTCGATGCCCTGTCACAGTAATTTAAATCTCTTCAGGCCGGTCCGGGCCCTTCGTCAAATTTGGTCTCTCCATTGCTATTGTATTTTGGGGTTAAAATGGGCAGATCTGGAGAATAAAAGGACAAATCTCCCTTTCCTACTCAGTCACTGGAGGAGACAGACACTATAATCTGGTGTTTCACACATTTCCATACACTATACCAACTCCACTCTGATGCATTTAGCAGCCTCTGACTAAGATTGACAGGAAGCAGTTTTATATCCTTTTAAACCTGTACTGCACACAGTGGTCAGTGCATTAGGAAGAGTAATGCTCTTGATGTACACTATAATTTTAATTTCTGGAAAAATGTATAGGCATTTTAGGATGATTCTTAATCACATACTTTTGATGTCAAAAACAGCAAATACAGCAATGTTGCAATTCAGTAATGAGCTGTATGTCTATTATGTTTATAGAGGTTTCTTTACTGCTGTTGTAATAATCAGTATAAATGATTGTGGTTCATGTTATTTTCCATAACCTTTGCTTTTCCTCCCTATAATATATATTGTGAATAAGGAAATATTTCATAAAATGCGTCCACATTATACAATAAAATACATATCCAAAGCCTTACGAGACAAGTTGTGAGTTTGAGTAGTACACTACCCAATATTTTCTTTATCCTTCCTTCCAAACAAAAAGTAAAAATGGATTAATATGCCATTGCAAATAAAAGTAAAAATGTTTTGCACGTGCATGAGAAATGTCTACAGTATATTCTTCTGCATTTCTTATATTTTTCTTCTAAAACACATTCACCGTCAAAGCTTTCTATCAAAGGTCATTGAATGATGGATGTCACTCCTAGACTTTCTGTATTGTGTAAGGTCTTAATAGTAAGTGATGCCCCTGGTCTTAGAGATGTAATTACTTTTGACACGTCTAATGAGTCTTTAGAAAAAAAATCTTTGTGTGCAGCTACAAGGCCATGGAGATTGTCCAAGAGAAATCACTTTGCGATTCTCCTCATTAATCTCGACTCATTTGATGGTTCAGCAGTGCAGGATCTCATTTCTCTAGAAAAATAGTTTTAGTGTCTGGTTTAAGCTTAGATAGGACTAGAGTAAGTAGTAGGATCGAAAAATATGTGTCCTTGTCTTTGCTAGAGCTCAAAGTCGTATTGTTTTTCTATGTGCAGATGTATGATTGGGCAAATGCAAAGTAATTATAAATTCAAGGTTGTGCTTAATTAATTCTTACTGTACTATATGCATGCTGTGTAGTTTGTCCTTGGATCCTTGGTTTAAATGTCAAAAAGGGCAAAATGTGTGAATGAAAGAGTATTTCTGTGCATAGCTTGAGAGAAAACTTTAAAAAAGACTGTTCTTCTCTGTGTAGACCCAGCTTTGTCTGAATCATTATAGGTTAAACCAGGACTTTGATCAATACATCTGCGGAAGGAAGGTCTCTGTAGACGGGTGGTAGACTGATGGAGCTATAATAGGAACACAAACACCTCAGACTCAAAAACAGCATTTCTGCAATATTCAGTGTATAGTATGATATCTGAATATTGTGTCATACAAAATACAGAATGTGCTTCCAAAGATGTGGGTGTTTTTAACCTCAAACAAGCCTTGGGCATCAGGTACCTAGGCTTTGAGAAACAACCCAGGTCTCTGCACTGGCTTTACTATTGAAAGTGCCTGAGTGTTTTTGGAGCAGGAGATGGGGCATCAGGCTGAAGTGTTAATCTGTGGTGTGTTTTCCAGTGAAGCGTGTAGGAGCTGTAGGGATGACTGTGAGCCTGTGAACTTTTTGGCTGAGTGACTCTTCCTCACAGTGCCTGTTTGTTTTATATTCCATTGACAACTACAGTGCTTTAACAATAAATGTCTTGCTGGTACCTGACTGCATCAACCTGTTACATTCACATGGCACTCTAGCTATTGATGTTAGCTTCACTTATTGTTGCTTGCAAATAATCCCTCATTATTGCGTAGTTCCTTTTGCACTGAATGTAATTTTGTGCTTTTATCTGGAATAAATCATTGGTGTACAGTACAGTACAGTACTGTGATTCTGTACCATTTTGAGATATGAAACAATGATACCACCTTCACTCACTGAACAAATGATGAGTTTTAGTAGATTTTTTTTTACCATTTTGAGATATAAAAGTTTTGTTCCTTGATGGAAAGAACATTTACCCCTAAACTAGAATATTTTTGGTGTTTAAGTCCAGGTCTGGGTCCAATATCTTTACCATTTATCATGTACTGTCTTCATACATTGTGGAGTTTCTTGCTCTTTCCTGATAAAAGTGAGACTTGGGGGCATAGTTAGCAGCTCCTACTGTGAAGAGGCCTTCATATTTGACCCATTCCGGTGGATTCAGTAACAGCAGAAGCAGGATGCATCAAACACCCGCTGTTAAAACCCAGCCTGCCTCCACAACTGTAAGCCATAATGAGATTCCTCAGCCAAAATGCCTTATTTGGCTTCAAGCACTAGTTTCTCAATGAAACGCACAGTAATTGCCTAGCTTTTCACAGCTGCTTTGAGACAAATCACAGACATTCTACTTTAGTTCAGACAGGACATAAACACCATTGATTTGAAAATGCTTGTACCTGGAGAACATAATAAGAACAAAGCTTATCAGCTCAGGCAACATTTAGTTGTAATAATAGTTTGACATCGTCTGGTGCTCTCTTCCCCCAGCACACCTTGTCCCTTGTGGGATTCCTGTCGCTGCTTCTGGGGGCGTTGAGTTGCAGAGCTGCTGTATGTCTTGCCTGTGTGGTCTCACAGTGCTCCCCGGTGAATCATTAGTAATGTGCTGGAATGAATGCAAGAATCACGACTGTGTACACCAACCTGTCAAATGCAAGCACCACAGTACAATGCAGTCAATAATGCCCCTTTGTGTTCACATTTAGACTGTATCATAATTCCTTCTATTGTAAATAAGATAGGTTGCTGTGTATTGGCAAGAACTTGGCACAAAATAAGTGTCACAATACTTATATTGATATATCATAATTTTGTAACTTAATCTGTAACGTAATATGATTTTAAAAACCTTACTTGTATACTAGTACACCACTACATGCACAACAATGAGTAGTCAGAGTATTGCCACTCTATTTCACAAACAAGTGGCCCTTTTCCAAATAAGCAACAAACTGGAACTGCTTGCAGGATTTTTGGGATAAAATATAAAACATATTGTGTTTAATTCTGGTTTCTATTCTGGTTTCTATTACAAAATATTTTTCAGCATTAAATACCAAGGCTACAATCTCCCTCTGTCAATGAGAATAAAAATTCATACTTCCGTTTTTGATATCAGTACAATATAATAACTATGTAACTATAAATAAAATATTGATATTTTTTCTGGAAACAATATTTTCTTACACCCATAAGTAATGCAGTACAACACAGTTAAGGATGTCCCTAATATTGGCCACATTTAGACCATGCATATTATAATTCCGTCTAGTCCATGTAAATACTAAAGCTAGTATTTATAGTAGTGTAGCTTTTTTTCTGGGGCCAAGATGATTACAGTAAAATACTCCAAACAAAGAATAGTAAACCACTCTCTTTCCAATAAAGAGCACAGAATGATCTTAGAGGTATTACAATGGGTTACATCACTGATCAGTGTTTCAGTAGTAGTGTATGAAAAGTGCCCCACAGCACACTACATCATCACAAATGGCTGCCTCTGTCTGCTTCAATCTCTCACTACTCTTCCCACAATCCTTCACTTCCATTCTTGCTATACTCAACTGCTATAAACTGTAAATAAAATTTTTTTTGGTCTGCTACATTTGTTTAATCTGTTGAGCAACAAAATTTAATCCATAATGTAAAATATCATTTTGCCACATGTTTTTGCATCAACCTGCTTCATGCATTGTTAGTAAATGTAGGTCAGCTTATTGTTACACTGTGCTCCTCTTATTGGGACTTAATGACTGCGACAAACAGGCATTGAATCATAACACAAAGGTTAGGTTTGCTTTTTCTTCACAAATGATGCTTTCATGGTTCAAACAGGTAGCGATTTTAGTATGTCTAATTATTCTGTCTACAACATAGCTTTTATGAAGGGTACCAGGCTGCAGCATTGGTACATTCCATCTATATGTGGGTAATCCTCTCACGTTCTTCACCATTGTCTTAAATTTGTTGCACTGTCTTAGTTTTCCAAAAAATCAAATTTGCCATGCATTATATGTTGGACCCGTTTTCTCATGTTGTCTTCTGTGTTTGCCACAGTGATGTTTCCAGGCTTTAGTACAAGGTATATGGCAGAAGACCAGCCAGAACTAAACATGGAAAAATAGTGAAGCAGATGATCTAAAACATGGATAAGACCTCATGTTGTGAATGGCATAAGTGTGGGCATATGGGCTTGTTCAGCTGTTTTTACTAATTCTTACCTCTGCCAAGAAGGTCATGTTTTTGACAGAATTGGTTTGTTTGTTTGTTTGTTGATTTGTTTGTCTGTTAGATACTGTAACTCAAAAGGTTATGGCCATATTTTATTACTCTTAGGAAGTGTCAGTAATTGGGCAAGGAAAAAATGATCAGGGATTTCGTTATGATTTCGTTTTCACAAAAGATTGTGGCTGTCAGGGCTTTGTGGCTCAAAGGATGGAGCAGTTTCCTCTGACCTGGAAGATCTCCAGTTCCAGTACAGCTTTGGAGATTAGCATGATACCAAGGGCCCATGACTGACAATGATAAAATAAGGTTAGCTTAGTTTGTGATGATAGGGCTCAGTGTTATATCTTTTCAGGGGGCCCAGAAAAACCTGTCAGTGACCTGTCCGTCTTCACTGACGTCACTGTGACAGTAACACACACTGCCTTCCTGTTCCTTTGTGCAGACATTTAGCATAAAAATACAGCTATGCAATAATCATAGCAATCATAATAAAAAAAAAAATTTAATTGTAAATAGGCTGAGAATAAAAAATATATATATATATTTTTGATTTTTAGTCATATCACCCAGCCCTATAGCTAGTGCATTGGCAGACTTCTGTGCTCTCCATGTGCTTTTAGTTAATTGATTAAAAAAAGATTGTGTTGAAGAATCTATTAAAAAAATACAGTATTAAAACTTGAAACTATGTTGTCCTAAATCTCCTAAATGTTGTGGTTCAGGTTAGTTGTGTAAACCCACCTGCTCATGAAATAAGATGACTTTCTCTGAGTTTTCCTTGGAAACAGATGAGCTTTTTTAGAGGAGGCTGCCCACTCCTCACAGCAACCAAAGTATTTGCACCAATGTGACCTGACAGCAGCCAAGGAAACTGTCTTTTAGCAGCTGGGGAGTTATAATTAGCACAGTATGTCTTTAATCAGTATGCAATGTCACAAAAAATACTGGGAGGTCAACACGACACGATCGAGCTGAAAGCAAAATAATGCATTCATTTTGACCTAATCATTTTTTTACGCATCATGTCATCATTCATTTCTTGTGGGTTGCAGGAGCCTGTCCCAGCAACTATGGGCTTTAGGCGGGGTACAATGTGGACAATGGGATGACACAGACAGGCAATGATTCCAGGTCATTTACTAGGGGCAATTTTTGAATCACCAATTCATCAATTCTTTGGACAGTGGGAGGAAGGGAAGCTTGTCAGACTAAACTCAGCTGGCCCAAGGATAGAACCCATGATCTACTTGCTGAGAGGTAGGGGCCCTAACCACTCTGCCACCGGCAAAATGCAACCTGAACTGGAATTTATATCAAGTAGTAACACATCAAAGTGCATAAGGCTTACTCAAGTAGTGAAAATGTGTTTTCAGTGCCAATGTTCTGTGATGGCTTTCTGCGTTTTACGATCAATACTCATCAAGTGGTTGAATTGAAGAGCAGTGCTATGTGGCATTTTGTTTGAGTTGGTTACAGGACTGTCCACTTACACTGAGACTGTGATTTACTTATTGACTGACACTGTAGCGCGTGGACCAGATATAATTTTTTCTCAGAGAAACATAATTGAGACTTATTAAAAACAAATTAACTTGACCAAAATAGACACTGTCACATTCATACTCAAATTAGCTTAATTAAATCCAATAATCATTTGCAAACCCATTTCAGGAACAGCTTGTCCCAAGTTGTCTGTATTTTGTATGCTACCGTGATATCCCATTAATTTCGGGAGGGTTAGTCATTTGTATGGTGGTGGATTTCAACAGGATACATTATGTTTCCAGCCCTGACAACACTCCCATAGTTCAGTGCCAGCTAATGAGGCCATTTGTCTTCTGACGCCCGAGAGAACGTGCTTATCACTGCATTACCTATTAAGCTTTGCATGACCCCCAAATGAAGAGAGCTGCCATTAATATTTCTCATAGTGGGAAAAGTTCTTTAAGGGTTAGAGAGTGTGTCAAATGACTGAAGGCTGTCTGCTTAATGCCTGCTTGGGTTCAGATCAGACTCCATTTATGTGTATTCAAGTGTATACTCATTTACTTGCACTCAACTTTGACCAGTGGAAGTTGTGAGATATAATGTGTTACTCTCAAGCCAAAGTTTCTTTGTTTATCTTCATCAGTAAATCTCTATGGTGCGGGTGATTAACTAGACAAAAGGAGTAGGGTCATATTGTCGGTGAGATCAGATAGTACATTTGTTGGAGTCATGTCCCACTGTAATCATGATGGCATGTGCAATCTATAGGAAAACCCAAGCAACAGGTTTGAAAGATGAACAGACACAAGTTATATTATAAACAAACAATGAACGGAGGAAATAATGGATTCTTAAATGGGACTGTGGAGAGCAGTGACTAGGGCAGACTTCCAAATTACAACTTAGTTTATTGGTCGGTTTGTTGCAACATAGTAAGTAATAGTAACAGTAAGTAATAGTTGGAAAAAAATCACAGTCTTACTCCAGGATTTTTTAAAACAAACCTGTACCATTTAGGAACGTTCCAGCTGCTACAAGGATACTAACTACAGCCACAAGGGGTCAGTAAATTCAGATCACTGTCTAGATTCAGGTATGTCTTAGTGTATTCTTGTGAGATATAAGAAATTTGCGACCTGAACTAGAAGATCCCTGGTTTGAGGCAGATCTGGGCACTATATCTTTACCATCGCAAAACTGCTTAAGTAAGAGATGGCAGAATAATCCATCTGCTAAACCCTTCTCTGTCCTTTTTAAAGATTAAAATAAAATCATGCTAAATATGTCAGGGTAAGTAGTCTTAACCTATGATGATGTGGTACACTTACTGTGTCTTATTGAAAGCTTCCAGTTTCAGCGTATAGGTCAGACTTGAGATAAAAGTTAGTCATGTGTGTCGTAATACAAGAAAAGGCCAGATACTTTCCCTGCACATTTTACCCTAAAGCTGCAGCATAAATTAGATGTCAGTGATTTGGGTGAGCTGCAGTCACTAACGCTCTCTGAATCTGACATTCATATCTGGCTCCTTAATAGTGCCATTGGAGACACAGGCTGTATAGATCTGTCATCCACTCCCACAAAGCTGGTATCAAAGAAATATGGAGGGTGAAATGTTGGCGGGATGGGCCCAGAGCAGAAGGCTGGGGGCTGCAGGTGTAGCAGTCGGTGTGTGCTGCCTCTTCACTGCTCCTCCTCCTGGAGCAATAACACGGCTGGGTGAACTCCCAGTGCAATCTGCCTGTGTCACATCCCATTTGTAATGTTCAACACACACAACACAAATACACAACACAAATACCTGTTGTTTTCATATTTTTCATGACAAAATTTAAGCTTTATAGAAATATGACATTACTTTATGTGCAGTATATGTCATAAGGATTATCTCTGACATCTCCCATAATGTTGCCTGTTCTTATTCGGCACCACACTTTCCATTTCCACAAACTATTATTATTACTGTCATTCTAAATCTCTGTAGCTTTCTCTGCCTTATATCAGACAACTTCACATCGTCCTGTCACTTTCCCCTTCAGCCCACCCTCACACTCACTACCCCGCCACGAGCCCACTGTTTTGAAATCTCTCCTAATTAAAACAGAAAGTCATTCTTAGCAGATGGCATGAGCTGGACGGGGTAATTATTGCCAAGCGAACAATGGCCCCTGTAGACCTCCTAGCTCAGTTCACATTGGTAGGAAGCTACTGCTAGATAAATCAGCGTAGGCTTCTCTGACACATGCAAGGACTTTGAGCTCTCTGACAGGCAATAAGTTTTAACATCCAAACCCCTGGAATTAAACATGACCAACATTAAACTCAAATATACCACAGACCATTCTCGTAAGTTTATTTATTGCACACTCCTGCCAATTGAGCATTCTCAGGTCATTGTTTCTCCAAGTCCCCCCTCCCACAAGTTATTACTTTGACCTGTTGGTTGGCAGACATACATCATTATCCTTCTATCAGATACATTTAAAACTCATTTTAAATGTTATAATAACTGTTTTATAATATAAAGACAGATCAGTAATGGCCCAAGGTAACTATAGGGAAATAGGGATATAGTGATACTAATAGCAACCACAAGGGGTCAGTAAAAATATGATTACTTTCCAGATCACTGGATCCAGGTGTATTCTTTACCATGTTAGGATATAAGGGATTTGTGGCTCAATGAATAGAGCATTTACCCCCAAACCAGAGGATCCCTGTTTTGAGTCCAGGTCTGAGCAGTGGGCACCATCTTTACCTTTGTGTAACAGGACAAATGCCTTGGTGGAGGTCTGCTTCAAGTTACTTTTAATATTTATTCTCAAAGCACAGCATTTTTACTGATTTGCATAATTATATGGAATGATAGACAGATGTGTTTGGAAACTCAAAAATGTTTTACTTCTATACAAATCTCTGACAAACTAATCACAGTGTTGCCAAGATTGCTCTTTGAAACTTTGAAGCGTGTATGTTACGCCTCAGGGTGTCTGCTGCACCACCTACATCAGTGATAAATGGCACTGAAAATACATTTTCTTGTGTGTACTTGGAGGAAATGTGGTTTATCATAGGAGCACTTCACTAATGACTTTATACACTTGAGGGAGTGGTGGTTAAAAGGATGTCACAATCTGCATTGGCCCATAATCATCTGTCTTCACCTTGTACAAAAGCACACATTTCAACCCCTAATGAGGACGCAAATGGCACTTAAGTGCAGCTAGAAAATCCTTCTGTGATCTCAGATAAACATCTACATATTTATTTAGAAAAAAGACTGGGGTTTGGAAAAAGATTAAAGGCGTTGATGAGTTGAGTTGATGGAGGTACAACATAAGCGGAAGCACAATATAATTAGGAGAAAATGTCTCTATCTATTTTAGAGTGTTTTTGTTATTGAGACAAGGGCAGTTGAACCCCTTTACCACTGTAACACATATTAACTATAAACTATGATTATATCAGTGAACTGGGATAATGTTATTGCTTTGACTTTGGTGCTTTGACACTGCAGATAATTGCAAATGAAGGATTCAACCAAGATTTAAAAGTGGAGACATACCCTTTTTATTACAAGGGCTGCTTTTTGGCAAATTGTCCAGGGCGCTATCTGCTGGACTGCAGTAAAACACTATATAATAATGTCAAAGGTGACTCCACCATCAACGGAAGAATTCACTTTCACCGTTGAGTGTACTGATACGGGAACAAGTTGAATGGTAATGCAGCTCTCATACAAGAACAAAATATTCTATTTGACATCTATGCTTAATTATTTTTTGAGAGTAGCTGAGTGGCTTTGAGTCATTCACAACTGTGGTCGTTTAATGTCTGCTGGGTGTTGAGTCAGGCAGGAACTACAGAACTAAAAATACACAAATGAGACACAGGTGATTGCAAAAGCAATGAGAGCAGCTTAACATCGGAACTCAGTACATTCTGTAGGAGATATTAAAACATAAAACAAATATTGAGTTGAGTTTGATAATAAATATACCTTTTCAAAATATCAGTCATAAGTTTCCAAATAAAGAGACAGTTTTCTAAACTTCTCAATCTCCTTTCGCCCTGTGCTTTAGATTTACAGTAAGGTTCATGCATGACACCAAACTTTGAGGCCTCAGTGTCAAGATGTACCCAGCTTAAACAGTGATGTGGCTGTGTAGCAGCAGCAGCCAAACCAGAGCCTTTTAGCCTGTGATTTATTAGCCTGTACTGCGGCTCCTCCAGGAGCACAGCACTGAGGAAATTGAATGGCTCTCTGACCTCTGTCTAGCAGTGCTCGAGGTCTACCTGCTACAGCTCTGTATGTGTGTAGGTACAATACACAACTAAATATTTTTGTTGATTTTGATGTACTTCAGAGTTATATACTTTTTTATGCTCAAACTAGATCCATTTGAATTTTACGGTTCAGGTGTTTAACAGAAGCGCTAACCTGGTAGCTTTGTTTGGTAAAATGTTTAACCCCTATGATCTAGTATTGTTCTGTTTTCATCATCTATTTCATCTCTTTGTGATCTATCTAGAGGAGAATTTGGACTTCTTTGATCAAGTGAGGGAAACCAAACAACAGTGGCTACTGGAAAGAATTCATGAAAATAACTAAAGTGGAGATAATTAGTGAAGGATATCAGAGGAGATAGTGCTGAAGAGGCTGAGATGATGAGCTTTATCTCATGCAATTAAGGGGACAATTGGCTGGATTCAGATAATGGGGCCAGTTTCACTTCATCTAATTTAGTTCCTCTGTCCAGTGATCAGCCTCTTACTCTGCCTTAAATTCCACGCCTCATGGTATTCTTTTCTGGTTCTCTCTGAGCAGCCAGGAAGACGTGTGCCCCGGCGGAGTTTGCCTGCTTCAATGGCCAGTGTGTCCCAGGACGGTGGCGATGTGATGGGGAAGTGGAATGTCCTGACGGCTCAGATGAGGCAGAGGAGACCTGCAGTAAGTCAATCCTTTTCTTTCAAACTGGTGGGATGGGGACTGAAAGGGGGCCAGGGGATATTCATCATAGTTTAATGTTCAACCTGTTTGGTTTCAAAATATTGTTTTACTCATCAAATGCTAAGTAAAAAAATTAGTGATATGGTCATAGTAAAAGCTTCTTTTTCCCTTCAGGTGAAGCTAATCATCTACCTTTTAGGTTCCTTACATATTGATTTGGCTTAAGTTTTAGATCAGATTCCTTTTCTAACGCAACCCTCTCTATTAATTCAGCACATTAAATACATTGGCTTGTGGCTGGATTATGAAAGCTCACGGCCAGCTCATTTACACAAACAACTTCTGTAAAAATAGGAATTAGGGATAAAAGTTCTAGTCAGGGTCAGACTGAATAGAATCTAATTGTGTTTCAGTGGGGATCTCAATAAACTAAAATCAACTTATAATACCTAGTAGTATTATGTGGCTTGCCTTATGCTACAATGTTATCTCATGTCAGTATTCCTAAAAAGTGTGCATATTTTCTTTTTCAGTGGATTTCCAAGCCCTAAATAATTTATAAACACAAACTGTAATCTGTAAAAACTGTGCCCAGTGTCACTACAGTCCACTGTGAGCCAGGTTGTTTTGGGAACTTTTAGTGATTAACGGTGTTGGCCTTTTGCTCATCACACCTGGATATATTGTCATGCTTTCATCTCTGTCTATTTCATGTGACTCTGGTAGACCTGTATGCTAATGTGCTCCTTATCAGTGCTCTGGCAGCAGTGGAGCCGCATAGCCTGCCTCTGTCCACCCACACAGCTCACTGCTCAATGCTGTCTGATGCCGAGTGCCAGAAAGGCCTCGATTACCTCTCTGCCAAGCCGTTAGAGCCCGGGATTTGTGGCTGTTTTACTGTTAGTCTATGTCTAGCTCGCCTACACACTTCCTCACGGGGAGCTGCCACAGGTCACGTCGCTGCAGACAAATAGAAAGGCAAACAACATATATGCCGTCCCTTATCTGTTTACATTTTAGTTTGAATATCTTTAACAGTGTCCCGTTTAATACACTGGGAAGGCAAAGTCTCTTGGATGTATGAGCCTGCTATACTTCTGCCACAATTTTGTTTTTACTGTTTTACTTTTTCTGTTACTGACTTTAGTGTTTCCCATTAATGTGGAAGATTACGGCAGCCCACCATAGTCTAATTATGTCCTCCATAGTCTAAAACTAAACTATAACATTTTTTCTCCTGTGAATACAACATCTATACTACTAAATTTTAGTATAATGGTGTTGAATGGAATATTTCTGACACCATTATTATAATAAAAAAACTAATTAATTAAAAATGCAAAATATGAAAATAAAATAAAAGTGGCTAAATATAATTTGTATATAAATAAAAACTAAAAAATGTCTTGTTGGATTTGCAATGGAAATAATAATTTATCCTTATAGACTTACTGTAAATAGGTGGGAAACCCTGGACTTTAAGATATATTTTACTTCAAGAACACCCAATAAACTATTTTATTATGATTTAAATACTGATTGATACACAGAAAGTTCTTGATTACAACATTCAAGGCCTGATCCTCCCCAAGTCTGTCACTACTTTAATTAATGGTAGAAATATTCCATTCATATAAATTTATGCTACATCTACTTTTGGTCTACAATAACCATTACTTTACCATTATTTTTTATCTATGCTTGTACTATGTTTGGTGGAATAATGCAGGAAAATAAGCGTCACAATCTTAAATATGCAAAGTAGTAAAATCCAGCCACAATGAGTTACAAGCCAAGGTATTATTTGTGCCGGTCCCAAACCTACATAAATGGAGAATATCAGAAAAGGCTTGCCTAGTCAATAAGCAAATCACTGCTCACTAGGAGATAGACGATTTGCTGTGGTGACCTCAGAAGGGAAAAGAAGTTTCATTTAGTTTCTAGCCACGAGCATTATGGTATGATTAGAAAAACAAACACAGATTTCCTTGAGTTTTGGTTACTTATTAGCTGCAGATGTGTGGGTCAGTATAATAAATAATGCAGGATCCTGATAGAGCCTTTCATGTTACTCCCAGAAAGTTTAGCAGGTCTCTACAGAATCACACAGTGGTATTGAAAATCCAATTAAAGTTAAATGAAGGAAGGATTCATCTCTTGGCTGCAGATTAGACAGATAGAGATTTATGATGAGAGGAGTTGAAGCCATTTATATGGAAATCCACCTGGGTTTGAACACCAACTCAGAAAACATTTTAAGCATTTGCAAACAGAAATCAGTTCTGACATTAATAACTTTAAACGGCTGGAAAACTCTAAATAAATGTAAATTCTGTTAAATAATGATTCAGATCAAAGCTACTTCTTGAACACAGAGCCTTTTATTTTATTACAATATACATGTGGCTTTCACTGTGCTATAGTCACAAAGAAAATAATGCACTACATGTCAGCTCAGTTTTTAACATTATTTACATGTTGTATTATAATGAGGTCTGTACATCAGTCACCATCAGTTTCTAAACCTGTTTATATGTGACTGAAGTTAGAGAGGAAGACGAATTACAGTAATACAGTGTGTAGTGGATTTTGTTTTGCTGCGCCATGACAGCAGCAGAGCACTTTGTTCCACTTGGTGCTTTCTCTTTATAATGTAATAGTTTTTGATGCGAAGTTTCAATTATGTGACTAACAGAGACTGGTGAGTACTACACACGCCACCGTTTAACATCTGCTAATTACATCCAGCTCATGTACACCTTAATACATCACGCTCCACTTATGCCTGTTAACCTAGCTGCACAGACTCTCGTGCAAAAAGACTCATGTTGCCTTTAGGTGAATCTGCCCTACAATTCTCCTGTACTTTTCCCTCTTTTTAAGTTACACAAATGCACAAACGCAGGCCCACATTTGGTTCAAGCTCCTGGACTGGCTTCTGCAGACATCTGTGCCACAATCATTCTGGCTCACTGCACTGATTCCCAATTACACGCTGGAGTAGCGTTACACTGTCACATTAAGAATTTAAATTCAGGCCACACTAAGTTACTTGCGAGCGCTGAAAAATAAATGACTCTGGAGAAACATGTGAGATGGCAGAGTTCTTGTATCAGATCAAGAAGGAAGTGGGCCACTGCAGCCAGCTGTGCAGTCAGCATCCTGCTCCCTGTGCAAGATACACACTGTCACCCAAGAATCAGAGGAAGGAATACTTGACTTAATACTTGAGTTTCTGACAAAATCTGCTCTGTTGTCTGTAAGTTAGTTCTTTGCTTCTTTGGTTTGTGCTGTCAGGGGCACTGCTAGGTTTTCTGGGTCCCCTGAAAATACACTATATTGCAGAAAATATTCACTCACCCACCCAAATAACTGAATTCGGGTCTTCCAATCACGTCCATGGCCACAGGTATATAAAGTCAAGCAGCTAGGCATGCAGCTTTGTGGTAAATTTTGTGGAAAAGTTTGGAGATGGCCATGTCCTGTTCAAACATGACTCCACACCTGCGCACAAAGCATGGGCCATAAAGACATGGATGAGTGAGTTTGGTGTGAAAGAACTTGACTGAACCTGCACAGAATCCTGACCTCAACCCGATAGAACACCTTTGAATTAGAGCGAAGACTGCGAGCCAGGCCTTCTTGTACAACATCAGTGTCTGACCTCACAATTGTGCTTCTGTAAGAATGGTCAAAAATTCCCCTAAACGCTCCTAAACCTTGGGGAAAGCCTTACCAGAAGAATTGAAGCAGTTATAGATGCAAAGGGTGAGTCAACGTCATATTAAACCCTATGGATTAAGAGTTAAGTTCATATGCGTGTAAAAGAAGGTGAGCAATACTTGTGGAAATATAGTATATTACATTGGGCCCAATCATTGCAAATTAAGCTAAACTTATTATTACTGTAAGACTTTCCCTGGCCCCTGTCAGTCATGGGCCCTCATCCTAACCTTTCCCCCTCATACGCTGCCACTGTGTACTGTTTTTTTTTTTTTTTCACTGATCAGGCATAAGAACAGCTTCCAGCCACCATTATTATTACAACCAGAATCAACCTCGTCAGCAGTTGGTGCTACAGTAGCTCGTCTGTTGGATCGGACCACATTGTCTTGCATCATCTTTGAGAACAGAATATGTGTAATGTGTAAATGTAGGAAAAATGGGCAGGTGTAAGGAGTTAAGTGAGTTTGACAAGGGCCAAATTGTGATGGCCAGACGACTGGATTAGCGCATCTGCAAAACCACAGCTCTTGTGGGTGTTAGCGGTCTGCAGTGGTCAGCATGTATTAAATGTGGTCCCGGGAATGAGAAGTGGTGAACCAACAACATGGTGGCCATAATGTTATGCTAGATCAGTGTATGTATAATGTTTTGTACCTTCATGAAAGATAGAGCATCCCTAATCTATTGAAAGTGAGTCGGTGGGAGGGGACATGATCTATGTTCAATAAAGCAAAGGTTAAATTAACATAATAGATGTAATTCTCTGAAGGCTCCTACAACAAGAAAATATTAAACCTCTTTGCAGATAGTGAGCTTCTAAGCCCATGGCACACACACATAGTACAGTTTTCAGCTCCATATCTATGCTACAGAGATGTGGACTTTTCATTCTCCCCTTTTAGAAATATCAGTCTAGTTATTCATATACACAGAGGCTGTATGATCTACTTTATGTACTTTGTGTAAAACATAAGAACTGTGTCTTTCAGTGTACAAGCAGCAAGTGTGTTTCCCTGTAGTGCATTTATAATTCAGAAATCTGGACATAGCTGCACTAACTCTGCTTAATGAAGCAGTGAATTCAATATGACTCATGACTCCCAATCTTTGTACCTTCTTTAGCTCTGAGGCAGAAACATTGTCTGCATCAGACAGCTCTAACATTTACAGTGTAACTTCACAACAATCTTAACACATTTTTACTGATGCATACACATATCTGCCACTGGCAAAGGCTATTATTATCACAGTCTTTTTTCATTGTTCATTTAATTGTGAAAAGTAAATGCACACAATATGCTGATTGAAGACTTTGCTCGGAATAGATCCATCCGAAATTAGATTTAAATTCAACTTGGTGGAAGTTATAATAATGCAATTTATTACAAGTATTGCTGATGTGGAGAAGGGCAAAACTGTCATAAATACAGTAAGCCTTTTGCACTACGTGGAGATTTATGTGACTACAGATGTAAAAAGATAACATCATCGACTGTGTAATCCTAGGAGTTGCAGTTTTGTTATGAAGTTAGACTAAATAATACCAGCATATGACCCTCACTGTGCCAGGTTTCAGTCCAGAAGCCTTTGTCCAGTTGATTACTTTCTGAATTTCTTGACAGGCGCCTGGTCTGAGAGGGTAGAGTCTGACAGCAGTAACAAGGTCAGATCGTGATGATCATATAAAAAGTAAATCATTACTCTCTTATTGTGTTGGGCTGAGGGCCGCCGCGGGTCTTGTAAAAGGTTATGAATTGAAAGCAGATCTCCTGCCAAAAACGCCACAGTAGAGATGAATTCTCATTTTTCACTCTGACGGTAAACAACCGCCAGCCTCGACAGCCGGTTTATCTATGAGTAATTGGCTTTTATTGCGCTGTCTCCTCCTCAAGCACAATCCCATCACCTGTGTCTTTATAAAATCTGTACTTTAACTAGTCAATATCCGTCTCAGCCGCCTGCATGGCATGCCGAAGTTAGGAGCTCTGTCACTGTTCAAAGAATGGGATGCCTGTGATTTCCTCAGTCCATTTAGATTCTTTGCAAGTCAGTCTACCGTCATCCTCCATCTTTTCACTCAATGTGGATGGCTTTGATATTTCTTAGGAAAAAGTGACACAGCCCTCCTTCTCCTTTGATTGTCCTTGCTCTGCTCTTTGCTTTTTTCTTTTGGATTCCTTAAGAACAGGCTCACTTCCTACAGGAGGCTGACTACTTGAGCAGGCCTTTACTAAATACTTGTTTTATCATAGTCACATACAAGACCATTATAATGTACAATTGTAGATTACTATTTTTTACCTTTTTTAAACTTACAAAACAGCATAGGCCTAATTAAAATTATTTCTAAATGCTCACTTTGTTCTATACCTTTGAGCTGTAATAAGACTTGTGTTCAGTCATGTTTATTGTGTGATTCTTGATTTGACAAAAGCAACATCAGAAGCAGATAATACTTAGACCAAAATAATTAATATAAATAAATATTCCCACTGTTTTTGTTGACAAAAGTTGAGTTGACACTATATTATAGTTAGTTTTTTAGTTGTTTTTTTTCCGCATTGTCAGCCCTTCTCTCACTCACTGCTCCGTCCCCGAACTCCCGCTGCCATCTGCAACTTCTCTCTCTGACCTCTTCATGCTCAGGGACAGTCACACATACAGGCTGGGCATCTTGTGTTGGTTTACTTCACCCACAGTGTTCCTCCGGAGCCAAGTTAGATTTTCACACTTCTTATGAGGAAGTCACGCAGACCCCTTGGCACTAGCTTTAATCTTATATTAGCATGTGCTATAGTAACTACGCCTATGGCAGTCAGAGCTGTCAACATGTCCTTTTTTATTTATAAATGTAACTCTCCTTTATTGTTTTGGATAAATTCAATCCATCTTATATGTGTCTGTATTTCTAGTTTTACATTTGAAAAAAAGTATATATATTTTAAAGAAATATAATTGGTGAATCATTGAAATTGGTGCCATGAAGCAACATATCAGTCAAAAAGTGGAAATCTTAAAGCCTACACATTAGTTATTCTGTTTTATTCCTTGGTTTAATTCAAGGGAAATCACTATGCAGCTTCATGCCTCTCTCAAATAATTAATTACGGTGATAAAGTAATAAGTGTAGCAGGTCTGATTGGTGTGAAACAAATGAGGCATTAAAAAGAAAGTTTTTTATCTTTGCATTAGTGGTATTATTAAATTAAAACAGAAATGGAATCAAATTAAAAATGTATAATGGAAGAAAACCATGTACAAAGCATAACATGTTTTGAATTACATATAGCACTGTGCAAAGGTTTTGGTGAGGTGGGAAAAATAATTATAATAACAAAATTATGAATTGTGGTGTGGATCCAGATCACTGTTTAAGGGACTCTATACCATTTTAATTACCAAAGATACTAACTGCACTAACTAAAAGAACAAATGCTTAGTATTGGTAGTTTCCTTATCATTGCAAGATAGACAGGTTTTGTGGCTAAGTGGAAAGAGCATTTATCCCTGTACTCGAGATTTAGTCCAAGTCTGGGCACAATATCTTTACCATTGCAAGACAGGATCAGATGCATGTTTTTTTGTTCATAGCCTTTCCTAAAAACCTGTCCAAGAGTATTGCACAGTACACAGCTAAAATGGTGTGCAGAATGCTGCGTCTACTTAATAAACTTTGATCAAATGTTACAACTGACAGAATTTGAGATTTAGTTGCTACCACAGAAATACCATTTATTATTAAACATGTCCTCACTCATGCTGTTAACAATAGCGGACTTAAAATGCTCCATATAGCGCAAGTCCCAGTCATCTCAAAGGATTTAAATGCTTATCTTAATGCAGCAATGCAGTTTCTTTGAACATTGCATGTCAACAGTGTTTGTAAATTATATTTTATTGGCTGTGCTTTTATTCTTGGATGCTTTGGGCGGCACTGGAAGCTGAGATGTATAATTAACAACATGCCTCATAATAAATATAATCTGGATCAAACCCACAGTGTGCCAACTCGAGCAGATTGGCAGGACATGGAGAAGGAGGAAGAGGGGGCGGCATGTGTTTGTTATAATTCACAATGTTTCTGCATCTCTCTTTAGGGCCGGTCAGGACAGTAAAATCAATAGCCAGGAGTTGTGGAGCTCTGGATGAGTTTTAACTGCGCCATGGGTGCAATTGGGGTCCAGTGGTGCCACCGTTGTTTTCGTTGTATTGGACCATAAACCTTTGCTGTAATCTTACTATCAGTATTATTTGTGCCCACAGGCAAACAGACGTGCCCTCCAGAGAAGTTCGACTGCGGGGGCTCCACCAATAAGTGTGTGTCTCTGTCCTGGAGATGTGATGGAGAGAAAGACTGTGAGAATGGGGCAGACGAGGAAGACTGTGCATCTGGTAAGATCTTTCTGTGGCTAAGAGTACAAGTGTATGGAATGGATTTGCACTCATGTCTACTACAAGGCCAGTGTACCCTTTGTGCCAGTCTCATGCCCTGATAAATGGAGCGTGTTTTGTCAGGAAGGGCAGAATGAAGATTGGTGTCTATCACAAAACATTATAGGATGATGAAAATGATTTTGTACCTTTATCTGTTATTTTAAAGCATCAGTGACCATGCACAAAATCAACAGTGACAATGCAAATAGGAAAAATACTTCAAGCTTTAACTTATGATTCCATATACAAACTTTTCAACCAGTGTCTGCACCCTACACTGTTTGATAGTTGAGATGAACAAATATAAATGAGTCCTCAAATCCTAAAACCAGTAAAAATGAAACCACATAGTAATTTTATTTTCTTTCTGATCTCTCTTTTTAGCCAGAATTTTAGGATGTTGAAGCACAGTAAGAAATATGCTTAATAATTAGAGCAGATTGAAGTGAGTTTGATTCAAGCCAGTTCTAGCGTTCAAAAATGTCGTCTTTGATGTGGAATGATATCTGGAGCTCAGTGATGTTCAGTCTCTGTCATTTCAGTGCAAATCTTTCGTTTTAAAGCTTTTTTGTTGCTGAGTCCTCACAACCATCAAAAATGACATCACCACCCACTTAACCAATCAGACAAGTGCATGACGGCTTCCCTGCCCCCACCCCCCTAAAGGGACTATCCTTGCCCTACTTCTGAGGTGCTATGAAGAATTGGCTTCTTTTCTATCGCTCCCTTGCCTCCACTTGTCAAGAAGAATTGATTGAGGTGACAAGCTTGAGGAGGGTGTGATGTTTATGGAGTTTGAGCAATGTACAAAATGGCACATGGTAGAAAATGCTCAATGGCACAGGAGAAAAATATCCACTTATTGTTCTATTAAATGTTGTTGTTTCTCAATTGTTTCCTCCCCCTCAGCTGTTTGCATTTGAGTGGGTGTAAAGTCTGGCATTTGAGTTATTCACTACCATTTACAAAATTACACTATTGCTTTTTGCCAAAGCAAAAAGACAAATTACGTACAGTTGAAAATGTACATTAGCCTTTTCACGCTTTATTTCTTCTTACTATAACATCTTTAGTGGCTGCAAAGTGGCCTGTCAGTACCCCTCCTTCTCAAAGAGGCCATATACACATGCCCTGCAAATGCTAGTGATTCATTGACTTTAGATCTAATGCCTTCTTAGCTTAGATGGCTTTTTACTGCACTGCCCATTGAGACGCAGTCTAGCCAGTGCTAATCCTTTTTTTATTCTAATGTCTGTATTGATGCAGCAGTCTTAAGCCTCTCAGTAGTGACAGGGGGCAGGCAGCAGGCTGCCACCCACCCAAAGCATCAGCACAATCCCGTAGGTAACTCTCCCCAACAGCATCAGGAGGAATTATGTAGTTAGGCCAACAAGAGCACAGTGCAGTGTCAGATAACATCAGTAGTTTACTTAAGTGCTACTCAGAGTGCTTTATCTAAACCTTGGGTGGATGACAGAGCTGATGTCAAGGACAAGCTGTTTGTCAAGATACACTGTCACTGCTATTGCTAACTTTGGATCTCATATTAACTCCTATTGACTGTTATTTTCTTCCACACATTTATTGGGCATTTTTCCGTTCCGAAAGTAATTTCTAAAAAAGTGCTTAATGGTACCTTTGTGCTCAACAGCTGTCACCTGCTACTTATGGGTTGTTTTTACAAAAGAAAGTCGAATACTTAAAAAAATCATGGACTTGTGTTTAGCTCTGAAAGTAAACATTACAGAGCCAAAGAAAACTACATCACTTTAACTTCAGGACTTCTTACTATAAATGTTGGTATGAAAAAAGCTCTGTAAGAACAATAGAAGCTGCAAATGAATGATAGAGTAATTAGTGTCTGCTCCAAAAACATTTAAAGCTGGATCTGGCTGTAAGTGTTGCACACTGAAGCCTTCAGATCTTTCACATTGGCAGTCAGGATGTGTGGTGTGAGGGAGGAGCGCAGGAAATTACCAGTTGGTTTGAATGAGACTTGGTCTGTTAGTCGCGGGCTCGCTGTTGGCACTGGGGCAGCAGAGTGCACTTCAAAGCAGGGGATAACACAGCTGTATGTTTGGGTTTAAGGAGAGAGAGAAAATGAATGATAAAGTGTGAAGTGCAACAGTAGCTCTAGTGGATCAGCAGTTCTGTGTGCAGTCTGCTATAGGGTCAGTGAAATATGGAAAGTACTGCAGCAGGATGAGCTCAAAAGTTCAACTAAATGCATGACCTAGAAACACTTGCATTTACTGTACAACACAGGTGACCTGGCTTGTACTAGTTCCAAAAAGAAAGGTGAAAGAAAGGACATCTGGCAATGACCATCTTGACAAAGAGACAGCCATAACTGATTTCTCCAATATAAAACTATGTAACATAAACTAATCAGGCATAACATTATGACTGCCTACCTAATATTGATAGTCATAATGTCATAACCGCCAAATATGCAGCCCCATATGCAGCCCCATATGCAACAAACTGCAATTCACTGTGTATTCTGACACCCATCAGAACCAGCATTTACTGCTGTTCTGTCGGATCGGACCACACAGGCCAGACTTTGCATCCCACATGCATTACCTGTTGCTGCTTCATTGGTTTTCTAAAATTCTTATTCCTGCCCATTTTTCTTGCTTCTAAAAATGTTCTTTAAAGGAGCCATATTATGCTTTTTAGGGCTTTTGAAATAATTGTGGACACCTTTGCATTAATATTTCACATCACAGCACACAGGATTATGCAAACTCCATGTGTTTTGGGGGTGCAAACATTTTAACATGGTTAAAAGCTAAAAAAGAAGTCAGCATAAAGTTATGCCTGATCAGTGTATATATCCCAGCTCTAAAATTGCAAGCGTGTTTTTGCTGCATTTCAGTCCAACTCCAAATTATTCAGTCATGCATTACCAGTTGACTATTCTATGTATTTACCTAAGTACTGTAATTACATAACCCCAAATCTACTTGGTGCATTCACTATAGCGACAGTTCTGCTATTTGCACATTTTTACATGGTACAAAACCAGCACTGACTGGTAAAAGTAAATCTTTTTAAGGCATCTCTCTCTAATTGAGTCATCCACATATTAAATAATGTATTAAGTAGAATCAGGCTCTCACTAGAGGAAGTGTTCTCTTATTAACATTACATTTAGCCACCACTGGAAAGAACTATGGTGAGGAACTGTGTCCTCAGCCTGCAGTGATGTGCAGATTAATGTGGAGTTAGTTGTGGGGCATCCCTCTTGAGCACTACTGTCTGCTGGAAACGGGTGCACTGACGAGAAATAGGAGCGGGTCTGCCTCGTATCTGCCTGTGGTCATGTTTTGGCTTTTTCCCTTGTTCATTTTTAAACTGTTTGGATAGAACAAGTCAAGCTGTCAGTACCTGCTCTCCTCATAGCTGTGTTAAAAGAAACAGCAGGCATGGTGCATCAGCTGCAAACTGTACCACTTTACAGGGCTCAAGTGCCTCCACACTTTCTTTTGATTTATTTTGTGTGTTGTAATTTAAATGGGTTTTCAATTAGCGTCATAACAGGTAGGAAGCAATTCCACACTGACACGTGTTTAGTTCATTTGTGAAGTATTAATTGCTCATCAACTGACTTGGTTATTACTGATGAAAAAGTTCTCTGTTATTATTAAAGGTGAGTTGTTTTGTAAATTGTGATTTCCGGACCCTGGTGTAGTTCGGTAAGACTAAATTTGCAGTGGAGCTTTGTTTCTATCAGAAAACACTGAACACTGAAGTGAGTTTTAATCAAAGAGACCTTGTGAATCAAAAAGGGATGACTATGTTAAGTAATCAGTCTTTAGTATATTTGAAATTTTGTCTATTTATTTTATTAATATTGCAAGTCCTACTTCCCAGAAAAAAAAATCTCTGTTCAAAGTCACTACACACTCGGCCAAAAAAGCATGTATGTCACAGTTGCTCACTCAAGATTTTAGGATTTTTCAGCTGCAAGTCACATCACAAAAAAATCTAACGTTTGTGGAGAACTTTATAATATTTAAAATGTTAAGTGCTTTATGTGTTTCTCCAACTCAAACTCATGAACACATCAGATCTAGTTCACATATGAGTGAAAACTATCTGACCATATCCATAGATTTACATGCAACCACAACTAGCCACTAGTCCTCTAGTCTAGTTGTTGGTTAATTCCTTTTCATGCCTTTTTTCACATTGCTCTTCCTTTGGCTTCCTCCTGACTCATACGCCACACACTCATCAGCTATAACGCTAATGTGAAGAGAGCGACCAGTCAACTCTTGCCTCAGCACTGGTTGCCGCTGGCAACAATCTTCTATCATCGTCGCTGCCATAAAAAAGTAAAGTGGGTTAGGCGAGAAACCTTTGCTTTCCACAATGCTAGTCTAAGTAATGCCTTTCTGTTCTAAATGAGGCAAGAGTAAAGGGCTATGCTCTGAGGAAGAACTTAGTACATCTGACATATTGTGAAATTGTTTATTACTTTGCTACAGCAAACTAGAACAGTGTATTTACCTTAATTTAGCTTCTGTGTTTGTTAAAACACACATGTACATACATTTTGATATGATCATTTAAATTGCATGCCTAAACTCATGACCTAAAAACATAATTTTAAATGGCTCACAAAGTGAAGTCTTGAATGTAATCATCAGTATAAAATATTAATAGTTTTGAATGTATTTGATTTCTGTAACACAATGAGAAGTGCACTGGTTCTGAAAGTCTTGTTGTGTCAGACTTTCCCTAGTACAAAGCAGTCTCCAGTGTATCCAGGCCACTAAAGCACATTGCTAATGGTCGTCCCCTTGTGTAAAATTGCAGATGTCTCTTGGATGTCTTTAATTATTCAGAGCCAGATTAGTATGAGTAAGGATGGATGCATAACAAGGAGGGTAGTTCTAAAATACATCTGAATCTGATCGAGCTTGTTTAATATTGATAAATATAAACCCTTTTGCTGATCTGTATCTGAGACACAAGCTTTTCACTTGCATTGCTTATACTGTGCTCTTGTAGTGAGCACAGTGTGTGAATTAATGAATCACAGCTGTTTGCAATGAAGAGAATGGATGGTGACTTAAACATATGGTATAATTACATAGAGAGTAATTAGGCCACATCTTCAGATTTCCTTATGGCTGTGGGTGTTTTGTTGTTGTTGTTATAGTTGTAGAATGTAGACAGTAGAAGAAAAATAGACTATGGAAAAGTACTACCTCCAACACATACATAGGCTACTCACATAATTGCATTTCCATTATTTGTGTTTTTTCTCTTTTTTCTATTTGTTAATTATTGCTGTTACTGTTTGGCTTATGCTTCATAAACAAAATAAAATAAAAAAAACGAATCAAAAACGCATATGCTGGAACAACACACAATGGAACAATGTTAAATATGTACCTTGTGTAAAATGTAACACTGTCATTTTCGTCCCTGTGCTGGTGTCTTGCGGTTATAGAGTCACAGTGGGAAATCCGAAGCAGAGTCTGAGTGCTTTCATCCAGACAGAGTTAAGACAGAGAAACAGCTAAAAGGATTGAGTGAAGCCTTGAGACTGGCCTTGTGAAGGGGATACTGTATAAACTTGTATATAGTGTGCAGGAACAAGGAGGATCTGGGTCAGTTTGATTTGATATCTGCTCTGACCTGTATGAGGCACGTAGGTGTTCATACACAGAGCACAGTATATGTGTGATAAGAGATGTTTTCTTGTTTGCCACACAAGAAAAGGTAAATTCAATGGAAGTAGAGCAGGAATCGAGGCACTGTGTGAGATGCTATCATCACAGGATGGAGTTCGATCATTTTTTGCTCAGAACCACGTTCCACTATTCCTCTCCTTTTCGGTCAATATACCAGTAACAAATTTGCCCGGAAAACACTATTTCCATCACTGTTGGTCTGTTTAAGATCAATCAAGCCAAAAACTTCTCAACTTCAGCTTATTTATTTTTCTATCTAGCGTTTTGTGTATATCTTACAACATAGTGACAAACACACAATCTATTTAGTTTTATTTTTATCTTGATATTGTCTGCAATGGTGAAGGGTCTGATTTCCCTTTGTTTCAGACATTTCAGCAGGTACATCTTTCTAGTCATTGTTCCAGGACCATTGCAAAGAACTTGCCACCTTATTATGATTATCAGCCTAAATTATAAGAAGTTCTGGCTGTTTATCTTTTATGTTAATTATGGAATTAACCAAACCATTGACCAAAGGATATGTGGGGGGATTTACATGTGTCTAACCCAAAAAAGTGACTTTACATTTTTTAGGTGATAAAACATTTACAAAAGATGTCTGTAAATTATATTATCTAACATAAATCTATGTTTACCTTAAATAAAATAAAAAAATAAAGTTATAAAGTAAGAAATTGGACCAGCTTTATTGCTAAGAGTTCATTCAACTAATTGACCAATAACATTTAGTCAACCAAGACTTCATTGACTGATTAATTAACTAAGTGACCAGAGGTTGCCCTAGAAATTATACCTAGAATCCTTGTTTTGGGTGTATAGTGCATACATGTTTTGTGTTTGCATTTTTAATCTAGATGTCCTATATTCAGGCAATAAATAATACCTGGCTAGGCATTTAGGCATCGTGTCTTGTCCAATTTAAGCAAAAGTATAAATTCCCAGTGTTTAACAATACATTAAATACACTTATTGTTTTTAGCATTAGACCTTCTTTGAATGTTGTAGAATATCATCCTACACAAGTGATATGATACATTGTCTAGTGTGTTTCTGAGTCTAAATCAGCCAGTCACTTCTTGTAAATTTCTATCCTTAAGGTGCAGACTTTTGACATCATATTAAGGTGACTAGGTCTTTGCAGGGATAGTCCTAGAAATATAAAAAAAAAATAAACTAAGAACTAGAAAAATGTTCCTGGAATGTCAGCAACACAAGGATCTCAGATTATTCCTGTAATCATGTTTCTTCTCTGTATTTGCCTCAGATGCCAAAGCCTGTCCGACCGGTGAATTCATGTGTGCCAATCGCAAGTGCTTGGCAGCCGTGTACGTGTGCGACGGTGACGATGACTGTGGAGATGGCAGCGACGAACTCAAATGTACATCTCCTAAAACCTGCGGGCCAAACCAACTTCGATGCAACAGCTCCGAGTGCGTGCCCCTGATGTGGAGTTGTGATGGAGACCCCGACTGCTCTGACAGTTCGGACGAGGGGCCTGAGAGGTGTGGAGGCGATGGTGTGCCATACCTGATCAACCGCCGGGCCAACTGCACCGCCGGGGAATTCCGCTGTGCCAACGGAGAGTGTGTGAGACTGAGCTGGAAATGTGATGGAGACCCCGACTGCAAGGACAAATCAGATGAGATAGACTGCCGTGAGTGGTTCTCTTTCTACATCTTTTCTGTCATGTCTTTGTAAAACTAGTTACACCCCTGCCATGGCATTACAGTTCTTCCCTATAAACCAGTTTCACCTAAAAGATGTATAATTTATAGTTGTGCCACCCCTGATTTTTGATTTCCTAGACCAAAACCTAGGCTTAGCATTTGGAATCATGAGAAAATTCCTCAATCCAGCGATTAATATGAATACACACCAAAAAGGTTAAGGTGAAGATCAGTGATGTTGCTATCAAACAAAATTGGTGATTTTGATTCAGACCAAAACCTTACCCTTTGCTTCATGGTTCAATACAGATCTTTTTGAGTTATCTTGCAAACTGATAAACCAACAAAGGCCCACACAAGTCTACTTACTGTATATAATGTAGTGTTATTTAACATGCCTCCCATTACTCATCCTTTTCATACAGCCTGGTGTTATCATACATTTGTAATGAAGAAGTACATTGACCTACTCAGAGAAAATATATTGTAGCCTTGTACTGTTACACTTATTATTGTACAACTATAAATACATGTACTCTTTTTGTGTTTAATAGTTAGAAACAGATTCTTGTTTTTTTATACGTCTTCCTCCAGTATTTACCCATCTTGAAGGTGCAATACTTTCAGATTAAATAAAAGAAAAAATACATACACTAATCCATTTAATGTATGTGACCAGACTTTGTAATAGTGTATCTCAGTGTTTGTGAGCAACAATCTCAGTAGAACAAGATATTTCTTGCAATTTGTTTTGTACATTCTTTTTTAGTGCGTCTCCTCTGAGGTGTTTAAATTTGTTTGTGTTGACAAATTCTCTGTAAAGATGGGGCCTTGTGATAAAACAGGTTTTGCTTATTAAATGGTCATGGCTGGAGGAGCCCTAAAGCGCTTGTCTCACTCTGCCTGTCTGTGAATCCTTGATAGTTGTACCGTTCATTATCAAGACGCCAGCATTAAACAACCAGCAGTGTCATTCAGGCTACTTTTACAAGGAATATGTGTCTTGTTATGGTGCAGGGAGGTGCAGACATTGTTAGCTGCACATTGGTCCAAAGGCTATTATAGACCAGCCATTTTATCAACCCACTGATGCATTCACAAAATACCCAGTGCATAAAACATTGACATGTTTGCCAAACAATCTATAGATCGATCTACTAGATTGAGAGAAACACTGTAAGAAGAAAATGAGTTTTTGAATGTGTACTGTATATGTATGTTTGTGGTTTGTCCATTTCAATGAACTGGTACAGGCTCAATCCCATTACGCCCCCACCCTGTCCCCCAAGTCCTGTGATAACACTAAATCATACAGGCCTCAGCCATGTATATTGCCTTTTAGTGTGGTTTAGAGGGGAGTTATATGAGTGGAGGGCCTATGTTGATGAAAAGCGTCTCTGTGCTTGGGATGTTAATGAAATCTGCTGTGGCGTTCTCCTGCCACTCCAGTATTTGTAGTGTATATTGAAAATAATTTATCGCATAGTAGTGAGTTAACTATGTCACTGTAGTACCTTACACATCAGTGAAGGAATAGTAGAAAAGGAATAGGTTATATTCATTAATTTGTTCATCTTCTGCCTATTGGGCCCTTTGCCAACTATGGGCCTTAAGCGAAGCCAGTTAGTAGCAGGGGATGTGTTATAATGTTTTGTCATTTTACTGGTGCTGTCTTCTTCTTAAAATTCTATCTGGGTCATCACCCTAAAGTTGGCCATTAACAATTTACTTAGGTCACAAAAAAATCCATCAGCTGAAAAATCAGGACAAGGCTAGTCGTCCTTTGGCACTAAACAAAACAGTGGTGTAAACATTATTTTGAAAATTGCATTAAATAGGTATAGAAATGAAAGAAATTTAGATAGAAACAATAATAATAAAAAAATGAAAGAAAATGACCAACAATTTTTCAGCTACTCTCTGTCCATTTTAGTTTTTGTATTTGTATGTCTATTATACACTCCATCAGAAAATACAAAGTTACTGTTTTGTGTTAGGTTGTTTTTCATCCCATTGTCTTTGTGTCTTTTTTAGCCTTACTGACTTGTCGTCCCGATGAGTTCCAGTGCGGTGATGGTTCCTGCATCCATGGCACCAAGCAGTGTAACAAAGTCCACGACTGTCTGGACCACAGCGACGAGTCCGGCTGTGTCAATGGTAAATTTATCTGACACTCCAGTTGTGTATAGCTCCAAATTGTGAACACTTTCAAGTCACAAATGATGGGTTATCTAGGTTCATGCCAGTATTTTTGGAGTTCTTTTTCTCACTGACTTATTCTGACTTCAATGAATAATTTTCTGCAGGAAATTAAGCCTTTCTTCTGTGAAACTGGCACGCTACAAAATCTTATTACATTTTTGCTCTCTGAATGTTTTTGTAGCTTATGAAACACTGTTGTATACAGATGCTAATTTTCATTCCCATTTTTCAGCCACTAAATGCGAGGGGCCCCTGAAGTTTCTTTGTAAGAATGGAGAATGTATTGACAGCTCCAAGGTGTGTGACTCACACAAAGACTGCAAAGACCGATCGGATGAACCCAAGAAAGAATGTGGTAAGACATTTTTTCATTGCATCATCTTTTTTGTATGAAAACCACAGTAGTATTTGTGGTAACATTGTGACTGTAGTCCTTCTATTACACTGCATTACATTTAAAAGGCTTTGGAGCAAATTAGGAACAGCTCTTGTTACCTCTGCCAAGAAAGTAATGCTTTTGCAGGCGTTGTATTTTTGGTTGGTTTGTTGGTTGGTGGGATTGTTAGGTGGCTTGCAAGAATTCAAGTAATAGCTGGATTTTTACCACATTTTCAAGAAAGGTAAGTCATGAGTCAAATAAAAAACATTTAGTTTTTGGTATGGTCATTAAGGAAAGAAATAATTTGTTTTAAAAGATTCTTTATCATTTTGAATATGGGTGCTTTGTAGCTGAATGGATAAAGCATTTATGCTTGAATTTCAATATTTGAGTCTAGATCTGTGCACTATATGTTTATGTACCACTTTGTTTTAGATGATAGGGTTAATGCCTTGGCAGAGATCTGCCCTCTCCAAGTGCTTCTAGTTATTAAGAATGAACCCCTATAAATGTTAACAGGACAATAGGAAAAGATTTGGTCTCTTTTACTGTCCTTGGGGTGACATTATAGAGCCAAAGCGGATGGGTGTCAGTTTCATTCCTCATTGCTGAATATGTGACATGGGAGAGTGAGCCTGGTCACATCATATTATCCAGAAACATAAATTTGCAAAGTGAAAAGTGACAGCTGGCAGAGTGTGCTGACCTCTAACAGGAGAGGAAATTGCATGACCAAACCGCTATTCCAGAAAGTAAATCTGCTGCTTTTCTCCCATGTGGTCTGCTCCTCCGTCTATCCATCTTTCCCGTTGCATATTTCTTTCTATTTACTTCAGTTCAGGTCTTGTTCGCGGCTTATTAAAAGCTTGTCCACACACACCTTACTCATCGTTCAGCCCGCTCAACCATTAACTTGCAAGATGTTACCCCAACCAGAAAAAAAAAAACACTCAAAGAAACAATGATGCGAAGAAACACTTAAATGTTTGGTTTGATTAGACTGGGAAATCTTGTTGCAAGTGCTACCTTATTAGAAATAATGGTATTCTGACTCATTCAAGGCAGACTATTTATTTACCACTGCACCATCACTCACAGAAACAAACAGCTGCAGGTAGGAAGTACATAATGGGTTGCCATGGTGAGAGCAGGAGAATGAGGTGGAGGTGGACAGGCAAACTCAGACATTATGTTTATCTGTTCAGAGGACACACAAACTGACCTTGAAATCACAAGAAAATGTATGTTTTCCCATAGAGAAAATGTTTGTTAGCTGTATACATCCCTCATCTTAAAGAAAGAAATGTCTTGACAAACTCATCCATAGTTTTGTATATGTATGAGTTTATGAGGACATTTCTTTCTTTAAGATGAGGGATGTGCTTTTCATATCTATGGTTAAGGAACCTACAAAACTGGAGCACTGAGAGTGACAGATTGCTGCAGCCAGTCCAACTGAATTAGAAATAGGGATTTTAAAGTTGGCAGTTGCTGCACTCAGCATCTACCAAAGTTAAAAGGAGTACTTGAAATTAACCTTGAGCCAGGCTGTCTTTTCTGTTTGGTTTGGTTGTCAGTGCAATTTTAAAACATATCTCATAAGTAAAATAAATAAAGAAGGGTCTTAGTGGCTCACCTGGTAGAGTGCGTACCACATACAATTTGATTGTATGTGGTACGCACATTTGATTCAAGGCTCCAGGTCATTCCCCATCTCTCTCCCTGACTTTCAAATAAAAGCAAAAAGGACTAAAAAATAAAAGGAATAAAAATCAACAATAGCGATATACGATATACCAGTTAAACTCAAGAGGTATATTTTTGAACCTACATCCATCAATAAACAAAGCATGTTATGATTATATCCACATTGACTGTACATTTATTTTATTTATTTTATTTATGGAGATAAATCTTCACTATCAGTATCACTTCCTTTCAGCTGTCAGTCCAAACATATTTTATTCATTCAAATGCTAAAACTTGTGTTGTTAAATAAAATTTAGTTTTTATTGTATTTATTATTTATTTATTTATTTTATTTTATTTATTTATTATTTATTTTATTTATTATTTTATTTCCGCTGTTTAGTCACAGATTTTTATTCAAGCACATTGAAAAATACTGACCTTAAACATTTATTCAGTGACTTTTAGATCTGCTTTTTTCCAGTGATTCACAAACCCACTATCTGCTGCATACTCCCATGCATCTGCATTTACTCCTTTATTATTTGCCCCATGCCATGACCTTCTTTTTAATAGAAGTGATTGTGTGCGTGTGTCTATTGTTAATTTATTTTTGTCTGCTGGTTTTAGATGTTATTACTATGTTCATTTGGAAATACAGATTACTGTAATTTTGCTTTGGTTGGATCTGATTCGCATTCAAAAGCTTTCTTTGTGTGAACTTGTCTTCGATTTCTGTGAAAAATGTGAGATAAGAAGCCGACAGTGTGTTGAAAGGAGAACCCCAAAGATGATATCATTTTTCAAGCCCAGTTTAACATCCTTTTGTGCAACTTTCTGTGTTTTCTAGGGCTAAATGAGTGCATGATTAACAATGGTGGCTGCTCTCACGTGTGCATGGACCGACCCATCGGCTACGAGTGTCAGTGCCCTGTTGGCTATCAACTGCTGGACAAGAAGACCTGTGGAGGTAATTGAAGAAATCAGCCACAAGGAGTCTTAAGCCAGGGTCCCCTTGTGGCGGTCCCAAGCCTGGATAAAGAGAGAGGGTTGTGTGAGGTAGGGCATCTGGCGTAAAACCTAATGCCAAATAAAAATGCAAAACACTGCACACTATGGGGCAGATGATTTGCTGTGGTGACACCGGAAGGGAAAAGTCAACGGAAAGAAGCTTTTGATAGACACAGATACATGTAGGCAAGGTGGTGGGCTGGGTGACTAGACTTTAGGCAGCTCTTTGTTAGGTGTCTAGAGTCAGTCCCACAGGAAAAACACTTTCCTATGTTTTCACACTCTCACATCAAATGTACTTCACACCTTCGCACTTTCTGCTGCCAAATTCCCCCTGTGATGTAAAGGAAAAACTCAAGGACATGGAGGTCCTTCTAATGTGAACCTTAAAAATGGACATCCACTGTTATATTTGTTTTAATGGCATATGTTGTTTTGTTATTTTTTGTTATTAAACTGTGAACTTTACATTTCTCTACAGATATTGACGAATGCGAGAACCCAAATGCTTGTAGCCAGATCTGCATTAACTACAAGGGAGATTTTAAGTGTGAATGCTATGAAGGTTATGAGATGGACCCTGTCACCAAGACCTGCAAAGCAGAGGGTGAGTCATGATACAAACTACTGACCTTACAACCAATCAGTGAAACTTGCAGCGCATAACAAAACTAGTTTAGTAATTAGTGCAGCTCTTCTTCTCTTTTTTGTATTTGTATCATTATCACTTATCACCTTTTTCATATTTATAAACATCTTATGTCATTTAGGTTTTTATCTTCCACTTGTTTGTATTGTATTTGCTAAATACTGCCAGAAAAGGCAAGCGTCACCAGGACAACCTCATAGTTGGTTGCAGACTGTTGCTCCTTCATGTCTTTGGTGTCACATCCTATTAGACACTTTGAGGTGTGACAAACTATGTTGAGCTGTGTGGAACACTTATAATGAGGAACCGTATCTCTTTAGGGGAACTTAGCTGCGTCTCAGTGGGGACTAATTACACTGCATTTAATTTGCTCTGCTTTTCGGTTTGTTGACAACAGCTGAAATAGCGAAGAACAAGCGAACTAAGAGGCCAATTAATTTTCTTTGACCTATAACAGTGTGCAGAAGCTATCGTCCAGAGGATTAGAGAGGGTCAGTTTACATGTTTACAGTCCATTTTGGTCATTTTTTTAATTGGCAGGAAGTCGAGAGCCAAATGGACTGGGATGCTTTGGTCCCCATGGCTGTCAAATGTTGATTTCATTTGGCTCAATTAAAATGAGCTGATATCATCTCCAGTCCAACACTGCACTTCCATATTTGTTTGAATTTGTGAGTGCCATGGCTGTTTGTATGTTGATCAGCCCACTGTGTGTCTGTGGCTACTAGTGTATTGTGTCCAGGAGAGAAAATGTATCTGGCTCCAACTCAAAATCAGTGAATACAGCAGTTCCAGCATTTGATTTTGAGGCGATCAAAGCAACCACTGCCTCGACAGCCCAAAACAGCAGGGGAGCAATTTTCCCTTTAAAGGGGTTGAAAATATTGTCAGTGGAATGGACGATTTTTTGATAAAACCTTAGCACTGAACAAAACTGTCACTGTACATTTCTTGGGCCAGCAGAGAAAGCCCAGGGCAGGAAGAGTTAGCGTCTTGGTGTATCATACCATAGCAAGGGTATGGCTCTGACTGTCAGAAGTGAAGCTAGCCACCTTTTAATGAGAGAATTTTATTTTGCCCTCTAGAGATAAACGGCTGCTGCTGCCATCCCATTACACTGCAGTGTCAGGAAGAGATAGGCTTAATATAGATGTTACTTGACAAAGGTGGCCATCTGTGTGGACCGGTGTCCAATGCCCAGTGATGACAGATCGTCATTTTTCTTTCACAAAGCTAAGTCATACTCAGGTTTTGAGACAATAATTTCAATGTTTCTTTTTGTTTCTCAAGAAGATTTTGTAATATTTTTTTCTAGGATGCACAGTGGCAGAGTGGTTATTGGGGGTTTGGGTTGCTCAAGTGGAGTCTGCATGTCCCCATGGGTTCTCTCTGGCAACTCTAGCTTCCTCTCACTGTCCATAAACATGAACATGTGTGAATTAGTGACCCCTGACAGGAATGTATTGGCATTTTATTATATTAAAACTCAAGTGCTGTTATTTCAAAAATAACTGCATTACATACTCTATTTTAGACATGTCTACTGCTACCCCAAACTGAGAGGCTCTCCTTTATGTATATGTATACGTATACGTATATGTAAAGAATTTTCTATATTCAACTATTTTAAGGTTTGTTTTTGCATTGTGTTTGTACAGTATTTCTCTTAACAAAACACAGTGCTAATTGTGACTGAAGGCTTCCTGCCACATGCTCCCTGCACAGCTCATGTATCTGCATTGATTCTATTTGTTTATCAGCCCAGAGACGTAATCGCTGGCTGCTCACATAATCAGCAAATGCCAATTATCTTTAAATGTCATTTAATTGGACAATCTGTTATCTAATCTCGTGCTGAAATCAAACCAGAATACAAGTGTGCACTGAGGAAAATATGCAGCTAGTCTTAACTCCTTACGGGCACAATGTCTATGAGTGCTGACAGCATGTATAAAAAGCTGCGGATATAAATACCACGGTGCCACTGGTTTATATTTGCAGAAGATAACAAGGAGTGTAGACTTTACGATGCATGTGAGGACACAGTGATCAATGCCACTGTGATACTCAGCACTTTTTAATGAAGGATTATTATTTTTGTACTTTTGTTAGAGGATGCTATTGGGTCTTATTTCTAACAGTGCATAAGGTGCACCATAGATTTAGCTACTTTGATTACTGTCACATTCAAAGTAAAGTAAAATATATCTTGTTTTCTTCCAGTTCTGTTGTGTAGTGAAGAAGCTCTCACACCTTTGTCAATATTAATTACCAAATTATGTATTGTGACTAAGCCCCTGTTTGTTTGCAGGAAAAAGTCCTTACCTGCTGTTTACCAACCGTCATGAGATCCGGCGAATTGACCTGGTGAAGAGGGAGTACAGTCAGGTCGTGTCGACTCAGAAAAATGCTGTGGCTCTGGACTTGGATGTGGCCAACAACCGTGTCTTCTGGTGCGACCGCTTTCACCGAAAAATCTACAGGTAAACTGATTCACAACAGGTATGCCGGAAACCCCCTAACCACTTTTGATCCTTTTCACTATTACGTCTATCTACAACATACAGTATTGCTTCCATAAGATTTGAATTAGTTTATATACACACACACGTCAATAAATTCAAGTATTGTAGAAAAGTCAATTTATCATTTAGTTGTTCAAATTAATGCATGTATTAAGATTCAGGACACACATCAAAATATTTCAGTTATTTTTTTTATTGTAATGATTATGGCTTACAGTGTACAATGTAAACCAAAATATTACATAATCATTGACATCAAGATCACAATTCAAACAAACAAATGCTTGAAATAGTTTGGTCATTGTCAATACTCTTATTTATATTCATGAAATCTGCAAGTATTTTAAACAATATGACAGATAACATAGCTCCACATATAAGTGAAATGTACTTTTACTGCACTTGTGGTTAATGTACTTAATAGAATGCAGTGCTCCTTTCCACTCATCCCATTGTTATCTCAAATGCATTTCCTCCCCTGAGTGCCCTCTAATTGGAGCACTGTGTTCTCTTTAGAAAATAGGTGTTAAGAAAAAAATGCTCTCTGGGGAAACTCAAAATTGGAATTCCCACTGAAGGGCACCGCTGCTTGGCCCCTCACTTGCACCAACTTGCACCTTTGCTGGGGTCCAGTCATTAGCAGGCAGGGCAGCGCTGATTGAGGCCTTGTCTGCTCTGATAAGTGGTCTACCTGAGAAGGACTATGACCTCTGAACGACCCCTGTTCAGCATCTGGCCCAAGGCTGCACCCCACTCCCCACTACGTCCCCACTTAAGTGCACAGTGGGCAATGATGAATTAGTACCCTCAGCACACACTCTAGCTGCATTGTGATTGCAAAGTATGTGGTCATGCACTTGAAAATGAATGCTATTTGACTGTTGCATGGCATTTTTTATTTCCTCATACCCCTTACAGTTTTGATGGATTCACACAAAATATATTATTCTTGTTCTGTTTACAATTGCTGGTTATTTTAGTGATTGAACTGTGCCTTCAGCTCATAATAAAATAATTTGCAGTCAGTTCTTTGCAATGAGAAATAAACATGTTCCCTCTGTAATAAAAATGCTTATTATCAGCAAAACACAAGGCAGTGTGGCACCCCCCACCCCACATTGATTTTACCATGATACAGTCAAAATAGTTTACTCTAGGGCTGCACAATATATTGCAAATTCATAGTTATCGCAATATCTGTATTGCATAAAGACTCAATATTGTTCTGGTCTTCCATCGGACAGAAATGTACACTCACAAAATGCACAATCAGGCATAACATTATAACCACTAACGGCTGAAGTGAATAACGCAGATTATGCTGAAGAAGTTAATGCTGGTTCTAACTGAAACATGTCAGAATACACGGTGCATGGCATCATAACATTATCACCACCAATAATAATGGGCAGATGGTCATAAACTTAAATTATATGAATATGATTAATTCAGTTAAGTCCTGGTTTTGTGTTGTGATTTACTTTATCATAGGTTTTTCTAACATTATGCAGGCCTAGTTTGTACAGTATATGACTTCTATTCGGTACACCATGTCCTCTCCTCTCCTTTACTCTCCCTCACTGTCTCTTATGATTATAGCTTCCTCTCTTCTCTTCTCTTCTTCTGCTCCTTTTTCTGCAGCGCCTTTATCCATGAGGCCAGTGACCCGTCCCAGCAGGTGCCGCTGGTGGATTCACTGCTGCAGACCCCCGTGGGCCTGGCTCTGGACTGGCTCCAACACAATCTGTACTGGACCGACTCAGGAGACAAGTCCATCTCTGTGGCCTCAGTGGATGGCACCAAGAGACGTGTCCTAATCAGCACGGACCTGAGTGAACCCCGAGCTATAGCCCTGGATCCACACCACGGGTACAAACTGACACTTTCTTTTAGGGAGTTTAGTTTCACATTTAACTGCATAAGTCCAGTACAATGATATATGAAAAATCTATAATTATAGTCTGGTAAAGACCTTTGAGGGAATAAAAATGAATTGAATTGATTACAGATACATGAAACTGTCAAGCTCAAAAACTAAACTATGATAAGAAATATTTAGTTTTTACTGAAATTTGGCTCTTGGTTTAATAAAATTAAGCTTTAGTGCCATGTAGCAATTGCTGACAGCAAATAATGCAATTTAAATAAAAAACAAAACAAAACAATAAACTCTGGTGTTATGTGCTTTGATTAAACACACTGAATCAAATTAAATAAGTACAGAAAGCAAATAGGAGACAGAACTGGGGTATACAAATGTTGACAGGTTTGGGGATTGGTGCCACTCCTGTTTTAACAATCCCAGAGCATAAATGAGATGCACCTGCCAGACATACATTTTCCAGTTTGATTATACTTTTTAGCAACACTTCAGTAGCTATTGTAATCCACAGAAGAAAACAGTTTGTCATTGTGTTCTTTGATTGTCTGTTGTTTGATTGTTTTTTATATATATATAGCAGTTATGCAAATTCTGAAAAATGTCTAACAAATCAAAACAACAACTACAAAGTTTTAAATGTGTTCTCTTATAGCTGTAAACATGTCTCTGTTTCAGCTTTATGTACTGGTCTGACTGGGGCACTCGAGCCAAGATTGAGAAAGCTGGGATGAATGGAGTGGACCGACAGGTGCTGGTGGCTGATAACATTGAGTGGCCCAATGGAATCACATTAGGTAAGGACTGTTGTCACTGAAATATCTAAAATCTAAATCATTTGAAAATTGAGTGGTTGTAAATATTATAGACAAATGTTTAATTATAAAATATAATTAGACAATGATTTTTCAGTTGATCAAAAAACATTTTTGGTGATTAAATGTGAAGTGTTTCAAAGGTTACAGGTGGACACAGTTGGGACTTGAGGTGGATTTAATAGTGAGAATCTGACATTTTAAAAGCCAATCAATATTACCTAAAGGGATTTGTTGGTCAGAGAGCAAGAGTGCTTACTGCAAAGACAATCAATTTCTGCTCGGCTTAGGGACGTCCTGTGAGTGTGGGTGTTTAATGTATCTGTGTTTTCCTCAGATGTAGTGAACAGACGTCTGTACTGGGTGGACTCCAAGCTCCACCACATTTCCAGTGTGGATTTGAACGGAGCTCACCGCAGGACGCACCTGTCCTCTCCAGAGAGACTGGGACATCCTTATGCTCTTGCTGTTTTTGAGGTTTGTGTGTCATAGGATTTATGGGCAAAAACATGTAATACTTTGTAATATTTTGTATTACACACTTAATTATGATAGCTTTCTGCAGCTTTTCAGATTTGGCAACTTTGTGTACCAGATTATCTGTCTGGGTTAGTTATAAATGTTTGTTGACTTCACCTTCATGACTTCTACCTCTCAAATGCGACTGCACAGCAAGGAGATTGCTCTCTCAACTATTCTTTTAAGAGAGAGGTCACCATTGTTGTTCTTTGAGATGCTTTCTTTCGACAACAACATGCCCCGTGACCCTTTGGCTGTTAGAACAGCTTCCTATTTATGTGAACTCTTGCTGCAGAAAGATGTTTACCTAAATCTCTTTTTGTCCTGTTTCTTGAATGTTGTTGTTTACGAAGTAACTCTCCCACATATATACTGTATTTTTTCTTGGCACAGTTTGAGTCAGGACTGGTTTTAATCAGATGAATCACGATAAACTCTTCTACGTAATACATACAGTTATCGATCTGTGTTTCCCAGCCCACTGTGACTGCATACAAGGTGACCTTCTTGTTGAGCATGTTAGCCTCCCTGTTCTACATGCACCAGCCTAATCTTATTGAGTAGAGCTTGGCATATTCTGCCAGACACCGTCATCTCTGTCTCATTCTGTAGACTTGACACAAATAAACAATGTTTTGGGGCCTGTTGTCTCACCACTTAGTCAACAATTCTTCGTTGTTTTTCAAAGAAGCAGCAAAAATGTCAGCTTCCAAATGTTATTGTATTCATGAATAAATGTATGAGTGAATAATAATTTAGTGTGCTACAAAAGTCCATCATGGCTCCGTCCTAGTGTGTGAATATGAAATCCTGCTGTTACTATAATAACTGGTTAAAAACACTAGTTATTGTATCCATACACATACACAGAGACATACCCATTAGGCATAACATTGTGACCACTGATAGGATGGATAGGATAGATAAGCGAATAACAGATTTTCTCTTCATCGCAGCACCTGTAGCAAGTAAATATTTTGGTCCTCATAGTTGTTGAAGTAGGACAATTTTGACAATTTTGAGCGAGTTTGACAAGAGCCAAATTGGGATGCTAGACAACTAGGTCAGAGCATCGCCAAAACGGCAGCTCCTGTGGGTGTTCCCAGTCTGCAGTGGTCAGTATCTATTGAAAGGAACAGCGGTGAATCAATGTGATGTGTGAAGGCCGGCACTTGTGGTTGATCCAACAGACGGGCTACTGTAGCTCAAATTGCAAAGTTAATGCTGGTTCTGACAGAAAGGTGTAACATTATGACCACCAATATCAGGCAAGGGGTCACAATGTTATGCCTGATCAGTGTATGCAAATGACTAAAATTCATAACAACATAGAATTAGATTTTGTCTGTCAGCAAATAATGTAAAAGATTACAACAATTTCTTATTTTTCTTCCTCTCTCTGTCATGTCTTTCAGGATCGTATATACTGGACAGATAGAGACAGAGCAGCAGTTTTTATGGCCAACAGACTGACTGGCCAGGACATCCACACACTGGCCGAAAACCTCAATGATCCTCACGACATTGTGGTCTTCCACCAGCTCCGACAACCACCAGGTGTGTGGATACTGACATTCCTTGTACACATGTGGCACTGAATTACTTCTTCCAAGATGTGCAAAAGTCACATCTCTATGAACAAGTTTCCTCTATGGATCCAAGTGAAGCCAAGCTTATGAATAAATGATGACAAAGCTTATGAAAGTGGTTAAGGGATCAAAGTGGGATCAGTATGAAAGCATAAAGTGTCTGGCCAATCAAACCATTTTTCTGTTTTTCACGTCTTTTCTTTTTGTATCTTTTCACTTCTTGTTATTGATGTTCAAACGACAAGCTTGTTCAAAGTGTAACGTCTTCAGTTTCTTTCAGTGTATTTCATCACTATCTTTTAAATGTAACGTGACATAAAAGTGTTGTAAAGGATGTATGGTAGTTGGTGTTAAAGTTGAGCTGAAAAATAGTTTCTCTGAATCTGTAAATTTAAATAAGTAATAGGATGCATTTATTTGAATGCTGAGAACCGTATGTACAAAAACACGTCTCTCCTATTTATTTTTTTAATTATGTATGGTTTTATTGTTTGCCTAATTCTCCACATTTTTACTATCTCCAGGCCCAGACAGCTGTAATCTTGGCAGTGTGGCCAATGGTGGCTGTGAGTACTTGTGTCTGAAGGCTCCTCAGATCACTGAACACTCTCCCAAATACACTTGCGCCTGCCCTGATGGGCAGGACCTGGGCCCTGACATGAGGGGCTGTGTGCCAGGTGAGCACTTACAACATGTAATTGAGACTACTTAGTCACTTTAGTCAAGGATGGACCGATACCTCATTGCTTCTGTGCAAATGGCTCCAAGGATATCCACAAACATTTAAATGATCCTTTAGTTCTCAATACTACTATTTGTTAGAATTCTCTCTCGTCAATATTAATGACTTTGAGTAAGACAGGTGAAGTGCCATGGTGAAGTTTATTGAATATATTCACTAACATAACAGAGTAGGATCAGTGAGTAAGATACAAGGCAAAGCAGAACAGCGTAGGCCCCAAAATAAGGTGTGCCTAAGCTTTTATAGGAGGATTCCAGACCAAAACACGTATACTATTATGTCCTAGTATTTCATACATGTTCTCATGCAGTCTTTTACTACATCTCCATATAAAGAAACCTCACAGCAGACTGCACTCATATCATCGTATGATATATTCTAGTGACCTCTGAAAGTAGGACAGAATGTTCCTTCCAACGATTCACGCTATATTGATAGTATTCAACCAAACATATGAAAATGTTTTGCATAGTGTCACACAGCTTTCAGGGGTATGTTATGTTTAGGGCAATGCTAAACATTTTAAAACTCTTTACGACTTTCTTTTTGCCTGTGTTTCTGGTCAGGAGCACCCAGAAAAGAGGTGACCCCACCACCTCCTACACCACCAACGCCAGGAAGCACAGCTGGAAGTGGAGACTTTCCACCTCCATCTGGTGGAGCCTCACAAGCTGACACTGCCTCCCACCTCACCACAGCGCCCTCTACTGCCCTGGAGTCCCTCACACCCCTTCCCACACTTAAGCCAGTGCCATCAGAGGAGTCAAAGGCCCTGGGCTCCCACTTCACTGCCACTGCCATGGTCATGTCCACCACAACAGCAGGAGACAGCAGCGTGTCTCAGCATTGTAAGTTCACCTTAAATTAACATAATTATTTTGGGGCCTTGGATTTTATGGAGTAGAAAAACCAGTATCTACTTTCACTAAGTATTTACAATGGAAAATGTGTTTTTTGACTGATAAATTGTTCATACGAATGGCTAACATTCAATTTATATTGCCTCACCTTATTACAGGAACCAACAAACCAACAAAAAATGTGTCTCAAAAAACAATCTTTGAGACAAAGTACACACTATGTATGATTGAAGTAAGTGCATCTTGATAGGCCTAAATCCAATTTGGTAAACTAATAAAACAAATGGTCGAATACTACTATCAGGGCTCAAATTTACTTTTTTCCATGGTACCGCCGATGGTCCTAACTTTGGAAGGTTAGGAGCACCACCAAAAAATTTGTGGCACCGAACAAAATGTATAAAAAGACACTCATAAATATATAGTGTATATTTAACTGTTTTATTCATTGATTATAACTATAATACCTACATCTTTGACTTTTACTTTACACACAGGGCTGAAATTAACTTTTACATGTGGCACCTGTGCTCCTAACTTGGATAACTTGGATGGACTTCAGATAATTTTAGCCGGTAAAGATAACTCCAATTTTTTAAATATTTTTTGGGATGTAATTTACCACACCACAATCCACTGCTGCAATGTAAGAGCAAGTCTATCATTTACAAAGTGAACAGTTCCCTCATTATCCAGCAAACAGAGGGGGCGGTCCTTGTGGACAACATGGGAACTGCAGGTGAAAGTTGTGGGTCAGAGTCATGGAGTTTAAAGACATAAGACACATTATAGAAAGGCTGCTCAGTAACTGTTGTAAACCTCCAGGTGATAAATTCCTACTGTTCACTGTGGGGCAGAGGGAGCTCTCAGGTGAAGATCACATGTCTGTGCATCATATGATTCACGTTATGCACTCACAGATTCATTAGACAAGAAATCCACCTTCAGACCTGCTGGCACATTTTGCTTTATTTTTTTTAGAATATTTATTTGACTAAAAGGTTCCTAAATCTCTCCTGTTTCTGTGTGATCCCGGTGCTGTCTCTTTCCTGTGCAGCTGCCATGGCCCCTTCCTTCCCCTCTCTCTGCTCTGAGCAGAGGAAACACTCCCCTCATCCTTCTCTTCATTCAAACTAAGTTATGGGGAGTAAATATATCTTTTCTGGCTGTTTTTGAGCAAAACATCAGAGATATTGTCACGCATAAATATCACACCTCTTCCGCTGATAGAGCATTAATGTACCCTATGTAATTTGACTATATTTAGTATCCTAAAGGTTTTTAATTTTTACAGTGAATATGTCCATGATTACTGGACCTATCGACATGAAACAAAGACTGTAGGAAAGCTCAAGGTCTTATCTATCAACATAAATATCATGTGTCTATAAACTATGTATAAGGTCGCACAATGACAATATGTTGCTGTCGCACAGGGTGCTACTAAATATTACCAATATATTTAATAATAATAATAATAATAATAATAATATATTTTAAGGTCACACAGATTTAATTTTGGTCGCACAGGCTTTCTTCTTACATTGAACAAAGCAAATTGCTCACCACCAATTTTATTGTACTGAAAGACACAGCACTATTTATTAGCAGCATTTATTAAGTATTAAGCATTAAGTGATCTTGGGGTGGTCTGTGCGATTTGTGAAGAGCCCAGTGGACCATTAGCTGTTCACCAGGGACACTTCATAGTCTCTTGATAAAGTAACACTTACACAGCCCACTCACATATTGTAGTTGTTTTTCTTTTTGTTAATAATGGCATTAGACCAAATCTTTAGATGTCCCATTACAGAAGGGAATGTATGTGTAAGTAAGGGCACGTGTACATACTTTTAAACATGAGCTATGGGTGACATTGGAGTGTAATGAGCCGTATGAATGAGGTGGAGAATGTCATGGCACTGCCAAGGTCACAGCCTGCAGTAATGCACCAAATACCAACCAGCTCATCAGTGAGATTCCATTTTTATATTCCACCATTTTTTCAAACATGCTTCCCTTGCATTATCAACCACTCCCATTTATTCATTTTATCTGCAGTTTTTTTTATAACAGCTCTTCCTTATCTCATATTGTGTTTCTCACACACTTTCATTCTGTTAGCTTTACTGGTCTTCCATGCTAATGCCTATTCTGTTTCTGTCTCTCTCTCCAGCTGGAAGTGAGCATTTTCTCTTGGGCGAGAACCTGACAGTGGCGGTTCTGGGAGTAGTCATCCCCATTGGTAAGTCAGCCACCGCTCCTGTCTGTATGCATGTGTCCACACACAAGGCCTGCAGCGCTGCATAAAGCTGCTGTCTGCTGCTGCCAATGGCCACCGTGTTTGTAGCACACTGACCCTGTGCAGCACATAAGAGAAGCCTGGCCCACAGCTCTTCTCTGTTTCTGACATCACTACATTATTCACCCCACACTGTGCTGTTGTGTTGGGTTCTGCAGGGGCTCTAGATTTGAGCATTTTTCATCCCTTAATGTTACTTCAGAAACATATTTTGGCTAATGCATCTTTGTTGAATAAAGCTGGTTATATACTAACCTCAGTTAAAAAGATCAAACATATTATCAAATAATCATGCAGTGCATAAGGCATCTCAAATGTTATGATTTTACTCATTAATTATGTCTGTCCCAGTTAGGTCTATGGTATATCAGGCAATACACAGTGTCCAATGTTAACATGTAATATTAAATAGCTAAAGAAGTAGTTAAGACTGAAATTTAATAAAAGTTGATTAGATATAATCAGGTTTTTAATAAATTAAGAATTTCGGTTGAGAAGTGATAGTTATGTAATATAACAGTTTAATTTCTCTCCCAGTGGATAGTTTAAGCCTTATTTTGTCCACAACTTGGCCAGCCTGATCAGCCCATACTGAACACATTTGGGACCCACACACACACACACACACACACTACTCTGTACCCCTCCCCTTTGTGCCTGCCCCTCTGTGCCCCGCCCCTCTATCCTCTGCATGCCTGTGCTCCTCGATGTGTGTCATCTCATGGACTGTTCTGCCTGGTTAACGCTGCCCCTTCATGTCCCTGCCGCTGTGTCTTAAACACATGCAGTTCCTATCGTTGCCACAGTGGTATTTGGCCTGGTCTGCGCTGGAGTCTACCTGGTTTGGAGGAACTATCGGCGCAACTCCACCAAGAGCATGAATTTTGATAACCCTGTCTATCGTAAGACCACTGGAGAAGGGGAGGAAGATGAGATCCACATTGGTCGGACTGATGCCATGACACATCACGCACACCATCATCCTTACCCCCAGGGCGTTGGCATGGGCGTGGTGGGAGCAGGAGGTGGGACGTGCCCTCAGTTCATTGCCCTACCACTGGGCGGCAGCATGCCTGACCCAGGAACTCACTGGTATACTGAGCAGCCCATGCTGACCACTGCTAAGTGAGCGTTGAGGGCCGCTCTAAGGAAGATGGCCGCTCAGGCACACGCACATGCTGAAATCGACAGTAACAAGATGAACACCAAGGGTTTCAACACATGCAGCCATTTAGAGCCATGTCAGATGCAAATTTCCACAAAAACGACATTTTTTATTGCTTTTCTGTGATAGAGAAGATCTGTTCATCTGTTAATATTCAAATTCAAGCCACTTATGCCAGAGGGGAAGTTCAACATTACATTTTTTAAGCATTAAAAGTTTTGCCAATGTTGCTCTGAGCTGTAACTGATTTGGTTGTGTGGTGATGTGATGTGTGTACTGTGTCTGTGTTTTGTGAGTGAGTTCATCAAAGTGTCTTTTTCATTGTTGTTGGAGGGGTTTGGTTTTACTCCTGGTGGGCCACTGTGCTCTTGGCCTATGTTTAGGATACACTCCTAAACTGTGGACAGTGTTTGCGTTGATTGGACAATCTGTTAAAATCATAATTCCCATTACAGTCTTTATTGTTATCATAAGAAAAGGTTTCCTCCAGTCTGAATTTACTGAAAGACATTCATCTTATTGCAAAGCTTTTCAGTGACCACGGCAGAGTGAAATTACATCCTGTTAACTTTAAGATTTTTTTTTTTTTTTTTTTACCTCAAGTGATTAAATGAACTGGTGCAAATGGATATGAGCTAGGAAGTTGTTTTGATCATTGTGAGCTGTTTAGATAAACTGGTTTGAGATAAGCAATATTTGTAGTGTTATGTGGTTATGAAAATCCTCAAGTGTTAGTTATTTTTCATTGATTAACTGCTTTTCACTGTGACAAATGTGGATGAGTACTCACAGGAATACACAGGGGTGCGGAGGTGACAGGCGCACACTGCTCTCCAGAGGACAGAGACAATGTGTACTTGGCCTCTGAAAACACACACAGCATGCATAATTTCTCACCAACTGACAGCGCAACTATTCATTGTCCCGCACTTCATAACAGGGGGCTGGTCTGACCTGGTTCCCTCCCTTAGAGGTGGCTCAGAACAGACAGTTATGGGCTATATTCACTGGAGGGACCAGCAGTTGATGAGAAAGACCACAATACCACTTGTGTGATGTAAACTATAGTCAAATTCTGATGCCAGTCACTTTTAATGAATGAATAAGGGCTGCACAATATAAAATGCAAATGCACTGTTACAGCAACATTGGCAAAAAAATGTCCATATCATAACTAAATGCTTTAATGGATTAATCTTGGTCTTACCTTGTCCCAATTCAGTCCTAAATTTACTTGGTTTAGTCCTGTTTTAGTCCAAGATTAATCTTGCTTTGTACCTGGTTTAGACCTGGTTTAGTCTTTAGTAACTTTTGTTTAACCACTGCGTTAGAGCTTTATATCTCTTCATATTCAAACTAAATTGAACTTTTACTGTCTATGGTTAATACACCCTTAAGCTTATCAAGGCTATCCAAATGTCGGCATTCATATTGTTATCATGATTTTCAACATAGTTATCGCATAACACTTATTGTTCTAATATTGCGCAGCCCTAAAAGGAACTCCACTTTTCATGCACAGCTGATTAATTTTACCTCAAAAGTCAAGAAGCGTTGGTCATTATTATGCATGAGTCCATCCCACATCCATATCTGTATAACAGTTTTGTATGCTCTTTGTTGCACAACCCTCAGAGAATGCCTTCTGTATTGTGTAATTGCATGGGATGCTGTATGAAGGTGTGAATGTGAGTGAACGACTGTGAGTGAGAGTGACACTCGAAAGCTTTGAGGATGATTTTGGACTCATTAAGTTTGTAAATATGTTTTCATAAAATTTTTGATAATGTATTATACAGTTATGTAAAAGAGGTTGTATATAAGATTTTAGATAAAGTCTTGACAGGCATATTAATTTATTTGTATAAAGGACTGCACTGTACAAACATCCTGGATTTTACAACAAAGTGGTTTGTGTTGTTTCTTGCTGTGTATTATTTTTATAATGTTGGCCCATGTATTTCCAACTTAACTTCCACCTTCTCAGTGTTAATACATCAATGTTTGTTTGTGCCTTTGGTTTAGATTTTTTTTAATGCATTCACCTTGAAAGAGGCAGGGACTACTGTATATTCAAGTTGCATCAAGACCAAACTAGTTCCATTTTCTTATTTTTCTGTAATTAATTACTTTGAATAACTCTATATATTGATATATAAAATGTGAGAAAAAACTCTCTGTGTGCATTACTTTGTTTCATAATCAAAAGGTTTTTCTGGTAAATTTGCTTTAATTTTGTCTTTTCCCTTCTGGTGTCTCAACAGCAAATCATTTACAGCCTAGTAGTGTCCAGTAATTTACATAACGATGTGGCTTTGGCATAGGTTTTACATCGGATACCCTTCCTGATACCCTCTCCATTTCTCCATCCAGTCCATCCAGACTACCCAAAGTACATTGGTTTGTGACCTGTGACTGTTTTTAACTAAAGTGTCTAACACCTGAAACAGTAGGAGAGCATTTATTACAAAACTAAGAAAACAAAACACTTAGAGTTAACAGCCCAAATCTTATTCCTCGTGCAAACTGTTCCAATTTCAGTAATCTCTTGTTTTTAAGGTCAAACTAATTACAGTATGTGGACTTATTACCAAATATTATTTACTCCTAATGAATGCAAAAGTCCAAACAAATGTGCTAATGTTTTTACATAAAATTGTGCTCACACAGTGCTTGTTGAATGCCGCGCAACAAAGTTGCTTTCTATTCATTCATGTAAATACATCAGCAGATAAACAGTCCATTGGAAATATTAAACAAAATCAAGGGTAATGTTCCTTTTGTACCATATGGCATCAGGCTTTTTAATAGATGTCACCAGTCCACTTTTTATAAAGATATTGCAAATGTTTTTTGTCCATCAAGGCTCAGATAGACTTAATTCGTGAGGGAAGGTGTCTGTTTATTTCACTGCTTGTGTAGATGAATGTTTGTTAACCGGAATATCTTAACATAGCTACAGAAAATACACATACATGGTAATGATTTTGCATTGTACAAGTCACGTGTAAATTATGCAGTACAAGTAGACTGATCATTTATATTTCCTGAGGATGATAAAAGAGCTGGACAGTGAGACGTCTGAGTCCCCTAAGGAAATGAGGTGGCTTTGCTCTGTCTGACAGAAATCTTGCCTGCTCCCATCTCTCCTCTCAGTCCTTTCTATCTTATCTCACAAACATAATCTGCCACTCTTACAGAAAAGCTAAAACTGTGGTCTGTACTGTTTCCCAGGAGGGATGAGGGAACAAAGGCCACTCAGACACATCTGCTTTCATGCTTGACTGGGCCTTTCCAGCCACCGTACATTCAGGAGGCAGGTAAATCTCACGTCGTCCTCTTACAATATTGTCTTTACAGTTCAGAAGGTACTATTTTTATCATTGTCTGTCAGCAGGCTTAGATCTCTTTGATTAAGGCCTGTATTATGCATGTACAGGGCAAGTCATCATGTTTGAGGTGGGCAGAGGTTGAGGGAGAAGGAATAAGAAATGAATAAGTAGTGCCATCTGCTGGTTATATTTCAAAGTACTAAACTTCCAATAACAAATCAATGTTCTCAATCTACAAAGACAATTTATGTAGAATCAAAAGGCACAAGTCTTTATTATATGCATGCATTGTGACAATAAACATACATTTTGTTCTATACAATTTTTGCTTAGTTACAGTGTAATGCAATATATAGATAACTTTAAAACCTTTTTAAGTACCACATTACAATTATTATATACAATTGATATCAGCCACCCCATAGAAATGCTCAACAACTAATGTAACAATTAAAGGATTGTGTAATAAATATTTCTCATTGCATTACTGCACAGTGTTTGTGCAAGTCCTAAATCAGTAAAATGAATGAATGGCAATGCAACAATCTAGATACAGACTTTCACAATTGTATGTCTTGAGAACAGTAATACACACAGTTTTATAGATTCCAGACAACATTAGCATTTTTTCATGAGTCGAATGTTCTTCCAACACGTGCAGCTTCTTCAAGCAGTTTCCACCTCTACAGAACCCTGGCTTTAGCGTGGGCTTTCAGGAGAGCGGCTGTGTCACTATGGGACCCCTGCATGGCAATGGACAGAGCAGTCTGACCATGCTGCACAGCATGAAGAGAGAAAAGAAAGACAGCCATAAGCAAATGCTAGGTAGATCCTCAAAGCACAATCTAACCAGATAACCATGATAACAGAACCATTCTGTCTAAGTAATGATATGGACAAGAAATACTGCAACCCTTCATGCAAAATCTCCCCTTTAAACTTTGAGATTAATGAGTCTAGACTGCATCTAATCAGATTTTAATTGGTGTCATTAACCTAAATTAGTGTCAAGGTGAGACTTGTTTTCTAACTCTTTTACAAAGAGGCTTGCTTCTAAGGAGAATATACATTTGTATGTATCGTGGCTACTACTCTAAACTGGCAGATCAGGTACTGTTAGAGGATTAGCTCATCTCATCTCAGACACACTTGTCTCTTGTTGCTTTCATTAATCCTGGGGAAGCCATATTCTCCAAAAACAGACAGTCCACCCACACTCACACAGCATGAGATTAAATATTGTGGGTTAGGTAGCTCTTTGCTTTCAAAAAGTAAATATTTGGTTTTGTGCAACTGAGACTAACAGGATTTTATGTGACAAGGAAAGCTAGGCTTGTTACATTGACTTAACAATAATTTAATAAGGGATGCCACCAGCATTATTTATTATTGTATTATTTATATTTATGTATTTTTAGACAGAGCCTTAACAGACATAGAATTGTTCTGTGTAAAATTAAATTTAATAATTTCCAGTTTGGTGTTAGTATTTTACTGTGCTTGCCCATGATATCCCATACCCATCCCACAGTGTCACCTTGTCTGCCAGGCTGAGGTCACACTGGCTCCTCTCGAGCAGCAGTCTGGCAATGTGTGTGTGGCCCCTCTCTGAGGCAAACATCAGTGCTGTAGTTCCCTCTTTGTCTTGGATATTAGTGTTCACCCCACAGCTCAGCAACAGACGCACCATCACTACTCTGCCGTGTCTCACTGCCAAATGCAGAGCTGTCTGGCCTGTCTGCAATAAGGGGACAAAACACATACAAGTCCTTGTGGAGGTTCTTTATTAAAATATGGCACAATGAGTGGATTATTATGGTGTGTATTTGCACAATTATTGACCTATATGTTCCCAGCATTAGATGAGCTGGTTAGTTTTAATGGGTATACATTTTTTGATTGATTGAGAGTTACCTGGCTGGACTGAATGTTAGTATTGCCCAGCTCCATTAGCCTGCGGACCACCTCCATGCCGCTCGGGCCATCAGGAGCTGTTAGTGAGGCCAGCATCATGGCTGTGTACCCAGCATTGTTCTGAAGGTTAACATCTGCCACACCTGTGTTTCATAATATTGTGTCATAACTTCAATTTCTCATATAGTCTAATACAGTTGTAGTATAATCTGAGCAGTGTTAACAAACCAGTGTCCAGTAGCACACTGACGATGCTGTAGTTGCAGTGGGAGACGCTGTAGTGTAACACTGTGTTGCTGTTGTCATCTGCCAGGTTGATTAGGAAGGCCATTAGTGAAGGTGCGTTTCTCTTCACTTCTCTCACATGAGCTGCCACAGTGCTGGCTATGGACGTCTCCTCTGCTGCTGCACCAAACCAGTTCTGGAAGAGGACGATCAGGGCCCTCCTCTAGAGTCAACACAAGAGTGGCACAAACAAAGTGCTAAGTATTTAAAATAATAATATAGTAATGATGATTATTATAAATAGTATGTAATGTACTGTATATGCCCCAAAGACAGTAATTCTACATTTATATTTATATAATAATGAATATATTTATACAATGTGTATTATGTGTGTGTATATATGAGAATGTACCATGTCATCATTGGGGTTGTCCATTTTGTTCATATGATCTTTTAGAAACTGACAGGCAGCTATAAACTCAGCTTTAACGGTTTCACTGAAAGAGAGAGAGCAAGATCTTAAGAAAGTAAATATCTATTTATCACAAGGAATATATGATAGACATCCTGAGGAACTATACTCTTGACAGCCAAACTACAGGCCCTTTGCCCAAACAGCCCTGATAGGCTGGGCTCATCTTACCTGCCCGCAGCACTAGTGTCAGAGCCAGAGCTCCCCTCCATCTGTTCTCCTGGGAGCGGCGTTTTCATCTTTACTGTTTTCTCTGGAGCCTCAGCAGAGATTGTGTTTCCATCTGGCGAGGCTGATCCTCCAAATATCATCTGTCTGTCTGGACTCACGCCCCTTACCACTGGCCCATCATGCACCTGGGCAGCAGCCATCTCCTCTCTATGGCCTGTCTTCTGCTTCAAGATGTTTTGGTTTACACTTGTGGTGGATTGGTGCCTTTTTAAAGAAATGTAAGACACTTGGATTTGTTCAAAAGAATTTTTACTGTGAAAATTTATAATATTTCAACTCTTAACCTTAACTGTCCCATTGCATTAAGAATCTGAATCATTCCAATATTTTCTTGTACATGAACAGATGGAAAGGGGTTTCAGACAAGCTTTCTAATGCATTATTCATGTTTTATGGTCAAATATTTAGAATTCAGTTCTCGAAGAGCCCCCAAAGAAAGAAATCAAAGCACAAAGTCATCATATTAAATATGATTTTTTTTCCTCAAATAATATTTCTTCAGTTCAACCCAAACACCTGTTTTGTATGTAAAAACAAATTCATATTTGTGGCTTTTAAAAATAGTGAATATTTACAGGGACTAAGTAACTGTAAAATGAGAGAAAACATCATGATGACAGTTCTCAATGACTGTAGTCACCACATCAAGCCAGTTGTATGTTTGCTACTACAACTACCTTTGTACCATTGATTTGAGCTGCAAGCAGACATGGATGAGAGTTTCACTAACCTTTCAGCAATGCCAAGGCCCTTTGACAATTGTTCAGATCTATTTTTCTTTCTGTCACATTCAGAGACTGGATTGAAAACAGATACAGAAGATGTGAGAAAACAGAATGTTAAAATGAACACAACTGGTCAAAAAACAGCAATATGTTTTGACCAGGGAATACACACTTGGATGCATCAACAACTCCCCTTACAAAGGGGCAAATCATATAAAAGATGAAATGCATCAGATTCATAATACACAAACTGCTGTTATCCTAGTGTTTTGCATCAAACAAAGTTTAAATGTCATACTTACCTGTATTTTGCATCTCTTCCTGGCTGTGTTTCTGCTGGTCGTAGTAGGATGACAGGAGATCAACCAATCCCATTATCTCCTGCTGTAGAGATCTCACTTTGGGGTCTATGTATTGTACTCCATGTTCGGCACACAGACTGTCCCACTGCTGATCCAGGAGATGTTTGATCTGCTTTATATGATGGACCACAACTGCTGTGTCCACCCAATCATCTTCTGCTTCCTCATTTAGCGGTTTAGAGTCTAGTTGTTGACTTTTTGCATTGACTTCTGCCTCCAGATTCTTTACTACCATTTCATCTCCATCCTCCACCACCACTCTCTCTGCTTTAACCCAGACTCCAGGATTACTTATGAGCTCCTCAATCTTTTCATCTTTCCTCCTGCTTTCACTTTGCTGTTCCTTTAGTAGCTCTGTGACCCTTTTCAACTCTAAACCGCTCTCGTGAAGTTTCTGCTCCAACACCGCTACTTTGGCCTGGAGCGACGTCACAGTGAGTAGCTCATCCAGATCTGTACTAGTCCTCCACTCATGTGTAGGACTTGAGTCCAAGTTTTTGAAACTATGGCTTATGTGGCTGTCGTGTCTCGGCCTTTTGACGTCAATAGTGTTGTAGCGACATGACGTGTAAGAGCCCGAGGTGCCATTTAAAGATTGTGGTTGAATATTTGAACTTAGAGCCAAATGCAGTCTTTCACGTTCCTCCTGAAGTATGCAGATTTGAGCTCGCAACTCTGGAATAACACGCACCTCCATTTCCAGCTCTCCGACACGTTCTAGTGCCTCAGTCAGACGTTTCAACAAACCAGAGCAATTGCGGGATCTATTGGAAGAGTCAAATAAGTCTTCACAAGAGGTATTTTTTCCCCCGAGTTGATCTCTAGAGCTTCGTAGACTGCCGGGATCATCTGTAGATTCAGAACTTTGTCTGAGTAAAACAGTGAGTGGCAGACTGGATGCCCGTAGAAGGTGTGGTCTGATGTGTTCACCTAGAGGCTGCTCGTCAAACTCCTTTATCCTGGCTTCCATTTCAGCCAAAGATTGTAGACCAGTGGGTGAAAGTCGGGGTGCCCTGGTGTCATGTGACCAGGAGGAATAACTGTGATGGGTATCTGACAGCCGTGACCTAGGCCCCAGTGCTCCGGTCGACCCCCATGGACTTGGCCGGTAGCCAGAGGAAGCGTGAAGGTGGCGGGGGAGAGTGCTGGCACGAGGAACCTTACTCCTGCGCTGGATCGGGACACGCTTGATTGTGTTGCCTTTCTCTATGTCGTCCACGTACTTCAGGAAGTCTAAATCTAGCTGGAATCCGTAAGGAGTCTCCACCGAGTATGGGGGCTTCCCTTTGAATCCATTTGGTTTATGACTCAGGAGGTTTCCTGAAATAATGCAAAATAAAAATATAGAAAAGAGATCAGATAAGACTCCCAAATGTTATACAAATTAGAGTCCTACATCAAAAAATGAATGTAATATTATAGTTGGATTATGGTTTACTTACTTATTTAACCACAATCAATACAAAATTGTTATATGTATTTTTTCTTAAATTCAACGATACTATATATACTATATACTAGATACTATATAATTCATTGATGTAGGATGGTAAAGAGCAAAAAAAAAACCTGTATTGTTTACCGTTTTGTCCTTCCATCATTCTGTCAGCTTTAGAGGGGAATAAATATCTTGCATCTGACTGCACCTGGATCTGTCAACACACAAAACAAATTCTCATTACTAATGGGTAATTTTGCACCACCGTGACCTGAGATTGAGCTCTGGTGTTTTTTGGGCGATTCCTTTTGCTTTTATAACCTCATGAAACATCTTCTTGCATTCCACCCTCACAATACCACACAAAGTGACATAAAAATACAAAACTGTTCTCTCTCTTCCTGCTTTCTCTACCTATGCCCGCAAAGATGCTGTTTTTCTCACACTCTTGCTACTTCATTTCTTCCATGCATTGGGCAGTCATTATTCACCAGTGGTAGCGGTGATGTTCACTTGATTATAGCCCTGAGAGTCAGAGGGAAGAGAGTTGAAAATAACTTTGGATTTTCCTCCAGCCGCCATGGCCAGCAGAGGAAAACACACTCCTGCAGACATAAATACAGTCTGACCATTGTTCTGAGTCACTACCTCCCTCCCTTACATTTTACTCTCTATTTCTGTAACAGTTTGAGACTTTTTAATTGTACTCATTTGCCTTTTTGTTACACTTGATTGATTTATGGTTCTTCTGAAGTGTGTTGCGTGAACAATTACATTATACAAAGTTTCAAACTTACCCACAGTGTGAATTAAAAACACTCAGCATAGACCTCTGCCAAGGCATAGGCCCTATCTTGCAATGATAAAAGCAGTGCCCAGATCTGGACTAAAACTGGGGCTCTTTAAGTGGTAATGTTACAAAAATTCCACAATCCAGTCAGAGTGCCTGACTCCCACCTAAAATTAACAGTTTCTTCCTCGACCCATTAGTGATTTTTCTGAAAATCTAAATAAAATCTCAGAATGCAGACAAAATATACTCTCCTTGAAAGCATTACTCCAAATTGAACAATATTATTCACTGTGAAATGCAAAATACCTAAATCTACATATATTATATAAATATTGTGTTAATCTACAAAATTGCATGCAACACAACTGAATGCAAACGTACATTTTTTAAGGTCTTCACACATAGGATTAGGTTTTGTTTTCTCTTACTTTAAACATTTTTTGCCTGTCTACGGGATGCCAAAACATCTTTTTAGATATACATGCCTCTGTGTGGGTAATAATGGAAAAAAAGCAAAAGACCTGTCAAACGCCTGGTGCCAGCTACTTATACTAAAACCAAAACTTTGAGACACTTCAGGTTTCCCACCAGCCCCCCCTGAAGCTGTCGTTCAATGACACCAGTATAAATCACATGTTAGCTCCCATGTACTTGCACTTCCCTCTCTCCCCATCACTGCCGGTCCTCCCCCCGTCCTGACCACCACCAGTCTCTGTGGCAGCTCCGTGTCCTGTGGTGAGCCCAGCCACAGCCCCAAACAATGTGAGCTATGCAGTAAACAGGCGAGCACCACCGAAACCTCTGCTGGGAATTCTGACCTCCATCATTCACACAGTCAGTCTGATAGCCAGCAGTAAACAGCAGCCGATCTGAAAATTACAGATAAACACCCTGACGTTCTCACATCATTTATCAAACGAACTTGTGTGACCTCCAGACCGCAGAGGTGGTTTTTATTTAAATTTTTGTACAACCACAATTCCCAAAATGTTGGGACACTATGTAAAATGTAAATAAAAACAGAATGCAATCACATAAAACCATATCTTAATCGAAATAGAACATAAACAGCATATTAGGTATTAAGATTTTTTACCATTTCATAAGAAAATTGTAGCTTATTTTACAATTTTGATGGCAGCAATACATCTTAAAAAAGTTGGGATAAAAACAACAAAAAGCTGGAAAAACACAGCTAATTTTAATTAATTATTAGTATTTTTACAGAATTATTAGTACTGGATCTATTGAACAATTGTGATTTTTGGGCCCATTTGTGGCATTGTATTAAAACGTAGTAATTCTACACTAGAAATCACTGCATGACTTTAAGAACACTCCCAGAAGGCATTGTCTGTGATAATAATATAATGTGCTCCAATGCAAGTGAGAGCAGCATCAAGCAAAAAAGAAGCATTATGTGAACATGAACCAGAAACGCCTGATATGTCGTTTATGTTCTCACCATTAAATTCTATTTTTTTATTTACAGTCTCCCTTTTTTTGGGAATTGAGTTTCTACATTATCCCTTGTATATATCAACAAAACAATATTTGACTGTACTACAATATGGAAAGATGAATGCTATGTCCTATATGAGAACCATGAACTCTTACAGTTGCATCTGTCCTGTCACCCTCACTGAAATCCAATGTATGTGTCACGCATTGTAACTGATACTGTATTTTGTTTATGCAGTTTTTCCACTGGGGTTTTTGAATGCATTGAAGAACATGCATGGCAAGTCTATGTTTAGCCCATATAAAGTGACCAAAGACATTCTCATTTGCATTTTATTAATCAATACAGACTCAATTATTTAGCTAACTGCATAGAATAAACAACCAGTCATCACACAAGTCTGATACAAGTCTGATCAGTGAGGGCTAGCATTGTTAGCAGAGCACCTGTTACTGCAGACATCTCAATAAATATCACTGTGACTGACCTATCATCAAGTCCCAGGCTACTGCCATAAATAGTAACGCAAAACTTTCTCAATTGCCATGTCTATGATCGATGACTATGTCTGATCTGTACCATCAAATTAAATTACAACATCACAAACCACACGGAAACAAAGACTTAATCAAATTATTACCTGCTTTGAAACAAACAGGAAGATGGCAGTTCTAACATGCACAATGAAGGCCGCCCATTGCTATTTACTTTCACATAAATATTGTCAGTCAGATATTTATTTTTGATCAAAACAAACCAAATTAGCATTGTCAATCCAGCAAGGGGTCACAAGCCAGTGTACTTATTGTGCCAGTCCCAAGCCCAGATAAATGGAACAGGTACTGCACGTTTTGGAACAGATGATTTGCTGTGGTGACCCCAGCTTAGAAAACCCAAAAGAAGAAGAAAAGAGAAAATAGCATAGTTAGGGTGAAGCTACTATTGCCTAGTACTCCACATTTTCATAGCACAGGTTTAAACTGTCCACACTTGGAAAGAGTAGGCCCGCCTCACAGGAAACCCAAAGAAATGAAACGTAAAATATTCACCTTACCCCAAAAAGGCCCCAGCATGAGTGCTATGCTGCCACTGCCAAACTCACTCCTGTCAGAAGCAGTTCTTCAAACCATATGAAAGTTTTGTCACATTTTGTGTAAAGAAAATGTCTGTTTCAAAGAGTTCTAGACTCAGCAGCTGTTCAAAAGCTTTGTGTAAATTTGACCCCTTTCCCAGATCCCTTTCCCTGCATCAGCATAAACCCCATAATCACAACATCTCTATCCACAGCATTCTTGCGCAAAGCCACAAATTAAATGTAAACTCAAGACACACTGACTACACTGACCTTTTTATGCAGCAAAATACTCCAAACCTCAGACCAGAAACAACAGTTGTTTAAGAAATTATCTAATGTTTTGACACAGCAGAGGTGGAAGTAGCACTTAAAATCTGTACTCAAGTAAAAGTATCGAGTCAGGTTTGGGACATAGTAATTACTTGAGAACTAACTCTGTCCCAAACCTGGCTTGATCCCACATCCATCTGATTGCAAGGCGAGCGTGCTACCTACTTTGCCATAAAAGAACAACAACAAAAAATTTTTTTAACATTTACTTGAGCAAAAGTAACATTTTCCTGCAAAGAGCGACTCAAGTATGATACATTTTCTTCAAAAAGCTACTGAAATAAAAGTAACTAGCTACTTTTCATGACTGAGACACAGATCCTCATTGTGTAACTTGTGGTCGCCTTTTCATTTTTTTCACAGAGTATCCTGATCTTTTTTATTCACCAAGTTCACATAAGGAGAAAATACTTTGCCAGCTGCCAGTCTGGACACTTGGCATTATATTGTGCCCACACAGTCTCAGGCACCACCCCATTCTTTTTTATTCTCTATTCTACAAAAGAGTTTATGGACACAATAAAATGGAAATTCCACACTTCTAAAATAGATAGTAATTGAGCTTGCACTTGTAAAAATACATTTAAAAACTCTAGTGATGCATGCTGTTTATAAGCCAACACCTATGCTTATTGCAATGTTCAGCAAGTTTCTCTGTCTATTCCAGGGAGGAAAAAAAATCATTCCTCTGCTTCTGGCTGTACAGACTGTGGTTTTTCCACGCACTGCTCTAAACTTTGTGAGACTTGCCACTACTGTAGCTCCATGTGCATCTTATTTCATAATTTTCTCCATCTTCCGTCCTTCCTTGAATTTCTTTATGACTTCTGTATATTTTTGTTGAGTCTTTCTTGTCCAACACCAACACAGGTCTGACTTTTTATTGTGGTATATGAGCCCCATTGTATGGCATGTGGATGAAACAGCTGCCAGGGACTTCATACACCAAAAGGAAGGCACGGTATGTTAACACGGCAAGGTTAAAATAGAAACTGCCTGTGCAACTGTGAAGTATTAAAATATTGATGTGAGTTAACATGTAATCGATGAAAGCTATTCTCCAGATTAGTATTCAGCACCGGTTAAGAGGTTCATTCCCACAATTTATTTAATGAGTTGGGAGTCAAAAGCTTCTCTGACCCTGAGTTTAGTCCTGGATTGAAGGTCAGAGCATCACTGCATTGATTAACAATTCAACAAAAGAGAGATGAAGCAAGACGAATATTAAAAAGAGGCCTACCTTGGGACATGTGTTCAGCAGTTTGTTTCAGTTTGTTGCTGTCCTATTTGCCTGCTACAGTCTTATCCCAGCTCAGCATGTCTTCTCGTCTCCAGTGGCCGCTTGGTAAATGCCAGTTTGTTGCCTTGCCATAACAGAAGCTCATGTGTGTGTGTGTAAAGGGGAGCCCAGACTTGGGAGGGGCTTGGGAACATGCCGTCTGTCCAACAAGACTGACAGGGAGGAGGACGTTAGATGTTGTGGTCAGCCTCTCCCACTCCCTCTCCCGCCGGCCAATAGGAAGTCAGAGGAGGAAAAGACCGGACAGAAGCAGCTCCTCTGGGACACACAGCGACATGTCAAAGAAATGTAGTATGGAGCAAGAGTTAACTGTGTGTGAGGTGAACTTACTGTCTCAGATGACTCAGGCCGCCCATGTTCAAAACAGGTAACCTTATCCCATGCTATGTGCTGTGTGTCCCATATAATGAGGCAAAGGGGGAGCAGAGCACAGGGTTGGGTGCCATCCATAGGGGTTAATTCTCTCAGTGCATGTTTCTCATACTTCACTGATCCCCTTTCAACAAGTCACCAGCATCTTCATCTGGGACAGAGCCACCACAATGCCACATCTGTCAATCATATGAATAAAAGACAACATTAGGGGTTAGTGTTTACTATCCCGACGCCAAAAGTTTAGTATACCAAATATAGCTCTCTTCTTTCCTTCCAGCTTGTCCCTTCTGGTGCAAATTATCTGCCTTCTGACGTGATATGTATAATGATTTGGTGTAGGCAAGTAAACACTGGCTGTGGCTGGATTTAGTATAAAATACACTAGAATTTTTATTACTATATGTTATAGTGGCCACAAGCTCCAATTACTGATATTTTAGATACTCTTTAGAGCACTAGCATTTAAAATTTGGAGTGTAGTATTTTAGCAAGTACTCTAAAGCAAACAAGAGAAATAGTCCAGTTCATTCATTCCAATAAAAGTAAAAGCCCTCATTGCTGCTTTGTGCTCCTCAAAGGCTGGAAAAGAAATAAGCTTGAGTTAGTGTGAAATTCTCCTTTTCCATTACACAAGCAGACAACTGACTCCGAGAGGGATTGTGGTTTGACTTGGAGAGAGAGATGGAGTAAAAAAAAAAAAAACTTCATTGGGCCAAATGACAGACTGACCACGTTAGCAAAAACCCTTGTCAGAAAGCAGATACATTGGTCTGCTCAAAGAGAAGAGAGGGCTACATATTGAGTTTGTAATTTACTTGAAATAATAGCTGAAATTGACTTATTAATTATTAACCCACTAACCCAAGTAAATTGCAGGGGTCAGAAAAATGCTAGATATTAATTTTCTTTTCATTTCACTCATTGCTGGAAAACATGACTATATTTTATTCTACAAAGGGGCACCTGATCTTGAGCTGTTTGGAAAATGAATTTATAGTTTATGTAATTATCCAAACATTGTCAGTCATCATTTATTTGATTGCTTAATGTGTTTTGGTGACATTTGAAAATAATAACAAAAGAACAGAATAGTCTTCAGGCCACCTGTATGTTCATAACTATTATGTAATTCTGACTGAGAACTGACACTAGTAAGTCATGTAACAGTAATCTGCAAATCCATTGGCCTATTGACTAGGAGGTCTCCACCCAGACAATTGAGTTGAATGTAGCTGCTTATTTGTTCCTCAGATCAAATTAAAATTACTGTATTTTATTGACAGAAAATCTGAAATCATATTAAACTGTATGAGTTCTGTTGTATAACCCTAGACAATATATTGTGTATTTGAACAAAAGACAACAAAGATATCCCTGTGGAACAGAAAGTGCCTTGATGGGTCACCTAATTGAGTGCGTACCATATACCAGAATACCCAGGGTTTGATTCCTGGCTTGGGTCAGTTTGCTCCATTTCGTTCCTGTCTCTTTCTCTCAAAACCCAGAAAATTTGAAAAAGAAAAAAGTCATCCTTAAACAAATTAACTGTAGCTGAGAGATTATTCTCATGTTGATGAATGGGAGGGGGAGGGTAATTGCATTTCCATTCATGTAAACAAATCACAAGTGATTCCAAGAAACAGCACAGCAGTAATATCTAATATATGACTATTAGTAGGAAGTTGTTGCCTCTGAGGTTGTGAAGAGTTGAAAGTGAAAAAAGTGAAAAGTGGCATCACCAATGTCCCAGGACTAATATTAGGATTAGAACTAGCGACACCCAAGCACATTAAAACTTCATTATGTTCTATTTTGGTACTCTTTTTCATCACATAAATGCTTCATTGGACTCCCCTGGCTTGCATTTTCCCTTTGCCCTTTCTGCAGTGAAAGCTCTGATTAAGTGTGTAGATCTTTGTCAGAGTCCAGATATAGTTTGGCTTATGAACTGTATTTGCTGCTCAAACACTCTGCTCTAAACCAGGCTCTCATATGTGTAGTTAACATTTAACAGAGTGGAACCAGGGTCCTGACCCTGTTTGGACAGGACTTTAGTATGTCATATCACGCTTCCACTACAGATGAACGGAGAGTGTGCAATACAAAACTCTCTCTTCTTTTTATGTAGGTGCTTCAGGAATACAATTGAGGCTTTCATGTTTTTAAATGACGATTATGTCTCAGTGCAATGTTGTCGTGCTGGGAACTAAATATTTTTCTTAGCCCAAAAAATGTTCTTATAATTGACTTGCTTGTCACTGGTGGTTCTTAGTAGGGTACTGTACATCAATCAGGCATAACATTATGACCAGTGACAGGTGAAGTATGTAACAGGGATTATTTTTTAATTGTGGCACCTGTTAGTGTGTGGAATATATTAAGCAGCAAGTGAGCATTTTTAACAGTAAAAATGGGCAAGTGTAAGGATATGAGCGAGTTTGACAAGGGCTAAATTGTGATGACGACACATGGCATCTCCAAAACTGCAGTCCGATCCAACAGACAAACTACTGTAATCAATTGCTCAAATTGCTGAAGACTTTAATAATGTGTCTGACAGAGAGGTGTCAGAATGCATCACAGTTTATTGTGTTTGATCAGTGCACATGGCACTTTCTTCTGTTTTAATTGAGCTAGTCAGGATTTTTTGGATAGAGTTATGCCCCTGTTTCCAACTATTGATGCACAAGCCCTGAACTAACTCCTACTACTCCTTTGATACCACATGTAAACTAGGTCACCTTTCTGTTTGAAAATGAGGTACAACTAACAACAACAACACACACACACAACAGCAGTGACCTTAGCACTGAGCATTGAAGGTCAGGACAAAATTGTGCAATTGACAAAAACAATGTATACAATTTGTTGTGTTTAAAGATAATACTGAAGTTATTTTCTTAATGCTCTGAGACGGTTACTTTAAAAGAGCACTGGATATGTTTATGGGAGTCCTCTCATTTTAGCATGACACAACATCTTGCAATTAGGAATTGATAAGACATGGTTAATGATTGGCCTGATTCTACCCACAGTATAAATAGCAGGTTTGTGAGTGAGTTGGTAAAGTCAGAGAGGAACAGGAGTACTGCCAATATGAGAGGAGAACTTGTGTTACTTTTTGTCCTGACTGCACCATGCCATATCTTTTGTGATGAACTTCCCACTTTTCCAACAACTGAAACTCGCTCCCATTTTGCTGCGTTGGATGATGTGCGACTCCTGGCCAACGGTCTTCTCCAACTGGGCCAGAGTCTGCGCGAGTTTGTACACAAAACAAAAGGACAGTTAAATGACATTATACAGAAACTGAACATCTTTGACCAGTCGTTTTACCAGCTCTCAGTGCTGGCCAGTGAGATTAAGGAGGAGGAAGAGGAGCTGAAGAAGACTACAGTTGTACTAAAGGCCAACAATGAGGAAATGAAGGGCTTATCAGTTCAGATCAACTCTAAAGTGGATACCATCCTACAGGAGAAGAGTCACCTGCAGAATAAAGTGGAGGGTTTGGAGGAGAGACTGAGCAGCATGTCCCAGGGGCTGGTAACAAGTGAACAAGCGGAAGAAATCAATTCTCTAAGGGTGAGTTAATATATAGGAATAGTAGAAATGTGTCTGGTTTGTTGACCAAATATAGGCACAAAATATAAGCGCATGTCAATAAATCAGAATATAAACGTTCAAAACAAAGCAAATTGCATATATTATATAGATTTACTACACACAGAGTAAAATATTTCAAGCATTTCTTCTTCTTCTTTCCTTACAGCTTTTGCTTTTTTTAGGTCGCCCTAGCAAATCATCTGCCTCATGGTTTGCATTCGTTTGCACATATTCTTACTTCTGTGGTTGCAAAAATGCAACTGTTAAACAAATGCACTGTTAAACAAATAAAGGTCTTCATATCTAATTTATCCAGGCTTACGACCGGCACAAAGAGTACACTGGCTTGTGAACATTTGGGGCTTGAATGATTTTGATGATTATATGTAATAAATGTTTTAAATATTTTGTGTGCTGAATATATACATTTTTCATGATATTCTTATTTATTGATGTTTATTTAGTGTAAATTGTACTTTTTATATATTTGCAGAATACTATCTACAGCCAAGCGCAGAGCATCGCAGAGCTGTTGATGGCTGTGGAGGAACAAAGTAACCAGCTTAAACAACAGAAGTCAAAGATCAAGATGCTTGAGGAAAAGGTAGTTATATGCTAAAGAGAGCTTTTCCACAGAATGCAATAATTTATCAAGTTATGGCAAGTTTTTTGGAATAGCAGAGTAGTGGCTGCACATTTTTCTCAATAATGAACTTTTTAATACCTGGAATACTCCTGCAAGTATGTAGTTATTATTTTTCAGCTTGCAGCCAACAACACAAAGCAACACCAAGAAACCATTGAGAAAATGCCTGGCATATCCAACATTGTGGCACCAACACTTCCTCCATATCAAACTTCTGAGCACATCAGCAGCTCCAAATTAATTAGTAAGACAAATTTTAAATGTTGGCTACATTTTCAGTGTTTTATAATATATCTTTATAATTATAGGTCTGCCATCAGACTGTAGCGACCTGTTCAACCAAGGAGAACGTGTGTCTGGTGTCTACGTCATCAAACCCAACACATCTGAGCCCTTTATGGCGTTTTGTGACATGAATACAGGTACGCAATGTTTATTTATTTATTTTTTCTAAAGAAACACAATTTGTGTTTAGTAGCCTATATCTATGTAGTAAATTCTGATAATACTTTTTGGCTATAAATCTTACACCAGTGAAAGCCTGTATATTTCTCTTTTAAATTGTCCCAAAGTTGTAAAGAACATGTATTTCTGGGCTGAGCAGCAGAGCTAACTATGTGGGTTGTTCTCACTGAAAATTTGCCATATCTTCTCTGCCAGTGCCAAAATCATTATTCTACTGTTGCTGCTGACGCTTGTCTTGAGCACTTGGTACACCTGATATCTTTTTGTGGAGCCTGTGTGATGGTATGGGGGACATCTACCTCGCTACAAAAACGAGACGTGTCATCATTTTCTCAATGCAGAGTAATACAGATATTAAATTCTACAACTGGTGACAATCCCAGTCCCAGGCTTTCTAATTATATAAGATTTATTGCCAAGAATTATTGTTACAACAAAGAAATAAGAGCTAAGTTTAAAATCCTGATTTTAACAATTTTTAAAGGTGAAACTGTTATCCAGAGACGAACAGATGGCTCAATAAATTTTGATCAAACCTGGGAAAAGTATGAAAATGGTTTTGGAGATTTTAAAGGTAAGGTTTTTGTGAGTAACTGCTTTTGTTTTGTATCACAATTTTACAATATGTACACTTAAGTCCAGTCAGTTACAATATCTGGTCTTTGACACGAGGATTACTTGTCAAACAGACTGCTATCGATTGTTGTATCTCTCACAGGGGAGTTTTGGCTCGGACTCGGGCACATCCACTCTCTCGCCGCCCAGGGCAACTCAGTCCTTCACATCCAGCTGGAAGAGTGGAAACAGCCCAAGCATTTTATTGAATACAGATTCAATCTCAAGGGCCCAGAGACCAACTATACCATTCATCTCACACATCTGTCTGGAGACCTGCCTGACCTCATGCATAACCACACAGGCATGAGGTTCTCCGCTAAGGACAGGGACAATGACAACCACCCTGACTACAACTGCGCTCAGGACACAGGTTGGGAATATCTATAACAGAGTGCAACCTCTATTAAAAAAAAAAGTTGTGTGAAATGTAAATAAACCAGAGTGCAACAAGCCACAAATCTCATAAAAACATATTTTCTCACCAATAGAACATAAATATAATATCAGGTGTTGAAACTGCAAAATTTTACCAGTTCATAAAAAATAATAGCATTTTTAATTTGATGGCAGCAACACACAAAGTTGAGATGAAGCAACAAAAGGCTGGGAAAAAAACAGCTGGAGGTGCATTTTGTACTAATTTGATTCAGTTCAGTTAAGATGTCTGGGTATAAAAGAAGCATTTAGTAAGTGTATTATTTGTATTGGATGTATTTCATGCTCATGATGCATTATTTAAATCCATATATTATTTTGTATTGTAAATCACTGCATGGATCAGAACACCAGAAGTCATAGTCTTCTTAAAAGACCTCAGTTTTAACACCTGTAATTTTGTAATGCTCTGTTTTGAATATATAAATATATTTGTAGATGTTGTTTTAGTTACATTTAACACAGTTGTCCTTTATTCAAAATTGGGGGTGTAAAATGAGTATTGTTTTTTGTTTTTGTTTGTCAGGTGTTTTTATGAACATTTTTTGACCATACTTCTTTATGCGTTAAGGTGGTTGGTGGTATAATGCTTGTGGAGACACTAACCTGAACGGAAAATACTTGAGGCCAAAGGGACGTCCGGAGCGTAAGAAGGGGATCCAGTGGAAGCCAGGCAAAAAGCGCTTGCATTTTTTAAAATATACTCAAATATCCGTCCGGCCTCTCTAGCGTCCCATCGCTGTTGTGAAACAGATAAGCATTGTGCAGCGACCTCTAGTGGACAACCTAGGAAATAAACAAGTGGACCGTCTGCAACCCCCCTTTTTTTTCTGATTAAATGCAAGAGATCAAATGGCAGTTTCATTTTGGGTCATACTGACTCAAGTCTAATGCTTGTATTTTGGATGTTTTCTGACTATATTAGTGTATATCTACTTGTATTAAAAGTGTAATGGTTTATGATAGTATTATTTGTTGATTTACCTGGTCGGAAATTATTACTTTTTTTTTTTTTTTTTTTTTTTTTTTTTTTTTTTACAGCTCTTTCAAATAAGGCATTGGATATCTTTAAATGGACAAACAGTGAGCTCAAAAACAAAACACAGAAATCATAATGACTTGCAAGATGTGCGATATTGTAAAAAGATTTAGTCAGGTTTGAAGAAAAGAAAACAGTCGAGTATAAGTTAATGACTGGTAACAAGCTGACTATTGGCAAAGTATTACTGCAACATTTATAAACATCATTGAGTTATAATTTATTGTTATTAATGTTCAATTATTGCGTAATAAGCTAATTTAAATCAACACAAAATTATAAACATCAATGTCGAGGCTGTCCCAACTATTTATTCATTAAAGTTTTGTTAATCACATATTTATTATTCCTTAATTACACCTTAATAGTGGTAACTTATTCTTATTCTTATTCTTGTTACTGTGGGTTCTCTCCGGGTTCTCCGGCTTCCTCCCGCCGTCCAAAGACATGCATGTGTTAGGTGAATTGGTGACTCTAAATTGACCCTAGTGAATGAATGTGAGAGTGAATGGTTGTGTGTCTATGTTCATCTCTGTGTCAGCCCTGCGACAAGCTGGCCCCTGTCCAGGGTGTACCCTGCCTGCGGCCCAAAGTTACTGGGATAGGCTCCAGTCACCCGCGACTCCTAACGGGAATAAGCGGTAGAAAATGAAAATGATGAACTTATTCTAATGCGTCATTTATTGCTGTGGTAAATGTTGTTTATACCCAAAATTGATTGTAATGGGTCGAAGGGCCGTCTGAATGAACTATAGGGGGCACTGTTGTCTAAAGAAGATTTCTCACACTGACTCACTTAAACTGCACCTTTACAGGTTCTGTAAACATGTAATTATAGTTAATTATGCGTGCTATTTACAGTACGTTCTTTTAATGCATTCTGTAATTATTGTTAACACCTTCTGTTCTCACTGAAAAAAAAATCCTAAAATAGTCTCCCTTCATAGCAACACTTCTTTTTGCACATCATTTTACTGTCCACAGCTGCAGCCCTTCATACCCAGATAAGTTGCTCCCATAACACACAGGCCACACCCCCTTCTTTGTGACTGGGCCATGGACTGGGCCCGGAGCCTTGACAGTGATATCCCTGCACATGTGTGGGGCAGCTTCTTCAGTTTACTTCACACACTGGTCTGAACTGAAATGTTATTTTGGGATTGAGAAGTTCCCATGTGTTTCCTGGCTGTGTCGCATTATAGGAGGGGCCAAGGTTTTACCCTCCCATTCTTACCCTATGTAATGTGCCCCGTGTTGGAAGGCAGGGGATTTTCCCCAAACAATAGCTCTACAAACTGCAGGTTTACACTGCATTTTTTAAAGAATGGATACTGGCCCTCTACAGGTGTTGACGGTGGCCACAGCTCCCTATCCAGACCAGAGACCAGGCACATGTGGACTACGAAAAAAGGTCTATGTGTTTCAAACAAGACCCAACTATCTACACAACTTCATCCAGAGTGTCTTCTCCTCCATTGACCTGCGCGACCGCCAGGGATCCACAGTGGTGGTCGGAGGAGATGGACGATTCTTCAACAGGACTGCCATCGAGGTTATTGTGCAAATGGCAGCTGCCAATGGGGTCAGTTTTAAGTGTTCCTGATGTGGTTTGTTTGTGCGGGTAACTTGTGTGCTCAGATCTGTGTAATGTCAGTGTCACCCCCCCGACACTTAAAATTGTGTTGTTATTGAACAATATAGAGACTAAATCTTAATACTTTTTTTACATGGAGATTTATGAAGATAATTTTCATCTGAATAATTTATCATCAAAACAACTTCTCGTCCTTCTCATTTTAATATTCTGTATTTATAAAAGCAGTTTACAGAAAACAAGGAAAAATGGCAAAAATTGTGCATGTGTTTAATACTGTATTACTCATATATGAACAATATCATATTTTATTATTTCTATATAATCAGTGAGTGTCTTTTGATTGGCTGTGACTGTTGCTTTTGTACTGACACTGTATACTTTGTTTGTCTTTCAGAGTAGTATGAAACACAAACCTAATGTTTGATAATGCCTTTCCCTTTAGCAGGGAGATAAATAAGGGCATATGAGTTGACTCATACACGTGTGACATTTCTCCAGGTGGGTCGTGTCATCATTGGACACCATGGGATAATGTCCACGCCTGCCATCTCCTGTGTAATCAGGAAATACAAAGCTATTGGTGGCATTATCCTCACTGCCAGCCATAACCCCGGGGGACCTGAAGGATACTTTGGCATTAAGTTCAACGTGGCAAATGGAGGTATGGTAACTGGAGAGGGCAGAGAATGCAGGGGCACCGGCCAAGTGAAAAATAGTGTTAGAAGAAAAGTCAGAGAGACATTTAAAAAGGCTAAAGTGTACAGAGCTTAGATAAAGACTTTGTCTGGACAGATAGTGAATGATAATGCTCAAGCTTATCAAGGTCTGTCTCTAAATGTTGATATCATTCATTTAATGAACAATCAATGCATAATCACATTCAATTCAAATATGTAATTGAAATATTAATACTCATTCATATTCAGGCCCAGCTACAGATGCTATTACAAACAAGATCTTTCAAATCAGCAGAACCATTGAGGAGTTTGCCATGTGCCCGGGACTCCGGGTCGATCTGACAACTGTAGGCAAACAGTCATTTGATCTGGAGAATAAGTTCAAACCCTTCAAAGGTAACAATATCTGAAAATGTTTTGTTTGTATTATTTGTCCTGACATTTCCTCCTTATTTTGCATTTAGTGGAGATTGTGGATTCTGTGGAGTCATATGCTAATCTTCTAAGGAACATTTTTGATTTTGCCACTATAAAGGAACTTTTATCTGGAGAAAAACACATCAATATCAGAGTGGATGCTATGCATGGAGGTAATACTTCTATTATTAATCATATCAATGTCTTATCAAGATGCCTCCTGAAAGAGCTTTTATATTTCTTGGATGGTGGTAGTGGTGCTATTTTGAGTCTCCCCAAACATTGATATTGATAGTTCACACTGTCAGTTTTACTTTTTGAATCTATTTCCATTTACACAGTCCTTAGTAAGACTACTAACACTGACTTCTGACAGTCCTCTCTTTGCTTCAGTTGCTGGACCATATGTGAGGAAGATACTGTGTGAGGAGTTGGGCTGTCCTGCCAATTCAGTCATTAACTGTATCCCGTTGGAAGATTTTGGGGCGCAGCCTCCCAATCCGACCTACGCTGCAGACCTGGTTGAAGACATGAGAAAGGGACTGTGGGATTTTGGTGCTGCATTTGATGGTGATGGGGTTTGTTAACAACAACACAATTATATTTATATAATGTAAAGTCTATACACCATTTGTGGCTTCTTTCTAAGTCTTGTTCTTTCAACTGTGTGTTTGTTGTTCAGGACCGTAACATGATCCTTGGTAGGAACAGCTTTTTCGTGTCACCATCTGACTCTGTGGCTGTAATTGCAGACAACATCTTTTGCATCCCGTACTTTCAGCAAACAGGAGTAAGAGGCTTTGCCCGCAGCATGCCCACAAGTGCGGCTTTAGACAGGTAAAACCAGCTGGCCTTATTTTATCACTAGTGAATGAATGTGAATGGTTGACTGTATGCGTTTGTCTCTGTGTCAGCACTGCGACAAACTGGACACTGTCCAGAGTGAACCAGTACTCTGCCTAAGGCCCATAGTTGCTGGGATAGGCTCCAGTCACCTGCAACCCCTTACGAGTATAAGTAGAACGAGATCAATGAGTGATAAATGAATCATGTCTAAAGTATAGACTGTTGAGAGATGATTACATATCAAAAGCAACTCATATATTAATCCCAGGTTTATTGTGGTATATCTAGAGTTGCTGTTTGTTTTATACTTTGCAGAGTTGCCAAGGCAACAAAAATAGAGCTATACGAGACTCCCACAGGCTGGAAATCCTTTGGAAATTTAATGGATGCAGGGTGTCTATCTTTGTGTGGTGAGGAAAGTTTTGGTACAGGTACTGTCTACATTTAATGTTAATACCATGTTAGTACCATGTTCTTCTTATTAAAATAAATACCTCACAAGTTCCACACAAGTTTTTTTGTAACTCAGGAGGTGACCACATTCGTGAAAAGGATGGGCTATGGGCTGTGCTGGCATGGCTGTCCATTCTGGCAACAAGAAGTCAAAGTGTAGAAGATATTCTTAAAGAACACTGGTTAAAATATGGAAGAAACTACTATACTAGGTACTTGCTGGCATAGCAATAATTACTGTTATAGACAAAATACATAGAGTCATGTTTTACTGTTGTTGTCTGGTTATCTTCAGATACGACTATGAAAACGTAGACATAGATGCAGCCTGTGAAATGATGGAAGATTTGGAGATATTGATAACTGACAAGTCCTTTGTGAAGCAGAGATTTGCTGTTGAGGATAAAATCTACCAAGTAGAAAAAGCAGACAACTTTGAGTACACAGACCCTGTCGACAGCACCATCTCCAGGAACCAGGTACACGCAGATGGCTGATTTTTAAGAGTATGCTTTTCCAGTTATGAGGATAATGGTGTATTTAGTGACTGCAGGAAATTGGACACTTTAAGCATTACTCTGTAGAGATGTGTCACTATGTCCTGAACAGACATCTATTTTCTCTTCAGGGACTAAGGATAATTTTCTCTGATGGCTCTCGAATCATCTACAGACTCAGTGGAACGAGCAGTGAGGGGGCCACAGTTCGAATATACATAGACAGCTACGAACGACACAATGTTTTTCAAGATACACAGGTAAAGTTTGCAAACATCAAGTTCAAGAAAACAAAAGTCAATGCAATGAGTGACTAAAACTGTGACTATGTAAAATCCTGCAATAACAGTATGACAAGCAAGATTTGGATATCTTTTTTATAGTTCTTTTCTTTTGGTTGTTCCCTTCTTGGGTCACCCAGCTAATTATCTGCCTCCTAGTGTGAGGTGCACTGGCTTGTGACTCCTTGTGGTTGCGTTCTTTTTTTACATAGTTCAATTTTATTTTATTTTATTTTATGAAGAGATACAAACGTCTGGTAAAAAGTGGGCAAAACTGAATCAAAACTAAACGAGAACTAAATTAACAAAAACAAAACAGAGATAAACTCAGGACTTTTAAAACTCTGGTCCCAGCAGTTTGATTTGAGGCTTTAATTGGACAATTATTTTGACAGGCTCTGAGTGCATATCATCATACTGCAATAAGGATAAATTTACAACATATTGCGCTGCCCTACAAAAAATATACCTATTAATCCAGATGCATTGTAAACTTTGTGTCATCAGTCCCAAGCCCTGATAAAAGGAGAGGGTTGTGTTGGGAAAGGCATCTGTTGTAAAAGTTGTGCCAAATCAGTATGCAAACACCTCAGGCTATGAAGCAGTGATTCGCTGTAGCAACCCCTGAAGGGAAAAGCTCTAAGAGGAGAAGATGATACCTAAAGATAATTATTCAAATGTATGTTTATTGCTGAATATTCAGGAGCATCTGGGAGCCAGGTGCTTTAGCTTAACCATAGTGTCTCTTTGTATTGAACAGGTGATGCTGTCGCCCCTTGCAACCATTGCACTGAAAATTTCTCAGCTTCATCACAGGACAGGACGAACTGGCCCTTCAGTCATTACATAATTATTGACATAGTTTTTCTTAATCTGTATTTTATGTATGTTTACCTTTTGTACAAATGAGCTTTACTTCCTTACTGCAAAATACTTACTACTTCTGGCTAAAATGTATTAATGTGATTGTACTAAACAATTAAACTTTTTATTTTTGTTTCTTGCTGCTTATGTTTTGTGTTTTGCACCATGCATTTGATATTAGTCATACCTTTTAGCTCAAGTCACCCTTTAGCAAGCATGTTGTTCAAAATCCCTTCCAATTTGTAACTGAGGCAATTTGTAATCACTATTTTGCAAACTCGAATGGCATTACTCAAATTTGCTCATCCCAGTGATTGTTTTTGAAGAGAAAAACTGGGTGTTTTCCTTCTGTGCCTTGCGTTATTGTGGAAGTCATTCATACTCACTCATTTGGGTAAATTAAAATTTCTCGCAGACTAACAACCTGAAATTGAAGTTATGGAGGCGTGTCAGAGAATGAATGATGCACACAGATAGTATTTTGTGACCATTTAGTGCTAAGGGAGTAAAAAAGGCCAACAAAAATACCCGTAATAAGATGTGTTCTGAAACAAAATGATTCACTGTCATCTAGCCTACCTTATTTCCATGGGGACAACAGATCCGAGGCTTATCAAGAGTCCACAAGCATCTGGCCCATCTCTGTGATCACCGATGCCCTTTGAAGTTGAGCATCTTTGTCCCAGTTTCACCTCCAAACAAAGCTACACCGAAAAAACTACACTGCATTAGGCTGATTAAAGGGCATTTTCTGACTTATACTGAAGTCTATACTGAATTTGAAAATAATGAAGGAGGTATGATAAAATAAAGTTGTTAGGTCAAGATATACATATAAATACATACAATGTAAAGGTATCCAATTAATTGCGCCGCCTTCAGGCCTCGTAATTTCTTAGGATTTCACTTTGCATTGAGTTCAAATCACAATTCCGTGAAATCCCGTGGCTCACAGTCACGTGGAGGCAGCTGCCAAAAGTCATGTGACCTTTGTGCTTACATTTTTAAGATAGATTTTAATAGTACCCTTTAGCGACAATATTAGCAACATTTACAGAATACTTAAAAGCCTCGCGCAACTCTCGGACGAAGTGATTTTATTTTCTTCAGAGAATACTGTAGCTTTAAGAAAGTCACGTGACGCAGAAAAAGGGAAAAAAGTAGGAAGCCGGAAGTTCGCATAAGAAGAAAGGGCCAGCGCTAATAAACAATAGGCAAAAAAGCGAAACTCTTCCAGAAACTTATCACAATGGCTGGCATTAAAGGTAGGCTGGGTTGTTAAATACATTAATAAATGATTTAGCGATGATGACATCGTTTAATTTCCGTTTTTAATCGGCATTGAGAAACTTTCTTAACCCAGTTTCTGTAGTTTCGTTTGTGTTTGTCAGGAGTATTTACCTAACCGAGATTAGATCTATTTTTGGTTAATTCTAGCTGTAGGCTATGTAAAATAATAAATCATATTAAATCATGTTTTTCGTCTTTTTATTTTAACTTTCTTTCTTTTATTTTTTTTAAGCACTTGTTGGGTTGTCCTTCAGTGGTGCTATTGGACTGACGTTTCTTCTTCTGGGATGTGCACTGGAGCAGTATGGGTAAGCTATGGCAGTGTTTTTGGCATTGTGCTGTGTTTCTGAGCTTGCTATAAAACATTCAAATTTGAAATATCACAACCGTGAAATTAAATTGTATTAACCCATTTATATATACCTCATACAGGACATACTGGCCACTTTTTGTTCTGATTTTCTACGTCCTGAGCCCCATCCCGACCTTCATTGCCAGACGTCTCAGTGATGATACTGACTCCAGCAGCAACGCCTGCAGAGAGCTGGCCTACTTCATAACAACTGGGATTGTTGTATCAGCTTTTGGGCTTCCCATTGTCCTTGCTCGCAATACCACTGTGAGTACTGGCAGCCCATTTTTAATTTGCACATGTTACTAATGCTATGAGTGGATCAGTAAAAAAAATTGCATAGCTTATATGTTTATCACTTTATACTGTTTTTAATATATGTCAGTAAAAGTTGTTTTTAGTGTTGCTTATTCTAGTGCCAAATAATAATGTTTCTGTTGTATATTTCTTGTACTTGGTGTGTTAGTAGAGGATTAGACTTAACTTTTAACTTAACTTGGGAATCTAAGACACATAATAATAATAATAATAATAATAATAATAATAATAATAATAATAATATAATTATTATTATTATAACACTAAAGAAGTATCCTAAAGTGCAATTAAACTGCATTTTGTAAGGACCTTGTCAGCATTTTGATCAAACTATTTGCTTCTCTTTTTGCAGATTAAGTGGGGTGCTTGTGGACTGGTAATGACTGGAAACGCAGTAATTTTCCTCACCATTCTTGGCTTTTTTGTTATATTTGGAGGTGGGGATGATTTCAGCTGGGAGCAATGGTAGAGTGCCTTCCAACAGCAGACATACAAAAAGAAAAAACTGGGTGTGTAGGTGGATGGTTGAATGGACAGACTGCAGAATAAGGCTACTGTGTTTTGTGCAGTGCTCATAAACAGGGGTCTGTTGAAGTGCTTTATGTGTGGGAGCATATAGAAACACTAAAATATATAATTCTCTTTTGCTATAACATTTTTTGTTTGTTTTTTACATTCACTTTAATATATTAAGTACATGATATGCAGCATTTCCAGGCAAATGTAAACACATTTTCTATCTTTTTTAAATGTACTTTAGTCTATTGTCACACAAAATATCCCTAAAAATGCAGTTGTACACCTACAGACGTTTTTTGGGCCACATTAAGATCTTAAAGGTTTTTATTGTGTTGGGATGATAAAATTGTTAATGAAAATCCTGCATATTATATCTCTGTTACTGCAGTTATTTTCTTAAACACCATCATTAATTGTAACTTTGCGCCTTTTAGTATGTTTTTGTTTGCATCTAAAAAAGGGATCCTAACTGTATATAATTTATATATCAGTACATACTTTGCGCTCATTGATCAGGCATAGATGCCACTTTTACACTTTGCTTGTTTTTGACAGTTCAGTTCTATACTTGTTTAGGTAGGCTAGCATTGTTGTTCAAGTTGTTGAACACATGATCAGGCTAATATAAATTCTTATTTATCTGTGTATATACATATTTTCCAGCCTATCATATTTTGTTCTGGTGCAATTGTTTACATTTTCACCAAAGATAATTTTTGACTGCGAAGATCCACTGCAGTGCATGCTTTGTGTTGCACTGCTATCCTCAAAACCTGCCAAGGTGTTTTTCCAAACACTCTGTTTTTGTGACTTTGTGTCTTTAGAAGTTGTCTGATATTTGTATGACAATTCATATACAACACTGAGGGTTCATTGAACATTTTGCAGGCAAGGCAATTGTAATAAAAGAAACTGGCATAATAAAATGTTATATATTAAGCAATGTTCATACATGTTCAAGACCACTTAACAACTCCACAATGTGCTTATCATTCAGAGTGTATATTTTTGATAAATGAAATTCATAAATAAGATTTAACCCTAACTCATGTTTCAATATTGTAAAACAAATGCACATCCCTTTGGGGATGTTGCTTTTGTTTGATCAGATATACTGATTAAAGAAGTTTCATTTATTTTGCCTGAACAAAAATAAAAAGGCTAAAGGTTGTTCATAATATTACAGTAGTTGTTTTGAACTCACTTTGACTATATTATTTATAACATGTAACAGTGCTCTTCCATTTCTTGTGCACAATTGACATGACTGACATGTTTATGTTGTTTTACAGAAAAAAAAACTTGTATTTTTTGTTGACTTTCACTTTTTAAAAACACCAGAGTCCCGGAGACAAGGTAAAGATTATTTTATAAATTCATAACTGTGTTTTGTGTTTTAACAATCCAGCTTAAATTAATTTCACCTCATCTAAGGGTTTTCCCTTGGTGGTGCTGAGACACCTGCACACTTTATTTATCCTGTAGTACTGTATACCATGGCAGTGGTGGCTTGTCTATCCTACTGCAGTATCACATAAACTACTTTTAAGGAGAGTGTATTTGAGGTAATGTTAATTTATTTACATGGCTTGACCTTATACCTGGATTTAAAGCAAATGAATAACTTCACTGAATAATCCAGGTATTATGAGACATTTACTATACAGCATGTAAAAGAAGACTCTGTTTTTCCTGTTGTTTGTGTCTCTACACTGATGTAGTGGCTTCATATGAATGATAAAAGCCAACGTTATTCATTCAGATGAAGCCCAAAACCAATCGCAGCTGCAAACAACTACAGTGGTTCATTTTATTGTGCAGGAAATGACAAACATTGAGTTTTCATTTATGAAAATGCTCTTACTCTGTAAAAACAAACTGATTGCACATGTATAATTATATCCATAAAAATTTATGCCTCACACCTGTGCTGGCATCATGCAAAGGACAAGAACAGCTTTGAAATGCTAAAATGTCCCAAAACACTGTACACATGACATAAAATAGAAACGATTTTGCTATATGAGGGTGGTGTGTGCAATAAGTAATCTCTCTGTTTTTAACTTTATTTCCTGTTATAGAATACACTGTACTAGTGCTGCCCCTCCAAAATGCTCTGGTGCTACAAATTAACCTCAAGATAAACAAGAATTTTAATCTTGTTTTCCATAACGTGTTAAAAATGTCATATAAAGAATCCTTTTGCTGCTACTTCTGCTCCCCACTCTAAGTTGTTTTTGAATGAAACACCAGTCCCTAAAATGATCATTTACAATAAACAAAAACACAATGTTGGGATAGAGACAGTGAATAAACTCAGGGACTCTTTTTTTGTCAGGACAGCTGTTGCCTGGCAACAAAGACATCAAAATTATTCAAGGACTGTGGAATTTGGCCTTGAATACACAAAAACCCTGTTATAGCATATTTTAAAAATACAAAAAATAAATAAATGAATAAATAAATAAATGTTTTTTTTTTCCATTCAGGTTTATCTTGCCACACCACAAAACAAAGATAAACATGTTATATTTGTAATACATGTAGGCTAGGTTCGCAATGATCTACTACACAGCTACTGATCCAGTCCAATTTAGATTTATTTATTTAGATTTATTTTCTCATAATATCTCATTTTATGCTACTATGTGCTATAATTAATCAATGCTACAAACTTTTACCCTAGCAGAAAATCAGTAGGTGTACATTTTTAAATCAAGTCGTTTTGGTGCAGCTTGAGGCAAATCCAGCCCTCCATTCTGTCTAATCACAATGGCATCGACGTAATTATTCTAGAGCTGTTATGGAGTAAACAGAGCTAAGATGTACCAATGTAGAAATTTACTATCCACGTCCATTCTGTCCTCCGGCTGGTGGGGGCCAGGGGCTTAGGGGGGGTTGTGGGTTTGGTCAATAGGCAGAGCGAAGGGCGTGTGCGGTGGCTGCCATTGGTGAGGGACGGCTTTGCGTCGTCTGTGTCAATGCAAATCGATTCGCTGTGGGAGTCTGAAAGGGGACCGAGCGCGAGTGACTCAAATGGGACGTGATAAAAGGAGAGAAGGGTGTCCTGTCCGCCTGGCTTTGAAGGGGACGGCCACATCGTACCTGTGCGCGGCGATCTACTGTATGTGGAAAGCTCTCTTTAACTGGTAAGACCAAAGTGTTACTACTGGGACCTCTAACAAATAGCTTAGAAGCACTATGCGTCTTCGAATTGCGTACGCGAATATCTTTCTGTAGCCTATTGTAGTTTTAACGAGCTGGGTTAACTTGATCCCTATGTGGAAAACAACGAGTTTGTTAGGCGCAGGTATCATTTCAAGCCTTTTCCACAGAACAATACACTACTGTGCTGGAACACGTAATAGGCATTTACTGGTTTTCTTTCATTCACAAGAACACGAATCGTTGTATCCTTTTGCGTAAATAGTAACAACACCACAACAAAAGTCTCGCGGTCAAACGAGGTACAAGAGTGTCACTTCAGGTCAGCCAAGACATGCAGAATAAATGAAGGTAATTAATAAGAAAAATATCTGTTTGTGGTCGGTTTTAGCTTGTGAGTACACATTTATAATGTGTTTTGGTTTTATGCTAAATCGCAGTATTTTAATGGTTGGTGTGGACCACTTCTTGGCTCATTAGTTTGGCTCAGTCACATGATGTTTCCTATACCTACTAGTGACCTTATTTTGAGGCCATTTCCTTGGTACTTACTGGTTTATTATTATTATTTACTTTTACTAATATGCATGGAAATGATAAGGAACTTAACTGATAGTTATAGATTAGGTTGCTGTCTTAAGCCTGGATGAATGGAGAGGGTACTCATCAAAAAGAATTAGTCTTTTGGTACAACTGCAGAAAACTGTCTCAAATTACTCTTAATAACTCTTAATAAAATTAGATGTTAAGTATTCTCACACTGTTTTATGGTTGCTGTATTTAAGCTAACTTTTTTTTAGCTACATTTATATTCAGTCTATTACACAGTGACCATTGGGCATGTGGAGAGTGCTTTGTTAGCCACTGTTTTATTCTTAGTGAATGCTAAAAGAATGGACTACACAAGTCAGTCTTTTTGTTGCCAGATTGATGACTCATTTACTGGCCATGGCTTTACTGGTGAATGGCCTATGTGAGTGTTTTCAGGATAATTATGCCACAGAAGCTGATTGTGAATACAAGTTATGTGTGCAGTGTGCACAAATGTTCACGCACGCAGCGGGGCGTGTGGGTTGGACTGTAAACTGAACTGTGATCGTAAACAGCAGTCACATTTTCAGAGGACCATAGTGACAGAACTAAATTCCCAATTGTAAAAGGGTGAATATAGACACTCTGGAGAGCCCTCATGCCTCTGCTATCATTCACACAATCCAAGACAAGTACCTCTGCCCTATGTTAAAGACAATTGTTTTGTACTCTCTCTGCACAAGCCATTTTTACAGTTGCACTTGTGACCTGTAATTTTAATTTCAAAGTGCATTGTGATGTATTTCAAGCTGACCGTCTTGAGGAGTCACGACTTCCCCTGACACCGTGTGTGCTTGCCATCTAACAAACAATACCATCTAATTATATAGACTATTATAGCTGTATTTGTGCTTTACTAAAACTCAAACAATGGTGATTGTAGTTCTATTCGGTTGTATAGACTGTTAACCGACTCTCTATTTGGATAAATAGACAATACTGAAGGTGGGTTTAGTATCGGCCTGTTTTTACTTGCTCATTGCTTAGGTATTACTTGTAAGGTAGATAAACTTAAAAATAGAGATGCGCAATATTATAGAAAACTTGATGCACTATGTAGTATTGTTGACTATTTCTAAACATAGACCTTTTAAATCTTTACACTCCAAAATAGTGACCCACATTTCAGTCTAGTATGAACTACTGCATAAACTGTGACTATCCCAGACACTGTCACTGTTTTCAAATGCAGCAGTGGTAGCAGTGTAGCAGTGTCATCATCTCCCACTGCCAACATTTCCATTCGCTGCCTATGCTCAATAATTATGATCATCTCGGATGTTGCATATTTTTCATCATAGAGATTTTATTGTGTTCGCAGCCTTTTATCTTTGATTGAAATCCCAGACTCTCACCTTTCACACACCTGGCGTTTAAAGGTGGTAGTAGATCATATTGATTTGCTCCGGTCGTCTTCAAGAGCACATTCAAGAACTATGGGCCATAGCCGTTCACTGATTCATTTCTTTCTCAGTTTTTAGATAGATAGATTTATGTCGGCAGTAGCTCTGAAATTGCCAGCTTGTATCGAAGTGCTTTGTAGAGACTGTCACACTGAATATTTCTATTGTCTTTGAGCTGTTTCTGACTTCAAAGCTACAAGTTTAATCTAGCGAATGGATGAAGTGATGAAAAGTGAAGCCAATACCTCTGTAGTGAAATCTAAATGGTCTTAATACACAATGGTAATTAGTGTATGCACCAGTGGGTGTTTTTATTTGACAGCATGGCTCGCCCTCTTCATCATTGCATCTTTTCAGGAAATCTAATCAGTGACTCAATCAGTTTATTGTCTTGCTGTTGTCAGTGAGTTATTCTAAGTTATTCTTTGATGGAACAGTGACAGCATTGCTAAAAAATCAACACATTTAATATTGATTATCAATGTATTTTTTATTGAATATTAACAAAATGTAATAATAATAACCCACATAAACTAAACAGTACATGAAAAATACCACAAGCCCAAAATTAATATAGTAGGTCCTTAAATAGAGTATGCGACTTTTTTCTTCGATTGGAGGAAACACAAAGTACAAAGTGAAATGTACATAAATATTAGCAATGCAAGGTGTTTTTGAGGGCAGAGGTTTATGGGTATTTGCACAGTAATTTTCAAAATTATGACAGTATATTATGTTAAGTTTTTTCAGTAACACATTTAGTCAGATTTGAAGGCTTCTGGCTTCATGTCCTTGCAAACAAACAAGCAAGAAGGGTAGCTATTGTTTGTGGTGAATGTAGGGGTTCAGAACCCTTCCTAACAAATTTGTTTTAACATCAGCTGTGACAGCAGTAGTAAAATTGTGTAATGCCTCTTTAATTGTCTTCAAATGTAATATTTACTTAGCCTTAACACACCTGCAGTGGAACAACTGTGGCCTGTGCCTACACAAACAGTGTAGGACGAAGTGATAAGATTAGAAGGAATGGCCAGAATCACCACAGGAAGTAGTTTTTGCTCTTTTCTACAAACATATTGAATCATGCAGTCATATGTTGGACAAGTACTGCTGTGTTAAAAACGATCTGTTTAGGAATGCAGCCGGATTAAGAGCCTAAAGCACTGCAGAATAGTGGCTTTCAGTAATGCTTGCTAATGAGGTAATTCAATTGATTTTTCCACATGAAAAAACTCAGAGTCAGTATCAGTCAGACAGTTTTTTTCTCTTTTGTTACATTGTTTTAATTCTGTTCAGCCAGAAATCCACCGTATATGTTGAGCCACAACAGCAAAATAATGAAGATATTGCAGTTTTGTAGCCACCATTTTGTGGTCTAAAATGTATTTTTGTTCTGAGATACAAGCCTACACGCTGGTGTACATTATTGAGTTTAAGACATAAGTTCAAGGCATTCAACAAGCACTGCTTTGGCTTTTGGACCACAGTGCTTTTGTAGTGTTAGTCACCAACTTAATGAAAAACCTTGTGGTGAAATATCACCAACCTCAATTCCTTCTTGTCCTTATTTCCTGTCATTTATCTGTTTTTAGAGACACTATAGGTTGATTTTTTTCAGGTCTTTGAGAAAGTCAGTTTGTTTTTATTGTTCGAGTTATACTAATTACAATAATTCCACTCGATCTCCATTGATTGGGAGGCACAGTGACTATATGTGGGTGTTCATCAGATTTTAGATGTTATGACAGCTATAGATTTCTCTTTATTGTAGGTTGTAAACTATTTGAATAGAGTAATACAATGTCACACTCATGCATTGCTTGTCTCCTTTTAAATCCTGCACAGTTGTTGGCATGTAGAGGCGGCAATCAAACTCAAGGCCCACAACAACGACTAGAATATACTGTTACTTTAGTACAAGTTTTTTTTCTTTCATCCTCTGTGCCACAGCACAACATCTGCTGCCTATTGTGCAGTGACTTACATAATTTGCCATAGGTTTTATGCCCTTCCTGATGCAACTCAACATTTTTTTGGGCTTTGGACCACCACAAAGGTACACTGACTTGTGTGACCTTTTGTGGCTGGGTTACAATTGATTTATTATTTTTATAGTAAAAATGTTTGATTCATTGCATTTCGGTAATTGCTATTTTTGTGTGCTGTTGTAGTACACAGCACATTTTTTCAGTAAACTGTTTACTGACATATGGTGAGGTGAGGTTTGTTGTGTTGTACATCACATTAATATTTATTGTATTCAGTTGCTTCTTACATGTGGGAATATGACTTTTTCTCCAAGCAACAGGTCAAGCCCAACACCAACAGAAACACGCATAAACATGTATAAATAAAACATTACTTGTTCAAGTGCAAACCTTAAATAACAGTACAATTCTATATAAATGATAGATGTAAAATTATGTAGTTGGTGTCTTAACAGTATAGGAACTGCATATTAAACTTATTCATAAGCTGCAGTGACCCAACCCCAGTCTTTATCTAACTATTTATCTTTATACACAGTATGTACAGTATATACAGGAGTATGAGCAATTACTAGTTTCATTTGTTTTTTGTGAATTACTGAGTGGTTGGAGCTGAAACCTTGAAAGACTTTTGAAGAAATAACCAAAGAAATAATTAACAAGCACCAACTTAGTTCACTGTAAGTGGTCTCTTAGAGGCTCCTTACTCTGTATGTAATAAAAAAGACAGAACTGAGTTACACTTTATGAAGCCTCTGGGGAGGAGTGCCAGCAGCTGTTGTTCTTACTGATGGTACGTGAACATGGTGGCTGAAGCACTGAGCTGCAGAAATATTTGTTGTCATCTGTTATTGCCTAAAACAGACATAATGTGGTATGACCTGTCAAGCAAAACTGCATATTTTTTTATTTTTTTTTTATTTTTTTTTTAGATTTGAGGAAAATCATAATAGGAATCATCTGAACAAGCTCTATTTTGGCTTTATTATGAATTAATTTTAATATGCTGGCACACTCCAATAAGGGGCACTGTTGTTTTAGCGCTGGGTGCATTTGTTCACACAGAGGAACAAAAAAATACATGAATCAAAAAAGGGGAAGCAAAGTGAAACAAAGGCAGGGTGGACATAATGCTGGTTTGGTCTATGCTGGAGTCGGCACTAGAAATTTAAGGTAAGCTCCAAAATGTAAAATGATAATACCACAAATAATTCCATATTTTATGGTAGGCAATAGTTCCAATTAAATGTTTCATTAAAATCATTAAAATAAAAGCTGGAAAAGTGGCTATATTGTTGTTATGGTTGTTGGATTTGCTAGGTCACAGATTTTGGCCAGGCAAGACAGTAAGAAGAAAATCATGTAATGTCTTAAGGTTTGTAAGGTCAGTAATGTGAAGGTCTCAAAAACAGCTTGACATTTAGTCTATGACAGTGAATGAGCAAATTTCATACACTTGAGGGTTGTCTAAAGTATAGAATAATTTAATGCACTAGACAGCTAAGTAAAAATACCATATCACTGATACATTATTGAAAACCTTCTTCTCATTTTTCATTCTCATACATTATGTCATTCACTAGCCTATAGCTTCAGTTCAGATGAACAAAGACTCTAAAAGCTACAGTTGTTTATTTCTCTTACTGAGAAGTCTGGTCCCATAAAAATATCTGCTTTGTGCCATGTGTGGCAGATGGAAAGCCCCAATAATAGCTTTTTTTGGACTCAGACTGAAGCAGATTTTGATTCAAACGGTGTGGTTGTTAAATAAAGGTGGTTAATGTGAGTGGCCAGTGGAGAAATCAATAGTAAATGATGCGGAAAATATTGATTGATCAAACGTTTGTGCCTTTTGGTGGTTCTCTGCCAGTGGTGCTTGATGCTTGTATAAGTGACGAGTACACTCAGTCCAGATGGACAAGACAGACTGACCTTCCCAAAAACCCACTAAGCACAAACAACAAACCTGATAATGTTAGAATACTCAACAATAGTATAAAGAAAAATTACAGTGTAGTACTTTATTAATCTTTTACTGTTTATTACCGTTATGGTTCTTGGGGGTTTGGAGGCTGTCACAGCAACTATGGGCCTTAGATGGAGGACACCCTGGACTGTGGTCAGTTAGTCGCAGGACAGACACACACAAACTTTCACTCTCACATGCATTCACTATGGGAAATTTACCTAACACAGGCATGTATATGAAGTAAAAGCATTTTACTTACAATGTAAATGCTATTTTACATACAACATAACAACATCACTACAGTGACATTTATTTTAAATGACAGCACAAATATTAATTTCCTTGTGTTACTATAGTTGCATTGATGTTGCACAGATCTGTTTTTTGCTATTAGGATAATTATGTACTAATAACTAATTGTATAGGGTTGCATACTGGTTCAGTGGTTATCGCTCTTGCCTCTCAGCAAGGAGGTTGTGGGTTGAATCCGGGCTTGAGTGAAGTCTGCATGTCCTCCCCATGTTATTGTGGCTTCTCTCAGGGTACTCCAGCTTCATGTGTTAGGAGATTGCCCCTACTGAGTGAATGTGAGAGTGAATGGTTCTCTGTCTGTCTGTGTGTCAGACTTGCGACTAACCGGTGTAACTACAATATGACCATTTTGATCTCGTCCAAATTAAAGTGTTCCACAGTTGTCGAATTCTATGTAAAAATACTAAGTGGTAGACAAACTTTTAAGTGGCTGCTGTGCTTTGTCCTCCTCCTCCATCCCGTGTGCAGGCGGAGTAGTGACTACTGAGGCAGAGCTGGAGGAGCATCTTCAGAGTGGAGCAGCATCAGAGACGGAGAGTGAAGAAGATTGATTGTCTCGCAGCATGAGGAAAAGCAGGAGTGCACACGGGGTTACACCAGGAGAGGTACGCATTGATTTTCTCCGCTCAACCTTGAGTTCATCTGTGCATTTATTATCACATACTTGCCCTTTCTCTTTATTTGTAATTTGGCTTGTTTTCTACCAAGTTTGCATAGCTACTGTATAGTGTTTGTCACTGTTGCCCTATGCCTGTTGTTGCTGCAAAAATAAGGCCAGATTGATCTTTTGGAAAGATGCAGTCAGGTGCAGTATGTCTATGTACTTGTCGCTGACTCATAAACAGATGACTGTACTGTCCACATGCAGAGTGCCATCCAACTGTGCAGAGAGCAAGATGGTGTGTGTTTTGAACATAGATGAGAGGAGTATATTGGTTCATGGCTTTGTCAATGAATGTATTTTGAGTGAGGAAGGGTTAAAGATTTAACATTAGCAGTGAATGGAAACATGGAAAAAAGTGTGGCCTGACAGAGAGCTCTATCTGTTTTATTTCTCTGCCATAAGTGTGTTTATAAAGCAGGCCAGATGATTTACTTTGACACTATCCAACAGGAGCCCAAATGCCAAGGCAACAGCAATACTGTGTTTTTCTTCCTGTAACTATCCTCATTTGGCCACAACATCATCACTACAAACTATACATGGGTACAGTCATGTTTTAGGATAACAATCTTGCATTTTTAAACAATCCTAGCCTTAAAGGTAATGTAGTTATACACTGTTAACCAACAGGTATTTACTAAAGACTTGCATTGCCAGGTATCCAAGAGTCTAGGAGTTGCATTGCTAACCTTCACTCGATATCTTAAACACTGCTGTTTACGTCACAAATAATATCACACACTGATAACAGAAGGGCAGGGAGACCTGTTTTGCCAAACACTCGACTCACCCAACATGACTTCCTGCTTTAACCCTGACGTGTGTTTAAAAAAGTTGCATATGCCCAGTATCTACGTATATACGCTTACATTACTTTACTCAACGCCCACAACATCCCATTACACATTTATATTTTTCACCTTTTAATAATTGAAGCACACCCCTTTTCTCTCCTTCATTTCTACCCAGTTTAATAATTCAGCTATAGCACTGGCTTAGATTTCCTGAGGCGTCAGAAAATAATTTGGGTAGTTTTTTTATAAATCACTGACACTTTCAGGTTCACTAGCTTAGGATTACCTTTTATCTTCCACCACTGTGAGACACTGGTTGTAATACCTTTCATCTCATGTCCCTGTCCTATGTTGACATCAACATAGCACTCATAACAAATCAGGCTTTGAAATTAGAGAGCTATTTTAAAATGTAATAGTGATCCCTTTCTTGTAGTTCTTGTTTTAATGTACAAAGAAAATCCATAACCAGTAAATACTGTGTTGTCATTTGGAACAAGCCTGATGAATCAATGAGGAACTAGAATTACACGTCCAGATGTCAGAGGTGGTGGTCGGAGGGGCCGTTGGCACAGATTGGCAGCCACACTTCCGTCAGTCAGAAGTAGCTCACCACCACTGAGTGTGACTGAGGAGTGAATGAATAATAGATCAAAATTGTAAAGCGACTTTGAGTTGTGTGAAAAGCGCTATATAAAACTGATGTATTATTATTATTATTATTATTATTATTAAGATAATACTAGTAAATCTTTAGCTCTCACACTTGACATGGATTTTGTTGTGTAGGCTTCTGATTCAGGATTCACTGTGAGTTGTGTTTTGCTAGATTTAATTTTCACCCTTTTCCTTTGACAGAGAGAATGTGTCTTAAAGACAGACTCAATAAATCAGACAAATTACATTTCCAAGAAGGAGAAGAGGAGTCAGCAGAACTCTGTTTACTGACACTGAAAGTGAAAGGAGTCTCCAGTCTGTCCCAGCTCTGGTTTCGCTAACAATCTCCTGTTTCCTGTCACATACTGATTTTCTGGGTCCTCATTTGTCTATTTTGTGTTTCCTAGTCTCCCCTTGTTTTGTATCTGTTTTCACTCAGAGGTGGCAGGAGTTGGCTCCTCTTGTGGAGATTATTCTTTCTTATATGTGAATCTGCTTGGTATGCAACATGAATTAATCTGATAATTTTATTTTATTAATTGGTTTTGGTTTATTCTTTATTTGTCAGGGACCATGTAAAAAATCCTTTAATCTATAAAGAGAAGAGATTGCTTTGTACCAAATTTAGCTACAAGCTACTTTCTATCTGCAGTACCTGGGCAGGGAAACACAAGAATAAAAACATACCAAAATACAAGAACATGCGGAAATGTTATTTTGTAATTAAACATACAGTAATATTTATTGATTATTTCAAATACAATACCAAACTGTTTCCTAAAATGGTGGGTGGGTAAAATTATTGTTTGTAATTTGCACAAAACCACAAAATAATCAAACTTAACATGTATCTTAAGTTCTGATAATACTTATCAGGCACACACTTGCAAACAGTGCCAATTATTATGTTTTATTATAAAGTCATTCACCAGTTTTATTAATAAAAGTACTGATGTCAGTGGTTTTAGCTAGATTTTGACATCTGGACATAATATAAGCCCATCTTCTTTCATCTCCTGACAGCTTTGAGGACCGTGAGGTCAGCCTGTGACTTTACTCAATTGCACTCTGCTACTGTGCACTTGTACTCTCTCATCTCTTCTCCACACTCGAACACAACTCTCTGATAAACAAATAACTTCTTGTTGCACTGAAGTGGAATTCTAGGAATCCCTCGATCCCCCTCCGTCCTCCTGCTTCTGAGTCTGATTGAATTTGAGATGTTTCATTTATTCTTGTATGCGGTGAACATAAAGTGGCAAGTGATGTATGCACAATGAGCTCTGGCTTGTTTACAACCAGTCATTGAAGCAAAGCACTCTGGGCCTTTACGAGAACCTTCGCGCTCAACCAGATACGTTAAGCAGACAATTTATATTCAGAGCGGCTTCATAAAATGTCAATTGGTGGCTTGGGTGTTGGGGGCTGTGATCAGGCTATTAATTGTTGTTTGTCTTATGAAGCAGATTAAAACAGAAATGAAGCAAATATGTCCTGCAGTTTTGCTAAGACATTTACAGCTTTTATTTTACATAATTTCACTGTTCTACTCCTACATAAAAATAGGTCATCATGGAAAGTCAATTTGTCTCATTAGTTCCGTCCAAAGTGAAACTCTGGGTTCTCCGGCTTCCTCCCACCGTCCAAAGACATGCATGTGTTAAGTGAGATGGTGAATAGTAATTGCCCATAGTGAATTAATGTGAGAGTGAATAGTTGTCTTCTGTGTGTGTCTCTGTGTCAGAACTGCGACCACCTGGCCGCTATCCAGGGTGTACCCCGCCTAAGGCCCATAGTTACTGGGATAGGTTCTCGTACCTGCGACCCCTAATAAAAAAACAACAACAAAAAACTAAAATTAGAATATACAGTGTATAATATATATCATAGTAATCATCTTATTTCCGTTTTTCCTTTTTGCCCTCCCTGATGCAACACTCTCCATTTATCTGGGCTTGGGACCATCACAAGAAGCACACTGGCTTATGACCCCTTGTGGATGGATTAGGATTAGCCTGCATAATCATCACAAGTTAAAACGAATAAAAATGCTTGAAATATTTCATTATATCGTTATGCGATATACTTTTTGAATTGAAATACTGAAATAAATCCACTCTAATTCCTCGATGTAGGAGTGTAGATGTGTGCAGTTTAAATTCTGACTCTGAATGTGTTTTTGCTCTGTATTTCAGACTTCATCCAAGTAGTGTGGGCTCCATGTCAAATCTAATGATATGTGCATATATTTCCCTTCCACAGTGTCAGGAAAGTAAGGAGCCGTCTCTTGGACCGTTCCCCAGCGGCAGTACTCTCGGCATAGACTTGTGTAAAGTCCCCCGACGTTTCTCTGGGAACTTGCAGCTGCCTCCGTTGTCATGGCGACAGGCAGAGAAGGAGCGGGACAGAGCGAGGCCTCTCACGCCCGACGAGGACCCAGTGACCCGGACCAGACCGACCAGCCTGCCCATCGCGTCACTGCCCCGCATCGACATCACACAAGCTGACCCCGACAGGTAACTTCACGTGGGGACCGGTTTCAGTGGAGTTTTATTTCCATCTGTATTTTTATTTTAGTTCTCAATCTCTTCACATCCGTTCAAATGTTGTGAAATGTGAGGGCTTTGAGGCTTAATGAATGGATAGAACATTTTCCCCTGAACTAGAAGATCCCAGTAGGTCATTGTAAGATAGGGCCACTGTCTTGAAGTCTGCACTCTATGGGTGCTTTTTTGTTTCTTAGAATTTGATTGCTCTGATTTGTAAGAGCATTGCTTGCAGGGGTAGAAGTCATACTTCACATGATTATCTCCTGTGTTGTGTCCTGTCATTCATTCTAAGTGATAAACAAGTTTTAAAAATTAGATAATTTTCCAGTCCTTAAACAGTAAGCACTAGGTTGGACTATAACTTGATTTTCTAAGAGCTAATGAGGACAGAGGACATGAAGCCAAATAAAACAGGATTGTTTATACTATAGTTCAAACAGTCTTTGTAAAATAAATACACACATGAAGAAGTTAGCTTGGACTTCCTGAGTGTCCACTCCAGCTTTTGTCAATAGGCAATAAATATACATGTCTGTCTGTTGTTAGGAACATGTTAAAAATCTGTGTGTGAGGGAAAAAAAAGATTAAAAGGCCAAAACACAGCTTTGTTACAGCTCTAATTGAATTATTTGTATTTATTTACTTGCCAAAATATACTATTTAGTCAAGCTTGAGTGTCCAAAAAGCCTTTCTGCCTCAGGGTGAGTTATAGATACAGACCGTGGCAATAACATTTGGGCAGTCTGGGGACCTTAATGGGATGAAGCTTCTGAGGTCAGAGAGTTTGTCTATGCTTTGTGTATTTTTACAGATACACTTTCTGTTGATGCCAAAAATAACATCATAGTACTGTGTGTTCCTTTCTGTGTGCTTGCCATCATCAATTCTACTTTCCGTAAGTGTTGAAATGTTTTGATGCAATTCACTATTCGCACACTATTTCATCATTCCTGTTGCTGTTTAGTGCTTGCATCTTTTGTCCTCTCTGACTCACTTAGTTCATTCCTAATTCAAAAGTACCGTTGGCTTACTTTCTGTCAGTAGCATATTATTTTGAGTTACAGCTGTGAAGTAATTGTAAGCAGTAGCTTATTCACAGTCACTCGCTGTCCTCCCTGTGATAGTGTGGGTTCTCTCCAGCTTCCTCCAACCATTCTAAAACATGAACATATTGGTAAAGTGGTGTATGTAAATTGCCCCTAGTAAATGTGAGAGTGAAGGTTGTTTGTATTTTGTTTGTCCAGGGTGTACCCCGCCTAAGGCCTCTAAATAATTAGTTTTTGGTGTAAATCGGGAATACTGCCTGGATTCAGGAATTTTAAAAAAGACTTTGTGACACAAAAACTGTGACACAAAACAAACAACATAGACATCTTTAGTGTCTTCTCATTTACATTCACCTCACAATTCTTCTTTCAAATCTAAAATAAATGCTCCCTAGTACTTCCCTTTCCTCTTTGTACTATCATCATCTTATCATCATTGCATATGACTTGGGATTTTATATAGAGTTTCCATCTATCTAAAATACAGTGTGTTTTCATGTTATTGTCCAAATTTGGCATTAGACTGTGTGTTGTATCCAACATAATAGGTGGTCAAGAGAAGGGCGGGTGTGGGGATGATAAAGTCACTAATCTGCAGTGGTTTAATACAGAGCAAAGAGGGACAGGCGGTCAGATAAACAGTCCAGTCCATGTGGATCCTGCCCAGATTCATCTCAGTGCATCTGCCAAGCCTATTCCAGCACGTGGCCTGCTACTGGACAGAAAGGGACTCTACTGGTGCCTCTTTTTGTTTGTGGATGTCTGTTTGCATGTTTGAAAGAGCAGTGTTTGTATTTTGGTACTGACTGAGAAAGGAGGAAGAGAAGGATGTTGCGAAGGTCTCCTAGATGCAGAGTTGGACATTTTGACTTCAGTGAGGAAGTGGTCACTAGTGTGCTCGTCTCAGCTCCCAGGTGACTCTTTTTGTTATTTTAATGTTTGTTTTTTTATAATTTCATGTCTTCAAACTATACTTAAAGATATTAAACAGTATGTTTTAAGGATAAGCCTACCATTTCCTAGACTGTTTCTGCACTAATTCCCTATACACACAAGCACAGAAATTGTGCGTCATTAATGGACCATAACTGTCTGCCTTTTCAGATTAAGAGATAATGTTGCCATATTAAAGCATATTTTTTGAAGTTGGCCTTTCAGTGAGGTAAAAGGGTCCCCAAATGACGTTTATGGTTATGCTTGTACGTAATTATTGTTAATCTGTGCTTTGCTGGCCGAGTGGGAGTGCTGCCTAGATAATCTCACAAGGAGGAGGCAAAAATTGTGATGTAAGGAATAATAATTCATATTAAAAAAACATGTCATGTATACATCATCTGAATGACCTATGTTTTACCATTTAGCAAGTTAATTGTGAGAGTGGCTTATGGCATCTGTTGTTGCTGCTGCGGCGCGCTGGCACTTTAACCTTTCACCCCTAAAGTCCATCTGACCTCATCATCTGCTACACACTAGTCCTCCTACTGCAGTTGTATGACAAATTATATCCGCTTTTGTGTCTGTGCAAAACTGTTTACATTATCACAACACATTTCTGTCTCTCTGTTTAACCAACACTAGACCTTCTGAATTGCACTGTACAAGCAATATGCAATATATGTTTAATTTGGCATAAGTGTTGATGAGGTTTTCTTTTTCTATAATTTTAATAACTTTATTTATGAGATAACATTTGTACACTGTACACTATCAAGCAACAAATGCAGCCACATGGGGTCACAAGACATGTAGTCTTTGTGACGGTCCCAAGTCTGTATAAACAGAGAGGATTGGGTGAGGAAGGGCATCTTGTGTAAAATCTATGTCAAATACAGGCATATGCAAATTTCTGCACACTATAGGAGGCAGATAATTTGCTCTGGTGACCCTGGAATGGAAAATGCAAAAGGGAAGAAGAAGAAAATGCTGTTAAGCAACAATAAAACATAATCAATCCAGCGACGTACAAGGGGTCAATTTCAGCCACAACCTGTCACAAGCCAGTGTACTTTTTGCCTCAGTCCCAAGCCTGGATAAAAGGCAAGGTTTGCACTAGAAAGCATCAAACCTATGCTAAATCTATATTTGCTGCGGTCTCCTAAGAAGGGAAAAGCAGAAAAAAAAAGAAAAAAAAAAGAAACTATCAAGCTACAAAAAATCTATAGTGAGTTTTAGTGAATTAATAATGCATTGCAATTAATGACTTCACTTTTAACTAATGCTTAATAGTGTGAAGATGTTTTACCATTTGGACATATCTTCTATCCCTGCCTGTTATTTTTGAATGAATTTTGCAGAGCTGTGCCAGACTTTAATCCTTTGAGAGACCTGACAAAAAGGCAGCCCCTCCTCTCACTGACCTGCAAACCACACTTCAGCCAAACCCACGATAGGTTTTTAGTCCACAGTGGGGCGGGTGTATAATCATTTTAGAGTGGATTATTAAACATGTTGTGTAAACAAGTGCTTAATTGTAGTTTTGGAAACCACTCAGTGTAATGAATGATGATTTTAAACCTTATATTTTTACTTTCATGCAGTTTTGAAGGAGAGAATGGCCCGTCCTTGTGCTGCAGTCCCTCAGATCCTCAGGCTTCTCCAGGATCTAGTCTGGTTTTACATCCGAACTCAGCATGTCATGGTCAGCGCCGAGAATCCTTCCTGTACCGATCCGACAGTGACTACGAGCTCTCACCTAAATCCTTGTCTCGAAACTCTTCTATTGTTGGAGAACTGTGAGTCATTGCCATATTTAGTATAGTTTTGTAATGTATGTGGTTGCTATTGGAGGTGCTATTGGTGAGCGTACTGAACCATCATTAAATTGTGTCTATCCTAATTTCTAGGCACACTGAAGACTTGATTGTAACTCCCTTTGCTCAGGTAAAAAAGTATTTTTATTCATTGTGATAAAGTATGCACAATACCCAAATAGGTTCACCTTGTGTATGTTTAAGTAGAGCGTCCTCTTGTGGCTTAAATTAGACATTACAACGTTTGACCTACTGCACTAATTATATAGCCTTGACAACCCACCTTTATCATTTTCAGCCTGACTGTAGCTGAACTGGCCACACAATTAAAAAGTACAACAAAGAAAAAAAATCAAGCAAACAAACAAACAAAAAAAAACACAAGGCATAGTGGTGGACAGTTTGTGGACAGATCATACTTATTAAATGAACATGATTATAACCTTTTAACTATGTTTAGATATTTTAACTTTGTAACCTGATACTCACCAGCACATTACCTTTTAGGTTCTAGCCAGCCTTAGGACTGTGAGGAACAACTTCACCACCCTGACAAATGTGCAGTGTGTATCAAATAAGTGAGTAATTACTATATTGACTTTTTTTTCTGGAAATGTATCCCTGAACTATGTGAAATACTTGCAAAGTCAGCGATTGTTTATAGACACATTCAGATGCCAACATTTGTCACATGGTGGCGCCAAAGAACATAAAGGATATACTTGCACACTGACATTAGTGATGACGAGATTTACTTTCTAATTCTTATCAGGAGCTATTCATTTAGTTGTGTTTGTGTAAGACATGTTGCATGAAAAAAAAAACACTCAAGGCACTCTAATCAGGTTAAAATGTCTTTTCTTATCTAGGGCATGTCGTAGTGGACTTTTTTAGAATATGGCAAACATTTTTTAACCTTGTCAGCCACTGGATTATGGTAGGACCTAACCAGGGCTGTTGTGCAATACTAGGCTGTTTGAAATAAAACCAAAAGACTTACTGTCTGTATTATTGCAGGAGGTCTCCCGCTGCAAATCAGCCTCCCGCCCCTAAAGTGTGTCTTTCAGGTGAGTTTTGTAAAAAAAAAAAAAAAAAAAAAACTGTTCTTGGAAATGCTTTGAGACGCTTAAACTGTCTTTGTGTATTTGTATCAGTGTGCCCAGGTTCTTAGAAATGAAAGGTTGGAAAGTCTGACTAATGAGTCCTTAAACGGTAAAACACATTAAAATACTGGCAAAATACTGCGCACACATTGTTCCTCAAGAAGTACCTATGACTTACTCTGCGTTCTTACCGTCACAACAAAGGATTACCTGAAACCATAATTCACTATTTGCTTTGCACTAATTGAACTGGGTGTTTTGTGCTGTCACTATGAGTTGTATGGAATCAGAACAGCACATAATACATCGATACAGGTACAGGTTTGGGTAGTAGTAGAAGTAATTGTAGTAGTAGTATTGTCAAATTGAAAAAGGGGGTAAATGTACTTTCTAAACTCACATTCAGTACTTTTAATTGATGTTCTTACTGCTCTAACAATCCATTGCCTCATTGCTACTCTTCACTAATTGCATTACATCATTTAGAGTATGTGTTTAGCATTGTCATTATGATTTGGTTGGATGACACAGCTGGGAAACAAAACGATTTTTAATGTCAGAAGAAGTTGATGTGCAGAAGATAATGAGTTAGATGGAGTTAGGCGGTGTAATATTGGTTCCTGATGCACTGGTTCTTCAGGCCTGATTGACGTCAGAGCGGCCTGCACACACTTCCTATCAGCACAGATGGACTGTTAGGAACGTCCAACAGCAGGAAAAAATACAAGACAATTGCAAGGCTCGTATTGTCCGTCCTCCTCCACACTTCTCACAAACCTTGACCTTTCCCGAGTAATCACTGGCGGGCCTAACTCTCCCATTGGCCTTCATTGTGACGCATGTTCAAGATTGTCAACTAAAACAAAGTGATTAAATATGTTTGAATGTAAAATGTGGAGAAAGATGTGGTGGACATTTTAATTCAAGGTTGCCATCTTTATCTTTGGTGAGTGAGCAAAGAACATACAGTCCAGGACACCTGCCTGTAAATAATGATTATTGTTTAGTAGGACCGAAACAATTAACTGCTCCTCTCCTCAAGGTTTTGTCATCGCTTCAACCGGAAAAGAACAGATTTGTCCTGTTTTGTGTTTGGTTTACAAAGGAAATGTCTGCAGTGCTCGAATATACAATAGACAGCTTTTTGGATATTACAGAAAACTTCACATCTAGCTCAGTGTATTTGATGTAGAGATATACAAAGATAAAACAGAAGAAAGCCCTTGAAAATTACTCAAATAAAAACACGACTTTATGACTTCATAAAAATATTACTTGAGTAGAAGCAAAAAAATATTGAATGTAAAATTTATTTGTGTTTTTGCCTTTTCACTGCAAAACCTACAACCACCGTCAAATCTGGTTAAAACCCCCAGCCTTTGCAAAGTGAGAGTACTCTCCTCGTTGCCATTGAAGACAAAAGAATACTTAACAATAACATGTAGCAATGTGCCCTCGTAAATGTATGCAAATATACAGTTAGGTCCATAAGTATTTGGACGCTGACTCAAGTTTAGTTATTTAAGCCTTTTTACCAAAACTATTTAAAATGCAGTTATATATATATTAATATGTGTTTAAAGTGCAGACTCTTAGCACTAATTTGAGCGCAATTACGTCAAAATCGGACTAAGGGTTTAGGAATTACGGGTCTTTAATATGTAGCAGCCTCTTTTTCAGAGGCTCAAAAGTAATTGGACAGTGGCTTCAAAAGCTATTTCTAGAGCTGGGTGGACTTTCCCCTCATTAATTCATCATAAACTGAGCAGGTAAAAGGTCTGGACTTGATTCCAGGTGTTATATTTATATTTGAAAGCTGTTTCTGTGAAATCACAACATACAGTATCTCAATGGAAGTGATCCTTGGATCGCTGAATCAAAAAATGGTGAAAAATCTCTTCACAACATCCACCTTAGTTTAGAACACTCTCCAGGAAGTAGGTCTATCAGTGTCTAGGTCCACTATAACCAGAAGACTTCATGAGAGAAAATACAGAGGGTTCACCACAAGGTGCAGACCACATCATCAGCCTCAACAATAGAAAGGCCACATTAGACTTGACCAAAAAACACCTAAAGAAGCAAGCCCAGGTCTGGAACAGCATTCTTTGGACAGATGAGACTCAGACCAACCTGTACCAGAATGATGGGCAGAGAAAAGTCTGGAGAAGGCTTAGAACGGCTGCAGATCTAAAGCACAGCACATCTTCTGTAAAACATGGTGGAACAGTGTGATGCATGAGTGGCACTGGTTCACTGGTGTTTACTGATGATGTGACAGAAGCTGCCAGATAAATTCTGAAGTGTAGAGGGATAAACTTTCTGTTCAGATTCAGACAAAAGCCACAAAGTTGATTGAGTGAATGACCCAAAACATAGCAACCCAGGAGTTTTTTGAGGCAAATAAGTGAATTATTCTGCAATGGCTGAGTCAGGGACCAGATCTCAACCTGCTACATTTTACTTGTTTAAGACTAAACTTGAGGCAGAAAGATCCACAAGCAAGCAACGACTAAAGACAGCCACAGAAAAGGCTTTGCAAAGCATCATAAATTAGGAAACCCAGTGTTTAGTGATGTCCATGGGCTTCAGCCATCATGCAGTCATTGCCTGCAAAGGAATTTCCCCAAAGTTTTAAAAATGAACATTTTATTCATGGTATTGTACATCTGTCCAATTACTTTTGAGCCCCTGGAAAAGAGGCAGCTGCACATTAAAGAGCTCTAATTCCTAAACCCTTTCTCCAATTTGGTAGGTAAAAGTATGTAAAGAACATGTTGTACTTTATACTTATGTAAAATACTTGAATAAAAGTGACTTCCACCACTTCTGGTTAAATCAGTTGCAGTGAAATGTCAGCAGACCTCCGGCCTGGATTGGAAGAAGTAAACAGGAGTACAGAAACGTGACCAGGAAAGTCCACAAGAAACTGAAATGAGGTTATCTTTTAAATCAGCTCAGTGCAAACTGCGTCATTGTGGTTTGTTTTTGCTGTTAGGCATCTTCCTGTAGTAACGTGAGGGGATTGCTGTTTTTCTCATGTGAGTTTGCAGTTTATGCTTTACAAATCATCTTGGCCATTTTACCCAGTCTTAACAAAGAACTCCCTCTTATCATGCTGCCTCAGATTATAGGCTTTTCTCTGAAACACATTTGATAAAAGCAACCACTGCCAGGTTATGACGTCTGGCACCAAGGACTAGTGAATAATCTGCAGCATTATTTGAATGTCTTACAGAAAGGGGGCTCTCAAGGTTAAGGCTTGTTAGCTATTGGAGCACGGAGAGGCTGAGAAATCTTACAATTCTTGCCAAAGGGAGTTAATGTTTGCACTTTGCACAGAAATAGTTAAGAACTAGGTCAGAGTTTGCAATTAATGCATTTTTAACAAAATTACTCCAGAAGTGTCAGTAAATTAGTCTAATTATTTTGCACATGTGTGGTACTCTAAACAATTTTATAAATTCCTGTAATTAATAATGTGGTTAATAACAGATAAGGTGGTGGAAGAAGTAGTCAAAATATGTACTAAAGTAAAAGTACTGTTACCACAAAATAATCAACAAAATTATTACAAAGCATGGCTGTAAAGTTTACTTCAATAGAAAGTACTTATTGCCACTACAATAATTTTTACCACCATTATTATTTCTGCTATACTATTGCTAAACTACTATCACTTCCCAAAAGATTTTCTTGAGTGAAAGTAAAATGCTTTTTTTCTAAAATGTAGTAAAAGTATGATTTCACTAGTATTTTATTTCTCCTAAAATGTCCTTAAGTAAATGTTTCTAGTTAACCTCCACTTCTGTTGAATTATGGCTGTTTTTGCATTGAGTGTAGATGTTGCAGAGTTCAAAAGGCACATCCCCATAATCCATGTACATTAATGAAAGGATATAATACACAGCTGTATGAAACGTACACATTGTGCCTCCAGATCCATGTGACTGTGCGTAAATTGAGTGTGTGTGGCCCCTACACAATAAGCATTACTCATTCATCTTTTGTCTCTTGTTGTAAACATGCTGTAAGAGAGAAGTGATGAAAGATAAATCTGAAACCAGTTGTTCTGCTCTAGAATGAGGAAGTTTGTGATTACTGTAATGGTGCTTATATTAGATTTTTTGGGAAGTAATAATGAGAAATAGTTTTGAAATTAGAGCAGGAGTGTTTTTAATTGAATTAATTTTGCTTGCATGACATACATGCATAGTTAAAATAAGGCAAAAACAACTGACCTATATGAAGCTAGTCATACAAACTTTCCAAAAGACTATACAAAATCAGGACGTAACTTTCTGGCCTGGATTAGTGCCATCTGCTTTTTTTTGGTATAGATTTATTGCTAATATATACTATATACTGCTCCTATATTTTAGTAATATGTGTTGTGTGTTCCATTTTTCCTGTCCTTTTTATAATATTTAGCATAGTATTATTTATTTTTCTGTCATTTACTTTTTTAATATTAATATTTTTGATTTAATGCCTAGACTACCACAAATATATATATATATATATATATATATATATATATATATATATATATATATATATATATATATATATATATATATATATATATATATATATATATAAAACTTCTCTGGAAACCAAATGAAATCCTTGGTGGCTCATGTTTGTTTGAGAACCACTGCTGCAAAAACATGCATCTTTCTCTGTACTGTATTTGATCTATTACTTTTTCTAGGTTTATAGACAGGCTGTATTTAGGTAGTTAGGTAGTTAGTATTATCCACACACACACAGATATTCTTGATTTATTAAGACTTTTTTAAATTTAGGGGAAAGTTACCATTATCTGGAATTATAATGAGTCAAAATCTTTCAGTTTTTAAATACTAACTACTGACAACCAGAACAAATTTGACTTGTCATATTGCATTTAAACACTGCCACTCCAGTCTTGTTCTCACTGGCTTCAGTTGACTCCACACTGCACAAGGCAAGAGTCCATGTCAGGTTTTCCAGGCATTTGTCCAGCAGAGAGGATCCGGAGAGCTGGAAGCTGCTGCCTGGTTAACTATTTGAATTATGTCATTGACGTCAGCAGAGTCATAAACCCCACTGCCGCCCAGCCCTCAAGCAAACCCGTGCCAACTCTGCTCCATGGTGCATTGTGTGAAGAGCTGTCAGACTGGCCCTAATGGGGTGTGTGTTTATGTGGAACTGTATCTGTGTAGGCAAACTGTTGATGATTGAAGAGATTATGACATGTGAAAAAAAAATGAGCGCGGGTTGTTTGTTAGAGGAGACAAAAGGTTGCGGTTTCAGGGTTGGAGCTGTACAGTAAACCTACATCATTTTGTAGATTACTTCCTTAAATGACTGCATTAAATATAGTATGAAGTATTAAGGCTTAGACCATTTTTCAAGAATGAACAAAGAAAGGTGTATCAGTGTACAGAAACACAAAATGACAAAGAAAAATCAAAACTATAAGCACTCGGAGAGTATAGACCTCTGCCAAGGCATTGGTCCTATCTCGCAATGGTAGAGATATTGCTCAGACCTGGACCTGAACTTGAAAATTGTTTAATTTGGTGGTAAAACCTCTTTCTATGGAACCACAAAACCCTTATATCTCCCAGTGGTACCCACTAAAATGAATCTTTTGTTCTTTTAGTGAGTGAAGTTAGTGTCTTTGGTCTGTATTTCAAAATGGTACAGAATCCCTGAACACAATCCTGGATCTAAACAGTGATCTGGATCTACACCAAAAGTAACCACTTTGTCCTTGACCCTTTACTACATTTAATTCTTTAATACTATATTTATTAAAGCGCCCTTAGTTACCAGCAGTTTTCACACCTCACTAAAACTTTTGCACATTACTGTGTGTTATTTTTAGTACATAAAAATACGTCAATTTGCCACCGTGGGAAAGGTTTTCCCCCATCTGATTAGATGTTTAAGATAAAGTGAACTATAGTTAGAGAACAATATGTGATGTCTTAACAGTGTAATGCAGTTGTTTGATGACTAGTTTGGCTTTTTCCATCTGCTGCTTTTGTCCTTTGAAGAAGTGCCCCTGAAAAAATCTAGCCACAGAAGTTACAAGCCAGTGGACTTTTGTTCTGGCCCCAAGCATAGATAAATGATGCGATGATTTGCTGTGGTGACCCCTAAAAGGAAAAAAAGATTATTGAAATACATTTACACAAAACTTCTGCCACATCAATATGCAAATCACTGCAAACTAGGAAGCAGTTGATTTGCTACAATGTGCTGTTTCTAAAAGGAAAGAAGATATATAGATAATCCAGCTTGGCTGTTTAGAAAATATGATAAAGACTCTGGCATGAAACTTTTTTATAGCTATATATGTATTCAAAAACCTTAGTATAAAAATGAATGCAAAACATAAACAGCTAATTGCCAGTGCAACTTGAAACTAACCTTGACATAAACTTATTTACTAAACTCTTACAAAGGTCTTTCTTAGGTAAATCTTTTTTATAGACTGACGCACAGAGAGGGTGAGACAAAGGTGAATCACTCCCCTCTCCCTGCCTGTGTCAACCCTACGTGTAAAATTAAACTGAAACAGCATACGCACACGTCCCAGTGTCAATCTGTGTTTCATGTTCATACTGTGGTCAGGTTCAGGACAGGAATATGTGGCTACGTACTTCAAAATGCCAAGGAAATGTTTACTTTTACTGCTATTGATCATAACTATGACTCAAAACGTGTCATTGGCCTTTATTGTAACTAGTCACTTGTGTCAATCAGTTCCTGTTAGCATAACTAGGTATAATATCCTTGAAGATATAAGTTTAGTGGTTCCTAAATAGTGGGCTGGGATCCAAAAGTGGGTAGTTAGGATGTTGAATATACATATATTATATATAAAATAATATATATATATATATTTTTTTGCTTTTCACACAGGCTCAGTTAGTAGACAGGAAATCAGGGAGGGTCTTGGATACAGACCTTGCGCAAAATCGCCCATGCTGTTTAAGGTTTTCTTTATTTGTCTCCCGTTTTTATTTGTTTCAGATCAAGGGCCAGCTGCATACATAAATACATGACAATACAACACATAATAAATCCCATGTGCAAATACAAAGAATCCACAGGACTCAAAAGTGTCGGGCAGTGGGCAGTGAATTTAAAGCATGAGACATGAGTACCTACACTTGTTCAATCTATTTCATTTATCAGTTTAATTTACTGAGGGACAAATTCATTTTTGTAACTGTTATGTCTACACAGATATATCCTATATCTCCTGCCAGACTGCAGTAGCTTATACTCAGGTCACTCTAGTTTGTGAGTGTATGCACCTTACCAGGTGAGCCACAGAGGCGTCCCAGTAAAGCTTTTTTGTTTTACTTTTACTTCAGATAATGTTAATGTAAAATATGTAAAAAAAAAAAAAAAAATAAAATAAAATATATATATATATATATATATATATATATATATATATATATATATATATATATATACAAACAAATTTTATTAAAAAAAAGTATTATATATATTTATTTATTTTTTTACATATTTTATATATATTTATATATATATATTTTTTATTATAAGATATAATTATATATATTTATCACAAATTTTGTCTCCACAATTTTTTATTTAATCATACAGTGCACTGCAATCCATTTAACGCTTTTGGTTCTCGTCTTTCAGTCAATGGCATTCCAGATGAGACAGTCCAGGGCTGCACACAGACTCAGGACAGGCGGTGCAGAAGCAGGTTTGGTGTTGGGAGCACAGAGAGGGGCAGTGTGCGGCGTGTGTGAGTGGAAGGTGTCCCAGGCCATGGAGAGGGGGAGTGGGTGGGGGCATGTTTGAGCCCGGCCCAGGACGTTACTGCAGTTGATGGTTCTCACAGAGGCTGGTCTGTGGGCCTATAGGGGAGAGAGGTCTGTGTGCACACTGAGTGCTGTTGTCCTCTCACCAGCCGCCTGCATATGGCCAAAGCATTAGGCGCAGTCAAAAAAATAGCACTGTATTGAAAAAACAGGCTGGAAAAGTACATTGCTCTGTGTCTGGAAGACGTTTGCAGACTAAAAAGTGCGTCACACCTCCTATGACTGGTGTTTTAACAGTGTGTAGAATCAACTAGACCAGTCCAGCCACAAAGGGTCATGAGCTAGTTTACCTTTTGTGCTGGTCCCATGCCCGCATAAAGGAGAGGGTTGGGTCAGGAAGGGCATGCGACGTAAAACATATCCCAAAAGAATGTGCAAATCACTGCACACCGTGTACAGACAGTGATAGGTCCAAAAGTCATTCAGTGTTAGTATGAATGTGAATAACTTTATCTGACAAACATGGTGTGTCATATTAGGAAATAATTTGGGTTTTGCTCCTTTGAGATTGCTTGGGCTATGATTTAGAGACACTCGGTCCAAAGAAAAGTATGTACCATAGACTAATTCTTTGTGTCAGGTTCTGGACTGGGCATTTAAGTCAGCTGCCATATCCAAACTGGCCTTAATGTTCCCTACTTCCTTTTGAAACTGTCTCATTCATGTGCACCCTGACTAAAGGGAGCATGGGCAGGATGTGGTCCTGTGTGGCATTGCCTCAGTGCTGTGCCCAGTGTCAGCTGCCCAGTGGTGTATACCCCCTTTCAACAGTTTACTACTACTACAACTACTTAGTTTTATGATATTCCTTGTAGTTGTGTGAGAAAATAAAGATTCTGAAAAATATTGCAATATTTTGCTGGGCTAGACTGTATCAATATCATAAACAGAAATGTAGTTTTTTCTCCGTATTGATAGAGCCAGCAAGGTATTTTATTTTATACTAAAAATATTTTGTTGTAGAAACAAGGATCAGAAACAGAGTGCTGAATATATTTTATATTATATCCTGCAAGAATATTCATTTTGTTGCTTATTAGACAAAAGGCAACTTGTTTGTGAAATGTATTTGCTGAGTAATATTTTATGGATGTTGTGGTGGAGTAGTATACAGATGAGGTTTTCCAAAATCATACTGTTGATTTATTTATTTATTTATTTTATTGGATCCACATTTCACTGCGGCAATGCTGCCGCTACTGTTAACAGAAAAAAATGCAAAATATTGTCTTTGTTACAGTATTGTGCTATATTAGTTTATAACATATCGTGACACTAACTGTGTGATACTTATTGTGTTGGCAGGTTTTCGCTAATGCACAGCCCAAATAACAGTAAATGGTTTGGAGGCCAGTGACAGTTTCAGAATAGTTTGGAGTCTGACAAAGAGAAGTAAGGTCTCTGGTGCTGTATACAGGCCAACCCTGATAAGTTCATTGTCTGAACATACCACTGATATACCTCTTTTAATTTTGTAGCATTTGCAGTTTTTGTTTGAAGAAGATGATAGAAAGCACAGTCAGCACAGTTAACATACATTTGAGTTTTTGTTTTGCTTCAGTATCTCCTCACTAGTTTTCTTTAAGAGCAAGTTTTTGGTTAGACACAAGTGGTTCAGAGACTGTATGCCAACACTTCTCTTTGAAGCACTTTGATCCACTATATTGACGTAAATTGGTGAGCAGCATGCTGGCTCTTCTGTTGTGCTAAGCATATGGGGTAAATTTCTTCCATGTGTGAAGCTCTATGAGGCAGAGATCAGGGTTTTCCATAGATAAAGGAAGGTGGGGAGATCCACATGCACGCAGCATTAGCTCCCTCTGGGCTAAATTCCCACTTATATTAGTTTTAGTTTTCATTTTGTTTTTTCAATTTGGATCATTTCTGTTTGTAAAATGTTGCAACATGTGAGTCATAGCTTCTAATGACGGGGTTTATTTGTGCCGTGACAGCTATGGTATAACGTGACAGTCACTCCATCGTTGACTTACTCCACTCCATGTTTTGTATGAGTGCATAGCCAAAGAGGAAGTGTTTTAGTTTCTTTGGCACACAGCACTACCCTGGTCTGGCCTTAGCCCAATTCAGCAAAGTCAAAGTTTGCCTCTCGTGTTGCTTGTGTAAACAAAATCTGGTGTTTGATATGTTTTTTCTTTAATTTCTTCATTTAAAAGGTTCATGAAGGAGTAAACTAGTTTAAAATTGTAAAGCAGTTATAATAAGAAGTTCAAGTTATGATAATGGTAATAACAGTAAGAAAGTCAGTTTAGGAGTTTGAAGCAACAACAAAGTGTCTACTTTATCTAAGAAAAAATCAGAAGAGGAAAGTAATGAGATACTTTTAATCAAGTAAGTTAAAGTGTTTCTATGACAAAAATGTGCTTTCTGAGTATTTTGAATGCATACTTTTACGTGAGTACATTTTTTAAGGAAAACATTTACTCAAGCCATTTTTTTAAATCATTAAATAATGAAAAGTATTCTAGGTAGTAGTAGTAAGAGTGATAGGTAGCAATAGTAGTGGTGATAATTGTAGTAGTAATAGTGGTGTAGTAACAGGAGAGGAGCTAGTATTTGAAGTAGTATTAGTAGTACTAACAGTATTAGCCAGTTGTACTAGAAGTAGTAAATGCTTTCTACTTGAGGAAATTTTACAGTTAATACAATTTTACTTTAACTCAAGTAGCAATTTTGTAGAAAACTTACCTTACCTGTATCTTGTATTATAATTTAGAAGCTACAATACTTTAACTTAAGTGCATATTTTAAGTACTTCTTATTATTAGCAGCTGCACCGTCCCGCACGTGTTTGTGCCGTGGTGGGGGTGGTCTGACATATTAACAACAGAAGTCAATAGACTGCTGTTTTACATGTCACATATTCACTGGAGCAAAGGCAAATGTTTGAAGGCTGTAGCAGGGTGAAGGGAGTGGGCCGAGCGTGAGGGGGTTTGCACAGCACATGGAGCAAAGGGAATGAAGGGGTCCAGAGCGGCTTTAGAGAGGGAGTGGGCAAACAGTAACTCTAGCCTGTCTGGGACTGCGACTTCCCCAATCCTGGAGGAGGGAAATTACATGAAGGAACTGTATTCTCAAACCTCCCCCTCAGCTTTTGAGTTTTCCGGATGTCTCGCTCACCAGTCCAACTGCTCTGGGACACTGGCTGCTACATGCATGGTGTCGGGGGTTCCCAGCGTGGACATGGATCCACTCGGACCTGATTGCCTGTCCATGTGTCTGTTGGCAGATGAGTCCTACCAGAAGCTGGCGATAGAAACCATGGAGGAGCTGGACTGGTGTCTAGATCAGCTGGAGACCATACAGACGTACCGCTCTGTCAGTGATATGGCTTCAAACAAGGTAGGGCCAATTCATTATGTTAGTAATGTGCAAAGGTTTTGGTAAGATGTGGAATTAATTAGATCCAGGAGTGTTTTAAGTGATTCTGTAGCATTTTGTGATACAGAACAATGACACTAACTTCAGTCACTAAGAAGAAATTATTTGGTTTAGTAGATTCTTTACCATTGTAAGGGTTTTATGGCTCAATGGAAAGAGCATTTACCCCTGAACTATAAGATCTTTGCGTTTTAGTCCAGTTCTGGGCACTATATGTTTACCATTGCAAAATAGTACCTTGACAGAAGTCTATATATTCTCTAAGCACTTCTAGTTTTTTTTTTTTTTTTTGGTTTTGGTTTTGCAGTTTTGTGTGTTTTTGCACATTGATGCACCTTTCTTTGTTTATAACTTAAAAATCTGTCTAAGACTTTTGCACAGCACTGTAAATGCTGCTATATCACTATTGCCCAGTAGAAATCTACTGTAAGTGTAAAGGTGTTCAAACTCAGTCCTACTTTTAAAGCAGTACAAATATTAAAATTGTTTCCCTTAACTACATGATTAATTTTTTGGTGTATATTATCTACTGCATATTACTTTGCATTTTGTCCTTTGCTTACTGTATCACTGAGATAATGATTGCCACAAGACCTCCCATGAACAAAGTGTAACCAAATTGAGATCACAGACCACTGACTTGATGAATGGGTGTCTCAACTTTGATTGTTTTCAACTTAATTTTTGTTTACTATAATAAAACATCACTTATGGCCCTGCAATATGCTCTCTATGACGAAAACATGCTGGCTAAGATTGCTGATTCACATTTCCACAGTTGGTCTTTGTTGCAGATGGCTGTCACTCTGCATTGTGTATGTAAATTGTAAATTGCTTTTTGCCACATTGACGCACATGCAAAGTAATAGCCTTTCAGTGGTAGTGTGTGGTAGTTTTGTGAAGCAGTTGTAAAAAAGAACAGTATTTACATAATGTCTGCTGAGTTCCTCTTAACTTTGTTTATAGCTTTATATCTTTTCTATAGAATTCCTGCTTTGTGCTGTAGTTACATGGACTAATATTTGAAGCACAAGCTCGCTTTGAAGCTCGCTTTGTACTCCTTAACATACCAAATATATGATGTTTTATTTAATAACTTCATGGCTATTAGGTTAACTAAGAAATTAACTGTTAGCATTATTAGGAGAGGATGAACTTGACACAGCCATGTAAAAATCCTCATTTAAATAATAGTTAGGGTTAAATAAAAATACATTTACTGAGTTAGAAATGAAAGCCAAGGTATTATTTTGGCATTTTGGTTGTAGTGACTAAAATTCAAACACTGCAGTAGGTAAAAACTATACAAAGCAACTATTTCTTTTGTTTGAGTGTTTTTCCCAACCTTGCCACACACACTATAGGAGACAGTATGGCGGCATGGCATTGTAAACAGCAGGGAGGTTGCATCCGTTTCCGTCTGTATTGTCCAGAGTGGATCAGGACAGAGAGGAGGCAGACTGTGACTGTGACCGTGACACATGTTTCCTGCCATTTTATTTCCTGTGCCCCTCTGCTCAGACCACAATAGCAGCACTTTGACCAGATGACCAGGTTGAGACTTTACAGACAAAAATGTCACTGGGAATATCAGGACAATGAGCAAAATGGTCCATAGCTGGGCTAGACTGGCAGAGTTCATTGTAATGGAGTCCTGAATTACTGGTTCCGGATATTCTAGTCTCTTCCTAATTTCGCTGTCAGTGTAGCCATGTAATATGGAGTTTGATTTTCTATTTTCTATTTTATGAAGGCAAACAACAAACGCACTGGGTATAACTCTCACTATGAATTATTAGTTAGGTGTTAGTAACCAGTTAACAGATTATTTACAAAACACTTCTTCCATATTTATAAACACCATTGAGTTATAAACATTGTTATTATTGTTTGATTCTTGAGTAATAACTTAATGTAAATCAATGAATAACTATAAACATCAGATGTAATAAAATATCTATACTTTTTTTTATTCAATTATTGTTTTAAATTACACATTTATTAATGCTTTATTACTGCTTAGTAGTGGTCATTAGAACATGTTACAGATCATTGAAAAATTAAGAATCTGACTTTAAACGTCCTTTGAGGCTCAGACGTTAGTCCCATCACCCTTATTTTCAAATCTACATCAGACCCAGTGCTTTAGTAGTTTTGAAAACAGAGTTTAGAAATATGACTTTGAACAAGGCAGGACCTTTAATGCCCAGATAACTCCAGTGTTGGACTATGAGCTTCATGACATGATATTTAACAAAAACGACATTTGTTCAAACTGCAGATGTTGTAACCAAAACCTTTATGAAACCCTGGTTACGTCCTCTTTCCTCATCCAAGGGCACAGGTGTACACGGACCACACACACCCAGAGACCGCCATGTCTGCTCTGACCTGATCCGTACGAGCTGCTCCCCTGCCCTCCACTATCATTACCCCGGCCGCACTTCCACCCTCACACTGGTGACGGCCTTGGACAAATACCGCCATCTGAATCCAGTTAGCGGAGTTTAGCTCTTTGTGGGTTAGCGTGCGAGCGAGCCCCTGAGCCGAGAGCCAGTGAGTAGGAAACTTTAACTCACGTGTGGTCACTCCGGCTTTGAAGCACCGCCGTCTTCAGAAGGAGGGGGAAAAAAATGACAAAATTATTGCAGCAGATGTAGCGGTGGGTCTGAAGCTGTAAGGGCAATGGACATTAAATTATAGTGTGGAGATTTCATCTGATTGAAAGGCTGCTGAGGACAGCAGTACCTAATTGTAATTAAAAATTGACTCCTGTTAGCTGTCTTGATTATAGAGCAGAACAGGAAAATTATGAATACTGCTTTTGATGAAAACCTTGAATTATTTAGTTTTTTTTTCAGTGGCTTCCAGGAAATGCTTATTTCTAAAGTTACCAAACTCTGAAAGTCCAGGAAAGATCTGAAGTATGTTGATGCAACAAACATAATGGCAGGGGCAACATTTCCTCACTCTGGAGTTTTGTTGTTACACAGCTATCGCAATATGATGTCAGACTATGTATCACTCTAGACTGAAGTTAGCTTTGTGAACTGAGATAACTTTTACAGACTCCACTTTTTGACTCCACATAAATGTAATTTGAGACTTCCCAAAAGTCCCACATACCTGACTTCCTATCAGGTATGTGGGACTTTTAACAGATGATGTTCTCAAATATGTTAGTAGTCTATTGCCTGAAGCCATACTAAAGCATTGTAGCTACCAGTAAATGACCTCAGTCCTTAGTCTATGAGGAAAAAAGAGAAGTAAAAAGGAAGTAGGTGGATACATGCTTGGGCCTGTGAGAGTAGGAGGAGCCATGGGTTTCTTGTTAGTCTGTGTAGGCTAGTCGGGCAAGTCAGTTTTATCAGTAGCTTATATATTTCCTGTCTGACACTACATCAGAGAAAAACACAGAGAGAGAGGAAACAGTCTCAGCCAATTTATTCTTTTGGAGGTTTACTGAGTTCTTTTTTGGCGCGTTCAGCTGCTCTTAAGTTACAATGGGACTATGCTGCTCTGAAAAGGAGAAAGAAAACTTTGCCATTCTTACAAGGTGGAAAAAGGTGAGTTCAGAGGGAGGATTATTTAAATTGTCTTAATAATTAGTTCACTAAAACTAAGAATATCACTTTTAACTATGAAGTTTTTAACCTTTATTTTGTCACTTATCTTTATCATCCAGGTCACTATACACCAAAGTATTAGTATTTAAATCTTTTTTCACTTCTTCTAAGTTAAATTAGCTTAGATATTGTTAAATGTAGTTTGTCTTAGGTTGAAGTGTGAATACTGTTTTTATATATAATTTACATGTCGTGAAACACGTTTGTATTCAAAGTATTTGAATATTCAAATTTTCAATGGCGCATGGCAATGTGAAAGATAATCACCTAGATAACATTTTTGTTGGTTTGTGCAACTTTTCATTGTTACCCAAAGCACATCTTGTCCTGATGTGAGCTAATACTTAAGGATGCATGTGTTACACCATATGTTGGGAAATATGTCCTTTCGGCTGCCCAGTTTGACTCTGGGGACAGACATGTGCTTGTACTTGAGACACTTCCTGTAGGCACAAGAGCCCTGCTGCTGTGCTACATTAAAGAATCAATTACCATTTGTGTGAATGGACTTGGCCCGTCTGATTCTGCACCCCAGTGTTTGTCCTCACCAGCACTCTTTGATTTTTATGGGCTGCCTCTGGCTCGAGCCAACTCTTTGAAAGCAGTGTTCAAGTTTCACAGTTAAGTAGATCATACCAGTCTGCTATGAACAGTTATTAGAAAGTTGTTGAGACTAGAGAGAGAGAGAGAGAGAGATGAAACCTGAATTACAGAATTGCTGCTCTAGAAGAATGGATTTTGGACATGTTTTTTATTTGGTACACAATGATTTTTTGTAAATGGAGTTGGTTGTACTTTTCTCTGTGGTTTTGCATGGCTGAGTCAGTGATGAGATGTGTTTAAAGTGGGAATCACCGTGAGAACTACAGAGGGAGCCACGTGACTCTGTTGCCATGGCGTGCAGGTTGTCCTGCAATTGGTGGTTTGCTGGTGGTCTGCATACTGATACAATAGTTCTCAGCTTGGCACCTACTTTCTCATATAATACATGACTTTAGAAATATAATTCATTGCTCAGCAGAGATAATAGGTATGGATTGTGGCAAAATGATTGTTGACTAGACCTATAGCTTGATCATAACGCACACTACTCATATTTGTTCATTTGGTTTTGCCCGACTGATGTGATAAATCCTCTTTGAAGCCTGATATTGCGCAGTGATGTGTTCTGCATTACTGAGCATCACAGAAGAGGGGAGAGGAAGTCTGCTTTTCAGAAATCAGCAGATTGGGTCAAAAGGGAAAGACAGCCTGAACATGGTGTAGAGGATTCTCCCTACCTGTTTTCTGCAGTCTTGTGCATGGTTCAATGCTTCCAGAGAGAGAGAAGGAGGGGGGGACCAGGCAGTCTGCCACAGGGGACTGCACAGCTACAGCGCACCCCCTCCTCCCTCCGTTCCTTCTTTTCCACTGTCTGACAGCGGTTGCCGTTAACAGTCTGGACTCAGGACGGCTGGATTTCCCCGCTGGAGGTCACAGGATTCAGTTTGGATAGTGGCACCAGAAGGCACAGATTTGGACCCAGTGACAATAGCAGTGGAAAGAGAAGAAAGTCAATATAGATCATGCATCTTGGGGGATTCCTTCAGGCCTGGAGGATAGTGGTGATGCGATGAGAAGGCACATTCGGTCAGGGACGTAGGGCTCTACCACAGCAGCCCTCTGTGACGCTGGGCCATTTTACTGTAGCGGACACTGGACAACAGTGTTTTGGTGCAGCGCTGTTCTTCAGGCTGCTGGCGTGAGCTCTGCCTTGGGGATTCTCTCAGAGAGAAGCATACAGGGCTTCTGCTGGGGAGCGCCAGGGGCTCAGCACAGCTCAGCACCATGCCTGAAGCCAACTACCTGTTTTCTGTGTCCTGGGGGTACATTAAGGTGTGTCTGTCAGAAATGAGACTGTTTATTGTTACTTTGGCTGGTGCAGGTTGTACATTTTTGGTGTTGTGACTCACGGCATGATTTTTCTATGTTTGTTTTGAATACAAGGATGTTTCTGGTTTGTTCATTTCTGTCAGTGCCACTGTCCCGTGCATTAAGAAAAGCTGCAATATGTTCCTGCAGATGGTTGACATATAATTAATAACAAGTCTTTGTTTATTAAATGTTGAAACGCCAAAGGTGCCATTAATATAAACACTGTTCTTATAGTTCATTCCCCCATTGGATATATTCTGGAAAAATAACTGGAAATGCCTTATTCCTTTTGTAAACTGCAGTAATATTATAATAATACTGTATAAAGCAGTTTCTCCTGGCTAGGTTTTCAAATGGGCCTGACTAACCTTTCCTATGTTTTGTGTTTTTGACCTTAGTTCAAGAGGATGCTGAACCGGGAGCTAAGCCACCTGTCTGAGATGAGCCGATCTGGCAACCAAGTATCAGAGTACATCTCCAACACCTTCCTTGGTGAGCACTGCCCCACAAACACACACACACACAAAACAAACCTCCACAAAGGTCCACATGTCAGTATGCAGCAGAGGTTGCTGAGGTTATCCATACATGTGAGAGGTAGCCGAGGGAATCTGCAGCACTGCTCCTAAACCAGTCTAATCTGGTCTATAACACAGATGGAGAGTCCCTCTGTGCTGACTGCAGAGGCATGAGAAAGGAGGGGGCTTGGGGAAGACGTTCCTATAGAGAGATTAGGGGCAATGAGTTTTCAAATTCCAGCTGTGTTTTGTGACTCTCCGCAAGCAAGTGTGCCCTTTCGATTTTCATCCACAGGCAAACTTTTACGGCAAGACATACAAAATGCGACAAAACAAGACAATGAGTGCAATGATGCTGGCCTGGATTTAGTGTTTGGGTGTCATCTGCAGTGCATCTCACACCTGTCACCTTTACTAAAATCATTTGGTTTTGTGGAGGATGGAGCTTCAGTATTTTTGTCCTCTATGCTGTGAGTGGTGCAAGAGCTAGTCTTGCACAAATGCACAGTGTCAGCTGCATATTCCATGTGAGGGAATCTGAGCCAGCCAGAAAACAGAATCACATGTAGAAAACAAACCCACATCCAAAAGTGCCTGCTCCAAACATTTCAGCTAAATAAGACCCAGCGTTTCAGTGTTCTGGGGATTGTTGTGGCTACAATTCTTAGAAAGCCACGCCAGCTGTGACCACACGACCAAATGGCAAACACGTCAATAGCATAATCTCACCTTTTTTGACACGGCCCTTATTTTGAAACAACAGTGAATGAATATGAACGTTCAGCTACTGTTGATAGCGAAAAACTGTTCCCTAATTAAAATGCTGCCAGTACATTTTGAATGTGTTGACACCTAAGTGTGAGAGGTCATTCATCTCACTGTGTTAATTTTGTTTACTTGCCCCAGTGACAGTCAGGATGCATCCCCAGTGTCTCCAAGCCTACTGTTTTTCTCTCACTAACTACATTTGTGCCTTTTTTTTCTCCACAGACAAAAAGATAGATCTGGAGCTTCCCTGTCCAGTTCCCAAGTCGAGAGAAAGAAAAAGGCGCCAGGGTCACCATCATCACCAGCAGCAGCAACAACAGCAGCAGACTGGGATGATGAATCAGATCAGCGGGGTCCGAAAACTCAACCATTCTCCCAATATTTATGGAGGCACGGCCAATCGCTTTGGGGTGAAGACAGACCAGGAAGAACAGCTGTCGAAGGTAAGCACTAAACAGCCCATAAAGCACACTACAGATGTGTAGTTTGATCAAAAGCTTAAAGAGATCTGTTTTTCGTCGTTGTACAGGACCTGGAAGACATTAATAAATGGGGTTTGAACATCTTTAAGGTGGCGGAGCATTCCCACAACCGGCCGCTAACATGTATTATGTACACCATCTTCCAGGTTAGTGTCAAAACATACTTTTTTACAACAATATAAAAAGTTTTATGTCTTCTAGGGCAGCACAATATTAGAAACAGGCAATTGGCAATAACAATGTTGAATATCACAACAGCAATATGATTTGGATATCCTATTTTGACATAAGTATGTTCAGTTCAGTTTAGGCTGAAATAAGATAAGTCTTTATATTTATTTGTCAAAACTGGGCAAAAATTAAAAAATATATATAACAAAGGCTAAACCAGGGCTGAACTGAGGATTCAAGCTAAAATCAGGACTTTAAACTCTTTTTACTTTATTTGGTTTCATTGCTGGGACATTTAATTTTACAGTGTAAACCTCCGTCAGATTTAAAGCCATAGCATTATTTTGATACATTTAGTTTTTGCACTATGCAGATATTGCCTTGCTGATATTGTGATTGTGTTGCTTGAAACAACAATGTTTTTTCTTCTTTTTTTAACCTAATCTTTGTGGCGTGCAGGAGCGAAACTTGATGCAAACGTTCAAGATTCCAACAGAGACCTTTGTGAAATTCATGGTGACCCTGGAAGACCACTATCACTCAGACGTGGCCTACCACAACAGCCTGCATGCCGCTGATGTCGCCCAGTCTACACACATCCTCCTGTCCACTCCCGCTCTTGATGTAAGCGCCTGTTGGACACTTAATAGACTTTTTGGTTAGCCCAGTTGGACTGACTTACTTTTATAATTACTCTTACTGTCAGTGAGATTATAGAGTATTGTCATTTCAAAGTGGTTCGATTACCACACCTTTTTCTTAACCTGTTTTGTTTATGTAAGATAATTGCCACTGTCGTCATTAGTTGAAATTGAATTTGAAACTACCTGTTAACAAAGGATGACACATAAAGGGACTGGCCTTAAACCTTAGTCCAATACTTTACCTTATATGGAGAGTTTAAATACCTACTCATAAAATGCTTTACTAACATCCAGTTTTTCTTTCTTTATTTCCAGGCGGTATTCACGGATCTAGAGATTTTGGCCGCCATTTTTGCTGCAGCCATTCACGATGTGGATCATCCTGGCGTGTCCAACCAGTTTCTCATCAACACAAGTAGGTCCTTTTTAGTCAGTTTCCTCATTTTATTATTTGTTTCCATTTGAAACAAATGTAAACTAAAGAAACCTGTTGTGACTAAACATTTTGAAATGATTTTCTCCGCCCCCTTATAGACTCGGAGCTGGCTCTGATGTACAACGATGAGTCAGTGCTGGAAAACCACCACCTGGCTGTGGGCTTCAAACTGCTGCAGGAAGACAACTGTGACATCTTCCAAAACATTGCAAAGAAACAGAGGCAGACTCTGAGGAGGATGGTCATAGACATGGTGAGAAAATGTCTACTCTACTATTTTATTGCTTTCCTTCTAAACATTTTATTACTCCGTAGACATCCAACCTCATTCTGTAATTTTATGTCTTCTAGGTGTTGGCAACTGACATGTCCAAACACATGAGTTTGCTGGCTGATTTAAAAACTATGGTTGAAACCAAGAAGGTGACTAGCTCAGGAGTTTTGATGCTGGACAACTACACAGACAGAATGCAGGTAAATGCCAAATACAGAAAATACACATTTGCTAGTAAGAGAAATTTGAGTTTAACAACCTTTTTTTGCGCAGGTTCTGCGTAATATGGTTCACTGTGCAGACCTCAGCAACCCCACCAAGCCTTTGGACCTGTACAAGCAGTGGACGGACAGAATAATGGACGAGTTCTTCCATCAGGGAGACAGAGAGAGGGAGAGAGGCATGGAGATCAGCCCCATGTGTGACAAGCATACTGCCTCTGTGGAGAGAACACAGGTACACAGCACCAGAAAGTCAATTTATTGAAATATTGAATTTGAAGTTAATGCAGCAAATCCCTTTCCCCTTGTTTTGTTCTATCCTCTGCATCCTCTTCTCCCACGCCAACTAAATTCACATCTTCTTACCTCCATAAATCTCCTCTCTAGGCTTCCTATTTGACAGCTCTAACCTCATCTTTTCACCACTGTGTGTTCACTATCTGTCCTCTGTGCATGTCCAAACCATTTCAGTCTGGCTTCCCTGACTTTTTCTCTAACATAAGCTGTACAGTAGTGATTCCTAACCCCAACATCCTGGCCAACAGAAAAAACTGTGCTAGTGGCATCATCTTATTGTTTCCTCACTAAACATATATCTATTGTACATGTTTTAGAGCTAACGTTTCATTTACACTGAAACTATTTCCTTTTCCTCTTTTAGGTTGGGTTCATCGATTACATTGTCCACCCGCTTTGGGAGACATGGGCAGATCTAGTCCACCCAGATGCCCAGGACATCCTTGACACTTTGGAGGACAACAGAAACTGGTACCAGAGCATGATCCCCCAGAGCCCCTCGCCACCATTTTACACAGGCGACGGAGAGGGAGGCCCACATCGCGAACTGGAGAACCGTCTTGTGTCCAATAAATTTGAATTCGACTTAACAGTAATGGACCAAAATGGACAAGGTGGCCACAGTGGGACTATGGACATAGCCTGTGATGGTCTGCAAGATCACCCGTGTGATGAAACGCAGAGTCGAGATGCAGAGACATAGCTGAACTGTTTTCAAGATTGAAGGTTTTTTTCATTTTATTGCAGTGGAGTAATCCTGCAATGTGGCTCTTTGAAGCTGCCTGGCAAAAGAGGGGCTGACTGTATGCGGGTGCCCCTGCTAGTAAGGCTGGGAAACCCTTTAGCAGTTTGTTTTGAACTGCGTAGAGGGGGAGCTTGATGAGTGTAGCCTCTGTTCTTTGAAGAAGGGACTACTGTGGAAGTGCTGAGGCAGAGCTGTATGCTGGTGGCTTCTCACAGTAAAGAGGACAATATAAATGTAATACACAAAATGGGACAATTTTCAACTTGCACTTCAGGACATTTTTACATTGTTTTCAATCTTTGTATGGTGTTGGAAATGGATGCCACGTCCTTGAGTGTCCAAACCTAACTACTGGTCGACAAGTCCTTTGTGATCCAATAGTTCTTTCTAACACTTGTCTACAAAGTTTTGTGCCTTTTTTGTAAGTGTTTTTATAATTTATTGAACATGTCAAGTAGCTGTAAAATGTGCAAAGTTTTCTACAAAGAGGACATTGTCTTCTCACAGTCTTCCCAGTTTTTCAGCAATAGTATCTGCTTCTTCTCACAACAGCTTTGGATGTATTTCATCTTTTAAGAGTTTTGCACTTTGAATCAAAGCAACAGAACTTTGCTGCAAGTTGAGAGACATGAGATCCAGAAACCAAAATCTGGCTGTTTTTCTTTACATAAGCAATTAATTCAAATATCCTGTTGGAGAACGCCAACTCAAATATCCAAAGATCCTTTATATTAAGCACTTTAGAAAGTTTAGTGCTTCCTCAAAACAAAAATCTTTGAGCCCTTACACCAAATTGTAGCTGAATTATGAGTGCAGGCAAACTAATGACCTTGTTTAATACTGAGCCTTTCCTATTACGGAAAATGTGTTACCTTGTAATTTTCCCTTATTAGCTCACACACCTGTTGTGGTTAGGGATTTTTGAAGCATTCCTTTTTCGTGAATGGCGCTTTACACCATGACTCATTCTGAACTCTGAGTGACTGTAGACTGCCTGCACATTTTAAAGACACCTGTTAGCATACAGTATAGTGATAATTGTAGTAATTGTACCTTGTAGTTTTTATTGCAGCACTTTGAAAATGTGGACAGTTGTGCAGCTGGTTGCAGATCTGTCTGACACTACCTTAAAGGTACCGTGACATAAGCGAATGAGAGGGAGGTGGCTGTCAAGTCTAAACCTGACGTCTTTCCTGTGTGCGTGTGGGTGAATGTGAAATGGTCACAGAGTTGCACAATCTTGTTGCACCCAGCTATTTGTAATAGTGTATTTATTACCTTCCACTTGTACATGATAATATTGATATTAAATAATAATATTTACTGTATATTTGCTATTTATATGTATTTGTATGCACTACACCATGTCATATCACAGACTGAACTGGCCTGGATGAAAAGATTTAACATGATGGGGTTAGGGGGCAGATGTTTGTCTGCTCTAGATGTAGTTTTTGTACAGTCTTCATTCTCCACACCTGATTGTGGCACAGAGTCTACCTTTTTTATTCCTTACATTTAATGAAGGTGTACAGTGACGGGTCATTGTACAGCCAGGAATACTCACTGAAATTAGTTTTGTTTTTTTCAGTGTTTCCCTCAAAATTTCTGGACAAATACATGTGTTGTGTTCAAATGTTTTGTAATCAGTTTATTAAAATGGGCATGAATTACACACTGTTGTTTTATGAGTGTTGTTTAACCTAAGCGCAAAATGATCTACACTGATTATCATCATCAGAAACTTGACCTACTTTCTTGTAATGAAAAATATATTAAGTCTATAGTGAGGCTTTATTTGGGTTTGCAGTTGTCAATATTTGTGTTAAAATCTGATGTATTTAAGACTCATTAGGCTTGACAGTTTGCTGCAGCATTAGTACTGACATTTATTCCCCGAAACTGGATATAGCGCTGTTAATCTGCAGACTAAAATGAGACAGTAATGTAAACAGGAAGGTAAGACATAGCAGTGCTATGTGCTGGACCCTCAACACATCCACTCTCCCATGGCTCTGAGCACCTTGAGCCAAACTGATAGCAACTCAAAAACACCATCCGCAGTGTTTGAGCAAATCAAATTAGCATGAAGCTTAAGATGACTGGACAGATTTTACTTGTGATGTTTGTTTTTACAGATTTTATCACAAGCTCATTCTACACGTACTCCTCTGTATGCAGTATTGTTTTTAAAGCACCAGACACGAAAAGATATTGCTGCTGCACAATATCAACATTTAACATTTAGTTTGGACTACATACCAAATAATGCATTGTACAATTTTTTTTTTCTTTAAGTATTTTGTTGAAAAAAGTTGTACAAGGCATTTTTTTCTTTTGAGCCATCTGCTTCATAAGCATTCAGCAGAAGTGAGGCGGTGTGTGGTGTAAACAGGGCCACAGACAGTCAGCAGAGTTTTCCATAGAGGTGGAGGTCCACAGTGCTGCGGTAATGAGTGGAGTTTGTTTGAAACTTCAACAAAAGTCTCGTGGTCTAACGTCAGCAGAGTAAAGGCCCTCGTGCCACACTCATTGGTCCACTCATTCACCCTCTGTTCTCCAGTGTAGCAACCAGACCCCGACAGGGCCTGAGGCTAGGGGCCAAGGCAGAGAGGAAGAGAACCACTTCCAGCAAAACAAACCTGCTCTTTCCATGTCCACTTCATAAACCTACTGGAGTCTCTGTTTTAGCTTGTAGTAATGTTAGAAGTCAACTTGGTAATCAGTTTGAGGGCTGCAGGCCAATATGACTTATTCTGGGATAATTTAATTGTGATCTTGACATGGCAACGATCAGTGGTGAGTGGCTGAGACAGATGACTTAGAAGTGAGCTCAAAATGTTGTGTTCTGCTTCAGAATAATTGCATAGATCAGATGGGACCATCCACTTCCTGTGCTGTCCTGTGAGTCTGTCCCATGCTTTTTGACCAAAGATTCAGGACAAGAACAAGATTCACAGAAAATGACACTAATTAGTGCCATGTATTGACAAGAACCTGGAAGTATATCTATCACCATATAGTGTCGCCATTCCTTATATACCAACATATTATGATACTGTAAGACTTTATATTGCAATTTAGTACACTAGTTGCACAAGATTGTCTGAAATACATTTGATTAAAAATCAGAACATGTGAGTACTGCAAGATTAACAAGTTGACATTTTTCAAATAAGCAACAAAATGAGTGCTTGCAGGATTTTTGAAAACAAACTTTAAATATACTGCCAGCTGCAATACAAAAGTAAGGCAGTGACATAAGAATTTGCATAGAAATACTTTATTTAAAAAATCAGTGTGGACGTTTTTCATGTTAATACAATAAAACCAAAAAATGTTGCAGTATTTTTCAGAATCCATATTTTCTTACACCCCTACAAGTAACACAAATCAGTTATCAAAGATCAGTGCAGATACAGTAACACTACATTTTATACACACTGTTGTGATGTGTGGCACCTGTATGTTTTTATGTATAGTACTTTTCTATCAGATATTTCTAAAACAGTGGGACCAGTTTGAAAAGTGTGGGTCATAGATTATTTGTTAAGCATTTGTCTGTGTCAGGTCAGATTTATCAGGATGCATTTAGGGACACTACACCAGGCTGGCATTTGTGCTGATTCCTTGGGGGTATTTACCCAGCATGCACTGTGCCTGTGAATTGTAGCAGATAGAAGGGTACATCCCTGTGGGAGGAGGACAGCAGCAACACACTGACATTGCAGCTTACTTTAAATCTTTAAAGCTGCTGCCTGTATACTGACGAGATAAAGATGTGTATGTGGAGCTACACTTACAGCATGTTACACAAAATATATACAATGCACTTATCTGCTCTATGGACCAGAGGTGGAAAGTAACTAGTTACTTTTACTCAAATCATTTACATTGTAGAGATGTTTTTTTGTTTGTTTGTTTTTTACATTTACATTTACAAGTATTTTTTTTTATATCTAATAGTGTAAAAGTATGTTTTGATTTTTGCAAAGTGCTTAGCAATAGAAGCAATAATAATAATAATAGTAGTCCCTGGTAGTAGCAGTAGTAGAAACAGTACTAGTGGTACTGTAAGAAAGTAAACACTACACAAAATAATTTTACTCAGTTTAGTTGAGTACTTTTACTTCTTAAGAAATAATATTTTAAGGTAACAGCACTTTTACTTAAGTACAAAATTGGAGTACTTCTTCACCGCTGCTATGTACCCAACAATATTCAAAAGGCAATGTAAACAAACAAAGATAAAGACAATTTTATTCATGCTATAATTAATTAATCAGATATTAGTATTTGGATTTTTGGTTACATTTTTTTCTTTGAGAAGGGCCTGCACAAATTCTTTCTATCTGACCATACACTGTGCCTTAGGCAGACATTTTATTTGGCCAAGTTGGACCTGAATGCTTCAGTGGGTGAAATCAGGTTCACAGCACATGCTCTGCCCATGATTCAGTTCAGATCAATAATGTCCTCATTGACTCAAGATAAGCCAGAGAGAGAGGGGGGCTTTAATCCTCTCAGGAGTAACTGTGGGCAAGGGAAATACAAGCATAGGCTCAGGTGGAAAGAGAGGTTTTACAAAGTGCAGACATCCACCAAGACATTAATTCAACCAGTGACCCAAAGCCACACTAACATAGTATTTGTTTCTTCCCCTGTGACCTTCCTGAAATTTTTATATAAAAAAATAAAAAACATTTACACACAAACACAACTAAGTCTCATAATGATTAAAAAAAATCTCTTAAAAGTTCCAGCCAGTGATGCAGATTCTCACCAAAAATGAAACTAAAGGCCCATTACTGACTTCCTAAGATTTTCATGGTTTGAGTATGCCCTCCATGCAAATCACTTGGTATTTTAGGTAAATAAACAATATGATACTGTAAATATTCCATGTGTGGAGTCTCAAAGTAATCAACAAACTTCCTCTGTGCCCACAACTGCAATATAGGAGCGATAACAACACAACAATTCCCTCTTTACATTGATGCTAGTAATTTGCATGATTCATCTGAACGTGGCTGCATGTTTCCCTGTGTACAGCTGATGGAGGATGCAGATTAGAAAGCCTGTTGTGACTGGGCCGTTGGTCAGATAGGGCCTTCTGTGTAATTATTGTGTTTGTGCCCCAACTACTAAATTGTATGGGAATTGGATCAAAGGTCATATTGCGCCTGAACCAACATGTGTTGACTCCCAACGTGACCCATATTTTTGCGGTTATCCAAAAAAGATAACAGTAAATGGGTATGAAGTTCACTGTGTGTGTACTGAAGTATTTTCCAGTAAAAGGCGGCATTGCAGAGCGGTCTACGTGCAGATCTGAGTGCCACCAAGGATGCCATGCCTTGTCTTCACTCTACCATGTCAGTCATTAAAACTCTAGTGCATTCTTCCTGCCTGCGCATTCTCAAGATCTTTCTTTGTAATTTAGCTGCTCAGAAGAAAAAACACAACATAAAAGAGTTCAAAGAGTGAACTTTTTTTTAAATCTGCTTTTGGCAAACTCTGCTTTGAGTCAAGAAGTGAGCATTAGCAAGGGCAAATGTGAGAGAGTTATTTACTTTGAAGTCATGCTCATTACGCAGTGCCTTTTGGGGTCTTCAGGCAAACACGTGTTACTAATACTTTCACCCTCTGTGTGCTATTGCGGAGCAGATGGAAGGCAAATGAATGTGAAAGGGTAGATTAAGCCTGTCTTTAAACAGATTGTAGTAACATGTACTTTAAATTTACAATATCTCATTATTATTATTATTATTATTATTATTATTATTATTATTATTAGTAGTAGTAGTAGTAGTAGTAGTAGTATTAGTATTAGTATTAGTATTATTGACAATACAGTTTTACAGATTTTAAAAATAAAAATGTTTAAAAGTTAAAAAAAAAAAAAAAAAAAAAAATATATATATATATATATATATATATATATATATATATATATATATATATATATATATATATATATATATATACACAAAATAAAGTCTTTTACTGCACAGTTTTAGTGCCAAACACTAAGATGAAAATCATTAATGATGATGATTAAGGTAAATGAAAATATATGAAAATGATTGTTTATTATTGGTGGATTATTTGGGAAGAAATACAGTAGAGTAATATTTGTGAGAAATAAGTAAGCATTAAAAAGAGATTTACATTTTTACTTTCTTAAAATAATACATGTGTACAACTAAACCTGCATTTAAATGGATGCTTTCAGTTCCTTTATTACTTGTGGCGGACATCATTTGTTTTGAAGTCATCACTGTCCACCACGCTGTCCACTACCAAATTCAATCCCACAGTGACATCTTGTGGCCAAAGTTGGAATAATCTCGGGCTGAACACCTGCAGTACATATTATCTGCCACGCGGTGCCGCTGTTGAGCCTCTTACTGCCGGAGCTGCACAGACGGCAGAAGTCAACCAAAGAATTTCTGCTACAGCTGATCAGGCGCCATCTTTGTCGCGAACATAAACAACATCAGTGAGTTGCGTTGGCCCATCGATACCCCCCCGTCATCTGTGAAGAAGAAGTAACAGTCACACCGCCGCGTACCAGCAGAAGATGAGATTTAATGTAGACGCCTGAGACGTCGTGTCTGTGAGGTAAAAAACCTCTTTACCGAGGCACAGGGTCGTCGGCTGACTGCTGATGTGGTTGTACATTGGTTGTTGTGTGATCAAAGAGGATGCCATGACAACGGTGCGACTGTCATTAATGCACTCTGAGGCTAATTTAATAACGATTTAACACTGTAATTTACCTCCAGTAAGTCACGTCCGAAGCGGATGTGTTGTACCTGACTGTTTAATAATGCAGAACTGCTCAGGCATGGAAACGCCAGTCAAACAGGCCATTTAGGATTGTTATAATTATGTAATGAAAGTTGCCATTGTGCGAGGGCTGTGTGCACATCTGTCAGTCTTTAATTCTGCTGCTTTGTTTTTTCAGCCATGGGGATCCCGCGCGGGTTTCCTCACCGGGGGGGAGCGGAGGTGTAGAGGAGGTGTAGAGGAGGTGTAGAGGAGGCGGGGTGGGCAGCCACAGCAGCAGTGGCTTTGGTGCTCACCTGCTCGGTCAGATCTGGTAGAGATGGACCAAGAGTACGAGAGGCGACTGCTGAGGCAGATTAACCACCAGAACCTGCCGAAAGAAGCCCGCCTGACCAAGGTGATAGACAGTTGTATTAACGTAATTTTACCAAGTTACTTTGGTGAGTTGACAAGGCATGGACATAAACACACCTAAATAATAAATAAATAAACAAATAAATAAATTCTCAAATCCTTATAATCCCTGTCAAACCTTAAGATGTTGAGGACCACACTATCACTCCTTTGCTCTTTTTTACACTGAAGGTAATGTTCATAATGACACTGGCTGATAGTTTTGGTGGCTCAATTTAAATAATTAAGAGTCTTGGACTCTTCCTCACACCTGCCTAAAACGTTTGCTTGGTACTGTGAAGTTGTTTTGAGAGACACATCGTAGAGTAATTAAAATAATCTTCAATGTAAGCCTGAAAAAAAAAAAAACACTTCTGGAGAAGTACAAAATAGGCCACTAAGCCAAATGCTCCCTGAAGACCAACATTGGTGTATTGTGGATTATATTCAGAACACCATAAAAATGTTTCTTGCCATTTTTAGTCTTGATTCAGAATACATTTTACCAAATGTAAAAGTTACTGTGATCAGTATAAGTTATTCTTGAGCATCTTTGTATATTTAAAAAAAATCCACTTTTACTATGTCACAGAGGACACAAGTCATGTTATTATCTTATATACATCACTTTCCTGGGCTAGGTTTTAATGTTATATATTTTCGCTATTCAAACAAATCATTGAGAAACATCGTGTGTATAATCTCTTTGTATTTTACAGTGTGTAAGTGCTACCTGCAGTCCTGTCAGTGCTAAATCTGGGGACCGCTTTATCCCTACACGAGCTGGCAGCAACTGGAGCATTAACTTTCACTATGCCAATGTAAGACTAATGTATTTACCATCTCAGTCCAAAATACTACTATAATTTAAATCAAATATAAATAATGTTTACTTTAACTTCAGGAGAATTGCCGCTCTCCCAATCAGAACCATAAAGCAAAGGATGCAAGTGCAGATTCTAGCAAAGGTAAGATCTTCTGATATTGTTAGCTAACACTTGTTTTGTGTTTTTTGTTATCTTTTTTTTTTTTTAATGATCTTTACCTGTCTAGATGCTGTGGCCTATGCTGCTCTTTTAAGGAATGAGCTCCTGGGAGCAGGAATAGAAACTGTGCCAGACCCTCACACAGAAGACAGGCACCACCCAGTGCTGTTCAAAGACTCTCACAGCCTTTTTAGGGTAATAACTGATACATTTTGATTAGGCACTATGTGGAATCAGTAGTAATAGTTTTAAAAGGAAGCACCTGGACATTATTGTGTTTCCCACAGATAATTTGTCAGTTAAGGTGGTAGCCAACTCATTTTGCTGAGTGTGAACCTATCAATTATTTATGTCATTCACTTTATGCACCTCATGTACAACTCCTAAATGCCACAAAAAGTTAATTTACCATAAATACTGCATAATAAAAATATTAAGTTTGGGGGAATAAACTAAATGTATATATTACTTTATATTGCCTGTATTAAATGGTAGTCAAAGTGGTAGATGTTTATAGCCAAGTTGGCCACCTTAACTATCAAGTGCTCGAGGAAACACTCAATAACTTGAAAGAGTTCTGGGAATCACACAAACACTATAAAAAACATATTTTGGTACATTGGAAATTTTACCAATGCACTTTTGCAAGTGGAGACAAATAATTGTTTATGATAAATTATTTTCAGAACGTCTTTACTAATAAAAATCTTTCTTTCTTTCTTTTACAGTACACTGTTCATACAAAGAGAGTGCCTTTTGATAGTGATAATGAAATCTCACCATATTCCCTTTCTCCACTTAGTAATAAGAGGTACGAAACAGTAAGCAATGTTAATTTTCATTGTGTGTTTTATGTGGGGTAATACATACATTTGTCTTTGTGTTTGCTTCTGTAGTCACAAGCTGCTCCGCTCCCCTCGTAAACCAGCTCGTAAGATCTCCAAAATCCCTTTTAAAGTGCTCGATGCTCCAGAGCTACAGGACGATTTTTACCTCAATCTGGTAGACTGGTCAGCAGGCAACCTGCTCAGTGTGGGCCTGGGTGCCTGTGTCTACCTGTGGAGTGCCTGCACTAGTCAGGTCAGTGCAAAAATCTTTTGCTCATCCTTAAAGCAAATGAGTTGAGTTCTTTTTGTTATTTGAGAAATCCATTTTTGTTCCACATCAACAGGTAACACGGTTGTGTGACCTTTCAGTGGATGGGGATTCTGTTACATCAGTTTGTTGGAATGAAAGGGTGAGTTTCTGCTTGTCCTTTATAACATAGTGAAGTGCAGTGTGTGTGACCTGGTGCCTTTGGTCCTATTAGGGAAGTATAGTTGCAGTTGGAACACATAAAGGATATGTTCAGATCTGGGATGCTGCAGGAGGCAGAAAGCTCACCAGTTTAGAGGGTCACTCAGCTCGTGTTGGTGAGTCAAACAATCTGTGTATTTTATGTAACAATAGTTAATATGTAACTTGAGAGGTTCTTTGTTATTTTACTAAATTTAACCCTAGATTAGTCTTTTCCTTATAGCGTCTGTAGTTGTGCCATTAGCTTTTAATCTGTATGAAAGCATCAAATACATTATTTAACCACTGTGAAATAAAGCACGTTTCTTTTTTTGCTCTCCCAAGGTGCCCTGGCATGGAATGGAGAACAGCTGTCCTCTGGAAGTCGTGACAGGGTGATTCTGCAGCGGGATGTCCGAACGCCCCCCTCTGCCTCTGCAGAGCGAAGGCTTCAGGGCCACAGGCAAGAAGTGTGTGGTCTCAAATGGTCTCCTGATCATCAGCATCTTGCGTCAGGTGGCAACGACAACAAGGTAAAAGTCAACCAAAAATACAGTATGCACTGAGCACATCCTGGCAGGATATTACTGTGGACTTTGCTCTCCAGTTGTTGGTGTGGAACAGCTCCAGTCTCCTGCCTGTGCAACAGTACAGTGACCACCTGGCTGCAGTAAAGGCCATCGCATGGTCCCCTCACCAACACGGACTGCTGGCCTCAGGAGGCGGGACGGCTGACCGCTGTCTCCGCTTCTGGAACACTCTCACGGGACAGGCCCTCCAGAACACAGACACAGGCTCGCAGGTGTGCAACTTGGCCTGGTCCAAACACGCCAATGAACTGGTGAGAACTCTCACTCTTATCAGCCAGAATACCAGATACCACAGAATTCATAATTTTAGTAAGGGCTGAAGTAGCTGTAAGTAATGTCCACTTTGTGCAATCTTATTGTCTTCTTGTTTACTGTGTTCTTGTGTTTATTACAGGTGAGCACTCATGGCTACTCTCAGAATCAGATTCTGGTGTGGAAATATCCATCTCTAACACAAGTGGCCAAGTTAACTGGCCACTCCTACCGAGTGCTTTATTTGGTAGGTAATACTCTGGTAAATTTGTTGTTGTTGCTGTTTAATTTATTACCCAATGAAACTCTGCTCTCAAAATATTTTTTCTTATTTGTTTGTTTATTGCAGGCTGTGTCACCTGACGGTGAAGCCATTGTTACAGGTGCTGGGGATGAGACACTTCGTTTCTGGAATGTTTTTAGTAAAACACGCTGCACAAAGGTATTGAAGGAGAAATAATAATCACATAACCTGCCTGTTTTAAGTATGATTTGTCTAATTCAAATGTACATGTATTTACAATTCTCAGGAATCAAAATCAGTGTTGAACCTCTTCACAAGGATCCGGTAGTGGGTGGCCTGCATTAGTCAGTGGGAGGAGTCTAAAGAGCTATAATCCAGATGAACACATGACACTCATCTATATGTCTGTCATTACTGCACTGACCCTAGTTTTTAAACCATTTTGTTAGCAAGGATGCAGTCTCAACCTCCACCAGTAAATGCCAGGCTCACAGTAAGTCACAGTAAGTCTGTAAAACAGAAGGCAGTAAGGACTTGAACAAAGTTGGTCTTGTTTACTTTTCCATTGTGGAAGTGAATATAAATGTTTTATGATAACAGAAGTATATGTACCACAGATGTAAGCTATACAGTCTAAAATAATGTCACCTTCAAACAGTTTCTCATTTTGATCAAAGAAAAGAGACCTCGGGGCTTGTGTGTATTTCTATATTTTCAAAACCTCTGAAAATGATCTAACTTACAACAGTATACAGCCAGGACAAACAATAAATAATAAATATGTCAACAGTTGCCAAGGCAGCTGCAAATAAACCTTTTTTATTTTTGTTTTACCAATTTAATTTTAAAAGTCTAATTTTAATCAACAAAGATCATTCTTGAACACATATTTTTGAGTCAATGTTTTGTTTTAAAGATGCATTTACAAGTCTAAAACTCAGAGTGTCCAGAGCCCTGCAAGCCTCTACAGAGAAGAGAGAACTCCTTTACAATCTCTTTAACATGCCGTTTGTTGGTTTGCTCCCTGGAAAAAAAAAAAAAAACACATTTGATTTGCATTATTGAATTTGTGTGTAAAAAGCCATCAAATTTATGATTACTGGTGTTACCTTAAAAGCTGCTGAGTAAAGGTGTGTTTCTGCTCTGTGGAGACATGGGTCGAGGGGAACCCTGGGGTCTGAAGTGTCTCTTTGAGCCACTGGGACAGCAGTCCGGGACAGTGTCTGTTGAGACTTAGTAGGACCTCAGCAAAGTGTTCAATAAGGCTGCGAGGGGAACCTCCTCCAACTGCCTGCCACACAAATGAAACTGTTACACTACTCTCTGCAGAAATGATTGTCTATAAAACCTCCCGATATGCTAAGTGGGTGATAATTTGCTGTGGCGACCCCAGAAGGGAAAAGCCAAGAGAAAAGAAAAAGTTGTATTTGTAATGATGGCATACCTGCAGGATCGTCTCTGTAAGAAGCTTTCCATCCATTTGCAACACCTCATGAAATGGTGGCATGTCCTTATAGCGGTTTAACAGTTCGGTCTGCCAAAGATAGTATAGATACTTGGTTTAATGCATGAAATTAGGAACTATATACAGAAGTCTTAATGCTCTTTCCCACTTACAAAGAACTGGCTGGCAGCTTTAACGGTGGGTGTTTCTGGAAATTTAAGTGACATAATGCCTAAAAAATAAGACAGGTGTAGAAGTTACTTTTTGGTTTTAGACCATTTTTAAACAGATTTTTTAATAGACTCTTATAATGAAATTCATATGAGTTGTTTTTACCACAGTAAAAAAGAGCTTTGATATCCATCTGTTCAGACAAATACATATCAGGCTTCCTTTTGAGTACCTAGATGTTACAAAAACAAAACAAATTTAGATCTGATTAAGACTTGGACAAAACCTTTAAATGTGTTGAACAAACTTGTGCATGGAGATACATGAACGATTCTGCAATATCAGGGTGATCCCTTGGTCCTGAAGAAAGTAACATATGCATGGTGAGAAATTAAGACAAAATACTGTAAACATGTATTTATTTTTTCACACATACCTTTTTGAAACAATGTCAGTGTGGCAGAGGATAAAACTTCAACAAGGTACTTTACATGGGAGATGTAATGTTCCTCTCCAGCAAAGATATGGACCATCTGAATAGTCAGAAAATGTTACATAATGGTTGTTTAAAAAAAAAAAATACAATAAAGGTAAAATTATTTTGATCTGTGGAGGTGTACCTGACGAGCAAGGTCTAGAGCAGAGGCTTGTGGGAAGGCACTGTAGATCTGCCCAAGCATTTCACTCAGCTGAGCCACCATTGGTCCAAAATCGTGTAGGAGGGTCCGGACTGACTTATCGAACACCCCACACACTGCCTGGAGAGGAGACCAGACCAGTCATACATGCACAGACACACGCATATTTTTGTAACATAGGCATTAAAGAACTCCACCTCTACAATATCTGAATCATCTAGCCACTTGCTCAAGATAGTCTGGATCAATTCAAACACTTGCTGAAGCACAACCACTACCTATGAAAATCCGAAAATCAAACACTGTATAAGTAAATGTTGCAAGTTATTTTTTAGAATACTGACTGATTTATTACTCACTGGGTTGTGTGTGGTTTGTAATAATGATAATCCAGGGCTGGCGACTTCCTCCAAACCATCAGTTTGTTGGTTAACATCCAAAGTGGTAAAAAGGTTGGAGAGCATTCCCAGGATGTGAATAATTGGCTCTTTAATTTTAGCATTGGGCTAAAAAAGACAATGATAGAGTTAACGCATGAAATAGCAATGTAATCCATACTGCTTCAGTGGATACTGAACCTCCTGCTGTGCCAGTGTGTCGAGTTGCTGGATGTGAGGAGTGATGAGTGAATGAAGCTGGACCAGGATCTCCTCTATAGGCAGACCAGACAGGAGGAAACCCAGAGCCTGCATCAGCCACATGCACTGGCTGCTCTGAACACAAATGTACACAGTACACAACAACAAATGAAAAGTTTAGACATTATATAAAGTAAGTTATGTTAGTGTCCAGTCTTTTTACTCACCTTATGGATATCCTTTAGCAGTACATCCTACAGAAAACACAAGAGGCAAATGTAAAAATACCATTCACTGAAAATGTGTGCATATACAGTCAGTGTGTTTTTGACCTGTGACACAGTCAAGACGTCCCGAGCATAGGGGGCCAGGTCCTGTTTGCACTCCCTGCAAATTCTCTTCAGAGTGGACACACTGGACACACTTAGCTCTGGCTTCACCAAACCCTGAAGCACCATGGGTAACACCCCACTCAGCATCACCGGGTGGTCTGCTAGCCACTCCGCTAGAGACCCTGAGGAAAACAGCATTTTTTTTCTTTTTTTACACTACAAATAACACAGCAGTGTCAATGGCGCATGTATACATACCTATAGTGTACATAACTGTGTCGGCCAGCATTACATTATTAATGTTAATTCTGGGAATTAGACCAATTAAACCAGGAATAACATCAGAATAGTTGACATCTATGGTCTCAGCAATGGACTGAAAGCCAAATAACAATGCCTCAGTGTCCTAAAGCAAGGGTTAGATAGAGAGGTCATGTTAGGTTAATAAATACTAGAGATGTACTGTAGTTATGACTTAAGAAGAGTAATAGGTAGATAGCAGAAATGTAAAATTGTAAAAAGACATGACAAAATGTGGTAATAACAATGCCATTACCTGCCATACAGCTGATTGCTGAGGATCCACCAGATGCCTGCCAAGTCTATCATAGAGGTTACTGAGTAGTTCAGCACCCAACATTTCATATACATACATCAGAGTGTCAGAGATATCCACCCTGAAATGTTAATAATGTTAATAACCAGCTTTTAGTTTACGATATACTGGTTGCTTAAAAAAATTACCTCACTAAAATGCCTTTACTGACCTGTAAATTCTGAACTGCTCTTTGTCATCAGCTGACCAAGAGGCATATTCCTCCTGGGAAGGATATTGAGACTTATGCAGCAGCACATCCACCAGCTGGAAGTAAACCGGCCGATACACCTGCAGATATGCTGCTTGTTTGCCTTCTTCAAATGACAAAATGTCATCCTAAACATCAGACAGAAAAAAGTTAACACTAGGATGATAATCTTTTATCTGAAATTAATGGTTACTACCTGCAGAGTGTACCAGAAGGTGAGTGTTAGGGAGCTGGTGGTCTCACTGACGGGGTAGTGCCCAGGCATCCCAGTACAGAACAGGATCATGTTGACTAAGGACAGATATTCTTGCCAGTGGTCGATCTGTTCCAACAAAACCCTGCCATAAACAAACACAATGATCTCAGGCTATGTATAAAAACATGTACTACTAACAGTGTGTGTACTAGTCTACCTGGAGTGTGTCTCCCCCATGGCCACAGCAATGCGACAGATCCCATGTGAGGTCTCAATGTCCCCGTCCTGAGCAGCCTTCTTCAGCTGGTCATGAAGACCCAGGACCAGAGGCAGCAAGTTCAACAGAGCATTGATGTATCTGGACATACAGAAAGATGGACATGTGTGCTTCTACTGTGTTTTGATAAATTAAGAAGCATCATTATACAACAGATTACAGTATTATGTAAAACTAAAAATGTTTGCAATGACGTCGGTTCGATTCCTGCTACACAGTGCATACTGTTGTTGTGTCTGTGGGCAAGGCAATTCACCCACATTGCCTACTCTAGTCACAGTATGTGGCTGGTTGTGACAGGAAGATACCGTTCCTGTCCTGGTGTAAAAACCTGCCAGATCACTGTGTGATTGGTTTGCTGTAGTGACCCGTAAGGGAGCAGCATGTTTAAAATGATTAAAATTTCCCTTTAAAATCAAAACATTTCTATCCTCCATTATAATCCAGCCACAAGGGGTCAACAGCCACTGTACTGCTTGTGCCAGTCCCAAGCCCTAATGAATGGAGAATGTCACCTGGCAAATTACTATGCAAATCACGGGGCACTAAAAGCTTGTATTTAGGGACAAAAGGTGAAGAAATCTGTACCTCTGGCAGTCTGGTTGTGAAATGGCAGTTACAATCGTCTCCACAGCCGTGTCAAAAATCTCTGAGTTGGACAATTCACCAAAACAGTCTTGGACCAGCTCACAACTATCTCCTAGAGGCACATTCAGACCCACCCAGCTGGATAGACAACGCAGCACCTTCTCCTTCACTTGGTTCGAAGAGTCCTGGCTCTGAAGCAACTGTCTCAGCATGGGACACACACCTGACCACTCTCCAGTTAGGGCCTCTCTCAGCTCGGCACGGCGAGCCTGAGTCAATCTGCTGCTCTGGAACTCCTCTGGAAGAACCGTAAAGATCTCTAACAATGCAAGACAGTGTGCTTGGGGATCCAGACTGACTTCTGAACCACCTTTAAGGTCTGTTTTTTGAGGTTCAAATGCCCTCACCATGTCCGCCACTGGTTGAGGCCAAGATTGAGGAATCAGGTTTAGAGCTAAAGAAGCTAGAGCAACACATAGTCTTGTCAGGACCATTTTAGGACCAGAGGAGAAGTGGAGGATGTGGGATATGAGCTGCGTTCGGAGGTTCTCGTGCTGCTCTGCGGGAAGGTCGCCCCAGTGACGGGAAATCTTGGTGTGGAGTGTGCTGGCACCAAAAAACTGGACTTCTGCCATCTGCAAAGAGAGAGCACAGTGTGAATGAAGGAAATATGGAAATTTAGATTGCTGACAGTATAATAAATAGAGCTGCATGATAGAGAAGTATGCAACATGTGCACCATATGTACCATATATTCTTTTGAAGTATTACCTTGTTGGGAGCAAGCAGGGCCCAGCAGAACTGCCATGCTTGTGCAGAGGCCTGAGCCTGGGTCAGCCACTTTTGGGCCATATTTTTACGCTCCATGTCAGGATCGAAGTACAGCTGGTACAGGGCCTGATGAAAGAGAAATGAAATACTTGAGCAAACCTTTGTCATAAGTTTAAAATCATGTGCTTAAAGAAAATGTGTGACATAAATATAATTCATGATGGAAACTGTTTAAACAAAAAGGTCAGTCATCCACAACAATTATACGTTCTTCTACTTCAGTCACCACAACTTCAATAATCATCTACAGTAGCCTATGTTGAATGACATTATCTTGAAAAAAAAAACTGTTGTCATAGGAGCTAATCCAAAGTGCAGCATGATGGCTATTATTAGAACAGCATATGCTTATAGGTGGCATCATGTTACCAAAGGTCCGAGAAAAACTGGCCTCACTCACCAAATCACTGGTGGAGCTGGTGAGCTTCAGGCTTTGTTGTGCTGTGCTTGCTGGATCACTTTATGTTGATGTGTGTACAAGTATGTGTAATGTGTGGGTGGATGAAAGCGTAACTACAACCAAGAAATGATACATGGTGTGTAACTTTAAACCAATCTGTGCGAGACACTTTTTTCAGCATAGACACAAACTAAGAAACAACCTGAAATGTTGGAATAAGTGGTCTACTCCTACTCCGTTGAATAATGTTAAAATGGACAACATGCTAAGTTATTAAGACTAAAACCACACTGATGGGTTTAGTAAAGTGCAGGCTAACTGACTCACCGACTCCACATTGTCCACTGTCCAGTCCAGGTCCGCAGGGCTGTCTCCTGGATTGGCTGATGGCTCCATAATGTAAACTGCAAATGCCTGTCTTTTGTGCTGCTCTTAGACAAGTTTCACAGTTTGATGGCAGAGAAAGTTATTAATTAAACACGACTGTCCACGGTCTTAAGGGAGTGTCAAAGAAGTGACAAGGACGAAGCGGGTCAGCTGTCCACACAGAGCACATGTGCACGGAGACGTGACGACACACTGACCTTAAGCGCTCACGTTTCTACCACAAGTCACACGCAAATTTACGTCTGATTTAAACGTATATCATCGCATTTCACCATTAAAAAAATATAAACAAAGAAAGTCAACTTCTGTTTAATATTAGCACAATCCACAACAGGCGCTCTTGACGTAGCCAGCTGCGTTTTGACGCACTGGTGTTTGATTGGTTGCAGGTCTTCACAAGGGCGGGCGCAACATCTTCCACAAACTGATGCATTTGCTTGAAAGCTCTCGAGACAAAATCAAAAACGCAGTGGTTGAAGATGTAAAATGACTTCTCGCTGGTAACATTTCACACAAAATAAGCACATGTCGAGCCCTCTTCTGTCTGCGCGCGGCGTGCCACGCAGCCCCACCCCTGCTCCTCTTCTGCCCGACTCCCTCCGGATATTTTTAGCCGTGATGATGTGCCATGTCAAATCACGTAACGGAAACTACCTCAGAGAGAAAAGGGCCAGAGCTTTTACCGTCAGATAGAGGAAGATCTGTTGTTATCGTCTGGAAGAAGGCTGCGAATGAGATGAAAGTGGCCGTACAGTCGGTGTGGTTGTACCTGGTGGTGGTCCTCGTCAGCGCGTCGCAGATACGGGGTAAGTGGCAGCTTGTATCTTATTTTGTTTGATGTGGACGGACCTGGCACTGCGCTGATATTTAGTTGGACTTGTATTGACTTTCCTACATGATTCGTTCAACTGCAACAGCCAATCTTTTAAGGTTTGCTCAGACTGCCTATTTAAATATCTCATCTATTTGCTTTTTTACCTAATTGCAATGCTTGTCTTTCTATATTTATGCCATCATTTTATTTATCCGTTTGAAATGTCACCTTCTGTTGATTCCATGTTTTGCTAGATATTAATTACAAATGTATGTTAAATGTTGACAAATGTGATATCTTTTTTTCTACAGCGCAGACGAGTGTTTTGCCGCTCATCTTCACTTCAGCATCTGGATCTCTGGGCAGTGATGGTGAACAGCCGACCAATAATCCCACTGATAGAACAGAAACTACAGCTGAGGTCACAGCATTTACCAACACAGAAGAACCTGCTACAGACACAGTGTTAACTTCGACAACCATAGCACCTGTCTTTACTACACAGTCTGATGAACTCAGTGCATCAACTACAGGTAAACAGCATACAAAAAAATTGTCATTTTTTTCATACCTAGTTTCCAGTTCACAGCATTAATATCATCATTTGTAAGAGACACACTGAAGACAGTAAGCAAACACTATGCCTATTGGGACTTTGCCATAATACTAGGACAGCCCTCATGACAAGACTGAGATGGTCCAGATGGAGAATGTGTGTCGTAACCTTATTCGAGAGATTCCCGAACATAGAGCAGATAAAAATAAGCCTCTGAGCTAATTTAAGTTGCCTTTTTGAGAACAAATAAACAACATGACATAATGCAATTACACATTTGCAGCCCACTAATTCCTTTTTTTCCCTTTCCTATTCCTAGTTTAGCACAAAGTGCTGTGATGATCAGCCACACTGCCTAAATTAATCAATTAATGAATTAATTAGTTCAAATAGCAATTGGTTTCCAATGTGTTTTCAAAAAAATTAAAAAAAAATTGTAATTGAAAAACAAGATAATACCAAAAGCACTAGAAATTAATAAAGGGCTGTTAAGGTTTTTGACAAAGCCCATTGCTGTGACAGATTTTCCTTTAAGGTTTAAATAAGCGACAGCTACAGGTAAATGATGAAATGATTACTTTTAGTCACAGTTTGTTTCTGGTTGTTTAAACAATAGACAAAAGGACATACAACAAAAGTCAAAATGAAAAAGCATGACCAGTCTGTCAGTCCATCAGTAATATAGGCACATGGTCACATCATATTCTATAACAGGTATTAAGCATAAGCCATCAATAATTAGGTATAAATCATTGTCACTGCATATGTTTGTATGCATTTTACATATTGTATAACACATGAATTGGTACTGAGTTTAAGCCCAAATCTCACTGATAAGTGGTTCTTCTATGCTATAGGATAGACTGGGGGCAGCATGAAATTGAATATGAGTGTTTTGAGAAAACCAAAATGCAGTGCCAATAAAACTGCTATGTACTTAAGGCTTGGGCTACAAAATGCATTTGAAATTTCTGTTCTGTGATGTTATATCCCAGAGAAATTATCAGAACGGCTTTTTATGCTTTTTAGTGATTAGGTCGAGATAACGGTCATTGTGCATTTTACCTAGAGCTATTGTATAACATTGCCAAACTGCTAAGAGGTGGATGGAAATTCTTTTCAGTTGGCTTTTCAAAGGCACAGAGAGTATCTCAAAAGTTTTGTTTTTTTTGTTTGTTATCGACACGTCAAAATGTGTCCAACCTTAATTTCTGTTTACTGCGTACACTCTGCCAGTGTTTTAAGTTAAAACAGCATTGTCTTTACATCATTGCTTTGTTTAGCTTCAGAGGGCCCTTCAGTCACTCCCACTCCACTGAGCACATCAACCACTGAAAGCCCTGAACACACCTTTTCATCTCAGCCTGCCAGCACCTCCCTGGGCGGGACCCCCTCTGTCCAGGCGTCCACTGAGCCGCTGCTGGTACCTAAGAGCACAGTCTTTGCGCCAACAACAGGCATCGCTCCAGGACGGGCTGCTGGGCCAACACACCAGGAGATCCCATCGCAGCTCAATGTTGGAGATGAAGGTAATGATAAATATGAGTAAAATAGTTTCATTGTTAATATTATAATGTGTTTGAAAGCTTATGTACTGATTCATGCAGACTTAAAGGGGAGTGGCCACCGCCCCAACTCTCTGGACCCCCTGCTTGCTGGCCTTCTGTCTGTGTTCATCGTTACCACTGCGGTTGTCTTTGTCGTCCTCTTTCTCAAGTTCCGTCATCAAAACAGCAACCCAGAGTTTCACCGGCTGCAGGATCTCCCCATGGTGAGAAAAAATATGTCTATACAGTGATCAGGCATAACATTATGACCACTGACATTTGCAAACAACACATATCTTTTTATCATGGCACCTGTTAGTGGGTGGAATATATTAGGGAGCAAGTAAAATGATTTTCCTTGAAAATGTGGTGTTAGAAACAGGAAAACTCGCCAAGCGTAAGGATTTGAGCGAGTTTGAACAAAGAAAAGAACAAATTGATGGTTAGACGACTGGATCAGAGCATCTCCAAAACTGCAGCTCTTGTGGGGTGTTTCCGGTCTGCAGCGGTCAGTATCTATGAAAAGTGGGCCAAGGAAGTAACAGTGGTGAACCGGTGACAGGTGATGCAGGTGGGGAGGGAAGGCTGGCCCGTGTGGTCCGATCCAACAGACAAACTACTGTAGTTTGTCTGTTGGATCCTATTTGTAACCTATAACTGTATATAAACATTTCTGACTGAGTTTTATATTATATTTGCAGGATGATTTAATGGAGGACACACCTCTTTCGAGATACACCTACTGATGCCTCTGGCCAGTGAGGAATAAGGCAAAACAGTAACTTATCAAATAGTGCATTTGGATGTATTGATGCTGTGTTTGCTTGCATGCAGATGCAGATTTCCTTTATTATTGAATGTTTTGAAGTGGTCATACCATAAAATACATTAGTTATGTGTAGACTTACTGATGATCTCTTGGGCAAAGCAGTTCAGGTATCACTACCACCTTTTTCACAATTCACATTCCCTCCAAAGCTCAGAGATGGTCAGTCAGGTGAGTGTCCAGCCAGACTGACCTTGCATTTGCACAGCACTTTAAGGTGACATGAACGGTCAGAGTGCCCTCTAGTGGACTCAAGTGGCTTAAGGAATGTGTATTGTTATTTACACACTATGGGCTCCCCGAAGTGGTTAGTTCCCCTGCCTTTGGTGCGGGAGGCTGAATACCCACAGGGAGCCAAAAACAAGACTTTTAAGTTTGGATAAATTGAGAGGTTTGTGCCAGCAAAGGCATCTGGTGTAAGACTCTGGCAAAGTACCCATGCGAACAATCAACTGGTGACCCCTGTTTACACACAATTTAGAGCAATCTTAGAAAAGAGTTTTTGTAAGAATTTATTGAAGTGTGTAGTACTAAGAATGATTATGGATATAATTTGAAAACACTGCCCAAACACCTAATATTGAGCAAAAGAGTGACATATAAGTAAGCTTTTTAACAGATAAGCTTTTGTTCTATAGTGTTGCCTCAGAGATCTTTACAAATGAGACATATAAACGTATTTACAAAGAGCAATTTCCTCAACATTAAGGTCCCTTTTAAAAGGTACTGCTAGTTAATCTAATCTCTGTCACAATATATTCTTGTTCCTGTTGTGAAGTTCTTAAAGCCTATATACAGTATATATTTTTAAAGGACAAACCTGATACAAGAATTAGATGTACTAAATTATAGAGATGTTAAATATTGTAAGGTTATGTGTTTCTCTTCTTGAACAGTGATAACCAGAAGCAGCAGTGGTTCATTTGTCACAGTAGCTTTGATATTGGCTCTTTGCTCAGCTGCAGTGTCATGCAAAGTTGCTGGACTGAAGCAGTTACATTTTATTTACCTATAGTGTTGCCTTACTTTTAAGTGCCAACAGTGATGTAAAACTATTTGTTACTACAAAGTGATATTTGATAATAAAACTATTTGTTAAATGAAATGCCTGTGTTTTTCACCTAGCTTATTTAATTTTTGATCTCTTTTGGCATTTAAGTTGGTTTGAAAAAAAAGTGAATTGTCACTAGCAGTTTATTGCCACACCTTACCTGCCATTTAACCTACCTAACCTTAAGCCCCCACCTTTTTGCTACACACCTTCGCAATGTGTGAAAAAACGAATGAGTCACAAATATGTCTAACCAGTTACATTATTTATATAAGATTTGAGTATAAAATGTTAACTGTGTACAAGGGTAACCACATAATTTCAAAGCTTCAGTTCATTTAATAATTGTGTCTTCACAAAATATTTTTCTTGGAACCAGACAGATGACTTGCCAAAGTTAAAGTGCTTGGTCAAAGGTCAGAACACACATTTAAGTGCTATAAGAGATCTGATTGTAGTGGTAATGTGTGAACCTATCCTGACACCTCAACATCCACATTAGCAGCAGTCATGACGGAATGGTCCAAATCGCGGGCCTGTCCAGCCCAGCAAATGGCGACCAAAATTAAGAGTGGTCAGCATCATTCCCAACATGGCGATGTTACCAAAGGCTCCCTTCATTCTTCTGGAAGGATCTGAAAACATAATTGTTCTCTCAAGATCACTGACTTTCTATACAAAAAGTAAAAACAGAAAACATCTCTGTACCTCCAGTAGAGTAGCCGTGTGCATAAACCTCTCTGCCAATTATCCACACAAGACCAAGTCCACTGGCCAGACGCTACAATCAGACAAAAACAATCAATAATAGGACATAGATGACTGATTATATTGTGCAGTGGGTATGGGCGTAATCATAAAACATGACTGAGCAGAAATTAGTCTGCAAATATTTGAACTTACAGGACAATGCATACCACCAACAGCCAGGCAGAAAAGAAAGGGAGGGTAGACTTCCAGGCTACAGGTGACAAAAGAGGACACATTTATATATGGTTGAAACTCAAAGATTATTTTCTTAGCTGTAGTGAGTGGTTACTGTGAGTAACTGTTCTACTTCACATTGTGATGTGTGTGATATGTATAAGATATGGAATGTGTGTTGGATCAGTGAGTGGTCACTGTGAGTAGCTGTCTTATCTTATTGACTGTGTTAAATTGCACTGTATAATTTATTGTTCTTCCTCAGGGACTGCAGATGGAAACTAGCTGTTTAGCTATAATCTGGTGCAGATCATCTCTGTTTTATGAGCATAATGTCTCTGTACAATGTCCCTTCAAATAAAGACTAAACTAAACTAAACTGTAACTCATACTCACGTGTTTTGGTGGGCACGTTGGATACAGTTGAAAATGTGTCCAGTTTCTGGATCATCACTGTACATTTTAGGGTACTGGGGGAGTTATATTAAGATGCTTATTTTATCAACATGTGGTAAAAGAGGTGGACATAGTTTATTGAGCTAATTTATTTACATTCCTTTTACTCACCTGCACATTGTACTTCTTGCGGGCTTTGACCACTCTCATAGCCAGGTGTCCCACCATGACCATGCTGGCAACTCCAGTCAACACCACATAGCCATAATCCTTGGATAGGACACCCATCTTGGAAACCTGATGCAAGCAAGAGTGGGCACAAGCCTAATATATGTTACATTTTCCATTTGAATGTTATAGAGACTTTTCATTGTTGGATGGAAGAAAGTGTAGTGAGCTTGTCCTATTTTACACTGCTTGAAAAGACATAAAAAAAAAAAAAAACAAACAAACAAAAAAAAAAACAAGTAAACAATGCTTACGAGATTTTTTGTTTAAACATTTTAACTACTTAAAACGACCTTATCAGAGTACCAGTAAGTAAGTTAGTTTGTCTATAAAAAGTGGAAAAGGCAATTTAATTGGTGCAAAAAAGAAGGCCAACTCCGAAAGGTCACCTAAGGACACAGCTTCCCTACGCACTTAGACTGGACTAATACAAGCTACATAAAGGCCATTATATAAAAGAACGTCTTCTTACCTTGGTGTGTAGAAGCTTTTTGGGAGCAAAGTCAGACCAGTCGGACTACAGACTGCTGTAAAGAACCAGGTTACACTGCAAGCTTGTAGCTTCCTGGTTTGCGTAAGAATTCATGGGCGTGGTCTGCGCGGCCACTGTACGACTTTCTTTCGCTTCAGAAGGAAGACAACTCGATATTTTATTGGTTATACATTTTAAAGTGATTTTTAACTGAATATCCGGTTGTCCTCTAAATGCCCTGTGTTGTCTTTTCAACATCCCACAGCAAACATTTCCTCAAATAATCAGTTCCTCTTTTGTGCAAATGCCAGGGTCCAAGAATTTGAAAGCCAGAAATGCAGGCACGTGCAAAGACTTCTACAGGGGCAGGTGCTCAAAGTGAAAAAGGGGCACATACGTGTAACCAGATTTTAAAACACTGTTGTGTTAGGACTGTGGCAAGCAAGACTCTCACACAACTGTTACATTTCTGTGTATACTATGATATATTGCAATACGCTAAGGATGAAGCTATACATTTTTAATCAAATTTTGGGAAAGTAATAAAAAACTAATGAACATATAAAATGTAAAGAAAACACATACTGCATGACACTAAACTAAATAATGTAATTTTATCCATGCTCTGACAAGATGAGAATTATTCCCAGCACTACGAGGAAGTCCTTAGACATTTCTAGTAATAAATTAAATAAGTTATGTGGGAACAAGATTTTGGGACATCACTTTTTTTCTTATCTTATTAAAATGTCTAAATGCTAACTGCAATCCATTATTTATAAGCAACCCGGTCTAAAAATAAAAAGATTTTATGCCATCAACAATCACAAAGCATTTTATGGAAGCATTTTGTAAATATCTAGGTGGTTAGCAAGTAGCGGTCAAAAGCTCCGTATTTAAACAGAAATTATCTAACGTGCGTGCATAATACTTTCATGGCTTTGTCTTACAAATCAGGCGACACGAACAGCTCACCGGTGCTTTGATTTCCAGTGACTATACTGTGTTTTAAGTTCTGGAATCGGGACCAAAATAATGATAACAGCCCTCTCTATTGGCTCCGCAGTCCGCTCTTTCTCCTCTGTTTTCAGCTGCGCAACTCACGGAGGCAAAAGGTTAAAGGTCACGAGGTGCTGGCGGCCGTGTGATGTAATTTATTTTAAATTATTAATAATTAATTAATGAATAAATGCTCTTATGAAGAGCCACAAAAGGGCACACAAGGGCTTAAAGCCACAAAAAAAAAAAAAAAAGGGCACTTGGAGGCAAGGGGCAAAAGGGGCAGGTGAATTATGTATCATAATCAATGGCCTACCATTGTAAAACTTGTACAACAGTAAAACTTGTCAAATTAACCTAAAACCAGTGGCAGAATTAATATTGCCATGTGTGCTTTTATGAACATTATGATGCTGGCAGATAAAATGGAGACGTTCTTGAATTGTGTCTGGAACACTGCTGCTATTGGCATTAGGGTTATAAGTCATGAACTAATCTTAAAGCATTATGAACAGGACCAACATGTTTCCAGTGGTTGAATGGTGAGCTACAGCAGTTGGAGACACGCCTTGACATGTGTTTAGTTTGAATAGGGACTTGCTTATGTGGACCAATCCCACCAACCAACAACATTGGTGAAGGTATGTAAATTAGGAAAGTCAAAAATGTGTAGCCAGTTAGACTTGTGTATGTTGAGGACTAGTTGGGGAAATTTTACGTACACTTTCTCTCAAAGTATAGAGTATTTAAGTAGCCAAAGTAAATTGAAAGGTGAAAATTGAAATGGGGTTCTGAAATGTCTTTCTTTTCCAGCAGATGCCCACTAGATGTCCTCCTAGAGCTGCTCAGGTGTATTTGTTCAATCCACAAGATGTAAAGAGGTGGACCTCCTGAGTGCTTTTGAGCTTCTTTATTCCCAGGGGAACACAGTGGTCTGTTTACTTTTTATAAAAACTGAAAGAGTGAGTGTGGTCAGTGTGCAGTGGGCTGTTCACTGTCAAGACGTCATAGGCCACAGTGAGTCTGATTCAGCACTTCAGCGCCTACACTGAACCGAGAATAGACTGGGAATGCTGAGAGGAGACAACATCACTGCTTTAGGAGACCCCCCTGTCCCATCATCTCGTATGGGTTCGGCTGTGTAATAGGTGTAAATAGCTGGAGTGTTGACTGCCTATAGGCCCCTTGATACACTTTGAGGGCTGTGTGTGTGGGATCTCCTCATTAAATAGTCTCTAAAACCATGTGGTGTAATGAGCACGTGTAATATGGTGCATGGGTATCAGGTGCACCAGTTTTTCTACCTCTGTGCACGCAGCTGGGGCTTATTATATGTCAGGGCAGGGTAAGAAAATACTACAGGCTATAGCTGAATAGGCATACAACTTGTTAGTTTAGTATGTTAACTCACTGGAGCAGGCCCAAAGTTTAAAAAGAAACTTTTATCCCCCCCGCAATATATATACTTAGATCATAAGGTACACTATGTATTTCAGGCAAAATGTTATAGTCACTCTGAACACTAGATGGCACTGCTATAAAAACTGGATATTACTAAAACATATATCACCGCTTCAGAGCTTGTACTTCATGGCATGCCATTTTAAATCAGCTACATGATGTTTAATAGGCTCCAAAATGAACTTCCCACTAAGGAATGGTCAATAGTCGTTTTAGTCATTGGTTTACTATTTTAATTGGTATCTTGATTTACCATGTTCTGGATGACTGTGAAAGCTGGCCTGGTCCATACAATTTTATTTCTGGACATGGCCTACTGGCCCCACATGCGTCAGTTTCTTTTCTTTTCTTTCCTTTTCTTTCCTTTTCTTTTCTTTCTTTCTTTCTTTCTTTCTTTCTTTCTTTTTTCTTTCTTTCTTTCTTTCTTTCTTTATTTCTTTATTTATTTATTTATTTATTTATTTATTTATTTATTTATTTATTTATTTATCAATAAACACATTTGAGATAATTAAAAGAATACAGACGTGTGGTTATGATGTGTCTTTTATGCATATCCATAAGTTAGCACAAAGACCAATTAAGATGTTATACTTATTTTGAGTGCCCAGGGATTTCAGTGTCTCTTCTGCTCACTTCAAAGCGTGAGATCACTCCACAACACCCCCACTGTCACACACGGCGCGTCTCAGTGCGCCCCCTTCGTTAGGATTCAGTTTCAGAGAGCGAGAGGCTTGCATGAAACATATAGTGGAATAACTGACCTGACTTCTTGTGCAAGCACAAGACAAGGGGTGTATAATGCGGTGATCAAATAGAGGAAACTCGATAAATCAATGTCATTCGAAGCAGCTTCAAGAACTGGGGTTGTCAAGTTCAAGAAGCGCACAGGACCGAGAACAACAAGCATGGAGTGACATTACGCGCGAGAAGCTGGCACTGACTTCGGATTTGACCTCTGTGGAAATCATTTCTGAATCTAACAAGCCGCTGAGGATGTATCAATGAAGAATGTGAACGGGTCTGACTCTCTCCAAACGGGGTGGATGAAGCCCTCGGCGGTGTCATGCGTCTTGCCCCGCAGCCAAGCGCGCACCCCTTGCGGCTCATAGTCTTTCTTCTCGTCCTCTTTGGGGGGGTAACTACATCCCCGGTGTTGTCCACGGGCTGTCCGGATCGCTGTGTGTGTGATGACCAACTAGTGGTCCAATGCGCCGGTCAACATCTGACGACGTTCCCGGTCAATTTGCCCCTGGCCACTCGGCAGCTCATCATCTCCAACAACCGGATAGTGGAGTTGCCCCCTCTCGCCCTCAACTACCTCTCGGACCTGGTGTATCTGGACTGCAGCAACAACTCCCTCACAGAGATCTCCGAGTCCACGTTTGGGAATTTACGCAAACTGGCCTATCTGGATCTGTCCTTCAACACATTGTCTCGCATCGAAGACAGAACGTTTGGACCTCTGGCCAATCTGGTCATGCTCAGGATGACGGACAACCCAGGGCTCTCTTACATTCACCCGGACGCTTTTGCAGAAAACGCGGCTCTTCAAGTGCTGGATGTGAGTCGCAACAACCTGACAACACTCAACATCACGTCGCTAATCACGCTGCCAGCTCTACGCTCCGTGGGCCTCAGTGGGAATCCCTGGAGCTGCGAGTGCGACAATGAAGACCTTTGTCTGTGGGTCCATCTGGAGGGCTTCAAATTTCAAGGTTTTATCACTTCAGTTTGTGTTTATCAAAATAACTGCATAATAATAATTGTATCTTTTGTATACAGACAATGTGCAATTGATGTTGCATACTTGTTATGCCTAATAACCAACATTACAGAGACAGAAAACAATTGATATAATTTAAAGGTACTGTAAGCAGCATGTGCTCCTACTGGTTTAAAAACGGTACTGCAGTCTAAATCAAAACAGTGGTCTGTGGGTTGCCAGTCTTTCCACTTTTATGATTGGACATTGGAGAGCCAAAAAAAAAAAAAAAAAAAGTAATAAATAACTTTGCCATTATATAAAATATGTTTTTAATTGTTAATAAATCAGCTGTACCATTGTTATCACAAAAACTAATATTTGGTTTAAACATGTTTACCTTGGGACACGTGGGTCATTTTTATAAAATGTAAAAAATATGTACTGCTCATAGCACCTTTAAAAACAGAAATAAGTGACAATAAATATTATACACATTATGTACAAATACAAATAAATAAATTATAAAAATGTAAATAATATACTTTATCACCCATGCCAACACACATTCATTTAATCTCCTGCCAACATATGTATTTAAAATACTGTTCAGTATATTGAGTAAAACCGTTGCGCACTTTAAATTACACATAATAAACAGTATTTTATATGTTAGCCTTATATTATCTCATTGGTGGTAGATTCGGTTCTGAGTTTATTGTTCAGTGTGGCTATGCCCCGGGGTAAAAAACTGTTCAGGAATAGTGTATGTTTTAATGGGCCAGGCGGTCAACAGTTCACAAAGGTATTGTAATTGACAAATTACAGACCATTTAAATTATTTTTTTCCCCTTTGGACTGTCATGCATTTTCAGGTTTATCTATGCCATTTGCACAACCTAGATTTATGTATGTCAATAAGCATGCCAGTATATTACAGCTGCATACTAGGATAAACACTTTCCTTTATTATGTTGCTATGATTCCAGAATTAGACATGCAGCGCTTAGCTCACTATCATCTGCACCTGAACACCACGCACATCTAATGATATATAAAGAAGCATATGTGTCTAAACATAACCACAGTATTCAGTGTTTCCAGTCTAGTTAAGTCTGAGTTTACTACCTCTCTCAGTTTTCATTGGGCTGAGGTGCAGGTGACAGCCGTAACACCTCTCAAATAACAGGGTAGAAGGTGGAGGGCTGTTTGATTTAAACTGGAAACCAGGGCTGTAACTACAGGCAACGCTCAAGTGGAGACGAGAAGAAGACCAGAGATTTAGATAACCCTCAACAATAGATTTATATTGTCAAACTTTTCACACTGACTACTGTCTTGGAAAATATTTGTCTTTTAAAGTACCATCTTTAATGGATCTAAATGAGCATTAATTCATAAGGACAAAATTGGGACTATCCCACGTCTAAACCAGGGCCAAACCAGGACAAAACCAAGAGTCAGGACTAAACAAAGACTAATTTAGATCTAATCCAAGACTAATCTAGAACTAAACCAGGACATAAACAGGAGTCAGGATTAAACCAGGACTAAAGCAGCACATACAGTAACCAGGACTGAACCAAGACTAAGCAGTGGTACACCTTAAATTTAATTTATAAGGAATAAAACAGGAAGAAAACTGTCCGCAGTACAACCAGGAGTAGTCTGCGTACCACAGTTAGAGAACCACTGACCTATAGCTAAACCTTAGCCTGAAACAACAACACAAAAATTGTTCCTTTGTATTTATCTTCTGGAAACTATTTATTTCAACAGCTTTAGAGAAAAAAAAAAAAAAAACAACAACTACAGAGTGATAAATGATTACGGCTGCAGCACTAAATATTGATTCCCCCATTGCTTTATTACCGTCAAGTTGATGCATGTGTCTGATTTTCTGCAACACTTCCCACTTTTCCGGCTCTTAGCATTGGTATATGGATGTGTCACTATGCAAAAGGCCAGCGACTATTTATAGTTTGTCTTAGTGAGCAAGAGGCCAGTCATAATTCTAACACCATGAATATAATACACCCGCCACTCGCGCTCAAAAGGCATCCCCTGCTTTTCACTCCCCCACACACACTACACTTCACTATAAGCTTCTCTATGAGTCCCTGTACAGCTCCGGCTCAGTCCAAAACACATCCTACAAGAGCTGGCCTATTTTTCTGCTGCTTGTTCCCTTTGTCTGCCTCTTTTGGTGACAGCTGCTGGAGAAACAGAAGGCATATAGATACATATATTTTAGCTGAATTGAAAAAGTGAGTATATCAATAGCCCAGAGTGAAAAAATTATAGCATTTCATTTTATTTGTGATGATTTTATAATATTATATACAGTACTCTACAAATTTCTCTGACAGGTTTTTAGGAAAGGCTATGAACAAAGCGTGTATCAGTGTATCAATGTATAAAAATACACAGAAAAAGGAAGACAAATCAAAACTATAAGCACTCAATGACTGTAAATGGTCCGATCTTGCAATAATGAGATAGAATGTAAAGATACAGTGGCCAGATCTGGACTCAAACTTAAAAATATTTCAGTTCAGGTAAATGCTTTTTCAGTTGGGGTATAAAACCATTATATCTCACAATTAAACTAATCACTTGTTCTTTTAGTGTGTGGAGTAGCTTCACTCTGTTTCTCAAAATGGTACAGAATCCACAAAAACACTCCTGGATCTAAACAGTGATCTGAATCCACTCACACAAAAAAAAAAAAAAAAAAAAAAAAAAAAAACTAATTTAGTCCTTGACTCATTATTGGCCTTTCCTGAGATTTCCATAGCAAAAATAAAATTCAGTATAAAGCACTCTTAGTTAAAAGCATTTTTCATACCTCAACTTTTGCATAGGACCGTATATATTCCAATTTTATGGGATACGGATTTTTCATCAATTGTAAACCATATGCATTACCATTAGAGAAAAATACATGTTTGAAATGCTATGCTGAATGTCAGTAGTTCCCAACCTTTTTGGTTTTGTGTACCGCCAAGACCTGATTTAGTCCTGGTTTGGGCCCAGCTTAGTCCTGGTTTAGTCTTAGTTTAGTCCTGGTTTGACCTGGTTTAGTCTTGGTTTAGAACCAGCTGAGTTCTGGCTTAGTCCCTGTTTTTTCCTTCTTTAGTGTCGCCTCCCTCGCTATAGTCCTGGGTTAGTCCTGATCTAAGTGTATTTTAGTCTTTATAAAGCTAACTAAGGTACTATAAATAATTATATGCCTTCACATAACCCCTGCAATGTGCTCGTGTACCCCTAGGGGTCCCTGTACCCCTGGTTGGGAAACATTGCTCTATGTGTTTAATATAACATGTTACTTTGAACTGAACTACATATACAAATGATCTTCAGTGATATTCTAATGTATTGAGGTAGGATATGTTAAATAATGATTCACTAGTGCTTCACTCTAATTGTTTTTTTCACAGACAATACTTGTTTCTCTTTTTAGTCTTGATGCACATAAAATGATGGGTAGTGAAAAGCAGGACAACATTGTGCACTGGTCTGTGTTGGCATCACTCCTTGTTAATTCTTGTCTGAGTCTCACCTGGTCTATGGCTTGCTTGTCTCCTCAGTTTAGGAGATGCTTCAATAGCGAGTGAGGCAGAGCAACACAGAGAGATACAGCTTAAGGAAATAAAAGGAACCAACAGATTCTCGTCTCGTCTTCCTGGTTAGATTAACACATCCCCAGCTGTTATATAAGGAGACAGTCTAGAAATAGAGCAGTGTGAGGAAGGGGAAAGGAGAGAGGAAAGCCCTTTTTCCTTTGATGCCAGTCTCTTAGAGGGGGAGGAAGAGAGGGGTACTTATTTAAGCCAGAAGGGCTTTCCTCTATAGCTGTCAGGAACGTGCACACGAGCTGAGACAGATGATGAGGGGTAGGATGTCTGTGACCAGTGATGCACAACTGATAGGGACATACCCCCTTTTATGTAATCTAACACTCTGTAATGGAAGAGTCTTATTCATAAATGTTTGATGTTATGGTCTAACAATCAAGCTGCAGGGCATCAAAAGCCAGTGTGCTCTTTGTGGCAGTCCCAAGCCCAGATAAATTGAGAGGCATCAGAAGGGGCATCTAGACTAGCATAAAAACTATACAAAATCAAAAGCAAATTAATGCAAGGGAAACACAAAAAGGAAAGATGTCATGGTTTAACAAAACATAGTTTAATACACAGTCCATTGTCTGAATCTTGCCACAACAATACTAATGACAAATGGCTTCACAATATTACATAATTTGATGAAAACAATATTCTTATCTATAAACAATAATATAGCCATAGAGAGTCACAGGCCAAACCTGGATAAATGAGGAGTGTCGTGTCAGGAATAATGGATAATGTTTTTTGAATTTATTTAAAATTAAATTTATATAAATATATTGTGAAGCTGTGAAGTCTGTGGTGGAAAAGTTTCCTAACTGTCTCCACAGCCTTGAGTAAGACTATATTTGCTGTGAGCTGCCATGTGTGTAGTGTCTTTGTTGTGAGTGCAGTCTGACAGTGTGTGCACAGAGCGCAGCAGCAGTCCTCCAGAGGATCAGAGGAGACTCTCTGTGGTCGTCAGGGCTTAGAGCAGCAAAATGTCCCTCTGTTCTCCAGCTGCCTGTGCTTTTTGTATCAGGCACAGAAGGCTTCAGAGCACACAGAAATACACATTATATAACGTACAAATTTGAGCTATAACGTCTTTGTAAACCCTAGAGATGGTTTTGTCTGAAAAACCCAGTAGATGAGCAGTTTCTGACCAGTCCATGCCACGTTCAAAGTCATTTAAACCTTCTCTATTCTAAGGCCCAGTTTAAATTCAGCTGTCTTGTCTTCAACTTGTCTCAGGACTAAATGCACTGAGCTGCTGCTGTGGGATTGGCTGCTTAAATACGTATGTGTATTGAACAGGTGTACCTAATAAAAATGAGTGTAAGCGTAGAAGATGTTCAGGTGGTATTTTGACAATAAGATGGTAAATGCTTATTATTATTATGCTTAATATAATAGTAGAACTGAATTAAAAGTTTAAATCTAAAAAATAAAAAAATATATGTGCAAAATGTCCTGAAACTGCAAAAACCTAATTGTGTCTCTTGTTTATTTTTAGGGTTTAAAAAATGTGTCAGTTGGAATTGTCAGATCTGGCACTAATGGCTAAGTAAACAATTAGCACAGAAAGCACTGAGTTTAAAGTGATTCTCTTATTTTCTCTATGTCAATGTACAAATTATTTTAATATTAATTTTGTCAGAGCAAACTACTGTGTTTCCACAAAATGTTTATTTTGAGCCTGTTCAGTCTTTTGATGTCTCCCTGTGGGACTCCCTTGAGCACAAAAGCTTTGAAAATCAGAAGCCAATTAAAAACAGTGGCCTGATGGAGATGGCAGCAGTGTTGTTCTGCACCAGTCTCTGTCTGCACCAACAAAGAACTGAGGATTATTTTGTTCAAAAAGCTTCTCTCACGTCTTGTCAACAGCTGCAACTCAGCATCCATCATGTTTAATTCTGACTGATACACCTTTGACAATTTCATCCATTTAGTGTGGTTTTCTGAAAGAAAGCAAACTCTACATTTTATTAGGATTAGAGGATTTTGGTGAAGTGTAAGCCTGGTGCCTGATGATTAGGGACCCTGTAATCAGTGGTTTGAGATTGCCACAAAGGGCCACATCACTATTTAATCCTGTGGTGAGAAAAGAAGTTGAATAATTAATTTGGTATAGTTACCGCTGTAGCTAGGCTCTTTACAAAAAGGAAATATGGATATGTGCCTAACTGCAATTTCTTATTTTAGGCTTTTGCTTGCAATATCCTAAATACCTACAGGAGTGTGCAGTCATGCATCTTTTATAGCTCTCCACACGGATATGTAGTGAATGCATGAATAATTCAGCAGTTTTAATGCCATAATATTTTCAATGCTAAAGGCACTCAAATGTAACATCAAAGGATTTGTTATATTTGATGCCAGTTTGCACAGGTTATCAGCGGTTACAGTCACTAAAAGTAAAAGTTTTCTGCCGAGGGACTTCTCTGTGTAAACAAGAGTCAAGGTCTTAAACATTAACACTGACAACAAGATGACATTAAGAAATGCAGACTTAGATGATGTGATGACCTGATAGTGACCTGATTATTTCAGGAGTTTTAAACATTCTAAACCAAAGTTGAGTTGAGCTTTTCGCTCAGAACGTTTATTTTATTGCTGTAGTGGTTCCCATTAACATTTATGAATGTTTAGAATTATGCTATAATAAATAACCAATTATAAATTATTAACAATTAATAAAAAATAAATAAAAAAATTGCGGACCCCCAACCTATGGGCCAGGGACCCCAGTTTGAGAATGGTGTGTGTAAATGAAAGGGCCTCTGGTGTGTGTTTACTGATATCAGTGGTGTTGTTTTTTCTGATTCCTCTTGTTGTTTGTGACAGATGAGGGTCAGACGGTCTGTGGATCACCTGATGACCTGCAGGGCAGGCGTCTGGGCGAGGTCGGCGTCCAGTTACGAACATTGTGCCACCAGACTCTGGGATCGTGGGATTACCTTTTCTTCGTTCTTATTGGGTTTGTCATCTTTGCTGCTGGGACAGTGTCAGCCTGGGTGATGGGTGTCATCATGGTGCTGTATGAGCGCTACATCAAGAAAAAGGACCAGCAGGTCGAACCCGATGAAGAGGGGGAGATCCTTGAGACAGGGCGTACCTCTCGGAGCAGGAATGAAAATGGCAATGGGAACAGCACACACACTGTGTAATGGCTCAGGCCTTCAGCTAATCAAAGAATCCCACGGTGCCTCATGAGTTAAAAAGCCTGTAAGACAGGCAGACCAGACTAGACTAGACTGCTATAATGGAGGCCCAGGACCTTTGGATGTTTGCCTGTGAGCAAATAAAAAACAGCTTTTTAATTTGGCCTAGTTTTAAACAGGGTATTGTGGATTTAACTAATTTTCTAATATTCTAATATTTTCTTGCTTAGTTTTGGACATCAACAACAATGGACCTCCATCATGGCACTGGGAAAACTGTGTAGGAACTGTGAAGGTGACTCTGCAGTCAGAGTACAATCAAATACAAATCTAATGTCAATCGAACAGTTCACTGATGAGTGTAACCATATAGCTACAGTTGAGGGTGGGATGTACATGTGTGTTTGTATGTGTTTTATAAATGTGGGCATATTGTGCACTGGTTATTTGTCTTTTTGTACTGTTTGTTCACCTGTTTGTATTTATGTATGTATTTGACAGGTATAAGCTAGTGTTTAGGCACCAGGTCCCAGTGGATGCTTGTACAGAGCAGAATGAGATGGCCTGTTTCTCTTATTGTCTCTGGTTTTAGTCCAGTGTCCTCAGTTTCTGCATGCACTGTTGATGCACCAAAAGCCTTAAGAAGTGTGTATAAACCTTGAGGGCTATATTCAAAACTAATCATGTGAAGCGAGAAATGTGATTCACCTTTTCTTCCAGCCCAAATGTAGTCAATTAAAATCTCCTTTTTCCCTTTCATTTGTTATTTATTATGAAGATTTATTATGAACATTTAGTTGCTCTTCCACATAGTAGATTTACAAGGATTATTCTTGTGATTGGTTCAATAATATCTTAGAGCATACATCAGGGTTATATGACTATATAATAAACTTACACAAACTAAAACAAAATTATTTTTTATGCACCACTGTATGTAGACCTTTGAAATATTTAAGTCCAAAAACAATGTGTCTAAAACTGTGTACTCTGTATCAGACCTATGTGGCTTTAATTATGTGAGCATCTTGTTTGTTAATGTAACAATGAGTCGTGCATTGAGCCTGTCTTTGATTGATTGTTTCTGCTCATGGAGCTGTTAATGAGAGGCACTGGCTCAATGTCAACCCACTCTGAACTACAAAGATAATCATTAATTTCCACACAACCATCATTGCAAACAATCAGGAATACAGTATATCCACTGTATGTGTTGTCTCTTCTTTGTGTGAGATGTGTGTGTCTGATTCAGTAACTGGGCACCATATTGAGGCAGCACTTCTACTGTAACTACCTATGTATGTCCCTGCTACAGCTCTGTAAACATACCCTGCCTCTGACTGCAAATCTCGTCCTCCTTTCACTACAGTTTGCATAGGTCTGCATTAATCCACTATATCTACATACAACTGTAGATTGTGGAAGAGATTCTGCAAAGCAAACTGATAAGGCCACGTGATGCCACAGGCAAGGGTGAGAGAGCAGCCTGGAAATAGGATCTAGATGGTTGGCCTCATTCAAGTGACTCACATGGATGAACTACTACTAGGAAAATCAGTGCTCTTTCACTAACCAGTTAATATTGTTAATAATTTAATTAATTCTAGGTTTGTATATTAGATGATTATTGTTACTCTCACTAGTGTTTAGCTAAAAAAAACACTGAATGAAGACACAACACTATCTTGCTCACAGAATTACATCTAAGTACTATCCTGGATATTTACAAGTAGTAATGCATTTAAAGCACACTGAACAGTGGAATTCCTGTTAACCTGTTTTTGTCATCATTCATAATCCTTATTAACAAAGTACAGCTAAGCAAACAGTGACAGACTTGATGTGAACATAGCTCTGGATGAAACCGGTCACAACACAACTGTAAATACACATAAATGAACACAACTATTGGACGCTAGCAGCCTTGTTTACCATCTGTGGTCTTTTTGAGTCATGCTTTTTTAACACTGTGTAGCCTCACTGACCAGAAGGCAAGCTCTGCACTGTAAAATGCCCACTGACTGGAGATGTGACATCAAGTAAGAGCAACTCTAACCGAGCGTAATAGCCGTCTGACACATCGCCTTGCACACAATGAAATGTGGAGAAAGTCCTGGGGCAGATACCAGAGTTCAGACAAGAGGCTAAATTTACACTGGAAACTCATTGTATTAAATATGTTAGACTTAATTATTTCCAATAAATTAATTAACTGTCTTCTACATGGCAGCACTGAATAATTGTCAGCCATAGTGCACTGAGTTAAAGCACATTAAAATACGTTTACTAAGCCAACAGACCATGTGAAGTGATTGTGGTTTCATTTTTTTTTACTTGGGTATAAACTGGCATTACAAGTGCAAACAGAATATGGTGGAAAAGTGAATGTATTTCACTAAGTCAACACAGATATTACATAGATTCATATAATACTGTTGGCTTTTCGCTTTTATAATTAAACTACTGAACTCACCAATCTGTTGAGATGCACCTGATGTATAACCTGACTCAAGTCCACAACGTTCAATGTCTGTATCTTAAGGCAAATGCAACTTTCTATGCAGTCTTTATAGCCACCCTTTGACCAATATTATCACGTTATCATAATTTATCTTCTTCAGCTTATTCCTCTTGGGGGTTGTGGGTATCTGCAGCCTATCTCAGCAACTATGGGCCTTCGGTGGGGTACACCCTGGACAATGGCCCCAATGGTTAGTCGCAGTCCTGACACTTAGAGACACACACTGACAGACAACTAGACACTCTTGCATTCATTTAGTAAGGGTAAATTAACCATAAATGCATGTGCTTAGGCAGTGGGAGGAAGCCAAAGGAACCTGGAGAGAAAACCCAGAATAATACACAGAGGACAGGATTTATTTGACACTCATCATAAAACTTGAGTTTAATCATAAGTAAGAGGTTGTATCTGATATTGACAATCTTGGCCTAGCCCTCTGAGGAAGTGACTATTGATTGATTCTGCAGTTGGTGAAGAGAAGGACGGCCCAGTGCTGCTGCTTTATACACAGCTGGGCTCAGTGGTAAAAGGTCATTTGAGAGGAGATGGGTTGTCCTTTTGTGCATCATAGTCCTGCCTGGAGTAATGTTCTGTGCTTTGTCTTGTTGCTGAACTTCTTCTGGCTCTTTAAATTTTACTTTCCTATGTTTTGTTCTCTGTGTGTTTCAAAGGTTGGCATAATCAAATTAGCATTCAGGTTAGAACAATGCATATGTGGACCTTACATGTCTCAGAGTCTAGCAATGCTTTTATAAATACAGAATTTTATTTTTGTTATTAAAACTTCAGAAAATGTCATTAATAGCTAGAGACAATATCATTAATTTTGGTCTAGATCCAGATCACTGTTTCTGTACTGTTTTGAGATACAAACTGAAGATATTAACTTCCCTAATAGTGCTCTGAGTTCGAGTTTATTTACTCGTGTCTGGTTGTCAGCTTAGCTCCTCTCATGCTTGTTATCATAAAAGCAGAGTTGGAGGTGTGTATTGTACATTGGTGTGTTCAGGCTGGTTCGCAGTTGTGTTAAGCCAATAGAGCTGGCTGCATGGGAGAGATAACGCCATGCTTACTCACACTAAGCTCCAACCCAAAAGCTCACAATGAAATTTCCAGCTTGAGACAGGCGCTCAGCAATTTGGTCTACAGTGTATTTTTGTACCAACCATCATAAAGCATGAAAGGGCTTTTAATGTCTTTTGGCTCTCTCTATCTCCAGTTATCTTTATTTAACTTGTTTAATCTTATTTTAAGACTTAAGTCCTATTTTTATTCCTGTCCATTTCCTATAGACATGTCTATTTTTGCAACTCGTAATTCTTTCCAACTGTGTGTTTTTTCCTCGTCTGTCTTTCTGTCTGTCTCTGGCTCATGTGTCGCTTCAATATTGATGTGCTCTTTGAGGCAGAGACAGAAACCTAAGACCTAATTAATGTACCCATACTACCCAATTACACTTTGGCTCCTATGTCCAATTCAATCCCTGACATGCAAAGTTTTCCATGTACACATACGAAATCCAAATGTAAAGCAACACATTCTCAAAACCTTCATGCTAATGGTAAGCGCACACCTGCATTTGACCCCTGACCCCTTAAGCTAGTACACAGTGAGTTTACCATTTAGAGGTTGAAGTTGCTGCTAAATGCTGACCCAGGATCACTTTTCACAGCTCTCCTATATTCCGGGGAGAAAATGACTGCTAATGTAAGGGAATCACAAGGCATATTTTATTAAACAGCCCACTTTGAAATCCTCAATAGCAGTTAATCATGTAAATTAGGACGACTTGGCACTTTGAGTTGAACAAGTTGTACAACTCAGATGCTCACTTCAGCTTGTTAATGCATACTTAAATGCCTACAAGCAGTCTTCAAGCTGTGCAATACATTTGTGGAGCAGCGGTAAATGAAAGTGGGGAGATAACTTACATCATGACTGCAGATTAAAGGGTTGGTGTGGTTGCCATATCATATAGCTATTCATAATCTAAGATTAATGTTTAATGTAAAGTGACCTTTAGGAACAAAGTAGTGCTATTATCCTATGCTACAGCACCCTCTAGTGACCAACACATCGAGTCAAAGTATATTCATTGCTAAGGGATGTTTTGAACCTTTATTTTGGACTTGCACATTATTTGAAATCTTTAAACAAGGAACATGATTACAAGTTTGAAGGTTATCAGCTCCATCAACTAAAGAATGAATTTGGGGAAAAACAATATCTGTGATACAACTAATTATATCTGAAAATACAAATGTAAAAAAAGTTTAGAAATGTTTTGTTTAGAATACAATAAGATGTTTTAATTATATAATCGACAATTTTAAGATTAATCACCTTCTTTTTAGGTTAGTTCTCAAATCTGCATTGGAATAAATTGACAGCATACATAAAACAATAAAAAAAAACAAAAAAACAAACAGTGTCTATGACCAAAAACAGAATAAATTGTACTTCATACTTTCTTACATTTGTCAGGAGCTCTGAGGCCTTGTTTTGAGTCCAGGGTTACTTTGATGTTGTTCTACCATAGACAAGATGCTGTCTGATAGTCCTTTAATGTCACTCTGTGTGTCTGGATGTGCAGCCAAAGCCTTGAGAAGTTCAGTCACACCTTCGTTCTCCAACAAAATGCTGTAATGTGGCGCTGAGGAGATATAGAGAAAGAAAAACTTGATAAAAAACAAGTAAATACATGAATATCATTTGGTTCATATTAAATACAGCAAACAACATCATATGCAGAATTCTTGTTATTAAATAAAGCCATTTGAGGATCACTGTCTTGGATACAATGACCGTAGGAAACAATCTATGCGCTTCCCATATTCAAACTTCTCCCCAGATCACTGATCCGTTTTTGTGTCTTACTGTTTTGACTGCAGACCAGATGTATGGCCCAGACTGCCCACAGCTGCACTCCTGGAGGCTGACTGGTCTGAAGCAGAGGGCAAAAGGGTTGGAATGACCTAAAATACAGGAGTCAAGAAATAGGCTTTTAATATTAAAGAAAAACTATTTATAAGCTGTGAGTTGTTTTTAAGTAACAAATAATATAAAAATTACTTTTGTCATTTTTCACAAATTCCTGCTAGGGGTCATGGGTGGCTGAAGCCTAGCTCAGCAACTATGGGCCTTAGATGGTAAACCCTGGACAATTGCCTAGTTAGTTGCAGGGCTGACACAGACTACTACACAATTTCCTTTGGGATTAATAAAGTATTTATCCATCGACCTAAACCCAAAACATACAAATTACATTTCTAAAATGTGTTGCGTGACTATAGACTCTTAATTATTAAAGAGACAGAACAAATAAATTAGCAATAACTAAATTTAACAACAAAAGTACTATTGTCCTCCCACCGGTATGAGACCATCTCTTGCTCCAGATGTGTCCATGTCATTATGGATGAATGCTGCACGAAACAAAGACAGTGTTACGACAGAGCCAATAGAGAACTCAACTATCTGCATAACGACATTCAGTTTTAAGTTTTAAACTTTATGCGTACCAGCTGTGTCAGTATAGTGGTGCGGAGGTCCTCATCCAGAGTCCAGGCTTCTGGTCTGGAAGCAAGATGAGCCAAAATACCACCGGCAAAGTATCGTACACCAACTTCTAACTGGGCGTCCTGCAACAGACTGAGGACGTGCTCCAGAAGGTCTTCCTCCATTAGATCGGGCTGCAACTCCTCCACCTCAGCTAGGTTGTTCTGCAGAAAAGCCAGACAAGTAATGCAATGCTATACCTGGGAACATAAATAAAAAATAGATTCACTTAAACTTACCAAAAGACCGAGAACTTTCTGCTGAATAGACGGTTCAGTGCAATAGGACTGCAACAGATAAAGGATAAAAACTAAATATAAAAACATAAATCTCATAATATTATTTGCCATTTATGTTGTACCTCAAGAACCTCCTCATACAGCTCCAAACCCAGACAGTCTATAAAGTTGCGGGCTGCTGCGGGCATCTCATCTGTTAAATTCCACAGAGCACTTAAGGCAAACTTCAAAGTGGAGTCTACCACTCCAACCATGGCTCTCTGCTGAACAATAGTCAGCAGCTGCTACAAAAAGAAAAACAATAAAAAAACAAAATAAGACACAAATACATCTAACATAAAACTGCAAAATGTACACCGCACAAATAATGCAATATTTCATGCATAATAAATCTGGTTGAAACAATAATAATAATAATGACAGTATTTATGCACACAAGTATTTTATTTTCTTAGTGGGCAGACAGATTCAATCAAGCAGTATAATGACTGTATGTATCTTATAAAAAGAGAGATTAAAGTTAAGAACAACACAGTAAGGTCAGTAGTCCATGGGTAAAATGTAGAATAAAAAATTTTGGGCATCCAATTCACTGGGTTGGAATTATATACAGTAGTTGTTGTGTTGCAGCTCCTGTGTTTCAGGACAGGCCTCTGTGAGCTGGAGTTGTTGCTGGATTATTTGGAGAAAAATACAGATTGAGAACTTTGATTTTTTTTCTGTTCCATCCTTTTTATTCCATTGAATAAAGTCTGAGTAGAACAAAATGTGTGTTTTGGGGATAAAAACAGCACATTATAGGGCCTAAACTGAAGCAAAACATTTATTTCTCAGGTTGTCCCACCTTGTCCCACCCAATTGCACAATTTGTCCCACTTTTTGTACTTTTTGAGGTGGTCACCCTGTTTAGCTCCCATAGTAGAGCTGTTATATGCACTTACACCGTATGTTCAGAGATAGGTCAATAGTTCTTAATTAATTGGCAATATTAGTGTTATTTTAGTAGTATAAAATAACAGACACTTTCATTTGATAAATACAGTACATGCCAATCTCACCCAAAAGGTCACTTTTAGGTTCACAACCCTCAATATGTTCAGCAGGTAATGGAAAACATAGCACGTGAAGAAGACATGAGAGAGACCCAGAAATATACTCTTGCATATCAGCTGTTAAGCCAGGGACATTTCATATGTCTGAAACCTATACTCCCATAAGTGTAATTGTACCTTCATTATAAAGATGTCCTTGCTGAGCTGTGCAGTCTCCACTGAGGACAGCTGCAAACAAATACATAAATAAAGATTCTGAGAGGTCAAACTATGGGACCAATATAGCTCAGACATTACAAACTAAAAAAACAAAGGTGGCTACTGTCACATATCATTAGCTTTGTCACACACATAACAGAGACATTAGGGTACTAATCAGCTGACGCTAACAGGTGCTATACTATATTACTAGACAGAACTAATGCACAGTAATTAAGTAGTGTCTTGACCTTTGCTACCAGAATGGAGATGACAGCTACAGCCATTCTCTGGAGAGTAGGATCTTCGTGACTGCTCAACCAGTTAATGACCAGTGTGACAGCTAAATACCTAAACCATTAAAGCATTTATGACAAAAGCAAAGTATTATAGATACATGTGCAAACAATCTTTAACAAATTAATGTTTTAATTGGCAGAATATCATGGCCTGGTTATCTTATAATTTAAACAAAGAAAACTAACTTGTCAAATGGGATGTCCTGAAGGAGGTAGTCACTGCAGAGAGCCAAAAGACAGTTCTTCTGCACCTGGAAAGATACTGTTTATCTATCAGGTGTATAGCTAGGAGTGGAAACTGCAGAGATGGGACATGTAAAATGCTAAATAAAACTTATGATTTCAGCAGATGCTAGATATACATAAATAGTACCATTTGACCTATGGCTTCTCTAAACTAAAACAGTGAACATATTGTCTTACTTGTGTATGATTAGGGAAAGTCTTCATGGCCAACAGCAGCTGGGTGACAGTGGAGGTGAGCAGGCTAACAGGCATGGCTTCTGCCAGGTTCTGAGTGGTCAGGTTGAACACACATGCTGTGGCCACCAGCTGAACCTGGAGAGATGTGGGGTGGCTCTGCATCCCACTCAACACCAGCTACAATTGCCAAACATTAAATGTGGTTAGAAGCAGGAGCCACTTTTGGATTGAACTTGTTAAACGTAATTTGTCGTGTTTTGTGTGGGCATCTATCCAATACATTTCTATCCAAGTTAATACCTGACTTCTGGTTTTAAAATTGCAGTGCTCTGATGGCATTAAGCACATTCACTTAAGCAAAAAACAAAAAAAAGACAAATATTGAATGGTGCTAATAATCATTTTACTGTATCTCCAATTGTGACTATTTTCTTTGTGAGTTTGGACAGCACATTCATGTAATGTAATGTATTATAGGAATGTTACCTTGAGCATATCAGGTCGTGGTTTGTTGATGTCGGTGGTTAGATTGTAAAGATGGACAAGAGCCTCTCGGATAAAACACTCCCTGTCTCTGTACCTTCTCAAAGCCTCACACACCTGGCTCTCATTAGCTTCTCCAGTTACCTAAATGTAAGCAGCATAACATTAATGTCACACAGGGAAATGCAAAGTGAGTATGGGAATATACAACAGACGATCCAGTCAAAGACAAATGAGAACCGTATGCCTGTATATGCAAGAATGTCTCATCAGTGACTCAGAAGGCTTGCTCTCTGACCTTTAGGTTTTTGCATGACTCCAAAGCTTCACAGGAACTAACACCTGTAGCCATCAGACCCAAGAAAACCAGTCCACTCCTGGCCTCCACAAATGCTCTCACTGATGTTTCGGTGATTCTCTTTCGCCCTGACACATCTAGAGAAACCAGTGAAGGGAGAACCTGGGGGCTCCCCTCAAGAAGTTGCCGCACTGTCTCATCTCCATTGCTGCCATCACTGTCCTCACTTAAGTGGTCATCAGAAAAGTCCAGATGCCTTACAGAGTGTAACTGTGTGAGGACAAAAAGCAGTCTAGAAGGGGACATATCAAGCTGCCTGAGCCTGTGTGCGATTAAGGATTTTAGTGTGTTTTTGCACTCAAGCAGCGGAGTAAGCGTCGAGACAGCACAACAGGATATATCAAGCATTTCCAGATGAGGTAGAGTGCATACATCCTCAAGGACTTCATCGTTCAGGTCTGTATTGGCAAGGTTCAGCGTCCTCAAACCCCGCAGGGTGCTGAAGCCAACACAGGCGCCCTCACTCGCCTTTAGTGTACACCAATCCAGGTGCAGTCCATTCAGGGACAACCTCTGGAGGCTCAATCTGCTCTCAGGGTTAGAAGCCAGGCCGGAGATGATATTAGCCCCAGTGATTTCTCCAGAGACCCAAGAGGCATCTAGTTCTTGGAGTCTGTGGGGGCAGAGAGCCAGGGCGAAAGCCTTAGCAGACACTGTGCAGAAGCGGATGGAGGCTCGGCGCAGGCGGAACTCCTTACAGTCTCGGAAAATCCCAACTGTTGTGTCATTAAGTATACCTGGTGAGAGAGGCAAAAGGAAAAGCTGAGAAAAATAGCATCACATAAGCCATTTATATCCATGAACATGAAATTTCCAACCACTTGAGAAAACAGTTACTTCACTCCACTGTGTGAATAGATTTCGGTAAAGTTCATGCATTTTACTTTTGATTTTTTTCATGGGCACAAACTTGGCATCTGTGGTTTGACCTTTAGTTATTTAAGTTGGTTGCTCCGATGCAGTTTGGAGTCCTACCTTGTTTACTCATCATGTACAGAAGCTGGTCAGCCATCTCAGAAGGAAGGAAGAGTGGGGCCTTGCTGAGGCACAGGGAGCCATCTGTTCGTCTGCTGCACAAAGCATCCAGACAGAGGCACACCTGAGTCAGACACAGCTCACATAGAGACTGGGGCCCATCAGTATCCTGCAGAGAAAGTTTTATTGAAAAACTAAGTTGAATAAAAATGTAAAGTAATGCAAATGTTCAATTTATTTATTTTTACATATGAAAGTACATACAGTATAACAATAACATATTAAAAATGTTGTTATAAATCTGTTCCCATAAATTGATATAATTATTTACTAAGAATTTGAAAAATGAATACAAATACAAATATTAAAGCTTATTTTGGTGCAGTTTAAAGCTCTGTAAAAAGTTGTTTTCCAGAGTAAAAAAGGGGACAAAAAAACATATACAGAGCTGGGTTGTCTGTGAACCAGATCCGCAGCGACAGTGACACAAGATCCCTAATGCTAAGAGTCTAATTTTATCGACAAGAGTTGAGCCACTGCACACGAATAAAGCTTGTTTAAAGCCTATAATCCGACAGCTCGCCATAGGGCAAAGTGGACAAAAGCTACCTTCAGGTGGTTCATTGTCAATGGAGGTTAGCGCAGCTGGTCACTGACAGAGGCATCATTTATCAAAAGGGACAGGGGTCAAACCAACTACACTCACCATGCTGGAAGAAAAATAAACAGCCCACAAGAGAGTGAAGAAAACAAGTGTTGACAAGCATCGATTACGTTAAATGTTCCTTAAAACGCGTAGCTGTACTTTCAATCCTTACTTTCTTGTGTTTAAATAATACACAGGGTAGAAGTCAACAAAGATTTGTGTAGCAAGTGTAGCTTTTGCTCTCCGTGATCCAGCAGGACACGAGCCAACTGTGCGTCAGCGGTCAGAGCGGCACTTCTTCTGATTGGTCAAACCAAGACATGACGTTGGCATAACACTGGCATTAGAAAATACAACTTTCCCCCTAAATATTTACTATTTTTTATATTTGCAATATAATTTGTTTTTATTTTATGGACGGATATTTTTTATTGTATTTAATGTGGACTATGCCGCAAAGAGCCAAATAGGGAGAGAGGCAAATGCAGTGCTAAGATATTCAGATACTTGAATGGTAATAATCTCATACATTTTACGTACAGTATCTCATCTGTCAGTAAACCAACGCACCAGCAACTAACAAGGGCAGTTATCTCCTCTCACCACAAGGAGGGGCTCACACAGAGGGCAGAGGGCACACGGTAGACTGCCAAACAAGTTGTGCGGAGCAAAACAAAAATAACTCTGATAGGGGGAAAAAAGTATCTCTGTTTAGTGCAGACACAAGCCTAAGAGATGGGGGGGGGGGCTTTTAAACGACTCTAAAATAGGCCTCATATATTTAAAAAAAAAAAAAAAAAGCACGGTAACCGAAAAAGGTTACATTAGCCATTAAAATGTTATCCGAATATCTTATAGCATATTCCAGCGGATTTACTACACACCCCGTCCAACAGGTGACAGGTGCAGGCTACTGAAAGATAAAAAGGTAAGTAGCTATAGTTATAAAATATTTTAGAAAGCAACATTTTTATTCTGAATATAGATTTTTGGCTATATTTAATTAAACATAATTCTGCCAGAAATGTTGTTATTTAGACATACAAGCTGTTCACATTGCAACATGGGTGTCCTGCCTTGGCTAAACAAGTACACCCACATGGTGAAGTATGTTTCCTGTTACAGAAAATCATGCATCAAAGCCCCTGCTTCCGCTCCAATCCAAAACATTTAGCTGAGAGACATTTTTTTTTTTTGTCTCTAAACCCTGTCCATATTGTCCTCATAACTAAATAAACACAGCTGCTAGTGGCTCTAAGATTGCCAGGGCGCACCAGAGAGAGAGAGAGAGAGAGAGAGCGAGAGAGAGAGAGAGAGAGAGAGAGAGAGAGAGAGAGAGAGAGACTCATGCCTTTTATGGAGTACACTTAAAAAAGACCACTTTTTAATTTCCAAATTATTAACAGCAGATCCGTCTGTATTATGCCAGACCTAATAAATTTCACAATAGTTTGAAGTTGTTGGAGGAGCCTGTTTTTTAAAGAACTGCTTTGTGTGAAAATTAGAGTATTGTAAATGAAAAGATATGTCAAATGATTGTTGTGAATGTTTAACCTTACTCTGTTATTTCATTTTGTTTTTAGGAGGAGTCGTTGTTTCTTTGCTAAACTCCAGATGACACCAGAGAAGGAGGGCAGTACCAAGTCTCCCTCTCCTCAAATACATTGAGACTTGTACCATCAGCCTCCTTCTTTCTGAACCAACCTCGACTGTCCCTCTAGTGCACGGATTTTGCTGGTACTGTATGCAGGCCGTTGTTTTCAATGAGACTAAGGACTGAGAGCCGAGTGAGGAGAATGGAGAGCTTGAGCTTTCACAGAAGGAGCCATTAAAACATCAAACTGGATCCTGTCTGACGTTGCTCACTAAACCAGGTAAGACTAGAGTTAGTAATATGTGTAAAACTATTGAAAAGTGGCATATATCTGTTACTGTTAAAATAGGTCATATAATGCCAGTTTTGAGTCTTATTTAAATCTAGTCACAGCCTCTTTGTGCTAGTTCAAAGCCTGGATAAATAGAGAGAGTTGTGTTAAGAATGACATCTGGTGTAAAACCTATGCCAAAGCAATATATGCAAATCACTGCACATTATGAGGCAGATGGTTTGCTTTGCCTTGTCCATTGTCCCACTAGGGCAAACCAGTAGGATGAGTCCACATCACTAAAAAGCTACAGCTTGAAATCAAAAGCACCGACATATCAAATTTTGCCATATTATTGTTTACATTAATGTATGTTTCTTAAGGACATTGCCTTTTAACATTTTTTTACATAGGTCTCAGTGACCACACTTAAAGTTGGAGGGCATTTTGGCATTTGGTCTTATTAATCTGGAAAACTTAACACTGCCAGAGGCTATCCAGTCTTGTTCCAAAGACGTGTCTGGCTTCAAGCAAAAAGGGAACAAAATACCCTCTTAATAAGTCAACAAAAAATGGTTGCTGTTGTCGAGTTGATGAAGACCAGCAGGGTGTGAATGACGGACAGAATGCTGGTTGCAATAACTGGGATAAATGGGATTCACAGGCCGGACAAGGACAAGCAGCCAGCCGCTGTATAAACACTGTCAGAGCTTGGGTGATTCATATTGTAGGCCTGGAGATTTGCACATGAGCCAATTGCTGAGTCCAAGCTATTAACAGGGGTTGCCCTATCATTACAAAAGATAGGAAAAAATGCTTTTTGGTTAATAATATTTCACTGACAGTGCCAAGGTGCATTTACTCTTAATGTGCCTTTATTTCCTCCTACTAAGGCAAAACAAACTCCAGCTTTAGTGTTCCCCAAAATAGTGCTCCTCATTTAGAACAGTCTTTAGGGCAGATTTTGTGTTTTATTGCTACATTTTTAAACCAAACATTGTGGTTATTAAAATTTATGTTGGCTCAAGATGTGTATTCTGTCAACTAGTTATTAGACTTTAAGAAGACAGTTATGTTTGTTTCTATGGCAATGATAAAAGGGTCCTATTCTGCTACGGCAGCAGTTGGAGCTTAGGTAATCCTTTGGCTCTGCAGCACTGTACTGTGGTCAGGATTCTTCAGTGCAGCTAAATGTCAAGATGAGACCACAGAAATGATTGAAAAGCCCTGTTGTCAGTGTCTCTGGATCCATTTAATTCCCTCTTTTTGCATCTGTTAAAATATTTAGTAGCTTTGTTTTGATGAGAGATGATATGAAGTGGGTCATATTGTGTGCCTGACAGAAGTGTAAGGTTACATAACATACTCAGCCATATCCACTTAACTGTCTTCATGCTTGGATTGGGCTTGACTGCCAAAATTATTCAGATTTGGCTCCTCAGAAACTCTTTCAGCTTTAAAAGCCTGCTTTGAATATGGACGCAGAGATCTTTCTGTTAGCATGCATTTTTAACGTCACCCAGCCCAGTTTTACCCCACTGTCAAAACCAATATGATCAAAACACACATGCTTTCTTTCCAAAAATAGACTTAAAAAGCATTACTCATAAATGGGGGATCCCTCCTCCCACTTCTCATTCTGTCCCAATTGTTACCAGCCATGCAGAAAGGACAAGTCAGTGAGCCCCAATCATAACAGCCGTACGTCTACAGTACTTATTAACATTTATCATACTTAAGAGTGAAATATCATGTCAGTTCTAATATTTTTAAGGCATTGTGTGTTCACACAAATTCTGAACACAAATACAAGCTAGTACAGAAGACCTGAAGTCAGAAATCACTAACTTTACAAAAAAAAATCTGAACCAGATTCCAGTGCTCAAACACACCCAGACACCTGATACATAATGAAAGAGAAGGTATTTAAAAATATGAGTTACAATAACAGATCTGCAGAGAGTGGGTGGCACTGTTCTTATTCCATCACAAGTGAACCAAAAGTCACCAAAGACCTACTAGTAATGTATGCCTCTTCAACAACAGGTTTGCATTACATTTTAAACACAACCTACTTCATAATTCAAAAGGATATTGGCCTGGGTTTTTATGGCATCAATTGCTTTTTAGGCCTGACATAAAACATCTTTTTAATATTGTTGTATGGTCGCTTCCATATAAATAAACTGAACAAGTTGTTCAGGGCTAATGTAAAGGTCAGGCAAGTGTTTTTCATTTCTTTAAGATATAAAGGTAGTAGTTCCCTTTGTTGGTTATGTGGTTCAGTTTAATTCTCTGAAGGGGAAACTCTAGCCTCGGTCACCCTTGTGCTGGTCCCAAGCCCGCATAAGTAAGGGTTTGTGCCAAGGTTAAAACACTATGCTAATAATAAATTAAATAAATAAATTCATACAAATCATTAGCTGTGGTTAACCTGAAAAAAAGGAAGCAGCAGAAATATAATTTGTATACTTAGTTTCGACAGACATTATAAAGCTATTAAAGTCAGTACATTTTTCTAGGTCCCAAAATACTGTAACCTTGTTCTTTTTACAGATCTCTAGATACTTTGGAGATAAAAGAAGACATAATGGAAACTGGATTGTGGAGTCTTTTTATTTTCTTTGGTTTATCCTTTTCAATTAACACAGAAGCTTTGACAAAGCACCCCATTTTAACAAGAATACGAAGGGCTCCAGAGGCCAGCGGTGAACCTAAAAAATGTTCCTACACCTTCCTTGTTCCTGAGCAGAAGATCACAGGTCCTATCTGTGCAGCTCGGGGTTATTCAACAGACAAAGACCGAGTGACAAGACTAGATGTGGCTGCAGTTCGTGATCTTCTGTCAAAGCAGCGCAGGGAAATGGAGACTTTGAAACTGGTGGTGGACGTTGATGGTAACTTAGTAAATGAAATGAAACTCCTGAGAAAAGAGAGTAGGAACATGAACTCAAGAGTAACTCAGCTCTATATGCAGTTACTGCATGAAATCATTCGAAAAAGAGACAACTCTTTAGAGCTGGCACAATTAGAGACACGCATCTTAAACGCCACTACTGAATCACTGCGTTTGTCTTCAAGATACAGGGAACTGGAAGCAAAGTACGCAGCCCTGTCCGCAATGGTCAACAACCAATCAGTGATCATTGGTGCATTAGAAGAACGTTGTATGCAGGTGTACAGTCGCAGACAGGAACCACCTTTCATGGGACCTCCTATGGTACAGGTGGTGCCTGAGAACATTCCTGTAAATGTACCACGTTTTACAAATGAAATTCAGAGGGACAACACAAGAACATTTGCCCGGGAAAGAGGCTCACGGTCTGGGCCTTCACCTACCAGCGGCACTCTGGAAGCACAAGTACCTCTACACAGAAACTTCAGTGCTGAAGGTGAGTTATCCATCTGTCAGTCCATTCATTAATCCAATTTTATTCATCCTTTCACGAAGTTGTTTTCAAGACAAAGAAAACAAAAAAGTCAGATGTAAATGTCAGGTGGGCCAGTGGCCTTGTTTCCATAGGTTAAAGATTGCCAAATTCACTTGGAACTCTGCATCCCATTCAACAGAAACATAAACCAGAGTGGAAATAAAAATGTTGTAACGTCTCAACTGAAGCATGAGACTTATAGCAGCGCTGAGAAAGACCTTACCAATGCAATTTTGCTCATCAACTTGAATTCCTGACACATTTAGATTGCTAGTGCCCAAGAATAATAAAGTGTGTGGGATTTGAGTGCAGCTGTGTATAAAATTATCCTGACAAAACTGTTCCATTGCATGAGAGACAGAGACAAAACCCAGGCAAACCACTAAGCTCAGCATACATAGCATATTACTATACCTTCAGATATTATTCCGTTATTAGCTAGGTAACGCCCTGTAAAACAACATTCTGCATATTTGCTTGTAATTAAAACTCACGTATTTGGAATTACCTTGACAAAACACAGTACTTTACAGTCTGTTAACAGAACATCTATTTTGGTTTGTTGGCCTCCAGTGAAACTTCTTAATTAGCCCCATTCTCCACTTCTGGTGGAGGGGAAAATGGGGTATGTCTGAGGACCTACATCCTAGAAAAATGTGTTTTATATTACCATGTCTGCCATCTCGTTTACTGGTTTTCCTGGCTTCACTGTCAGTTTTTTTTAACAGTACCGTCTTGTGTTTTCCACAGCCTAAAGTTGTTGATAGTTTTATCCCAGTAAAACCGTCTGTCTTCTTGTTTTATTTCTAACTAGCCTGTTTCACTCAAGTGTTTTCCTCCTCAGGTCCATTCAGGGATTGCCTTCAAGCTCAGGAAGCAGGCCACAGCACTAGTGGCATGTATGTGATCAAACCAGATGAGGCTGAGAGGCCAGTGCAGGTCTGGTGTGAACAGGAAATAGACAACGGAGGCTGGACTGTTATTCAAAGCCGGCGAGACGGATCAGTGAACTTTTTCAGGAACTGGGATAACTATAAGGTGATGACAGATGTTAAGACTTTCCCACTGCCCTGTGTCTTTTGTTTGTCTTTCTTGTATCTCACAACTACTATTAAATGTATCTAGACATAACAGTGGGGCTGCTATGTGAGCTGATCAAGGGAACCATCTAGGGTCTTTCGGACAATTTCCTCGGCTAGAGTACTTCTTGTTTTTACTTTGTGTTAAATAAAATGCTGTGTCAGCAGCTCTATTCATCCCAGGTCCTTTGGCTTGAGATTCTCATTATGAAACTTTAGACGGACCGGTAGGAAGGAATGTTCCACAGCCCAATCTACAGGGGTTTCTTTCCAAAACCACCACTACTATGCAACCATCCTAAATGGCATACTGCTTGCTGGCTGAGTGCTTATAGGCCTCATATAGAGCCTCTCATCAGAGCTCAGAGAGATTAAGTATATCACTGTTGGCAGCCTAAGACTTGTAGATGTGTAACTGGAAGCTAAATTGCTTGCTTCAACATTGATTTGCTTCTCTGCTCACCCACAAAGTCACCACATGTACACACAGACACATAGCACTAAAAAGGAGGCCCAGGTCTCAAACCCTGCATCATTCATCATTTTCTGGCTCAAAGCATTAATCCACAATCGAAAACCTCAGCGTTCTCTACCATACAAAGTGTTGTGAAGGCACATGGCCAGACATACTGTAGATCACTTGTGGTTATTCAACTCAGGCTCTCAATCCTTTTTAAGCATTTGCTGAAATTCAATACTTCTCGAGAGTTTAGATGCATCAGAATTATGAAGACTCTTGCTTATTTTCTAGCTTAAAGACTACAACGTGTTTTTGTGGATTTTAAAGACAGGCTGGTATCCTATTTTGGATTCTTTGATCTTCTGTGGTGTGTCTAAACTACAGAATCATGGATAAACTTCATCAAAAAAAAACATTTTCATTGTTCTGTTATTTCCCACACTCTCTTCCACATTATACCAAACAAATCTCTTGTTTCTAAACTCCTACAGAAACCGCACAACAAACATTTTGCACTGTTTTCTGCAATTTGACTCTACCTTGTAATCTATGTGTGCTTTAGAGTGGCTTTGGTAACATAGATGGGGAATACTGGCTCGGTCTAGAAGGGATCTACAACCTGGGGAAGCAGGAGGACTACAAGCTGCTGGTGGAGTTGGAAGACTGGATGGGGAAGAAGGTGTACGCCCAGTACAACAGTTTCCACCTGGAGCCAGAGAGCGAGGGCTACCGTCTACGTCTGGGCACCTACCAGGGCAATGCTGGGGATTCTCTCACCAGCCACAATGGCAAACAGTTTACCACTCTGGACCGGGACAAGGATGCATTTTCAGGTAGGGGTTGTTTTGTGGAAATGTAGTTCTAGTGTGCAGATAAAAAAAAGCCTAATAATTTGGTATATTTGTTAAAATATAGCTGCAAAAATAATAAATAAATAAATAAATAGACAAACTGTTGTTAATAATAAAGTTTTATTGACAAGAGTGGTACTTTGTCAAAACTTTGTGCATCTAGGATGCCTTGCATTTGTCGTCTTACATGTTTCAATAGTGACATATGACTAGGCCAAGCAACAAGCAATGCAATGAAAGACCCAAGTTGAGCTGATCTCAGGATGCACACATAATTAAAACTTTTTGTCTCATGCAACCAAGATCCTCCAGGTTCCCAAAGATGTAAAATGGTTGGCTAACGTCCAAAGAGCCACTATGCAGGATTTGAATGCCATTCCACTTAAAAAAACTTACAGGGATACTTTGAAGAATGGAAAAATCACTGGGGGCATTGAATACACTCACATTCATTACTTTCTGATCACACTTTTTAATATAGTAACTTGCCTACAGCAATACTAATGATTACTTATTCAAAAATGTTACAGCAATCAGTAGTGTACTCCATCCCAACCATGTCACTAATCAGGATTCTTCTTCAACCGTATAACAGGTAACTGTGCCCATTTCCACAAAGGAGGCTGGTGGTACAATGCTTGCGGACAAACCAACCTGAACGGTGTCTGGTACAATGGGGGAGTGTACCGCAGCAAATTTCAAGATGGCATCTTCTGGGCTGACTATGGTGGAGGCTTCTACTCTATGAAGGGTGTCCGCATGATGATCAGGCCCATAGACTGAGTAAAAACTTTACGATTTTAAAATTTGCTAAAGCAATGAGGGAAAATTGTCTTGAAAAGGAACATCACAAACTACCCTTGTCCTTTATCCTCCAACATTCTCAGTTAATCAGTGTAAGCTGTCATTCTGGGCCGTGTTTTCCTCATTACAAAGTGGCCCTACTGAGAGAAAGACTTTCACTGATTACTTTCCTAAACTCTAGCAACATGGAATCTAATACAGCTCTTCCTGACACTCTTAAATAAATGTCTGGGAAAACATATTGTTTTTTACTTCTGCTACTGGTATTTGAGAGCTGGGAAAGACATTTTGCTGATACCTATTAAGATTTATACATTTTTATCAGAGAAGTGACTTTAAAACATAATTTTGCATATTCCTACATGCAAAAACAGACCATAACATACTGTATATTCCCAGCCAGCACTTAAAATGACCCTTGTACTGTATGTTTTACTCCCTTTTCTATGTTCAGATGACAAAAAACGATAATATATATGTACAACTAACTTATCATAACAGAAAAAGGGCCAGGTGTCCTGAAGGAGCAGTAAATTATCCTACCGAGAATAGATGTAATTTCCTCAACTGTATATATGACAATCATTTTTTAAGTGTGCTTAAGTAAAAATTAATGGAAAATGTTGTAATGTGTTTTTCTCATTCAGATGTTGAATAAATTTCAGTATGGGCCTTTGTGGAGAGGGAATAAAAAGATTAAATTTGTTTTTAGTGGTTACAAGTGGGAAAAAATATGCCCACCAAGGATACTGTGAGGTAAGAGACAATGAGAAACACATTTCAAACTAAATAACAAGAAAAAAGAGAGTGAGTGAATTCAGATGGAATTAGTCCAAATTTCCAGGTTACCTTCCCCTCCCTTTCCTAATAAATGGAAAGAAATTTACATTCTTTCCATGCAAAAGTGCTTAAAGTAAATGTTTTCTTTAAAATATCTCCTGTTGCTTTCTATAATTACAGACAGGCAAAGAAGGGATCTGCAACCATCCCAGAGACCACTGGCTCAATGTAGTGGGTTTGGTGCTTTGAACAACAACTCACACATGAAAGACAAATAGTTTTGGTGTTTCTAGCTGAAAATAGATGCTCTTATAGAGACATTTCCCCACAATGGCCATCACACCCAGCTATTAAACTATGTTTTATAACGTAGAAAAATGCAAAGATGCCAACAACACAATGCTGTAAGAAAACATTTTATTGACAATAGCGGTAAAAGGTCATCCTAATAAAAGCTGAAAAAACATGAGTCACAGTACTTTATAGGGTGATACATTGGAAAAACTGAGGTCACTACAGGGACATGTTCTTACTGTCATGTTTTGTGTAATGAATGGCTTCATTCAAATTTGTAAAATGTACTGTATTTGTATTTATTTTAAAACTGGGAGTTATAGAATAAAAGTGTCTGTATATACAGTACATAGCTGATTGTTATCACTACTATTTGTCACAACATTTTAAATTTTCTGGTTTTGCTTTGTGAGCTGCACATTTACAATTTAACTCAGAGAACTTTTCCTTCCATTCAAAAAGATCCATTAGAGAAAACAACAATGTTTAAAGGGTTTTAAACTTGGGAAAATAAAAACATGCCTTTTTATAGATCAAATATATGCATCTTTTTCACTATACTTGATGTATTTATTGTAACAAGTGTGCATGTATTGTAATTATTGTAATTAGATTTTTTTTTCCTTACTGTGCAGCACTATTTGAATATATACTGTATGGTTTTATATAATAAGAGAAAGAAAACAAAAGGCCTTCAACCTAGAATTTGATTAGACTGTAAAGCTAATTGCAGGCACTCCTTTAAATGGCGTCAGTAGGAATTGAGCTAGTATTGTGCCCTTATTGCCAGTGTGCCAATGTGGGTTGCACTTATGGTACAGCACCACCAACCAAAGTTTTTCAACATGTCAAACCACACAGTGAACTCCCACATCTTATGCAGCCCCAGGGCTATGCAAATGAATAGTTATGCCACAGAAGCCTGCGTCGTGCACTTGTTTTAGTCAAAATGGTGACATCCTTGGCTCTTGGAGAGGGGACCACACTCAGCCCTCTACCACTTTGGGTACCTGGACAGCATCGACTGCTGAAAGCTCTCTTTGTCACTATACTGTCCACGAGGTTCACCACCAAAATGGCACTAGGTTTGGAAGATTCTTGGACAAATCAGGCCATACAGCTTGCTTGTGTTTACTAAAAGAGGTTAGTGTAAGTAAAAATGTTCATATGGCCTCAGGTCATTTATTCACAAAAGCTCAGTTAGTGTTAGACGGCTAATCAACCGACAGGATGTGGAGTTGTTTTCTTTGTACACAACCACCTGATTTCAGCGTTTACTAAGACGGTTAAACTTTATGTCTGATTTATTAACAGACATTTGTTAAAGATGGATGTTTGTAAAAGTATAGTAGAGAGATCTGGAGAGGCTCATTCCATTACTGATACCCTTATTAGTCCACAGCATATTCAAGTTTATACTTGGGTTAATGAGGTTTTTCTCCATGTACTTTGTAGAAAGATGTAAAGCTGGGGCCAAAATACTGTCCAGACATAAACAAAAGAACATTAACACCACAGGAAGTGTGTGGGATGAGTTGGAACTGCTTATAAATACAAATTAGATATGATTCTTGGTGACCCAAATGGTCTGATATACTGCTTCTATGGTTGGGATAAAATGTGTTTGTCTTACACTTTGACATTAAAAATGCATTCCTTCTTCAAAAACAGTGACCTCAGAAGAGTGGAGTCAGCATTACTCACTGAACTGGAGAACCCTCAAGTTTATTTGAGCTTTAACTGTATGTGTGCTGTGTGCTCTGCTTAAACAATCACGCTTATTGTGATAGATGGCTCAAGTCACGAAGGTCTGTTTAATGCTTCACAACTGTCTAGGGAGAGAGAGCTCGAGGAACCATCTGAGTGAATGACTACTCCACTGTTTTTACACCATAGTTAAAACAGTGAAATGAAGAGGGCCTCCAAGCACAAACCTGCTCAGAAGAAGCAAGAGCCACAAAACCACATGGGGCAAAAGAGAGGAACACAGTCAGGACGAATGTACATATAGAAAAATAATACTTCAGTTACAGCAAAAATGAACCCATAGATAAGTAAGTGGGCAGTTTCCTCATCAATAACTTCACTGATTAGTAGAATAGTACTTTGAAGCGGATTAAAAGTCCACTGACATTAAAAATAATTCTGTTTTTTACACTGAGAAGAGATTGTTAAATGATTAAATTATCTCGGAATCTTACTTTTGTAACCTAGATTGAACAGACGTGTACAAATTGTTTCCATGTTTGTAACTAAATCTACAATACTGTTCACACATCACACTATATTGTAAAAATCATACAGTAATAATAATACATGAACCACATAACACTGTCAGAGTAGGGGTCTTTAAATAATGCTCTACTGCCATCTGGTGGTCATTGTCAATGTGACCATCAACATTAGGCCATACAAGGTGTACTACTGTATAAGCAAAAATTGTAAGGGAATTAGATGTGAAGGGTAAATGTGTGTAGTATATAAAAAGTGTCTAAAGTAACATTAACATGCAATATTTTATACAACACAAGTTTAAAATGTGTTTGGCAAACAAAGTGACACAACTATTTACCTTCTCCACCTTTAGATGTTATAGTCCTCATTAGCTGCTTATTTAACTAGGATAAACATATTGTACTACTAATTTATTACTAATTAATTTGCGGCATGGTGGCATAGTGGTTAGCACTCCTGCCTCACAGCAAGAAGATCCCAGGTTCAATTCCTGGACCAAGTGGGGCCTTTCTGTGTGGAGTTTGCATGTTCTCCCCGTGTCTGCGTAGGTTTCCTCCGGGTACTCCGGTTTCCCCTACTACAAAAAACATGTACAATAGGTCCCCAATGGGGCCAGGACTCCCCTGCAAAAGAGATTCTGAATCTCAGTGGGACTTTCCTGGTTAAATAAAGGTAAAAAAAAAAAAAAAATTAATTTAATGTTAGAGAAAGCGACTGATGAAGGCCAACGTTTGCAGCGCCATGGCAGCGAGACATACGGTGGTCGCTTATTGGTGACGTCATTCTAAGCGACGAAGAACGCAATGGCGGCCCATGCAAGCGAGCTTGAAATTGCAAAGAAAAATCTTACTGATGCCATCGGTGATAATGTTAAACAGTAAGTTTTCGTTTTCGGTGCATTTATGTTACTTAAAGGCAAAAATCATGCAGGCAATGTATACATTGGCCGTTTTGTTAGCACCCAGTCTTGGAAGCTGTTCTAAACATTTTCGGGGTTGAAAGCGTGTTTAATAAATTTACATCATTATCATGCACCCCAGACTGTTTGAAGACGGTGAATGCATTCATAAATTCCCTTGTGTGGCGTTAAGACAAGACTAATGTAATAAACGGCCGTTTTATTGACATTATTGACATATCCGGGCCAAAATTCAGATGTTTCAAAATAGTTGGGACGGGACATGCGCTGTTAATTCTGTGTGTTAAATCAGTAAACTGCTTATTCCCCTAGTCTAACTTTAAGTATGTCCATTTACAGTTACTGGGCAAACCTTAAACTGTGGTTCAAGCAGAAGATCAGTAAAGAGGAATTTGACGTTGAGGCACGTCGTCTGCTGGCACAGGAAAATGGTTGTCATTTGTACCTTTATGGGAGGTTTCAATTCGTAGCTCAATAATTTTAACCATTCTTCTACATATCCTTCTCTTTTTATTTCCAGTCCACTTTCACAATGATTTCCTTCTGGCCATTCTAACACGCTGCCAGATCATTGTCTCCACACCAGGTACAAGAATAATGCCTATTTCTCTTCCTAAAATGTACAAAATATAGTCGCAGAGTTTCATACTATAAAACTAATGTTTCTATTGCTCTTGATCATGGCCGTACCTCTAGAGGGCGTACCATTACAGTGGTCAAGTGGCCCTGCTTCAAAGCCAGGAAAACCAAAGGTGAAGAAGAAAAGTTCCTCAAGGCAGAAATTTGATGTAAGTTTATATTTATTGAGATATTACAAGCATTTTGGGATGTGTAATTTGGCTTGCATGAGGGCTTAAATCTTAAATTATTGTTGTGTTTGTCTTTAGCATCGATTCCAGCCTCAGAACCCTCTGAGTGCAGCACAGCCCTTCAGTCCACGAGAGGTTGGTGGGGAGGAAGAAGAGCTGCGCCTCAGTGCCCACACGTTGTTGCTCCCTACACGAGGTCAGCTTGAGGCCCGCATGATGGTGACAGCCTTTGAACTAGGTCTGGATAACATTACAGAGGATGCTGTCAACACCATGGTCTACGCTGTTGAGGTGTGTACCTGATAAGACCTTGTAGTGACACAATACCAGATATTTTCTGTATTTATTTTTAATAGCTCTTATTATTGTGTTTTTACTATGTGTATTCTATTATTTAAAAAAAAAAAGGGTGAAAAAACAAAAATGACTTAAAATGTTACTGACTTCTGTATGTAAAGCTTATTTCGACCACTAGAAAAGAAAAAAAAAATAAAAAAAAATTTTTTTTCTTTTTTATGAACAAACTAAGTCATTGAGATATGAGATAAATTCTCATAATTTTGAGTAAACCATGTTCATGGAAAGGGGGGGGGGAAAAACGAGGGGAAAAATCCAAAATATATTTCTGGTGTGGCAGGTATATGGTGGAATGATGTTTTATCCACTTATGGCCTGAACAAAGCTCACTGGTTATTTTAAAAGTTTAGAAACCCTTCTGTAGCCAATGCCATAAGCATGTTTTGCAACACTAGAGTTGCAAAGATCTTGAGAGAGCCCTTTGCTTTTACCCATTATAAGATGTTTCCTGTGTGACACCTTCGTAAAGAAACACCTTTTTATAGGTCAGAAAAGAAGCAGGATTGCTTTCTGACTACTTATGGATTTCAGATGGTGTGTTGGCTTTCTGCACCTTTTTGCACTTTCCTTTCTTTTTATGTTCAATACCTTGTGTCATTTTATTTTATTACACATAACTTAATTTCTGAATTTATTTGTTTTGGTTTCTTTGTTGATTACTTGGGTTGTTAGTGACACCTTGTGGAATTTTCATGTCAGTATCCATGTCAGAAATGTATTTGTTAAGAAAAGCGTTAAGGTGTTCAGTACTTATTTTGTCCTCTGTAAATACTTGCATACTGTGCAGAAAACTAGTATCTTGTCAGTTCAGGTTTTGGCTTTTAATGGACTACTCGGGCTATTCAGTATATTAACTGAATAGGAAACCGTAGCTTATGTTAAAAAAAATAAATAAATAAATTAAACATTTTGATCTATTGTAGCACCACTTGAAAGACGTCCTAACTGCTGTGATAACCCGAAGGAAAGCTTACAGGTTACGGGATGGCCATTTCCCATACGCATTTGGTAATGATGTGATGCCACAACCATATTTAAAAAATAGTCTTACTGCTTATCAAAGTGTAACTGAATGGTAAGAAACTTGCTTTTGTTGGCAAATCTGTGGTTATTTAACTACTGATGTTATGCTAATAATAATTTAAAAAATGTTTTTTAGTCCTCCTCCAAGTGCCTCCCTTCCTGCTGGTCCTCCAGCTCAAGTGTCACCAGATGAAGCTGAGCAGCAAGCTGTTCATTTATTAGCTTGTTCTGCTGCTGGTCTTCCTGCACCTCTACCTCCTATCAGCATGTTTGATCTTCTTGAAGCTTTACAAGTAAGTAATTCTGATACCAAGCTGATGCTTACCATACAATACCATAATTTGGGTTTTGTACTGTGTAATTGTTTATCATTCGGTTCCATTATTGTGATCTATAATTGTTTTTAAAGGTTACATCAATAACAATTCTTTCATTTGTCCTGAATAGGTACACCATGGCGTTATGCCTTCCCACACAATGTATGCCCTCAATATGGAGCGCATTTTGTCACGGCTCTGGCACCCTAGCCATGAAGAACTTGAGCAAGACCATGTCCACCGACAGCGTATCTCCTTAAAGGATGGTATATTAGTTGGTTGAGAGATCGACTAATGTATTAATCCTAAAACTGTGGAACCCTCATTTGGGTGTTGTGTAAAAGAGGATGAATGGACCAACTCAAAAAGCAGTGTCTTGCTGCTTGATAACTTCAGTTGGATAAGTTGGAGGTTGGAGTCAACAGTCATACTACTCAGATAGGCAACTCTAACAACACAAATCCAACCAGTCCAGTACAGTTTTATATGTTATTTATAATCTCAACAGTCCTTAGTTGGCAAGCATGGCTAAAAGTGATTAACAAAATAAATGTGATCTTTGTAGAGATTTGTATAAGTATTTCTTCTCAGTTTTTGTTAATTCTATACAGTGCTACTAATAAAACATTTTGTACATGAACACAGTCACTTTAACTTCCGAGTTTGCAAATAAAATATAAATATTGTACTGTCTATATTTTATGCTAATCTCCATATTGTAAACAGACGTGTCAATGATGCATTGAACTAGCAGTAACCAACTGTAGTGAGAGGACGGTGATTCAGACGCGCGGAGACACCCTTCCCGCACCGCGTCACAACCTCTTACCATATTTAGCTTTGTGCTGAACTTCCGATGCGCCGCTGTCCAATGAAGGAGCACGCTGGCTCTGCTGTCAGGTGGTGACTCACTGTCCCGTCCGCCCCAGTTTCTTCAATAACAAATACTTCATCTAGTTTTTGGAGAACGTCCCTGTCTCTACAGTAACATAAGAACCGATGTATTTTCTCAAGCACATAAACCTTACACATGTCAGAAGCTTTTATTTTATTACAATTCTCAAGTGCTAAAAATACAACGTAGAAATATTACAAAGTGTTATTTTAGGTCTAACGTTAGTTACACCTATATGACAAAGTTGTATGCAAATATTTAGAAAATAAGGCAGTCCGTAAACGCTACACCATTAAAATAATTTGTAAGGTGTGAAATGTTAGTGTTACTGTACATGGTTGCTGGTGCAACACTCAGTGCAGGACTCAATGTAAAATGTAGTAATTGCTACTCTAGTGGAAGTTCATGCGAGACAAAGTTCAATTCACGTTGTAATTTTTCCATTAAACCTGGAACAGTTTCTTTTGTCCATAAAGTGCAGCCTTTAGGCAAAGCATCTGTACTCTAACAATGATGGATCTTTTTCATAAAAGTATAGCCTAGTCTTGCAGTCTTGGCCATTCTTTGAATGCTGGCCTGAGCAGAGAGTGGTGAAAGAAAGAAAAAACACTGAGATCCCACACAAATGTGAACAGTCAACAAAGCTGTACTTGGTCCCAAGTGTCACTTGGTTCTTTCTAGTATGCTTGGAGCTGCTGTGTCAGAATAAGCTGGCAGCCGCTGTTAACATGGTCCATAACCTTCTGCTTGAGCAGAGCCAGCTCGTCTCTTAAGACATTGGCAGATGAAACCAATTCAGTATTTTGGGTCTTCAGGTTTTTGACCCTTTCCTCGAGCCTGGAGATCCTCTCAAGCTTTCTTTTCCGGCATTTGGACGCGGCTACCCTGTTCCTCATGCGTTTCCTCTCTGCTTTGATGCGCTCTTGGCTTTCCATGTCAATGGGGGATAGAGGAGGGGTCTCCCCGGACATTTCGGGCACGGTTTGAGGCTCCTCTTTGAGCGCATGGAGCCGCGGGTGTTGAGCTGCCGCTAGATGGTGGTCCATGTGGTTGTGGGACGGTGGGCCGAGTGGGTAAGCTGTAGGTGCGTGTTTCTCACTGGGAGCTGCAGAGCCAACAGCACGAGCAAATGTGGCCAAGTTGGTGTACTCTGGCGGCTCCGGGCGCGTTGTGCAGCTGAAAGGGACCCCACCATTTTCGGACACAGAAGGGCCAGATGCCACACTGTTATTGCCACTGGGCTGTGTGTCAGAATGTGCCGCTGGTGTGGGCTGCTGATAGTGAAGTTCCGCTAACGCCCTCACGAAGCCTTCCGCGAAGCCCTCCTGCTCGTCCGTAATGTTTTTGGGACAGACGAATTGTGTCGGGGTGGGAGTAGTCAAGCCGGTGCACGACTGAATGATCAGCCTCTCGAGCTCAGGCGAGGCCAGCTTCAGTAAACCCACGTCGGGAGATGTCAGGATGTCCAGAGCCTTGGAGCTCAGCTGGGGTTTGAAGTTTTTTGGGTCGTTCAGATTGAGCGTCATAGTCTGTTTGAGAGTCTTAGGGTTAAACGCAAACACCCCTGTCCCGTCGTGCTGCGCGTTAGAAGCGTTCTCGTCGTAGAAGGTCGTTTCCATTTTTCTGTACATAGAATTTATCACCTTGGGTGAAGTATTGTTTTTAAAGGTCCTTTTTCATATGTCCCGTGACTCACTGTAATTGTGCTGAAATTGTGTCCGGTTATTGTTGAAGTTCCACTCTCTTGACAACTTGGTGTCCCAAGAAAACTTTTCTCTCTCACGAATCGCACTATCTCGAACAAAAACGTTGCTCTTTCGCCTTCACGTCTGGTTCACACTTATCACGCGTACCTTACTTGTTTGTTTTTGCTCTCGAAAAGTAAAAACAACGTCTGAACCGGGATAATACTTTCTTTCACTTCCAACGTGGAGACGAACTTTATCCACCTCTAAGCTGCAGCCCCACTGAAAATAACAATGATGTCATTTCTACGGCTTCTGATTGGCTGAAGATGATTTGTTGGGCGGGGAATATCTAATGACATGTAGGTTGCTCTGACAACAAGCCCTTTTCCCCGCCCCCCGCGATGGTCGATGGGATTAGGTAATGCAGACGCTGGAGCAATGTACTCTGGGATTACGTAGTGTTTTTGAATATATAGTTACCCGCTCAATTCTGTATGGCCTAAATCCTAAAGTTAATTGCGTACCAAAGACAAATCAAATATTATAACGATTTTTGTTATACACTTTTTCTCACAAGCCGCACAAACTTACCCTAAGTAGTCCACTGGTACAGCGGCACAGTAAGATGTGCACAACACAAAAGCATGCGGCAGTCATGTTAAAACTTAAGATACGTCAAACAAACTGCCATCGGTTTATTTAAATAAATCAGTAGTTCCAGAATGTCATTTCATAACGGAAAAAAATCACCTAACAACAAAAATATTGATATGGGGTTAATGTTTTATTGTCTTTTTAAACCTTTTATTTGTTATTATTTTGTGTGTGTACCAATTTAAGCTAATATAATTTAAACTCTAATAAAGAATATGATCAAATATAGAATAAAATAAAGAACGACACAATTACTCCCACATAATATTTACTCTGTATTTATCAAACTAGTAAACAGTTATATTTTTGTGTTTTAAACATTTACTAGTGTTCATAATTTGTAAATCGTTATATAAGCTCACCACATGCACATAAGCAGAAATATTAACTTTTGCCATGTTTTAGACTCATTTGGGCTGAATGTGTTGTAGGCCTCATAATTGTAAAAATCAAGTGGAATGTTTAAGTAAAGGCTGTGTACAGATGCTGTCCAGTCTGTCTAGCCTCCACATTGTATTATTTAACATGTTCGTTCTTCTCAGGCCAGCTATAAATAAGTTAACAGCCCCAGACAGCCTGAGAGGAGCAGAGCTGCTTGAGGTCAGCACACTCCAGATGACAACAGCTGTGCTACACCCATTTGGACAGATTTGACATTGAGTGCATTCAAGTTTATTAATATACATACTTAAGATTTGCATTTTTAGGAAATTCATTGATTATTAAATCAAAGTACTTTCCTCAATGTTAAATTTCTTCAAATAGTAGGCCTATAGCTTTCTAGAGTTGACCAAGTCTCTCTCTACACCTGGGTGAAAGTCAATGGAGCAGTGCTTTTGTTATAAACTACACTTCCTGCTTCCCAGTAAGCAATCAGCTCCCTTCAGACAAGTGTTTCCTTTGCACTGCTCCAGTTGTTTCCACTGCACACAGCTTTCTAATCAGGAACTAGTCTCTCAAAAGGCCTCATACTATTTTTGGAACCAAACTCCCTGGAAAATTATTGCTGTCTTGTAAAAAGAGATGTTGTTGTTGTATCATCAGAGTTAAGTTTTGATTACCATTGAGCATGGACTAAGTATACACACTGAGTAGTGAGAGGTACAGATGTGTCCATTTCAAAGTGTCCAAGCACTGTTTGTTGAAGGCCATCTGTGTCTTCCTGTCCTGCTGCTAAGTTCTTCTCTGTACTGCATCTCTGTTGATCATTCTTCTTTTTCCAAATCACAGCCAACGTTATTTCCTACTGACAGCTGTGTATCCTCTGAAACAGTGCTTTTTCAGTGGACATATGTTTCAGAGAATTATGACCCAACTTCCTGGTCCGGTTTATGTATAGATTTTAATGTTCAAATAGCCTACTACAACTACTACTACTACTACTAGGGTATTATTATTATTGTAGCAACTATGCTACCGTCTGGCTCATTTATGCCTGTACACATGTATATGATTGTTCATTAATGTGCACTGTCCTGACTAAATAAATTAAATAATAATAATATTTTTATTATTATTATTATTATTATTATTATTATTATTATTATTATTATTATTATTATTATTATTATCACCATAACTGGAGATAAACCCCGATTGAAAAGAAGGATATATTGAAGTAGTCTCTTGCATTGTGAAGCCGAAGACCTCGCCTCTAGAGCACAAGTCGAGACTAGCGCACACAATTTGCGACTTGGTACTTTTTGACCTCTTTGGCGTTCCGTAAATCATTGTCGCTTAGCTCAAAGTACACTTTTCGGAAACTTTAAACATGTTTTCCGCCAATAAATAGGAGTGCACCTGCAAGTAAGTTTTCAAAACACTTCGTTTTCAATGGAATGAGTCTATCGATCAACGAAAGCGGTGATATTTATAATGAGTAGTACTGAATGAAGATGCTATGAATGAATGTGCTCAGTCCTGTTTTTTTAACATCTAAGGTAAATGATGCCTGATCAAAGCTCAATAATTTGTAATAATTTTGAGAATGTAGCTAATATTTTTCAGGTACACGTATTTGTTTGTGTATTGTATGTGCTGTATTACGAAATATCGTGCCTTTAAGCTCGTTAATAATTACTTTACTGGTCCTGTCAATACAGCGTTTTTATCAACATGGAAGAGATGTTTTACGTGGGAGTGGACGTGGGCACTACCAGCGTAAGGGCAGCTCTCGTGACGAGAGATGGTCTGCTCAAGAGCACTGCGGAAGAACCCATCAGCATCTGGGAACCTCAGCCTGACCACTATGTTCAGTCCTCCACTGAGATCTGGGAGAAATGCTGCATTGCTGTCAAGGTTAGGACAGTGTAATAGTATTCAGATTATTACTAATTCTGCAATTAATAACACTCGGATTTTCGAATATACTGTATTCTTTGATAAACAGAATTAGAATGAAGATACAGTATGTTTACAACAATGATGGTTAAGACACAAAATCTTGTTTCTCAGTACTATGGTCACTTCTGTAGCTCTTATACTGCCAGCATGAATATTAAGCCAAGTTACTTGTTTACTGTATATCAAGCTTTGAGATATGTTGTTGTTGTTTCAGAGAGTAGTCAGTGGTGTTGAGAGGAGCCAGGTACGTGGGATAGGCTTTGATGCTACCTGCTCTCTTGTGGTTTTGGACCAGTCCTTCCAACCTGTTTCTGTCTGTCACACGGGTAAGTGTATATTATTCCTATAACATAAAGGTGAACTGAGCAAATCCCATAGCCTACTGCTAACATGCTTAAATAAAATGTATCCCAAATATACCAGTAATAAGTTTTGGGGGGAGTAGGGTGACAGTGGATGTAGTCACAGATTCACATTATTTAATTCTCTCTCAATCATCTTTTGTTTTTTTAGGTGACAGTGAGAAGAATATTGTGATGTGGATGGACCACCGAGCGGCAGAGCAGGCTGTTCGGATAACAAACACTGGCCATCAGGTTTTGAGCAGAGTGGGAGGGGTCATGTCTCCAGAGATGCAGCCTCCTAAGCTCCTATGGCTAAAAGAGGTGAGAGGTGAGAAAGGCCACCACAAGCCATAATATGTTTTAAATAAATAATAATAATTAATACATTTTATGTTAACAAATTCTCTTCATTACCTAGTGTTAGATGATATGTTGGAAATTATGATCTGGCTAGTCAAACACAAAATAGCTGCTTTTTGATACTATTGTTATCATTACAAGTCCCTAAATGTGATGACGTATGCCTTTTCTTTTATTATCAAATGTACTGACATGGTAGTTAGTGTTTCCCATAGAAAATGTGTCACTTAAGGTGGTAGCCAACTCTTTGTGCCTTTGAATTGTGAATCTTCAAAATAATTCCATTTATACAGACCACTTATAACTTCTAAATGCCACAAAAAAAGTTAATTTAACATAAAAACTGCACATTAAAGCATTAAAATGTGGTTTTGGGGCAACAAACTAAGTCAATATATTACTTTATACAGCCTATATTGAATGGTAGTCAAGGTGGTAGGTGCTTATAGCCAAGGTGGCCACCTTCTCTAGCAAGTGCTAGGGGGAAACCCTGGTGGTAGTCAGACTTTACTAACTGTAAATTTACTATAGCCAAACTATCACCATTATCAACAACTTTAATAACAGCATATTATAACTGTATTCATGTTAAATGTCAGAGTGTTTAGTACACACCCTCTTCTTTTTTGTATTAGAATCTTAGAGAGAGCTGCTGGAACAAAGTAGCTCACTTTTTTGACCTTCCAGACTTCCTGTCCTGGAAAGCAACAGGCTCGTTGACAAGGTAACCTCATTAACACTTCATCTGCTCATAAGAGCTGAATTTTTATGGATTAATAAGTGTCTCACTGTACTACATTAACCTTTTAATTAATAACTCTGCTTTTACCTTATCTCTTTTATTGTAATGTGATAATAATTAAAGGTATACTTATTTGCCTTAGGTCCTTATGCACTTTGGTGTGTAAATGGACATATTGCCCCCCAGGAGGATGGGATGACAGTTTTTGGACTAATATTGGACTTGAGGACCTTTTGGAAAATAACTACTGTAAAATTGGTAAAGTAACATTTTTAACCCTAAACTTTGTTTTTTTTGCAACAAGTCTTGGGAAAGATTTATATTAATTTGCGTCTCTTCTCTCCAGGCAGTGTAACCTGTTCCCCTGGCAGTCCTCTGGGCCAAGGCCTTACACAGAAGGCAGCTGCAGATTTGGGTTTGGATCTGGGAATAGCAGTGGGTGCTTCTCTTATTGATGCTCATGCTGGAGGACTAGGTATTAAAACAGTGTGTTTTTCATATATTAATCCAATCTTTGTTTATCTTTAGAGCATCATTGTAAATTTTGTGACCTTATCATTATCTATCTAAAAACATGATCTGACTAAAAGAAAACATTTTTAATAAGTACTCTCCTGGTGCCATAAAGAAACAGGTTAAGAGACCAGCAGAGGGCAGCAGCGTGCAAAGTGTTGTGGTCTTTTATACATAATCAAAGAAGCACTTCACTTCCTTAAACTTTTTGTATGATGCTATTTTACTACAAAATGAAAAATTGCTGCAAGGAATCATTGGAAGCTGTACACAATTTTTTGCATAAATGAATGAGAGCAGACTGGATGGTAGGGGGCTTGTCGATTGGTCAGTGCTTCCTGGAGTGGGCAGTGGTTCGTGGAACCGAGCGTTTTGAGCTATCAAAACAGCCATGCCAAAGAATAGAGAATTACTTACGTAAACTTGCGTCTATAAGGCTAAACACAACTCTCAAGTTATGCTTTTGATGATGGAACAACACTATAACATAGTAGAAAGGTTGATATTGCATAGCTAGAACAAAGCTCCTTCAAAATGATGTTACCTAAAGAACCTCACCTTGTATTTTGGCCTGGAAACTTTATCCGAGACATCTGGTTTTGTTCTGAGAGTTCAACTATAGATGAACCCTACCCTTTGACCTTAGTGGTAACCTCTGCAGGTCACACATTGTTGTATAAGTCAGAGGGTAAAGAACACTCTGCACTTTTAGTTGTTGTAGATGTCAAAGTGATGAACTCCCCTCACCACAATATGTAGATGAAGCCTCTACCTCAAAATAAAACCAGCAAGGCCAACTATATTCCAGCAGGTTATGTCACTCCTCAGGGACCACAAGAAGGAAAATGAAAACTTCAGAGTATCAGAAAACTCTTGACCTTCAGTTCCGTGTAAAAGTCTCAAGTACAATTACAAAGCCTTGTAAAATAGCATACCAGTTCATTTTACATTTTCTTTTTCTTGCTAGGTGTTATAGGGGCAGATGTTAGAGGCTTTAAACTACCTTGTGAGGACCAGCCTATCACTTCACGAATGGCCATGATTTGTGGGACATCAACCTGTCACATGGCAGTCAGTGATTACACATTTACTGTTGCACTATTATTAAGAGTTAATTGCAACGTTTTATATTTCTGTGATCCATTTGTTTGATTTGATCAGATAAGCCAGCAGCCTCTGTTTGTGCCAGGCGTTTGGGGGCCTTCTCTGTCTGCGATGGTGCCTGATTTCTGGCTCAATGAAGGAGGACAAAGTGCAACAGGAAGGCTGGTATGTTCACTATATTGATACATATTTTTGTGTGTTTTTTTCATCTTTTGCTTGGGTAAATCAGAATTAGGTTCACAGAACAATGTTTGAGTTGAGCTTCATATACATTAAGAGTTTCCTACTCAAAATCTTTAAAAATGATAAGTAGGATTTGGGAGATTAAAAAGAATTTGAACTTTGTGATGGCACGGTAAGCCTAACCACAGCAAACAGCATACTTATAAGCCTATTGCAACAGTTTTAGATGTGTACACCACATTTGTGATTTATGATTATTTATATAAATGACTTAAGACTCCTCTTGCATTTCTCTTCTTCAGATTGACCACATGGTGAAAGGCCATGCTGCCTACACCCAGCTTCAAGAGCAGGCAAAAAAAAGGTCAGATGACATATTGGACGGAAGAATGTTAGATGAAAACATAAAGACTTGTTTTATTTATTAATGGTGTTAACTAATGATTCATCCAACATGTTCACGATCTCCTAGATTTCCATTTGCTGGAGAGAATATCTACACATACCTGAACAGCCACTTGAATGCTTTGGCTGAACCCATCTCTTCGGTTGACCTGCTCACTTCCAGTTTACACGTGTGGCCAGACTTTCATGGAAACAGGTCACCCCTGGCTGACCCCACTTTAAAGGGAATGGTGAGCTCCTTAGAAACTAGATTTTAGTAAATAAGCCAGTCAAATGTTTTTGAGCTGAAATGTTTTGGTTAACAATATTGATTTTTCTTCTTCTTCAGGTTATTGGCCTTACATGTTCCCAAACGCTTGATGATTTGGCCTTGCTCTATCTGGCTACAGTACAAGCACTGGCTGTAGGTTTAAATGACTTTAAATGTTGATAGCTTGTTCATGCTGTATTTCTTAAAGGTTGGCCATTTCTTTTTTTTTTTAACTTTTTATAGCTTGGTACATTACATATTTTGGAGGTCATGAAAGAGGCAGGACATGACATCAAAACACTTTTCCTATGTGGAGGACTTAGTAAAAATTCTCTTTATGTTAGGATCCATGCAAATGCTACAGGTATGAAATTGATAAAATTATTAAGTACATGTACCCAGTTATTATTGCTATGTGTCATCTTCTGTTTCATATGTTTATTGGTGTATATACAAAGATGGTTTTAACAAGCACCACATAGACTATGTGCCATCTCAATGTCCAATGCTACTTATTTTAGGACTGCCTGTGGTGTTGCCAGACCAGATGGAGGCAGTGTTGGTGGGCGCAGCAGTTCTGGGTGCATGTGCATCACAGGACTATACTTCAATACAGGTATGATACTCACGTACACATTAATTTAAAAAATGTTAATTTAAAAATATGCTTTCCTTTCTTGGGTAAGGTCTTGTTCTTTGTGTTTTAAGTGTTTCACTCATTTTTATAATTTAATTTTGATGACATTGTACTCTCCCATGAAAACGTGTTTGTTAATGTTGATTATAGTTCCATGCATAGCAATTTTCAAATATCTCTGACCCCTGTCATTAGAATATTTTGGGAAAGTCAATGAAATATTTCAGTAGTTCAATTCAAAGTAAAAAACAATATATTTTATGGATTCAATGCTTATGTCTTACAGTATATAAAAACAAATTTCACTATGTAATAAAATTAGTATATTACATACAGTATTATTTTATAACTAGTGAAATCATCAAAATTAAAATAAATAATTGCTTAAAACATTTGACTTTATGTATATTGGATCTATAAGATATAAGCATTTCACTTTTTGAATCGAACTATTAAAATATTTTAACTTTTCCACAACATTATAATTTATCAATATGTGCCTGTATAAGTTCTTTCACTCAGTGGTGCCATCTACTGGTCAATCAATTTTGCAAATTTCAATCTCAGACAAAGAATTGCTACAGGCCCTAAATATATGGTGAGGATTACATTCTTATCTGTGCATCAGAGGTTGTTACTTAAGATGGTGGCACCCCTTTAAGCCAGATGTACTAAAAATAAGTGGTTATTGTTTGGGCTGAGCTGCACCTGTCACACTGTTTTTAGCCCCAACTTCTGTCTGTAACCAGTTGTTTAGTCAGATCCTCTGGAGTTGCACTGGCTGCATTTTGGAGGTTTAGTTTTGAAAGCAGAGAGGGTTGGCATTACTTTAGTCTTACCCTCCCAGTCAGTCTATAGCCCCTGCAGTTGTTGTTACTCCCCAAAGTGAGTCAAAGGAGGCCCACAGTTGACTGTGTTCTCCATGATTTATTGAGTGATGTTTTTATTAATGTATGTTTCAGGAAGCCATGGCAAAAATGGCTAAAGTGGGGAAAGTTGTCCAGCCTGACGATAAATTAAAATGGTAAGACAGTAAAAGAAATACAAAAAAAAAAAAAATAAAAAATAAAAAAATACTATAATTGCACTCTTAACTACAAAGTAAAATTATTTAAAAACGATTTGGAGATTCTGAAAATAAACATACAGAATACCATTGTAAAAAAAAAAAAAAAAAATTGAATAAGAAAAAACAAGACTTTTTTTTACAGTCTACTGTATTGGTTAAACCTAAATTTAGCAAAACAAATACAACGTAACCCCTTGCCAATCAGTGTTTAATCTTTGTATAACTTTATGTATGTATTTTGCAGTATTATTTCTCCTACAAAAAAGTCTGACTTTAATCACAAAATTCTGACCTTGGAAAAAAATCTTTATTTAAATACATAAACTTGAATTTACATCTGAGTTATTACACAGACCACAATTCTCTGTTGTACAAATGTGAGAATATTTACTAACTTCACTCTTTATCTGCGTTGCAGTTTCTATAAAAGGAAGTACAGTGTATTTCTGCACCTAGTCGCCCACCAGAGGGAGTACCAGGCTCTCATGAATCCAAGATGACACTGACTATGTGATGTAACAGAGATGCTTCATTTACACACTAGAAACAAGGACTGAAAAGCCACACTGCATTAAAATAAATGAAATATTTCACTATGCATATACTGAATCTATAGAGTGCATGCATTTCACCTTTTGACTTGAACTACTGAAATAATTTTACTTTTTCAAGGTATTTTGAGATTATTATATTCACAGGTCAAAATACAATCCTAATAAGTAAAAGGTTAAAGATGTTCTTGTCACTTTTACTGATGCTGTTGCCCTGTTTATTATTTATTTACACATGCCAACATTAATTTTTAATCACTTGTGTTCTACATTATACTTCCTCTTCCTCTCTGTAAGTCTTATCTGTTGACAGAAGCTTTTGACATCAAAGATGACATGATCCTTACCCCAAAGAGGGGGACACCAAATCCTACACAGCTGAGGTAACAGTTGGCTAAAAACAGGACCTGCTCATTGTGAAGGGGAACAGGGTTAGCACTGCAGGCTAAAGCAAACTAACTCTTTGTTCATCAAAGTCATGTCTGGTTTATGTGGAGGCAAAACTAACAAAAATGACCTATTTTATCTTATAGGAAGTGGAAGTACTCAAATATGTTCTGTAAGTACTGTTTCTTCCAAAAATATTACTCAGGTAGAAGTCAAAGTTCGTAGTGTAACCCAGCACCTTCTAGTTGTGAGGCAAGGACTATCTACTTTACCCACCTACCGAGGTAAAATAAATGCTTCTACCTATTTAGAGATTTAAAAAATGTAGTTGAGTAAAAGTAAAATTTCTCACCTAAAAATTCACTCAAGTAAAAGTATGTTTACATTTCCTTAAAAAAATAGTACTTGTGTAAAAGTATATAGTTACTTTCCACCTCTGTTAATAATCCCATCATCCAAACAATATAGTTTAAGTTTGCATCTTTCAATACTCTAGCAGAACCTACATGTTTTTTTATTTCCAAAGATTTTCTTTATTTTACTTTGTCAGGAATGGATAATTTTACATTTTTATGCTTTCCCATCAGCACCACAACTCCGTGATTAACCATTTAAATTCAACTTGATAGAAGAAGTCTGTGTTAATTATTTGTGTTGTGGTTTGGCTGGGGTGTGTAGCGCAGGTACTTCTTGCCTGAAGGGAGCTCTTTGGTGTAGACTCCACTTGGAAACCTGGAGGCTGCCTCTTGTTCTGACAAAGCTGGAGGCACCATGACACAATCTCCAGGCTAGAGGGACAAAGTGACATAAAATAGGGGTTTGTACATAGTAACAAGTTAGACTGATGATCATTTTTATCTACGGTATGTGGTGAGACAACACAAAACTACATCAGACTTTTTTTTAAATATCTCAATATGAATTAGACACATGAGAATAAGATTACTTTTTATGTTTTTTATTACTGTTGTATTTCTTAAATTGGGGTATATGTATATTTATGTATATTTAAAGTGATGTGTACCTGCCAGTCAGCTGGAGTGGCCACCTCCCTCCCTGCTGTGAGCTGCAGTGAGTCCACCACTCGCAGAATCTCGTCAAAGTTGCGCCCAGTTGTGGCAGGATAGAGAAGGGACAGTTTCAGTTTTTTGTCAGGACCAATGACAAAGACCTAACACAAATGCACAAAAGCAATATGTGATAAGAATGAAGAAAGCTCTGTGTGTGTGTCTATTTGACAGGGAGAGTTCAGGCCCTCACACAGCGTGCAGTTAGTGGCATGCCATCTTTGCCTTTCTCATCTGGGTCCAGCATGCCTAGAGCCACTGCCAGCTCTCGTTTACTGTCCGCGATGATGGGAAAGGGCAACGTGCTGCAGGATGAGTCTACACAATTGTAAGCAAGAATGTCCTATTATACAGTCAAGACATACAATAGGTTAGTGACACTGAAACAGAAACACAAAACTACACAGCACAACAAAGTGGTAACAGCTCTGCTAGAGTCAACCACAAGAATTTTCAGTTTCAGTACGGGCACACCTTGGTCCAGCCATGGTGATCCTCCAGGCTGTCAATGGATAGAGCTATCAGTCTGACGTTCCTTTTAGTGAACTCACTGCTGAGTCTGGTAGCTCTGCCCAGCTCTGTGGTGCACACAGGTGTGTAGTCTCTGGGATGGGAGAACAGTATGCCCCAACTGTAGAGACACAAGATGACAAGTGAATCTATCAAACCCCTCTCACAAGTTTTAAGCCATCTTCTCACTTCTAGTTTAGATTTTGCAATAACACCTAACAGGATGTGACCTACAAAATGATGTGAAATAATGAGTTGGGCCTTTTTTTTCTCATCATCAGCATTATAACTGTGCTCCAGTTACACCGGTATAGTTTTTATAGACTATAGAACATTCTCAAGTTTTCGTTTGCGTTTCCCGCGGATCATTTCACCTAACCTAAACCTTCCAAAAATAAATAAAAAAGGAACACTAGGAGCTTTTGTACAGAAAGCGTAAAAAGGAAGAAAAATTAAAAGGAGAACTCACATTTCTTTAACAGGAAGTTTAAGTTAGGATTACTAATGAATGAAATGTTACCGACTTACGAATCGCCAAGAAAATCGTGTAGTTTTATTTTCCCAACTGTGGTGTCTGCTTCAAAATCTGGAAACACATCTCCAAGCAGCGGTCCGGGCATGTTAGTGGTTGATGTCAACTCCAATCGCCGCAAACATTATACTGAGAAGAAGCGGAAGCGCCTCTTTTGACAGACTCTGCTCTATTGACCCAGGCTTTAGGCAAAGCAGCTACCTGAAACGCGGACGCAAGCACAATGCAATACTGCGGTCCCTCCAACTTTTTATAGAAGCGTCTTTGTCTCAATTCTTTGGAAATATTATATGATCAAACGTGATATTAAGAAATATCACGATCAGATATTTGTCTCTTCTGCCGCCTTTTCTTTTCACCAAACATTTATTATGAGGTTTTAATGCGTCTCCAAAAGTTTTGCGCGTTTATTTCACAGCAGTAATATGATTTGTGATTTATTAGCCACGTGACCAGCGCAGTCCAGTGCTGAGCTTTTGTATCCAGAGTACATTTTTGTATTAGCGACGGCAGGGTATAACGTGTGGGAGAACGCTGTTGTATTTAATAAAATGTCGACTTCGGTGTTCAGAAGAAATAGTTGCCGTGGAGTGTCGTGTGGAGGTCGGACATCAGCGGAGTGCAGCAGACGCAGAAGTTCTAGCTGCTTCCCACCTGGAGCTCAGACTGAAGACTTCTCTGTCAGTTTGAACCAGACTATATTTACAATAGCTTTGCGTTTCTTATTGGCGATAGACCTGTGGCTGTCCAAGCGCCTCGGGGTGTGCGCCTGTGAGGACGCTCCATGGGGGAGCTTACGCCCCCTGGTCCGGCTTGTGGAATTCTCGGGTCACGTCGTCCCGTGGCTTTTCGGCGCTGTTTACACGCTTCTCCGAGTGGAGACCGTGGAGAAGCAGGAGATCATGCTTAATCTGACTCTGGGTGAGCCAAAGTCTTACTAGACTGTTATATTGCTCGGAGTGGTGCTTTCAATTCACACACTAACCTTTGTACTTTTATGTGACATTTTCTAGTTGGGAACACTATTTGTTATTCAAACTTATTATTATTGTTTACTTTAATTAGAAATAGTTGAGAAATTTTAATAAAAGTGCTCACACCTCTGTTTTGACTCTCCATCATGCATTACATTGACAAAACACACAAAAGCTTAACCCTTGTATTATTTCTCCTGTTTGTGTTTCCAAACTGGGGTGCACAGACAACATCTGGACATTATATTAGAAGTGTGTTTTATGCACTGTAATGTTATAAGTTATCAGAATGGCCCACCATAAACCTCTAGCTCTGCAGTAGCCTCATGACCAAAAAAGATTAGCTATGGAAAGTTTTCCACTTTCAGACCACAGCTGATAGGATGTGAGGGACGTGCACATGACAACACCAGAGCTTTTTTTGTACCACAGATTATCATTGCTGACTGACACTCCAGCATACAGGACCAGTACTGTTGTATTATAGCTTTTTTATGATGTATCTGTGTTTGGAAATAATAGTCTAAATATAGGTTATCTGTAATGTGTTAAACCTAATCAGTCAGCAATTTCAATTTTCCACTGCAGACCATCTTCCATTTTGTAGATTTATTTTTCTCCATGCCCAACATTGCTGTAGCCCATATTCTTGAGGCTGATCATATAAAATGAATGATAGCAACTGTGTCAAGCTAGTATATTCACTAAAATTTAGCACTGTATATAGAATCATAATTTTATAATATAATCTTATATTATTGTGCATTTTAAGCTGTTGTATTTTATGTCTTTTCTATTGTGAAGCACTTTGTGACTCTTGTCCGAGAAAGGTGCTATGTAAATAAACATATTACTTATTTACATGTAAAACTGCAACAATGACATGCTTTATTTAATGGTCAGTTCTAATTTGCATGTTTATCATTGTGACCTACAAAATAATTTTAATGTTTTAGTTTTATGTGAGTTACTTTTTTTTTTTCAGCTCTGCTCCTCGACCTGATGCTGGTCCGACTTCTGAAGACCTTGGTCAGACGCCGAATGCCCGCTCAAAACCGATCAGACATCTTCTCTACTTTCTTTGTGGAGAAATATTCTTTTCCATCTGGCCATGCCACAAGGGCTGCCATGTGTGCCCGCTTCCTCATGGTCCAGCTGGTGGACACGGACTCGATGCGGGTGTTGGTGGTGGGATGGGCATCTCTGGTCAGTCTGTCCCGGCTGCTGCTGGCCAGACACTATGTGACAGATGTGGGCTTCGGACTGGCCATGGGCTATTGCCAGTATGGCCTGGTGGAGAGGTTGTGGGTGACCTGGGACTGTCTGCAGGACATCCTGCTGCTCAGAGTGACAGAGAGATTTACCAGAGCCTACAGTGAACTGTGGATACCAGAGTGGACTCTGTAGGTACATCAGGAGTGTGTGTATTAGTCATAGACAGCATTATTCTTTGGAAAGACTTGATATTACCATGTCATATCATGTCATAAGCCCCTGTCTGCTTTCTTACAGTTGTTTCTGATTAGCTGCAGTGCAAATTTCACTTTATTAGAAACCAATGTTGGGATGTGGACAGATGTCAAGATTTTGCAGTTTTAATTGATTTGCAAGATGGTGGTGGTGATGGTGGTGCTTTATTTTTACAAGATGTAAGAAACTCAAGATTACTGTCATTCAGTAATACAATAATTCGATTTTTTTCTTTCATTGATCGAAATGTTGCTAATTTGCACATACCTAATGTATTATATTGCTAATATTGCTAATAATACGCACAACTGTAAACATAGTGCCCCTGAGAAGCATGAATGTCTTACTGTGAGGTACAGAGCATGATGCAAGTTGAGGGCGACCTTAAACTGAAGTGTCAAGAAAGCATGATCAGTCCTATTGGTCAACTCACTATGAGGTGTGAGTTATATTTGTTAAGAGGAATCATGTACCTTAAGTATCCTGTCTGTCATTAGATATATTCCCCTCTCATCTTTGCCAAAATATTTTATGCTTACTACTGTTAAATGTAGTCATGTTTCTGGACAACGCAAACCACAATGCAAGACCCAATTATTGTAACGTATCATTTTGTGTTTGAAATATGTTCTATTACAATGTTTAAGCATAATGTTGTCATTTTATGTCTCGATGCCTATGGTGTAAATACATGTAGCTAGCTTATATAAGTACGTAGATACACACACAACACTAACTGGAATTTTGGCTGTAGATTTTTATATGGCATGGTCTATCTATAATTTTTGTACCAAAAATATATAAAGGTGCAAAAAACGTTTATATTTTTATTGGTAATTTTCAATACAGATAAGAAAAATACAGTAAACAATGTTCAGACCATTTTAATATTGCTCTGATTTTACCTCTCAGAGCCACAGACTGTTGTGTACTACTTATCTAGATTCATTTATTTAGAAAAATAAACATTGTGCATTAAGAAAATATTTCTGATAAAATGATTGTGTTTTGAAGTTCATTAAGCTCTGTTGATGCTTAGCTGGTGCCCTGGCCAGGTCTCCCCAGCCTGAGGTCATAGGTTACCATGTTGAAGTTGTCCCAGGCGAACAGCTTCCTCAGGGCATGATTGTAGTCCACCATACTGTTGTACCGGTACTTGTTTTTGAAGGGAATAGCAATAGCCTTCCCTCTGTTGGTTGCTGTATCAAACGTGTAGTTGATAGTAGTGTTTGGAGCTGTATAACTGGCCACTGTGTACAGACGACCACAGATCATGAATGCATTTGCCACTGTGTTCTTCCTAATATTGGTCTCCCAGCTCTGTTTCACCTCCAGACTCTCCGGATCCAAGAGCGAGATGACAATGGCGCCCTTTGCGTCATCTGTACTGTAGATGGCCCACAATCCCTGCTCATCCACTGCCAGGTCAATGTCCGTGTAGCCGCCCCAGGAGTACGGGTGTTGGCCATGGAAGCCGGCGTGGGGCAGATCCTGTCGGGTCACCGGGCTCTCGGAGGTCAGGTCGTAGCGGATGATTGTCCTGCTGTGTCTGCGCTGGTAGTACAGGGAACCGCGGTAAACTGTGGCCCCAGTGCTCTCCACTGGCTCGGGCAACAATAAGACCTTCATAGGAAATCCTCGCGAGAACTGATTCATATCTTCATAGGCAAAGAGCTGGCGGACATCTTTCCCCACTGCATCAATCCGCCACACTGTGTGGTTGGTGTACAGAGATCCTTGGGGCTCGGAGTCCTGGAGCCACACCCCGTACTTCCCAGTGATACTTTCTGCTTTTTTATGTGACACAGGTTCTCCTACCATTACCAATTCTCCACAGCCTGTAGAACACAAGGTCAGGTTTACTGCTGCCATTCAGTTTTTTGGATTATTGAATTTATTATTTATCATTGCAAGTGTACCTAAAATAAAGTGGCTGGTGAGTGTGTATTTTGTGAGTTTTACAATTTACCTTTGAATGTGTGATTTCTCTCAGTGAGGAGATGGGATGCTGGAACCTCTGTCACCTCGGCCTTCATCTCCTGGTATGCATTTGTGCTAAAAGTATTTTCAGGATCTGGAAGAGATACCGGAGAAGAAAGTAGAACTCATCCTCACATAAACAAGCATAGATGGGCGCATAGCTGCAAAAGGAAGTGTTAAACGCTGCAACTTGACCCAGCGTTACCCCCTGGAAACTTCTCTAACCTACATAACCAATGTAAGGGCCATGAAGCCAGCTATCTTTGCGCTGAATAATGATCTTACTCAAATAAATGTCTTATCTATACTTATTACTGCTTAGGAGTTAGTCACTTATTCAGAATGCATTAGAATAACTCAAAACTTAATAGTCAAGTAATAATCCCCTTGTTTTTAGCACATGTGCATTTTCCTCAATTTCATTAATGTTTTGAATTGTTTTGGTTGTACTCAGATTTTTTAAGATGATAAATACAGCAAAAAATATTAATAATGTCCCTACTGTTAAATAGTGATCCTGTTTACACAATTTAAATGATTTAAAAAGTAAAAGAACTTTAATAATTACAAAATAAGTATATGAACTTAAACTATTTGAGTATATAAACTTAAATGATTTTGGGCAGTTGTTTTTCCTAATTAATTGAGTTGATTTAACTTGTCGGGTTTTACAGTGTATAAAGGCCTACACAAGACCAGGGTTAAGAAATATCTTGCCTTTTTGAATGAATAGTCTTACAGTTAAAATGCCTAAATGTAATAGCTCATACCAGTGTGAGATTTCTGCCTGTTCTCCTGTTGACTCCCCCCAGTGTTGTGCATCTGCTGGCATGGTTTCAGCCTCAGACTCTCCACCTCCAGGCTGGTCTTGGACAGTCTTCTCTGGAGCTCCTGGATCTGTTTGGTGAGGCGCTCCTTGTCCTGTTGCAGCTGGTCCCTCTCCCCTGTCACCTGGGAAAAGGCTTCCTTCAGATTCTCTTCACCGTTGGTCTGGTTGTCACCGTCTGCTCCCCCAACAAGTCTGCTTACCAAGGCTTCTAAAAGGATGAGCCGGGACAGCACCCCATCAATCTCTGGGGCAGCACTGGGGCAGCTACTGGACCCATCCGGACTGTACACAGTGAAGGTGTACTGGCAGTGTCCTGTGTGGTCATGGCTTTGAGTGAAAGACGCTTGGTTTTCAGCTAAATTTAAGCTAATGAAGGTGAAGCCACACACGAGGGACACCTGGAACCACATTGTGCAGAGTTGGGTCTAGCTTCTTGCGTGATTTGTTGTGAGAGAAGATCAGAGTCTGAATTCTGACAATCCTGGGACTTGGTTATTTATACAGTGAAGTGTCCTGGAGTGGGAGGGGGTCAGGAGAGAGGTGGGAGTAAACAACCAGGGGGTGCGGAGTGTAGGCTAATGTTCACGTGTTGTCAGTGTGTAGGTGAAAGATGAACAGTAAAAGTCCACCTGTGAATTCCTAAAGACATTTTTTCATTGCATCTCAGCAGTTGGTGCATTTTTGTGTGTTGTTTTGGGTGAAGAGCATCTCCTAATATGTCTGTCAGCTGTGGCGCTGTTTACTTCCTCTGTAACAAACTCCCATGTGATTAACTGTAAATCCAATTTATAGACTGACTCCAGGGTGTTGTGGAGTAAGCCAGGAGTAAGTGGGAAGTTTTGCAGCATATTAGGAGTATCACAGACCTGGAGGATACACCTTTCCTCCCTCATCACAGTGGGACAGGAATGTCTGCGACGCGACAAATCGTCAGTCTGGAAGAAAAGTGTTGGAGGCTATCATTACTGTCCAAGCATGGGTTTTACACAAGCAAAATACTGTAAATAACAAATATAAATAATAATAATAATAAAATAATTCAAAGCAAAAATGAAAAACAACAACAACAAAAAACAAAATAAAAACAGAAAAAGTACTTTTTATGCAAAATGGTTGAAGTAAATGTTGTTTAAATCTGTCATTTTGGGCTTACAAAAAGTAAAAAAAAAAAAAGATTTAATAGATTTTTTGCCTTTATTTGATAGTAAGAGTAGACTGAGGAAAATAATGGGAAATTTGCTCAAGCTGGAATTGAAACGTGGGTTTCTCTGAACCACGTGAACCTCCAATGTGTCCTGGAGTTTGGATTTTTAACAATGGCCATTTTTTGTGACTTGTTGAAAAGTACACCCCACGTCTACAGTATATGTGAGTTCATGTGGCATTTCACGTCTGACGTTTCATTAACACAGGAAGGAAATTGCAGTTATCCTCTCTGTATCCACACTGGTGTAAAATGTATATAATTCTAGATATAAAACTGACACCAACTCTTACGGTTTGATCTGTGCCAGTAGACTATTTATGGCTCATGGGTATTCCACTGCGTTTTCCTATACCAGTCCTCTAAACGTTCCAGCTTCTCTGCTGCCCCTGAGCACCTAAACTCTTCTGCAGGCCACCTACACTGTTTACTAAAGTTGGTCTGCTGGGATCTGCCCTGAATCCTTAGCATATGGGACTATAATCTTTGGCCCTTAGAAATGTTTGGTTTGGTACGCACAGTAGAGAAATACTACATCACTGTAGGTCTTTAATGTATGAAACAGCAAGGACTGCACAACTATTATATAAATATATTTGGCATTTCAATATGAAAATCCAGATACAGAACTGTCAATCTAGTGTTTGTTCTTAAAAGGAATTACTATGCAACAGGAAAAGAAAAGATGGGCAGTGAGTCTAATGCCATCACAAAATAAAAAAAATAAAAAATGGACTTAGAAAATTATTGTGTATTTTAGGCTTTTGAAAATAATTATGATTCCTACAAACAGCAAGCTCAGATAATTTGTTTATGAAAATATTGATAGAGTTGCCAACAACACATTTTGTCAAAATCAGAATTTTCCAAAACTGCATTTAAAATGAATATAAGCAGCATGTTTTGTCTCAAATGGTATTCTGTAGATGTAAAAAACAAACAAACAAAAAACAAACAAACAGTAAAAGTCTGACTCATTGTCTCGACTAAAACACAGTGTAGGTTGTTTGTGGTCTGTAGTGTGTCTTGCTATAATGACAGTAGATCACGCAAAACCCCTGCCTTTCAGTGCAATGAGTTATTACATCCTAATACTATGGGACAGACACATACCACCACAGTGTTGTCACAAGTTGTTGTTAAACCAACAGAGGGGATGTGTTTGATTCTATATAACAATGGAATTCAACAGTATTTTCTACACTGGCGACATCTTGTTTTTTAAAAATATGGGTTTATCAGATTCCCAACTCCTAATGTATATATTCAACAGTTTCAGTAAATTCCTCTTTTGACCAACAACATAATGTTATTCCATGTCATGTGGTTAGCAGCGTGTGTCTGAGCTGTTTAAAGGTATGAGTTATGTGATAGGGTCAGGCTCCTCCTAATGGCAGTTTAAACTTACAGCTACTGTCCAATGTATTAGCAGCTAACTGAGGAGACATAATTCTGTTCCTAAGCTGTCATTTTGGACATATTTACATCTTTTTCCTAATTAATTACTGAGTGACTGATTTTCAGTTGAAAAGACAACACGTCATGCAAAATCATTCATTCATTCATTTAGTCAACACACATTGTTATACCGTGCTTTCTGTATTAAAAACATACAACTGTAAATGAATACCTGAAAGAAACTTCAGCTCGATAAAGATACTTTTAATTGTCTCAAATCTCCAAACAAGTATATTGTGACCTTGATGGCAAAGCACATAGTAGTAGTAGTGGTAGCAACTGTTCACTCTGCGCAGTAGTAGCAGCATTAGTAGTGGCAATAGCAGTCGAAGCATTGGTAATATAATAATAATAGTAGGAGTAGTAATGGCAGTAGTGATAGTAACAGTACATCCTTTGTTTAAGCAAAACAGCTTAAATATTTACAGCACACATACACATTTTCAGAAAAGGTCAGTAATGGGTCACGGAACAAATGATGTGATTTTGGTGAGGACCAGGACCACTGTCTTAAAGATTCCTAATCTTTGGTCAATGTCTGTTTGCAACATTACTCAAAATGGTACACACAGATTTCCATAACATTTTAAAGAGAGGTCATCAATTCAAATTCACTTCAACTGGGTCACCAATTGGTGTGGTTCTGAAACAGTGTCAGAATCCAGCAATTGTTACATGACTCTTTGCCATTGCAAGATAGGGCCAGTATGTAAAAATTAGATTCCAGGTTTTTGTAATCTATGAATCAAAATTTGAAGGTGGCACGGTGATTGGAATGAAACTGGATTACAGGGTGGAACTGTAATGGCTTGGTTTTTCTTTCTAAAGCAGTGTGCAATGGGGCATGAGTCGATGATGATTGAGGCTGATGATGGAGTGGTGCATGGAGAGTGCCTTGTTGATAACGACTCTCCTGGGGCTCTCTTTGACTTAAAGCCAATAATTTATTCTCCACCAATCACAATCTGGGACTTCAACTGTTGATAGTCTGTTGACCATCAGACACAAAAATTAAGGAATTTAAATGAAGTAATTGTGAGTTGTTTTTAATTTGTCCTCTGAACCTGAAGAAATGAATAATGTACTGTGTAACAGATGGATTAGAAAACTGTCCTGTGCAATGGTGGAAAAAATACTAAAAATCTGTACTCAAGCACTGTTAAAAAATAAGTAAGAGTACTAAACAAAAATCTCCTACTACTAATACAACTACCAGAACCCAAGACTTCTGATTGCAAGTTGAGCATGCTACACACTTTACCTTTGAGTTAAAAAAAGAACCTAAAAATATGAGCTAGTATGTATGTATAACATTTTTCCTTCAAAGATGTACTATCTAGTTACTTACCACCTAGGTTCTTCTGCTTTGAATGTGATCATTACCAACAGGTTATCCTATAAATTATGGAGGAAAAAGTAGGTTAGAGTCAGAAATACTGACCTACAAACTGACTCTCTGCTCACTGCAAAACCTTAGCAAGCTTCCATGGATAAATGACATGTTTTAAAGACAGGGAGAGATGTTAGAATGATGTTGCTGTCACTGCATACCTCCTTTCGCATTCAGGGGGTTAAAGTTTGTGACCCTGCACCCTGCCATTGGCCCTCGGCCAAGTAGATTTGATGTCTGCATAACTCTTCAACAGCAGATTATGTTTCTTTGGGCATTTGTTTAAGTACGCACTACGTTTTACATTTTCTACAAGACCACAAACACAAAAACTAGGCCTACAACGGCTTTTAAAGCCACTTATGTAATAGGCATTTATTTAGTGCATTTATTCTTGTATTATTATCTCGAAAGTCCCCAGGCAAAGTTGAAGTGTTTGGGCTGCACCGCCATCTAGCGCCTGTAAATCACACTACACCCGAGAAGCTTGACCATGATAAACAAGCGCCACTCCAAACTTAATCAATTCCATATTTCAGTCAATCTAACGGATTGGGGCGCCCGAAGCGGGCCATGCACGCCTAATGTTATAACAGTTGCTTTGCCACGACAGGTTTATTTTTGTACAAAAACACACGCTAAAGCTTTAGGCTACTGTTGCAGGAAAAACTGTATTGTTTAGTATATGTTGGTTAGAGGAGAGAGGTGTCAGGATGGACGCTGCAGCAATGAGTGGACACAACTGAACTGTGTTTGATGTCCTATTGCAGGCACTATACGGAAATATTGCAGTAAAGGCAAGATACACTACACATCACAATGAAAATCTTATTTTTATTTTGTAAGTTGCCAAGACCTTATTTTAAACTAGGAACAGTCTAGGCCTACTAAACATGAATTTAACAAGTGCCGAAATATGACCAACCCACACTAATTGACACACATTCTTTCTGACTCATACATGACAAATGCATCCACTGGTTTCATTGTAAACATATCAAAGGGCTGTCATAGCCTTCAGCGTTTATAAAATGACAGATTTATGTTCTGTACAGGGCTTCTACTGCGGGGAATATGTCCACCTCTTGTGTTGCAGCGATGCGCAGCCGTGCCGCATGACTCACAAACGGCAGAAATGGCACGGATGTAAACAGGGGCGGGCACAGTAAGGCCGAACCTGGACCCCTCCTCCAATGGCAGTGCACGCTTTTCTGACTCCACTCGTGTGCGCTGTTCTCACTGGCTGTGCTCGCTGTCTTTACACTGACGTAAGGGAGGTGCAGCCTCGCAATTACACCGCGGAAAGGAGGAGAGAGAGAGGGAGAAAAAATGATTAATCTGTCAAAGGCGAATTTGTGTTGGGAATAAGAGCGCACTGACATTCAGCCGACCGTGATCCATACACTGCAAAAACAGAGCTAACATTAGCATCTGGGAGTTGTCGGTGCTTGTGCTGCTCGTGTAGGATTGTCTTTGCCACTTGTCTTTGGTGCCTGACGTCGTTTCAGCACTGGACAGCGACCAGGACGAAGGGACACTGCAAACGGCGAGGAGCTCCTGCGGCGAGGTAACACAACCCAACGCAACATAGCATAGCACAGCACTGCAAATACAAGCTCTGCCATAACGTAGACACCACGTCCTGTTATGTATCGACATTTTATGTACATGCATCTTTCTTTTGCGTTAATTATGTGCCATATACATTATTATTTTTTGTGACTTTCTGTAGAGCTACTCTCAACAAATGCCCTTGACACTAGCTGTACGTTGGCAAGGTTTTCTGTTTGTGTGTGTGAGTGAAAAGGGGGCCTTGATGCTGGTGTTGGTGGTTAGCAACTGCGCAATTGTCTGTCCCTGTCTGTTCACATCTCCCGGTCTCCCTTCACCTCTTTCCCTGTCTGCTTCCTCCTGTTTCCACAGTCCGTCCGAGGCTCGCTTTGGCCCGGGGCAATGCGCGGCTAGATGACTTCACTACATCAACAAGCACCACGGTATCCTGGACTAATATAGCAGCGCCACATCCCCCTATACCCCCCTCCTCTTCCTCCTCCTCCCTGTCTCTCTGTCTCTCCATTCGCTGATCCCCGGGTCCGTCTACTAAAGGCACCATGGGAAACCGTGGCATGGAGGACCTGATCCCGCTGGTCAACAGACTGCAGGATGCCTTCAGCGCCATCGGACAGGCCTGCAACCTGGACCTGCCGCAGATCGCTGTGGTGGGCGGCCAGAGCGCAGGGAAAAGCTCCGTGCTGGAGAACTTTGTGGGCAGGTAAAAATGACCACCAGAAATAGGATAATCCCTTCTCCTTGACGATGACATAAGAGGCCTATGAGGCCAAGCGCAAAGTTCAAAGCATCTTTCACCAGCTTCAGTGTAGCAAACACCTTCATGTGCTGGTTCCCATGCACTGTTTAGCCTACTCCAGCTGTCTGTGGAGGATAGCGGTTTTTGGGTCACTCTGCATCTAAGGAGACCTGCAGCCCAAATAAATGCACCCAAAGTCCCAGAAATGGCCTCACAGTTCACAAGCATACACTCTATGAAAGTTCGTCCTGTTAATTTCTGGCTTATTCTTGGATCAGTGCAGTGTTTAGTTCAGCTTTAGTTCTGGTTTAGCAGTTGGTGGGGTTGTGGTTTTTGGTCTTGTTATAATCCAGGTTATGATATCAATGCACTGTTGTAATTCTGGTTTAGTTCTGATTTAAGATGGTTTCACAATATAAGTCCTCTGTCTTTTCATTCAATATTTTGGTGGTTAAAGACTGACAAATACATATTTTTTCTGTGGAACAAACTGTTCTTTTAGTGCCATTCATTAACACTTGTGGTCTCTTAAAATGGCTACAAGGGATAATTATTTTTAAAACAATGGCTAAATTTCAGTTGCCAGCAGAATTTTGAAAAATAATCTCTTTGGGCAAAATTAAATAGGTTATGTAGCAGTGCATAATTTCAGTTTTGTTTTCATTTACAGTAGTAAGTGACCCCAGGGCCTGTGTGTTCCTGTCCTGTAAGATGGATTGCATTGATTTGGTTTTGTTGCAGCCGTCATTGTGATTCGCGTTGCTGACTAATGGTCCCTCTGTCCAGGATTGCCTTTGCACTGTGCTGAATGGACAAGTGGGCAGGTCTATTTTCAACACCCTTCCTCCAGTATGGGGGGTTCTGGAGGCTGATATCTTGTTAGCTTTGGTGGTTGTCTCTTTTTGGGTGTAATGGAAGCATAGGGGATAAGATAAGGGCTAACAGTGGTCTATAATACCACCAGTTTTACCTGTACCACAGTTTCAGAACATCTGAGCCCAAGAACAGATTAAGTCATTGTTTATAAATGAGGGAGCAATAATACAGCAATTTAGCTTGTCCTTTTGACTTTTTGCAACTAAAGATAATGTAAAGGAATGAAAATAAATAGTAATAGTACAAATCTTAAAAATTAACATCTGTCTTTGTTGATGTGAGTATAATTTAATTTTTTCTCAGGGACTTCTTGCCCCGTGGATCTGGTATTGTCACTCGCAGGCCCCTGGTGCTGCAGCTTATCAGTGCCACTGCAGGTGGGTGAAGCCAGACTTACACACCCACACATCCATACATATTCACATGGAACAAAACACCCATGCATTTGTAATCATCTTTTATGCTGGATTTTCCCTCTCAGAGACAGTCCCAAGCATTGCTAATCTGTATCCTCAATTGCTCTTTTCAGAATGGGCTGAGTTTCTTCATTGCAAAGGGAAAAAGTTCACAGACTTTGATGAGGTTCGCCAAGAAATCGAGGCTGAAACAGACCGTGTCACAGGAGCCAACAAAGGAATCTCTCCAGTCCCCATCAACCTGCGGGTTTACTCCCCTCACGGTACGTCCTTTTAGGACATGATCGTGACAATGAGTGATGTTTTTTTTGTGTGTGTGTGTGTGTTTTTTTTTTTTTTTTTTTTTTTTTTTTTTGATAAGACAACAAGTAACCATGGCAACACAATTTGACTAATTTAGCAAACGTTTATGCAACCATAATAGGAAGAATACTACACTAGGCTGTGTTTTATATACATGGGACACAACAATCAGTGAATAACAATTCAAAGTGAAACACACATCAAATTCAGTACACACAGTGAAATCTTTTAAACATTGATTTATTTATGTTATTATTTTGGCTTAAATAAATCAAATCTTTCCATAAAGCATTTTGAGTGCTCAGAATGGCCATGCCATAGAATAGAGGATTACTCAAAGATGCATGAATGAAGGAAAACACAACTCTAGGTATGTTTTTGATGAGGGAACAACATTATAACATGGTAGTAAGCTCAGAAAAGTCTTTTTTACATAATACAGCCCCTGTAATTAAAATTTTGTATCTCATAAAAATAAAATATAACATATAACCTTTTTTATAATTACAGTTAAAGTAAATGAATGCTTGAAATATTTCACTCTGTGTGTAATCTATATAATGAATGCATTTCTCTTTTTGAATTGAACTACTTAGATAATTTCACTTGATAATAATATTCACACGTTTATACCATGAATAAGGGGGGGGGGCATTTAATGTAAAAATAAGTAATCTGTTCATTATGTATAAGATCTTTCATTGGTGTCTCTCCAGTGCTAAACCTGACTCTCATTGACTTGCCGGGGATCACTAAGGTCCCTGTTGGTGACCAGCCTGCTGACATTGAGCAGCAGATCCGTGACATGATCATGCAGTTCATCTCCAGAGAAAGCTGCCTGATTTTAGCCGTCACTCCAGCCAACACTGACCTGGCCAACTCCGACGCCCTCAAACTAGCCAAGGATGTGGATCCCCAGGGTAAGTCCACATGAAGGAAAGCTAGGATGCTGGGCAAATATTTAAAAAATCTAATGGATCACATGACAGGGCATGCTCACATTCAATCCATCATTTAAAATGTAACTTTAGCAATCAGATCTGTGTACTGTTGATTCAAAGTCATTTTTTAAATAGCAAGCGTTTGCTTTTGCCATTTAAAACATCGTAATAATATGGGAGAGAGCGCTGCTTTTGTCTCCAAACTTCAACTTATCTGAATACGTCAGTCATGGAAAAGGTCTATAGTGCTTAGAGAGTGACCTTGTCCTCTGACATTTGCGAATGTGGAAACAGAATTCTCTTACAAGAATCGATCAAGTGTCAGAGTATTAATAGCAGCAATGGGGGAGCAAAGAAGAGGCTAAGAAACACACAAATCAAACTATAAATGACAGGAAGAGAGGGAGCAATGTATGAGTCAGTCTTTAAATGAGGGATACATAAAGGTTAAAAAGGACAATTGAATCAGATCATGTTTTTTACATCCAGAGAGTTTAACCTTCAGACGAGGAGAGGAGGACACAGAGGAAGGTGAATTAGCAGAATGAGGTTGAGAGAAAGAGAGAGAGAAAGAGAGGAGGGGGGAGGCGGGGTGTGGAGGATTGGTGTGAGAGTTTGAGATAGGGTGCGCAAAGTGTCCCAGCTCAAGAGTGCTCATAAAAGTTGGAGTAGCAACACATAAGACAGGAGGAGATGGAGAACTGAGACACAAACACACATTAATAAATGTATTTATTCATGCTTGCACTCAAGAAATCAAAAGCTACCAGACCTGGTACACTGATTTGTAAACAGGATTCAACCACCCTATAATCTTGTCTTGTTTTGATCTGAAATGTCTTCAAGAATTCCTAAACATTACACAAAAGAGACATCAATTTAAAAGTAGACCTCCTGAAAGTTGTTTTTACTGACTAAATTCCTAATTAATTAATTATTAGCTAATTATTGAATCAAGCTCAACATATTTCTTATTGGTAAACTAAAACAGTCTGCTCATTGCTGAGCTATAAGGTTACTGTTTGTTTAAAAAAAAAAAACTCAAAATACTACAGTATGTCAGCAAACTAGATTCTGGGAACTATTTATATTTAGTTGTTGGTAAATGACAATTAACAGGTAATACTCATTGGTTACATTAAATATGGGCGTTTATGGTCTGTATCTAGTCTGTACAAAATGTATGTCAGACTTTCCACTCACACTGTTAGATGTCAATCCTTGGGTAGAGTTTGGCCTTTCTAGTGTGATTCTTTAACCCATTTTTCCCCATTGGTCACAACAGTGACTTAAAACAAGTTCTTACTCTTTAGGCTTTACATTTGGATTTACATTATATAATAATGCATCATTGAGTGCATTTGCATGCACTAGAGTATCCCGGTTATGAGCCTTATCCTGATTATGACAGTATTCTGGATATGATGTTCACCTGCACTCGGAGAAACCTAGATACTCATATCCCTGTATACATGACAAATGATAGTATCCCGGATTATTTGGATTTTTAGTCGAGTGTGGTGTGGGTACTTATAACACATACGGCAGTGAGAAAGCGCTGTTAAAAAAATACAGCAAAGACAGTAGTCCATGAGCAGTGGAGACGTGGATACTACAGTCCAGGGCAGCGCTGAGCATAAAGGTGGCTGTATTGTTAGGTAGATTGTGCCGCTTTTTTGAAAATGACTAGATTAGATTAGATAGATTATGAGTTTTGAAAGTTCAGCTACAAGTTTCAGTCGCTGTGGCAAAGTTACCACTTGTGCCATGTTTGTTCTGCTGCGCCTCTAGAGTTCGTACATGCTCAGTACGTCAGGTAAGGTCAGGAAACCAGGATACTGCGTTTACATGCCACAGTATCCCGATTTCTATCGGAGTTTATCAGGTGGGGTATCCCTTTTTCTCATAACAAGGATACTGGCATATCCCAGATATTAAATTCAGGATACTGTGTTTACATGCACAAAGACAAAATTGGGATACTTTAAAAACTCAATCATAACCTGGATACTCAAGTGCATCTAAACGCACTCTGATACATATTGCACAATTAAAGGTTTTTAAGACATCTATTTTCACATGTCTAAGTTGTGCCTGAATATCTGAAAAGTGTTCACAATTCCTATATTCAACATACAACACGTTTACCCATTAGTCACAATTGTGACTGAGAATAAAACTCAGCTTTTCACCAACATTTTCATAAAAAAGTATAAAAACAAAAAGTGATTGAGCCAGTGGGAACAATTTAACCCTTAAGTTAGTTAACTTAAAAAATCTTCTTCATATTCCCAGGCCTGAGGACTATCGGAGTGATCACTAAACTGGATTTGATGGATGAAGGAACAGATGCTCGAGACGTTCTGGAGAACAAGCTGCTGCCACTGCGACGAGGTCTGTCTGAGCCACTTTGCATCCGCTTTGCATCATAGTAATTCTTCTTCCTTTTGCTGTACATTTCTTTTATGTTTTGTATCCATGTCTCTTTCTACAGGTTATATTGGTGTTGTGAATCGTAGCCAGAAAGATATCGATGGAAAGAAAGACATCAAGGCTGCCCTGGAGGCTGAGAGGAAGTTCTTCTTGTCCCACCCAGGTTATAGGCATATGGCGGAGAGAATGGGTACTCCACGCCTGCAAAAAGTGCTCAACGAGGTGATCACAGATTTTGATTTTTCCCACAAGTGCACTTTAGATAATTAATCAAATTTGGCCCAGATTTTTCCTATTGTCCAGTGTGTCAGCAAGACAACACAGTGACAGGGTGGAGAAGGCAAAACAATTTTACAACATTATTTTTGCAGCAGGAATAACAATGTCTCATCGGTCTGCATATTTATGTGTTAAGATTTTCTTTTTGGTTTTTGTGTGTCTCCATAGCAACTGACCAACCATATCCGGGACACACTGCCATCGTTTCGCAGTAAACTCCAGTCCCAGCTGTTGGCTTTGGATAAAGAAGCAGAGGAATACCGGGGATACCGACCCGATGACCCATCCCGCAAAACCAAGCAGCTGTTGCAGTCAGTACCCCAATTGTTTTTTTTTTTCCCACCAAGCAATTTGTTTAACACAAGTAAATATTGTATGCATTATAACATTTACTGCTTTTACAAAATACTTTATTTCCTGTTATAATACTTCATGATGCTTGTTATCAGGATGGTGCAGCAGTTCTCAGTAGATTTTGAGAAGAGGATTGAGGGTTCGGGTGACCAGGTGGACACAGTGGAGCTGTCTGGGGGAGCCAAAATCAACCGCATCTTTCATGAGAGGTTCCCATTTGAACTTGTGAAGGTGATGTGAATTCTTTAACAAGTGCATATCAATTATGTTATTAATAATAGTAGAACAATCTTTTAATAACTCACTCTTTATCTATCAATCTTTTTCTTTAGATGGAGTGTGATGAGAAGGAGATGCGTCGTGAAATTAGTTATGCCATAAAGAACATCCATGGTATCAGGTAGAATAATGCACATGTTTAAGTCTAGTTTTATAGCTTGACGACATTTTTAGCAAACATAACATGTACATGACATGCATTTGAGAGAAGCTTACACATCTGATGATCTAGCAGCAAATGAACAACCTCCAAAGGTTAGAAAAAACATTGTATTGACAACAGAATAAAGAAAAAGTAAATTTCACAAATCACATAAAAGCTTTGAATATACATTGCTAGCAGTGTGCACTACAATTTAATGTGTGTTTTCTAACCCTAACCCTATTGTATACAGAGAAACAAAAGTTTCTGTATTCTGTGTGGATATATTATATTGTGGATATAATTGTGTGTTATTAAAGACAGTATATTATCTTGGTTGCCTTTAGGACTGGACTGTTCACCCCAGATATGGCATTTGAAGCCATAGTGAAGAAGCAGGTTATTAAGCTAAAGGAGCCCTGTGTAAAGTGTGTGGACATGGTCATCCAGGAGCTGATCAACACTGTGCGCCAATGCTCCCATAAGGTGAGTGTGGTTAGCTTTTGAAGGAAATCTTTTTAATTGAATAATAGACTTACATTGAGGGCCACTTTTGTTGTCACCAATAATACTTGGTCTGCAAAGTTAAATGTTATTACTATAATTGGAAAAACGTGTTATGAAGCTGATAGCTGTACCCTATATAGCTACTAGCCAATCCAGCCACACAGGCTCACAAGCCAGTGTACTCTTTGGGCTGGTCCCAAGTCCAAAACAATGGAGAGGGTTGCGCCAGTAAGGCCATAAACCCTCTGCCAAAGCAATAAGCCAATCACTGCACGCTAAGAGGCAGATGATCTGTGGTGGCAACCCCAGAAGGAAAAGTTAGAAAGGAAAAAAGATATAGTTACTATCCATTTTATACAGTTCTGTAAAATATTGGAAAGCATTGCTGGTTTATGTGCCTGTTTAATTTGCTTGATAATCATACAATTATACTGAACTTTAAGTGTAAACATATATTGATTTTCCCTGTAATACTTTGTGGCATTTCATTGATTTGAAGTCACCAGGGGCCAGGCTACTTGGAGTCTCCTCATTTGAGCTCCACGTCACCCACTAGCCCACTGGTCTATAGTTTAATTATTTAAAGATGTGCTGAATATTTGTAGAGTAATATGGGGATTGTGAGGTATTGTGATGTGATTGCAGCTGGAATGCTTCCCCAGACTTCGCGAAGAAACTGAGAGAATTGTGACATCCCATATCCGAGACAGAGAGAGTCGGGCTAAGGACCAGGTACCATCATTTTTTGTACATAACATTGTATTTTTTTTCATTCTTCTTTACAATTGATAGCTTTTGTTTTGTTGTGTCCTCATCTAGGTTTTGCTATTGATTGACATTCAGCTTTCATATATCAACACAAACCATGAAGACTTCATTGGATTTGCTAAGTAAATATTAGTTTTAGTAACCTCACATGAACATTATCACTCCTTTTACAGTAATATGGTTTTGTCATTGCAGTGCGCAGCAGAGGAGCAGTCAGACCAACAAGAGCCAGGGTGCAGCAGGGAATCAGGTGAGCCGTGTCACATCTTACACTGAAGTACGACGTCACACACAGCCACAGCATGACCACTGCAGAGAAAACCACAATACTCTTTTTTATTTCTTTTAGTTTCTGTTTTTAATGTTTTACACTTTTATCAAGCATATGTATTATAATTTGTTTACATCTTGGTGCATCTTAAAAAAATAGAATATTGTGAATAAGTGAAATTATTTTTAGTAGTTCAATTCAAAAAGCAAAACACATATATTATACAGATTTCACACATTCAGTGAAATATTTTAAGCATTTTTTTTTTTTATTGTGATAATTACCATGATGATTTAATATCATTTAATATTCTAGTTTTATGAGATACTGGACTTTGGTTTTCATTTACTGTGAGTCATAATCATCTCAGTTAAAATAAATAAATGTGTGAAATATTTCACTCTGTGTGTACTGAATATATATAACATATGAGTTTAACTGAACTACTGAAATTAATCTATTTACTGAGATGCACCTGTATTATCGGCTTTCTGTAATCTTGCTGTTTTTTTTTTTTTTTTTTTTTATTTGGCTTTTTTGGTTCACAGTTTTGTCTTGATAAGGAAAAAATGCTTTGGGTTAATGATTTTATGCCACCACCATCACTGGTGTTTTTGAGACATTTCCCTATGTTTGAACCCCTCCTGTGTCATCAAGGTGCCACATTTCATCCCCATCCCTTAGTGAGGTTCTCTACTGCCCCCTAGTGGGTGCCTGTGGGTGAGTATCGCTCGTTGTGGGTTATGGTTTGCAATGTTATTAATTGCTGCAGTAACACTTCTTCCCATTGTGGAGTGATCTGTTGCACTACTGCTACTACTACTACTTTCTTGTTTTCTTTTGTGGCATTATCTTGGACTACCGGTCTTAATGGGCTTGTAAAGGCTGTGCTTGACTGGGGCACAGATTGCCATGTGTCATTAGCACCACAGGGTATCTTATGGTTCCTTCCTATTACAGGCCTCCTCTCCTCCTGCTTCAGGCCTGATTGTAAGAGCTTATTCTCTGGTCCTTTACTCCTAATACTCACCCCACCACTGACCACAAGGGGTTGCCCATAATGTAAAAAAGCCAAAAGCATACTACTGTTAATCTTACCAAAGGTGAAAAACATCTTTGAAGTTCTACAGGTTGTTTATTGACAGCAAGGCTTTTAAGGCGAGTGACTACAGGTGAATAGTGTAAAATTATAAAAACAGCTATCACTATGAATTCTCCAGCAAATTACTGGTATCAACATCAACTGTAAAATATATGAATTTGCCCCAAAAACAAACAAAAACAAAAACCCAACTAAATCTGAGTATTGAATTGAGCCAGGTTTCATTTTGTTGACATTAGAATTTTTTATAGTGGCAATTATCTATCTTATTTTATGTTTAATTTAATTACAATATAACCTATTGCCAGTGATGAAATCAATATTCACCACGTTTTAGGAGCAAAATGCCCAATAAATCAGACTAGGAATGATGTATTAGCAAACCCAATTTGGTAGGCTTGGGCTGGGTGCTACTCGAGTAGAAATATATTATACTGTAACATTTTCATTATTTTACTGTGAAAGCTTACATATTAAGGGAGAAAACGGGCCCACATTCTCAAAATTGAAAAAACCTGGTGTCTCGCCTTAATGATTTGGGTAACCTCCTTTGTGAGTTTTAGGCGGTGAAAGACTGACAGTAATCTAACCTAATAATCACTTGGCACTAGGCCCGTGGGGTTGTTTATCAAAAGCTTGTAGCTTTAATTCGGCTAACGCACTCAACACACAATAGCACTTAACACAACGGTCACTTAACAAGCTAACACAGGCCTGAGCTACTGGCTATGGGAACACTGACACCGCACTTATAATCCGAAGACACAATAACGCACGTAACCTGACTGTCACACATCAATCATTATAAATTAATATTGAGAACATTTGTGTTGTATAATATTTTGCTGTTTAATTTTTTATTTAGTGTGCAATTTTTGGGAAATTTTTCATTCTAACCTTTGACCTTCTTCGCCTCAGGTCATCCGCAAAGGCTGGCTGACCATCAACAACATCAGCATCATGAAGGGAGGAGCCAAAGAGTACTGGTTTGTCCTGACTGCTGAGAGCCTGTCCTGGTTCAAAGATGATGAGGTAAGGAAAAAATGTCCCAGACTTTTCAAAACAAATCAAAGTCAAACACATTTATAATATTTTATTGTGCGTCACAGTTTTAGTTTATATACATTGCAATAGTGAGAAATATATTAATCTGAGAGATACCACTTGGGAAGCACTTTTCTATCCCTGTGGTGATTGTATTGGCAGACTGATATCTGCCTGTCTGTGCCTGCTGTACAGGTTGGAGGATATTCTGCACAGCAAGTGTAGATAGGCGGACACACTGCAACTCATTTGTTTACTTTTTTGGAACGAGGCCATACAATACCATACAGTGCAAAACACAAATATTGTTATAGGCAGTCTATAAATAATGACAAGGCCACATGCAGTGTAGAGATGCTGTAGTAGGTTTAGTGTGTAAAATGGCATGTGTAAAGATAAATCTGTTTTGCACATTTGTCCTTTGCTTTCAGAAGCATTCATCTTTGCCGCAGCCGTAGAATGATTGTTCGCTTTGCTCCCTCGTTATTCCACAGCATATCGGCCTTTGTCTTATTCTTGTGAATTTGGACCTATCCCAATTTTAACCAAATGTTCACCCGACACTCTGAAGCACTCAGACAGCTCACACGGGCTACACAGCACTAGGCCTACACACTGCTATTTGATATGCCGTGTGGTGATGGAGGAAATTATAGACTGCCTTGGGTTATATATTTTAGTTGTACACTCGAACTTTCTATAGTCACATGCAAAGTGCATACACATGCATGTTCCTTCTCTGCTGTCTTAGTGAAGTTGGCAGTTAGTTTGGAACTGCTCACATTCTTGGCAGGAAAATCACAAGTTTATAATCCAAACATCGGCCTCCAAAGTTTTATACAGAGAGCCCCCTCTATTAAATCTCAAGATCACTGCTTTGCATTTGACAAGTGTCCCAGTGCCTTCTTCTGTTCATTACTAATGACCATTACAGTCTATGTAACATTCTGCGTTGACATTAAAACCCTAAACCATTTGACTTTTTTTCATATATACTTTTAAACCAACAACACAACAGCTCCTAAAACCAACACAACTAAGAAACACAAAACTCCTTTTCATTAATGCTATGTATTTTAGCAGCCTTTCTATCCGTTGTACCATCTCCCATACGTCAGTGTCCTTTGTGTTAAATCCATTTGGCCACCCACTGACATACTTCTTTGGAGGCGTCTGACTGTATTTTCAAACTCTACTTGATTGATTGGCCCTCGTTCGTTCAGTGTGTGCTTGATGCTTTGCAGCCACAGAACTCCTCCCCCTGCAGTGGACCACAGCTTCACCAGGGCACCAGGATCACAGCCTGTACTCTTTTTACCCTCAGTGAGGTTGAAAATTACAGTTAAATCTCAAACTTATTCTAATTCTTCTGAGTTGGGTGTATTCACTGCCATTTGTCTAGTGCGTGGTTAGTGGTGAAATCAGTGTCAATGTTTATTCCAGTAATGAGTCAGGAGGAAGTAGTGAGTGTTAGATTGCACAATATACAAATGAACACCAGTACTGGCATGTTAAATTAGCAGAAGTGAAGGAGAATAGAAAAGATGCAAAATACAATGACACACATTTTTAAGACATGAAATGCCAAAAGCAACAGAGAGAGACAGGGAGACACAAAAAGACAGACTGACAGAAGAGGATCCATGCCCAGTCTAACCAATGTGCAGACTACTGTACACCAGTATGATAATGAACAGGTAGTCTGAACACTGGGTGGACGGAGCCGGAGGTAAGAGCCAGGCCTTGTGCGGTTTTCTGCCAATCCAGATGCTTGCGCTCTTCTCGTGCCCACTCCACTTTGCCAGGATTCCTTTTATCGTGACGCTTTAAAATGCTTTTCGCCTGTATCTGCGCTGCAGCCTTTGGAACGAATATTTCTTGTTTATTTGTTTTGGTAGAAGTTTGGACAGTGGCGGTCCCCTCGCGGTCCATTTGGTCATGCCGGCCATCAAGAGTATCCAGCCTTGACGTGGCATATTCTCTCAAACGACTGACTGGGACAGACTGGCTGCACGTTCAGGGAGGGGATATTACAAAAAAGAGGGAACAGGAGGAAGAGGGAGGGGACCATGCCTGACCATATATGGGATGGAGTGACCCCTTAGGGAAATACAACACAGACTGATATGCAGACTTTCTTATGCTGTCTTCTTCATGAACTTTTGTCTTTACCATTGTCTATCTACTACTAAATTCCGAAACACAAGCTTTCTTTTGTAAATCTTATGGAAATTCACTCTAGTGTTAGTCTTTTTCGCCGTCCCTACTCTCCCTCCTTTCCTTGGTTCTCTGTGTGCTGCTAAGCACTACCAGATGTTGAGTTTTAACGCCAGGCTGTCATTTAATCTCTCTCTCCCGCTCTCTCTCTTCCCTTCTTCAAAAAAATTAGGCAGGAAGTGGGCCCCTCTGGAATGGAAAGAAAAAATATTTAAAAAAATATTGAGGGGGAGGGATATAAAAGACAGACAAGGATGAAGGTTAGAAATGGGACAAAAATGGTTAGTCCTGTAGCCATCTTTAAGCATTTATTCTGGACATGTTATAATGAAAATATTTAAGATCTTAAAGCTTTTCTTAACATCTTCTCCCTGGCTGAGGAGTTTCCTCAGCCGTTAGCTTCTAGCGCCCTCCTGCAAAACACACCGTGAAGAAGGACTTGTGTCTTGACCCGCACTGTAATGACTTCCACATGTGCTCACCCTCTCTGCTTTTCATTCTTTTCCTCCCACTACCCCCCAGTTTTGTCTTCCCCATTCCACCTCCCTCCTGTCACCCCCACAGTTCTTACTTTGATTTCACCTTTTCTTTATAAGGTGTCACAAAAACAATTATTAAATTGTGAACAAATGGAAGAATCCAATTGTATTAGCCATGGAAGTGTTTGTGATCATGTACCTTTTATGATTGTGATTCTCAGGAGAAAGAGAAGAAGTACATGCTGCCCTTGGACAACCTGAAGGTCCGTGATGTGGAGAAGAGCTTCATGTCCAGCAAGCACATATTCTGCATTTTCAATACCGAGTCAAGGTTGGCTCTGTCATCATAAATTCACGTTTATATAAATGATTGTACTCACAGAGTAGTTTTACAGTTACAGTTGAGGTTGTAGAGTGTTTTTTTCCCCTTGTACAGTATATGTGTGCATGCAGGAATGTCAGCTGAGCTGAAATACAGTACATATGTTGCTGCCAATTGAATTGTTACGTGTAACCTTTATGAAAACTTTGTATTTAACATCTTGTCAGAAGTTACTCTTACTTTGTTAATTGAATATGAATGTTAAGCTAAATCAATTTGTAATTTTATATGCTGTTTTTTTTAGGAATGTGTACAAGGACAATCGTACTCTTGAGTTGGCCTGTGATTCTCAGGATGATGTTGACAGCTGGAAGTCTTCTCTTCTCCGTGCTGGCGTCTATCCCGAAAAGACTACCACGGTTGGCATACTTACTGACTTACTTTTAGGGTTCACTGGTGAAAATACTGGTGTCTATTGCTTTGTTCTGCAATTATCTAGCATGGCAAAAAATATTAGTTATTTTTATTATTATTTGTTACACTCTATCTCTCCAAAGAAAAGCATCTTAACTCAGTCTTCTTTTGTTATTTTAATAGGTTGAGAGTGAGACCACCAGCTCCACAGATAACTTCTCCATGGACCCTCAGCTAGAGCGTAAAGTGGAAACTATTCGTAACCTTGTGGATTCCTACATGGCTATTGTTAGCAAATGCATCCGAGACTTGATGCCAAAGACTATCATGCATCTCATGATCAACAATGTAAGCACATTCAAGTACATTATATGAAAAGAAAATCCCTTTTTCTTCTTAATAGCACTACAAACTCCTGCTTTCTAGGTGAAGGATTTCATCAATGCGGAGCTCTTGGCGCAGCTTTACTCGGCAGGTGACCAGAATGCTCTCATGGATGAGTCCCAGGAGCAGGCCCAGAGGAGGGATGAGGTGCTGAGGACCCACCAGGCTCTGAAAGAGGCTCTGGCCATCATTGGTGACATCTCCACTACCACTGTCACCACCCCTCTGCCTCCACCAGTTGACACCTCATGGATGGGCGGTAGTCGCAGGTACGCAAGTTAAGTTTTTATAGGCAATATGTAGCTAATGCAAGCACGCTACTCTTTGGTTTACAATGTGGCTATCTTACCGCTATTCATATGTGAGCCTGTGAAACACCTGTGATGTAGTTTATAGTTTTAATCTTACCTGGACCTAAAGGGAAAAACATGGAGGTAGAGCTAATAATTAATATATGTAAATGTTTTTTGACAATTTGACATCAGTGCTAAGAGAGTTTCAATATCCTTTTGGCAGATCTCCTCCTCCCAGTCCCACTGCCCCTCGGAGGATGTCCTCAGGCCAGCGTCCTGCTCCTCGAGGGGCTCCTCCACCACCAAACCGCCCTGGGCCTCTGGGACCATTTAATAATAGTGCTGAAAGCCCCCAGGCCCCCAGCCGTCCCAACAGGGCTCCTCCCAGCATCCCCAGGTGAGTATGTTCCACTAACCCACAAAGCCTAGTGCTGTGAAAAGTAAAGAGTGTGTATAAGTTCCAATAATATCTAATAATAAATGAAATGCAAGCAATCCAATTATATCTGTTTATCTTATCTGTCTGTGTTCATATAAATATATCATAACTCCTAAGCTCAATTGTGGCTACAGTGCATATCATTGAGTCTGGATAAGCGGAATTAGAGCACTCCACTATATTTCCCAAAGTATTAGCTCACCTGCCTTTACACGCATATGAACATCCCATTCTTAATCCAATGGGTTTTATATAACGTTGACTCATCCTTTGCATCTATCTATGTCAGACATTTACGTGTCTGATGTTCTCGTCCAACGTCAGACACTGATGTTGGACGAGAAGGCCGGGCTGCAGTCTTTGCTCTAATTCATCCCAAAGGTATTCTGTCGAGTTGAGGTCAGGACTCTGTGCAGGTCAGTCAACTTCTTCCACACCAAACTTGCTATCCATGTCTTTATGGGCCGTGCTTTGTGCACTGGTGCACAGCCATGTTGGAACAGGAAGTGGCCATCCCAAACTGTTCCCACAAAGTTGGGAGCGTGGAATTGTCCAACATCTCTTGCTATGCTGAAGCATTCAGAGTTCCTTTCACTGGAACTAAGGGGCCAAGCCAAGCTCCTGAAAACAACTCACATCATAATCCTAATTCAGTTATTTGGGTGGGTGATGCTTTTGGAACTATAGTGTATGTACATTCACAGTAACCTTAGTGCAGAAGTTATTACTGTGCTTTGTATTTGAAAGACATTACATGTTAAATACATTTTTGGCTTTCTTCTCATTTTTTCTTGTCTAATCGCTTTTCCTTCCTTCTCGGTGACTCTTTTATCTTTATTTATTTGCTTCTCTAGCCGGCGGCCCCCACCATCTCCTACAAGACAAGCTCCTCCACCATAAACTCCTGAAGGGATGGCCTAGTCCCTTATCTCTCTTGCTCATCCTCTCTGTACCCCCTCTATCTTAGCCATGGCTCTGCTGTCCGTGTCTTTCCTTAGTGCAGACACTCAAGTCTTTACTCCATTGACCCTCGATTTCCTGCCAGGTGACGATGTCCATATATCTATGTACAGTATGGTACTTGTCTTGTGGTGTATATGTATGTGCGCTTGTTGCTCACCTATGGTCCAGGTTTGCTTAGCTAACCCAGTATCAGTCCCTGGATCCTCCTTTAGCCCTTGCCAAGTCTGTCACCTCCACCCCACTTGCTGCTTCTCCATGAAAATATGCTCAGCAGTCGCACTGCCCTACTCATTCCAAATGCAGCATGGCACATAAGCTGCTTTTATTGCATGGAAGTGTGTGTATGTAGAGTGTGTATGTGTTTGTGTGTATGTATAAAGGGGAGGAACTAATTTGCCTATATATAGGCTGAAATTGATTTAGTATTGTATTAATTTATTGTATATCACCCTTAAGTGTTAATTATCAGCTTAATGTTCTAGGAACACAAGTTGTATCTTAGTATGTGAGTGTGTACATGTGTTTGTATGTGACTACTTCTATAGATATAAAACAGTTGGATGTTACATTCACCTTGTTCAGTCTAATAGGAAGGTGCTTTCAGGGAGGAACTAAAGGTAAGAATAAGTGTAGTGGCCATGGTTAATCCTCCTGCCTCCCAGCTAGAAGCTTGTGGGTTCAATCTTCAGGGCCAGGCGACCCTGGGTGGAGTCTACATGTTCTCACTGGGTACTCTGGTTTATTCCAAAGACGTGCATGTGTTAGGTAAATTAGTAACTCTAAATTGCCCATAGTGAATGAATGTGAGAGTGGATGGTTGCCTGTCTTTGTGTGTCTCTGTGTCAGCCCTGCACCTAACTGACCACAGTGCAGAGTGTCCTCCACCTAAGGCTCATAGTTGCTGGGATTGGCTCCAGTCACCCATGACCTCGGATTGGAATAAGCAGAAGAAGATAGATAAATAAGTAAGAAGAGGGTGGTTTTACAACAAAATGTTTTCAGAAATCTAATCCAAATCAACCATTACTCAGTTGTGAATTAACCACTACTTATACCTCATATTTTTGTTATTATTTTTTTTAATGTGGGAAGTTGTCAAATTTAGTTAGATTTGTGCCATATGAGTCTTCATTCCTACATTAATATCTCAGCAAATATTATAATATACCCCACATACACGTCTTCCTGAATAATGTATAATGAAGAATGTGGCATCTCCTGTTCTATATCTATGACCACTACAGTGTATATGAGTGTATGCGTGTATGAATGTGTTAAAACCTGGGTGCATGTGCTGTCCGTCTGCACGTTTGTTGGCGTTTCAGTTGTGATTGTTTTCATGGTCAACGCTGTTATTGATGAACCATAAACCCTTGAGGTAAAAATATATGTTGGACTTTTGTGAGTTGTTCCTGTGTTATAGTAGCAGCCATACACACATAGCAAGGCTGAGGAGCACCTATAGTATTATGTACATGGAAACAGCATCAGTAATAATAATACATATAATCAAACCTTGGTGTCCACCTGTGCTGTATCAGTGGTCCAGTTGTGACCCTTTACAACCTTAAGCTTTGATCCAGATGCTGACTGTTGAGATAAGAAATAGAAAAAAGTGTATGTATTAAGATGTTTCCATTAAGCCTTTTTCTCAGGTTTGCAGCTTCATGCACACCATAACCAGGCTATTATTTTATCTATTATTATTTTTGCATAATCACGAAAGCAGGTGCATCAGTCAGTGTCTGCCTTAAAGCTCTAGGCAGCATTGTCAGTTTTCAAGTGCTTCTCTGTCTGTCTGTTATTGTGTATGTGGGCCTAAACTGTGTTCTGATGTATATAGGTAATGATATAAAGAGACATGTGGATCATAAAGACCTCATCAAGAACCCTAGCGCTTTAATCGTTCTATGTCTCTATTCACTAAATGGTCTCTCTAATTTAGGCTGCCTTAATGGCAATAATATCAATTCTGTATTGCCAAAGCATATTGTAGTCACATAATATAAAAAAGGTTATAAAAGACAGCTAAAGACCAACAGTGAAATGGTTCCACTTGTATTGAGATGGCATAGAGAGCATATAATGTCTAATGGGCAAATTGCATCGGTTGTTATTTTCTGTGTCTCTGTATTGATCCTCAATAAAATCCTGATATACATTACTTGGCTCCTATTGTCTTTATTGGGCTTGCATTGCATTGCAAGACTATGCATTATTATTATTCATTATTTATATATTTTTTAGTCTCTAACTAACCTAATTATATAATTGCTGTGAGCAGTAATCAAGTAAGCAACAGCAATTACATGATTGCAAATTTAAATATTTATACTGATTATTAAAATTTGAATTTAAAAGATATTTAAAGATTTGTAGAGGTTGATATTATAAAAAGGTCATTAATGGCCTAGTATAAATACCAGCCCCTCAATTACTTCTTTTAGACTCTGAAGTAGATTGAGTGTTTTCAGTGTAATAAGGCATGCCCTGTTGCAAAATTGAATAAAGCGCTCCCTCTACTGGTGTACACACAAACACACTAGTCTTGTCTAAACTTGTAGAGTACAGTACGTTTAGTTCAGTTTCTATTTTGTTATGCGTACCTTTAAATCATTGGACAGTTAAACATTTTAAAGCAACACGTTGCAAAAACCGTTATTACCGTACTTACAATTAATGCAAAACTATTGGTGCAAATCGCAGGCAACTTATTTTAGTTTTTTGCCGGGCGACGAGAGTATCACAAACGAGCGCTCCCTTCTGCTCAGCGTGACCTGCGCCAGAGCCAGGAAGCGTTGCCATTGGACATTAGCACTGACGCGCAGTGACAGTCAGAGCAGGTTGAGTTGTTGAAAGAGCCGAGCATCATTAACTAAGAGCTAAAGAAGTTATATGCAAGTTCTGTCAGTAAACGCTAGTCGTTAAACTTAACAGAAGAGACTGCTACTCGAGGATGTAAAGCTTTTTCTGACCACGGCGAGGATGACTCTACCGACAGGAGAGGGATGAAGATGACACTTCTGTTATGGCGAACTGTGACAGTGTGGCTATGTGTAGCTCTTGTGTTTTTGTAAGTTGGTCCATTTTATTTTAAATAAAACACGCAGTTGTTTGATGTGTATGTGATAGGGGTAGTAGTAAACTGTATACAATTTTAGTGATACCAAGCTGAGAATTGTCCCACATTAGCATGTAGCTAGCTAGCTAGCTGTGATGTGGCATCTGGCGCACTGACTTGTCAACATCAGAAGTGAACTAGATAGCTCTATAATTTAGCCGTTATTTTGAGGCGATACCAAGGACAGGGTACTTCGTGAAAACGCTTTGTAGTTCGTGTACTGACACTTATTACAATCACATTTTGCATTTAAAATAATATGGTCTGAGGATTTATTTATAAAACAAGTCAATCTTTTATTAGACTTTTGCACAAACAAATGCTATGTCATCCCATAGAAGCAACAATAAATAAAAAACACAGGATTTCTACTTTCAGTTCAGTGAACATCAGGGGCTTGTCAGTGTGCTAAGCATCGCCATGGCACAGATTTGTCCGCTCATGACAGGATTAAGACTTGTCAGGTCAGGGCTGTGTGACACTGACAGGACGGTATAAAAACCAACAGTGAGAGATAATGATTTCTGACTGCTCTCACTTATAATGGCGATTGAGTCAGAACAAAACCTTATCTAAGTACATTATTTGGCATATAGAAAGGGATGATGAGTTGATGTAATATTGTTTGTGGACCCCTTTAATGATGTTCATCACTACTTGGTGTGGCTGTAGGATTACTCTTAAAGATCACATTACAGTACTATACTATATAATACATCTTGCTATGTTAGTCACACTGCTGATATTCAGGATGTCTATAGTTAAATTTTTTATGATAACATGAATATCTGAATTAGTGTCCTATTTGATTCTAAAGTATTGTGCTCTGAAACCGATATTTATGTGGGTTTTCCAAAAGTGCCACTATGTTCCTTTAGTGTTGTGACTTTAGACAGGTCACCTGTTTGATCTTTGCACTAGTGTGCTATCTGCCTGTAAACATTTCAACAAATGTTTAAATGCCAGTAAAGTCACAGTTAGCAGGGGTTAGCATGTTAGAAAGCCCTGTCTTTTAACACGCTGATTTTTCTTCTGTAGATTATTATGGATGCAGTGATAGGGCTGCCAAGCTTAGCACCTGACCTGGAACCATACCAAATTCTAGACAATGGATCAATTGTTAAAAAATGTTGTTGCTAATTGCCTTGTGTTTGCTCTGTTGTGCCTACAATATATAGGGAGTCCAAAAAAACAAAACAAAACAAAAAACAATTACCTAAGCATTTGATCATGTGGTAGAGGTGTGTCCCAGACTAAATATAGATAAGATAAACTGTGCAAGGGTGGGGCACTTGAATGCTTGTTACAGTTTTACCCTTTGTATCACTAAGTGTAGCAAATAGGAGTCAAGTCTAAAAAGCAATATCAGGGTTTTTCCTCTTTCTTTTGACAGGTGTCTTAATTCCCATGTTGGTTGTACAGAGCCTCACAAAGAGGCCCAGAGGCCTGAAGCCCCACAAGACATGCGTTCGGAGGAAGGGCTGGGGCAAATGACTCACAATGAAAAGGTAGAACAACCTGATTAACCTATACTGTCTGGTCCGAACATATACACTGCATAAATATCTAGATAATTTGATATTTTATTTTGAGGCATTCTCAGTGAAAGCAGCAAGACATTTTTCTCATTTGACTCTTTTTTTTTTTTTTTTTTTTTTTTAAGCCTGAACCTACACAATCATTTTCTGACAATGAGCACCTTAAAGATGAAGAAGAGGAGCCTAATAAAAAGGAACATGTCATAAAAGGCGAAAAGAAAAGAAAACCAGATTTACAGGTTAAACATTTCAGTGGCATTTAAATCTTGCATATCTATATTTTGAAAGACTTCTAATGTAACTCTATGCACTGTATTTGTTCAATAATCTCCTGACTGGGCAACTACTAAAGCATTTCCCATAATCTGTTTCTCCATAGGTCTTGGGTTTGGAAGAACCTGCTGTGGATCAGCTTGTGGCAGAAGAAGCAAACCAACATGAGCATCAACAAAACTCTGAAAATCAAGTTCTTGAAGCCCCCACTGGGAATGACCTGGACACACCCTCTGCATTTCCATCTTCTGAGCAATACTCCAGTTTTGCTGCTGAGTTTAAAGATGGGTCTACGAAGCACATTCATGATGAAGTGCCAGACAGGTAAGTTTTTTTTATTTCAATGTTATTAACCAAAACAATTTTTTATGCCTAAATAATTTTGCATTATGAACTTTATATTTATTTCTTAGTGTTTCAGACCATCTCACTGATCAAGCAGATATTGTTGATTCTGACCTTCCTCTTGCTAATTGTGAAGTGGAGCCTAACCCATTTGATAGTGACAGGTCAGTTTAAATGCATCCTTTTTGTTAAGCTAACACAGAATGTTGACACTGACATAATGTATTTTTGACTGGCAGCAGTCTCCCGGTCGTTCTGGAGAACACCTCTAATGCTCACACCACCGGTACTAAGACCCAGTCTGACCCTCCACTGAGCTCTCCAGCTGCTCACAGCGCACAGCACCTGGAGGCGAATGTATCACACAAGCTGAAAGGACAAGTAAGACGCTATTTTTGTCTCCTCCATCTGTCTATTAGAGGAAATGTTCTAGCTTTATTATTACCATTATCTTCACAGAATCTGGGCTCCCCTGTCACCACAGAGACTGACTCCAGTGTGGGCAGCAAAGACCCAGAGGACATCCCAACATTTGATGAGTGGAAACGGAAAATGATGGAGGTTGAAAAAGAAAAAAGTAAGTTTGCCTTTTGTTTTTGCATACTTTTACTTTTATAGTGTGACTTATGAAACAAATCCATATCTTTCTTCTAGCTGTGACCACTCATACTTCTACTAATGGAGCCAGTCATCCAGTAAAGAAAGTCCAAAAAAACTTCAACAACTATGCTTCTGTGGAATGTGGAGCCAAAATCTTAGGAGCTAATTCAGAGGCTAAGGTAAAGTTGACAGAAAAAGCACACAAATATTTACTGTATTAAAAAAAACATATATTAAGTAACACATTTGTTTTAAACAGAGCACTTCATCTATATTGAAGGAGAACATGGATTTGTACATGTTAAATCCATGTAGTAATAAAATATGGTATGTAACCTACACATTTTGGTACTTTTTCCTCACATCTTTAAGAATCTAAATATTTGTTATTCCTAACCTTGTTCTCTTCTGCTTCTTCAGGTTTATTATTGAGCTCTGTGAGCCCATCCAGGTGAAGCAGCTGGACATTGCAAACTTTGAACTCTTTTCTTCTACTCCTAAAGACTTTCTTGTATCCATCAGTGATAGGTGTGCATACAGTAAAATATATATTTAGTTAAGCTGGTTTATTTAGTATCTTTTTCCATTCCTATTCTAAATGTGTCTAAATACTCTATTTCAGATACCCAACAAACAAGTGGCTAAAGCTGGGAACCTTTCATGCTCGAGATGAACGCACAGTTCAGAGTTTCCCACTGGATGAACAGCTTTATGCTAAATATGTGAAGGTGAATCTCTATAACTGTCTCTCAGTTTTTTGCTTTTTAACTTTTTTCTTATCCTTGTGTTAATTAATTGTTGTAGCTTGTATTACTGCATTTGTCTTTTGTTTCCACTTTATGTATACCTGTTACAATACTGTTTTTATCTATAGTGTTCTGCTACCTCTTATAGAATGTCCTTTGCATGCTGTAGTGGTCTAGTTATGAAGCTAAAAGGAATGTACTGTATGCACTCTGCTGTAGTGCATCCTAGTGTACTACAAAGTAGAAGCCTGATCCCTTGGGTCTTGTTTGAATGCATGTGAACCTTTCTTTAATTGTTTCTATTTTTCTCTTTCCCTTACTTCAGATGTTCACCAAGTACATAAAGGTTAGCCTGCTTTTCTTGTACACAGGTGTGGTTGTGTGAATTAGGTGTGGTCGTGAACATTAAAAAAGTATGATGCTCTTTGGATAATCATAATCAAGCCTAGTTATGTGCTAACTTTTAGCTACTTAACATTTATCTGATTATTTAATTAATTTATATCCTCAAATAAAACATGTTACATTTCCATAAAGTAAAGATGTATTGATTTGAATAGTGTGTGTATATACATGTATATATATATATAACACTTCATCCCTGATCACATAATTTAACTTTGATACTTATTTTGCTACACTTACACAGTCATCTAATTTGAGCATTTTCATTTATTTCAATTTGTTGGATGTTTAACTGTGTAATATCCTCGACACTTCAGAGACTTCATATTTATTTATGCCTTTTACAAACCTTTATTTTACCTGTTTTTATTTGTAGGTGGAGCTGGTCTCTCACTTCGGGTCTGAACATTTCTGTCCTCTCAGTCTCATACGGTATGTAATTATGAGAAAATATGGAAGATTAAAATATAATATAATATAATACATATTTTAGATGTATTCGCAATCTTTAAAGTAGCTGTGTGATTTTTAGATATTTGATTTTGTCTGAGGCCGTATTGTACTTGTATGTATGCACTGCTGGGTGCGTTTTACAGATGTCTGTTACACGTTATTATGTAAGGTTTATTCAATCTTAAACTGACATTGACTCCAGGTCACACAGACACTATGAACCATGTGATAAAATGTATGTTAGCAGCTGTGCATTCATGCCTGCAATATTTAAATCTCAACTGGGTCACTGATGTAGAGCACAGTGGCAGGAATAAAACTAGTTCAAACCAGCACCTCTACATACAGTAAAGTTACAACAGATCCTAGTTATTTTTAGAAGCACATGGTGGTGTGTAATTAAATATCAACAATGAAATGGTAGTTGCCACTTGATCATGTTAATGCATATTACTTTTGCTCTCTCTCTGTGTATAACAGTGTCTGCCACATGCCTGTAAAGCCTTATGAGCTGAGACTTCACTGTAACATGAGTCTGGCAATAGAATGATATCAATGCACTTTTTTGCCAGGGTGTTTGGCACCAGCATGGTGGAAGAGTACGAGGAGATAGCTGAACCCCCCGAAAGGCCAGAGGAGCAAGATGATGACATAGGTAAGAACTCCCAAACCTGGGGTTTTTGGTCATTGCCTAAAAACACCTCATAAAAGCTTATTCTCCTGCTCACCATAGATACACATTTCCATTTAACTTGATTCCCTGTTACATATGTAGATGCACAGAGTCATAAATACTTAGTATGAGTAAATAAATGGGATTTATTCAGAACACTGCTCTTCACAGATTACCCTGCTGGCTTTGGACCTGGGGAAGTAGATTCCAGAAATTTGATTGGATCTGCAAAGGGTAAGGACTGACGTGAGATATAGTATTGTGCAAAAGTTTTAGTGAGGTGTTAACTAAGAATGGTTTGATAAATACAGAATTTTGATTTAGATTTTTGTTCTGAAAATTTCAGGAAAGGTCAGTAATGGGTTGAAGACAAAATAATTTATTTTGGTGGGCTCTAGATCACAGTTTAAATCCAGGAGTGTTTTAAAGGATTCTGAACAATTTTTGAGAAATGGACCAAAATTATTAGTTTTAGAAGATTCTTTACCATTGTGAGATTTACGGGTTTTGTGGCTCAGTGAACCACAATGAGAGCATTTACCCTTGAACTAGAAGATCTTCAGGTTTGAATACAGGTCTGTGCTCTAGATCTTTACCTTTGCGAGAAAGGACCAATGCCTTGGCAGAATGTGCTTTCTGAGTGCTTCTAATTTATTATTTTTTTGCATTTGTATTTTTGTACACCATTTGTTCATAACCTTGTTTACAAACCTGTCTAAAACTTTTGCACAGTACTGAAGGATAAACCCTTGTACAAGACGATTGCATGTCATTGTCATTCATATTAATATTCATATCAACTGATGATGAATTTTCTCCATAGACGCCATTTTCAATATTGTTAAAGATATTGCAGTCGTCCTTGGTGGAGCTGAAGACATCCCAGGTATTAAATTCTGTAATGTTTGTATGAGCCTAATTTTATAGTGATTTACTACATATTATTTTATTCATTCTATTTTATTCTAAAGGCAACATAACATCCCTGGAAGTGAACGTGTCTGAGCCATCACCTCAACTTGAAACAACTACTGAGACCACAAAAACAGACTTACAATCAGAGTATGTGTGCCTTTTTAATGACCACAAAACTGAACAAGATAATTTAATCTTGCCTTGTAATGTATTTTTTTATTATGCAATTCTCTTCTATGTGCAGCCCAGACTTAGACGATCTCTCTGAAACTGCGACTTCAGGCCCTCAAACACCAGAGACATCTGCCATTGAGTCCAAAATTGACAATCTTGCAGTTATAGAAGAACAGATTGTTATTCCTTTAGAAAAAGATGAGGACGAGCTTATTAGCTCCACCATCATCCTCCTGGGGGAGGAAGAGGAGATGGAAGAAGAGAAACACAATGAGCAGCAACAACAAAGTAGAGATGATTGTGCATTGTTGCCTTCATCTTCTCATTGCACTTGTGCTGCCTCCCTTCATGAGTACTTGCTGCAGCAATGTTTATTACACATGCCCAAAAAGTGCAAATTGTGCCAAACTGTAGACAAAATGCAAACAGATGTACCTAATTGGGAGTTACACCAGTTCCCCTCTTTTTATCCACAACCTCAGCAGCCACTAGAGGATACCAAGGAGGCAAGTGAAAGAGAACAAGATTCAGAGCCTGAGATCAAAGCCAGCTACTCGGAGAATCCACAGCCTCCTCATACAGTGTCCTCGTCTGAACCTCTCTCAATAGAGCCTAGTCAGGTATCAGACCTCCCCACATCCAATGATTTATCCATTGCCCCTGGTGTAGAAACACCACAGTTGGTAACCGAAGAACCAGTCAAGAGGCCAAATCTCGAAAATAGCTCAGATTTTGCTGCTGAAGAAAAGGAAATTGAACCAACAGATGGCTCTGTCAATGCTGTACCCACTGTCAGTACAACATTGGATGATGCCTCACTGTCACAAGACAAGACAAACTTGGATCTTTCTCAGCAAGAAATAAAAAGTCCAGATAACAGAGACAATTCCCAACAGGTTCTCAGTCCCAAGGCTCCTCAGTTAGAGCTCGACGCAACAGTTTCCCCAGATGTTGTAAATGAGTACTCCGCAACTAGACACCATCCCTGACCCACTCCCCCCTGAAGTTATGGATTCAAAAATGGAGGACTTTGCAGAAGATATAACCACATCTTCTGGCAACTCACGCCCCTCTGCTGCTATGCCATCCCTCTCTGACATTTACGCAGAGCCCCCTAATGGTACAGAGCAGAATGGCAACCCAGTGCATGGCTCCAGTCAAAAAGAGTCTGTGTTTATGCGGCTGAACAATCGTATCAAAGCACTGGAGATGAACATGTCACTAAGCGGACGCTACCTTGAGCAGCTAAGTCAGAGGTAAAGAGCTAATTAATAAAAAGTAACAAGTTGTCATGCTGAAAATTTGTTGAACATTATACGTCTGATGATAGGTATCGAAAGCAAATGGAGGAGATGCAAAAGGCATTCAACAAAACCATAATCAAGCTCCAGAATACCTCAAGGGTAGCAGAGGAACAGGTAAGTCACGAAATTACTTTAATTTGTGAGTTCAAGGTAAACGTTTTAGCAGTACACAAAAAAAATGGAAACTCTGTTTTTTTTGTAACAGTACCAAATGTGTACAGAATGCACATATTTACAGAAAAGATCATAAGGTCATTGTTTTCTAAAGCTTTTGTATTAGTTTTGTGTATCAAGTCACTGTATTGTCTTCAAATAAATATTTTTAGGGATGCACAGTATGAGAAAAAACATGTGATGTGCAATAACTTTGATTATTTTGGTAATGATATGAGTGACAATATTTTGTATGTTATTTTGACATAGTAATTAATAAATTAAAGCAGAAATGTAAGTGTGTGTATTCACTATTTACTACATATTGTTTTTAATCACCACAATTTCAATTTTTTTTTATCTGTAGGATCTGCGCCAGACTGAGTCTATCCAGCTGCTGCAAGGCCAGTTGGAAAATGTAACTCAACTGCTTCTCAACCTGTCTGTCCAAGTCAGCCAGCTGCAGAATGAGGTTAGGGGGAGAAGTTAAATCTAATCATAAATGATTAACTTCTAGCAAATCTTTTGAATGCAACACATGTAGCTATTTAATGTTTACACAGCCATGCTGTGTGTCCCAGGTGTCCGACAGAGAAAGCTACCTGCTGCTATCCCTGTTTTTATGCCTGTGTCTGGGCCTAATGCTGTATGTGAACCGCTGCTGGATGTCCTCCACTACATGTCCAGAGCCTGAGCCACCAATTCCTGAGAACTACACTTACTCCTGTCCAGAAAGGTAGGAAATGTAACTATTTAAATTTATAGAATAAAATAAAAATGGATAAATGGGTCCTAAAATATATCAACAAAATGCAGTAATACATTTCAAAGTTGCTTTTATATTTAATGGTGATGATTATGGGACTCTGAATGGATTTTATTCATCAAAGCAATTTGTAGACACAATTATTCATCATGAACAGATGGAGTGATAAAAAATTACTCTGCCACTGTCTCCTGTCTTAATAAGGTGCCTCCTGCTGTATTTTTTTAAGCCATTACTGTTTCCTTTATAGGCAGTTTTCCTGTGATGAGGCAGCACTGAAGCGAAGCGCATCCTATCCACTCATCCACTCAGAGTCATTCCAGTTAGCCTCCGCGATGGGTAATTTTCTCGCCATAGTGTTTAAAGTAATGAATAATCAATAATTGTGTTATTTATCTTGATAGAAACTGAACTGCTGTTATTTTTGTGTAGGGCCAGAAATATTACAAAATGAAGAGACACAGAGTCTTTGTCCAGCCAATAGAAAGGTATAAATATTGAATGATATGCTGTATATAATGCAATGCATGTAACTGGTATATCTGTTTTTCAGAGGAGACGCAGAAAGATGAAGTCTCTAGCAAAAGTGGAGACTCTAAAACCATCTCTTCATGCTGCTCCAGAGCCGCTCCAGAACAAAGAACATGTTTTATGCAATGGCGTGTCTGTCCTGACAAATCCTACACCTCTAACACAGAGGTTACTTGAACCAACCTTTAAAGACTCTCCATCTGAAGGGAGCTCTGAGGGCTCCTCTCATTCAGATGACCCTTCGTTCTGTGGCATCACTGCCGCCTGCAATCGAATCTGTGATGGGCTCCCTCCATCTAAAACACGGGCAGAGAGACGGGCTTTAAGACGCAGGCGTCCTAGGCTCAGTGGAGTTGTGGACTACCTTAAAGCCCCAACCAGACACAAGAGAAACTCACTCCCCATTTATACGATACATGACATTATAGACCGTCAGGAGCAGAGCACTGGGACATATGGTGTGAATATGAACCGCTCAGGTCCAGTCTAACTGTAAACCTGCATTTCACTTACTGCTTAAAGCTGTATGTTTCTATAGCACCAGCTTGCTTCGAGCTTTAACATTGGAAAATCACCTGTTTTTGTTCTATGATCAGTTTGTGTCAGATGTCTATATTTGTAATACTTCAATCAAATTAATGTCTTCCAAGTTTATAGATTTGCTCATTTGTTTGGAAGTGCTTTTAAATACAAATGTGCAAAATTACTCACTGTAAAACAGAAGTGTTCCCAAACCTTTTTTCTCTGGGAGCCATGTTGCAAAAGCCCAATAGAATTGTGACCCAACCACAGGTCTAGTCTGGTCTTTTTTAGTGTTTTAATTATATTTTGCCTATATTCATTCCCAATGTTATGCTTTTTATTTATTTGTTGGTTCTTCTTCCTTTTAGTGCTCTTTGACAATTGGAAATTGGCATTGTCTCATTCCTTTCTTAAGGCAGGTTTTTATCTCAAATGCTTTGGTACTACCATCATTTTCTTTATTTAAGGAACTAAGGTAAATGTTTAGCAACTAAAATTTAATTTTAGGGATGTACTTCTGACACAATAATTGAGAATCACTTTTATTACAGTATGTTCTTAACACAAGCCTCTCTTATGTTAGGCAGTCTTTACTTTTTCCAGCAGAGGGCAGTGCAATCTATAAATGAACCCCATTGCATTTTGGTTCAGCTCACATCATTTTCTGTTGATGAGTCATTGGTCAGGAATGCAGTAAATACGCTTAAGGGCTAATAACTCCTTTTTATACAAACCTTTTTTCTTCAGCATCCGCAGCCAAAGTGATTGGTACTGTTCTCATTATATTTTTCATGTATTTTTCAGAAGCTAGGCTCAAGAAATAATCTGGAACTTTCTTTTGTGATTATTTCTTGAGCCTAGCTTTTTTTTTTTTTATAAAAGGATCCCCTCATTTGCCACCTGGAATAGCATGTATCATATGGCTACAGCTGCGTTTTTCAAGTTGGAAAAATCTGGACTAATTCTATTACTTTTCCGTGGCCTCTTAGTCACTGTGGTCAGGCGTGGGCCAGAGCAGAGATGCGGGTTAAAAAATAGGTTAAACCTCTTTATTTATCTGGCCTGGTTGGATAGCGGGAGCTTTCTGAGATAAGCGTGCCTGATGCAGCTTTTATTTTTTCTTCATTTTGTTAACAGTATTCCTGAGTTTCCCTTGCTCTTGCCATTTCAAACATAATCTGTAAATGCAGGGCTACAATCCTCTTTTCCCAGGCACTTTTTATCTGAGCCCTGTCATGAACTCAATAGATGTTTTTAGAATAGCCCATAGGAGTGTTAGGCCTGTTGTTGGCATGTTTACTTTCAAGCTCACAACCATACTAGCATATAAGAAAACAGTTCATTTTGACATTTGTATTGTTGCATAATAGGAAGTTTGTGTTTGTCTTTTGCAATTCATCAGATAAATTGCAACGGTTGTGTTAGGCTGTATGCTGGATGCTCTTCCTATGCCACAACAGTAGTATGCAAATCACTGCATGCTAGGAGGCAGATAAAATAAATGAAAAATGTTTTGCTCAAGTAAATTTTTACAATGTGTAATTGATTAAATGAGGGGTGGTAATAGTAGTGGTAGTAGTTGCAGATAGTACAGATAATAATAATAATAGAAATAGAAGAAACTCCGTAGCAAAAGAAGTGCTTGTAATAGTAACAGTGAAGGGTTAGTGGTTGCAGGACTTTCTACTTAAGTAAACTTTACACTGTTCTTTTACTTCTACTTTATATATTGTTTTTAATTTAAAAGTACTTTTGTCTCTTAATAACTCACATCTCCAGTCTCCATGTGAGCTAGTCTTTTATGTTTATGGGGAGTGGAGCTTCCTGTCAGTATGTGCAGTATATGATTGGAGCAGTATAATCCTTTGCGTACTCTGCTTTCTCAGATTTTTGCAGTAGTGTGAAGTGGGGTTTGGGGGTGGGGTGGGGTGGTGGGGGTTCTTTGATGTTCTGCGGATACCATTTGAGACCACAGCATTAAACATGGATTTAGAATCCCAGTCATAGATTTTCCCATCCCATTCCTTGAGCTATCTTGCTGGTAGTTTCCTTCTTTTAATCTGCTCCTCTCAATATAATATCCCCACAACCCAATTTTCTGTGCTGCCACTGCTGGTCATCACAGTAAACATGTTTGCAGTGATTTAGAGGCAGTTAAGTCTTCCTCACAGTTGAGATACAGAGGCGATGTGACAGAGCCGTTTAGCAGGGTGCTTAGCAAGCGGCCAATAGGATCTCAGTAGCCACTTGAAATCAATCCATCCATAAAGTACTCAATAAGACCAGTTTTCGATTATAGTCAAATTGTGAGAAGTAAGAAGTCAGTTATATTGGAAACTTTATTTTTTGTGTTAGTGAACAACTTCCACTACTACTGCTACAACAACAAAATCAAGCAAAACATGCCTGATGCCAGTGTATATAAAAACATGCTTTTGTTAAAATACGGTATGTGGTAATATATTACATAATACTGTATTTTATTTTATGTTATGAGATGTGGCACAGAAAAACAATAAGTTCCTGTCTGAAACATATCTTGAGGTATGAGGAGCAATAATATAGTATCCCACATTCATTCAGTTAAAGAGAATTGGAGGCATGGACTTATTGTGTTCAATATTAAGACTACTGTCAGTGGGTCACGCTGGTGGAAGAATCACAGCTGAGACACTCATGAAATGTGACATGTTGACTAAATACAGAGAGGATGCACACCGTACAGCGCTAAGTAAAGAATGATCATATAAGACCATCACCAAAGCACGCAGCATAACCTTTTGCAACCCAGAGACCAAAAAAGATTTTACACAAAGTAAGGCTCGGACCAAATTAAAATTCTCACTTGCACTGCATTAACTGATTCAGTTTTTATTTCTTTACAGGAGAATCTTTTCATTCATCAAGAAGAACTATGGGACTTTCTGGGGTGTTGTTTTAATTTTGGTTTGCCACTTATTGACAGGTAAGTTATAGCAGAGGACAGAGTAACTAGATACTTTTACAAAAGTAATTTTACTGAAATAGAAGTAAAAGTACTCAATAAAATTATTACTTGAGTAAAAGTTATAAAGTATTAAATGTAAGGTCAGTAGAAAGTACTTTTGAGTACGTTAAGTATTTTTTGCAGTTGTATTGCAAAAATTACTATTATTACAATGAAGGCAGTATGTTTATTTTATTCAGTGTAGGACTGTGCACATTAATTAACATGTGTTTATCAGTCCTGCATGTAAATGTGCCCCACACAGGCTAATTTTCATGTGTACTATTACTACTACTGCTACTACCAAAGCTACTACTAATACAACAACTGCCACTAGTAGTATTACTGGGTCAAAATACTATACTACAAATACTAAAAATAATACTAAATCATACTAAATCTGGTTTGAAGAAAATGTAATAAATTTGTAAATGAGTAAAAGGATTTTTTAATCTTGATGGCAGTAATATACTCACCTTGTAATCAGAAGGTCCCAGGTCCAAACCTAGTAGTAGTAGTAGTACTCCTTAAGACAAGTAATATTTATTTAACTTCTTTTACTTCTTCTTGAGTAATATTCTGAGCTCAGTACTTGTACTTTAACTCATACTTTTGCCATTCTACACACAAGTTATGAAAACATTTTTTGACATTGTATTGACAGATGTGACAATATTCACTCAACAGTAACACCCAAGGAATTTCTTTTATTCACTATTTATCCTTTTGTGGAATTCCCTTTCCATTTTTGAGGACATTGTATTCCACTGGGAGTCACTCATTTGCATATCCCTTTATATAACCATAAGGGATAAATTACTTTGTGGTTTAATTTAAACTTAACCCATGAAATAAAACAGATTTCCATCAATGTAAATGCAAAAATAACTGCTTTGTTGATTATATTTGCATTGTTGCTTAGTAAATTCATGACTTTCCAGTATAGCACTGTCCCATGTGGTTCTCTAAGGAGCTCATTAGTATTTAAATTATATGGCTCTCTTGTGCAACTGTCTTTATAATTGTGATTCATGTTTTTTGGGACTTTAGTAAACACTGTGCTATTATGTAATCCAGCTTTGTAAAAAACAAAACAAGGAAACATTCTTTGTTTAGCAAAGGTAGAAAGTAATAGCTTTTACTCAAGTAGATATTTTTTAATTGTACTTACTGAGCACATTTTCTGAAACATACATTTACTTGAGTAAATATTGGAGGACAACATTTTACTTTTACTCAAGCAATTTATAAACCCTAAATAAGTAAACATCTTTTTGGATCCTAGAAATAGCAACTGATAGTAGTAGTAGTAACAGTCGTTGTAGTAGTAGTAATAGCCGTAAAAATTTGCATTAACAGTAGTAGCAACTGCCATACTAGTAGTAGCGGCAGTAATGGTAATGTTAATAGTTGTTTTTTTTTTCCGTATAATTGTAAAAATGTTCATTCAAAAGCATATAAGCATACTATACACTATATATTTTTTTCTCTTTTACTCTAGTAACAGTTTTGTTGAGTACTTCTACTTCCTCCACCTCTGTTGTTTAGAGATGTTTCAACCATGCAGTAAGAAGTGCAGCATGCATCACTATGGCATGACCTTTTGCGCTCAGTAAAGCATTATAGTTCATGTTTGGAAATACACAGCCTGTGCCAAGTGCCGCAGAGACAGTAATTGAGGCATTAGATGGAAACATTGAATTTACCTGCTCAAAAAGCTTTATAATGAAACCATTTGAAGGCCAGAGCACTGACCGTGGGCAGCTCTCTAACCTCAGGGTGAGCAGCTTGTCACCACAGTCACATAGGCAGGTGGGGGGTCCAGATGAAGATATGATAATGACGATGGTGGCGGTGTAGGTTGTCATGGTTTTGCTCCCGGGACTCTTTGTTTTCACATCTCCACCATCACATATGACCTGTGTGACCTTCCCCAGGGAGGCACTGGCCAGGTGAAAAAAGCACACAGTCTGAATTAGAAGAACTACTGTATCCTACCCTCGAGTCATGAGGTCTGTGCATGTCTGACCTTTTTGGTCATGTCATACATTGGAAAGGTTATTTTTAACAGACAACTTCAGAATCATGCACTAGATCACAACATTTTGTCAAAGCATAATTCATAAAGGTTTATATTACCATTAATATGCTTCAGTAACTTGTACTCTGTTTTTTATTTTTTAATGTAAAGTAGCTTATGTTGTGTGTTTCTTTTCTGTTGACCATCTCTTTCTGGCCTTGATGTGCTATGTGACTTAACATAGCTTGTTGTTGGCACACATCAGAAGTTTTATACATAGGCTACCTTATGAAGTAAACCAAGTCGTATAATATTTGGCATGGTTTGTACATTTAAAAGTGAAATTGTCTTTTAAAATGGGCCAATCTGATCTGTAATGTATGCCACTTGCTAGAGACTATAAATACTAGCTTTGTAATTTATCTCTTACTACTTTAAAGCTGCACTGATGCAATGAACTTTAAATTAAATGACAAGACAAATTCACACCACTTTGGCCTGACTTAATTCTGTAAAAAACTGTAGCTTTCATTAAAAGTTTTATTTGAGCTCTTAGTGCGGGAGAGCTACAGATCATAGTGTCACTTGGTGATAAACTCAGGCAGAAAGTCACCTTGAAACACTAATGCTCCATATCCACGTTGGCAGGCTCCCATCAGCCATCAGTGAGGGACTTCTGTGATGGCTCATCACCATTATGGCGCAGTGGTGATTTATGTTCACATTCACCACAAGTTAACTTTTTAACATAATACATCTTTCCAGAGTCTGTGCAAGTTATAAAGGGCAAAGTGAGCATTAGCAGGGAGCAGCCACTGCAGCTAAAACAGCTTAAATAATATCTGAGCCAGTATCACAGGTGTGCTCTTCTTGATTTGTGGAAAACGTGCAACACAACTCCTGGACTTAGACTCGAGTCATAGAACTAAAGCCTCAATGGCTCAACCTGAACTTGAGTCACTAGTTTTGAGGGCTCAGACTTGGTCTCATCTCTTTTTACAGACCAAGCTGTCAACTCAGCCTTTTAAAATGTTGACTTGGACTTGTAAAGTGATGACTCGGACAATACATCAGACTTGGACCCGGGCACTTGCGAGTCACACTTGTATGTAATACGCTGTTTATGCTGAAAGCAGAACTCAGTTCATTTGGACTGGACTGGAACTTGGACACCCATTTCAGGTGCTCATGATACACACCAGTCTTCAGTGACTCGGACTTAGACTGAGACTCAAAAAAATGGTGACATGACTACAACACTGGTTTGTGGGTCCTGGTTGATGACATATTGACTCAGAAGCCTGGTAGAGTAGAGTTGGCTGGCAAGGATGTTGTTAGAGCTGAAGATTATGTCACTGCAGGTATATCTAATGAACAAGACTGTATTAGTGTGGGACCCTCTGCTGTATGATGGAGCACATCTAAAAACTATTGTATAAGTGTGGCACATATCCACCATTTTGCAATATTGTCACTGGGATAGATTCTTTATGGAGAAAACCCAATCCACTCTCTTCATCACCATTATACAGCTTCATCCCACATCCTACAGTGGTATAAGTGTGTGCACGTGCTCGCTTCCTGACATTTCCCATAAGCATTTTAATTCCTCCAGAGTTACTTTGTGTTACAGCCCTATTCACTTGAGAGCCTTAACATCATTAATCCATTAAACTTTAAATTCCACTAGATTTTTAGCCTCCGTGCTCCCAGATTAGCAGTTCAGTGCATTTCTGTGTCAGCTCACTGACTTGAAATTAATTGCCAGACTAATTCAGTAATTGCATCACAACATGTATTTATTTTTTTACCTTTGTGGAGGCAGCATCTAAACAGCACTCTGGTAATGCAGGCAGATAAGATGTTGGGAAAACATTGGCTTATTATTATGTTCATTTTTTTAGCACCATCCAGCAATCTGCTACCCTTTACGCATGGGTAAGTAACAATGTGACCCATTTAAAAATTGCAGCAAAATCACAATTTTCTGTGCAATTTGTGAAATCCAAATTGCTGCCACTGCACGCTGGGCCCTGTCAGTGAAAGAAAGAAACACGGTAATTTGCACAAGCTTTTAACCACTTTATGAATGTGTGCGAGTACAGTATTATAGAGGATGGCTGGTCGGGATGCAGTGCCACACAGCCTGCTTCGCCCATTACGGATAAGCCCCTCTGACTCACTCTAGTAGAAGATACTTTGTTCATGTGCCATAAGCACGTGTGTGTGTGTGTGTGTGTGTGTGCCATAGTGGTCCAGGCATTTGGTATGGTAGGTTAAAGTAAATAAATCCGTATTCTCCACAGTGAATTGTGAATTGTGTGTAAATTATAGAGTGAATGAATGTGAGAGTGAATGGTAAATGGCAAAGACGTAAGTGCACATATTACTACTGGAATGAATCATACTGTTGAATTATAAAGACTTATTGCTGAATGATACTGTTTAAGCTGTTTCGGTCCTTTTAGGCTCATCAGTGCGTCTCAAAAAAAAAAAAAAAAAAAATGAAGGTTCAATGTGAAGTCAATGTGAGGTCCCATAAGTGCCCTTGTGTGTGCAAACATAGTGTTAGTTTGGTGGGTTTAATGAGTGAGAGGACGATTCATGCGATGATGAATGTCTCTCAGTCCAGTCTCTCACCACCCTCCTGCTGCATGAATCACTGCCTCTCCCCCCAGCGCCTAATCCATCCCTCAGAGAACACCACACACACGCGCGCACGCACACACACGCACGCACGCACACACACACACACACACACACACACACACACTGATAACAGTAGTGTTGAGCTGGCACGGGACGGCTGGACCCTGTCCCACTGATCTGTGCCTCTGTCTGATATGTTTGCCTAACAGTGTGACTCTGTCCCAAAGGGGGATGGGGAACATCCTGGGAGACACCACAGTCCAAAAATATGCTCCAGAAAAGCATGACAGACCTCTAAAAGGCACATGAGCACTGTTGTGACACTGACTGAATCACTCTAAATTACCAGTTTGTCGTGAGGTGTAATAGCAGCTTTGATAGACACTGTTCCCATGGCGCCGGCTGCACCAATGTGAGGCTCTACTGGTGGAAAGTAACTAGATACTCAAGTATGGCACATTTTTAGAGGAAAATTTCACTATATTTTCAAAAACTTTTTTTTTTTTTTAAGGAAATTATTTATTTTAAAGGAAAGTGTGTATTTTTGCTCAAGTAAATGTAAAACGTCTAAATGAGTAAATGTGGCAATATGGGCAATAACTAGTAATAGTAGCAACTGAATTTGTAGCAATAGTGATAGTGGTATCAGTAGTATTGGTAGAAATGGAATAAGTAATCAGTAATAGAAGTAGTGGGAGTAGTAGTAGTAGTAGCAGCCCTAGTAGCAGTAATACTAGTAGTGGTAGCAGTAATATAATAGTAGTATTTGTAGTAAGTACTTTCTACTTTTAGACACAGTACTTGATTTACTGTTACCCATGTAATGATTTTGTTGGTTAGGTTTACGTCTACTAATAAAAGTATTTTAAAGAGACAGTATATTTACATGAGTACACATTTTGTGTTCTTCTTCCACTTCTGGGTAAACTCTATCATTACTTATCCACACACAGTAGTATGCTGAAGTATTGTTGTGTGTGTTATGAACCCAGTCATCATGTGTCACTGTGACAGTCACAGCATGGCTCATCTGCATGAAGCGTGCACGCCCCCAGAGTGACACACACACATACCACTGTCACACACATATGAATATCAAAAAGAAAAAAACTGACATCTTCACATGAAGTGGCATTTCATTCTCCCACAGATCCCAAAGCTCTTAATAATTAAGTAAACAACTGCTCTGAACTATTATATGTTATATTTTTATGGGCACAGGGATTTTTGTTTTTGTTCATTCGTTCCTTTACAGAGCCTTTGTGGCTGGAGTTAGTATCTTTGGTCCTGTCTTGCAATGGTTTGGAATCCTTGTTAAAAATCCTGTATGCAGTGTGTTCCAGATTGACACCAAAAACTTTTTTCCTTTCTAATCATTACTATTGAGTAATCTTGCTAACAAACAAACTATTTCTGGCAAAAACAACCTCATTGATGAAGGTAACAATACCTTAAAAGAATATGTTTTGTTTTCTGCAAGAACAAAGTACTTCTATTTCACGTACCACAATAATATGAGCATTCACTCCTACTGCACATTTCCATAACCAACACAAATGTAATCTCTAGAGTTGCTAATGCTCATGGTACAATCTATACATTCTTTTTCCCCTCCTTAACATTTGCAGCAGGTGCACCTGGCATTGTATGGCTGAATAGTGTTTTCTCTGCCATCATCCCTAGTCCTCCCTAATCCTGTGACTGCAGCTGTACACACAATGGCTAATCCCATCATAACTCAATTGTGTGAGGAAATAATGGCACACGTTGGATACTAAGAGACCAGTTATTTGTTAGAGCTCAAAAAAAGGGCAGTTTGTTGTTGCCAAAACATCTGTGAAGGCACAGCACACGTCTTCCCTGAGTATAAAAGAGGAGTTATTTTTGTCCGTTAAAAATCAGTGCACTTTACTGGATAATAAGGTGTGTAGACATAATGTGAACAAGACGCTGCGCAATGCAAATACTAGTTTTCCTCAGGGTGAAAGCATTTTTTATGCAGCCTGTACCTTTTGCAGTATTTATGACTCAAGAGAGAAGGTGATTAGAATATTTTTTGCCAGTAGGTTATACACTTAAAACGAGGTCCAGACGTTTACCGTAAGGCAGCAATTGTTACCCTATAGCTGCATATTTCACAGAGCTATTCATGTTCACACAGAAAAGCAGTTGAAGGAGATTTTCTGTGTCTATGTGTTTTTTAAGGCCTGTTGCTTGAGAAATATGCACTTGTCTATCATTCCTGGAAAATAAAATGAAATAATGCGGTTTTGTGTGTTTTTGTAAATGTAAAATGGCTGCATTTAATTAGGGAACAACCACGGGCAGTGTGCAGTATGCTGATGCTCATTTGTGATCCACTGACCATGCTTGTATGTGTCAACGCTGGCCTCCATTTCCTCTGCTGCTCCGCTGCCGTGTGCACTGGCTCAGATAATTAAGAGTCCAACCCAAGGGGGACAATTAGCTTCTTAATGTGTGTGATCTGATAGTGGAGTGAGTGCTGCCATGCTAAAGGTGTTGTGACACAGTGAGGATCAAGCTTTCAGACTCCAGCCTGCTGTCTGACTCTCAGCGACACAAGGAACATGAAGCCAGTACATTTGGGATTTGCTGTCTAACGAGTTTTTTTTTACAGTGTCTTACCAGAATTCCCCCGTTCCTTACACTTGGAGCTATCAATTGCTCAAAGAAGATAAATCCACAACCTATCTGGCAGAGCCATTGGCCCTATGTTGCAATAGTAAAGAGCCCAGACCTTGATCTTCTTGTTCAGGGGTAAATGCTCTATGTGAGACTTTATTAGCGAATGTAACACAACACTGAAGATCAAGCCTTTAGACTCTAGCATTCTGTTTGACTACAAGGAACATGAAGCCATTGCATTTGGGATTCGCTGTGTGCATTTCAGATTCTTTTTTACAGTGTCTTCCCAAAATTTCCCCTGTTCTTAACCCTTGTTCATTGCCTGAAGAAGCTGAATCCATTCACCTACAGCAGTCTTTGTCTGGAAGCACTCCAATCATCTTAAGAGCCAGGGCACGGGTGCAGAATCTTTGTCAAAAAGAGAATATTAAATTTGCAGAATATGAAAATGTGCATGTCCGACAAAATGCTCTTTGATATAGAAAAATGCTGACCCTTATTAAATAGGTTTATTTGCCATTCAGTTTTTATTTATCTATTTCTTCACGGCTTTATGATGACTCACCTGCATGGACTTGAACCAGAGATCTTCTAGTTCAGGGGTAAATGCTCTAACTCCATATCCATAAAATTCTTACATCTCAAAGTGATTAAGAAAACTTAAAAAAAAAAACCCTTCTTGATCGAGATGGTGTTCTGGATAAAAACAAAAAAACAAAACAAAAAAAAATTCTTCAATGCCTTATTGTGACACCTCTTTCCTGAAAATGTAATAAAAATCTGACCATTACAATCAACTTAACAATTAAACTTTAATTTGAATTAAAGAGAGAATATCTGCAAAATTTGAAAATGTGCATCTTCACCAAAATCCTCTTTGATATGTAAAGGAGCTACTCCTCCCTCTGTTACTTTATGAATTAAATTACCCTCCCTGTCTGTACAGTGGAGAAGCCCGGGGCACTCTGACCCTCATTACATATAAGGGGAAAACCTCCATGTCGTTTTTATTTGCCCTTCAATTTTTCTATTTATTTCTGCCCAGCTTTACAATAACTCCCCCCGCTGTGAACTGACAGGGTGCTTTTCAGTGGTGACAGCCTGTTAAATAGGTTGTGAAAAGGTCTAGAGGTTATATAAGATTAACCATTTCATTTAGTTAATTACTGTTTGGTGCGTCATGTACTGCGCCCTATATTGGACTTCAGATGCTGCAGGGGAAAAAGGGGCAATCATACTGTGTTTCGAGTAAAAAGACCGGTCAGGATTTAAAGATAGAAAGCATGCTTCTTGTTTAAAAATATATATACAGAAACAATAACAAGAACCATCAAGATATAGTACACAGACCTGTACTTAAAACAAAGATCCTCTAAATAAGGGGTAAATGCTCTATCTAATGAGTGACAAAGCCTTTATATTATATGCCACATGGGTAAGAATCTACTAAAACTAATTATGTGCTTCTATATTGATCCATTGTGGTTTTAGCTTATAGCTTTGACCCTATCTCACAATAGTACAGGATCCTTTTAACAAATTCCTGGGTCTGGACAGTGTTCCTTGAGCTTTAATTTCTTCATCATCCCATTACAAACCTTTCCTGAAAATGTATTCAAAAACAAACCATTACTTTTTTAGTCATCTAGCTAAGAAAGCTACACAGGTAAAAACAACCTATAGGTAAAAAATGAAAAAGCTTTCTTTTTAATTAGACAGAGATGATTTGTCAACGTGAGGAGAGCAAATGGCCCAACACTGAACCAACATCGCAGTAAATGTAAAATGACTCCACATTAGTGCAGTGTAATCTAATGTGTAAGGAGCCCTGGAGGGGACATGGTGAGAAAAAAAATATTTGCGAGAAAATGCAAAACTTTTGAGACATAATACAATATTATAATATAATATAATATAAGGTTTTGAGAGACTTGTGCAAGATCCCGAGAAAGTAGGCTCATTGCCTGCCTTGCCTGGATTGTGGAAGAGAAGTTGGCTGTTTGGCTCAGATCACGCAGCTCCACACACAAAATGTACTTCTCATGTGTGCATTAAGATGTCGCTTTGGAAGTAAATGCTTTAAAATGATTAATAACCAGTTTCACCACAGACAGTTGGGCATTTCCCCGTCATGTACTGAGCTCTTGATGGTCCGCGGCGGCTGGGTCAGACAGCTGCTGCTGCTGATGGTGCTTTCTGTTACTGTTGCACTCGTGACATCAGTGCAAGCCGGGAGCAAGCTGGACACTTGGGATCTTGCAAAACTTTTTCAGGATCTTGCAAAACTTTCTCGGGATTTTACTTTTTTTTTTCCTCTCATCTCTCTCTCTCTTTTTTTTTTTTTCTTCTCACCATGTCCCTTCTGGGGCTCCGTAAATGTGTCCACACAAAATTCATTGGGAAGAGTGAATGTAGTTTTTTACCCCAGATGCCCAGCCTGATACTATTTATCCAGGCTTGGGACCAGCGCATATTTTGGCAGGAGTTTCTGGTACCCCATGGATGACTGTAATAAGCCATATGACCAAAATGTATTTATTAACTGGCTTTGAACTGAGAATCTTCCAATTGCCTCATCGTTGACCTTCTTTTAATCATATGCATAACACTTTCTTTCTTTAATCGAGGCTAAAGAACAAAGTTTAATCCTGCTTTTGCTTTTGGGACTCCTCAGGACTTCTTTGCTGAGACGCTGCTAGTATCTTTAGCATGTTAAACACAATTAAACTACACCTCCTTCTGGGGTCACCTTAGCAAGTCATCTTCCTCCTCCTCTTAGTGACTTGCATACAAACTTGGCATAGCTTTTACGTTTAATGTCTTTGGCGCAATCCTTTACATTTATTTGGACTTGGGACTGGCACAAAAAGTATACTGGCTTGTGGCCCCTTGTGGCTGGATTCTAGTTAATCTGGCTACTAATATAGGCCTAGTATATCTATATATTTCTCCATTTTTTTCATTCTATGTTGAGCATCACTGGTATGTAAATAGGATTACTCTTTACTGAATGCGGTTGTGTATTCAGACAGAAGCCTGCTACTTTCATTGTAGTTAAAGGAGACTCCAGCAGTAGTTTAATGATTTGATGAAGGGAGCAGAAGGCAGCAGTGTACTTTAGTTCTGCTCTAACAGCTACAGTGTGAGATGCTCTGGAGTAACTGTCAGTGAGAGCATATGGCAGCCTCTTAGTGTAGTTTGTGGACCCTGTAATTAACCCAGCGGTCCAAATGAGGTTACCGCAGTGGTGGAGAGGAGACAGAAAGTGTGTCGGTGAGAATGAGGGGCAGCAGCTGTGGGGAGCGGGCAACCCTAAGAGCCAAATGTGTTACGTAATTCAAAGCATGATTACATAAGGGATCAATAGCTCTGTAACCATGGTAGCCTCTACACTAGCTCCGGACTGATGTTAAGAAATAAGCAAGTGATGTATGAAAAATAAAGCAATAGAGTGCTACATTCATGTGCCTGTCCTGCCCTCTGTTGCCAAATGTGTAATGCATCTCTAATACAATTGCTTGTCTCCAGTTATCGACTCACACAAAACCAAAAGTACAGTGTCCATGTCTACTGAGCTCCAGTCAATAGCAGACCAAGGAAAAAGAGACTTGCAGGTAAGCCTCATGGTGAAACTCAATTGGCTACAAAAACGGACAGAAAAAAAAAAGTCAGTCATGTCTTCAAATAAAACTTTGTGGCTCGTCTTTGTCCTCTTTATACATTGATGCATGCTAATTTCATCTGCTAATTGTTACATTAAATATAAAAAAAACTATGTTTTCTATACAGGCTGATATATTACACAAGTAGTTGCAAAAACCATCTTAACCATCATATTTTGATACTAATGCTAATTCATCCATAGAAATTGTATTGTGGTAGAATTGTTTACAAACTCTAAAAAAGTCTGAAGCTTCTTGAAGAATAGCCTACATCAAGAACTGTGTGTTGCTTGAGAAATCAGTAATATTTACTGCAAGCAAATGCAGAATGACTGTAACTAAAGATGCCAATGCTTATGCTTATGTAGATTTGTCAAACTTAAACATAATCCAAATATGGATCAGCAACATACTCTTATCTGGAAAAACTTACAAGAAAAATGTATCATCCAAATATTTAATGCTGAAAATCTGTGTTGAGGAAGAACGTCTGCTGAATGACTGTATCTTTGAAAGCTCACATTGTGCACTGTTGAACATTACATGGCACCTGTCAAGGAAAAGCTGCTCTGCTCAGCCCTTGTTCCTTTTTTCTGTGTTTGAGATAAACTCAAAGAAGATCACAGGCTTTCTGCTCCTTAAATATCCGTTTCATTCTCTTCTCTTCTTATTTCACCATCCTCGTCTGTCTCCTTTTCACCTCCTTCTTTCAGCCGAGAGCTCTGGGACGGTCCCTAATCATTGAACATCAAAATATCCTCTCCACTGTGCCGCCCTATGTTCCCCTCTTCTCGACCATGTAATATTTAAGTCAATGGGGACAAGCCCTGCTGTTTTCAATGACCGCTTGTTCTCTGTAGAGGAAGAGAGAGAGTGAGAGCGAGAAACAGGAGCGGGGACAGCCGAGCCAGCCAGATGAATGCACTTTGACTAAATCTCCCCTTTAGCCACTGATTATTATTCACAAAGTCCAAACCCTGCTCTGTCGCAGCTCTGAAACTGAATACAAAATGTGAGGGATGTAGACCATCAACAAACAAAGCTCTTAGGTTTGAGACTGACCTCTGCAGTTGCATAAGCTTGTTTTACAGGGAAATAACTTTTTCTGTTTTAGGGTGTCCCTATGCATTCTTTTTTTTTTTTTCTGATTACACAGACCTGGTTCCTGATTGCACTTGATTTGTATGTTTTTATTCCCGCTGTACTTGAAATATTCTTGTAAGATTGTTCTATTTTTTCCCCCTGTGCTAAAAAATGGTCCATTTAGACATCCAATAGTTACATATTTATTTTCTTTTGCTTATTCCAATTGTGGGTGATGCTGGCTATGTCGCAACTATGGGCCTTAGGCGAGGTAGACTCTGAACAATGGCCAGTAAGTTTAGTGATCACACAGAAACCCGCCAGACATCCAGAGAGAACCCATGATTTCTTTGTTGAGAGGCGCTGTGCTAACGACTCTGCCTCTGTGCACCCCTGCAATAGTTCTTTGTAGGGCATATCAAAGTTAATTCACCGAGGACTCACTATGTTGGGTAATTTCAACTTTTATTGGAAACTGTTCAAATTAACAAACCAATCAGCAGCTAATTTTTAAACAAAATGAGGGGACTGTGAGAAAACACAGGCTTGTCATCCCTGTGTCTCTGTAGTGCAGCTCACCATTGGGGCTACATAGCAGCACATGTGCAATTAACATGGGACAGATGGTGCAGGTTCACATCAAATCCGTGCCTGGGATAAAATGATGAAGAGGGAAGCCCGAGCTGCCTCATGGGGCCATGGCTCCACCGTCACTGAGGCGTGCTTTCATTTGACATGTATGATCAGGTGACTGCGTGCAACTGTGACCACTTTGAAATTGAAATGCACGCCAGATACTATTTACTGTACATCCCTCCCTGTTACAGACGGATTCACATTACGAAATTGATCATTTTCATATTGCGCTCATGCATTATACATGTGACATGCCATTAGTAAAAGCAGGTAGGGTGAGGCCACCGCGGTGTAATGAATTTTTTAGATCACAGTGATAGTGGGATCTGCATACGTGGGAGGTGACATTGTGTTTGTACGGGAAAATTGGTTGAGATTAATGTTTGGTCTTCATGCTGTGTCTGTAGTAGCTAATGCTGTTATAAAGAAGTATGGGGTATGCATCGTGTTTGGTTAAATTAGTTAATCTATGTATAATCCTGACTTGAACCAAGATCAATGACAAAACAGAAAGTGACATGTTTTTTAAATTATGTGCATAATGGTTTGTTTACTCAGTTCACATTCACGGCTTGTTTGAAATGAACATCCACTGAGCTCCAAATAATAATAAGGAATTATAAATGATAGCTTGTCACCCACACAAAACACAGAATTTGCCTTTTAAAAAGCATTGGCATCATTTTTACTGAAGGCGATGTTGTTGAAGGTGATGTGTTTAGGGAAAAATAAAAACAAAAACAAGATAGTGGCAGTGGTCTTGTGTGATTTATTTATTTATTTATTTTTTATCAAGATGATCTGATGTCTGGCCTCATATTTTAGGCTACCCTGGCTCACAGTCTAAAAATTGATAAATGTGGACTCCTACATTCCACCCATTTTTTTTGTTATAATTCACAAGTATTGTATGTATGATGACCCTTCAAGTGGCATATTAAACTAAGCTATTGTGACACAGTTCTTTATTTGTCCAACATAAACAAATTGAAAAATCTGTATTACTTAACCGTAAGCATATATGGTAATTACATTTGGTGGCTATTACTAATTCCTCCTTAGAAAATGTACAGTAGTCTGCTTAGTTTATGGCACCATTCATTTCAATGCAGTATTAGTGTTAACACAAAGGGGCAATCCCTTTTAATAATATACCTAACCCTAAAAGTGCTAAGTACAGATTGAGGGCTATCAGTGTTTGAACTGGAATCAATATATGGCTGTGAAAGAGTACAGTAGTTCACAATAGAGAACAATTCATGCAAATTTATTTCAGAGCTAACTTTGTGTATTGAATATTTTATAACAACCTGCCTTTGTCAGCAGAACCACAAACTTTTCAACTTGTGTAGTCATACATTTAAAATAATGCCTCCACAGTTTTATAAGGCTGAAGATGATACATAGGGTAAAAAAAAAAAAAAAGGTTTCTTCTTTGGCTCAAATCAGGCTTCACTACATAAATGAGCATAATTTATGTCTGTATTTCTGCAGCTCTCCTGTGATACGAGCTGGAGGGCTGCAGTTATGACCTTGCCGGAGCACTCGGCTAAATATTAATTGGAGTTTGCTGTTTATGAGTCAGCTGTGGTCATTATGCTTCCCAGTGGACCAGCTGCCAACTCTGTGGGTGTCCAATTGCTCAAAAACTCTATTTATGAGGTTTCTCCTGTCTACAGAGAAGTATGTAGATAAACAGGTTACAAAAAGTACATCATATACAAGTGTTGTAATAACTACTGACAGCTCCCAACTGCTCAGCTGCTGTACATTTCCTAAGCCATACCCTCACTGACAACTAATATTTTCAACATTATATATTTTTCATAAACTTTTTTTTTACTTTATTCTACTTTATTTTTGTATCCCAGTTTTAACTGCACCATCCTGTTCTTCTTTTTTGCCACATTAAAATACCACAGCTTCAAATCAAGGCCTTCATTTTCTAGCACAGAGCTTAGAATTGGACAAATGCAAACTAGCAATTATCTCTGCCATGTTAAACATAGCAAATCTTCATCTTTTGGCTTTTATACCGGATAGCTTTCCTGACGCAACCATCTCCATTTATCCGGGCTTGGGACTGGCACTACATTACCAAGATTTATCTGTGTTCTAGTAAGTCAGATGATTAAATGAAGGAATAAACTTTGGCGCTTAGACCCCAGCAGTTAGAAACATCAGCGATGAGATGAAGGTGGTGGTGAAGAGGAGGAGGAGAGGCTGAGGAAGGTCATGGTTGTGCTGCTGTGGTGGAGTTGGGGGTAGGATTGCGGTGCATAGTTGAACACCGGGATGGCTGAGGCGAAAGGGCATATTTACACGTGACAGGCTTGAGAGGTGATTGGATGAGAGACTTCCTGGTTGAATTTATGCATACAGCTTCATAACACTGTTCTGGTGTATGAGCAGACATTTAACCAGCGCTTTGAAATTTCCTACTTTCTCCAGCACCCATAAACTAAACAGCTAATTGGAGAATCCTTGTTAGATCATGCCAGCATACTAAAAGGTGTTACAAATATACGTGACGGTGAAGGCCTTTTGACTCCTAGTGATGGGGAATTTCTCTTGATAGATAGACTTCTACATAGACTTTCACACAGTTGTATTTCACATATAATTTAGTACAGTCTTCCAGCAGCTGCAGGGTCAGAAAGGAGGCAGTGAAGGACATGTGTTGTGAAGATAGCATTATGAGGATCCTGCTAATTAACTGTTTTCATTTCCCTAACAAGCTGCACTCTCTCTTTCTCCCTGCCCTTGTCTGCGTAAGTGTCTCTCTCCCTCTCTACCCCCTGAGTTTTGGGGAGCCAGGCCTGTTTTGTATTCAGGTGGCCTCCTCTCCTCACAGTGTGTGACTGTGCAGAGCAGGTGTCCGGGGCTGTAGCTCACACAATGATAGCCCACTGATAAGCTGCCTGCCACAGACTGATAGATAGGCACACACCCTCTGTTTTCCCCAGACAAGAATGACATGTTTTCATTGGTTATTTTAGTCTTACAGGAGAGACCATCAACTTGCAAATTCCCAAGCATGTGCACAGCATGTACTACATGCACATTTGTATTCACAGGCCACATGCTCTGCAGCAGTTTGCAGCTATACATATGCATACATCAAATACATGATAACTACTGTATAGTTTCTGCCAAACTGCAACATGCATAGATTTGAGAGATAAGTTTTGCATGGACTGAAAGTTTGCCAAAACTGAAGTATTCCTTAATATTTTCATGATTTTGTGCGAGTTGGCTGTGGAATTTTTGAATGGAATGTGCCTGACTTGTTCCTTGTTGTATTCATAACTCACAGTAGTGCATACGAGGACATTCTCTGTTGTCAGCCCTACAGTTGTGCCATAACTTTACCCAGCCAATTCCAGCCTCCCCATGACCCTGTGCAAGGACATGTGGCTTTTGAGGAGTCAGGCTACAATTTTCACTATGTTACAATAGTATTTTGTAAGACAGAGATATATATATATCATTTTATTACTTTGTGGTTTTATTTTGCTATTTTTTTCATTGCTATAGGTTGTACCTATGTAAATTTACACAGTGATGCTGCATAATCTCTTGTAAACATCTTTGTGCTCTATTTGTTTTAAAGCGAAACAGAAACTGTGCATGTTTCCTGATGTTGATGCCTGCTGTGATACCATGACAATTATCACTATTCATCTTTAATAATGTCTAGTAGGGAAAAAGACTGTGTGCCTCTACTACAGCCTTGTTCAAAAGGTAAGAGAGACACAGACCCAGGTCCAAACAGTCTGGGTGGGCCAGAGTCAGCCCAAAGTGTATTGTGTTTGGTGTATAGCAAATGGTATGATACCAAAATCAACTCCTGATGGCTACCAACATTAATTAATTTATTCCTTCATGTTATTCCACTTATACTCTAGGGGTCATGGGAGGCTGGAGCCTATCCCTGCAACTATGGGCCTTAGGTGGGTTAGACCCTGGACAGTGGCCAGTTAGTCTCAAGGCTGACACAGACAGACAACCATTTCCTCTCACACAGTTGCTTATATTCATCAGTTCTCCTAATACGTGCATATTTTTGGCTGGTGGTAGGAAGTTGGAGAGGACCTACAGTAACACACACTCAAACCCACAACCTCCTCGATGCATGAGCACTAACCACTCTGCCCTTATGCAACCTCGGGTACCATTATATTGTACTGATTTTTATATTCAGCATATGAGATTAGTATTTTGACCTGTGTTTTCAGTCACAGTCATCCTTTAGTGTAATTATTACCATTTTTGGCATTGTGTCAGTCAAACAGTTGAGTATTGATATGAATGATATCTGAAGTGAGGGGGTGATCATCAGGTTGTCTGGCATGCTGATAGGCGGGTGTGTTTTTTTTCCCCCCACTGCGATCACTGATGAAGATTCATGGTGGCCGCGGCTGCTCTGTGTCCGCTGTGAACCCGGAAAGGATATTTATGTTGACAGCTCTCCTTCTCCCTGCAGGCCCGCGAGGAGGATCACACAAGCCGTCACTCAGACCTATGCCTCCCCAGACGGCACGACTTAAAAGGGAGGGAGCACTGCATAATGAAGAGAAGATCCAGAATGCAGAACGCTCGCAGGGCTACACACAGATGAGCATGATCTTTTGACGCTGCATCATTTTTCCTCAATTCATTGCACTGACATTCCTACATACACACGCCATACTGTACTACTGTGCACTGGGAGTTGCACCCTCAGCCATGTTGTAGCTGCTTTATTTCACAGAGGATTTGCTGAATATGACTTTGATGTGTAGCCTCTTCATGTGGAGCATAAGGAAGCTTTCATACATTATACATCAAATGGGGAAGAAAATAAAAATGTGCATGTTATGACATATACACGGCCGGTATGCAATTTATATGTAAATGGATATGCTTGTATCTATACAAAGAATAGATTGTATACACTGTCAAAGAATATACTGCTTTATAGTTATGAACATAGCCGATACCAATCATTTTATTGCCATTTTGTTAGTCTTTTCATTGTGTGCTATAAATATCTGCATTATTAAGGATTAGTTACAAAGCACATTACGTATATCATTTCTGCACTTGATGGATGATACATAAAGAAATTCCTCACACATTATCTAGTCTACACAATAATGACACTGGCTCTGAGGCTCACATCAATATTGTCTATAGTTTTCAAATACACCGATCAGGCATAACATTATGACCAACTGCCTATTATGTTATGTGTTACGACTACCTGCCTATATGTTTGCAATTTTAGGACTGTGTATGGTTTGGAGACACTGAGGGAAAGGTAGGAGGTAGCAGAGCTGAAGATGCTGAGGTTTCTCTTTGGAAGTGATGAGGATGGATAAGGTTGGTACATCATACAGAAAGCTCATGTTTTAGAGATAAAGTCAGAGAGGCCAGACTGAGATGTTTTGGACATGTACAGAGCAATAAAGACAGAAGATAAGAAGAGGATGAGCTGCCAGGTAGGAGGCCTGGAGGAAGACCACATAGGAGCTTTGTGGATGTAGTGATAGAGGGCATATGTTATGTTATGTTAGTGTGAGAGAAGAGAATGCAGAGGATAGAACTAAAAAGAGGCAGATAATTCACTGTGGCAACCATTGAAAGAAAATAGCTGAATGGAAAATAACTTTGCAATTTTAGGACTATTTTGGGCTATTCTCTATATGTGGATTGCAGGTGTTGTTTTGACCAAATTTCTTACAAAGCAATGGCCCATTAACCATTACTAAAGTTTTTTTTTTCAGGTCACTGTTTTCTTGGATTTTTATTAACCTTCCAAAATGAATTGTCTATTACTGTCTGAGTTGATAATAGCAGTGATTTGCTTTATTGTGCAACAGGTCATTTTTGTGCATGCAGGGTGCCTCTACATAATGATGGGAAGAAACATAATCTAATCTCAGCTTTCATTTACACCATACATTGTCCAAATGGAGTAATAACTATCTACACTCCTCTTCCTTTTCTCTATTCCCGCTCCATCCACTCCCTGCATATGAAACCATGTAAATGAGAACAAGTGAACAAATAAATGTTTCATGAATGCTTTTATGATGAGGAAATGCAAATGAGGACTAGTGAATGAATGAATGTTTAATGACCACTTGTTCAATGAAAAGGACTTATTAACTAGAGCGCTGACTTAGCACTGCGCAGTAATACGCATGAAAAGACGGAATTATATTTTGGCAAAGAGGTGATACAATACATTTAGATGAACAAGTGCCACTAATCAACTGGATCTGATTGACAGTATGGGACATATCGAATTAGCATTAGCATCAAATTAGCTGTCCCTTTGCGTGTCTGAGCCCATTTGTTTTGGAAAATAGAGCGCAAACATGCAATCAGATGGAAATAAAATTGGATGGATGTGCCAACTGAGTCTTATTTTTGGCTTTTGTGACTGTGCTGAGGATAGACACCCACACAAAGGTGATATACATCTTTCCCCTCATTAGCTGCTGTTGTCATACCACATCATATTATACAGCGTTACCAAAGTATTTATTGGATTTTTATTGGAATTTATTGGAATTGTCCTAATGACCTTAGAGTTATGGTTTAGCTTAACAAACATGGCCAATTTGCAGTCTTTAAAATCAATGTGGTGCCACATTTTGGCTCCCTATTACCTCTGAGACTCTCTAGACAGGGCTCTGCACTGTCAATATAAATGAACAGAGAACTCTGCAGAAAAAAAAAAAAAAAAAGTTGTACACCAGAACTAATGTGCCTGAGGAAGAAATGGTTTAAAACATACAAGAATCTGCACAGACTGGTAGCACTTCACATCTGAGTTTGTTGATGATTGCTAAGCATTTGTCTTATCATTAAAAGCCTCTTAAAGCCTTTTATAACTTTGTGAGAAAATCAGAAAATGGGCGACATTATGTTCTGTCCACCCACTTCATATTTGACTCTGTGTTTTAGAGGCTCTAATATATCTTGTCTTTAGGTTGATTGACAACAGTTTGTACTATTATTAAGAGAAAGCCATCATACATGGCTCATATCCACTAACCATATTTAAGATAGATCGATAGATGTTTATTCAGACGTACTCATATATATTTTGACAGACATATAACAAAATTAGTCATTGTATAAATCAAAACCATTTCAACTGTCAACAAACTATCACCATATAAGTAAATAATTAAATATATATATTGTCTTGAAAAGAAATAACTTTGTATTTTACACGTCTGAATAGGAGTGGGAAGAAGTAAAAAACTTATTTAATCCCACCCCTCTTCACAAATCCTTCACCATACAAAAATTAATTCAACTTCCTTTTAACATTAATTTTCTATATTGCTCACTCCATACCCATGAACGCCCAATATTCAATTTATTTTCTCCACATACTTAGCAAAAATAATTTCTTTATATCTGTTTTTAAACTGCTTCATATTTGGACATTGTTTCAGTTCATGATTCAAGTCATTCCATTTTTTTACCCCATAAAAGGAAACACAAAAACTCTTCTTAGTTGTGCGTACTCTTTTTGATTTAAAATGATACAAACCAAACCTCCTAAATTGTGACACCCTTTTCTTTCAATAAACAATCGCTGGATATTTGTTGGTAATTGCTTGTTTTTAGCCTTAAACAGTATTTGTACTGTTTGAAACTCAATTAAATCATGAAGTTTTAATATTTTGAGCTGAATAAATAATGGATTGGTGTGATCTCTGTATAAAGCATTATTAATGGTTATTATTGCTCTTTTTTGAAGAATGACCAATGGATTTAATGTAGTATAATGTGTAGTGTAGTATGTAGCTTATCCAATACCAGTTTAGCTTTATTTAATACTGCAATACTTTTTGATACTTTGTTATGTATATGTTGTATGTGTGCTTTCCAATTAAGATTCTCATCTATTATGACCCCTAAAAATGTATTTTCCTTTACCCTTTCGATAATGACACCCTGTATTTGAAGCTTTATCTCTTTAATCCATATAATATTGCCAAACATCATTATTTTAGTTTTATTCAAATTCAAAGATAATTTGTTTATGCCAAACCATAGTTTTAATTTACCCATTTCAGTTGCTATAGTCTTTAATAACTCTGTTATATTATCACCAGCACAAAACAAATTTGTGTCGTCAGAAAATAAAACTGCTTTAAGTATGTGCGAGACCTTACACAAATCATTTCTGTATAAAATAAATAACTTTGGGCCCAAGACTACCCCCTGGGGGATACCACAAACAATGTCCATATATGAAGAACCATACTCACCTAACTTAACAAACTGTTTTCTATTTCTTAAATAACTTTGAATCCACTCTAACGTAACCCCCCTTATCCCATACTTTTCTAGTTTTTTAATTAATATGTTGTGGTTTATTGTGTCATTTACATTCACGGTTCCTCCCTTACTTTCTAAAAGTCAGGATCACTTGTCACAATGTATCTGTAATGCCTTGGCAGAGGTCTGCACTTTCAAAGTGCCTCTATTTGTAGTTCATTCTGAATTGTTAAGAAGGTATGCATTAGGTCTTATTTTCTTCCCTTCAATGAGCACAGTGGATTTTGTACTTGGCTGTGTTTTATTCATTGACCAAACAGAGAATGAACAGAACAGAATGGAACACTATGAACAATATTTTTAAGGTTTTTTTCTTTGTGTGTAAAAGGCTGCTGCAATGCAGAAACTGCCTGCATGTTTGTTCTTCACTACAACTGGTGAACTATTTTATTTTATATTCACAGATGATTTTTTTATTAGGAGTTATAACTGTGGGGCTTTCATTCTGAACAGTTTTAATGCATACAGTCACAGTTACAGTTACAGTTACTGTTACAGTCTGCCAGAAACTGTAACTAAAAGCTCTAGCATCTATAGTAGCATGGTGGAACTTTTATATAATTACTAAATAAAATATTACTCTAATAATGCTAATCTCTTCATGAATTAGCTTATACCAGAGCCAACACACCAAATGTCTGAGGCCACTGTGTCTCCTCTTTGACCTTCCACTCCCAGTGTAAAACTCACTGCATATGCTCCATGTGGCGGCCCACAGACCTCCCTCCCTCTCCCCATCGCTACAGTTGCGTTAGGGCTAAATGGGGCTTAACAAAAATATTGTCAAACTGCCTGGAAAGCTAAAGGGAGGAAGCCGGGCGAGCGTATCCAAATAGCCTCCATTTGAATTGCTAATTTGAGCTACAAAATAAAAGTGTTGACAGAGCTGAAAGCAAGGCAGAGAGGACTATGGGCCTTTAATAAAGCAACACGGGTAACTGTTGGGTGAGCAGCTTCAGAATAAGATCAAAGTGTTTAAAGAAATACACTTCTTTAGGGGACCTTTCCAACACATTCATACAACTATATTCATTTTGGTCCTTTTATTTGCTATTGTGCACAGTCCTTCTTACTCACAGCTCTATGCACCAGAAGAAAAAGCAGGCAAATACTCAAATGCACATTATCCCAAGGCCAAATACGGCTGCATACTATTAGAAAAACATGTAATATACAGTATTTCAACAATGATATGGTGAAATTTAAATACTCTTCATAAGGTCGATCATCTTGATACATTTGCAATACATTGTGCAGCCTTAGAGTAATACAGAATAAAGAATGGAGATTGACTTTCTTGGCGATGTCCAAGATATTGTGCAAATCCAGTAAAAAGGGGGAACATGTGCTCCTGTAATAAGCAGCCAATATGTACCAAGCAAATGTCTGCTTTGTGTTGGCAAGTCTGTGTATACCATGTGTGGTGCTGCCACTGTGTGGGGGTCACACGGGGAAACTAACAATGAGACAAAAGGCTGCGTATGTTGAGAAAAACAACAGAACCAGAAAAATCTCCAGAAGACTATTTACTGTATGGAATAACATGCTGATATACATAAACAACACCTACACCTACACCTACACCTAATACAACTAGAATAAAGTTCTGGTCTCTCTAAATGAACTGCTATGTCCAAAAATACTCAAAATCTATAATATTGATACTTGTGATCCTTTTAGAATATTTCTGTAAACATTCTCTCCAGAACATTATGTTTTGCATTTTTATGAACGGTTAAAAACATGTTCCATATCTTTACTTAAAGATATTAGGGAGGTTCTTTTTAAATTAATTTTTTGCAATATTTATTAAAACTACCTTCATTGCCTTGTATAAGGCTTATAAATTGGTGTATTAGAAATAATAATAATAATATTAATAAACTGTGGACTCTGTGGGACTTAAAAAAACATCAACCAATCAATTTCGTCATGAGTACGGTAACCATTGTTCCACAGACTTGCCAATCATTCTGACTTCCTGGTTTCGGCAATACGTGCGCATGCATACACACTATGTTTATGTAGCCCAGTGTTAGCCGAGCTTCATTGTAGCGCGGACAGCCTGACTTTGAAGAACACAATGGCTGAGGAAAACCGTGAACTGGGTGGTCGCAAAAGGAAAGCTGTTTTTGAAGTGTGCCAGAGGAGGAGAAAAACCATCGAAGAGCATAATAAAAACTCATGTGGTTCTTGGCGATTCTTTCAAACAATGGCATGCACTGAAGGAACGGAAAGGGCTTCAGACCGATGCATTGGTCGCCAAGTTTCTGCTGGACAGGTACGTTTATCTTATCGTTTGAAAAAAAAAAAAGCCTTTTTTCTTTATCTGTTGAACCATTTCAACTGTACAGCAACCGTCAGTTTGCTAATGCTACCAATAGCAGGAGGACAGATATTTGTGCTCTTATTTAAGGACTGTGCGTGGGATTGGGTTTGTGTGGGGCACTAGGTCAAAGGTCAAGCAAACAAACAATGCAGGTCTATGTTTAGGCGAATCTCTGCTGATGCCGGCTGTAAACAAACACTCGTGTTCCAACGCTCATGCACGCCGCTGTGGAGGAGTTCTTTGGAAAGGAACAGTGAAGGGCGGGGCCTGACGCATGCGCAGTATTCAAAAAAGGACAAACAGTCTCTGGTTTCTCAGCAGTCGAAAAAAAATCCTCCCTAATATCTTTAAGAAAAGTAATATTACTTAAAAATATTATTACTCCAATAGGAATAAAAGTACTCCATGAAGTGACTTAGTAAAAGTAAAAAAGTACAAAGTGTAAAGTTTAGAAGAAAATAAACTACTTCTACCACTTCTAGAGCTATTACTATCATTATTAGCACTACTACTCCTACTGCTAATATTACTACTATTAGTACTGCTATGACTGTACCATTCCAACCATTATTATAGGTAGTACTACTGCTGCTACCACTACTGCTATTACTACCCATTTTGCCACCAAGGTCAATACTTTTAGTCATTTACTGAACTAAAGCAGTACAGTAATATTTTCTCATAAAAGTTCAAGTATATATTTTAGAAAATGTACTTGAAAACAAAAAGCTTTCCACCTCTTGTTATGCTTTTAATACATTGTTTGGAAAATATATTGGGCATCTGGCTCTGCATCACATCTACTGCCTTGCTCTGAAGGTCTCGTCCAGGAGACCCAGGCTGTTGTATGTAGGTCAGGTGTGAGAGCGGCAGTGACAGCTCTAACCCTGTGATCCACCCTCTGTCCACCTCACTTCATCTGGCATTCTGGATCACGTTAGTCCCTCTGATGGTGTCATACTGTGGCCAGAGCTGCCCAGAGCATCTGCACCTGAGAGGACCAAGCTCATTGTAGGAGAAGAAAAAAACAGATTTAATGCATGTATTTACACAATAGTTACTGTATTGTCCTGTTTGTATTTGACAGGGATTGTTAGAGTAATTGTGGTGGTCTCTGTTTTCTTTATTTAGCTTGATGAGTTTTTTGTTTACGTTGAGTCTGGGAGAGCTTCTGTGGGTGGCACTAATGAGCTGGAATTCCCACAATGCATCTCTCCACACATTTTAATTTGGCAGTTTACCGAAACAAAGCAGCATTGTTGTTTCTTAAAAATGCCAACACATTCTTAATTTATTATTTAGCTATATGTTTTTATCACTATATAAACAAGAAGGTGGTATTAGAAAACAGAATAATGATGCTTTGCTTTTCCTGGTGAGGGGGGAAATAGTTTTGTTGTATGGTTGTATAGTTGTAGGTGCTTTTGATGGAAAGTTTGTGGAAGTGCATGTGGTTGAGAGAGCTTTTGTCTATTTTATTGTTGGTGGAAAAATTACATTGTTAAAGGGGCTAGAGATTATGCAAAATATATTTTTGAGCTTTCTACCATTTTCTAATGTTGTTCCCTCATCAGAAACTCACCTGGAGTTGTGTTTTCTTTCATTCACGCCTGTTTAGGCAATCCTGCATTCTTTGCCACGGCCTTTCTGAGGCCTCAGAACGCTCGGTTCCATGAACCTCTGCATCTCTCACAAACCCCTGCCCACTCTAGGAAGCACTGACCAATCAACAAGCCCTCTACACCCAGTCTGCTCTCATTCATTTATACAAAAAACTGTGTACTGTTTCCATGATTCCTCACAGCTGTTTTTTATTATGTAGTAAAATAGCATCATAGGTCTTATTTATTACCTATTTCTTTATGACACCAGTTGAGTACTTATTAAAAATGTTGTCTTTTAGACAGATAATGTTTTTAAAGGTTGTAAAATGTGCAGTGCTGTTCTAGAGGTGACCAAAACTGAAAAAAAAAAGAAAAAAGCTTAATACATCCCCTTTTAAAATACATATTTGAGTCACATAAATATTGTAAATTAATTGAATGCAGCCTCTGCTCTTCAGAGGACAAGCTTCTGTTGGACAAAGGGCAGTCAGTTGCAGGACTGACCCAGATACACAGGTAGACAGCCCTTCACTCTCACATCCATTCACCAAACACATGCATCTTAGGACAGTGGGAGGAGCAGAAACAACCCAGGCTACAGGGAGGACATACAGACTCCATTCAGAGAAGTATAGGCTGCCCCAGGAATCAAACCCTTGACTACCTTGCTGAGGCTGGAGCACCAACCACTCTGCCGCATTATGCCATTTAGTTGTTATTGTCATTATTAATTATATTATTTATCACCATTTCCATATTCCTTAAAACTCCCCTTGTTACCCTACAATATCATATATGACCAGATTAATTTGCAATATTGTGATTAAACTTCCTGTGTGACTGACATGTGGTGGTCTTTGTACACACCTTTTACCTGTCACTGCTCCTGTGTAAAATTGAATTACATTAGCACATTACATTACATTAAGCAGCTTATGTTACATTTACAATCACCCCATCCCCCTACATCTTACTCCCCTTTTGCCTTACACATGTGTAGAGCCACCCCTGAGCGCCGCACAGAGCTCCACCTCTCTGCTGTACCTGCCCGCCAGGCTCCTCCACACTGCTACATGTTTGTCAATTTAATGCTGGGCCACAGCTCTAATCTGCCATTAAGACGGGGGAGAGAGAGGCTTACTGGTGTTTCTCTTACAAATCCACTTCCACAAACCCCCGGCAGAGATGGAGCACTGCATCCCACAGGATTAGTGATGGGGGGACCACCAAGTGGAAGGGGAGAGATATTAAGAGTGTGTTGTATGAAGAAGAAAGACGCGAGCTAAACAGGCGGTGAGGGTAAAGATAATGGAAGGGTGGGATGAAACTATTTGCACATGGAAAGCAAAAGTACATACATTATTTACAAGTTAAATTATATGTGATTTTTAAAAATGTATTCATTCATCTTCACTCATTAGGGGTCACAGTGTTACTCGCAGGGCTGGCCAATCCATACATACAAGACTCAAGTAAAAATATTCTTACTTTAAAATATTGTTACTCAAGTAGAAGCACACAGCCAACTCAGCTGAGTAAAAATGAAAATGTATTGAATGCAAACTTATATTATTATACTGTATTTTTGCACATACAATACAAACTACTATTACTTGTCCTAAACCTGGCTTGCAAAGTGTATTTTGTACTTTGTCTCTGAGGGGAAACATACTTTTACTTATTTAAGAATAAAAACAAACACTTCAGTAAGAGTAACATTTATCCCACATAAATACTCAAAATTAGCTTAAAAAACTACTTAAGTAAATTACATGTGTTTACAGTCAGCAGTTACTTTCCACCTCTGGTCTTTGGGTGGTGGGGTAAAGTCAGGGAACCCACAGTAACACAGGGAGGCTGTGTAGACTCCACTCAGAGAAATTGTTAGTCGAATTTCAATTTTATTTTATTTTTTCTAAGAGGTTGGCTGTGGATAAGGTAAAATCCAGAGACACCCACTGAAGTAATGGTTAGTATCAAGTTCATACTATATGTGTGGAGAAAAAAACAATAATGCCTGAATTTTAGAATAGTGCATTTTAACAGTGTCACCCTTTTTGTACCAAGCTATAATTAAATAGCCTGTAGTAATATTCCTGGCGACATATACAGTACATTTGATCTGGCAGACTTTCATTTGTGTGTATAATGTGGTGGTAGTACACAGGAGAGAGAAGTGCAGGTGAGAATGACATTGAAGCCAGACCTGTAAGAGCATTGAAAACAGCGACAAAGGCAGAGGAGAGCTGTGTGGGCGTCATGTTGTAGAGCGAGGCGTTGTGGGATTTAACATTTGAAATATCACTCACTGACAGATCTCTGCTGTGCATCTTACCTGCTTTCAAACATAAAACAGATAAACACTTGCTTTTCTGTTTATCTGACATTTCTTTAAAGATTTAGCTTTACAGTACTCCTTATAGTGACTCTGGAAATGTAAAACTCATGTTTTTGGAGGTTCAAAGTAAAAGTTTCAGCTATCAATTACCACTCCGCTTGTATAGTTGGACCAGGACAGGGGCCAAGCTGTTACCTGTGTCCTGACTGAGCTGTAGACCAGGCAGGATGACCACCTTTCCATTGGCTGTCCATCTGTGGAGGGAACAGGCAGAGTCAGTGCAGGGTCTGAGATAGAGCAGTACTGACAGGCAGATGGCTCGGTCTCTCTGTGCCAGGACTGTACCCCTCACCCCACACACACTCACACTCACTCACACACATATCAACTCACCCTCTACCCACCTCATCCCATCTGTGGACTGGGGTAACTGTGGACCCACCTGGAGCAGGATATTGACATTTTCATGACACATATTGACAATAAGTAGCTCAGTGAACAATGTAATTTTAAGAAGCCCACATTATTCGCCCAATCGCTAACATATGAACAAAAGATGTTTTTACTCTTTTACTCTTACACTGTATGTGCATACAGTAGCCCCTCACCCCCACCCCCATCTCCCACCCCCACCAACCAAGGGCCCGGGTTCAAATCTCAGTGCACCTGTTGTTGTGTCCCTAGACAATGCACTTCACCCACATTGCCTAGTTCAATCACAGTATGTGGCTGGTTGCAACAGGATGGGCATCTGTTGTCAAAACATGCCAAATCACAATGTAACTGGTTTGCTGTGGCAACCCTGAAAGAACCCAAAAGATAAAAAAGACTCTGAAAATGTATGAAAAGTAGATTAAGATAAATAGAGTTCCATAGGCCCAAATCTAATTTATTCTTCAGAATATCTGGTATTCTCTCCATTGCCATTGTACCATTAATTCAAGCTATAATCCTTTTGGCCAGAAATCTTGCAAAATCGATCAATCTGTGATTCTTTGTATACATGTGCAGTAACATCTGGGAGTCTGTACAGATTAGTTTCCATCCATCCATTCATCCATTTATCTTAAAAAGATATCCCCGTTCAGATCTACTCTCCATGATTTGAGTTTGGGGGTTGACATTTCAGTAGAACCTGAAGCGAGCCAATTGTAAGTTTGACTAAATCTTAATGAGTCATATATAGGTCTACATTAATATCATTCATCAGAGAAACCCACTGCCCACACTCATTCAAGGAGCTGCCCCTCAAAGGTAAGTAAGGGTGTTTTTCTTTCCTTTTTTTCAGCAAATTCTCCGGGCTTTCTGTGGGCAGTTGCCATGGTTACAGTAAAGTAAGCGACCACCTGTGGGCCTGCTTCTGATGTAAAAGGCAAAAAGAGACAAATCACCAGACTGCAAACTGATTGACCGAGAGTAGCCTGGACTGATGCCAAGACAGGAGCCGGGACATTCTCTGATGTACTGGAGATTCATGAGAGCCGATGAAGGATCCATCAAACCACAACTTCCAAGGCCCCCTATAGGCCGCCTGTCTCTGGATCAGTCAGATAGGGACCGGGTCACAGTGGGGCATGAAGCCGACTTTAACCAGGGTCAGCGCCTCTTGGACCAACAAAGCAACACTCTCCCCAGACGCCTCTCCCACAGGACATCCATCTTCAGAGTTGCTGTCTAGGCAAAGACCAGATTTGATTTCTCCACTGAACAGCACTCAACCCTTGACCTCTCTCCCCTTTGGAAAGCTCCCGAGCAGTTGCCATGGTTACTGTATATCGGGCGGTGGTTGTGGTTGCATTCCTGCTCGCTTTCAGGAATAGATATAAAAGTGTACAAGGCCCTTGGCATGTGTAATTGAATGTAGCGAGGAGAGCTGCCCCAGTCAATAAATTACCTTTTTATTTGCAGCCTCGGACAAGGTGACTGGCTGAAATAAATGCCAGCAGCACAGTGCAGTGAGTGGAGAGTGCAGTGATGTTTGAGGAGTTGTCTGTATGCGTATATATGTGTAGCCAGGCGTGGGAGGATGCGTTGACTTAATGCCAGTGGCGTTCCTCGTGCCAGCGCCACAGTCTGGTGAGGCAGAGCAGCGTGCCGGCTCCACAGCTGTGCACGGCCGTCTCTTATTGGCCGAGGTTAACAAGCTCAAGAGCACATCTGCACCGAGGCCAGCTACGGATGAGTGGAACTGCTGTGCCCGCTGCCTCCGACTCGTCTGCGTGTGCTGTATGACTGTAAGTTTGTTTTATGCCAGAGAGGGTGTCAATACATAATAAGGCAAGAGCGTGATATTCTTAAAGATATTCTCCCAAATCTTTATGCATCGGTTGAGTAATGAATCATTTGTGAATGTAACTAGACAGACATGGAACTCATCAGAATACAGCCATACACCAATCAAGCATAAGATTATGACCACCTTACTAACATGCAGCCCCATATGCAACAAACTGTGATGCACTGTTTATTCTGACACATATCACACTACAGGAGCTGTAGTTTTGGGGACACTCTGACCCAGTCGTGTAGCCACAACAGTTTGGTTAAACTTGCTCAAATTCTTACTTTTGCAGTTTTTCTCGCTTTCAACACATCAACTTTGAGGACAAAATGTTCACTTTCTGTCTTGTATATCCCATCCACTAACAGGTGCAACTATAAAGAGATAATCTGAGTGGTTTACTTCACCTGTCAGAGGTCATAATGTTAAACATTCCTATAACAAACCTGTCACGTTTTAGATAAATGAATATAAATTATACAGTAAGATTAATTTTGGAGAAAATATGTTTCAATGAGATGAGTTTCAGATACTTCACATGCTAGGAAATTAAATGGCTGGCAATGCCACTCAAACCAACAACAAATCTGTCACAACAATAGCTCATTTTCAATAACTTTTTAGATTCAGAATTCAGCTTTTGTTACTTCACCAGCTTGTAAAGAAAAGATCCACTGAATAGCAGGTGGACAGACTGGAAAAAGAAAAGTGGTACAATCATGCACAAGCAATCAGTTTTGAGAACAAACATACACCAACTGCTTTGGCAAAGAAGGATTGATTAAACTGCCTTTTAGTTAATATTTGTTCAAACTCAACTCAAAACCACAGTTTACTACACATCAAAACATATCCATTATTAGGGGGGTCCAAACAAACTTGTTTTTAAAACATGACACATTTTATCCTGTAAAAAATATATCTAAAGACATTTTGCATTTTACTTTCAGTTTCACAGCAATCTAAACTGACAAATGACTGATTATATAACCTGAACTACTCAGCAGTAAACAGATGTTTAAGGCTATCTTTGATACATTTCAAGATACTAGCTGCAGGCCACCTAAAGTCTGACCTAGGCATAAACAGTCTAAGAGGGGGTCACTGGTACATTCAGCACGCAATAAAAGGATGCAATAAAACTATAATACCTTTTAAACCTGTCCTCATGTTCTGATTCAACTCTCTCAGTTTGCTGGGGCTTGGGGTTGGCACAAAGGTGAATAGGGAATGGAATTAGTAGAATCTAGATCTGATCGTTCCATTTGCTACTCAGTTGATCTAATTAAGTAGTACTACTGACTGATGAGTTTATTAAACACACTGACAAACTATTGTGGTTCTACTTGCCCAGCACAACATAAAAACATTTATGTTATATTAAATTACAATACTATAGTAACTATACTTTATTTTTTAGTCTTTAATGTGTATTGCTTAGCTTATGGCTTGTGGCTTATGGCAGGTGTATAGTTTACAAACTAAGGGGCTATAAAATGAATAAACTTTATGACATGATCTGCCACAACCACTTTGTCATTATCCATAAATAAATATTTGTTGCCTATATTTCTGTGTTTTGAGTAATTTCTTATTCACTCTCAACTGCTTGGTAAAAAAACGTGCCCTCATGTTTTGATTGCCCATAGACGGAATAATATTTAACTACATTGTGCTTTTTAACCTGTTTCTTTTTGTTTCTTTAATAAACCTTTTAGTCATGTCCTTATGAACCAAGGAGACACACTGTAAAGTCAGAGATCTGCTGTTTTAATGACACACAAAGTCTAAACTTCATATTTATTTGTTAATGCAAGAGCTAGCCTTGGCCTTGCTATACGAGTGTAATTATGCACAAGTATGTCTTTGTGCTTAATGGCGTTTCTCTCCACTGTTGTATCTATCTAGGACAATAACATGTTGTGATTGTGGTTTACATAGCCTATTTACATTATAAAACCGTGCAACAATAGATGCTCTCACTATGTAGATGAGATAGAGGGTCTACCACAGAAGCCCCTTATTGTCTGTCTCACCCAGGGAATGTAGAATTAACAGATTATCCAAACGAAGGCAGGGGGAAGGAGGAAGCCTGTATGTGATGTTTGACTTAGGAAAAGCAGTATTGTTTGATCAGTCGTATATAAATTCATACGTCTGTTTGCATATAATGACTGAAATCACAAGCACACAAAACCTGACTAACGCATGCATGCTTTGATAATATGCAAAAGCTCCCTCCTCCTCTCGCTGCCATTGACGTGAAGTGAAGCGTGTGTCAGAGAGAGACAGACAGCGAGATATGGGAGAGAGAGATGACAGGCCAAACATATTCCTTTTTTTTTTTTTTTTTTTTACCTTGGATTCACCGGCTGAGTCACTGCAGATAGAGGGCATTTTTCACGCTGCATTGCCACACAGTTCTTCTCTTTACGACCTTATTTTGGATGACGGTCGTCCCCAGAGGAGGTTCAGGGCTTAAGAAAGCTGGGATTAGTATTAGAAGATGTCATTACCTACTGACATTTGCAATGATCTCCTGACCATTACACATCTGGCCACAGCAGTGCGTCACTCACAAACATCACAAGGGGGTGGTATCTTTTTTCTTTTGAAGAAACTTTTTTGACAGATTGTAGTTTTAAAGATGTAATAAGCACATTGTAATTGGATTTTACATCTGTTTCTCTGCAACCATTGTGTCTTCTTCACAGTGCAGCCGTTGATAGGTTCATTTCACCTCAAACTGTGTCCTGGCACTGATCTAATGAGCTGTTGTTCTTAGCTTGATGTGTCATGCTGTGAGAGGGGTGTGTTTACGTACCACTGTCTCATCCTTTAATTTTCTTGTGTAATCATTGTGTTTCAAACACTTAACAATAAAATGAATTATGAATGGAACACTGTCAGTAGTCTATTCAGTAGTATCAGCGCAACACAAACCTGCATGCCTAAGTGTATACAGTTTTCTTAGGGCTCGAACTCACGTCTGTCAGAAAAATTAGGCTGATTTCTTTAATCTCCTCCTTGTAGTTTGAATAAAGTGCATGCCTGACATACATCTTCATATCTAAATGTGGGTGCTTGCAAACCCTTTAGTGGAATTATACAGTGTTTTTGAGCGGTACTACGCCCCCCGTGGAACAAATCATAACTGGGTCAGAGCCTCAGAATATGAGAAGAGGGGCCTCATTATCATCTCTGTGTATTGTCAAGCGTTGTTTTTTTTCTGCCAGATAAAACTCTCTAAACAATAGCTTGGCATATTTAGCATGAAGCTGAAGAATATAGGAGAAGGAGGAGCGGGACGAACAGACTCCAGATGTCTGCGGTGCTGTGTGTTCACCCGACGCAGCCGCCAGCTTTTAAATAAGCCATAGTCAACATCTTGGTGCACCAACTTCCGCGATCAAAGCTCCTCCAATCTAGGCCATGTATCAGTTATACACTCCCAAATCTCTGGAGAATTTGACAGGGCAACCCCAACGTCAGCCTGCCATTTCATTTGCATCTTGTGTTTGCATGTACTGTAGTGTGGGTGGTTAAATATATATGTCAGAGTAAGACAGGTGCACCCTTCTGTCTGCTTGTGCACAGGGGTGTAATGATGTGGTGATGTGTGGATAGGTACACACTCGTCAGCACCGTGCACGCCAGCTCTGAAGGCGTTTGGATGCTCTTGATGGAAAAATCAAATGTTTCTTGCCCCCCCCACAGCTGTGCTCCACTTTTTGATGTGCTCCTAAAAGCTCCATCTGGGGGTTGTGTGTTAAAATATAGGCTACACATCTCACCTCGTCACCTACCACAGTCTAATTTTTTTCTTTTTTTTTTTTTTCTTTTCGTGTTGAAATCTGCAGCAACTGAGATGTACTTGATGGGTAGAAAGCATTGGTTTACCAAAGAAAGAAGTATTACTGTGGGTTCTCTCTGTACTCCAGCTTTCTCCCACTCTCCAAAGACTTGAATTGATGACTCTCTCTCTTACTAAGTCTCTGTGACTAAATAGAATGGTGTACCCAGCCCAAGGCCCATAGTTGCTCTGGAAATACACTATATTACCAAAGTATTAGTAGTCTTGACCTCAACCTGATAGAACACATTTGGGATGAATAAGAGCGAAGCCTACGAGCCTTCTTGTCTAACATCAGTGTCTGACCTCACAAATGTGCTTCTGGAAGAAATTTCCATAAACACTCACACAAGCTGTTATAGATGCAAAGGATGGGCCAAAGTCATATTAAAGCCTGTGGATTAAGAATTAAGTGCATATGCGTAAAGGCAGGTGAGCAAATACTTTTGGAAATATAGTGCATGTTCTGTATAATTTTAGACACATTTTGACTGCCTTTCTAAAATGTTCCTATCCAGTCACATGACTTGTTGGCAGTTAACATAATTAGTTAAAAAATCTTCTGTTTTTGTTTTTAGTCTCAATTTCTTTTCTCGCCTTTTGTTGCTTCTGTCTCAACTTTTTTGAAAACAAGCCCTTATTTTTTTATAAAATGAAAAAATATCTCAGTTTCATCACTTCAGCATTATATGTTTGTTTATTAACATTGCACATGTTTGCCTTGTCACAACTTTTTTTTCCTGATTTTGATTTTAGGTTTGCATAACATACCACAGCATTGTATAAGATATAAACCACCACTGATCATTTTGACAACTTTCTAAATGTAATGTGTTACTTTGCCCGTAATATTGGCACCTGGAGCATACATTAAATATCTCTACATTTTAATAATACCTTATTTCTGACCCCAACAGACTTCCATTGACTATGCCCACAGTGCAGCATTATGTAGCACTGTGCTTCCAAAACTCACTTGATTTTACCAGCAGCCATCTTTAATTTTCTTTACTGTATGTACCTCCACAGTGTAAAGCAATTTTCTCTGTGCAGTGGTATCAGATCTGACACCAGACATAGGTTTGCTGCCTAAAGTTATTTCCTCCTTGCATTGGCTTTTGGTTTATCATCATACAATATGATACATGTAAAAAAAACAAAAAAACATTTATCTTTCTTATTTTATGTACTGGTTTTACAGCACAACACTCACACACACATACATAGCCTATATCTAATATGTGGTGCAGTAAGGACAATGCATTTATTTTGGCCCCATTTTCTCCAGGCTGGTGACAAGTCTTTTTTTACTCACACATGCTTGAAATAAAATCCAATTATATCTGTAATGGCTGCACTCCTCTTCTTCAGCTTTGAAGGCCTGCCTGACTCACCGCTGTTGGACCTGAATGTGCTCAGTAAATCAGTGATGCACAAATGTAGTACAAAGACAGACGGAGTGCTGATGGGGGAGGCTTGTACGACTCTCTTTGTGAGAATTGGTCTGTGTTACCTACAGATGACATTTTTACCTTGCTTTGTAAACTGGGTTATAGGCTTCAGAATGGTTGGGAGTCTATGTGGAAATGTATTGGCATTTAAAAAAAAAAGTGTTATTACAGTAGTGGAGGTGGTTGGCTCAGGAGAAGGAGCAGATTGTCCAGTAACCAGAAGGCTGGTGGTTCAAATCCTGTAACTGAGGAGTGAGTGAATAATATCTTTGAGTGTCTACAAAAGCCTACTGTGAATTTCCAGCCTCAACAACAACAACAACAACAGCTAATTCAAGATTAGCAAAATTCACTCCCAGAATGGAAATACAGTATTTTTCAGTTTGCTTAACGGGAAACAGTGCATTACTGTCATAATTTTGACATCTTTATCTGTGTTTTTACAGTGTGCAATGTCAAAATGGGAACCAGATGCATATGGATTGGCTTCCAGTTGTTATAGTAGTGGTAGTAATTGTAGCTGTAATGATAGAAGCTGTAGTAATGGTACGAAATAGTAGCAGTAGCATAGCATACGGTGGTGGAGCAGTAGTAGAGGTAGTAATAGTAATAGTAACTTTCAAAATAAAACTGTACTTAGTTTTTAGTAGTTGTTTTCTATCAGTTAATATTCTATCTTTACATCATATTGGAGAAAGTGTCACAGCAACCAAAAGGTTTCAAGTGTTTATTGTTTAAAATATTAACTACACTGACATCTTCTATTTTCATTTATTTAGCTTCTAGTTTGATTGTCTTTGAAAAATGTCACTAAAATAGGGTGAAGACTTTTTTTGAGTAAAAGAGTGAACTTCTGCAACACTTTGTAAGTCCGTCAAGTGTGTAACATCATACAGCAATGCCCCTCTATTTGCATATTTTAATTAAATAGTAAGAATTTAGAATTAATTGCTTCCTAAATTTATGGGATAATTATACAGCGTTTGTCCTTGTACTTGGCAGCGTCAACCACCCGCAAATAAACTCATCATAGTCTGGAGATGAAAGACAAAGTTATGACGAGACCCGCAAACTTTGTTCTCTTGCACTTACCCCACAATTAGCCTCCTTTACACTCTCTTCTGACTGAATAAATCACAGACTGTCACACTGTCTTTGTCACTGGAAGCGTGTGTGGGTGGAAGTGCTGCATACAATATGTGGCAGTGCTTCAGCATGTCTGCACCAGGGTTTCTACATGTCTGTTCACTTAAATAAAAGAGTTCTTTTCACAAACTGGACATGAATGAGGTTCACTGTGTTTCCATGGTGCCCTTGAGAGATGCTGCAGTCTGCGCTGAGATGCTGAGTAAGCAGTCTCCACCAAGGAGGTTATGCTGTCACCAGTGATGGTTGGTTTGTTTGTCATGGGGAAAGTTAGAAAAGTTCAATAATTGGCAAAGGAGCAAATGATTAGTTTTCAATGTGTATTGGCATAAACCTGGTGGTGACATATCATGATATGTTTCACAATACATACTGTATATTGATATACTATAACAAAGGCAATATATTGGTGATATTTTTAACAATATTATTTTGTAAAGTTTAACCTGTATAATAATACACCAGTACATATAATCTCAACTGACTCTTGAGATCCAGAGTTAGCTGAGTTAGCAGAGTTAATGTTAGCCTTAAGCTGCTGCATGTTTGGTTCGTTGTGTTCCTAGTGCAGCCTTAACCAAAGTCAAGAATGCCGCGGCCCCTTTAAAAATCAGAAAACCCCACGTGGACCACCAACAATAAAATTTCCAAATATGTCAGTTTTTCCCATAGATTTCTTTATTTTTTTTTATGTAAAAACAAAAACAAAAAACAAAAACAAAAAAACAACAACAAACAAACAAACAAACAAAAACAGTAAGCCTTTAGAATTACTCACACTATTGAATATTAGGATATTTAAGTATTAGTTTAGAGTTAGTGACCAGTTACAAAACATTACTTCAACATTTATATACAACAGTTTAGAGTTATAAACATTGTTATAGTTGTTTAATTCTTTAGTAATAAGCTCCTGTAAATGAGTGCAAGTTTATAAACATCAGTAGTAATTATGTAATCTAAAACAGTTTATTTATTGTATGGTAATTACATGTTTATTAATGCTTTATTACTGCTTCATAGTTGTGCGTTATTCTTACCAAACAGACTAAAATAGCTTCAAAGTAGTATTTTAAACAACTATATAACTGTACTTAATTGTAATTTGTTTACAAACTCAATTTATTTTTATGTAATTTACAACCACTGGGGCACCTCCTGCAGTACCTTCACGGCCCACCAGGGGGCCCTGGACCCCACATTGGGAACGACTGCCTTAGTATATGAATACACAACAATACCTCCTGATAACAGGTCACTTCACTGTCCACGTGCCGTTGCTTTGTAGTGAAAAACAAGTTTAAAAACATAAATATTGGTCACATTTTGGTCAGAGCTCATTATAGCTTCATTAAAATACAGTTACTCTAAGATGATGATGTTTCCTGCCAAATAAAAAGCTTAGACCCAGTCTATAAGGATAATCATTTTTTCCATGACCTTGATAAAACAGCTGGCCCAACAACGTCACATTAATGAGCTGAGGTTGTGGTCCAGATGTAGGTTTGCCAAAGCAACAGCAGACTGCATCCAAACATGACAATAATGGCAATAAAAATTCCTGCTTAAAAGAAATTCAGTTTCCAGCTTCCTTTCACCATCCACAGATATGCATGTGTAGTGAATCTGTGAATCCAAGTTACCCATCAAAAAAACGTGGATTGTTGTCTCTGGGCCATGGGACGGCCTGTGACCCACCTAAGGCTCTGATCTAATGTTCCTTTCATATCCTTCAAGGTTATTTTTTCACACAATTACACACAATCACAATTAAGCTTATAATTTCTGCCTCTGAAATACTGATTTGGGCATATTTGCAGTCAATAACTGTTTTGTAACCTTTGTAAGTAACTTTTTTTTTTTTTTACTACAGTTCCACCAAGTACCATTGGCTCCCAATCTTTTGGGCCAAGGAAAACAGAGATTAGCCACTCTAAACGGACCAAAAGCCCTGGGGTGAATCTGATAAAGGGGAGGAAGCTCTCAACAGCATCGCTCATCCGGGTCAAAGGTCACATGTCATTTATTGACAACAGGCTGCCATGCTGCTCTGAATCCTAATCAGCCACATCCTAACATTGCAATGTGATAAGACTTGATTTGAACATTTTGTTAGCATAGATTGGAGAATGCAGAATATCTGTAACTACTGTATGCTTTATGTCCATTCATGTTGAAAAGAATGTGTCCTCTCCATGTGGCTTAAGATTGGTACAAAGAGTACACTGACTTGCGTGTGACTGGGTTGTGTTCTTAATGGGATAAAAAAATATAAATGAGATGACAAGCCATTTTTTAGGCTTTATTGAAATTTAGAAGTAAGCCATCAGAGTCCAGACTCAAACCCACAACACTGGGGAGGCTGTAGCTGCCCTGCATATGCGCCACAGTTCTACCAAAGAGCCACAAGGCAGCACATGACCAGTTTTTTTTATTTTAAAGAGTTGACAGATTTGAAAGGATGAAAATATCCAAGTATGCATGTAACGTTCATTTGTTAAATTGGGGTAAAATCTATTTATAGTATTTAGTGCTAAATAGTGAAGTATTTATCTATATACAGTACTTATGGCAGGTCTGGTTTATGAACAGTAGATGTGTGTGATATGACAAATGTGTGCTTGACAATACTGGGGGTTCATAAACAATAGTTTTATCATAGAAGGTATATGAAATCTTGCCAGGTACTGTGACATTGGACATTTTATTAATCAAAGGTTTTAGTGAGCAATGGCCAAAACAGCTGTGGGTTTGCTTTTTGTTTAGTGAGTATTAAAGCTATTAATTTGTTCATATGGCCAAAAGCTACTACTGCTGGGTGTTATTGATCAACATTCACTCACCCAGGGACCACCAGTGAACCATGGCTCCTGTGGGAGATGACTAATCATTCAGAGAGAATTTAGACCACAATAATCCCTGGTCTGAACAGTGATTAAGCGCCATGTGGGGTGATGACTCTCGTCTGTGTGTTTTTGTTTGGCTGAGGATCTGCTTGCCTTATCTTTTATCGCTCCGCTTCATTTCTCCAGGGCAGTGCTGCTGTGTTATCAGCACTGCTACATCTACATGGAAATCAAGGCTTTTGCAGAATACTATTAAGGAGGGGCCTCCTTTAATCTTTTCTAATATTAATAATGCAACAAAAGCCCAAGCTAGAAGACTGTAGCAAAAATAGAAAAAACATATTGTGACTCTGAATTAAGTACATTTCTGTAGTACTTAATATTTGTAAATAAATAAAAGGAAACACAATAGGGTGTTTACAAATGAATTTAGTAAATGTATTAAAGTAGTCAAACTTAGTTTTAAATGGACAATTAAATTATAAAATGTTTTGGAAACATTTTAACCAATTGCCCTTTTAATTTTAATTTGATAAATCCATTTGGAAATTAATCTAAAGTTATAGTAAATACTTTTTTTAAACTTACGTGATTGAGGGTGTACTCTGTCTAAGGCGCATAGTTGTTGGGATAGGCACCAGCCACCCACAGCCCCCAATCCTAAAAAGAGCAATAAATGAACCCACAATTCTGGGTGAAATCAAAGAGTGAAGTGTAGAGTGAAGGTGTATAGATGGATGCGTTAAGATCACACATAAACAAGACAACGTTCTTTGTCAAATATGGCACAGACTGTGAGGCATCTTTTGTCTGCTGCTTTGGAAATGGGGATTAACTGTCGCCTCACATAGCCCAGCTGCCTGCTTTCACCGCTGACACTGACCTCTTTTGTGTTTTAATGACCAAACAGGACATGCTTGTGTGTTTGTGAGCATTGAAGAGTTACATAGAGAATTATAAGCAGCACAGTGGCCTCCCTCTCCTCTAAAGAAAACTACATGTATGGCAAAGTGTGTGTGTGAGAGAGAGTCTGTGTATAAAACGTCATACACTTGAACTGACGGTGACACCAGACAAAAAGAAGAAGACTGAGTCCATCTGTGAAAGCAGCAGGATTAAGCCGTGCCTGAGCCAAGAACTACATGTCAATCAAATGTATGTGAGCAGTGGTACTACAGCCAGATACACAGCTACAGTATCTGACACACAAACAGCCCTGGTCTGTGAGGGGGAGGGAGGACCCCACACTGTTGTTTTCATTTGTAATCTATTGTGGCTTGGAACTAAACCAGCAAAACATCAGTCATTTACACTGACTACAAAACGGTAAAGAAAACTTTGATTTTTTTGACATATGTTCCTTTTGCTGATATGCCTGGGTGGCATTTGGCCAAAATGTTTTGAAATTATTAAAATCTCAGCTGATTTATTACTGCAGAAAGTAGTTTAATTTATAAATAAGTCTACACAGTGTAAGAACATATATTAAAGTAATCAAAAAACATATTTAAACTTAAGTTGAATTATTAAAAACACCCCAAGACAAGTGACTGCTTTGAGACAGTTTTTTGTTTGTTTGTTTTTTATCAACCACTTTAAGACAGCATTGTTGAACTAAGTATGCTCCAGATTACAACTTTATTGTTGTTTTGATCACACAATATCAGTTAGGATATCAGGATTATCAGGAATATGTTTAAGAGATATTGATCAAGTGAGCAAAGAGGCCCACCAAGATGGTAAATACACAGGGCCCAGAATTTCATGCTACACCCTTGGTCGCCAAGGCACACTTACAAGCTATTTTTTGGCCAAATCCAAAAAAGTTCCTTCTGCTCATATAGACAATTTTACAGACAATTAGTGAAGTGGTTTGAGCTCTTGCTTTTTCATGTGGAAAAGTGGGGTTTAATGAAGCCAAAAACTCTAGCCACAATTGTGTCAGTTCCAAGACGACGGAAAGGCATTGGTTGTAAAACTTGAAAGGGGGGCAGCTGAAATTGACTTTCTTATCACAATTATCTAGTAAAATGTTTTTAGCAAAAAGTCACAGACAATTTACTGTGTCACCCTCTGCCCCTCATGGACCCCACCTCCCTGCAGGGTGCTGGGAGCTTGTTGTCCAGATCCAAAAGTGCGCCCACTTAACCAGCTACTCCTGCACAAAGACAGTGAGACTCATTGCATGAGTTGATTAACTGGCCAATCAAATGCCACATTACCGCATGTGCAGATAAGTTAGACAGGTGTCAGTGAAACCTGGCTGCCCAGATTTGAATATTGTTGAGGAATAATTGTCAGTAGCTTATACTTTATGAAGTTCAACAGTAAAGTAATTCAGGGGGATGCTCATGGATCTATACCAACCCAATGGCCCTCTTAGTCTCTATAGGTGCCATAAAATAATAATAATAATAATAATAATAATAATAATAATAATAATTAAAAAAAAGAAAAAAAAAAGAAAAGGCAAAGTTGCTGAAGGCGTCCCTCACTAAAGGCAGCTTAAGGCTGAAGCGTCTTATAGTGGACATTGCTAATAAAAGGGCTTGACCTGCATGTAGGCCTCCTCGGGACACAACACAGCGGCGCAGCGTGAAGGTGTGGGGTCATTAAGCCCCCACGTGCCTTGTACCAGAGGCTGGATCTGGCTCGCCTCCCTTATACCTTTCACCTTGGCTGGAGGGGGAAATTAAAATCAATACAGTCTATGATGAGGCGGCTGGAGTGGGACAGGGTCGTAGCGGGGCGGGCAGAGGGGCTATTTTGTTTGACGGATGGCGGGTTAAAAGGGGGTGATCAATTACTGTGACGGATTGCTTTTGGGGCGAGTTTAGCAATGATCCCTTCTTCTTACAAAGACAGGGAGAGTGGTGGGGGTGTCCACTGCAGTTTGCATAACACACTTAAGATGAATATTATTCATAGATTGTGAGAACTGGTTCCTCCTCCCTATCCTTTCCTTTTTTGAAAATGTTTAATCCTTTCTGTTCCCTCCCCCTCTAACGGATCCCCCCCTTTCTACATTATTCTCTGTGCATTTTAATTTTTTCCTCTGTCACCGGGGGCCCGATTTCCCCGCCCACTCGCCTCATTTTAGCCTCAAACTAGAATAGTGAAGCCAAGAAATAGTTAATCTCTCCGGCTGCTGCTATGATTGGCCGCTGCATGCAGGGCTTCAGCCGCCCTGAATGAGAAGCAGGGGTAACCAGGCAACTTCAGAGCTGGAGGAGGAAGGAAAAACCCTTCGCAGAGCTTCATGGGATCTTATGGAAGATTTTTGAACATGTAAAACCAAGGCAATGTGATTTCACCTTGTGCGTCCGGCAAATGGAATTAATAAATGGATTCCCTGTCGCCTCTCTTTGGCTCCAATGAAGGATGTGGAATAAAAAAGAAAAAACGCCTAAATGGGACATCCACGAAAAGCTCCCACTGATCAAAGGTAAGTCACACATCAGTCATGTTAAACACTGTGCGCAAAACTGTCAAACTAAAGTGTTCTTGGGCGCGATGTGGCACAGCGAGATGTGAAAGATTTATTGATAGGACGCCGTTTGGTGAATGAGAATTGGCTGCGGAACTATACCCTGTCTATATACTGGCTATACATATATACGACTAAAACAAGGCAAAATTATCAGAAATGAATCTGTGAGTGCAGTTATGTGTGACGCTTTGGCAAATTTGAGCGTGTGCTCCCTTAACGCGCAAATGCCGGTCGCCTGTCATTTTTGCTGCTGCCCCTTATACGGTTGCGCACGAATTGGCAACAGACACACTGCGTTCAAATGACCCTAAACCACAATCTTGGCACGTAGATGATTTTACTATTTTACATGTCATCAAAATAGTGTCTCCTTATAACCCCACTCCCTATGTATTTAAATGACACGTTCTGCAGCAAAACTGTAAATCATATTTAAACCGCTGCGTCCTCGTTTCGTTTAACAGATGGAAATACATAATGTCATAATTTATCGACTACGAAGCCAAAGCATTTATATGTAACGTGTGCGTGTGAGCGGTGGTCGCGTGTGTGCGACGGGGCTGAGAACCTGTAGATGGAGATTGGATGGAGCGCACGGAGCGGCGCGCAGACAGGCAGGGAGGCAGCGATGTGGTACACGGACAGAGCAGTGCGTTAAGATTGTACAGGCCTGCGTGAAGCTCAAGTCACATTTGTACATGGGCATCACTGGATACACCAACGGGGAAAGGTACAAGGCGGTCAGGCTGCGTCACGGTTTGAGCAGATTTTGGTTTCTTATGCAATATGTAGATCAGAGGGGACCGACTTTTACACGTGCTGCTCAAGTTTCCATAACCTTTATATATAAACATCAAAAACGACCTTATCTGCTTCATATGGCTGATATTGTTGAAGCAATGCAACTGGCTTTCCACACATAGCCTATTCAGATTTCTGCAAGACACATTCGAGTTTCCAGTGTTGGCTAACTGATTTTAATAAATCAACATCCCGTATCCATATTTATAAATACGCAGAGGAACTGTTGTCTTCATTAGATAATACTGTTGGCTAAAGGTAAATTATACATTTAGAGGTACAGTATTTTACACTGAGGCAAAACAGCATGAGTGCTATAGAAATACTCCACCAGTGCTAGACAATCACATACTGAAGGCTAAACCAGGACATCTTGTAGGCTACTAAACCAAAACTAAATCAGATTCTAAAGCCTGAACTTAACTTAAGACTAGGGCTAAGTTGGGACTCAACCCAAGAAAAAGTAGAAATAAACTAGAAAAGAACTATGGACAGACTGATTGTGGCAGCTTTGACATAGCAAGAGTACTGCATAATGAGTTTTTGAGAATTTATTTAGTTTTTGTATTGAAAAGGATCAGATTTGTGACAATAAGACAACAGCTCACACTGATTTAGTGCATTCTCCTCTATTATACTGTAGTTATTTATATATGATACATGAAACAAATCCTCTTTAAGTTCAAATTAACATCGTCTATCTTTTAGGCTCTTTACTTCTGGGGTTGCCACAGCAAATCTTCTGCCTCCACTGTGTAGTGATTCACATATTGATTTGGTATATTATGCCCTTCCTAACACAACTGTTTATCTGGGCTTGGAACTGGCACAAAAAGTACAATTGGCATGACAGGCTCTGTGGCTGGATTTCTTTGGTGCACATGAATATGATAAAAATATTTAAGGCACAACTGAGTATTTAGAGCCCAACACTGCAAAAAGGCCCATGTATGCAGATCCAAATGACCACAAGTTTTGTTGATGTTGTGGCTTGACCAGATGTCAGTGTTAACATTTGGTCCTCACCAGTGAAGTTCATTGACGCTGCCCCCAGTTGCCTGCAGTAATCTTCTTATGGAGGATGCTCTGCAACAGATCCTAAGCTCTGGCCCAAGGCTGTACCATGACACGACCACACACTGTACAGCTACCGTTACTTATCTATACAAGCAGCACAAGATGGACCAAAACACCTGAGGATGTTAACTTCTTCTCAAGCTAATTTGATGTGCTATAAGCAGGAAAAATGGGAAAGCGTTTGATTTTGACAAGGGCCAAAATACAAAACTGCTCTTGTGGAATGTTCCCAGTCTGCAGTGGTCAGTATCTGTCAAAAGTAGCCCAAGGAAGGAACAGTGGTGAACCGGTGAGAGGTGATGCACATGAGGAGTGAAGGCTGGAAATTTTAACCATGCGTGTTGTCTGATTCAACATTAGACCACACAGTATAGCAGTGTTTAAATTGTTAAAGTTAATGCTGGCTCTGATACACAGTGCACAGCAGTTTTTTGCACTTTTGGCTACATATTGGTCATAACACATAATAACATAACATTATGACCACCAATATTAGGCAGGTAGTCATAATGTTATACCAGATTGGTGTATTTTTGTGGACTCATGACACCTAAATTTAAAATGTCATATCCAGTTCAGATTTTCAGTGCCTTCTTCTTGCAACCATCTGCAACACTTTCATCTTGTACTTTGCTGAGTTTGGAATTTGAATGCAAGCAGTTACTACAAAGATTCAGTAAAAAGTTGTTGACATTGTGCTTTCTTTACCACTGAATTTCACATCTGATGATTCTCATATTGCAGTAGAACGTGAATGTTTTCCCAAGCACTTTGAGATAATGCATGTAATGGGCTGCAGTAACATTGACATGGATGTAGCTGTTCCACATTACACACAGCAAATTGGTTGAGTGGCGTAAATCTTTTATAAAAGTGCCTTAATGAGCTTGCAAGATTGTCCGTGAGTTCTCATTTTGTCGGTTGCCTTATCGTGAATGAAGATTCAGTCTTTGGCAGACGAGGCAGGTCAGAGGTGATCCCTGTTCATGGCTGGAACAAAAGCTGAGATTGCTCAGATAGCAGTGCATTGTGGGAGGCTGAATGGTGCACATGCTCCATTGGGGGTGTAATCAACATGACAGGTGCATCTCAAGTTGAGAAGGCATCAGGAGGCGTGTGGCAGGAAATTGAAAAACCATCGACCACCAAATTAAATGTATCTATGTAACATTTGTAACACAGAGATAAATGAAAACAATAAAGAGGAAAATCTATATACTACGATGACGCATTTTTGGAAACAATGAAAGTTTATAATGAACAACTTTGATAGGACAGTCTTGTTAAGGGAATCTTTTCAGTAAGTAAAAGTTTGTAGAACACATTATAAAAATTGTATATAAGCATTGACTATTATCATTTAGTAAATATTAATAAACATGAATTAGTATTTAGTACGTCAAATATATTTCCTATATTTTAAAATGTTGTTTAGTTATTATATTACTTTGTCCAATAACCAAGGGGGATTGACAAGCCAGTGTACTTTTTGTACCTGTCCCAAGCCCAGATAAATTAAGCGGGTTTGTGCACAAAACCGATGTCAAATGAATACAGTGAATCACTGCAAGCTAGGAGCAACCCCAAAAGGGAAAAGCAAAAACATTTATACCTGAAAATTAAATTAATCCTATACGTAGCATGTTTCTTTGCAATTATTTGAAGATAACAAATTATATTAAACATCCAAATTACTCTGATTTTAAATTGGTGTTCCAGTATTCAATATTAATGTTTACTTTTAACTTTAGACCTAGAGTTATATGAATGTGTAAACTCTCGCCACAGCTGACAGCATCACTGACACAGCTGTTTCCTAGTTATGTTCAGTCTGCTCTCACCCTGGTCAGATGACAGTGAGGTGGCCCTGTGACCCCAGCGCTGTGTGGTTAACTGGACTCAAATGGGGCAGTGAATTGCCAGCGCATGACACAATTATTTCCATTGTACAGAGCTGGGTTGCTAGTAATCTTTGTGCCTTGGCCTGTAACATCTGGTGAGTGGGTGAAGTGCTCAGTGTCAGACTGCCTCTTGTGTTCAGGCCGAGCAGCCATCACTGCCTGCTTCACTTCCACAGCACTGGGCATCTTCAATGCATCAGTGACACCAACCATCACCAGGGACGTGTCGCACGCCAAACCCATGATTCATTAGGACTCAATTAGCTGGGAGGCATGGGGCGCCCTGCCATATGCCTGGAGGTTCTATGCAATCTGTACCCAGTCCCCACTACTGTCCTCTCAGCTGTCTCCACAACCACACCGTCTGTACTAGTGCTGTACTGTACCAGCCGTCTGCCGCTAGCATGAGGATGTCTTCTTTGTAGCGATAAAACAACTCTGTAGAGGTCCTCTTTTCAGTAACACACTTTCTGAGCTGGAAATGAGACACAACGACCTTCAGCTCTACTCATGTAGCGCCAATTGGCACCATATGAAATACTCATCTACCTCTCAGAGTATAGGGCTGCACAGCTCCATATACTTTAAATCTTAGAGGTAGGATAGACCCGACTCAGTATCGACCTTGCTTAGCTTGCCAAGAAGTGGTGCACGCTGCCGACAAGATCTATCTGCCCCATGATCTGGTTTTCTTATCTGTGCCAAGGAAAAAAACTCCTTCACTCCATCATCCAAACCCCCAACCTATCAAGGCTTTCTTCAACAACGTTTAATGAAATTAGAGATTGGAAAGGTAAGAACCATAAAAATAGGACAAAACTTGTGAAGGTAATAGAGAGGAAGATCCTTTGTATAGCAGTGTGTCAATGAAAGGCATAGACATAACAATGCACTTCACAGTTAATACAATTACTAAAAAGAGTGTTTAAATCTGCTAACACTAACATAGAAAATACATGTTTGTGATGTTTATGTCAGGTCACATAAAACCAGGGATTAAGGGATTACCTCAGTGTTTCCTGAAAGGCTGGGGTAGTTCATAAAGCACATTATTAATCACTCGATTAAACACACACACACAAAACATAAATATGTAAATTATGTTTTTTTAATTTTTTTTTAATATATAACACCTGTCACACATGAAAACCAAGTGTAAATGAAAGCATGAACAGCATCTCTAATAACATTTGTTTTGTTTGAGTTAGAATGAGTTTTTTTTAAATTAAAGGGCATTTGAACAACTTAATTTTATTTATTTTATTTGTAATGATATTGCTTATAGTTGACGAACACTCCAAAGTCTGTACCTCATAACATCTGAAAATTTGATAATATTACACAAATAAACCACAATGACATAAAAATCTAAACATATGTATCTTTAAAAAATATATCATGAAAAAATGAAATGATTTCAATAGTTCAATGCTAACACATTTATTTAGCTACATAGATTCAGTGCACACACAATGAAATATTTCAAGCATTTATTTGTTTTAACTGTAATGGTATTTGGTTGACATATATACATACAGTACATTAGAATAAATACAGAATGTAGAATAAAATAGTTCTAAGTGCAAGTTTAACACTACTTTTCCATAATATCCAAATTTACTGTGGTGCTCCTATACAACATAGTAAACTGTAACGCCAGTAATCAAGTCAAGCTGTTCTGCCTGTTGTGGCACGTGCAGCCATTCAGCGGCACTCCTCCAACATTTCACCGCATTACCCACAAACCTCTGCTCCGTGTGACCCATTTACCAGGCTCTCCACCCCATTCATCTGCTCACTCACGTATGCACTACGGGAGCCTCCATAAGCAGCAAAGCATCCATCACCTGACCTCACAGCAGTCAGGCCCGATCTCAACCCATCAGCCCAGTATCCCAGCCTATTCCCCACGGCGGGACAGCACTCCATATGTGGCTCGGGATAAGAATAGCATGATAGTCAAATGCATTCATGTTCTATAAAATATGCAATCATACATTCGCTATACAGTAAAACTCAGGTCACTTATTATCTCAGTGCTGTATTGTTTCAGGTCTAAAGGAGGCTGTGATGTTCTCTTCAGCCTAGAGGAGGATTCAGAGCTGATTCTCGTGTGATTTAACTCAGCGCAATAGATTTCCTGTGTAAAGATCAAACATCCAATCAAAGAACATGCTCACTCACTTCCACACAACTACCAACTTGTATGGCATGAAAAAAATATGTTAAATGCAAATTGCAAACAACACAGACTACAACATCTTAAATGTGCACTGTGCCAGTCTTCTGTGAGTTTTGACAGATTTAGCTGGTGAGGGTTAGGAAATGATTGATTCCTTACTTTATGTCTGACACCTGTTGCACAACATAAATATGCATTAGCATGACAGCATGTTAAAAAAGCTGTATCTACTGTGTGCAACCAAGACCATCTTGTTGATCAGCTTCAACAACATCAACAACTTCAACAACTGCTTTTCACCCATTCATTAAATGAATATTCATTCATCTTCTTTCACTTCCAACTATGGGCCGTTGGTAGGGTTAGTAGTGAGTGCCACAGAGACATACGCTGACAAACTTACATTCTTTCACTGGACATTTTCAGAGGGAGGACAAGGCCAACCACTCTGCCGCTGTGCACACCTTCAATATATAGTTGTAATACTGGATATGATGCTATATTGGATAATAATGGTTTATGTAACTAGTCTGCCTCTCTACCAGAACTCTCTCCCTACCATTGACATCTTTAGACAGGCCAGCTATAGATCTGCTTAATGAGATCTTTGTACCAACTTTAATTAAACTGAGATCCTCCTTGTTGTGCTGCCTTTGGGGAACAGGTTGTATAGTTTTGATGTGGAGTGTCACTGAGCAACAAGCATCTGGCGCAGCAGCCGCAGTCAGCATGACGCCTACTGACTAGACCCTCAGATCACCTCATCAGCACTTCACACAGGGACACTACAAGGATGTTTGGCTCTAATCAGCAATGCTTTTCTGGATCAGTTTCTTGGTCTATGCAAAACAAGAAAAATATGTCTGTAAACATACCAAGGTGGCTTTGATTGTGTTTACGGAGATCTTGACCTTGTAATGTCATTGTAACAAGTGGCAGTGGGATATTTCACTTATCATTAGCAGCATGATTAGCTGCCAATGGGCTATGGCCCCTCCCCAGAGAGTGATAACATATGAGATGACAACAGTTTCACACCTCCAGTGGTTCCATACCTCGCTGCCGCCTCATCACTCAAGTGAGATTAATGAACAACATTGGGGAGTGGTGGGACACACACTAATTACACCTCCACACTGACAAACTGCTGTAGGAAAATAAGACAGAATGTGTGGGTCTAAATTATGTGCAAATTATATTTAAATAATAACGTGGCTCCGGTAGCTCTGTCATGTGCACTAGGCTCATGCCACATACATAAGCCGGCTCGAGCTGATGTGCTAAATGTCATTTCCCTTCCTCTCACCCTCTTTCCTTTCCAAAATACCTGATACTTGCGATGCAGGGGGTCTGATTCGGCTGCAAAGGTCCTTAACCTGAACACAAAAAGAAATGTATTCTCAATCTAGTACTGTACAGTTAAAAATAGTGTGTGTGGAAGGTTACCATTATAATTGAGTAATTTATTGGGAAATTAATGATAATAATGAGTAAACGCAATAAAAAAAAAATCAAATTCAAAATGATATTTACAAACGTAACCTATAAATAATATTGTCTAATTTAGCAGTGGTTCACTGTGTACTGTGTCTGGACCCTGCAAATGAATGATTTTATTAATCCTTCTGTAACCAATGTGGCTAACAAGTTTATAAGAAGTTAAAGGAGCACAGAAATCCACCACAGATTGGCCCATCTTACAATTTTAAAGATGTAGAGGCCAGACCTGGACTCAAACTGGGGATCTTCTAGTTCAGACACAAATGTCACAATAAAGAATCTTGAGTAATTATTTGTTCTTTAATGGAACACTTTTTGTAGTATTGAGAATGAAGAAAACCACAGAGGTGTCTGCACAATTTGCTCGCAACAAACTTATTAATGAGTTGAAAGGCTCAGCCTTAACAAAAAAAGCTACATGGCAGAATAATGGCTTTAATTTAGAAAATTCACTGCTGTTGCACTGCTTTGAATCAAATGCTCCTTATTTATGAAGATACCATGTGCTCTGCCTGTCTTCAAAGTATTTTAATGAGACTTCTGACCCACAATTGTGCAATTAAGAGCGACACCTTTTGGCTGTTTATTTAGTTCAAAAAGAACACAGACTAATTGTCTAATTAATTACTTTTCACATGAAATAATGACCAAACAATGTACAGTTCCTTTTTGTTTTTAATGGAAGCAGTGTTATCCTTATTTCACTTGGTGGCAAGTAAAGAGCAAAGCAAATTAAAATCAGGGCAAGGGGCTGGTGTTGGGAAAGATTAAATGTGATAAAAACAAAGCAATTCAAACACAGCAAAGAGAGGAAACATTGGTTGTTATTTGTCCAACATTTCTGGAAATAGCCCAGTTCTGGCTTCCATTCAATGCTGTAAATGGCCTGTTTTACACACAGTATTCAATCACAGAACAAACCAAATCAAGTGTGAATTAGGCCTCCTTTGGAACACTGCTAACATCAGAGGAGCGATTGGAAGAGCCAGATCAAGCAATTAAAAGTTGAAGAGAAAACACTACAGGCTGTTACAGTAAATAGGAAAAGTGTATAAATGAAAGAGGAGACTTAGCTTACCTGATTTCATGCTATTGTTTACTGTCACCACAGGGAGCTTGTGACACTCTATTAGCCCCAATATGTCTGTTATAGAGGTTCATGCAGCTCAGAAAATGCACAATTTCAAAATAAGCCACGTATATATTTGCATCTTGAGACCATTATTCATTCATTTATGTCAAATTTCTGACACAGTCTTCCACTTTTCTTGGAGCGTCGGTCTAAATTGGGCCCAGTTATGGTGCTGCTGAGCTGGTAAATGGATAATATGGAGCGCTTTGGAGGACAGCTCTACGCTAGGGATTCTTTAGTCAGGCTAAACTTTAATGTTGTTCCATACAAAATGTACACCTAAACTTTTTCTGGGATGAGTTGTTTCCCTTAGGTCCCTTTGATGTAAGGTTTTCTCTAACCATATACCACAATAATATATTTCCATCAAAAGCAAATTCGCTGCCTTCATATTTTGATAAACAACTTCTTTCCTTTTGATTTTTCCTTTTCCTTCACCACAGCAAATCATCTGCCTTTTATACCGTGCACTGTTTTGCATATTGATTTGGCATAGGTTTTAATCCAGGAGTGGTTCCTGACACAACCTTCTCCATTTATATGGATTTGGTAGGTATGGGGCTGGCATAAAAAGTGCATACACTGGCTTGAGACCCATTTGGGACTATATACTTTTAGATAAAACACACACAGCAAATGATGCCTTTGAGAGAAAAGGACAGTTCCATTTCAGTATTTCCATTCATGTACTGCGTTTTGAATATAACCTTAGTATGAGTGCAGTGCTCACTGGCTGTTCAGACATAAATCTGCACCACCCAGAAACTGTGTGGCTATGCCTATTTAGTTTACCAGCTGTGTCTGTTGAACCTAAAGCAATGAAGCTTCTTTCTTCCTCAGACAGAAAATAAGAATGCTTGAAAGTGAATTTTTCTATCTATATTTTCTCCTCCTTCTCCCCTCATGCACACTTGAATGTGCCATTGAGGTGGCCCTCCATCTTGTCACAATGAGGTGGACTAATGGTCCGTGGCTGAACAGCCTGAGCTCAGAGGCTATCAGTTCCCCATGGTAGGCCGGCACGGGACAGAGCACAAGACCAAACGGGACAATAGACCCCTCTTTTTCTCTGTTTCAGTGCTTTATCTTTGCAGGGGATAATTTCCTCTCAAACAGAATGGTTTATTTTGGTGTATGTTCAGTGGTTGCTCCAGTTTTGTATGCTTTCATTTTATGCTAATGCCTTGCCCTCATTAAGGCATTCTCTGCAGTTCTCTGCATTTTCAGGGCTTCTACATACTGTGTTTTAGGTCACCATTTCTGCATCCAATGTTTACTGTAACATAATGTAACATAATAAACAAGGGCTCATTTGAGAACATGACTAAACAGGTCAGTGACCACTGACAACCAATGTGACATTCATTTGTTTGAACAATATACCATCAATAATAAAAACAACATACAGTTTCAGTTTGTCTTCCATTTTAGTTTTTATACCTGAAGATGATGGACTGCCCCATTACTCAGCTTTCCTTAATAAAATCATTTGACTTTTTTTTTTTGGCCCTTCAATAACCATCCCATTCTTGTCCTGGTTTTGCCCATATTGTCTATATTGTCATATAGATCCTTATCTGCTCACATTAACTGGTAATATAGACAATCTCCTGTTAATTGCCTACTTCTAATGAGGCCAGGCTGCAAGAACACAGTGAAAGTAAAGTAATATAAGTTATATGTCAAGCACTTGCTGATCAGCACTCTAATTAGTCTAACAAAGGCTAATGGACCTTATCTGAGAGTGAAGGCTTATCAGTCTCTTGTAGGGGCTACGTGAGACTGTCCTTATAGCTGAGACAGGGAGGTGAAGTAAAATAAAATGTGCTGTCTGTGCCATTTATAACAATAAATTGTATTCCAGGTCCAGATTAAAAGCCTCAGATGGCAGTGTTAGGAAGAAATGCAGGCCTATTCTAATACATGTCCTGGAATGTAGCTAATTTGTGAATACCTGGATTACTTTCACATTGAATTGCATTTTGTATGTGGCATAGAAAAAAGAAAAATCCTGACAATCATTACACCCCACCTGTAATGCTCTAATTCGCCACCAGTGCCCCACATTATGAGCTATAACATTGGCTAGCATGTTAAACAGACATTGGATTTCAGGGGTTTGTCAATTGCTAAGTGTTTGTCAAGTGGCACATCAACGAACTAATAAGGGACTCTCTGATTGGCTGTTGGGGAAGATAAAGTCTCTATGCTGAATATATCTGTTTACAAAAAGTAACAGTGTTAAAGAGAAAAACATACATTAGAATAAAAGGGAACCAAAATAAAACACTGATAAAAACTGACAATACAAGATGTAGGCATAAGGTAATTGCTGGTTTGCATCAATCTAAAGCAAGAAGTTTAAGGTAAGTTCCAAATTTTTTAATTGTTTTTACTGTATATATTAGTATACTATTAGTTTAAGGTGGCAAAATGGTTGAGTTTTACATTGGTGGGTTGGGTTGGGTAACACAAGGTAGCCCAGCAGGGGTATTCAAAGGACCGGATTGTGACAGTCATGTCCCACTTCATAAGCCGGGGGGCATTTTGTTACAAAGATGACCATCACAAGGTGCCAAATTTGCTCTGTTGAACGGAGCATGGAGCACCAGCCTAGGGGCCAATGGCGGCTTCGGCCAAGAAGACACAAACGCATTTGGGGAATATGACCATCCAGGTTTTTGTTTTTTGTTTTTTTCCACAGGAGACAGGCAGTGGAGGTGTGTAATTGGGCATATCCAGTGATAGATGGCTGTTCAACCTTCACCAGTCGGGAGACACAAAGGCCCTGTCTCAATGTGAGGTTGATTGTGCAGTCTATTAAACAGCAGACCCAGGAGGAAGCATTAGTTAGAGAGAAGGTTTAAAGAATGAGGTGAAGAATAGGATTTCAGAATCAGCAGGTATTTTCCTGATTAAGACATGTAAACAGAACTGGAAATCTGATCACAGTAATCAAGGAATTTTATCTTTAGATGCAGCAAGAAATATAATTAAAAGAAGTTTGGTAACTGCAGTGTCAGCAGGCTAAATAAATGTAAAAATTCTTTATTGTTTTTTTTATGTACAAAAAGTTGTTGGGCCACAAATGTGAAGCATTTTCTTTATGTAAGTTCTGCTTTTCAGTGTTACTAGACATATTTTAGACAAGCCAAATATTACAAGTAAAAAAAGTATTGCCTTTGAATATTACAGTATTTTTTTTTTTTCTTTTGGCTTTTCCCTATGAAGGTTGCTATAGCAAATCACCTGGCTCCTAGCATGCAGTGATTTGCAGGCTGATTTGGCATGGTTTCATGCCAGATGCCCTTCCTTACCCTAACTGTTTGAATGTTGTTCTTTTGGACGTCATTGTGGTTTCAGGAGGTGGTGGGGCTGCATGTCTGAGCACAGTAAACTCATAAAAGGTATGGTAGTTGCAGACCTAGTACAACCTATGGAAGGGTGTTATGTACACTGTGAAATTGCTTCTAAAAAGATAGTAGCATGCTGTAAATAGCAAGCATTTTGGGAAATGGCATAGGTTGTGGGGCCTTTTCCAAAAATACTGTACAATATTTTATATAAATTATATTTGAAGATCCATGTTTGTTCACCGAACACTGAGGTAACTTTTATTATACAATCCTGGGATCATTATTAATAACTTTAATTAAAGTTTCCATGTAAACGTCTCTACCTTTTAGAACAACTTAGGTCTGAACAACTTGAACATGAATCATCTGATTATTTGCATGGAGAAATTATGCTCTATAGTCAAACTCTCTTTCTGGAAAATTAATTACTATGACCAATGCACTAAAGTAAAACAAAGACTGCATCCAGTTCCCCTTTCAAGTGTCTGTTTGTGTTTCAATTACCTTTTCATAGGGTAAAGACTGAGAAGCAACAGAGAACAAATATATTTTCTCTTGAGATAATTTGTGAGACTAGTGTAAACAGGGACAAGGAGATAAAGACAAAAAGAGCCAATGGAGGGGAAACAACAGAAAAGCAGACAGAACCAAACTGATTTCCCTGAAGGAAGTTTCCCCTGCACTTGAGAAAGACAAAGACTAAAATGAACAAATTAATAAATAAAGGTTGGCTTTAGAGCTTTTGACATCCCCAAACAGTTGAGAGGAGCTGGAGAAACGCAAGACGCTTGTTAACTCTGACCCAAATCATAAGAGACAGAGGGAGCTGTTAAAACATGGAGCAGATTGGGAGCCTGGGTGACCTAGATAGTTTTGAAAAGCAGCCGTACATCACATTAAATCACTCTTCTGTCTAATACAATAAGGCATATCTCCCTGGTTGGTGATGAAAATTACATTCAGATAAGGTTCTTTGTGACATGGAAAATACGTCTCCACTCAGTGACACAGCGAGGGTTCGTCTGGGATGCACTCACTTTGACTGGGACCACTTGATGTTATAATGAATTATAGTATAAAGTGTGCAGTGATTCACATTTTGATTTGGCATAGGTTTTACAACAGATGCCCTTCCTGATGGAACTCTCTCCATTTAATAATATGCAATGGTCTTTTACAGTGCTTTTCTGGACACACAAAGCCACTTTATAATTTGCATTATTCATTCACTCGTCAGTCACTCTCAGTGGTTTTGAGCTACTTCTGTAGCCACAGCTGCCCTGGGACAGACTGACGGAAGCATGGCTGCATATGGTCCCTCTGACAACCAGCAGACACATTCATACAGTCAGTCTTATCTGGTTTATAAGCATGATGTGAAAATAAGCATCAGGGCCATGGGGAGCCAAACCACAGTGACCTGCTAATCAAGTGGCTTATATTAGTCAGAGTCTGACCTCACTACTATTTTTGGATGCAGAAGAGCAACAATTTGAGAAACATGAGGTAAAAGTAAAGAGCAAACAAACAAACAAACAAACAAACAAACAAACAAACAAATAAAAAACATTGTTTTTAAAATCATGGAAAATAAATAAAATACCTAATATTTTACTCTGTGTGAACTGAATTTATGCATAAAATTGATGTCTTTTCATTTTTTTAAAAACAATCTAGCCATGTGGGGTCACAAGCCAGTGTATGCTTTGTGCAGGTCCAAAGCCTGGATAAATGAAGAGGGCTGCATTGGGAAAGACATCTGAATCACTGCAGACCAAAGAGCAGATTATTTGCTGTGGCAACCTGGAAAAAGACTACTGAAATAATTTTCCAAAATATTCAAATGTATTGGCGTTGGCTTTTATATTTTACTAAACATAGTCAGACAGACAAAAATAAGCCAGCAGCAAAATATTTAAAATACAACAATCTGTGTAAGCAATAAACCAAATTAAAGTGCATAGAAAAGACATTAGGGGGACTCTTGTCTGGCATCTGTACTTTGACTTACCCACAGTCTCATAATGATGCAAGGTGATCCAGGACACTGTGCCTCCAGCCTGAAGTGCAGTGTATCCAGGCCAGGGCAGGCACCAGGCTCCTCTCTGACAATGGCCCATCAGCACGCCAACAGACAGAGTGCCAGCTCGGCTCAGGGCCCAGCGCTAGCCCTGGACCATTCAAGGTCATTAGGATCACGATTCTCACCCCAGTCATTCAGGACTTTTGGTGCTTACCCCCCTGTTGTGCTGTTGGTGGTCTTGTGTGCTGGTTTGCACACTAAAACATAAAAGTTATGCCTTAATGTTCTGTATTTTATGTACATAAAGCATCACAACAGGTCTCTTCAAGGATGGGCTCAAAACACTGAGTGCATTCTGTTGTCTCATTATTGATTGATAACAAAGATACAATAATATCTTTTTTGTTTGGTAAACTGCTTCCTACTATAAAATTACTGTTAAGGGCAGTAGAGGAAAGTAACTAGATACCTTTAGTCAAGTAAATACAGATCATGTACCTTCTGAGTATACAGTATTTTCAAAAGCATACTTTTAATTGAGTAAGATTTGGAGGAACAAATGTTACTTTTACTAATGTTATTAATTATTCTTTAAATATTTTTTGAAGTGGGTAGTACCTCACAGCTAAAATGTTCTGAGTTTGTTACCAGATTTGGCACATAGTATTATCAGTATTAGTAAGTAGTCTTAGTATTATTAACACTAGTGACAGTATTCATGATATTAGCAGCTGTAGTAGCAGCACTATTAATAGTTCACAAATATAATTCAATATATTTCATATATACTTAACATTACTTGTACATAATTTGTTTTTCAGTAATAATTTTGTTGACTATTTTGAGTTCTTCTTTCATCTTTTCCCTTGTGAGGTTGCCACAGGTATCGTCTGCCTCCTAGTATGCAGTGATGTGCATATTACACAGGTTTTACGCCAGATGTTCTTTCTGACACAACATTTTCCATTTATCCAGGCTTGGGACTAGCACAAGGTTTACACTGGCTTGTGACTGCTTGTGGCTGAAATTTTGATTACTTTTACTTCTAACTGAGTAACAGTTTTTTATTTGAGTACATATTTGCAGTACTATAGTATAGTACTATAGTATTCAACATTTGTTAATGAGTGATTGAGAGTAGATTATGTTGTTTTCATTTTGAATCATTTCAGGTTTAACATTGTCACTCCTGTCTTCTTACCTTCCAGACCATTAAGCCGGTGAGTGCAATGGGCTGTTGGACCCCATGTGACTGCAATCCTCTACCAAAGAATAATCTCCACTTCTTACCTGCTTGGAAAAAACAATATTTGATTCATTCATTGTAGAGGAAATTACTTCTTGTGGCTAGAATCTGGAAAAGAGCAAATGTAGGACCATGTGATACTTGACCTTCAGCAGTAATATCTCAGGTGCACTCCAGAAGATGTCAAACCTGATCTGAAGCCGCTCTCTAGAGGATCACGCTGCTTGCAATACATTATCTTTTCATGTGTCGTTTGGTGATACTACAGCAGCATGGGCCAGCCGTGAAGGAGGGATTTTGTTCGATGCTGGATCTTCATGTATTGAGGAGTACCAGCCATATAAAACCATGGATTTGACTGAGATCCTCTTCAGAGTAGAAGTGCTGTGAGAGAGAGTGGTGGAATTGGACATCGAGAGTTGGGCTGATAAGCTTGTGAGCTGATAACCCCATGCTGGATCTGTAGTAAGCACAACAAGGGACTCAGCGGTGGAGGATGTCAGCAGAGGCCGAGCTACAGCCGGGTGTGAAGACCAGCCAGCGAAAGGAGTCCAGGAGGATCAAAGGTACGCAAGAAGTTACTCACTGCACATACAAAACACAGCATCATACACTTGTGGCCACTTTGGTACAACCATAGCGATCCAAATACATTGTATCTAATCAGCCAGTCACACAGCAGCAATGTATTTAGTCTTGAGACATGTTGAGGACAAACCTGCTAAAGTTCAAACTGAGCATCAGAATGGAGTTGTAGATTCACCAATTCTACTAAAACATGAAAGCTTAAGTAGCCATAACCTCCTTGCTATGCCACTGTGCGTCCCTTGTATAAAATGTAACAGTAACAGATTAAAATGTCATCTGGCAAGTGTTGACTGTGGAACACGTTTCACTTAGAGCTAAATATTGCTGAGAAACAGTATGTGAGGAGCCCCACAGCCCAGAGTTCCAGATGTAGTAACAGCTATCCCCTGTAGCCGCAGGGTGTGTGCTGCAGTGATTTAGGTGTCATGGATGGAGTAATTTACACCCTGTCGCTTTGATGAACACCACGACTGATGTAATAGTATGAGGCATTCTTCTAACATCCACCTCGAGACTGAAATGGATTGGTCTGAGAAGAAGGAAGTAGGAAATAGTGAAGGAAATAGGGTGATGTATGTTTTTTCATGTGTGGCACTGCTCATGACTGTGTCCATGAATAAAACTATTGCTGTTATAGTCTCGTAAATGTGGCTCCTTGGGGCCGAGGAAATGCTCCTCTGTGGCTCTGCAGTCTGGTGTAGATAAATGGCTGAGCTGTAGGAGGGCCCATCGATTTGAGTTAAGTGAAGGGGGGTATTACACGTGTGGCCCGCTGCTCTGAGAGGGTTATCAGCTCAGGGTATCAGTCTGAACTCTACCATGTTAATCACATACGCCTGTGACCATTGTCACAATCAGCAAAGATGCCATTTAGATCTATATAAATGGAAAAGGGCCAATGTTAGTGGATGCAGACTGTGATACAGCAGGGCTAGTGCTGTGAGCTGAGTCTGGAGCAGGTGAAGGACAGTGCCATCAAGAGCAAATGTCAGAAAGAGTCGGCTATAACATTAATTTACTGACAGTTGCCCTTCTTAACGCACCCCTCTCCAAGGAATATGCTAAAATTCACTGTATTTGTTTTGTGCCAATGGATCCTCATTAGTGAAGTGGTTAGGGTTTTGTTTGGGGTTCAGTTCCCTGACAAAAGCCAACAACTCCAGCCACATTTTGTGCCGGCTTCAAGTCCAGATAACATGTTGCATAATGCAAATCACATGGTTAGTTTTGGTGACCCCTAAGAAAGAGAGCAGCCAAATACGACTTTATACTTGTGACATATATAGGATATTTTTTAATCATCTTGTAATGCCACATTCAGTTCCTTTTATAAACATCTATTGGACTGGGTCTTTTCTGTTATTTCTTCCATTTGGGTAAAAATGCACTTTTCTGCAGCAAAATGTAGCTGCCACAGTTAATCCAACACTCTCCTTTTTCCCATTGACAGAAATGTTTTACATGGGTGACTTTACTCTATCTCCATAGCAACTGTTGCTCTCTCACTGTAATCTGTGCACAAAAAATGAATATTTTCAAAAGAAAAGACAATCTACAGAGAGAGACCGGAAGAGAGCAACCAGTCACCTTGGTGCAAATACAAACGGTTTATGCACATGCTCATATCTATTTGTTTCATCACACCATTTCATGTAATAGCCATGCACCCTATCACAACCACCAGCCACCATCAGTGCCTGCATATAACATTGTACTTGTCTTCTATATTGATTGTACACTATTCCCCACACCAAACATCCTAAAAAGAAGTAATTTTGTCATATAAATATTTGCAAATATGTATTTATATATCTAGTGAGCCTTATAAAATGTATTTGGTGCACACTGGGTGCTGATGATGATGATGGTGATGATGATGATGATGATGGGACAGATCTCATATTTCCATTTGTCATTTTTGTCACAACTATTTTCAGTAATAGAGACATATAGTTTACATTGTGCATATTGTGGCAAGACGACAAATATAATAATGCATGCAAGTAGGTTGAAAGATGGCAAAGCAGCATTATCATATCATATTATCACAGCCAAATGAATGGTGTGTGTGTGGCCTGCTGGCACTCGGAGACACTGACGGGAGCAGACAGGCCAATACTGATCCACACACTCAAAGGTTCAAAGGTTAAGCTGCCTCGATGCCTGGATCACCAACAAAAAGTTTCTTGTTGCCAAGTCCCTATATCTGGAGGGGTACTTCTGACTCTCCATCTGTTGCCATCTGTGCGAGCCCTGTCCCCATTCTAGTGAGGCATAGAGGACTGTGATCAGCCTGAAAACAGTGTTAACCGCGGATAATAATTGTCTTCTCAGTGGTCCTGGTGGACAGTCAGTGTGTCAGGTGGCTCATGTAGAGTTGCATTCAGAGCCGCACCTGGACACTTTGGATCAATACTCTCTTACAATAGGTTGCAAGTACAAGTTTATATGTATTATAGTAAATGGGTGATGTCAAACAGTAGGAAAAGGGCTACATTTAGCACTTTTCAACTCACAAAAGCAGTCTGAGCGCTTTAATTGGTGTAAAGTGCAAGGGTAGGGTTCAGTGTCTTACCCAAGGACACTTCAGCAGTATGAACTGGGGGGAGCGGGGATTGAACAGACAAACTTCCAATCATATGGTGACCTGATCTACCTCCAAAGCTGCATTTGCTTATCAGTTGCTCAGTCACAACATTTAAAAAACATCAGGCTTTTTATTTAGAAGCTATACAGTATAAAGCAAGTAATTGTAATTTTTTTGGCATTATTCATTGAATCATAATTTGCTTAGGGGTAGGTGGCTTGAGCCAGTCACGGCATGTGCCTTAGGCAGGGTACATCCTGGAGAGTTGCCAGTTTGTCACATGGCTCACACACTGACTGACAGACAACCATTCACTGTCACATTTATTGACTAGGGGCATTTAATGTCACCATTTCACCTAAAACAGGCATGTCTTTGGAAAGTGGGAGGACACTGGAGGACGGGTAGATTCCACATTGAGTGTCAGTCTGCTCGAGGGTCAAACCCACAACCACTTTTGTACTATTACATGAACATTTACTTTTTTAAGAGTGGAGCTATCCACAGAGTACAAAATACTCACACTAGTTAACTTTACTCCTGGCAGAGAAGGTTACAGTGCAAAATTATATTGACAATATATAATATATCACAGATACATAATGCACCAGCAGAAAGAGAGCATGCCAGAACGGATGCCTCTCTGACCACCAGGAACTCCCAGCGGCGGATATGTTGTGCAATATATGTGATGGGGCTAGACGCAGCCTAACTATAGAAAACACTTCAGGCAACTCTCTGTCAGACAAATTATGAGCATCAGGCTTATCAGGTCTAAATATTACGAGGAATATGATTGTACCTTGCGAGGAAATCTGTGTCACACCTTCCCCCTCTCTCTCATCTTTCTCCTTACCTCCTCCTTACTTGTGTGTAACAACATAAAACACATGCCCTGCAGCTCACTCACTCTATCTGAACCCAGAACACGTAGCCTACAAGTTATTCCACAGCGTCAAGCCGTTCATTGGGTATGCAAGGCCTATTTTTTGAATATGTATCTGTGGATGGAGCTCTAAATCTCTGCTGAAGTGTTATTAGGGGGAAATGGCATGCACTATGTAAAGAAACAAATGGCACACAACATCTGGTTAAAGCTCATCTGTGAGGGCTGCACCAAATTGAACTGATCATGTTTAAAATGCAACTGGAGCAGCATGCTTTTTGCATTACATTACAGAGTGTATGAGTCAGTAAAACCAGGGTGGAATGCATTATGGGTAAAAAGGGACTACAGTCAGTATATGAAGGATCATTTAAATCACATAGCTTTTCATAAAGATGTCCTGCAGGGTTATAATAGTCAGTGACTGGGTGGGGGTGGGGCATAACTAGATATTTTTACTACTACTACTACTACTACTACTAATAATAATAATAATAATAATAATAATTTACTTTTTTTAAGGAGGAATGTAGAAATAATTACTTTTACTTAAGTGCATTTAAGTAAGTAAAAGTGTTTTTTGACCTTGCAGCCAGTGGGTGCGTCTCCAAGTTTGATTACAGCCTAGTAGTAGCAGTAGTAGTAGAAGCAATAGTAAGAGTATCAGTTGTAGTAGCAGACATAGAAGTCATAGGAGTAGTAGTAGATTTTGCTATTCAATTAATAATAAAATTATGTAAGTTGAACATGTTAAAAGTAAGTATTTTTTGATCACTTAATACTTTAACATGATTTATTCAGGTTTTTTTTTTTTTTACTTATATTTGAGTGACACTATTTAACAAGTAACTTTTACCTGAGTATGGAAATTGAATATAGTTCTTTCACAATTAGTCCATCCTCCCAAGATCTTCAAATGGCATTGAATAATATTTAATACTGGGCTTTGTATAGCATATGTGCACACTTTGTCATGTTATAGTGCTTGTCATCAAAGTGGTAATTTATTTCTCTCTATATGGCAGCTGCTTCTGGTTTAATGTTCAGACGTAGTCACTCTCTGTATATAAGAGCCATTATCCTCTGGCAGCGAAACAAGTCTGAATTAGCCCCAGATTTGACATTGACTTGCTTAGAGACTTTAATGACTTTAGCATCATCAGGCCCTTCCCCCTTTGGAGAATTGTGCCCTCATGAATTAGTGAGTGCATGTGCACACAGTCGAGGGAGGCACTTGAATCACGGCTGTATTTTTTCATTTGCACGAGCCATTTAATTTCGCTCCTTTTTCTTAATTTGCCATTTCACTTTTTGATTTCTGCCCCTACTTTAAGGAAGGTTTATCACCGGGAATTGTTCCAAATTCAGGAAAGTAATCGATTTGCTCTTGGTGTAAAATAAGCTAATTTGCAACTAACGCAGTGTAATAGCTTTTGGTAACAGTTTTATAAGCTCTTGCAGATTCTTATTTCAAATGTAACACATGTGCTAAATATACAGCCTCATGACCTAGAATGGAGTGAGCCAGAAAACTGTGAAATTCTCCAAGGTGCTGGTGACCTTGATTTGAAACGCTGCTATCTTTGCTTGTTGGAAATTCTTTGTGTTGGCTGACAAATTCACACAGGTTACAAGGGTTTTGGTTTGTACTTTTGGAGATGTACGAGACAACGCTTGCGGCTCGCACGCACATAATAAAAACGCTACGACGGCAGACGAAATGAAAAAGGTGTCAAGGTGATGTCGGGGCAAGTGTAGGGATTGACAGACAGAATAATCAGTGGTTGGGATGGGGAGGGGGCGATGGTAAAAAACCAGAGGCAATGTAGACACAGATACATGGTCGCTGTCTCACACCAGTACGTTTCCTGACACCACCCAACATCCATCACTCCTGGGAGGGCCAAGGGAGGATTGTGGGTAGCCATTGGAGCGAGATGATTCAACTCAATAGGCGCCATTCAAGCCGTTTTGCCACCAATTGGTCGCACCCATGGGAACTGTGGGTGTGGGTGCAACCTTCCATCTCTGATTTCTGTTTGAATGCCCTCCAATAGAGCTCGTCCATGTACCATTTGTTTTAATAAATAGCCGTGATAGTCTGGCTTCATCCAACTTCATTTTCCATCTTCAAGTTCAATTTAGTTCCAGGCTTTGCCCACTGCTGCTAATTTACTATTCATTCTTCATTTCCTATTCCATAAATATTTATACCAGACTGGCCAGCTCACACCAACCGTTCCGTCCAGCAAATTGTAGAACTCATTTCAGCTCACACATACCTCATGCTGACTTTTTAAAATGAGCTGCAATATTAGAAATATATATATATATATATATATATATATATATATATATATATATATATATATATATATATAAAACTAAAACTAAAACTAGCCAATAACTATTTTGAATATACCGATAACAATATATCTGGTGATATACTTTTTAACATAGTAACTTAAATGAAAGAATGCTCCATTTACTAGTCAAAATGTTGTCAAAAACAAAACCTACTATTGACCAAACCAGGACCAAAGCAAGACTAAACCATGGCCACATTGAGGAAACAAAACTTAATCAGATCTATCATTTTTATTAGATCATATATGACAGGGATTCTGACCATAACCATAACATTATTGCCATACGTTTAGTTTCTTGCAATAATGAAACTGTGTTTGCAGATATCATCATAACAATATATTTGCTACACATTATGCATCCCAATACTCTTCTCATTATTCTTATTCCACTTTTTGTCTCTTTTTATCTCCTGCTGCAGGTCAGGACCGCACAGAGGCGGGGCTTATTAAGCGTTTCCGTGGAGATGGTGTGCGCTACAAGGCCAAGCTTATTGGGATTGATGAGGTGACGGCGGCGCGTGGAGACAAACTGTGCCAGGACTCCATGATGAAACTCAAGGTGGCCTCTTCACTCATCTCCTTCACATTTGGTGATGTCTGATTCTGTTTTGTTTGTTAAATGAGTCAGAGGAGCTGTCCTGACTCACTGAGGCCCAGCAAAGAGCTGGCCACTCGGAACAAATACAGTCCAGCCATATTACTCTGTATCAGTGTTTATAAAGCTACAGGATGTTGGTCCCTGTACTTTGTAACATATGTTATCCACCACCTCAGTTGGAGTAAAGAGGAGCAGTAACAAAAACAACAAAATTATTCTGTAAATGTTAAAAAAAAAAAAAAAAAAAAATCCTTTTTTATATTGTGTGAGAAATTACATAATAATAATAATAATAATAATAATAATAATAATAATAATAATAATAATAATACATTAAGTACTACACTGGTAGCACTAGGAAAGCACTGACCAACGCTGGCTTTATCTCGCAATGGTAAAGATATAGTTTCCAGACCTGAACTTGGAACAGGCATCTACTAGTCCAGAGTACCGCTGGGATTTGCACTTCCTGTAAGTCTTATCACTCCCAGCCCTGCAGTGGAAAGCTGAAATGCCCAGCTAGAATGGAGCCTTACTGTGAAATCTAAAAAACTAACTGAGCTATTTTGGACATACTTCCATGTGTTACATATGTTACTACTGTTGAAAATTTGTTGTCCTTAAGGAAAGCTGTCCGTGAGCTGTAAGCTGTAAAACTGAATATTAAAATTTTAGTATCACCATAAGCAAACCTTCAGACCATTGGTTTGATATCACATTTCTTCTCCTTCGGTCACTAAACTTTCAAATTATTCAATAATGACCTAAAGGCCCAAGGCACAATACAGTGGCATCTGCTGGGGAAGCTCAGGCTGGCTGAGCTAGCAGGCTTGTTTCCATACAATGTTGATACATGATATTGTACTAACAAAACTGAAACTGAATGCAAAGTCAACAGTATTATTAGAGTGTATTATGTACAAATGGGGAAAAATATTTAGATCACTTTGCTTTACACTATGGACAGCTCTTTAGCTCAGGGCTGCTCTCACTCCAATGCAACCTCCCATGCCGATGTACGTTTTTCTGTCAGTCAAAAGCTTCAGTCAGTTCCACCAATCATCATCCATCAGTTAGCATCATAGCCCACCCATAGCTTCATTGACTCCCAGAGATGCTCAGTGTCCTCAGAAGTGACAATTTTGGTGCATTTATCCAATCACTGTCTCGCTTCCCTGCAGTAAAAAAACAGTGTCAAGCTGTCCTCATGAATGTAATAAGAGCTGGATGGGCACTGCCCCTCTCCCCATTTTTTTCCCATAGACCGCAATGTAAAAATAAACACCTGGTGTTTGTCTGACAGGAAACCTACAGCTTCCAAAATGGACAGATTTTGTAGTGTTTATTATCTATTTTCCATACATGCTTGAGGGCTGTAGTGTGCGTTCTCTGTGGGCCACACTAAACATTGATTGACTAATGTTTTCTACCCAGGCTCTGACCTTACACATGTCGTTAACTGGTCCAAGAAAATCGTGATTACTAATTTGCTCTATTTGCTGGCTAATCCTAATTTCTCCATATAAAATGTATTGTCGTCTGCTTCGCTAATGGCACCATTCCTTAAATGGCAGCTGAATTGTCTAACACTAAAATGATCTATACTTACAATATTTTAAACAAGGAAGACAGTACCCATAGGCATTTTTTCAAAGCTATGGGATATATTTCTCTGCCTATTGACTTTAATAAGCTGAAATATAAGTGTGGGAATCTTTATATTAAAGGAGCAGTATAGGAGAAGCTTTTCACAACTTAAGTGATATTTCCATTAAAACATCTTTTCTAACGCCTTGATGTGACATTTCAGCACTGCCCTCCACATGACTCGAGTCGTCACTGGCCAGCAGCCAGTTACAGTCACTGGAGCAGTCGATACAAACTTGCTATTATCTGGACAGGGGATAGAGAGGGGGACCGGATCTTTATTGAGCTGCCTCTTACAGCCTTAAGGACTAATCCACCAAATGGAGAAGCCAATGCCCGATTGACAACATCCATCGACCGCCACGCCCACTACCTCTTTTTCACTCATTTTATCTTTGACTCATCTCCAATACTCATCCGCTACTTCATGTCCAACACTTTGCTCCATGTTATTCCCCTTAGACATTCAGTAAACCTAACAGATCTTTCCACAATTAATAACTTGGGACTATCAATGTAACTGTAAATTGCATTTTTTGTTACCTTGAAGGAAAAATAACGCAATTGTAGCATCTTTAGCTCTGACATTCAAAGAAAACTGACCTGTTTCATGCATTAATTAACAAACTATGTGCAAGTAAAGGTACAGCTACTTTAAAATAATATTACGTGCGCAGAAGTAAAAGTGGGTCAACATAAATATAATATGTAGGTTTGACTAGCTGATGAAAATGTACTCAGTAACACTACTGTTTTCTGTATACACTACATGCAAAATTGAGTATTGTAAAAAAAAACAACAACAAAAAAATGTAGTCCCTTTATTGAAACTTACCTGGTTTTGAAACATCTGCTGAGACTTACAACAACTGGTACAAGGGACTGACAGTAAGAAGATGGATCCCTTGTCAACAAACACTGCTCTGCAAATTTGACAGACGCATTCAGCACACCAAGCATCTTCCTATCTACCTCTGTCTACTCTGCTCCCATGGGCTTTGTTCTGTGAAAGACATGTCAAGTGCACAGGTAACTTTCAAATGGAGCACTGTTTAAATGTTAATTATCTAAGAACGTCAAAAGAAAGCTGCTGAGATTCAGGGGGGACTTCAAAGACTGGGTGGGTTGATCAGTCAGCACTATGTGGAGTTGTCGGAGCCTCTTGGTTCGTCAGCAGCAGGATCCGTTCTGTCAGCAAATATCATCTTATTGTAGTTAGCTTGCTGTTGTCATAGCAAAATATAGTAGATTCAACAAAGGAGTAAAATGGGTGAAAACAAATCTGGCAACAATAAGGTGATGGGTGAATTCTGCTGATTGTGAAGCTTCAGAAAAGGCAGATAAAAGCATAAAACTATGTTCTATCACAGCTTATGTAACGCCTGTCACACTCACCTGAACAGTAAAAGCCGTGCTTGATGCTGTGCTCATATCCTTTTATCTCACATTGTCTCTTTTATCTCTTTGCAGGGAATGGCGTCCTCGGCACGTTCCAAAGGAGAGCACAAGCAGAGAGTGTTCTTGACGATCTCTTTTGGGGGAATCAAGATATACTGTGAAAGATCAGGGGTAAGTATCCTGTCATGAGAGTGTAGGCCCCTTGGTGAAGCTGCACCGCGAGGTCCCAGCCAGCTGCTGTTCTATGCTGTGTATGGTACAGGACATCCAGAGGGCAGACACTTGCATGGTTCAGTTCACTGCATGGGCTGCCATCTTGTAAGCCTGACTGGCACAGCACACGGTTGACATATTACAAGAACCTGTAGAGCAGAGGTTGACACAGGTAATTTTCCTAATGGGCCAAAACTGGCCCGAACCAACAGGCTAAGATTACCCTCTATGATAAGTTAACTATCGAATTAATTTAAATAAACATACAGCTTTATGTGACCTACAATGTCAGACTAATAAAACATATTTTTCACACTAGGGGATTCGTAAATCTTAACCACTTTTAAACCTGTGAGAGACCACAGACATAAGGATAGTTTCAAATAATTTTTGATTCTAAAATCTTCTGAACGGACACACTAGATAATTTGGGCAGACCACGACACCTGTTTTGGAAACAATTTCAAAGTGCAGATTCAGACACAAGGTCTCATACAAACTTGACTTCAAAAAATCAAAAACTAACTGTGTTCAAACAGTGTTTGCAGAGAAAATCATAAAAGGAGAAAGTGTCTGTAGATGACACTGAGTCTGAAAATACAATATAGGAATCATTTAGATGCTTGCTGTGTGAACTGGAGGTGAGTTGGATGTAAACATCTGCTTGATGATACTTCCTGGTTCCTGTTCTTAGTTGTTGTTGTAGTTTGGTTTAAGAGTTAAAGACATGAAACAATTTTGTATCAATGGTCATAGCTATTTTTCTCTACACATGACTTTTGCCGGTGGGAAATCATATTTTATTTCAACATCCATCAGCCATCCAGCTGAACTCTTCTTTACCTTCCACCATAAAATAACATTTTACAATAACATTCAGCAGTTTGTAGTATTTTATATCGCTAGAAACTTCTGTAGAGCTTTTATAAAATTTGATGCTAAAAATGTTCACTTTTCTTCAGTGTACAGTATCTGCCAAAAGTCATCTTGAACCTCAAATGAAATAGACACATGGACATGGTCTCCAAAGAACATTTGCCCTTTAGCTCATAAAAATTGATCCTGACAGAATTCAGTTGCAAGTCTTAAATTTGTTATTTGACCCTGAGTACATAGCCCAGTAAACCAGGCTATGCTGCAGGACCTACTTATGGAAATGTTATGAGCCTGTCTATTTTCACTTGTATCTAGGCCTTCATTCCCACTGGCTTACTCAAAGCCCGGCTGCCCCATTACAGGATGATGAAGGGGATCTGTCTTTCCCATCCCGCAGCGGCGTGTTGGCAGGATAGGCCCACTCTGCTCATCAGCTATAGCCGATAATTAGCAGTCAGATCCACCCCTTAATGATCATTTGTGCTAATGATAATTATGCAGTGGCTCCACCTCGGCCGCCCTTAGTGCAAAAGTGATCATTATGCAACAACATTTGTCCCCTGGCTACTGACCATCTGCAGTGAATTCACCAAAAATAATTTTTCTTTGACCAAATCTAAAGCTACACTGCACCCCTCCCCCATAACAGTGTAGTTTTCCTTGCTTTTATTTTCTTAAAAAATGCAAACTAATTTTGCTGCTTCAAACTACTCAAACAAGACATCAAACTGAAGAACTGACCTTAAAATTGTAGTGCTGAGTTTAGCTTAACATTTACCTTTTTGCCATTATTTGCCATTATTTTAACAGCCAGTGGTGGCACCGTTGATAGTAAAGTCTATGACATCTCATGACAAGTCTTGTTTTTTCACACATGATTCACATTAGCCTATAATGTGCTATTATGTGAGGAAAAGGCACCAATTGCACCATCACCAACCAGATTTGACAACCTAATTTGTCATTTTGGAAGCCTCCTGGTGATCTCCATTTTATTTACTGATTACCCTAAGTAGCCTACAGTCAATAACCCGCCACGTTCAGTATCCTGTTGAGTTGGTGGAATCACTCCAGCAGAGCAGAGTCAGCATGCATCGCAATGCAAATATTTTATGTAAAGCTGACATCAAATGACTACTAGACCAGCCGTATTAGCTCTATATTTGACAATAATCTGAGGTGTTTCTAACATCTCTACCCACAGGACATGTCTACCATCAGCTAATATTCAGGAGAAAGCTCCTCCCTAGCGCCTTAGCTTATCTGTGCTAATAGGATAGTGACAGGAGGGGGTACCAGAATGACAGCAAAATTACTCTCTGTTTGTGTAGATGAGTCTTAGATTATTAGGCCCGAGCCCCAAGGGTGGCGCAGGGCCTATTGTGTCTGCACAGCAGTGCGCGAAGCGCACTGCCCAAAAGTGCGCGAAGCGCACAAAAACAAAGCGCGAAGCGCTTTGCCATGTACACACTCATGGCAACAAGTACTACACAAACACATATACCTCAGGTATGGAAGCCACATACTTGTTTTCGCTCAGAATCAATGGAAGTCAGTGGGCGAAGCCCACTCATAAGTGCGCGAAGCGCACAAAAACAAAGCGCGAAGCGCTTTCCCATGTACACACTCATGGCATCCAGTCCTACACAATCATATATACATCAGGTATGGAAGCCACATACTTGTATTGGCTGAAAATGAATGGAAGTCAATGGGCGAAGTCCACTCATAGGTCAATGACGAGCGCGTAAGCGCTCGTCATTGACATTTGACCCCACGGTCACGTGGGGGACCTCGAGAGCTTTCTGAAAATATATAATTTGTGTGTATAATGTAAACGGATATATTGTTTTTGCTAAAATTTTTATTATTTTTATTCTTTCTTTTTTTTATTTTTCTTCTGCTCTTTGAGCGCTAATTTGACCCCCTGAACATTTATGAAAACTCACCAAATTTTGCCCAAAATTCAGGTGTGCTGAAAAATTTTGTTTTATTTAGGTGCCATACTTAACAATATAAAAGTGGCGCGACAGCGCCACCTACAACATTGAAAATACATTGCGCCAATGGGAGTCGGCCAAGCGTAAAGTTTGTCGTAGACCCACCAAATTTGGTACACACATTGCTGAGGTGGAGCCAAACAAAAAATATTATTATGGCCACGCCCCCTGACAAACCAGAAGTCAGTAATCTTGGATTGAAATCTGCGAAGTGCTGAGTCAGCAATTTTGCACGCGTCGTACTTTTTCTATCTCCTCCTTGGGCATTTAACCTAATTAGCTCAAAATGGCTCTATATCATCTACAGAAGTGGGGCATTAAAAGTTATCCAAATTCTTCGCAAAAGTTTTACGGTTTTTGTGCAGCGCAGTGCCAAAATTTACGAAAAAAATTTCAATTTCGCCATACTTGCAATTTGCTACAATTTGCACATATTAACTCCAATTTGGCTCAAATTTTAAACACTCATAAACCCTCCAAGCCTAAACCCATTAAATAAGAAAGAATGAAATTTGGCGCGATAGCGCCCCCTACAGAATGAGACAAATATTTATATGGTCAGTAAAAAATTTAGTTTTTCAAAAATTTACGAAACTTGGCAGAAAAATACTTTATGTGACGCCGATCACAAAAGCCAATGAGACCCATGTCATATTTTATACTGTGTTGTCATGGCAATGACTGAAACCTGCCATTTTATTTCAATGGGACTGAAACAAAAAATTTGTATGGACAGAAAAAATAATACTTGAATGAAAATTCGTCAAATTCGGCACAAATATTCTTGATGTCATCCTGATCAAAAATTCCAATGGTACCCAAGTCGTATTTAATTCGGTGTTGCCATGGCGATGGTGGAATTCTCCCATTTTATTCCAATGGGAATTACTCTTTCTTCCCTACAGTGTCACTTATGTCAATCAAGCTGATTCAGATGGTAAAAGAATCACAAGGTTTTTTTAGATTATTTAGACTATAATTAGCATCAGACTGTTCACTTTCGTACACAGTTTGATATGATAGGAACATAAATGTGAAATTTAAAATTAAATTAAAAGCTCTACTAGTAAATTAGGTAGCCATTAAAATGGCTACCTAATTTACTAGTAGAGCTTGACTAGCTAAAATAAAATTAAATTTGAATAAAATGCTAACATGCTTTATCATGTGATTTGATGCAGTCTAGCCGAGCACAAATGGACATAACACATGCATCAGTGAAAACAAGGATTGTTAGTCAATGTCCTTGTGTTACAACAAGTAAAAAACGCTAATTGTGGAAAAGACACCAAATGTTTTATAGTGATGTTCATATCCAGTGTCTATTCAGGTGCAGATTTATACAATGATTCTCTAAAATAATGCTAACGCTAATGAAGCACATACGTATACATATGAGAAAACTCCACAGTTAGCACACATCCTGGTAATTTAGTAGAAAACACTGTGATACTTGCTTTTCAAACCATTTTGTTGGGTCACAGAAGAAAAATGATCATGTAGCTATTTGAAAAAACAGTCCCCAAAAACAGTCCCCAGGAAGTTTCTTTAGTGTTCTTGTTTGCTATTTGCTTTCATTCAAAGTGTTTTTTTTTTTTTTTTTTTTTTAACCATCTGGGTCACCGTAGTTTTCCCACTCCACACTCAATAATGGCTGATCCTTTGTATTTTCTAGGTTCTCCTGCATCACCACTCTGTCCATGAGATCAGCTACATTGCCAAGGACACAAGGGATCACCGTGCCTTTGGTTATGTGTGTGGGAAAGAGGGCCACCACAGGTTTGTGGCCATCAAAACCGCACAATCTGTGAGTATTCACCACTTCATATCTTTCATATCATATCATGTCTTTTCATAGGCGAGGTATGATTTAGCCTCAAAGTTACACATAGCCAGAGTCGCTGTGCATGACGTCACTTGTGCAAATGACACACCTTATGTCAGTCATTCTCTACTTTAATGGTTTTCTGCATATTTTTCCATTCTTTAATACAGGCCGAGCCTCTCATTATTGACCTGCGTGACCTCTTTACACTCATCTATGACATAAAACAACGAGAGGAGCTGGAGAAGAAGGCGCAGAAGGACAAACAATGTGAACAGGCCGTTTATCAGGTAGGAAGCATGCCATTTATGATTTTTAAACACAGCTTTCCATGTTCCACTGAAAATTGAACGTTTGAATACAACTACCTAGTCCTATTTATCTAAATGTATTACAAGGGCTGTACAATGTTAGAAAAATGTGTGTTAAGTGATAATTACGTTGAATATTTAAACATGATAGGTGGTATTTGTATATATCCTACTTTTTGATATTTGGAACCAGTTGGATGACCATAATATTATTGCAATACATTTAGTTTCTTGTGTGACAAATATTGCATTTGCTAACAATAAATTTGCAATATATTGTTCAGTGCTATATTGAACCAACATTATTAAACACACTGCAAAGATAACAGCAGTGTCTTTGCCCGTTGAAAACCAAAGATTTGTGTCCTTCCATTGTGCAGACCATTCTGGAGGATGAAGTGGATGATCCTGTTTACCAGGTAGGCCAAGCAGACATTAAACACTGCTTTTTGTAACGCCTTTCTAGTTTCTGTAGTGCTGATATCACTCTGGGGAAAGGTTGATTTGTCATTTAAAGATGATGTGTGGAACATTCAGAGCTCAGTAATCACCCTAGTGGTTATTGTTGAAACTAAATTTGTGGTATATAACCTTTCAAGAGTCCGCCAAGTCCAATGATATTGCACAACATCCTTAAGACATGTTGTTCCACATAGTATCTTTAAAATACAGTTTCTGGTCACTTGACCTGCTCGAATTAGCAATTCATGATATTCCACCATCCCAATAATATATTGTTCCATCTTAGTGGACAATTTTGTTCAACCATTCAACTCCATTTGCCAGTGCAGTGTTGTAAAACCATATTTTTGAGTTGATCTTTGTCAATGTTTCCTCCAATGACATGCTCCTGACTGGTTGTACCCTTGCCCCTTTCTTGCCCCATTTTTATTTAGATACACATATCTGTGTGTGTTTTGTTCCTATGTGTTTGCTCTCACTGAATACAGACAACACTAACTCTTACTCTGAATGCTATGTTCAGTGGTATGTCGGACCACTTTGCTCTCTAACTGTATTTGCATTAAATCATTCATTTGCAGTTTCTTTCAGTTCTGTTAATGTTGGTTGACAAAACTCCAGACTGTGGCCAGAATATTTATTTAAGATCCAAGACTATTAAGACAATTGTTTTATGCATAAAGGATCTCAAATAAATATTCTGATCTCCAGGTCTATTTTTTATTTTGTATTTTTTTCAAAGAGGTGGAGCATCACTTCGCTGATGTTTAAGGTAGACCTCTAGCTTGAATCTCATTGCCTTGAACAACTGCCTGACCTATTATACTTGTGCTCTTTCCTCTCTCCCATCTCAACCCCACCTCAACTACATTTCCCATAACCCATCTCTTTTGTACTTTTATTTATTCCCTTTATGTAAATTTTTTAATTTTTGTTTTATTAATTTTTTGACATGATTTCTAACTCCCTATGCCTCTCTACATTGTTGCCATCACTTCTGTTTTGTAGTACATAGTGTTTGAGGCTGGACATGAGCCGCTGCGTGGCCCTCAGTCAGAGGAGAGCGTTTATCAGGTACAAGACAAGACTTAAACCCTGCCCTTCACTATTGTTTTCTTTATTTTTCTTCCTTAGAAACATTTTTACTTAAATCTATGAAGCTAAATGTTTGGCTGGTGCTCTGAAATTGAATACAACCAAAGCAGAAAACAGACAAACATTAAAACCTTTAATGGTAAACCAGTAAAATATTGTCAACAACATTACATGCATGTTGTTTATCTGTAGTTGCAAACTGTTCTCAAACATTTCCCCTTAAATTATAATAAAGTAACTAGATACTTTTACTAAGGTAATTTATAAAGCATTTTTGTCCTTTGTGGCAGTGTGTGTAGTATTTTCACCTCACATAGTAAAGCTAGTATTAGCAGTAATCCTTGCACTAATTGTAGTAGTAGTGATTAATGATAGAAGTGGTTGTAAAAGTAGTAGCAGTAGTAGTACTAGTGGTAGTAGTAGTAGCCGTAGTGATAGTAGTGGTGGTTGTCGTATGCTTTTGTGAAATGTCTTTAAACTTGCCTTTAACCACTTGATGGAAACAAGGCTCATACACAATCTGTTGAAAGTGGAAGCTACAAAGAACCAATATTAAAGTCAAGGTCAGGAGACTGTAGACCAGGCTCCTCTCAGATATGCTCCACTTTGACCTTTTGCTTTTGGATCTTGAAGGAACAGCATGAGGACACTAGGGACCTGTCGTACGTTTTAATCCCACTCTTTCCCCTCCCCTCCTTCTCCTCTTTCTCCTCTGCCTCTCTGTATGTACCATCCTCTGAAGATGAAAGATGGAGAGAGGCAGAGAGATTAATCACTTGCCATGCCATTTGATCTTAGGACGAAACAAGATCAATAGACTTGGGGAAAGTTAACCAGATGAGAGAGCCACAGATAGTTGAAATGAATGAAATAAGCATAAAAAGAGGTGTTTTTCTTATTGTCAATTGGACCAGTTGAGACATACTGTTGCAGCATAACAATGGGCTTTCTTAATACTCACACGAGCAGCGTTGTTTGCAATCAATATTGATTTAAGTAGAATTGATTCTGTTGCACTGTAGAATCTGCATAATCCCACTGCTCCAAAAGATAACATTACATCCCAAAAAAGAGGCTAAATTGAATTAGATATTGTGAGCTTTTTTTAGTTCTTGTAGGGTATTTTTTAGCTCAAAAGTTTAAAAAGATGTTTCTTTGTTCCTAATCTTTGTTTGAACTGACCTCCAACCCTACGCAGGTCCCAACCAGTCAGCAGAAGGAAGGGATCTATGATGTCCCAAAACGCCATTTCTTCACTGTAGGTGTTTGATTTCATTATTTGTTTGATTAACCCCTCCACTTGCAAACCTCTATTAACATCACATTGAAGGAAGCAACTTACAGTATCCTTTACTAGTTTCAAAATAATATCAATTTTCGCATAAAGGCTTGAAACCACAATGATGCGCACATTGGCCCTGCCTTGCCTGCTCCAACACATGCGATAAACTGATTAGTCAACCAAAGTCAGACATGTTAGCGATTTCACACAGCATTAGAGAGGCAGGCGTCACATCCAAAAATCCAAATCTGAAGCATGTTGTATCACTGGTACCACCAAGTCTAAAAAAGCTGTTTCCTTCAGAGGATGATGAGGTTTGTAGGTGGGGTGGGTGCATGCAATCTATCCATAAATGTAGATTAAGTTCATTTTTACATTTATTTACATATAAAAGGCATATTAGATCAACATTTTTATTACATCCTAGTACAACTCCTCAGTCATTAGATAGTAAAAAGAACACTTATTCAAGCTTTGGGTACATTTTTATACAACTTTTGAAAATAGCAGTTTTCAGTCTTGCTGTTGTGTGCTTGTTGCTTGGCATATCAACCCAGACAAACTGTCCTGGCCTCTCGCTATCTCAGCTGAACAGCCCATGCCCGTATAAGTAGCAGTGCTTCCATATCTCTTAAGTGTTACTGCTTGTCTGTTCATTCAGTTGGAGCTTTTTTCCGAGAACCTTGGAGCGGTTCCCTGATGTGTGTCTGCAGGGAGAGACCTTCTGTGTACAATTTTTTTACATTTATTTTCACTATTATTTCCTCAATGGTTACAAAGTGCAGTGCAAAAATGTGAATTCTGTTATGTCCTAGGCTTATAAAAGGACATAATCCCCCTTGGAATCACTAATACTGGTGATTCTTGCTGTTTTTTCTTGTCTGAGTCTATGTGTTTATGTATTGCATGTGATTCATTGTCTGCTTTGCATGGCCCCAGCGACATTTCATGCAACTTAGCCATCTCACAGTGTCTTCCCAAGCCATGACCCCTCTCCTTTTAAAGTGGAGGACGGGGGCATATAGGGCGAGGTGGTGTCTTTGTTTTGGTTGGGTGGTTTTGAGGAGCAAGTACTTTATGAAATGAATACCCTCCTTTGTGTGTATATCTTCAGGCAGACTAGAACCAGCATAATGAAGTGGACCCCTCTCACGGGGCTCTCCTGATTGGCAGAAATAAGAGTATCTAATCAAAGGCTGTTTTATAAGTGAATAGCCTTTTACCCACTCAATAATAGAGAGCCTTGAAAGTCTAATTTTAGATCCATTTTCTGATAATGAAATGAGAGGACAGTTATTTCTTTGCTATCCACAGCCCTACTGCCAATGAGAATAGATTTCACACCCCACCTGCCCACCCAACCATGCTACCACTATAAGTTCGGGGTTTCATGGCTCATTGTTCTGATATATCATCACACTCTTGTCTCTTCTTTTAATTCACAGAATATCAACCACTTTGATCTGTTTGGCGACATGTCTACTCCTCCCTCGGTGAGTTGTACAACTTTAGGAACTAGACAAGTGGTTTGTATCATTGACAGTAGAGATATAATGGGTTTGTAGTACCAGTGTTCACTTGTGTTAACCTGAATTGAACCAAATAAGCACAACAATACAGTCTAAATTTTTGTCTACTGTCTATGTACACAATCCTGTTTTTTTTTCCTGAGGATAAATGAGTAGTGCCTTTGGCGAGGTGACTCTGATAGCCCTGACATCTGTGTTTGTGTACATGTGCTCTCCTCCAGATGCCTCCTTCTCCTGCCAACACTCTGGACCCAAGCCGGAGCAGTCGCCATCAGCAACACGCTGCTGCTGCTGAGATGTATGCTCCATTCAGCCCCACGTCTGTGCCATCAGGTAAGCACACACAGATATGCTATAGGTTCAGGTTTTTACACATTGTTAAGGGGGGGGGGGTTGAGATGTATCTGAAATGTTTGTGTATCCTCCACATACAATAATTTAGCCTTCAACTGTATGAAAATTGTGCATTTGAACATCTGATTCCATGATTGCCTCTTATTAGTCATCAGAGGATAAATGATTGTGATTACTACAACATTATGGTGTTAGTCTTTGGACTGTAGCCTCTCTGTGTTAATTAAAAAAAAAAAAAACAGATAAAACTGACCTAGTAGTTGAGACTTTTTTTTGTTTTATCCCTCCAGGCTACATGACCATGGGCCCGGTGCAGGCAGCGCAGTGGGCGCAGCAGGGGTTTGCAGGACAGGCCCAGACCCTTGCCTTTCCTGTGCAGGGCCCCCTCCAAGTGGCGCAGGTCCTGCCCAGTGGTCAGCCACTCATCTGGAGCCAGGCCAACATTTTCCCAGCCACCCAACAACAGTGGGCGGCCATGGCAGCCTACATGCCAGCGCAGACTGTGGGTGTAGGGGGGCACGCTATCCCGGCCGCTGTACTGCAGGGCCTAGTCCCCATCACAGCCATGTGTCCACAGGCCTGTGAGCTGTCTGCGCCCTCCTCAGCCATCACCAGTCCACAGCACACAGCTGACCCTGCCCTGATACAGCGCCACATGAGTTTGAGCAGAGAGGACACAGATGCAGGAGAAGGGCCGTCTTCGTTAGTGGTGGGGCTGGCAGGTGTGGGGGTAACCTCAGCGACAGTGAGCAGGTGTGGGACCCCGGGCCCCATGAGTGCCCCGGACACTCTGGTGTGCAGTCAGCTGCTCACATTGCCATCCCAGCTGGTCAGTGCTGCGCAGGAGGAGGAGGGCAGCTGCAGTGACCTTGACCTGTCCCGTATGACCTTGAGTCCAGGAACATCAACGTCACCATCGACTGAATCTCGTATGTGTTATTATTCACTATTTTACCAGTAGTTCAATCTCTTCTGTTGACATGTAGGGAAAAATACTTTCTTCTGTGATGCATTTTGGGAAAATTTTTTTTGTTTGATTAATGCAAAATATCAGTAGAAAATAAGAACACTATGTGACATGCACTAAAGGTCACAGTCTAGATTTAAGGCCTAAGCTCTTGTGTTTTTTATTTGCTTTTGTCATGTGACCAACCGTGTTTCGTCTTTGCAGCTTCTACTCCAGCCCCTCACCAGAGCTCATCTTTAGACTGTCCCCCGTCCCAGGCCAGTGACCTTCCCACGGACCACTCCCCTGTGGACCCTGAGACCAGCACCAAGGAAGAGCAGACTGTGAGCACTCTCCCCTCTGGGTCACTTCACAGTCAATAGGATTCATGAATTGGATTTAGTGATTGACTGGCATAATGCTGTAATCTATTAGTGTCATAGGCCTCATGAGTTCTCAGCTGGAGTTTACATCACACGCACCAAGCAGAATGTCATGTGGATTGATTTCAGGCGAGAAAAAAATGTCAAGTCAATTATGAGTTAAAGGTCAAAAATGATTTACGAGTTTTGATTAGATCATATGTAATTAAGCTTGGTTGAATTATAGCTCTTCTGGTAAATGTTCAGCTGCTAAATTATTACTAGAAATGAAAAAAAGCTTTTTCAAGTCCTTAAAGAATAATTAAGTAATTTAGTCATTTTAGTTAAGAGCTTTTTTCAGTTTAAATAGAATAACTTATTTACTTCAAACAAGTTACCATAGGTCGTCTGGTTTTCTCACACATTGTACTTGTATTGTATTGTATCTAAATAAAAATGCCCATAGTGAATGAATGCATGAGTGAATTGTTGTTTGTCAGTGTGTCAATTGGCCATTAGCCAAGTGTATACCCCACCTCAGGCCCTAAGCTGCTGGGGTAGACTGCAGGAGGAATAAGGGGGAGAAGACTGATTGACAAATACAATGAGGATAAGTAATGCAGAATGTAGGTTTAGCTAACTTTTCTTTTAACAAACATTTTCTCTTTCTTGATCACAGGGTTCAACTGATGTAAGGCCAGTGTCCCCTGAGCCCAGTGCAGATCTGGATGCAGCCCAGGATCAAGGCTGTCCAAGCGAAAACAGCTAGAGTACAGCACGCTCAGGTTCATACACCGCACCTTTGTGCTTTCTTAAAGAAAAAACATTTCCTTTTGTCCTTCCTTGTCCTTCCTATTGTTAACTGCCAATTGGGACAGAGTGCTGGTTCTGTTTCATTGTGCATGCAAAGAAAGTGCTGCTTTGATGAAAGCTTAATGTTGCCCCCTGGTGGTGTGGTATGTGCCTGCACCAGTTCAGCCGATGATTCAGAGTCTCTTTTTGTGCTTTAGGTGAGGGACGTTGAAAAGGCAATTATACAAATCAGAGAAGAAGAGATGGATGAGTGACTGTGAATCGCTGCATCTCTTGCAGCCATCTTATACAGACTTATGTTCTGTTTTATCAACCTTTAAAAGGACTGAATATCCTTGCATCTGCTTTCCTCAAGAGGCCACATACTGTACCCCTCCACATCAAACTTTCTATCAGGAAGTGACCTTTGAACTTTGGCTGGTGCTTCTGCTCCTGTGGAGGATAAGTGAGGATATTCTTAAATAACAACCCTCTGTGACACTAATGAAGAGAATTATTTTTACTAAGCTGTAAACTGTGAAGAGAAACTGCAGCCTCTTCACAGTTGACCCTCACATTGTCAGCTGTCACCAGTGAAAACTGGACACAGCAGATGGATTTGCCAAATGCTTTCGTCGCGTCGCTCACGATTCAACCATTTGCATGCGTGGACTGGTCCATGGACTGTGAGCGTCTCCTCGAAGGATCTGAACTAATCAAGATGAGCTTGTACTGAATATTTTCTAAGCTGTGAATTATTATTGATGATACAGAGTCATTAAAGTTATCAAATAACTTTGAAACATCAATGTTTAAATCAAATTTGCCAAACATTTATTTTGTAAATAAGAATCGTCCCAGTGCCCCATACCTGAGCCTCTGTGCCATACAATGCTCTCTGCCTCTCTGCCATCGACCTGTGTTTCCCTACCAGCACCTCCATAGACGTCTGGATGTTTGTTTAGCTTTCGCTGCCATTTTTATTTTTTTAAATACTTTTGTTGACATAAAAACTGTGAATCTGTGTTTCATGGCCATTTAAAATAAAACATGTCTCACTTGATGTGAACTGGAGGTGAAAAAAGCGGATTTTCCAGAATCTAAATATTTTATAATGAATAGCAGGTATTTTTCTGCAAACTATTGTTTTATATCCCATTGTATTTGTTACATTTTACTTTTCAGTTGTGTATGAGTCCTATCTGAAGATGTGACATGGCTGTCTAAACACAGCTCAGACACAGAAGAGTGTGTTAATGCCTTATTATGTCTTTTTATGTTGCTGTCATTGTATATGATAAACTGCTCATTGTTGTAACAAAGCACTTCGGAAAATAACTTCATATCAATCAAGAATAGATATCACTGTTAACTGCAAGACTTACAACATGTAACTTAAGCCCTGCCTGTGAAAGAAAATGATAAATAGTCCAAATGTTTTGTCAATTTTATTTATTAAATTAAGAGCTGTCATGAAAAGAAGAAAAGGACTTTTTACGTCTATGACTTCCCCATTCACTGTACCCATGCCATTGTTCATCACAATAAAATAACATGTGATTCCCACACTGTGGTAGACTTTCCTTTTGTTTAATAATTATCACTGAATAAAATTTCCACACCAACAGATTGTTTAAACCTGCTTAGACATGACAAAAAGCCTTCTGTAAGCATGACATCTGAGTTACATATATCTTCTACTGAAACACATTTTGCTGGATCAACACTACTTATACAGAATATTGGATAAATTAATGGATTTAACAATATAGTACAGATTTAAGAGAAAGAACTTTGCTGAGCTTTAAAGGTTATATAGTGTTTAGTTACTTTGAACTCATGCATACAGTACTTTTATCTCTTTGTGAGCTGAATGTGACATAATTCTGCCAAAATGACTCAAAGTAAATGTTTACAGGTCATGAGTACAAGTTGCCTTTACCAGAATACATTTCATCATGACTGATACTGTTTATTTTTTTGTCAGATCTGTAGTTCAAAACATCTTACAATTTTTGCAAGTTTTTTTTTCCTCAATAAACATGGACATATCGACCAGCAGGAGAGAAGAAACTGCAAGTGTTTGAATAATTTTTCTAATCACAGCACGGAGTTCATTTTGGGGCCTTTATTGATCAGTTAGTGTTTACACAGAAGGCAGATCAGTGTGTCTCTTCTCCGCCAGTTGTGACACACAGTCATGCTTTCCCAGGCGATAGACCGGGCCAACAGTTTGCATTTCTATCTTCTACATGTTACTTTGGTCTTTTGCATATTGAGGTAAGAAAATGTCTATATATTTTTTAATTTTATTTTTTAATGTGTGCACAGATATTTGGGATGGGCCCACTTTTCCAAAAATGGACCATGACAGCTTGTTGTTCTGTATGTTCTTTATTATTTATTTGCAGTACTATTTCAGCTACAAAAACAGGGCATGTGAGTGTCCGCCAAGCTCCCTCCGGTGCAGTGGTTCATCCAGTGGACTGCGCTGTGTCCGAGTGGAGCCAGTGGTCGCGCTGTGATGTCTGCCAGAAAAAGAAAGCGAGTATTATAACAATAGAGATATTGTTTTCTTTTACAAACAGCAAACGTGCAGTATAATGTTTGTTTGAAAGCCTTTATTCCATTCAAAATTGATAATATTAAATAGCCTAACACAACATAGTAGGATGTTTTATTACTCAGATAGTATTACAAATCGACCAAGGGACTGTCATGTCACTTGTCTGAGCTAATCAGTGAAGCTATGTTGAACTGATTTGGAGCCAGCCTTTGCTTTTAGGTAGAAAGTAACAACATACATTGAGTTAAGTAGTTTTACAAAAACTCATACTGTCTGTCACTAAAGTAAATTTAATGTCCAATGTGTGAAAGTATATTTTATCCCTGTGGCAAAGTAGGGTCATAGCAGCTCCAGCAGTAGTGACAGTAGTAATAGCAGTAATAGCAGTTGAAGTAGCAGTACATTCTTTTGTACATTCTACTAAATGAACTAAATACTCAGCCAATTAGACCTATGAGATCTTTGTGAACTGTACAGCTAGCTTGGATTAACAAAAATAATGCTCTTTAATACTGCAGTCTACTTGACCATTGAGGCCCACTATTGTAGCTGTTTTATTTGTGAGCTGGATCCCTCCACTGTCTCCACTGATCGACTTCTATACTCCATCTCATCCACTTTACACAAGAGGGAGATTAATAACCTTGACATGACAAAGTGAAAACAGGCTGCTAATCTGATTTCAGCTGTTATAGTCCCCCAGAGCAGCTCCACAGCTCTTCAACCACCTTTATTGGTTATAGCAGCTGTATATCTGTGACTGTTTATGTTTTCCTCCCTCTTTTATCCAGTACCGCTTCACTAAACTCGCACAGCCTTCTCAGTTTGGAGGAGAGCCATGCAATTTTCACGACAGAGAGGAGGAGGCTTGCACTGTTCCTGCACGCTACAAATGCAACAACATTCCAGTGTGTGAGGGCTTCCTGTGCACCCAAACAGGTATTTCTTTGACATAACAGAACACACAGGACCTCATGTTGACAATAATGCTGTATGATGGTTGTCACCTTGAGAGTAGGGCTGTGTACCGCCAAGAAACTGGCATTACAATTTCACCAAAAAGTTTTACAATACACAGTGTCAGTACAATATTTATAAATCACAATATTGCAGAAGTGACAATATATTGTCATTTTATTTAAAATATGATTTTGTAAAACCTCACCTGTATAGTAATGCACCACTAGATGCATACATTTTTTTTATATAACTACTCCAGCTGACCATTAGCCAGCCACCATTGGTTGAATGTATTGCTGTTTTAGTATGTGTGTCTAATGGAAGATTGAGTCTGTGTGCATCGTGAATGAAGATTTTGTTGACAATAAGTGCACCAAATAAACAGTTTTATCCACTGTGGTGGCTTGGAAGACATGCATGCTCAAACAACGTCTGTGCACCTTTAACAAATTAGCAAATTAGCCACTACCATTTTAGTAATGAACAATAAACACAAAGAGTAGTTGGATGTTTTTGTGACAAACAAAAACAACCCAAAAAAAAGTAAAACCCATATTTAAAAAAAATACAAGGCCAATGCATAACCATATGAGCTCATTGAAAGTGCTTAATTTATTTAGGGTCATTAAAAACCTGCATAGGGCCTGTCAGTACAACCACTGCAAGACAACAAAAGCTATAGCTGTCATTTTCAACCGTATGATATGTTGCTATACTATGTTTCTTCAGGTCGGTGCGTTCCTCGAACATTGCAGTGCAATGGAGAAGACGACTGTGGAGATAATTCGGACGAAGTGGGCTGCAGGAGGGGCATCCACCCTTGCAGAGAGTATACCGAGGAGTACTGGGGCATAGAAAACCTTGCCAAAGGGTTAGTTCATCTCACACATTATTTAGATCTGTAAACATGATGTCCTCCCCAAATCCCTTCTTCTGCCCACTGTTTGGCTGTGTGTGGTTGTCAGAATCAACATCTTGAACAGTAACCTGGAGGGAGTGGTGCTGGATAACAGATACTATGCAGGCAGCTGCCTTCCACATTACATCCAGGAGAACAGATTCAGGAAGCCATACAACCTGCAGCAGTACACTCTGCAGGTAACACATCTGTCAGTGAACACAGGCAAGGTCACTGGGAAAGCAGAAACACAAACTTTCAGACTCATGACTTGACCTTAAGCCTCAATGACTCAATTTGGACTTGAGTCTGAGTTGTTTTTAACACTCAGACTTGGACTTGTCTCTTCCAACAGACCAGGCGCTCTGATTCGGCTTGCTTTTGGACTTGCTTTCAATTCACTGGCACTTTGACCAGACTTAAATATATTTAGAATGGACTCGAACACAAATTATTATTATAATTATTTTTTTTATTTTTATTTTATTTATTTATTTTTGCAGACAAGAGGCTCTTATGACTTCAGCTTACAGCATTTTGATACATACTCCATGTTTATGGAGCACACCATAAAGGAGCACACATCCAAAACCACTATCTCCTTTGGCTTTGGTATTCCTGGTGTGGCTGAATTTGGATATAACTATGCCAATTCCAAATATTCCAAGTCAATTAAGAAGTTTCGCCGTGCAAGTGCCACAGTAAGTGCTTTGGGTTTCCCCCAACTTTTGAACACATTGCTGTAAAGTTTAACATTTTGACATTATGTCGGTATTCCCTGTCTCTCTCTGTCCAGACTAACAGCTTTATCAAGGCTAAAGCTGAGCTGGAGCTGGCCCAGTACATCCTTAAATCTGACGAACTGATGCTACACCCAGAGTTCCTGCAGCGACTCCGCTCCCTGCCACAGTCCTATGTCTATGGAGAGTACAGGCAGATTTACAGAGACTACGGCACCCACTACATCACTGAGGCCGCTCTGGGAGGAAACTATGAACACACTATCATCTTAGACAGAGAGAAACTGGAGAAAACAGGTGGATGGAACCAAAGTGTTCATGTTTGTAGTGATCATGGCTAACAAATGCATATTCAACAACTTCCCAACTATTTTATTTTCATATTTGGGACACCAAGTTACAGCTACACTATTTAATGATGATGATGATTCATCTGTTCTTGTAGATTACACTTTGGAAGATTACAAGAATTGTGTACAAGTTGGCCTCAGAATGGGTGCCAACATATACGGAGTGTATGTGACTGGAGGTGTGCAATCCGGAGGCTGTGACGGGCTCCTGAATGAGATGGGAGGTAAGGAGCGGTTCAAATATCCACTTAGTCAGAATCAAGCTAGCAAGCTATCAAGATAACAACTGTCTTTCTGTGTAGATGACACAGTAAAAGGCCGCATGGTGGAGGACTTTGTCGCTGTAGTGAAAGGTGGAAGCAGTGAGTCCATTACTACCCTGGTGTCCAAAAAACTTCCCACTCCAAATCTGATGAGGCTCTGGGGTGAAGGAGTTCGTTTTAACCCTGACTTTATCCGAAGAACAGTAAGTTTCTGTTCATTATTAATATGGATAATAAGCAAAAACAATGTTGAATATAACAAATTTGAATTAGTCTACTAAGCCACATGCATGTATTACTCTGCAAACAGACTCGACCGCTGTATGAGCTGGTGACGGCCAGAGACTTCACTCAGAGCGATGTCCTGAAGAGAAACCTAAGGAGGGGTCTGTCAGAATACCTCACCGAGGCCAGTCCATGTCGATGTGCTCCCTGCCGCAACAATGGAGTGGCTGTTCTAAAAGGTAGAATATTTTGGCAGTGAAGAGAGCTCCTCAATATTTTATTTATGTCTCAATTTTGCCCAAAGTGTCATTTATGCTTTTTCCAATTCTCAACCCCTCAATGGAAAAAAGTGCAATAAAATAATGTTTTTTCACAGGGACCAGATGTGACTGTATTTGCCCAAATGGATACAGTGGAAGAGGCTGCGAGATCACACAGCGACCAACAAGTTAGCATCACAAAACAAGTTTCTTTCCTTTATGTTATTTCTTTTTTTTTTTTTTTACATATAACTCTGTCTCTTGTGGCAGATATAGCTATTGACGGTGGTTGGAGCTGCTGGGGCTCGTGGTCGTCCTGCAGTGGAGGAAGGATGAGCAGGAGTCGAGGGTGTAACAATCCAGCACCCAGTAATGGAGGCATGACCTGTAGAGGACTGCAAAAAGAGTCCGCTGAATGTTTTTAAAACATGTATATTTCATTATTAAAGTCACCTACCAAAAACACTACTACTGACTGGATTATTTAACAACTGGATTATTAGTAATGTACAGGCTTGTGTATGTTTTAGTGAGGTGTCGAAAAAAGAGTGCTTTAATAAATACAAAATTGTATCTTTTATGAAAATTTCAGGAAAGGTCAGTAATAGGCCAAAGATTAATTATTTATCATTTTGAGATGTGAACCATACATACATACTAAAAGAACAAATTATTAGTTTTAGTAGATTCTTTACTACTGTGAGATGTAAGGGTTTCTGTGGCTCAATGGAAAAAGCTAGGAGATCTTTCTAGAAGAAGAAGAAGGATTTGAGTCTGACTCCAGGTCTGGGCACTTTTTCCATCTTCACAAGTGTGAGATAGGGCCCATGCCTTGGCAGAGGTATAATGTTTCTCAGTGCTTCTAGGTTAGATTTTTTCTTTTATTCTGTATATTTGTACATTGGTGCACCTTTCTTTGAAAACCTGCCTTGCAAGGTACTGAATAAAAAGTTAATGAAATCCAAAGTGTAGACCCAGCGTCCCTTTTTATTTTCAGAACTTCATTAGTTACAGTGGAATCGAAGAAGGAACATCTCTTCAATTCAAATGACGCTCACACATTAAACTGTACTTTAACATGTTCGAGACTGAGAGGAGGAGCCAAGACAAGTGTCCCCGCCTTCACTCGGAGGAGGATTGTTGCAGGTTCTTGACCTTGTCTTCCTTCCTGATGTGCAAGGTGTCCATGGACCCCAGCAGGACCAGGCCCCATCAGTCCTCCTGTCTGTACGCAAGAAACAACATTATTATGTTACTACATGTTTGTCTTTTTCTTTTTTCAAATTTTGGGCCAGTTTGCTCTATTAACATGTCAGCTTTCAAATTAAACATTCTCACACTCCCAGTCAGATTTCTCAATACCCATAATTCAACTTGTGACAACAAAATGAATCAAGAATGTTAAACCCAGTTTCATAAAAGATTCATATATATATATATATATATATATATATATATATATATATATATATATATATATATATATATATATATATATATATATATATATATATATATATATTTTTTTTTTTTTTTTAATGTTTGCAGATGTGTGCATATTTAAGTTGAAAAATCCCTAATTTAGATATGAAAACATTAAATTACATACATTTGCAATGCATGTCGATGTCAGTAGGATGGAGAAGTTTCACAATGATATCTCTTAGTTAAAATGTTTATCCTATTTATCTGTAGTGCCTTGCCTTAAGGGATTGTTGTGTTGTGTTTAACCTACCTGGCCGTTCAGTTTTTTCGCAGGCCTCTCCTTCATAGCCTGACTTGCATTCACACTTACAGGACATCCCTGATAAAATAGGAAACCCTCTATGGAAGCAGGGAGAGCAACGACAGGGGTCAAACTCCTGCAGGTATTCATCAAAGCCCCTCTGAAGGTTGGTGATTCTCGAACCCACGTGTTCGGCGGACGTACTGCGACGTATCAGCTCATAAATGGGCATGACCTGAGTCGCATAAGGAAGCAAGAGTGACATATTTTCTTCTTCGAATGGGAACTACCTGATTTTCTTTCCTAGGATTGGAGGAAACCTTGTACAGAAAAACAGTGCTAAAAACTTATATCTTTAAAGATATTTTTTACAGATATTTCATTACCTCATTGTCAATAAGTACAGGGTGGTATTTAAGGGATGCTCCCCACTTTCTGTATGTTTCAGGATCCTTGATGACCAATACACCACTAGCCGTCACTGTGATTCCCCCCTTGACAAGCGAAATGATATCCTTGATGTCCACTGAATGGCTCTCGCGATCTAAAACAAAAACATTTATTACAATTGACAACATAGGTCTTCAATGTATTCAAGGAACATCCAAACCTCATTTGTCAAAGCTTAAACCAAAATCATATCTCTCACCTCTTTCACCTCCTCCTCTTTTACCACACTTTTGGCCCTCCACTTTCAGCCCTAGTTCTCCATATCCTGCAGGAGCGGCTATACCAATGGAGGCTCCCAAGCAACCGCCGATCAAATGACTGTTAAGGACTGTTAATAGAGAAAAAACACTAAAACACAGACTACAACATGACAATAATTAAAATGTGAAAGTGAATAGCCTGCCATACTTGATTGTGCAGTGTTGGTTTTGTTGATGACCACGACATACTCCAGAGTTCCTCCCATTGTTCCCTCTGTGACGAAGTGGGTGCCATATGTGTGTATAAAACGGGAGTACAGCCCATAGTCATACTGCTCCGGGAGAGCCATGAGGTCCAGTAACAAATCCTCATGAAGCATTAAGTCTGCGCTTCTCATTTTGAAAAGGGCAGTTTGGACTTTGGAGAAAAGTCGAACAAATCCAAGATCCTAAAACAAACAACAACAACAAAAACTAAACATGAAGTTGGAATTTCGGAATATATGGAATTAAGTTTCGGAATATATGAAATTAAGTCCTGGTCAAAACACCAGGTTCAGTGCAAGGGTAGGCAAAGTCTGCTCAAATGGTGGGTCAGGGCCAAAAAGGGGTCCGCTGAATATTTAAATATACTAATTTTTAAAATTTTTTTTTTTATATTAATAAGGTGAAATGGTGTGTTTTCAGTGTCAGGGAGAAGATCACCATAAGAGTAAAGGCTTTAACTGGCTGCAGCTGGCTACATAAACACAAAGGAACCTTTTAACCTTTTAGAAACATATCTGCTATCAGCTCTGGAACACCTCACAGTTTCACTTCATTCCATATATTCCGAAATTTCATTCCATATATTCCGAAACTTCATTTCAAATATTCCGAAATTTCATTCCATATATTCAAAACTTTATTCCGTATATTCCAAGACTTCATTCCATATATTCCGACTTCATCCCATATATTCCAAAACTTAATTCCAAAAATACCCAAACTTCATTTCATATATTCCGACTTCATTCCTTATATTCCGAAACTTAATTCTATATATTCCAACTTCATTCCATATATTCCAAAACTTAATTCCATATATTTCAAAAACTTAATTTCATATTACCCAACTTTATTTTCAATATATTATATATATATATTAATATATATATATATATATATATATATATATATATATATATATATATATATATATATATATATATATATATATATATATATATATATACATATATATACACACACACACACACATTGTGTATAGCAACACAAAACAGGTGCATCTCAAAAAATGTTTACATCATGGAAAAGTCAATTGTATTTCAGTAGTTAAATACACACATTACATAGATGAATTACACACACAGTGCTATATATTTCAAGCATTTATTTATTTTAATTGTGACAGTATGGCTTACAGAAAACCCCAATATCATTATCATCATATAAAGGTTTGAAATATTTTAAAATATATGCATTTCCCTTTTTCAAATAAATCATGAAAAAAGTTTCACTTTTCCACAATATTCACATTTATTTATGTGCACCTGTATGCTTTATCCCTTAAAGTTTCCAATTATTTCAAATTGTTTCATTGTGGCAACAACAATATCTAATTTAGAGTGGAGGCGTAATATACATTTACTATGATCAAAATTATTAAGTCTATTTTGATATAAATGACTTACCTGACTCTTATACTTTGTTATGTTGTTCACAAACTGAGATTCAGCACTTACAGACAGACCCACTTCCACATATGCGACACCCACTGAGAAACCAAAGTTACCAGATCTTTCAGTTTTCCTTGCATTTAGCAGACTTGCCATATCCTCATAGTACTCATGAGAGCCTTCAGACGTGGCCTCTGCCTGTCACGAGTTAGGACAAAATGTAAACTTTACACTGATTAATTTGCACTGTAACAAATACGTTTTTATACCACAAATTGGTAGGTATGGTAGTTGTGAGGTTTTCTGAAGTTTTTCTCCGCAGCATTGTAGCTCAGTCTCTCACAGAAGGCGTCATATGTGAATTTGTTCCATTCACCATTGTAAACATATTCACATGATTCGCCAAAGTAGTTTGGATCAAGAACGGGATCAACAAATTCTCCTGTTAAGATGTTGTAGCTAAAAAAAAGACATTTCTTTATTGGAAAAGTAAATTCACAGTAAACAGTAAATAACAAGATCCACTAAAAAGGTTGAGCCTGTATTTAAATTCGATTATTAAATATATTTTCTCAAATTTAGCGACAAAGCTAGAATATTATTTTTGTTTTGTTGAATTCTTGGAACAGTAGTCATTAATTATTTCTACAATAATATATTCTTTCCTTCTGGCTTTTCCCTTACTGGGGTCGCCACAGTAAATCATCTGCCTCCAAGCATGCAGTCATTTGCATATTGATTTGGCATAGATTTTATGCTCTTCATGATGCAATCCTCTCCCCATTTATCCAGGCTTAGGACTGACACAAGGAGCACACTGGCTTGTGCCCCTGTGCCTGGATTATTTCTCTAATGATACCAATGTCATAAAATCTAAACAGTGAAAATGGCATTAGCAGCTGCCACAGCAATGTTTTACCCTTGAACTCCATCCTTTGCTCCAGGAATAGATAGTAAGGAGGCACAGTAATCTTCTCTGGGATGGGTTTCCACACAATCGTCCTCATCAGAAAAGTCATCGCAGTCTCTCACATCATTACAGCGAAGAGACTGGCTGATACAGCGTCCTACAGATCAATACAATATCAAAGAGGAATGAGAAAAACTGCAATCTATAGACATATGTGCAACAAGTTATCTAGCCTTGCTAATTACTTGCCTGTGCTGTTGCATGTAAATTTATCTCCACAGTAATCTATCACCATACATGGGTCATTTGTGTCTGGACATCCCTGTTTTTCCCACAGTGTCTCAATGCACTGACTGCCACCAAACTGTGAGGGCTTCTCCAAGCGTCTAGAACGAAACTAACACAAGGGCTTGTAAGTCAGTAAATCTTCTCACAATATTATTTTACTTAACCTGATTCACACATTTTTCACATAAATTTAAATCTAGCATTAGTTTGAGCACAGTGCCCCAATGCAATTATAACTTACTCTTCTGTCTGTACAGGAGTTACAGGGGGTCCAAGATGACCATCTCCCCAGCTTACAGTTGATGGAAACTGGTCTGCTTAAATCTCTGGCTCTCCTTGTTGAAGCCCTGTTTGACCCAAGACCCTCAAAATTGCACTTTCGCTTTAACAACTTAGTTAATATCATGCATGTCATTAGTTATAAATCACATAAATCACAGCCAATTGTGTGTTAAGTATGGTAAATAAAATACGTCACCTGTTAGATGGGTTCTCCTGGGTCTTTACAACAATGAAAACCATAAACAGTATGCAAAAGCTTGGGAGTAAACGAATAAATATTCCCATCATGAAAAATAACAGCTAGTCGAGTAATTGAAAACCCACATCGCACAGCGGTAGTGTTGCTGAGTGTCCAGGAGGCTAATGCAAGCAAGATCAATAAAGTGAATGATTGATGAAGAGTAAACACGCTCTTGCAGGAATCCAGTCTCGTCCCCATCTTTAGCAAAAAAAGGATTTTTCCCAATAGTTGGTAAACACAAAAACCTGCTATCCTACTGTGTACAGATGTCCAAATAGCGCACTGGGTCCAGACCAGAGACCAGACAAGGGCATATGAACGCGCTCGCACCTAGCCGGCTCACGTGCACGCACCCGCGAGTGATGGCGGCGGGTTCAAAGCGTTTGTTTTAGCTCAAGTCCAAAATTAGCAAAAACACATGAAAGTACCTCAGTGAGGCAGATCCCGAACAGTGATGAACCAAACGACTTACAATGGAGGAGGTAAACCGCAACATGCTTTTCTTTTAGCGTTAAGCTTTAAGCTGGCTAATAAACAAGCCAACATTGCCCATCGGGCTAGCATGTAGGTGCTTCACGTGTATTGGTGTGAAAAAACACACACCTCTTTAAAAGTCTTTAGGCATTAGTTAAAACTCAGTTTACTTGTTTCTTTATCAATTGCACGACTAGCTAAAGTGTAAACAGACATCAAACCGCTATATGAAAAGACTGAAGCTTTGTGTACAGCCTACTCACTGTACTTTGTCTCCCTCTCCTGTCTCCTCAAAACCAGCACATTTTATTTAGATTCATACAGGTCTATAGCTGTTTGTTCACTTGAAATTCTTCCCAGGAGGCATCAATCAACTTCAAAGCTTTGAGGGCCAAGGTTTCAGGAGGAGGCACTCATGGCTGAGTCCAGAGCCAGCCGACCAGCTGTAGCTGGAAAACCCAAGTACATTCCTCCTCCAGGAGGTCACTGCAGCTCTGTGGTCAGCAGCATTCATATTGCTGTAGAGAACAAAGCACCAGTGGTCCCCAGGGTTTTCTTTAGAGATGGACTGAGAACATCAGGAGGGAAGAGGCCAATATCCTTTCCCCCACAACCACAGCGACCCCCAACATCCCATACTGCTAATGGTGATGCCATATCAAGGCACTACATCAAAGACGGACACATGCCCTTAGTCCTTCCTATTTTCCCTAAAGAGCCAAAGACCGATCAGGCATCCAAAAAGGAACTAAAACTGGAAGTAGAACAGTTAAAAGAAGGTTTGCTGCAGACTAAAACCAAGAAAAAAAGTTTGATCCTCCCTTTTAAGACAGCTAAGTCGGCAAAGGCTAATTTAGAAAATAGTGAGGAGCCTACATATGCTGATTTAACTAGCAGACCATCTAGTGCACCTGGAGAGCTGCCATCTATGGAAAAACACTACACAGACGACAGGGCTTCACTCCACGGCAGTGAAAAGACGAGTGAATGCACCCTCTCCAGCCCTGATATTGCTATAACCCCACCTTCTGCAGAGACAAATGCTGACTCTGAAAACCGAGTATTCAGCACGCTGGAGAAGGCCAAGAAAAAGTTCTCACGTCGACAGGTGTTGTCCTGTAAACCAAAGGGTAGCTCCCCTGACAGAGGCTCAAAAAGCAAGGCACAGGGATTGCCCCAAAAGTACACCCAAATCCCTGCACCAGACCTAGCAGTACCCCTTCCCGTATCCCCACCAGTATCCCCACCAGTGTGCTTCCCCAACCTCGCCTACATCTCAGCCAGACCTTTTTTTAAAGGGACTACCACATTCAGTAAGTTCTGTTTCCTCCATTTACTTTTGGAAAAATGAATTTTGTTCAACACATCCACATTTAACCATGCTTTTCCTATTAGGATCTTCATTAGACAGGCACTTTGGCAAGGACAAAGCTAATCGCCCTTTTGCCAGGATTGGTGAACCACTCCCTCCTTCTCCTCCAAAGAAGTCTTTACCTGACCTTCGGGCACTGGGACCCCTGCCAGCTAAGCCCCCCAGACCCCCAATTGTGGATCTTGCCTGTTACATGCCACATGCACTACAAGGTGTGTCATGTTTTATGTATATGTTTTTAGCCTTAGCCTCATAGAGAATCATTATGTTTGTGAGCCAACGTTTTGTCATATTCTCAGATTCACAAGATTCACAAGACTCATTATGGCTGTCCATAGTAGAACATGCACTTTGCAATAATGTTATCAATATTGGGATAACAGTATGACATGACATATTATGTTCCCCCATTTGGAGTAATAGTTAAATAGATTTTACTTTGATTTACTGTAGAAAGAAATACAATGCACTAATAATTATCACCAGTCAAATCTAGAGCTAAAAAACAAAAATAAATGAAGACTAAACTAAATCTAAATGATCGCAAAATTTTCTACTAGACCGGATCTAAATGCAGAACTAAATTTTGACACATTTTTAACAAGGTCTGAACCAGATTTAAATTCCTCTAAAAGGGGAAATTGATTAGACTTGTTTCTCAAGTGGAACACCATAGCATTGTTGTGATAAAGGTGAAAATAATAGAATAAATAAATTAGAATGAAGTGTATAAGTGAACTTATTTCAGTAGTAAAATGCATATAGAGATTCAATACAAAACCTTTGAGCATTTTTATGAGATTCTGATTAAAATTTTCATTAACTGTAAGCCATAATAAGCTGTGTGTATAGTATATAATTAATATGTTTTACTAGGTTTTAAACCTACTACTGAAATAAATTCACTTTGGCATGCCTGTACGATTAGGCTTTTACAATGCACATTTGTGTTTGCTTATAGTAATTTGCGATATATTGTGCAGTCCTATACAAGATGATGCATATCAACAATTTTCTTATCTTTTATTAGTTGGATCACCAAGGCTGGACAATGCAGCAGCTCAAGAACCAGAAACAGAAAATCGTACATCTATCATCCCAGTACTAGATGCTCCAGAATTCCCAGAGTTTGAAACTTCTGAGATTGAAACAGCAGAAAATAAAGCTGTGGATATTGCGGCATTAGATCTGGAGGCTTTAGACCTACCTGAACCTGATGCCATTGGTCTTTCTGATTTTGAAGCGACTCAGTCTGATTTGACCGATCATACAAAGAGACTCGAAGAGAAGGAGTTGAACCTGAGTAATCCAAAAGTATTTCCTTTCAATCCAGCCAGCATCCCTGAACCAACAACCCTCTGTGAGTTCCCAGAGCCACAAGAACAATGGAGTCAGAGTGAGGAGGCCACTGCAGACCCTTTGTCCTACACTGAGGAAAGTGCAGAGTGTCACTCTATCCCAGAAGACTCAGACCAAGAAGACCATGCAAATAACATTGAATTTGGGTGAGTTTTGTCCTAATACAAAATGTCTCCATTACTGCATAAACTGAGTTATGTTTGTGTTTTATCTAGCATATATCAACAAGAAATTGATCATAAAATTTGTGATAATGTGTATGAAGATGTGGAGAACATTAGCAAATTCTCGTTTACCCAGAACTCACGGAAACAAAAAGGACTCAAGAGTAAGTTTTGACCCCAATTATGTATTACTCCTAAACGTACTAAATTATAAGCTAAACATTGTTCATATCCATTTTTCATAGATCCATACGCAGACAGCAGTCATTTGGTAATTTTCAGTTTAGATATTCAATCAGAGTGGTTGAAGTTGATACAGCATGTAAATAATATAGTCTTGCTTTGTTTTTTTAAGAGGGAAGAGTCGGGTCATAACATATGGCAGCGGAATCCACGGTATGTCTTTCTGCCCAGTTTTTTCTGTCATTTCAAATAAAAGACAGTCAGTCATTTTCTCTTACTGTAGGAGTGGTGGAGATCATGATTATTTGTCTCATAGTCAAATCAACATTTTACACCCTTTTAAAATGATCATCTAGAGCCCATTAGTTAGTTTTTTACATTAAGATTTATTATATTTTTTCAGCAAGGAATGCCAAAGCCCAAACACTGCTGACTTCAAAGAACAAAAGAAGAGGGAAAAGCAGAGACTTGAGAGAGAAAAAAAGGAACAAAAAGAAAGAGAGAAGAAAGAAAATGAAATGAAAAAGAAATTCAAAGTGAGTTCAGTTTTCGAGAACTTAAACCACTGCGACATGCTTGGTTTTGTACTTGATATTGTAAATCCCCTGTCTTTTTTATTAAAGTTTTACATTGTTTTTTCCGGAAACCACATCTTCCTTTGCTAACTGCTGAGATTTGTTTTTAGGTGACCGGTGAGGAGGAGCCCATGTACCATGCTAAAGTGATGGTAGCAAGCAAGGTCCGCAAAAATGATCTTCCTGTAAAAAGTGGGGACACAGTCAGCATCATCCGCACCACCAACTGCCCCAAAGGGAAGTGGCTGGCCAGAGACGCTTACCACAAGTGTGAGTTAAAATATAATATTTATATACCCGACTTAATAAAAAGTTACATTTTTACTTTTACATGTTGTCCCTGCAGATGGATATATTTCAGTCATGAATGTGGAGTTAAATATCAAAGAGATGCTGGAGCTTGGAAAAAAGGCACAGGCTGCAGGAAGAGGAGGCAACATGGAGGCTGATACCATCAGTATTGGGAGCAGGTACACCTTGCCTGGTGTCTGATATTTGAATATAATTTTCCTTTAAATTGCGTTTTGTTGCCTTCAGTCAGTATACCACAGAAATTTGTTTCCTCCTTTGTTTGCAGGTCCTCTAGCCACCCTGTGCTGACGAGCAGCTGTGAGTGTAAGATAAGATAGTTAGCAGCAGAAATGCAATGATTTTCAAATCTCATCTCAAATCTATTCACAATTGAGCTTAAACAACATATCAGATTTGGAACTGAAATAGTTTGCCATAATAAATACTAGGTCATTTTGAATTTGATGGCAGCAAGACTTCTCAAACTGTGTTCAAAGACATTGACCTCAGGAAGTGTTCCTGACCCTATGCAGTGAGTTGCAGTACTTACAGTACAGCACTTACTTTACAGAGTAACGTTTTTAATACAGTGCCATTTGAGGTCCAAAGATGAAGAGCATCCAACACAGACTCAGACTTTCTAAAATGCCCATTTAATACCCACTAACTTTTCTAAAGTGTTGCCAATTAGTCCAGTTGTTTGCAAAATGCTGATCTGTTTTTTTTATTTTTGTATCACCCGCTTTTTCAGCCTTTTGTTCCTCCTTTGTCATAATGTTTTGAGATTTATTGCTGCCATCAAATTCAAACCATTTGATGGTTTACCATTTACCATTTTTCATAAAAATGGTAAAATATCTGTTTCAAAACCTAATATATCAGTTATATTGTGAATATAATATGATCGTAAGAGATTTGTGAGTCATTGCATTCTAGTTTTATTTGCAATTAAGTTTACATAAAAAAAAAAACCTACAAGTTTAAAGTGGCTTGACCTAATAACAAAGTTACTATTTCCACTGCTACAGCCATGATTGTAAATCAGTGTAAGCTGAGATTGTTAGCCTGCCTTATATCTATCATCACTGTGTGCTCTGGGCCTAATCAAGTGAATGTGTTTTTCCTCAGTTACAGATGATAGTGAGGAGTGGGGCTGTGAAGACGAGACCCTCTCCCCCTCCAATGAGAGCCCGTAAGTCTGGCAGCTTTATGGTACTAAGTGGTTAAGCTGCTCTAGGATCAATGTTCTCATCCTTTTACAACATTTAATGCCTGTTTAGCTGCTACCCACTTTTCATTAGTTTTTCCACATGAAAGATGCAATTAAATGTATATGACTGTTTACATTTCTTTCTCTTTTTTCAATGTAGGAGTTTTTCACAACAGACTGCCTTTCTGCCTGAGATGTGTAAGTGCATTTTACATCCGGTTCTTTTTGAAGTGTGCAGCCTTCTGGGTTCCTGCCTGTGGTTGTTTTATGTCATGGTCGACATGGCAGACTCTAACAAGCCTTTGAACCTTAATTTTACTGTGCAGTTGCTTACTTCCTCCCTCTTCTGTCTTGTTGGCTTTACATAACTTGCTCCAATCTGCCTTTTACCCACCTACCCCTTTGCTTTTATGTTGCTTTTTGCTGACAGCGTGCGGTCATGTCGGCGCCCAGCATACTCTGAGCGATGCCAGCCTCGAGGACCTGCACACTCAGTGAGTCCTAGCACACAGGTGTAAAAAGTGCATACCTTACTTTAATGCAGTTTCACAATGTGTGAATGTGTCAACATGGCGACTGCCTACACATTATCATAGTACATAGCTGAGAAAGGATTACTCTACTGTTTTGCAGCTGCACATTGGTAAATTAGGATAGCAGTTATTTTATTATGATGACTATGGCTTACAGGTAATAAAACCACAATTCTGTAGATCATACATTTTACATAATACTACACAATTATCACAAAAATGAATAAATTCTTACATCAAATTTTGCTCTGCGTGTAATCGATCTAAATAATTTACTTTTCCACAATATTCTAGTTTATTGACAAGCACCTGTAGGTTTTTCACTTTGGCCTATAAAAATAAAATAATATATAATAATGTTTTTTATCTTGTAGGACAAGACACGAGGCGCTGCAGAAATTAGCCATTTTCTTTCAGCACAACAAAGAACTCAATGAGAACGGAGTTGCAACCACTACAAAGTAAATTCTCTTAACTTTAAGAATCTCCACCTACATCATTAGTAAATACAGTATATGATAGTACAATGTTGACATTTATGCTCAAGTTATTTAATTACTAATTTACAAATGTTTTCATCTAAAACACAATTAAAAGTAAGGTCTATGTACAACCAAAGCAAGAAGAAACATGTATTTTTGCAAGTTGTATGCAAAAAGATCCCTAGTAGTACTCTGTATAGAGTCAAAAACATAGATCAATGTATTAAACTCAGCTAATGCAATTCTAATCTATTTTTCTTCCCTCTTTAAGCATGGATGCGCCTAGTAAGTTTTTTTTTTCTCCCCATATCTCTTGTCTCACCACTTTGGTCACTGATAAAGGTGGAACTAAGATGAAACCACAACACTTTAAGGCCACTAGAGTTCAGTACTGGTTTAGGGCTTGTTTGTATTGGAAAAATCACTTGTATGAGGCAGCTGATGAAGTGTGGTTAGACATACAACAGTGATGCTAGGCAACATTTAACTCATGTTGTTTTAACTTGTCTTTTGCAGACTTGTGTGATGTTGAGGAGCCGCCATTACCGTAAGTGTTTCCTTATCACTATGACAAAGGGAAGATTGACATTTTAATGTGGCCTTGTATGGTACTATGCAAAAGTCAAGACAGAGGTTGAACATAGTGAGCGGGCTGGAGTACGTGGTTGGATGAGGTTTGACAGATATGGGGTGTAAGTGTTTTAAAAGTGAGAACTAGGATCTTATACCTAATTTTTTATTTGGAGCCAGTGAAGTTGACTGAGGGCAGAGGTGATGTGATCAGCAGGTTCTAGTGAGGGTGCGGGTGGCTGAATTCTGGATCAAATGAAGTTTATGCAGGATTTGTTTGGGGTAGACCAGACAGAAGAGAATTATAATGATCTAAATGCGATGTAAATAGTGCATGTATGAGAATGGCTGTGCTGTGGGGAGCGAGTGATGGATGAAGGCAATGAATATTACAGAGGTTGAAGTAAGCGTGTGGACCAGGTGACTCTGTACCTGTGGGGAGTGAAGGTTGTATGTATCTCACAAAGGTAAAGAATCTACTAAAACTAATTGTGCTTTTTACCAAGTGAAGTTAGTGTTTTCAGTCCATAACTCAAAATGGAACAGAATCCCTTAAAACATTCCTGGGTGAGCTGGTTTCACAATAAAATTAATAATTTTGTCCAACTTTGCCCATTAGTGACATTTCCTGAAACAAAAAAGTGGTATTTATTAAAGCACTCTTAGTTAATATTTTCCACAGCAAAAAAACTTTTACACTGTGAGTGCAGTAAACATATCTGTGCTTTAATCAAATGACTCTTTTGCAGTGAACAAGAGATTGACTTTACAGAAATGGAGCTTCTTCCGCCGCCGCCGCTTTACGCAGACACTTTCTGATTTTTTTATTTCGCTCAAAAATGTAATGTTGCTAAGACTGTGGACTTGTGTGTTTAAATTTGCTAAATGTTTGGGTTTTCACTTTTTGTTCTGTTTGTTCACCTTTCTCCATCACTTATAGAGACTGAATTGTGCACACATATGAAGGAATTATGCATTATGTACAAAGGGCATTGGCATAAAGCTTATTCACTTAGACTATGTTTGAAAAATGTTATAGTTATGATCTTTACATCTGGGTTGTGTTTAGTTTAACTGTTACATCTGTTAATATATTTGCAATAAATATGATAAATATGATCTTCCTTTATTTGTCAGTTCTATGTTTTACAAAAGGTGGAAAATAACCAGATCCTTAAGAAATATTTTTTGGGGAAGAAAACTTACTTTCTGCTTTCACAATTTCTTGAGTAAATTTTGAAGGAAAAATCTACTTTCACTCAGGTTAAAGGTTTTAAGGTCATGTCTGCACATCTGAGATAACGACGAGAATACTTAATTTTGAAAAATCAGGAAAGGATTGACCAAAACATTGCTTGATAAATGATTTAATGACAGTGTGAAATTTCTAAATGAGTCAATAAATGAGTCATTGTATTTTTTCAAGTAGTTGATACTGGTAGTAGCAAAGAAAGTAGTAACCATAACAGTAGTACTAATGGTAGTTATAGTAGCACTTAGCTAGTAGCAGTATGTTAGTAAGTTTTAGACTTGATACATTTTTACCTCCAGACCAGATTTCTATTTCACAGATCACGGTGCATTTGAACCTATAAAGTGACATAAAATCTTCTGTAAAAAAGTGTCATGTAATTAAAGTAGTTGAAGCTGGGGCTTATGTTTTAACTTTTAATGGCAATTTATTAATACAAATAATGACAGTAAATCTTTTAAAATTATTTTTTATGATTTTTATTTAGAAACAAGACACAAGCAAATGTCCACGTGTATATAAAATCATTTGCCAGTTTTAAAACAAATGTACAAGAAAGACAGTCACTAGGACGTTGGTTAAGTCTTTATTTAGACCTTATTCCAAACTTACCTCCTCCAGGTGAGCGAGAAATGGGTCCCAGGTGCTTGAAAAAGTGTTCATTGAACAGGTTCTCAAGGATTGGAGTCTCTCCATTTGTATTAACGACCACATGTCATTGACCCACAGCTGGAACGAAGGAGCGGTAGGAAATTTCCATTCCTTCAGAATTAGTCTCTTGGCCACTATTACTCCCAATTCCAGTGGTTGCTGCATTGTTGCAGGAAATTTCTTAAAGTAAATCATGTTATTGACAAAAATCTTTAGACAAAAGTGTTAAAAAAAGTAAGTTTCCTATGTTTTTCTATTGTTTAAAATGGGGACAACTGGAACATGGTTTGTTGAAAACTGGGATATATTAGTGTTTTTACCAATATGTCTTGGGACATGAGACAAGCAGGGGTAGTTTTAAACCACTTTTAACTGGGGGGCCACACTGGGGCCAGCCTTTATGCTGGGGGGTACATGAGACATTTTGATGTAAACCGACTGGGACTTATTTTAAAAATAACTCTGATATCATCTTTGTAAACATGATAAACTTATCTTCTCCCTTTTGTAATGCTAGAATAACACTTGAAACAAATGTCCAATATAATATATAAGCTCAATATGTGTGAGCTTCATAAAGCATTTAGGACACTTCAGAGGGGTGGCCACTAGGGGGGACAGGCTCACAGTTGGCCACCCCTTAGAACCGCCCCTGGGGACAAGGAGCCTAAAACTGGGACAGTCCCGGTTAAAAAGGGACTATTTTTACCTTTACTTGATAGTAGATTATTTTAGTTAAGTAGCCTAGCCCACCTTTGCTACTATTTGAGTAAAGCTGAGTATTTTCTCCAATAACATCAGCAAGCGTGTGTGCAGGAGAGAAACGGGAGAAAGCTTGTCCTTGTAGTGTGTATTGAAAGAGGAGGGTCTTCGGCGGGGCGGGGCTTCCTAGAGGCTGTCCCAGGACTCTCACAAGCACGCGCGCGGCTGAAGGATGGTCAGATGTTTGGAGAAACTGGGGAAGGACAATCCCTGTAGTTTTAGAAAGTACAGGCGTTCGTTTAATTAACAAACTGTGTGACTGCTCCTCCTTTGGAGTCGTAATGAATGTGTAGTTGTAGTCTTTTAACGCAGTAGTAGTTGAACTGTATTTCCTTCTGATTTTGAAGCACACTACGGGTTTTAAATGCAACGCTGCTTGATTTATGAGAAGACTATGGCCGAGACGAGGAACGGCGGGAGTTCGCTCAACAATAACAGCTGTAAGGACCACAGCCGGAGAAAGTTACTGGTCGGCGTGGACCTCTTCTGTCTCTTTTTAGGTAAGACACTAAGCACTGTATGGAAACCTGTGTGCCTCTTAATGTATGCATTGTAACAGTATCAATCACTTTCTAGCTTGGTGCATTTTTGTCACGTGCTTCTGTTGTCCAAAAAAATTAAATAATGGTTCTCCAATGACAGCACATGTATCCATAGCTTATTAAAGTTTGTTTAGCTTGAAAATAGTTATGTTTTTTTAGTAATAGTGCTAGTTATGCTCAACAACAGGTTAACTCATCATATTTGTGAATAAATGTTCTAAGCATTAGCCTATTTAATCTCTATATCTATATATTTTTCTATTATGTATGTGAATGGCTGAAGACTAAATACTCAAACAATTTACCACTTCTTGTCAATGTTTTGATCCATTTAAAATAACCATAATGTGTGCAATCCTGGCATTAGTGAAAAGTCCAAAGGTAAGTACTGCAAAAGTTAATTCAGTAGACTATCAACTTTCAAAGTGCTTACAAAGGGAAAAAATGATTAATAAATGGCCTCAGAGGGGATATATGCCTTTGCTGTCCAGCCACACCTGTACTGTACCTCTGTTTCAGCTCAGTCTATTTTCCAGTGGGTCCTGCATTCCTCGCCAGCAGGAATTCTCTTGATTTGCACATCTGGCTGAATATATTTGTGGTGCGGTGTAATTAAGGGGAGTGGTGAAAAGGTCAGACCTGTGCTTAGACATTCAGCATCACATTCAACAGCTGTGGGCTTCAGGTTGTTAATTGCAGTAAAACACAATTGTTACTACACAAGGTATTTGAAAGTACAAAATATTCCATAAAAGATATTCTCATTTATACTTTTCCTAGGACAATCATACAATACAATGCAGAGGTGAAAAAAGTACTCAAAACCTGTACATGCACAGTAAAAATACTGTTTTCAAGTAGAAGTAAAAGTACTCAATAGAGGTGTTACTTGAATAAAAGGAAAAAAGTAGTGAGTGTAAAGTTTAGGCTACTTAAGTAGAAGGTTAGTACTACAGTTACCACAGTTGGTACTATTACTGCTTACTATTACTACTACTGCAAAAAGTATTGAGTGTTAAGTGTACATAAGTAGTAAGTAAGTACTGCTACTTCCACTGCTACTTCAACTACCACTACTATTACTCCTAATAGTATTACTTTCACACCTATTACTACTCCTGCTACAACCACTGATACTATTCCTACTATTTCTGCTACTGCTGTTATATGCACTTTACTGCCAATGTCAAATTATTACTCAGTTAAAGTTCTCAAAATGTACTTGAGTAAAAGTACATTGTTTCCTCGAACTTTCCTCAAGTCAAAGTACTGTGTAGAAAATATAAATGCTAAAAGATAATTACTTGAGTAAAAGTAGTTTGTTACTTTCCACCTCTGCTAATATATTTAAGCTCTCATATCAGCATGGGAAAACATCAACTATTATTTCCATGCTGGATCAAAACAATTTGTGGTTAGCTGTCTTTCCAGTAGCTTACAGATGCCAGGGATAAGTTGTATGTGCAACCTTTCCACAGAGACGCTTGTCAACAAACCAGCAGTGTTTTTTCTGGCTGTGTGGTTTACATGCAGTGACCACAAGAGGAAATGGTGGGCGAGTACTAGTAATCAGCACCCCTCAGTTCTCGCACACTGATTGCCCTTCCAATATTACCGCACTTTGGAATACACATGTCCCGCCTACTCCTAAATCCCAGTAAATCATGGGTCAGACACTTAAAATAACACAACTGACCAGTCAGGTATTGTGAGAAGAGAATCCCTGGTTCCCCTTGTGGATGGAGTTTTGATGTTTGGCCCTAGCTTGCAATGCTACAGAATAATTTGAAATAACTCTGGTAATGGATCCACACCAAAATGATTTTTTTTCGTTGGCTCCTTACTGACCTTTCCTGAAAATGTCATCAAAAGCCGACCATTACAGCAACAGACTAACAATGTAATATTGTTATTATTTGACAGGTCACAAATTGTAAAAAAAAATCAAAGTCCATAATTCAAAGACATGGGTAACACATGTTTTTGTTGCAATAGACCTACACTCTCCCTTGGACCCCTGTGTTTTGACCAGGACAGTCTGACAGCAGTAGGTCGTCTGGGGGTCCGCTTCAGCAAGTGAAAACATTAGCATCTGTGTATACACCACAAGCCCCCTCAGACGTGTGTATATTACTGTGCGAGACAAGTCAAAGATCCTTACAAGTGGAAAATGTGTGTCTGTTTATTTTAGTAGTCAGACTGTTGGCTGTTTTGGCTGATGCTATCCCAAATACGGTGGGATTTAATACAGCGTTAGGGATATACATCAAGTTTCCATACACAATAGTGTAATGGAACTGGCAATGCAGAACACAGAAAGCTTAGGAAACTCCTAATAATTACTTTTATACTAAATCTATATCATAGGCATCATTTTTCATTTTGTACAGTACTGTGCAATAGTTTGTTGAGGTGTAATTAAAAGTGCTTTAATGAACACAGTTTTATTTTTGTAATGGAAATTTCAGGAAAGGTCAGTAATGGGCCAAGGACAAAATGAATAATTTTGTAGTGGCTCGAGATCACTGTTTAGATCCTCGAGTGTTTTAAGGGATCCTAACTTCCCTCACTAAATCACATCACCTTTTATTGGTGTTTAGCCTGGATGAGTTAGAGTCTTCACAGACATCTTCCCTCACTAAAGGAACAAATTATTGTTTTTTTCACCTTTGTGAGATAGAGTATAATAGGTTTTGTGGTTCAAAGGAAAGAGCTTTTACCCCTGAACTAGAAGATCTTTGAGTGTAAGTCCGGGTGTGGGCGCTTTCTTTACCATTGCAAGATAAGACCAGTGCCTTGGCAGAATGCTTCTAGTTTAGATTTTTTTCTTTTTTGCACTTTTGTGTGTTATTTTTGTTCATTGATGTATCTTTCTTTGCTCACAGCCTTTCCTGAAACATTGACTCAATACTTTTGTTAACATTAAGACAAACAGACACATGAAGTAGACATTTGTTTGTTTCTCTGTGGTCTTGGAGTTCTTGTTGAGCTAAGGCAAAACACATCCCCACGCCTGCTGACTGGTGTTGTCCTTGGCAGGACCAAACGGCCCCCTCCTCTTTGTTTCACTGACTCTTTAAAGGTGGGAAGAAAGCAGGAGTAGGAGGGAAAATCCCAGGATGATATTCCCAATGCTGATGCTGCTGCACTTCTGGACAGATGGATGAGATTAGGAGGATGAGTGCAGAAAAAGATTGACAGAACTTCTGGAGAATAGGGCCTGACAGTATCACAACTACATTTAAATCTTATGATTTAGGATTCCATATTACAAATAAATGCAAATAATTGAGTACAGTTTGAGTAATGCTGCGGTTAGCCTACCTTAGCTTGTAGCCTTGTACAGATGAAAATATAATAATGCAATAATCCAGTCATTAAGCCTTCAAGTCAACTCAGCCTTTCGTCTGTCAGCAGGATAACTCGACAAGTAATGGTTTGTTGATGACATTTTCAGGAAAGGACAGTACGGGGTATAGTGTTACAAACTGTACATTTTTGGTGTTTGTGGATTATGTTTTTGAAGGATTTTGTACTGGGTGCCCTGGTTGAGCGCATAACGCTTGCTTGAGCGATCCGGGTTGAAGTCCACCCTGAGGTGATTTTCTCAATATCATGCATACCAGCTCAGTTTACAAAAAAGCTAAAACCTATACAAATATACCTTAAAATAATTCCTGTACCATTTTTATATATGTGACCAAAGATACTAACTTAGCCATAAAGGCTCTGTGAAGGAACAAATAATTTATTTTATTAGATAGCTAGATCATTTACCCCTGAACTAGAATATCTCCATTTTGAGTTTGGGCACTGTAGATTTATAATTGCAAGAGAGGGCTAATGCCTTGGTTAGCACTCTCTGAGTGGTTCCTGCTCAGTTTTCCCTTTCTGTCTGTCTAGTTGCGGCTCTGTGAATGTATTTAGGGTCTGTTTTGGACGTCAGGGTTAACATTTTTCACATTCAGCACTTTTCTTCCATTCTCCCACTGTTGTAGTCCAAACTCAGTAGTCAAGTCATCCTAGGAAAGCTCTGTGATCATTTTTTGATATTGTCTGAGAGGCCAGGCTAAGCAAATGAAACATATCAGCTTGGCTTTGGGGTGCTTCAAGGTTCAGTATATTTTCATTGTCACAGAGCTTGAAGCTGTGCTCTACAGCGCTCTCTCCCACCATCAGACAGCTATTTGTTTGAACAGAACAAGTGAAAATCAAACTGTTAATATGCTGGACTGAGAGAAAGGCCAGAGTTCCCATCAGGCAGCGGGGTATTAGATTGTAACCCGATCTCAACCTCAGCTAGACATTCAAAGCCAAGTCAGCTGCATGTGTTGTGAAAGTGCTCAGTGACTGAAGCGTGTGTTGACATTTTGGTCTTCCATCATCCTTGTTTGAGCCGTTCTCAGCACTGGCCTCCAGACCCAGTATGTTCTGGCTTCTGAGCCTGAACGTGCGAAAAACAGTGATCAAGTTTGTTTTTCTTTGTATCTGTCGATCGCAGATTTGTTCAAAGAGAAACTTGAAAGCTCTGAGTTTAAATGCTGCTTTGAAGTGACTTTCCTGGTGTGTTTTAGTAAATTCTGTCAGTGATTTGAAGGCTCTCCTGGGTATACCGTGTTTGAATTTCAAAGTCCTCAGTTGAGGCTTTAGTAAATGAGAGGAAATAAGACTTTCCATTTTGGCTCGAGCTTCAGCTTACACCCACTTATTTTTATTGCCAAGAGGTAAATAAGATCTTTTTGCCATTTTAAGTGCTAAAAGACACTAAATTGATCAGACGCATACATCCCCTGGGCACTGCTAAGTGGCTGTTTAAAGTGTGCTTGAAAGCCTGATAGGAATTGGCAGAAAGATTGTGATAGTGCTTTATCTTGTTTGTTTGTTTTTTGTTTTTATCAGCAGCAGTCTCCTTTACTAACAGCACATATTAAATACTTTCTTAGAGATACTGTTTGGATTCATTACTGGTGTTGCTAGTGGGTCTACAATATTTTAGATATTTGGTTGTCCATATCATGGTGTGAAAAATCAACAAGCACTTGGAGAACACAAAGTCATTGGCCCTGTCTCGCAGTGTTAAAGACATAGTGCACAGACCTGGGCTTGAACTGGGGATCTTCTAGTACAGGTGTAAATGCTAAAGTTATCTATTCAGGTACATAGCCTATTACAGCCCACAATGGCACACATTCCACTAAATAAATAATAGTTTGTTCCTTTACCCCTTGTGGCCCTATCTCACAATGGTACAGAGTTTTTTAATTGTTCTAGATCCATAACTAAAGCAAAGCATTTAGTTAATTAGCCTGTTACTCACCTTCTTCCCCGAAATGTCATCAAACACAACCATTACTTTTTGTTGGGTCTGTTGGGAATTTTGTAATGTGTCTTGTTATCACTTGCTCACGTCATTTCAATGCAGTTATCTATTGGTTAAGCTATCTGTTTGTATTTGTATGTACTATGCAGTGCTGCTTGTCGCTGCATTTTTGCATAAATCTCCCTTCCCGCCTTACCAACGAGGATTCTTCTGCGGCGACAGCAGCATCAGCCTCCCCCATAAGAGCAGCACTGTGTCCACCAAAGTGCTGGCTGCCGTGGGCGTCTCTGTGCCTGTGGTCTCAGTAAGTCATGCCCTGGGTACTGCAGGAGGACCAGGGAACCAGCTCTCTACACTCAATACATCAAATGGTTGACTGGTGACACTTCAAAGACCTAGCTGGTTAAACAGCCACTGACTCACACTCGGTGGTTTTGTACTTTGAGCCTCATTAACTGTAAATGATGACCACCATATACTGCTGCCAAAGCATTAGGCAAGCCAAAATGTGTAAGGTCTCCGCAGCAGATACTCAACTATTGCCATAAAACAAGATTAAAAATGTATGTCCTCTTAAATAATACACAAATAAATGTACTGTATATAAAATTATTAGACTAATTTACATGTCTTAAAAAAGATATACTCAGCATAACATCAAAATGAGTTTTTGAAAGTAATAAAAACTTTGATTTTATGGCGGCTAAAGTTTTACATTTTAGCATTCAGCATGAAAATTTGTTCATGTAGATCTGAAAATTTCAACATGAGCTTAGTAAATCTAGTAGTCTCTAAGTAAGTCTAGTTATTACAGGTCATATGTAAATAAAGGCATTTAAGTTTTTTTTAAGTACAATTCCTAATGTTACTTTTATACTAGATGAAAGTGCACAGAACTAGGGGCTTGTACATTCTATATTGTACTTGCACAATATATATATTTTAATAGTTGTAGTTAGTAGTCACAGTGGGCCAGAAGCCAGTGTACTTTTTCTGCCAATCTCAAACCTAGATAAATGGAGAGGATTGTGTCAGCAAGGGTATCCAGTGTAAAACCTATGCCCTTCGATCACTGCACACTTGAATACAGATGACCTGCTTTGCCGCAACACTGAAAGGAAAGACAGTGGGTTACTAATAGGGTTATTAAAGGCTTAGAATAAATGCTCATATCTGCATTATTTTTTTTTAGGTGTGGGCTGGAATTTGGCATTAGATTCGATTAATGAGTGGCATTATCAAGGTCTGTAAAAAGTCTATATTTGAAAAACCCTGGAGGTACCTTCAACAAAACCTATGCAAACACATTATTCGCTTGGCTAGCATTGACATCTCATAAAGTGTACTTGATATTTGGTTAATGAGCCCATTAGAGACTCCAGAATAATAGATAACCAAAACAAAGCTGTTGATATGTCACAGTTAACAGCCATAAAATGGATTGAGTTGGTCCCAGATGTTCCCTGGTCGTCCTGCGTGTCCCTGTGACCTGTGTAAATTGTGTGTCATTAACCCAGCACCTCCATCTCTCTCCCCATCACCACCCCCACCCCTGTCTCCTCTCTGTGCTGCTCATGGCTTCATCACATTCTAGCCGGCCTGCCTTTCTTGGTCATTGAGACTAGCGCCGTTCAGCCTTACCGTAGAGGGTTTTACTGCAACGACGAGTCCATCAAGTACCCGGCCAAAAACGGCGACACCATTAGTGACGGTGTGCTTAGTGCTGCTGGTATTCTTATCACCATCCTGTCTGTAAGTCACCTCACCCACTAATGTCATTGTCACATCTTTTCTTTTGCAGCAGCCTTCACTTTCACTACTAGCACTTATTCACAAACTAGATGTTCACCATTTTCTTCACATTCTTACACTGAGCCTACAAACTGTATTATAACCTGGTATAGACTGACATTTTCCACAGAATTCACATTATCATTGAGTGTAACTAAAGAAGTCTAATTTTAGGAGAAAAAACAGTGAAATGTAGGTCAAAACTAAATTTGGTTCCAGTACTAATAATACAGCCTTTCTAAAAAAAAAATAAATAAAAAAAATAAAAAACTTCCTTTAATCCCAGACATCTTACTGAAATGAGTGCCAATTAACTGTAATTAGTTTCAAAATGCTTACTGCCAGCCTTTTGTTGCCCCTATCCCAACCATTTTTCACCAATACATGCAGCCCCCTATACTGTATGGTCACACTGGCTGTGACAGTGAGAAGGCTTCCTGTCCCTGTATGTAATTATGGTTGACGCAATGGTTCTTTGGTTGAATAAGAGTGGAATTGTGGTGAAAGCCCAAAACAAGAGAACTTTGCCAGACATTTCACTTTCCCTGTCAAAATCATGACTTTACAACCCTGTAATCCTGGCTGACCTTTAGATTCTGTGAACCAGAAAACATTAACAGCACATTTGTTCCCACCAAGCAAAAATGTTAACCAGGCCACACTCACTTTTATGCAGTGCTGTTGTTAGGGCAAGTGTGTGTACAGGACATTCACCATCTTGCTCTAAGGTTTTAAACATCTACACCAGAGCTGCACCATATATGGCAAATTTATCATCATGATATTATCAGCAAACGCAATATGCTTATTGCAACAAACTAAATCATTGTACTGATATGTATACTAATGTGAAAATGTTATATGTTATTGTTATTATTGAAATATTTAACATACTTATTGTATAACGGTAGGATGTAACAATGGGCTTTATTTTGTGTTCACAATACAGTTTTTAATCAACAGAATCAACTGCACAGATGTCAGGGTTATTTTATTATTTAAACTTTCCTAGATCAAACTGAAGTAACAATATAATAATATTAATAACATTGCAATCCTCCATATTACATGTCTTTCTAATATCGCACAGCCCTAAGCTACACCCAGTATCAATAAATTGGATGTAGTAAAATGTTTGACACAAAGAAAACCAGATGTATCTCATTCTCCCATGAAAGCAGCCGGGCCGAACAGAGCCGGTTCTCAAGGCCTGGATGGTGGAAACCTATCAGCTTGTTAAACCTCCTTTGGGGTTATTCCTCTCTGCAAAGTGTTTCCGAGAATCAGGCTCATTTCTGCGCCCCTCGCAAGAATGTCCGATGAAACCGAGATAGAGTTGAAAACAGCCAGACATCCCTTGTGAAACCGGAGCAGTTTGAGAGAGACAGCCAACACGGCGAAAAAACACAGTGTGCCCCCGACGTGCGCCTGCTGGAGTCTGGCCCCAAGAATCTCAACGACTAACTCAGCGTTTTTACTGATTAGAACCAGCCTTTTGCCTTTTGCCTATTTGTTCACTCACCTTCAACTCTTTTTAAACCACTCTTCCTTTTAGCCTTCTCCAAATGCATCTATCATACAAACCAAAAGTTGGGACAGTGTCAAATGTAAATAAAAACAAAATTCAATGATTCGCCAATCTCATAAAAACATAATCACAATAAAACATAAAACCAGCCACAGCGGTCACAAGCCAGTGCATAAAACCTATGACAAATTAATATGTGAACACTATAAAGCAGATATTTTGCTGTGATTATTGTGTGAATGAAGAAAATTCACAATAAAACATAAACAACATATCAGGTGATAGGAGATACTCTACCATTTTATAAAATGATTAGCTCATAAAAGTTGGGACAGATAGATGAGCATTTTGCAACTAATGAGGTTAATGGGCAACACAGTAAGATGACTGGGTATAAAGGAAGTATTTTAGGCAGTTTTTATTATTAGTATTGGATGTATGGGATGTTCATAATATTCAAATCCTCAAGCGATACTGTAATAAAAACATGATTATGTGCTGGAAATCACTGCATGGATCAGGAGCACTTCCAGAGATCATTGTCTGTGAACACAGTTTGCAGAAATGCAAGTTACTGAGCTTTGTCATGCAAAGAATAAACCATATTTTACCATGATCCAGAAAAATATATGTTATGGTGAAAAATGTGGGTTTAGGGCATTTGTGAACCAATCTGTTTTTATTTACATTAGGCACAGTGTTTTCGGAGTTGTACATTCCCTCACTGTGTTTTGTTCACACTTCTATTTTGCACATTGCCATTTGTGAGTGTCTGGACAACAAGAGGACGAGGGGGAGGATTGGGTTTGGGCAGTTTGTAGCTTGAACAGCTGTTATGAGTTATGGCTCCACACCTCCCTCCTGAGTGTGCAGACCTTGTCACTCGTTGGTTTTTTGACTGCGGTTTATTTACACACTCGAAACAAAACTATACAGACTGGACAGTTTGAGTTCCCTCCCACGTTGCTTCACTGTTTTCTCGCATAAAAAAACATGAAAAATACAGAGACATCAAAGAGCCCACTTCAGAACAAACAACTACACTCATTACAACACTGTGAATTTCAGTCTTGGATGTTTGAATCTCTAGTGTTTTTCTTTTTTTATTTTGATTATAGTTTTATATACATAGAAAACAAATAAGCCATAGAAACCATCAAATGCACAATACAATTAAATATCTATGTTCTACTGCTTATGAAATATTTTGGCTGTGTCATTTTCACTGCACATTTACAACCTTTTACTTTACTTTCATACTTTAGTAAACTTTTCTTGACCTTATTCTTTTTATAATAAAGTAACTGAAATACAGGTGCACGTCAGTATATTAGAGTATCATGGAAAAGTCTTGAAGAGTGAAATATTTCAAGTATTTATTTTCATATTTTAATTGTGATGATAAGAAGTTAATGAAAACCCTTAATGCAGTATCACATACAATTCTAATTTATTCACGTGTGCCTGTAAATATCAAAGATTACAAATGCTTAAAAGTAAAAGTGGTAAAAGCCCAGACTTTATGATACAGTCTGATTCCTGTCATTAATGTTCTTGTTAATCCAGATCATCATTGGTGAGAGCTACAGAATCTACTTCTTGAACGAGGGGTCCAAGTCTTTCGTGGGGAACCCGTACATCTCGGCGCTGTACAAGCAGGTGGGCGTGTTCATTTTTGGCTGTGCCATCAGCCAATCCTTCACCGACATTGCCAAGGTGTCAGTGGGACGCATGCGACCACACTTCCTGGACGTGTGCAAACCAGACTTCAGCACCATCAACTGCTCTTTGGGATACATCACTGACTATCACTGTCAAGGACCAGAGAGCAAGGTGCAAGAGGCCAGGTACAGCAGTAAATCAAGATTTTTTTTACTAACATCCTTTATCACAGTTGGAGAAGGTGTTGTTAAATGTTCTTTGTCATTTGTTCATTTTAAAAAAATTTTAGGAAGTCTTTCTTCTCTGGACATGCATCATTTTCCATGTACACCATGCTTTATCTGGTGGTAAGTTACTGGATTGTAAATTATGTTTAACCACACAAAAGTATGGTTTTATATTGTTAACAAGAAGCACCTTGCATCTCACTATATTAAAGATATAGTGCCCAGATGTGAACTTTTTTAGTTTTGGGGTAAATGCTCTGTCCATTCAACCACAAAGCCTTCATTTTTCAAAGTAGTAACTTTTGCATTGGTACAGAATATAAAAAAAAAAATCCTGGATCATGGTGTATTTTATATCCACACCAAAAATCCGCACCACTGACGTTTTTGCATTATCTTAGAAGAAACAAAAACAAACATGCAATATAATGTTATGTGACTGAATTAGTGCAAAAGGGTGTGATGCTATTTTCCATTGTTTGATATAATAGAAACATATTTACCCACTGATATTTTTATTTTACTACAAACATAAGTTTATGTCTCTTGAAACTTTAATTACGCAAATACACATATGTACTGCTTTGTTTTTAAAAGCCTTTATTAAGCCTTAATTTTTCATCCCTTTGACTGGGATTTATGGATCATTACCATTGTTGTGAGCACTTCGCATTATTGGTTGTTCATAATACTAATAGAAAAAAATGGCCGAACGTATATAATCCAATTGTGTCTCTTACAGTTTTACCTCCAGTCTCGTTTCACTTGGCACGGAGCCCGCCTTCTGCGCCCCCTCACCCAATTCACCCTGATCATGATGTCCTTCTACACGGGGCTGTCCCGCGTGTCGGACCACAAGCACCACCCCACTGACGTCCTGGCTGGCTTTGTACAAGGAGCTCTGGTGGCATATTGCATTGTAAGTAGCTGGTGTTACAAAATTGCAATAGTGTTGCTTATCTTTAACGGCACTGTGTTTTTCTTGTAGGTATTTTATGTTTCAGATCTGTTTAAACCAAAAGGCAGACGTTCTACAATATTGCCGATGCCAGTGAAGAAGGATATAGTTCCTCCTCCAGACATAAGAGAAAGAAGTAATCCTCTAATAATGGCATGAAGAGAGTAAAGGTGACTTGACATGTGCCATTTTAATCACTACTAAACTCAGTGGAAAAAAAGCTCTCACTATTGAACTTCTGAATCTCAGAGGCCTTGGAAAGCATTAATCAACATCTTTTTCTGTTCAACAAGACTTTATTATGAAATAATTACACAACATAAGACCATGGAGTTACATTCATCTTGAGTTTCTGTTTTGGGAATCTCCATGAAGTCATTCCATGGAAAAACAGCTGTGAATGAAGCTATGCGTGTGTCTGTGCATGCATAAGGTTTTCTTATTTTTTTACTGTTGTGTGACAAAAATAAAAACATAAAAACAACAAATTCCTTTATGTCAGGAAGGATTTTAAACTTTTTTTAGTTAACCTCAGTACTGTGTCACCACTGACCTGAAGTGAAGCTTTTGATAAGCTTTGTAATAGTTTGTGACCTTGTATTTTGTCTGTGTTTAATGGACATAGGTTAGAGTATGTGGAAGTGCAGTAGGGTGTGTGTATTTGAGGTGGGCCTCTTTCTGCTGGTTAGGACGAGCCCCCACTGAGCCATTTAATGAAATGACTGTCTGTTTTATGTAGCAGACGGTGATCCCAGTGTTAGACCACAATGTGTGATCCATGAAGATGCACGTGTGATGTGTGTGAGCGTAGTCCATTGTGTGAGTGCACTTGTCTATTTTAATGTCAAGTCTATATATTTTACTGTTTATAACCTGTGTCTGTCTTCTGTCTGACAACATGTACATCTCTAAATCTATAGGCACTGATTTACTAATAGCCTACACATACAGTATGCCACTTTGTTTAAAGTCTGGCTCTAGGGCCACTCACAGCCCAAAATTAGTTAAGATGCCCATTAGTTAAATATGGCCAATAGCAGTTTGCATCTGAGATTATGTTAACGATGGCTTCTTTGTTGCTCTGTGAACCACATAACTGATAAATAAATGGTCAGATTTTCATGATGAAGATTTCCAATAAAGGCCAGTAATGAACAAATGATTAGTTTTTAGTGCAGACCTGGTTCATTGTCTGGATCTGATTTATGGCCCATAATACTGTCAACAAGAACAAACACGTAATTGTTAAGGGCTCACAGTCCGACTTTGGAATTAATCAGAATATGTGGATTTTTTATGGTAGAAATGTCTGCTATTGATAGATTATTCATCTCCATCCAACACTAGACTACAGACAACATAAGTACACTTGTGCATTCTACACCACAACCCTGGGTTTTTTAGTGTAGTTTTTAGTTTTACTCTAAAAGACCAGAGTAGTAGTAGAAGCCAGTTTTGTATCTTCTTTATGTAGGCTTTACTATGCAACCAGCATCAGTACAACATTCTGAATGCTACAAAGTATTTTTTTGTGTTTTTTTTATATGTGTGTAAATCCATGTCCACTAGACCTGTGTAAATGTCACTGTGCTGCTTGGAAAAAGAAAGTTTGGCAAACATTTAACAGCCTTCATTCCTTAAAAATAAAGCTCCACAGTTTTGGTACATTATTGTTTTTAAGAGTTGTATTTTTGTAAAACAATGTCCAATTTTATAAAAAGATATGTATAATGTTTGAAAGATTGTAAATAAAATGTTAAGACTATGCCGTGAGAGGAAAGCATGTTTTTGGCAAAAACTTAGTGGCAGTGATGGAGAGATCTGGGTGTGGAGCAATGGGGTACTTCCATGCGTGGCTTCCTGGGGGGAAATGGTGAACATTCCTGGCTTCAACCCTTCTCCCAATGGCCCTCTGAAATAATACAGACTGCATACACAAACTATGGCACACTGGTAAGGCCCATACACATATGAGAATACTTAGAGCTGGATAACTGGCCTTTAGTGGTTTGTTTTATCTTCACACAACTTTTTTGCATTATTAGCACCCAGACATTTAAATCACACTGTACAGGATTCTTTTCATTTCGAGACAAGGACGTCCTGTAATAACAATACTATTTTTATAGGTATGAAAAGCACATGTGCAGGAACTAAAGACATGTTATTTGATGGCGAGAGATGGTAATTTTCTGGCCTTGAAGAGAGCAAATCAAGTTCAGCCGAGTTTCTTGTTTTTTTCCCAGCTTTTCCAACCTTTTTGAGTCTTTTATACACTTTGTGTTGTGCTCGGAAAGAAGCTGGCCTGTTCACATGTATCCAAGCTTAATGATCGCATCAGGCCCATTCATTAAAATAATCAATAATGATTAGTCTAATAAGATATGCAATTTTTAGTTTTTTGATTCACACTAGAATTGTGTGGCAACCTAGGACCCCTGCTGTGACTACATTACATCTGTTCGAGTCTAAGGCCAAGTTACTAAAGATTGGACTTAGTCGAGTCTGAGTTGAGTCATTATTAGCACTTAAAATACCTGATATTGAAAGAAAAGTTACAATACTTCCAGTATTGAAATATATATATATATTTGATACCAAGTTTCAATATCTAGTGGGACATTTAATGTTCCTTTGCGTGTATGAATCAAATAAATAAGACAGAATATATCATACAAACAACTGGCTTTAACTTATAGCTAAGAAATTTGCTCAAAAAAAAAAAAAATGTGTATTTTATTCTTTATTATTGTGCTTTATGATTGTAGAAGATGAATCAGCACACCATAGGTATCAGAAAAAGTATCGCTCAGGTACTAGTATTAAAAAAAAAATTGCTTAAGTACTGGTATCAACAAAATCTGAACGTTACCCAGCCCTACAGCTACCAAAGGAATTTTAAATTAAGTGAGTGTCGAGTCTTCTTGATCTGAGGTTAGAGACCAAATCCATTCATGAACTGAAGGCGAATCCAAGTCTAAGTCACCAAAATGAGTCCACGTATGAAAGTGACAAATACATTTGTTTGAAATCTAATTCATTACAGAAAATGTTTCCTTTCTGCTCAGTCTTAAGTAGTGCAGCACTGTCTCTGCTGTCAGAGCAAAAGCAGTAAACTTGACTTAGAAGTGCACAAGTTCAAGTTCAACTCTAATGGTTTACTGAGTTGAGTCATGAGTCCTGGTACATGAGAAGTTCAAATCACCCTCAAAACAATTTAGTGGCAGCAATGGTATCGATATACCAACACACAGAATAAGGTAAATACCAGTAAATTTTTTTCAAAGCCAGACCCAATGCAGGTGATAATTTATAAAGTCCTTTTTTGTTCAATATAATGATTTTCTCACTCGCAGATTGAAAATGATTTGATTGCATGCGGTGAATATTTTTAGTTTTCATGAGACCAAGAAATCGCAGTCAGCTGTTGCTCGTTCACGTTTTTAGCTGGACCTATTTTCCAAAGAGGCTTTCTTGATCAGCGAGGCTTAACATTGGAATAATGGAATCCTTTTCATGTGGTCTGGAGAGAGAGAAAACTGTTGTGTTTCCCAACACAGTTTAACCCCACACATTTGTGAGGTAATTAGGTTGTGTGGGGTACAGATACTTGAACTCTGGTGCACTGCTGCTGTGGCTGCTCTGAAGATATGTTTGTTGTGTTTTCCCCACACAGACAAACTGGAATCAGTTTCTCAAACATGAAGTATTTTCAGCATTCTGTGTTTAATGTTATCGCGTTGTGTTTTTTGGTCTGGTCTCATCTTCAGTTTGTGTCTTAAGCACAGTGGTGCAAAGTAACCTTGAGATTTTAGAGGTTTAGAAAATGTGTTTTATGAGAACAAATTCTAAAACATATATACTTTGCTTGCATAATTTTAGGGAAAATTATTACTTTTTCTTTTAACTACATTTGTGAAATAGCTGAGTAAAAAACCACATAGTCCTCGTTGGCAAAATGGGTTGAAGTAGTGGTAAAAGTAATTGCAGTACTTGCAGCAGTAATTGTGGTAGTACTGTCATAATAGTAGTAATAGTGGTAGAGGCAATAATAGTTGTAATAGTAGTAGTAGCTATAGTATTTGTAGTACCTCTAGTAGTAGTAGTAATAGCAGCAGTAGTACAATAGACTTAATACAAATAGCAGCAGTAGTAATTGCAGCAGTAAGTTCCTCCTACATAACAAGACTTTACACTCTATCCTTTGCTTTTCAGAGAAACCACTTGTGTGCAGATGTTATAGTATTTCTTCCACTTCTGTTTAGGCACAAACTTCATAAAACGATTAAACAAGAGTTGAGCAACAGAAGAAAAATTAAACATCTGACGTGGTTTGTTTAGTTTTAGAGTCTCTGAAAGTTTGTACTACGGTGAAGTCTGACTCCACATCGTTGGCAGTATTTTGGCTGAGGTCATTTGTGTGTTCACTGACAGATGGATGGAGCAAAGGGGAAGTGAAACTCTAAACTTACAAATGTTGATAAGTGAGCTCATTACAGGCTGTGTTTTTCTTACACTCGCAGAGCTCTACCATCATGGCTGCCGTCTCACCAGAACCACATTTTTGATTCATGCCAACTACTTGGACTTTGCGGAAATTTTCTTTACTTGGCTGCTGGCACACGACCAGTTTTTGGTCCTCAGAGGTCCTCAAAATATGTACTCAAATAAAAGTACTCTCTCTTACAAATAATATTCAGGTAGAAGTTGCAGTAATTAGCACAATTAGTTAAGGGAAAGTAAAAACAGAATATTAAACTATACTTCAGAACAAAATTTGTTTGTTTTATGTATTTATCTATAGCAGTTGCCACGTGCCTATACTACTACTACTACTACTACTACTACTGCTGCTGCCGCAACTACAACTTCTGCTATTGCTACTGGTGCTACTGCTACCTCTACTACAAAGTATATGTTACTCTCCACCTCTGAATGTGGATCACTCACTCTCCTAACTCAGTGGTTCCCAACCTTTTTGGTTTTGAGTACCCCCAGGACCTAATGTAGTCCTGGTTTGGACCCAGCTTAGTGCTGGTTTAGTCAAAGTTTAATCTTTGTTTGACCTGGTTTAGACCTTGTTTGTTGCTGGTTTAGTCCTGATTTAGACCCAGCTTAGTCCTGGTTGAGACTTAGTTTAGTTCTGGTTTAGACCTAGTTTTAGTCCTGGTTTAGCTCTGATTTAGTCCTGGTTTTAGTTCTGGTATAGACCTGGTTTAGACCTGTTTTTTTCCTGTTTTAGTCCTGGTTTAGCTCTGGTTTAGTTCTGGTTGGAGACCAGTTTTTTCCTGATTTAGTCCTAGTTTTAAACCAGGTTTAGTCCTCGTTTAGTGTCTGTTTTCTCCTTTAGTGTCTATAGTGGCTATAGTCCTGAGTTAGTCCTAATTTATTTTAGTCTTTGAAACCCAAATATACAAAGGTAGTATAAATGATCATATAACTCTATAAACCCCCTGTAATGTACTTGCATACCCCTAGGGGTCCCTGTACCCCTGGTTGGGAAACACTGACCTAACTTACCAAAGCGTGATTGGACAAGAATATTTGGTCATGTAAAAGTAACATTTTAGGGAACTTCAATGTTTTTGTTTCTTTACTAAATGTCCTAATTAAAGAGGATTACTGGCTGCAGTTGTAGCTCATTCTTTTAGTCCACCCCAGCAACTGGAGAATGTAAACTTGGATGGGGAGTCTACATAACCCTCCTCACAGCTGATACACAAGGCTACACTGACCCTCATTCTGACTATGAACTATTGGCCAGTTGCATTCTTTAAATTTATTAGCTGTACGGGTGTATGTTACCAATTGCAGGACAAAAGCACTTGGTGAGAACAGACCTATGCCAAGGCAGTAATAGTGCCATGACCTGGACTCAAGCCAAGTATCCTTCAGGTGTAAATGCTCTATCACTTGAGCCATGAAGCCTTCATATCTTCGAAACTAACCAATTGTTTCTTTACTGACCCCTTGTAACTGTAGTTAGTATCTTTGGTCTCAAGTCCTAAGCCCGGAAGAATAGTTGTGTCAGGACGGGCACCCAGTGTACCTCTGCCAAATCAATATCAGGAGGCAGATACATTGCTGTGGCGACCCCAGAAGAGAAAGCCTAAAAGGAAAGATTAACAAACTAACAAACCAACACGGTGAAACCATAACCTCCTTGGTGGAAGTATCTCTAACATCCATTGTGTCAAAGCACTTATCTAATTCTGAACATTTCTCATTTTTAGCAGACATATACTGTACATTGGCAGACTTTTTATTCTGTGTTGTGACAGATATATAGCTCTCACCCATCCACCTGTGCCTTTCGATTATTTACACTGAACCCCCATGACGTATACCTCTTCCAGGTCCCAAACTGCATCTCAAACTGATTTCCAACCCCTCATCCCAAGGCCTCTTACCTCTTTCTCCACAGAATTCCTACAAATTACTTCCATATGTGAGTGAAGGAGCCCCCTGGGATAGAGGCCAAGCAGAATATACTGCTGACAGATCCAAACTGACTTTATCAAACACTGCTCTGATGATGTCCATATGCTGAGCGGGCAGCAGCAGCAGCCTTGTACTGTAGTATTTCCTAAGTGGAAAGTATATTTACCCAACAAGCAAGTGTTGGTGTACCCAGAGAGACTGAGACAAGTCCACTGACTGTTACATTCATTGTACTTGTCAGAGGTGCTACAATTCAGTTTGTCCTGATCTTGCAATGGCACTAATGATAGTTCCAACACTCAAAGGGAGCTTCTAGTTCAGGTGTAAATGCTCTATTTGTTGAGCTGCCTGTATTTCTCACAATAACAAAAAATCAACTTAAACTAAAAGCACAGTTTGTTGCTTTTACCTCATGTGGCTGGAGTTAATAACTTTGTGGCAGCTTATATATGCTTTTATATCCTGCAATGGTACTGAATGCAAGATCTGGATCCATACCAAAAATAAACAAGGCTTTCTTTCTTGGCCCAATACAGTCCTTTCTCTAAAACTTTGATCAAAATCGACTATTATTTTTCCAATTATCTTGCAAATAGTCTAACTTTGTTGGCCAAAAGAAAAACATACAAGTATTTTGCCAATAATACATTATATTTCAATTTTTAAAACTTTAAACTAAAGTTTGTTTATTATTTTTATTTTATTTTTTGTTGTGAATTGATGATAAAGACTTAATCACAAAAATAATATATCATGTTTGATATAATTGTTTGAATTACTTGTATTATGATGCAAAGAAAGCTATTAGGCGCACATCAATAGAATATTGTTCAATTCAAGAGTGAAATGCAATTTATATAGATTTAGTAGTAGTATTTATTAGTAGTAGTAATAATAATAATAATTGTGATGATTATATAAAATGTTAAATATGAGATACTGAATTTTAGTTTTTATTAACTGTTAACCAAAACCAATTTGCAGTCTATATAAACACTGGCTAATCTTTTAAAAGCCACTTCTTGTGATAAACATAGTGTATTATAGAGCCATTGTTCCAAAATAGCCATGGACATCACATTGATATTTTACACATCAAATTAATAAAATAACAACAAGACAAGACAAGAGCTGTAACAGAAAAGTCATTATCATTTCATAATTGTAAAGGTACTTTGATAATTATCAAGGTACTGAACATGATACGAGTTTCCAGTTCACTGTGGGGATAAATATCAGGTACAGTACTGGCTCTGACCTTTCCTTCCTCCTGTCAGTCTTTGCCACTCGCTCGTGACATTTAAACCAGTGAATACAAGTCTCAAGAGAGAGCTCACTTACAGCAAGAGGGGCTCTGAGAGAAACATGGGCCAATCACATCCAGCCATACTTCACTCCTTCATCAGTGTCTGACCTCCAGCATCAGGAATGTGTGATGGGGAGGAGGAGGGAGGGAGACGGCACCAGAGCACAGCTGCAGCCCGACCCAGTGGAATAGGTCAGTGGGATCTGCCTTCTCCTCCCTGCTTAAGAATTTTTTTTTTTTTTTTTTTTTTGAGCAGATATGTGACACCTCAATAAATGCCAGGAATTAGAACAAGAAGGTATGAGGCTTGAGTTGATGTTTATAGTAACTCACAGCACAAACTCTCAAATCAATGTTCAAATGACCAGATATAAGGTATTTGCATTATCCCAATCTTTTATCTCAGGGGTAAATGCTATATCCATTGAACCAGAAAAGCTCTGATTTCTCACAACGGTAAATATTCATTCATTCATCTTCTTCTGTTTATTCCTGTTAGTGGTCACAGGTGGATGCAGCCTTAGTCACAGGGCTGACACTTAAAGACACACAATAAAAGAAGCTCTCATATTTAGAAAACAGTCTAACACTAATTGTCTGTTCCTTTAATTACTCTAGGTGAAATCTGTCCCTATCTAACAATGGTACAAAACCTGGATACACACCAAAACATTTATTAATTTGCCCTTTATTGATATTTTCTGAAATTTTCTGGCAGACTAACAAACCAAAATTAGAGAAAACATAACCACGTTTTTGATCCCGAAGAAGCCAAGCATTATCATTATAGATGTCCCATGGTGCAAAAACTTCATTTATTTTTTATGATTATTGTAACTATGGTAATGCACTCTTTTCTGAAAAAAAAAAAAAAAAAGTTTGGGATTTACTCTTGTATTTAATTTTAGCGGACAGTCCAGTAAACATGCCAAACACATGTTGTAGCACTTATGTCAAACCCAGAAGGTGAAGAGAAGTGCTGGTAAAATATAGTACATGGTGTACTACTTGGCTCTAAGAATTACAGTAGCCCCTAAAAATACATCACCCATTCTCCCCCAAGAGCTCTGCATTTCTATGGATTTAAATTTCCCTCAGGAACAAAGGGACTTGAAGGTTTTAGGACTCGTTCTGGCAGAGACTTCTTCAGCATGTTTTTACCTGAGGCAGAGGAGATGCCAGAACCAAGCCATGATGTTTTCCTGGACCTCAAGAGGAAAATCCTGTTTAATGTCTCCACAATAACAATGCCTGGGGTTATTTATCCAGGAATGTTAAGGCCCCCGTAAAACACCATTAAAACGTCAGTAACAATTTATTGTTTTATCCTCATGTTGCTATAGATGGTGATACAATTTCTTTGTGGAAAATAAGAATACTTGGCCATAATAAACTGGGTGAGCTTGGTGACACCAGTGGTTCTCAACTGTTCTTAATGTGGCAGCCAATTTTATCTCTGCTCTGCTTTTATTTTATTTATTTTATTACAGTTTTACAGTTATTTTTATTTTATTTTTGTCTGAACTTTATGGCACTTGTATTTTAAAACTTGTTTGAGTATTTCATACAACAAATAAGATTGAAACAACTCATATCAAATCCTCACACACTTTTGGGCCCCCACCCACAGGCTGGGTATCAGTGACTTACAGAAACCTACATTAAATAACAACATCATTTTGACCACTTAGTTGTCTAGGATTTGTAAGACCATTCAAATTTTCACATTTTTATTATGGAGACTTGATTATTTCACTCCAGTATTAGGTAACACTTTAGTTTAGGGTCCACCTAGTAACCATTAACTGAGTAGTAATTAGCTCTCAATTGGTAATTATAAAGCACGTATTAATCCCTTATTCTGTGTGACCATATTCATCCATTCAATTTCTTTCGCTTATCCCGGACCGGGATGCTGGGGCAGCAGTCTAAACAGACATGCCCAGATTTCCCTCTCCACAGACACTTCCTCCAGCTCTAACGGGGGACCCCAAGGCGTTCACAGGCCAGCCGAGAGACATAGTCCCTCCAGCGTGTCCTAGGTCTTCCCTGGGGCCTGCTCCCGGTGGGACATGCTCAGAACACCTCCCCAGGGAGGCATCCAGGAGGCATCCAGAACAGATGCCTAAGCCACCTCAGCTGGCTCCTCTCAATGTGGAGGAACAGCGGCTCTACTCCGAGCTCCTCCCAGGTGACTGAACTCCTCACCCTGTCTCTAAGAGTGCACCCAGCCACCCTGGGGAGGAAACTAATTTCAGCCATTTGTATCTGGGATCTTGTCCTTTTGGTCATGACCCAAAGCTCATGACCATAGGTGAGAGTAGGAACGTAGATCGATCGGTAAATGGAGAGCTTTGCCTTTCAGCTCAGCTCCTTCTTTACCACAACAGACCAATGCAACGACCGCATTACTGCAGACTCCATGAACAAGACCCCAAGATACTTAAACTCCTTCACTTAAGGCAGGGTCTTTCCTCCGACCTGGAGAGAGCAATATGTGATCATATTCCACAACTAATAGCAACAAACTGGCATAAACTCATAATTACAGCTCATTAGTAAAAAGTAAGAAAGTTGTTGGACCATGATTATCTTAATAAGATTTTTGGATTATGAGTATTATTAGGGAATAGTACCACAAAAAGCTTATTAAGATCATAATTTATGTCCAACAACATCTTTACTTCCTACTAATGAGCAGTAATTATGAGTTTATTAAGGGGAAAATGTTACTTGTTCATAAATACAACTGTAACACCAACCATCAACATCGTGTCAAGTTAGCTGTCAACAAAATATCTGTAGCCATAATATCAGCCACCAGAGTGCTGTTATACCATGTAAGTTGGTGAAGTTTGCTCAAGAGATACACAACCTTCTCTATCAATCCTCAGACTCTGATAGGCTTCATCAGTGCGGCCCTAGATTTCAGTCGATACTTCTGCCGCACTTTTTATTGATAGAGCCCATCCTTTCAGGGCTTCGATCTCTCAGGGCACATAGTGGGGGGTTAAAGGTCACCTTCATCTACCCTGTGTTGGGGACGCTCTCTCTGGGGGGACTCCTGCTCATCTGTCACACTGGGTTGGTATAGGCCCAGCCTCCTGTCCTTGGGGGTAGTGGGTAACCGCGCTGATTACCTGTCATGTGATATTTATTACTGTCACTGTCACACATTTATTTATGGCTCGCTCCTTTGAGCCTATCACCTATCTGTGTTACAAGCCATTAGCACTGCTTTATTCACTCCTTTGCCCCTATTTGCTCCTTAATTAGCCCAATTTCTCTTCCTGCTTCATCTTTGTATCCTTGTCTTTGTAGTTCGCCCTCTTGGCGTTTTTCTCTTTACCTCAACTGTGCACTACACTTTTGGGTTTGTTCCTTCTGTTGTTGCCGGACTTTTTTTTTTATTGACCATACCCTGTGATCCCAGTTAGTGCCAAAGGGCCACATCACAGTGACCACTGTCCAGCTGACTTTGTTCAGCTTTTGATAAATGAGAACACTGGCGGGCACAACCTTTTTAAATCCATCTTTTTAAATGTTCAAAGTGTCATTGTGATGTGAGAGTAATTCTTCACAACACAAATTAGTTTTTGTTAGCTTTTTTTCACGTACTTTTACACAGACTAATGGCTGCTTATGGTTAATGGCTACACATACCTTGTCATTATACAAGTTACGTAGTCATTTTTCATTTGATATGTTAATAAACCACATGAAAAACTCAGCTGTGATCAAGCCATGAGAAATAATATGTTATGAATCTTATTTTGAAACCCAGATGCATGAGTGTACTTTTTTCAGAAGTGGAAAGTAACAACTTTTAGTTAAATACTTTACTTAATTTAAAGAAAATGTACACTTTCTATTTCATTCTTTCTCTTGAGTAAATCTTTGAGGAAAGAAGACTTTTACTCTACTAAAGTCTCTAAAGTAGTAAATTGCAACAAAAAGGACTCCTAACGACCCAAAACCACTCAAGCTATTCATGGTCGCCTTGACCAATAGAATTTAGTTTCAGGTCTAAACTCCTCCTTCTTAGGAGAATATAAACCAGCTCTCTTACCAGTTCAATTTCAGAATTGAGAAAGCCTCTTGGACAAAAGGTGAAACATCTTCAACTTTAAAAATCCAATCCAGATGACTGCTTTTTTTAACTTTTTGTTGTGATGCAATTACCCTGGACAAGTGAGAGTCTTCACAGACATATCTAATGTAGTAAAAGTATTTTTCGACTTCAGAGGCAGTGTGGGTACACTCATCAGAAGGTCCTGAGTTTGTTCCTATAGTTTGGACATGTAGTAGCAGTAGTATTAGTAGCACCAGCAGCAGTACAGTCATAGTAATAAATAAATAAAATCAGTAGTAGTAATTCTAGTACTTTGTGTGTAAAATTCAAAAAACACGATCACTTTTGCAGTAAGTCACTACTTCTACGTCTACGTGAGTAATATTCTTATGAAGTAGTAATTTCCACCTTAAGACATTATTAACACCTGAATATCAGAATTATTTTGTGTAACTAAAAGCAATAAGCAATATAAAAAGCAATGGAACCAATATTTAATGAGTAAATAACAATGAGTTTTTCACAAAAAAAGAGAAAAGTCAGTCTTCTTCTTGCTGACGCACACAGCAGCTGAAAGCATCCTTAACTTTTCGGAAGAATCTACAGATTCTTCTAAAAGAGAAGCGTTTGGACACTTTGACTGCCTGAGTGTCATCTCCATCACACAATGGGACGGAGGCCTCATAGTCAGCCAAATAAAAGATAAATGGTTCGTCAGAGTGAGAGTAGTAGATCGGTTCTGGTTCATCCCAAAGTCCTGGGGGCACTCTTGGGTCACATGACCAAACTGCTGACACATCTTTGTTTTCAGGCAGGGACCAATCGTCACAGTCTTGGTCTTTGGTTTCAGGTAGAGACCAGACGCCTGAATCCTGACCAATCGATGCAGAGCTTTTGGGAGCATCTGACTGGATGTTTATGTCACTGGAGGCACACATCAGATTGGATGAAGAACTTGTTATAGTTGCTTCTGGGCAGATCTGCATAAACTCTTCTGAGATCATCAAACTGAAAAACACACACAATTAGGTCTCTGTATGACTTGAATGAATTATTTTGCAATTGAAATCTTGACATAAACTTACTATCCCATGAGTTTAGCCTCTTTCAGGTGAGACATCGTCACAAACGGATGCTGCAGAGCCTGACGAGGAGTCAGTCTCTGCTCTCCATTCATACACAACAACCCCTTCAGAAGATCCACAAAGGCCTTCTTGTCCTCAACTTTAGCGGCCTGAGTTTCTGGCTGAATCTACATTGGTAAAACACAAAATCATTCAGGCCACTGTCAATAGAAATACAATGTTGAAATACAATGTTGAATTAGTTTTTTGTACAAGGCACTTACGTTGACTAGGCCGTCCAAAGAGCTCGGAAACTCAAAGTAGCCCTGACGCTCTTGAGCTTTCATATTGTTCGTTACAGCATATTCTTCTGGAGTCTAAAAACAACAGTGTGTGTGTGAGAATCATTTAAAGCAGGCCTAGGTAATCTTTTAGTTGTTGTTTCACAATCACCCCCAAAAGTGCACCTTAGGTAAATTTTAAGAGGTTCTGGCAGTAAAATGTCCTTTTTAACCCTGTTAATTATGAAATTATTCATAGAATTCTTGTTTTAGGTGATTTGGGATAAGTTTAGGCTCAAATCCGGTGGCTAAGGTTAGGAAAATTCTAAGTGAATAAGTTTAGGCATTGTGTCTTACATATCCTGTCCAATTTAGGCAACAGAATTATGTATTAAATTCACAGTATTTTACCAATAAATTAAATACAGTTACTGTTTTTAGCATTAAAACCTATTCTCGTGTAAGTAGCCCAGCAAGCTATTCCCTATACCAGCAACAATAAATTCTACAATATGTTTTTTTAGCATAAATCAGACATAACTTCTTATAAATTTGAACCCTTAAAGTGCAAATGTATGTCATCACAATAAGGTTCTTTGTGGGGATGGTGCTGGAGCAACAACTACAAAAATATTCCTGGAACATAAGCAACATAGAGAAATCATATGGTTTTTGCAACAGAACAACAATAAAACAAAATAAAAAAGCACCAGAAATCTCCATGCTGTGCGTTCAGGGGACTGGTTTTCTGTGAAGTAGCACTTGCTGTACTTTCCAGTCCGTAGCAGGTGGTCTTCAGGATATCCCAGTAAGTCCACCGCACATTTAACCTGCAAAGAAAAGAAAAAAACACACATAACATAATATTAGCTTGAATTTTTTGTCTGTCTTTTTGTTTATAGTACAGGCCTAAGAAAAGTCTGACTTACCATCTGATATTCACAGTTGACTGGGAAGAGGTTGTCGCCGAGGAAGAGGTAGGCGAGGACACAGCCTAAACCCCAGATGTCTATAGCCTCGGTAAAAGGGAAGCCAAGTGATATCTCAGGCGCCCTGGGACATAAGATCAAAGTAAGCCCAACTTCTGGACAGGCCAAAAGAACCACCACAACACTTTAGATACAACAGGCCATAACATTATGACCACCTGCCTACTGTGCATCCCCGTACGCAACAAGCTGTGATGTACTGTGTATTCTGTGGATACTGTATATCCCACCCACTAAAAAGTGGCATGATGAGAAGATAATCTGTGTTCATCACTTCATCTGGCAGTGGTCATAATGTTAAGGCAGATTGGTGTATAATTAGCTTAGCTTACCTGTAACCGTAAGGCTGGGCTGTCATCCCCTGGTATACTTCGGAGACTCTTAAAGCCTGACCAAAGTCAATCAGTTTGACTCGGAGAGACTGGTCCTGCAGATCAACGAACATCACGTTGTCTGGTTTGATGTCACAGTGCACGAGGCCCAAACCTTTGAGGGCATCTAAAGCCACCAACAGCTGCAAAGATGTTAGAGAAGGTAGTGTTGAGCAAAATAAGAGCTAAATATACAGTACTGTGCAAAAGTCTTAGAGATGATTTTAAGAAAGGCTCAGTACAAAAACTGCCGTGTCAAGGTACAAAAATAAACATTTTTGCATTAAAAGAAGAAAAAAACTAAAAGCACTCAGAGAGCATAGACCTCTGCCAAGGCACAGGTCCTGTCTCATAATGGTAAATGTCTAGATGTGTGCATACCTGCTGTGCTACTGGCCGGATTTCACTCATGGAGAGCGACATATAGCTGCGATTCTCCATGAAAGTATACAGGTCGATGTCCAGCATTTCAAATGCAAGACAGTAGAGTCCCATATACTCAAACCACTCCACAAACTGCACTAGGTTTGTGTGCGCGGGACTGAGGATGCTGATCTCCTCTAACATGGATACCTATAGGGGAACAACATAAGTTTGTACTGCCCAGAAAAAGCCAAATCATGCCACAAAAATAAAATAATTCAGTACCTCACTCTCCATGTCCTTAAATGCCTTGTGGTCATTCAAGACCTTTACTGCCACGGTCTGCTTACTGTCCACCTTCTGGCACTTGGCTACTTTGCCGAAGCAACCTTCACCAATGAAATCCAGAATGGAGTAAGCTGAGGTGTGGCCCTGAAGGGTCTGACCGATGTCGACCTCAAAACAGTGCTGCCGTGCTGTGGACAGTGATGAGGGAGAATATATCAGATAAATAGATCTAAAATACAGTACAGGGCTAAGTCTAAAACATATTTAACTAAAATGTTGGAAGTGGAGTGTAACTAAATTTAAACAAGTTTATTACACACAGGGGAAAATGTAGTTTTGCATGTAACACACAAATGTAAAGTTTACTACAACTAAAATACAAAAATATTGCAATTCAAAAATAGAGAAACACAATTTTGGCTATTTTTTTGGATTTTAAAACAGAAGAAAACACATATAGATCAAATAATCACTTTTTAATGTGAATAATTATAAATAGTTTCCTGGATGTGTTTGCTCACAGTATCTCTCTCACAGTATTTTTGTGTGGCTCTACCTGCTGCACCGGAGGTCTCATAGCAGTCCCAAGATGACATAGTTGTTACTGAAGTCAAATCTTGGACAAAAAATGTTTAGTTTTTTTCCAACAAAAAGTGCTCTGAACTCTCTGAAAGCGTGTGTCTCCAACCAGGGTTTTACTCAGAGTGAGCAGGAAAAAGTGACAATTGGAACTGGTGCTGTAGTTAGCTGTTTCTGGAATCTGACATCACGCATATTAATGAGGCTGTAACATTATTTATATTTAAAAAGTATTCACAAGGACAAAACAGTGTATTTCTTATTCATCTGAGTAAATGTGGGCTATCATTAAATAAATTATGTTCATGTATATGTTAATAACAATGTTTTAGACACATGTCTAAAATCACATGTATACACAATGTAAGTTTTACATTTATTTATTATCCCAAATAAAGTTTAGTATTCAAATGATTTAAAGATTTGAAATATCTTACTTATTTTGAATTTCTTGAAGAAATTGAGTATTGAAGTAATTTATTAGTAATAGTAATTTATTTTAGTAAATTGAACTTACACAAATGTTAAGACTTGTTTTTTTCTGTATGTGAAGTAAATTTACTTTTAAATAGTTTATAATACATAAACAACATAAGCATAAAAATAATAATTAGTATGTATTTTTATTAATTGTGTTGTATTGGAAAAGATTGTGTCTGAGCACATGTTTATCTCATTGTATCTATTTGGTCACAAATATATATATATATATATATAGATATATATTTCTGTATATTTCAAATATTGAAAGCATACACACACCTCGATGTCTTTCAATTCAATAAGACAACTCCAAATCCTCAAAATAACCATTAATGTGTCAAGAAATAGATTTGAACTTGTAATCTTTCCTGTTTGGTAAAAGAATAAGAGCTTGGCAAACACAAACTCATAAAATATTCACATCACAGTCTTGTTGGGTGGCAGCAAAGCACATCCAAATAATGACAAATGTGCTCATAGCCACAGTTGCCTTTTTGCATCTACTCCATACGTCTTCTATTTGTTCTCATTTGTTTCCCAGACTAATTTATGTCTTCCAGCCAAGCCCACACATTTCAAAGTATGTCTGTCTCAGTTGTGATAGCTTGTATTCACCAACAGAATACATTATTTCAAAAGTTGATGACTTTTGTGGCATGAACTGCAGTTTTCACACAATGATTAGTTGCATAACCAGATGAGTTTTTGAGGTGGGCTGTATGTGTAGGACATTTGAGGACAACTGCTGCTTTGTGGTCAGACGTGGATCAGTTGTTCTTATTTATGCTGTGAACATGACCCAGTGGTCCTTATTATCCCAATATATTTAAAAGGTGCCTAGTTTTTGCACGCAGGCGACCTCCATGAATCAGATACAAGTCAATAACATGATTATGTTTATAAAGAATAGACTACATGCTCTAAAATCACAAGGTAGAGCACAGTCAGTTTTAACAAGACTCTAATATGATCTAATGTATGTGTGACTAAATCATTTTATTACTTTGATGAAAAGACAAAGATAAATGTAAGTGTGGAGATAACAGTGCTGAAGGACACACTGACAAGACTGATTCCTGCTGAGACTGTTTATACTCATATTGTACCAATACAAAGTGCTGAGCTGTTTTAAGTTGTCTCAAATATTCTCTTATTTATAATGAACCACATGCATCTTAGTAGTAACACAGACCACTGTAACATAGGTCTGTGTCCAGTCTGGACCAGGACCGTTTCATAGATAGGTGTAAAAAGTACTCCAAAAGTGTAGTCATGTAAAAAAAAAAAAAAAGAAAAAAAAAAAAGAAAAAAAAAGTGGTAGATTTAAAATTGTATTTCTAGAAGCAAAAGTACTTATCAAAATCAATTTACTACTCAATAAAAGTATTTTACCTAGGTGCCTAAGTACTACTGTCTCCACTAATACCACTAATAATATTGCTGCTGCTATACTACTACATCACTGTTTGGAAGAGTACTACCCTCCAAGACCAAAAATACTTTTACGCATTGTGAAAATGTAATATTTTACTTTAGTAAACGTCACATTACAAAAAAATTCAGAAAGAACACAAATCCCCTTGTGTAAATGTGAAACAAACAGCTGCTGAAGGAAAACTGCTCAGCTCCCACTTTCTCCCAGCTGGACAGGTAAAAAGCTTATGGTTTTGAAGTAATATAATTTTCTTGAGCTTGTCAGACTTATGATATGAACTAATGTTCTGTCACTGTGCATGCTAATTGTTGCTAATGCTACGAGCTGTAATGGTCAAGTGAGTTAGAAGTTATGTGGTTATTTTATAAGGTACTCTAATGTTATAAACAGAAAAGAAAGGGAGATTTTGTCTGCGTGACAGTGTTCTCTTATTTTCTCCTCTTACACAGACGATGGGGGAGACCTCCACCAGCATCTGCTGTGTCCAGGAGTCCTCAGATCGGTGAGTGGAGAACACCTTTGTTTTGTTTGCTAAATAATTGGAATTTAGTCTATAAACTGTTGTTCAGATGAGCTAATGTAACTAACCAGGCACAAGTAGTGTTACAGCAGAGCAGCGGTGCTGCCTCACACAGAGACAGGACACAGACCGAGCAGGCTGCAGGAGTGTTCTCAGCTAAAGTTTAGAAGTGTTTGTTACATTTGTTGTAGGGCTGGGGCTGTAACCTGTTAATTACAATTAACTAATTACATAAAAACACATTGGAAACAATAACATTTAATCACACTTGTCAAAGGCAACACAGTTCATTGGTTTCTGGTGTACACTAACTAGAGCTGGACATCTTTGGCCCTTTGTACCATTATACATCCATGACCTGGACGTACTGTGTTTATGTCTATATCAGTGCACACACAGCGTGGTTTCCTCGGAGGCTGCATCTGTAACAAGTCCATGACTTCTCAGATAAACAAGGCATGTTTAGCCCCAGCCTCCGTTCATCCTACCAGCTGACTGGCGCTTCAGAGGTGACTGAAATCATATGATTATATGGTCTGTTATAATGTTATAATCGTTTTGTCAATTTTTGTAACTTTACAGAGATGCTGATCTCTCTGTGGGAGGTGAAACATAATGTAAGAATTTTATACATTGATATACAGTCTTGTTGTCCATGGCATTTCTGTTCTAAAAATGTGGGCATCTTCCTACATCCTACACACACCAGCTTAGAACAAGAACGGGATCAGGAATGAAGTAGGGTCACAGGTGAGGCACAGGTGAGGCAGCGCAGCAGTAAGTCAAGGTTCAGCCTGTGTATCTTGGCCTGTAAAAATAACAAGCACAATAAGACAGCCTCAGTAAGCAGCGCTGTGTCATGTACAGCATTTCTTCATCAGTAAAAGGCCAGTATAGCCCACACCCAACCAATCACTCTCAGTCCTTTCAGTCAGAGGACTGTAGACCCCTGTGATGTCCTGTAACAGAGCTGTGTGGACCAGGTCCTCTGTCAGTGGGTTAGCTGGTGTTTGCCTCCGGTCTACTGCCCCTCACCTCTCTGACGAGACACCTGCTCATGATGTGGATAGTTGTGACTCTAACACAGGAAAAAAAAAACAGTAAGAATGAAGGCTCATAAACCGAGGGCAGCTTATTTAATATGAATAAAGCTTAGCATCCAGCTAGGGCTGGGCAATATGGCTAAAAAATAAAATCTATTTTATGATTTTAATCTATTTTCTTCTCTTGTTGGCTGACATATAAAACAAATTAGAATTAGAAATTAGATTATAACATAGTTACATGATTTTATTTTAGCTATATTTTCCAAATGTCTGCAAGACAGCAGCAAAGTGCATTACTCTCACAGTGACATTAGAGAAGACAACAATGTCTTTTATCTTTAGCCCTCTGTGCTTTTGAAGAGCAGGTTTATTATAATATACACTATTATACACTATAGAGGCCTGTGACTAAGCAGAGCATGTGGCTCATTAGCATACACAAACAAAGACAGTAAGTTACCTGTTCCTGCTACATGTCACACTATGCTGTTTGTTTTGGCCACACTGCTGCCACATTGAAATGAAGGTATTTCTAAAGCAAAGGGACTCTTTTCTCTGTGATTGTTAGCGTTGTAGCGACTGCAGAGTCTCCTCAGTGAGTATAAGCTGTGTAAATATGTATATTAAGAGTTTAAAAGCTTGATGGAGGCTAATCAGCTATATGGTAATTCCTGACCATAACACAATTAATTTCTATCAAAAAGATTATCTAAAAATTAAAACTTAAACTTATATGGCAAAATGCAATTGTAACTTTGCCTTTTTACAAGTTTCAAATACATGTTTAAAGTTAAATTATTTGTTTTATTGTCATGAGTTACCACAGATTAGCCTCCCTCAGGCTGTTGAACTCTGACCACCACAAAGAGTACTCTGGCTTATGATCCCCTGCCCTGTGGCTGGATTGCTTCAATAACCCCCTATTCTAAAAACATTGGGACACTGCGTAAAATGTAAATAAAAACAAAATGCTGGTTTGCAAATGTCATAAAACAGTATGAGATACATTATTTTACACTTCATATACAATAATAGCTTATATTGATTTTGATGCCAGCAACATATTTAAAAAAAATATGGGACAGGGGCGACAAAAGGTTGAAAAAGCATAATATAGGACCTTTAATAAAAACAACTTTATCTTTTAAAATGTCAATATAATATTACATGAGCATCTTCACAATTAAAATAAAATCACTTTCTCACCACATTCTAATTCATTGATGTAGTACGGTAGATAGCACACACTTACTTTGGTATTTAAATCTTTGTGGCCGTTTCATGATAAATCCATGACCTTTTTTAAAATGCTTCTCACGCTCTACAAAGACCGTAGCTTCAGACAGTGCATTCTATGTCATGCTCTGAATAAACACAACACAATTACAGGATGTAAATGGGCCTCTCCATACATACCAGATCTATTACTTTTTACAGTCTTTTCATTTTGCTGTAGGTCCATAACTAGAAACAGATGGGGGTAGCAGAAGTATAGCCACCAATCAAATTACAGCCGTAAAACCGATTCTACAAGCTCTTATTACTATCCAAGAATATTTTATGCAGCCATTAAAAAATATGTAGCTTAAGATGTAGGTAAGTCAGAACTTGCACCAGAGTGAAGAAAGTAGCAACCAATGGCCTTTTCTAAACCAGCAACAGATAAAATGCGGTTATTTATCACTCTCATAGTAACCCAGTCTTAGTCACAGGGCTTTAGAGAGATAAATTACTTCATTATGCATGTATTTCCTTGGAGGAAACCAGAGTACAAGATGTCAACATTGGACTTTTAGGACCTTTAGACCTTTTAAACAAACAAAAGGTGGAAAAACGTCACAAGTGACCTTTTAAAATTCACTCATCTACTCTCGCCAAAAGTGATAACCGTCCTACACTGTGTTTTGTACCAAAGTACACGTGCAGTGATACTTAACTGTTGAAAGCAACCATACATTTTTCTTTTTGAACCCAGCAACATTTGTATTTTCTGGCCTACATGTGCTGTAAAGGTCTGAGGAGCTTTGTGCGCACGTGATAGCCGTCCACACTCGACATGAACCTGAAGGATTTCCTGACCTACTGGCCCCATTTATCTCAAGACACACACAGACACAACAATTCACATGGACTTGTGATGATATTATTTTGGATTAAAAATGTATTATATAGGCCTATGATTGTTTAAAATTACATAAAATTTGACTTGTTGTTGGACATTGCTGTTGTTTAATCCAGCCACAAGGGCTCACAAACCAGTGTACTGTTTGTGCCCGTCCCAATTGGAGTATGTTACGGTCTCCCTGAAGGGCAAGTCACACCAACAAAATCAAAAATATGCAAACAAAAACTAAAACGCGCACTCAAATTCAGAAACACGCACACAAGTTTGAAAACACGCACACAAATACAGAAACACGCACACAAATACAGAAACACGCACACAAATTCAATATTCACATTTGTGCACGTTTCCAAATTTGTGTGTGTGTTTCCAAATTTGTGTGCGTGTTTTCATATTTGTTGGTGTGACTTGCCCTTCAGGGCCACCGTAGTATAAGGAATAAACCCAACACGCAGCCCCCCATTAACCCGAGCATGAATTCTCAGTAGGTTATATCATATTTATGCACATCCAGAAGCACTAAAACCTTATCTGCCCATAATGGTGGCCTCTCTTACCTTCTTACCTTTTAATGTTTGTTTAACTTTACGATTTCCCCAAAAAACTGGAAGTGAGAGGCCCTGATACATTAAAACATAAATCTCTCAGCATGTACATTTTATGATTGGAGTACCTGATTACCACTTTATGATTAGTTCAAGTTGGCTTACTGCCTGGATCAGGGTCACACTGTGCTGCCCCCAAAAACACTATAGCTGGGTTTCATTTTACAGCCCTATGATGTGGAATTCTTACCAGATTGCTTCATCCACTCATTACTCATTAATTTAGGTTTGTAAATCATGAAAAGCAGTTTAACGTTTCGTTGGTAACTGTAACTAAGTGAGACAGTCTCATTGGGTAAATATTATCATACTGCACATATTAGAAAACGGCCCTAAAGGTGCGCATACAGGATGTGAAAAAAAAAAAAAAAAATACCGTGGCAAACGTACATGCAATAATGCTGTCATCTACTGGTCAAGTCATAAAAAGAAAGCAATGCTAATATGTTTAGAGTGACCATCTCAAAAAGTATGGCTACTAAAAGTGGGGCAAGTTGTTAGATTTGGTTGAGCGTGGTGGGATGAATTCCTGATGAACTCCTTATACATAGGCCTACATGAGTCTAAACCTCATTTAAAGATACAGGTTGCTACAGTTTAGGGCCTATTAAACATCTGATGTGCTGTTGTCATCTCCAAAATGCTTACTAATGTAAATAATGTCTTCACTGAGACTTTATTTCTTGTGATAATTATATAATGACTTCTCTCAGTCTCCATTTACTCAACACATCCAGCAGGGCCAACACCAGCTCAAGGCACCCGGATGGCCTTTCCTGAAACACAAGCAAGCACAAATAAGTATTTTACATTTCATACACGGAATCACTTGCCCTTAACTTGAACACATCTAAATCTTTCCTTGTCCGTGTACTAAATGTAAGGTCAGAACAATGGTGTTTGTCTCCCTCTAGTTTTGACCTTGGGAAAGCTCCAAACAGTGTCTTCCACACACATTGTCCTCTGTTGGGGTTTGTCTAAGCTGGTTCAAGTGTCAATGGGATTACTGCATTCACATTGTTTATCAGTAGGCTACTCTTCAAGGGTGAAGGGTTATTCAAGAAAGTGCAAAAGCAGCTCCAAAAATGTTGGCCTGATTTTGAAAAAGACTTATGAAACACATCACAAATAAAAATAAATAATCTATTTGCAGCGTGAAGGGACAGCCACTGGTTTATTCTGACTTTGAACTTAATCTGGGCACTGTAACTGGGTTATGTGCTCTCTATCTGTTAGCATACACAGAGAATGTTTATGTTTATGCCTGACACATATCTAAAATATATGTAACCACATTAAAAGATGCATTTAAATGTTTGTGTTATTATTAATGAACCATGGTTTGTGAGCCCTTGTGGTGGCTGGATGAGTATAAATGAACATGTGGTCTGAATGGAATGATAAATAAAATCTAAATTGTAAACATCATTTTATATACACGTGTCCCACTATGGAGGTTGCAGTGCAGATGTAGGCTACAATTTTACACATTAAAAGACTACGATCCTTCAAGATCACGTTACTTTTTACTTTTACTTTTGTTTTAGAGTAGGCTATTGTTGATTTAAACCCACAGCATATTGAAAACTGATCACCCTAAAGGTGTCATAGTAAGATATATGGAATCCTCGATGTCTCCTTAATGGAAAAAGCCTAAATGGGACTCCACGTGGATCGCTATAGGCTACATGTACATGCTTACATAAACACAGGTGCCTCTCTGTTCTCCTCACTGTTTAAAGTCTACACAAAGAATGTGTGTTCCAGCATCATGTTTAGAGCCACATACCGGTCATACCTCACCTGTATGAATGAAGCCAGCGGGGCAGATGATTCGCTCGTTCAGACTTCCAGTGTTTTCACGTCGCGCTGCGCGCTTTGTGATCGTCCCATTCACTGTCACGTTTTTAGGCGACAGTATTTCAAGAGCAGACTAGAACGCAGGTTCCAGTACTAATGGATGAGTTGGATTAGTTTGCCGGTCGGACGCGTCTTTACGCACAAATTCGTTGGATATACACTTGGAGGTAATAGAGAAACTTGATAGAGGCGCAATGGCCGAGGACTTTCTCAGCGATTCTTTATCGGATTTGAAAGAACTGGAAAATAAAGTTGGGAGGAAAACCCCGGAGAGTCTCCTAATCTGGATGAAGGATGCTGCTGACTGTGAAGAAACGTGGCGCTGTGACATAGATAACCACAACCTCCTCAGTGACAATATATCAGAAAAAATCAGCAACTTAAAACAAGAAATGGTAATAAAAGTTAGATTATAGTAGCAATAACAGCAACTTTCTGTTATCTTTGTAGGTAGGGAAAACGGTAACCTGTACAACTTGTTTTGGGGAATTACCTTACTTGTGCACAAGAAATGTTCTTCTTTCAGATGATGAAATGCCTTAGCTGTCCTCAAGAGCCAGTTCGGCCTCTCATTATTATTGTCTGTAATGACAGACACATCTCTGCAGCCACACCTCTCTTCTGCCTTTCAGTTTACTCACACTATTCCTGTACTCTCTCTTAATTTCCTCTTCCTCTATTTTCTAACTTGTTTAACTACCATGATCAAGAGAGCCAGGTTAAGTCAGGGTTGTGCTTTTCCTGGCATGTATATTTTTAAAAACCAATACAATCGTTCTCAAACTTGCCCCTAATGGCTAGATGATGGGAGTGAGTGCATTGTTACAAATAAATCTGTCTAAATCCTAAACACAATGTGGACCATATGCTAAGGTTACTGATAACAGATGAACTGTTGCCTCCTGCCCCGTGCCTCTAACCTCAGCATCCCCACTACCCCTCCTCGTGTCCAAACCAACTCTATCTGGCCTCTGACTTATTTTTCCCTCTGTCCCGCTGATATACTAATTCCTAATCCAACTCATCCTCATCACTCCCAAAGAGAACCTCAAAGACAATGGATCTAAAGCGCTGCTCTCTTTTTGACCTAATCCTGCTGAACAGTTGATATAGCTAATTCTGTCAATAAGCAGAATTATGTATTTAAATTTAAAGTTTAGAATTTAAAGTTGGGCTAATACCCTGTCCTTGTGATGACAGAGATGGCTTCGTTCCACAGATGTGAGGATCCTGCAGCAGTTCTTAGCAGTACATGAAGGTATTGAAGCACTGCGGTGGCTGGTGGAGGACCGTGGAGCTTCAATGAGTCAGAGCAGCAGCCTCACAGGGAGTCTCAGCAGTCTGATCACTGTGGAAGAGCCAGGACTGTCTCTGTCCCGCTGCAGGTACTGTCAGGGGAAATTGATCTCAGTGTGTTGACAGATAAATAGTGGACAAATGGATCTGGCATTTTGAGGACATGCAAATTGTTTTAATTGTTTTGAAAAGATAACATTAGATGATAACTTTATTGATCTCACAATGGGAAAATGAAGTAGTGCAATAAGCAAAAAGTATCAAAAACATAAAAAAAAAAGCCAAAATATGTAACAGATAAAAATGTGAAATGATAATGAGACTATATACACTCACCAGACAAAATATTATGACCAATGACAGGTGAAGTGAACACAAATGATCTCATTAATCCAACTTTTAGAGGGCAGGATAAAATAGGCATCAAGTGAAAATTTCGTTCTCAAAATTGATGTGTTAGATGCAGGAAAAAGCATCTCCAAACCTGCAGCTCTTGTGGGCTGTCCCTGGTCTGCAGTGCTCAGTATCTATCAAACATGGTCCAAGGAAGGAACAGTGGTGCCCTTGCATCATGACCACTAATGATAGGCTGGTGGTCATAATGTTATGCCTGATATATGCCTGTATACCGAACATGTTATATTCTTCATGCTTCTATCAGAACTTTGGTGCTACAAGTAAGCTTTGTGCAATGTAAATAAGTGGAGTTTTGATGAATATGTTGCACTGTATTTCTAAACAGAGACAGCCTGACCAGCCCCCAGGATTTGACCGAAGACACTGCAGAGGATTTGGTTCATCAGCCACTTCACACTGCGAGTAATGTCTTAGACCACAAGGACTACCTGAGCCCACAATATGCTCAAGACAGACATCCTTCCATTTTCTCAGCTCACAGGTTTGAAGTCAGACAACCTCCTAGAAGCAGACTAGAATCTCGACCCCAACACCCAGATGGAGCTGATCTTGATCCAGTCAGAGGTGCTCTGCTAAGATCCAGCAGGATTACAAAACGAGAAGAAAAAAGAAGCGTTATTTTACCCCAAGATGAGAATTTATGGGAATCGCAAACAGAACTGGAGCTGCAAGAACGCTTTCAAGACTTTAAAAATAAAAGAACACATGGAGATAAGACTGTACAGGAAGAGGGGAAAGTACTGCTGGACTATGATGCTCAGTGGTGCTGGGTTGAATCACAAGACGATGTGACTTTCTTATAGTAGTCATGCATTAAAATACTGTAATTATGTATTTGCAATATGAATGAAATACAAATACTAAGTAGATTAAATAAAATGGGTGAGAAAAAAAAGATGAAATCTGCTTTTTTGTGTGTTAATTTAAAAAATATTTTTATTCATTCATTAATTATTTTTACCACTTCACTTTCTTGAGCCAAAGGGCATTCTGTTATTAAATTGTATGTGCGGTTAAATGGGAGTGTATCATTCGAGTGGATCATGTACAGTCTTGAAGAATTTATTTTAAAATGGTGTCTTAATAAAACTAATAAATGTCACTATCTTAACCTATTAAGGTGCGCGGTGTGTTCGACGTGTATGCGGAAACTAATATTTCCGACATTTATCAAAGCACCACTCGGCATTTTGGTGACGTCATGAATGATAACAGACACCCGGAAGTATCCCGCAGCCGCAATGTTTTTCTTCGATGTGCGGGACACTTGAGACACAAAAAACGATGTAATGATTAATGTACTCGATGAGAAAACATGGAATTGTGTATTTTGCGTGGCCTCGTTTTCTTTTTGGTGACAGCAGCAACACAGGCAGACGGTAAGCTACTAGCAAATGAATCAAAGTCAAAGGGATAAATCCTCTAATTGTCCGGATAACCTCCCTCCGGGAATTTCATAAAATTATTGCGCAACGTTGTGTTTTTAGCTTTGTGCTTCCTGCCATACTGTAAATTACTGCTTTCGTTAAAGTAAATATGTTTCAAATGCAAATTTTAAGGGCTAATACTGTAACCTCTCGTGGGACAGTGTAGCGTTGTTTTGTAAAAATAGGCACATTAACAATAAAAAGAAAATCATCTTACGACCCCTCTCACTATTACTTTTAATGTATAGTCGACGTTACTGCGACACAGTGTTATTTCCTTATTTATTTATTTATTTATTTATTTATTTATTTAACACAGTGTTATTTCTGTCTCCTGTAGATGGACAGGTGACGTTTGTCTCTGAACTTTCCTCCAAACCTGCCCAAAAGTTGTCCAAATATGTTTGGTATGGAAACGTGAGGCTGCAGAGGTTCCACATCCCGGAGGAGACGGCAGTGGCCCGCTGGGTGTTCACTGTGACAAAAGGACACAACTTTAACTGTGGCCAGCATAATGTCTCTATGTAAGATAAACATTATTTTTCTCTGTCTTTTAAAAAAAAAAAAAACACACTTGTGACCTATGATGTGATAAACAGGAGAAGAGAATAGATGAATACATTTTTTTTCTAGATACTTGCGATGGGGTGCTCCTCCAGTCATAAATCCAGTTGGAACAGTGTTTCCCAATGCAACTCTGTGGAGCCCTTCTTATTCATTGAGCTTACAAGTGACATCACATAGCTCCACAACCTTTAACCTCTCCACCCCAGCGGCTGGTGATTGGTTCATTGCTGCACACTTGCCTGAAGATGATGGTCGCATAGAGCAAAAGGTTTGTGTATTTTTTAAATTTCTATTACTTTTATTTTGGCCTTTTAACTGTAAGTAGTAAACTTGAGTATAATATGGAAAACTTTAATTTTCCATTTTAATACAAAGGCAACTTTTTTTAAGATAATTTGTTCTTTAATTAGCCAAGTGTGTTAAAAGTTTTAAAAATATATTATAATTAGACTGGTTTTACTGGAGCAGGGGGTAGATGTCACGTGGCATGATGGCAAGTGAAGTTGTTGTACTACATTCTTTTGGGTTGCATTGTTCCAGTTTCCCAATACTATTATTAACTATTGTCAGTAACCTGGAAAAAAAAAAAAAAATTACATAATAATTGCACTAACAGACTTTGACATAACTAATGAAATGTATTGCACACCAAGTATGATTGTATAATTAATCCATGTAAATCTTCTTTGCCTCAGGGCTTTCCATCCTGCTCTTACTTCTTCCAGCCTCAGCTGTCTATCAGGAAAGCAGTGGATACTCCAGTTTTAGGGCAGGGCACAACCCTCCAGCAGACCATTGGTCCAGATCGGGCTGCACGCCTTAAGTAAGAAATACTTGTTAGTTTAAAAGTACTTGAGTGTGTACCTAATAGTTTTTGTTTTTTTTGTTGTTGTTTTTTTTGCCTGTTCAAGGTTGTATGTTCCAGCGTTTTCTTCCTCTCTGTCTGTATGGGTGGCTAACTGTTCATCAGAGGAGGGGCTACATAGTGACAACTGTTCAGTGATCCTCAGACTGGGCTCAAAGTCTCAGCAGGAGGACGTGCTGACTGTAAACTGCTCAGGGATTCACTGCTCTGCATCGCTCCTTAACCCTCCATGGGACATGTGGTTACAGGTTGTCGTGGAGAGCAACTACGGCAACCACACTGTGACTTTTAGCATTGTCTCAAACTACACAGGTATTATAAATGCACCGATCATTGCCATTTACAGTAAATATTTTCTTTTATTTACTTCAACATGATGTTTTTTATTAATTGCTGTTTGTTTTTTATTTGTGTGTTTCACATAGTGGGATGTAAGCCAAAAAGTGTTGGTCTTGCAGCAGATGATGACATCAGAAAGCTTCGGGGCGACAGTAGCTTTTCAAATTCAACATTAGCTAAAAACAGCACTGAAGCCGTACAATCTATCACATTTAGCAATGACACTTCATCGGTGACCCCTCTGTTGGCCTCAGCGTGTGTGTGGAACGTCCCTGTGTTCATTGAGGAGCTTGGACGTCCTGTCAGTCCGATACACTCCCTCTAATGGACCCAATATCAGCGTCACAGATACCCACCCCACACTGCTCAGCTACCCTCTGCACACAGGGACCACTGGGGGCACACTGAACCTACAACTAACTCTGAACACTGTGAGTAGATATACTCTGATTCAGTCTAACTCAGCATCAGAACTGGTTCTTTTGTTTTACGTTTTGTCTGTTGTGTGCAGACAAATGAAACCATGGGAAATGGCAGCAGTGTAGTGGCCTGTCTGTCTCCATGGGCCCCAGTCCTGGAACTCAACCACTCTTTGTCATGCAGTACAGGTAACATAAAATGACAGCACTCAAACTCAGCATTTCAATGCATTAAAATTGTTTATAACATTTGCACATTTGAATAAAAATCTTTAAACTATGTTTTAGAACTATAGTAACGTTTGCTTGTTTGTTTAAGCTTTGTTCAAAGGCTACAGTATCCGTGTGAATACAAGTGTATCCAAAGCTGTGCTCAGACTGCCATTTCCTCAGTCAGCAATGTGGTACCTCACACTGCAGCTCAGCTGCAACGGGTAACAGTCACTCTCACACACAATGTACACTTAAACAGACAGACACTGATGAGGTAACGTCCTAATTCTTAAGTACAGAAAAAAGATTATTATTATTATAAGATACTATCATATTTAGTCATGTAAGCTTTTCTTTTAGAGTAGATGTTACAAAATAACATAATAATTTATTATGATGAAATACAGGCAAGAATTTGGGTTACATAGCAAATCTAGGTGATGACACATGGGGAATATTGAGTTTTGTTGTGCAGTGATACATTTAGTTTTTTTTAATACAAATTCAGCATTTAAATTTTAAATTCTAAATTATCTTTTTATAGCTCTGACTGTGGTAATGCATCCGTGGTTTCGGTCATCCCAGAGGTGTCCATTAGCGCCTGTGTGGAAGACTGTGGGATATATGGAGAATGTCGACTTATCAGATCCTTTACATACCTCTACGCTGCATGTAGCTGCAAGGCTGGTATGAAGTAACTTCACCTGTATTATTCCTAATCATATACTTGTACATTGATAAGATTGATAATATTTCAATTGTGCACGCACAGGCTGGAGCGGGTGGGGCTGCACTGATGACTCCAAAGCTCTGTCCTACAGTCGGCAGGTGATTGCAGCTCTTATGCTCACAATCAGCAACCTCTTCTTTGTGCCCGCCATTGTGGTGGCCATCAAACGCTACTACATCACAGAGGCCTCTGTCTACCTCTTCACAATGTTCTTCTCTACGGTAACAAACACTGTATACTCTTATGCATAGTTTCAACAGCTAACCATCATTATTAGATAAATACATATGTTACTCCTTTTTTTAGTTCTACCATGCCTGTGACCAGCCAGGTGTAGCTGTGATGTGTATAATGGACTATGATGCCCTACAGTACTGTGATTTCCTGGGCTCAGTCTGTGCCATCTGGGTCACCATCCTGTGCATGGCTCGTATTAAAGAAACATTTAAATATGTAAGATACTGTCTCTTTAAATAACTGTTTTGTTCAGCTCTCTGGTCATACAAGACACAATTATCAGTGGATCTTTGTCTTTTTGTTTGTGTTTGTAGGCACTGTTTATGCTTGGAGCACTGCTGTTAGCCTTGTCAATGCAGCTGGACCGCAAAGGCCTTTGGAATATGCTGGGGCCTATTCTCAGTGCCCTGTTGATCATGGTCACTGCCTGGGTAAGACATGCATGAGAATGTAAAACAGCGCTTTTACAAACCAAATTCAGAAAAAGTTGGGACAATGTTGTGTGAAATATAACGGAATGCAGTGGTTTACAAGTCTCATATAACTTTATTTTATTCACAATAGGCCATAAACAATGTGGTGTTTACACAGATATTTTACCATTTCATGAATAATAATAGCTTATTTTTAATTTGATAACAGCAACACATCTTTAAAAAGTTGCACAAGGCAACAAAAAGCAGGGAAAAAGTTGTAGTATTAATTTAAAAAAAAACAGCTGAAGGAGCATGCTGCCACAAATTTGTGAAGTAGCAACATTTCAGTAAGATGACTGCATATAAAAGGAGCATTTTGGCACAGTGCAGCAGCCAGGTTGCTGACCAAATCAAATAAATTCTGTCACATTAACCCGGTCTTGGCCAGTCTGCACTGGCTTCCTGCTCACCACAGGAAATCATTTCAAGAGTTTAGTGTTCACATATAGATCACTCAATGGCCAGGCCCCTGAATAGATGGCAGATCTCCTCCAATCGCATGCCCCAGAGAGGTCCCTCAGGTCCGCCAATCAGGAGCTGTTAATGATTCACGCACAAAATCTAAAAAAACATTTCTATAAGCAAGCTTTTCATTAGTTATAATGCACTGTATCAGGTTTTCTAGTATTTTTATTGCATTTTATTGTTTGCTGTTTTAACCTGTGAAGCACCCTGTAAGTTGATCTCTGTAAAAGGTGCTATACAAATAAACTTTACTTGCTTATTAACTTACAGTTTTAGAAAGGCAGAATCTCTATTACCAGAATGGATTTGAAAAAAAAAATTCTTTGTGTCCACAGGTTTATCGAGGAGTGAAGCGCCATCAGTGCTACCCACCTTCCTGGCGCCGCTGGGTTTTCTTTCTGCTCCCTGGCGCCCTGTGTGCTCTCATAGCGGTAAGCTTGTTTGTCTTTGCACAGACGGAGGACAACTATTACTACACGCATTCCCTGTGGCACGTCCTGGTGGCGGGCTGCGTGGTCTTCCTGCTGCCTCCTAAAGAGAAACACAGAGAAGCATTTGGCTGGACCCAAGGCATCAGCTGGACCTGGAGCTGGAGACCGAGGGTTTGTGGATACACACTGTGTGAGAGTGGCAGAGATGAACTGTACACTGTCACATAGCTGGACATGAGGTGTGCTCTTTCTTATTCTGAAGTCATTTATCATCAGTATGCTTCATGTCTGGATTTTTTTTTTTACATTTGTACTGTATTTTCATTTGTCAGGTTAATGTGGCAGACATTATGCTGCACACACACTCAACACTCAAACACACTCAACACACTAAACCTGCAAAAACCTCTAAGGCAATCAATTGCAACAGATCACCTGATGCTAGACCTCATGATGCCACAAGGACTGCGTGCATATTGTATGTAGACTTAAGCCCAAAAGTAGTCATACCCTGGCTGAATTTTCTGTTAAAGTGAAAAAGAGGCAAAAGACTATGATGAAGACGCTGTTGAAAATATTTACATTTTGAAAAATGGTCCATGTTCTCAATAATGAATGGCAGAACCTTTGTTTTCTTTTCTTTTTTTTCCTCTTTTGCATACATCTCCAACTATTTCTTTGTCACTTTGCTTGTGTGTTTTGGGTTATCCAGGGCCAGGTTATTTTTATGGCTTTACTGTACATACTGTGATTTACTTTTAGATTAGAAAATGAATGTAATGAAAAACTGTAAAACGCACTTTATACCTAATTCTTTGTTGGAGGCTTAAAATTGAAAATTTGTCAGTCAATCCCAAATGAAAGTCTTTATTTAAATTAATTGTTACTGTCATTGCAAGTTGTTTAAAAGTTCTCACCTGCGATCTTTATCCTGCTCAGCACAATTACTCTGCCTTTTGCACTTAACCTCATACCTTGTTTGTGTCCTTAATAACTATCCATGGCAGTGACTGTGTGTATTTTCACTAATTGTCTCATGTCTTAAGTTTTTGTTCCTGTCATTTTATTAAGACAGGTTGTGATGCACTTTGATTATTCTCTGGGTCCACTACATATGCAGTACCTACCAATGAACACTTTGCGATTGTACTCACACTATTTTGTTCAGTGCCTCCTTTTTAAAGTATACAAATGTTTGTGCATTTACCTAATATATTTTATTCAAATGTCCCTGTATCTGCACTGTGTTATATTTATGAGGTTAATGCTGTCGCCCTTTCAGTGCTGTTCTTATTTTTAAAGCTGTTGTATGTCCACTGTGTCTTCAGCTTAATATATTCAATGTCAGTTATGATTTTAATGTGTGAAAATAATTTTCTGTCTGTGAAATTTCTACTAGTATTTATTCCTGCATTTATGCTATCAAAAATACATCTGCTGTATTGAAAGAATGATGTGCGCTTGTGTGGCTCAGACTGTTTTGTTCTTTCATTGACCGCACAGCACAAAGTGGAGGGAAAATGGAAGGAAGCGGATTAGGATAATCCTCAGAAATATGAAAAGTGCTTGTTTGAAGAGATGAAATACACTTTTACTGTGTGGATGTGTGTAACAACTGCTTTCCCATACATAGCTTATCTCCATTAGCAAATTTCATCAGCACAACAGAACATAAAGTGAGTGAATTAAAAAGCAGGTTATGACATATATAATGCATTTTGTTCAGAAAATTTTATTAATGAATAACAAGTAATTAAAGGTGTTTCAAATTAACCTGATCACCTCATTTTAATTGAGAAAACATTTGTTTGATCACTAATCATCTCCACTTAAATATATAATCAAATTAACAAACGTTTTTCACAATCTGTTTTAATTTAAACATTTTTTTAAAATCTTCAAAATTGCCCTAAAAATTTTATATGTCCCCAGTAGAGGGAGACAAAGTAGTAAGGGTGACCAGTGCTTTTGCAGACAAAGTGGCTAAAAAGAAGAAAAAGTGGCAATCCTTACATTACCACTACCGCTTTTGAGAGGTTGTAAGGCTAGTTTTTATAAGAAATCTGAAATACTTTGTACCTTGGTAAAAGGCCAGTAAGAATCATCCTAGATATAAATTCTGATCTGAAAACATTCCAACGCCATGCACAGTTGAAAACACAGCACAACAATGCACATACTGTATAGGGATTTTATTGGAATGCATGAAATGTCTTTGACAATAGCAACAACCACAAGCTCAAGCTTGAAATGGAAAAAAGAAAGATCAAAATTTATGACAACTACAGACATGCACATGACTAAATACCATTTATACAGCTACCTTTAGCTATGTTTCTGCAAGAAGCTGTGACTTGAAACGGCAGTATTACTTAGAGACCTATAGCCTAATAGACTGATATGCAGGATAAATAATAGTGATTCTAGGAGCTGTAGCATGTGCTTTGTTGATATGATATTGTGCTTAAATCCTATATTATGTCATGTTCTTTGTAGATGCAGAAAAAGCTTGGCTGCTGAATAATGATATACAGTACAACATAAGAACACCATAAAAAAGTGATGAGTTTTTGTTCCAGCGTCAGGCCTGGTCTGCTCAGTTACTACCTGCCTGAGCTGCCCCTCTGGAGCGGCTGTCCTCTGCTGACTGGGAGACAGCCTGTGCTGGGGAAGGGCTGGAGTGTCGCTGACGTCTCATGAAGGGAAACACACTGGAAGAATTAACAAGTCAGAACACAACAGGCCAGTAAGGGGAGAATATACTTACTTATACTTTTTAATGGTAATAAATTCAAAAGTTCACCTTTTCTTTGTCTCCTGAGGGACAATAGCTTTGGCCAGCATGGTTTTATAAAGATCAGACTTAAGATATCTTGGGTAAGAATCCTAGACACACAGAAATGTATATTAGCACAGCCGCTTAAATTTAGCAAGTCAGCTTCAGTGAAGAGGTCTAACCTTCTTCATGAGAAAGTAGATGTGCATCTGTGCGTCGTCCATCACAAAGCGATGTGGGTGTTTGATTCCTTCTAATGTTTTATCCATCGTCTTGCTGTCGATGTTGACCCAGCGTGCCGCTCCAGGGGCCAGGAAGTTTCTAATGCACATACAAAGTAAGATGTAGGTACAGATATTCACATAGCTTTTTAAGAGATACTGTTTATACATGGCCTTGTTTGAGCATTATCTATGTAAACTTACTTGTAGACTTCTTCCACTTTCTGAACAATCTTGGAGCTTTCTCCGTGTCTAATATCCTCACAGGCTTGCCAGAAACATAGGTTCTCAGCTAGCAATGGCATAAAACAATAAAAATGAAAATGAAAAATGAAAATACCATTTTTTTAAATATTGCATCACTTTAATGTTACAATACCCTAAGTGCTTTGCCTACGTCTGCTTGATCAATTAATGTTGTAATTTGACCTCAGCATTCACCTCTCACTTGCCAAAACAAGTTACACCAATCCTTTTCCACTACCCTGTTTTCTCCAACTCTCACCACTGGGTTTTATGTTGATCATAATAACAACATGTTTTTTGATCAGGTCGTCCTAATAGAAACATGGAAAAATGAATCATCATAGCTACAAATACACCAAGGGCCAGGTTAACAAAGACTATGACCAGAACTTCAATTATAAACAAGCCATAAGGGGTCACAAGCCAGTCTACTTTTTGTGATGTTCCCAAGGCTAGAATAATAAAGGTGTTGCACCAGAAAAGGGCATCCAGTGTCAAGCCAAATCAATATGCACATAACTGCACCATAGGCGGATGATTTACTATACTCCGGTTGCTACATCTACAGCTAAATCATTGTATGTCCAGCAATTAAGCTATTACAAAGAAATTCATAGATTAAAATTATTTAAATATGAATAGTATAGTTAACCATAACCTTTAACACTGTTGTAGTTTATTGTCATCTAATCAGTCCCATACCACTAAACTCTTTCTCAAGGTATGTCATGAACTCGCGCCGGCCCATGGGGTCATTGAGGAGCTCCATAAAGCTAAAGCTCCAACGCTCCACTCGAAGTCGCGTCGGGACAGGGACCCTGCACACAAGCATAACAATTTCTTGTATATTTACTGCTAGCATACAATACACTTCTATGTGCTTAGTATTTTAATATCTCACAAATCAAGGTTCATGGTCCAGAGAGCCGTGTCGTCTGAGATCCAGGGGTTACTGGGGAGACATCCTTGCATAATGGGATCATGGTTCTGGTATTGCTCGCTGTACTTTACAAACCTACACATTCACACACACACACACACACACAGGCATAGAAAGTATTATTGTATTACTGCAGCAGATCATAGCAGTTAATGGCCATTAATTCCAACTTGCCTCAGGAAGCATCCATTAGTGGCTCTTATAGTAGAAGCACTAAGACTTGCCTTTGAGTGTGCGTTACGGTTGGGCACAGGCTCCACTCACTCTGTACATTAGTAAGAGCAAAGTGTGTGTGTGTGTGTGTGTGTGTGTGTGTGTGTGTGCGTGTGTGTGTGTGTGTGTGTGTGTATGCCCGGGATTGACACATCATACTGACCCCTCTAGACAGATAGATGACTTTACACGGTTTCGTCCCAGGGCTCTTCTGCTGGCTTCTATCTGTAAATAAAGCACAGATGCACATGTATAACTGACCTTATCTGAATCTATTATAGAATGTATGTAAAGTATGTTCTTACCTCTCTTTTGTAGTAGTCACTGTTCTAGTTCTGTTAATGGAAATTGAGTAGCATCATGTTACGTGTCACATATACTGCATTTTGATTTAAAAAATGTAAATACAGTACATATACAACATCTAAAATTATTAGATATATTAATTTTAAAATGATGTAGAGTAGACAGTCTTTGGGGTATGGTTAGGACAATGTTTGATTTTAGAGCAGTGGTTACCAAATAGTGTCAGTTGCAAGGATGCTGAATATAGTTTCAAAGTTAAGTTTATTTGAAACCTTAATAAGTTACATTAAATGGTTAAACAAACTTCAAAACACACATGCTATAAATGTTGTAGTATAATAATTCTGGAAAACAAAATTGTTTCTGTAAAATGTGGGTTACAATAAAATAATGAGCTAAAAAAAATCCACAATTATCCCATTTGATTTGTAAACTACTGCTTTAGATCCTGACAAATAAGTAGCCAGTAGTGTCATATTATGTGGGTCAAACTTAGGGCAAGATTTTCATTTAATAACCTAAATTTGGACGTATATAAAAATATATAGTTTTATTCTTCTAGTGCCTATGACATCTAATATCTATGTAGATAACACTACAAGTTTCAGAAAGTGGAAAGACTTGATCATGGTATGGCAATACAATACAAAATGATATAAAAATCAAACACACAAAGCACTTACTTTTAAAAAATCCCAGCAGCAAACAAACAAAAAAAATTAATCAATTTAGTTAAGGAATTATCAACTGTATTTAAACCCCAAATGAAAAAAGAAACAGTGTGACTGACCAGTGTAACTCGAGAGCTGAAGCTATTTGGTTTCTCCAGGCCCATGTCCAGTGCATTAGGAGCCCCAGGCTGAAAATACATACAGTATATAATGCCAAGTTAGTATGATACAGTATTTTTTGTTGTTGATGTATTGCGTGTGTATAAGAGAGAGAATGTGTGTAACAGAGCACTTAGCCTACTCAGGACTTTTTCACTTCACTGACTCTGACTTTTATTCCCAAGTTTCTCTTTCATTTTACCCATGGCCTCGTCCCTAATTCATAGAGGCACGGCAAGATGTCCTCAGATCACCCTGTCTTCTCCTTAACAGCACACAAACAATATCCAACTCCCCTGCCATATTATTTTTGTTAAGCCAAAACATTTTTACACTATTTTTTATAACCTCTAAGTTATGATTATTAAGTTATTTTATAATTTTGTCCTTTTTGCCATTCATGGTTTCTTGGTTTGGCATCTCCTCTTCCTCTCTTCCTGTTTGCAGCTGAGGCTTTTACAAGATGAATTGAATATTTTATGGTCAATGTGGAAAGGACTGTGGCTGAGCAATAGGGGGACCGCTGATGTTTCAGTCGCCGAATCACCACTTTTATACTTTATCAAATTTCAATTTTACCAACTTGTGTGTAATAGTTTCTATGATAGTTGCGGTTACAGTGTGGACATACCGGTGGTCTGTTGATCAACCAGTAAGCCTGCTCCTGACACTCCAGAACAATTCGATCTGCCTTTCGACGTTGTTTGGAAGCTCTAAACAAAAATTTAATTGTTACTTGTCTATGTATTCACTGTTTTTGGTACAAAGCATGTAACACTGTCTGTACCTAAGCTGTTCTCTCGCTTGCATCACAACAAAGTCCCAGGTATGATTGATCCGCTTGTGCAATACACTGTATCTCTCCTAAAAAGAAAAGAACATTTGCACAAATAAATGAAATACTTTCATATAAATTACACTATTAAGCATTAAGTATTAGTTAATTTATTTACTTAGCATCATTTCAACAGTCAACAATAAATACCACTGAGTTATAAACATGTTATTACTGTTTAATTTTTGACTTACGTATAAGCAAAAAAAAAAGCTAAATTATAAACATCAATGTTAATTTGCTATGTATTTATTAATTAAAATAATAATTGCATATTTAGTCATGCTTTATTAACACTTAATAGTGGTGAGTTAAGTATTACCTAAACATTTATGCAATCTTATAAGTGACTACAGTCACACACTCACCTTTTCATACTCCATAAGTTCACCTTGCTTTCGGATATTTTTTTTGGCTAAATAGATTGCTAATAGAGAGAAAAACAAAGAATGTGAATGCAGTTAATAAAGACATGCCCATCTGACATAATTTCATGTATACTTAATGCCCAGGATATCTGTCCCATGATGCATCTGTGACATGTTATGCAATGATAATGAGTAGGAGATTATATTTTTCTCACTATATAAATAATTTCAAAGCAGTGCCATACCATAGTCCAGTTCAGAGGCAGGCCACCGGGTGCTAGTCCAGAAATAGGGTGTCTAAAAAGCAAAGAAGTTACACTTTTTTAGACTGATCAGCGACTAATCTCTATTCAAGTCATGTAAAAGTGGTGACAGATGGATGGGGGATTAGGAATGGGGTTCTCTGAGATGAAACAGAGACCAAAGACATTATGGCCAGCAGTAAGCAGATGGGATGACAATATTGTAGGATGGGACACGAGTGAATATACTGTATCTAACTTTACCTGGAAGCGGTAGGGTGACTCATCAGGCTTTAACACCAGACATCTCGGCTCTTTGAGAGGATAAATATACCCATGTCTGACCAGCATGTTACCCAGAAGCAGGGCTTCTGTATAACAAGAAAGAAGAAATCTTAAATTAATGCTCACTTCAGTTTAAACAAGGGTACATTAGCCATAGACAGGATTTGCTTCTTCCTTACAGAAATGTGCAGTGGTGGATAGTAACTAGAGATATATATTTTGTATTATGTATTTTTCAAGTAGTAGTAATAACAGTAGTAGTATTTTTGCTGTGCAGTTACAAAAAACTACATACAAAAGCTGACAAAATAGTTAGTCAGCAGTCTTTCCTTTTAGCATACTCTAAGACCAGTGGGTTACTTTTTCCAACATCTCTAATTTATTTTAGGCACATTTAAGTCCCACAAGGTGAAATCCCCAAAGAGACAGTAATCAAAGCCAAACCAGGTGAGTTAATCAAACCAAATCCTTAAGGAATTGTCCTATTCCTGTTTACTGGAAACAGCCAGCACATGAGTACAACACAACCACGTCAGCTACACCATATCTAGGCAACATACGAGCAACACCACATACTAGTTGTATCAAACCATATAATGCAGGAAATCCCACAAAGCCAAATGTATTAGGCAGATATAGGTACCTTCTTCGCTGATATTGTACTTCTGCATCAACCAGTCAATGATATCTCTGCCTAAAAAGACAGGAAAACTCTATATAATTTAGACAAAATTCACTCTAGCATTATGCATAGCCACTGGGGCAAGCCACACTGCAGTGAACAGGACATCACATTGATACACAAAAATGTAGAGTAAGACAAAACACACCTGTCATGGCATGTGGTATGACAGTGATAAGTAGCCTTTGGTTCCTCATCTTCATGCCCATGTCAGGATCCTGCATGGCTACAATCACTTTTTCCATCTATAGGTAGCACACAAAGTGAAATATTAATCAAGAACAGAAACATAGTTACTTATAAGATTATTAAAAGCCATACAGAAAGCCTACAACCACATATATAGCCTAACCTAGTTTTTTCAGTTTGTTTTGAGTGACTTTCGAGTAATTCTTGTAATCAAAAGGCAAATAAACGAGCTAGTCTATACATTAAAAAGTACCTTTCGAAAGCATGTCATTTGTTCGCGGTGCCAGCCTTCTTTAGCCAGAGTGTTAATGGTCATCTTTCAGGCAGCTCGGGATCTTTCGACGGGATGGCAAAGTGCAGAAGTGTGATGCTGTCGGGAGCGCGCAGAGGAGAGGATGCGCCGCGGCTTTTTTCAACATCCGCGTGCGCGCCCCCGTGTAGATTAAAAAGGATTACACACAATGTCATTTCTGTGTGTTATGAGGGACATTATACCCTGATGAAAACATCAGCAATATGACAAATGTATGCATTTATATTTTAACATGCTTTATTCACATATACTTAGCCTGCCAGTTACCATGCAAAAATTATATAAACAAACAAATAAAAAAAATAAATAAAATAAACACAAAACAATGACGTGTCTTGTAAAACACTATACTATTAGATATATTGCAATGACAGGTAGACAGCACTTGTATGACTTCATAAAAAATAAATAAATAATAAAATAACTTTTACTTTTGTCCCTCACGGGCATACGTACAAGCAGGAAGAGGTTTCGCTGTTCGTGGACTGAGGACTGTCCTCATTGTTGGTTATATTATCATTCAGGGGAATATTATTATACAAGCCAAAGCTGTATGTGAAGGTAAGAACACATTTATCTTCTCCTCGGGTGCACAAGTTCGCAGTAGGTTTTCTATAAACGTGTTACGAAGTAAAAGCCGCTTGTTTAGCTAACTTTGCTAGCTTTAGCCTGATGGAGGAGACGGGTCCAATGAGCTTGTTGTACACTAGCTACACATGTGCAACTCTACACAAAACACAACAATCATATTACATTCAAGTTTCTTTGCTAGATGTGTATATGTAGTATTGTATTTATCGACTTTTCAGTAGCAATTATACAGTAATATGTTATGGTACCTATCCTATATAGAAGTATTTCTATATGAATACAATAATAATTATTACAAAAGGCCTATTAAACCCTTCACACCCAGGCAACACACAAAAATTTGGGAGCTGCTTGTCATTGCTCCTTTTTCACTGACTTACGTTTATACTATTTATTTATTTATTTTATTTTTTAGGTAGTGATGGGGGACATTCGTCAGTCTTTGCTTCCTCGAGATGTTCTGAGTGCAGCCAAGGAGCTGCTGTACCACCTGGACATCTACATCTGTAACATGGTGCAGTCAGGGAGACAGCCCCCTCAAGTGGACGCTAAAACTCTGGATTTGGTAGAAGAGTTTATTTTACATGCACCCAAAGATAGGAACACTCCAGCCAGGGTAAGGTGGGATGCTGAAAATTCCACATTTAATTTTGTCTAGGTAAAAACGTACATGTCTTTGTTCTACTAGAGGATGAGTGCCCTCCAGGAGCTCCATCTGCTGGAAATCATGTGCAGCTGTTTCCAAGAGCAGAGCCGAGACACAGTCCGACAACTAGTGTTCTCTGCCCTCTTCAGTCTCCAAGGCAACCAGGCGGATGAGAGTCGCATGGCACTTTTAGGAAAGCTGGTGTCCATGGCTGTAGCAGTAGGAAGGATTCCTATTTTAGAGTGTGCGGCTACATGGTTACAGGTATACGTATTTTGAATCCTTGCAGAAACATAGCACTGCAGTGTTTTACCACTTTTTGATGTTTTTTTTTTCTGCAGAGAACCCACCGAGTGTACTGCGTACGCCTAGCTCAGGTGTTGGTAGATGACTACTGTAGTCTTGTGCCAGGTTCAGTTCCCACCCTTCAGAACATTCACAGTGCCAGTCCACGCTTCTGCTGCCAGTTTATCACTGCTGTGACCACCCTATACGACCTCTCCACTGGTATGTTCTCTATGTTTCTATTTGTTTTACTGAAGTGTGAACATTTTTTGTAAACTTTTTATTATTTTATGTTTGTAACTTTTGTTAGATGAGTTAACACCTCCATTAGAACTACTTAAGATGATTGTGTCCTGGATTCAAGATGACCCTCGGCTTGTCCTGATTACTTTCCTGAACACGCCCCTCTCTGGCAGCCAACCCGTTAGTTCACTTGATGTCACACCATTAGGCGGGTTGGTTCGTTGGTGTGTCAAAGCACCTTTTGCATATAGGAAAGAGAAGAAGTCAGTGGTGGTCAGTGGGAGCACTGAGAATGAGCAAGAGGCAGGTCCTCTTTTCTCTGCACTTCATTTAAGCGTGCTACAGGTATGCTTTTAGTTTTTGTAGCCTAACAGTGAACATATCTCTAGTAAAATGCTGAACTTAACTAACCCTCTTTGTATTTCTTTAATGATGAAGGTCTTTATGCTCTTGCCAAATATACTAACTGAAAAAGGGCTATTTGGTCGCCTGGCATTGCTGCAAATAGAGTCTGTGGCTGCATTGACTTCAGATCTCTCAAGACTATTGGACCAAGCAGATAAACACACACACACAACCTCTGATGAAACACTTAAGATGTCTCAGCTGGCCCTTGACCGTCTGGCACAAGCTCTGCAGGTTGCTATGGCCAATCGAGCACTTCTCTGCTCCAGAGGTAAGAGTGAAAAGTTAGTACTGGTGGAAAAATGTAACTGGTTTATGGTACAAAGGCACATCAGTAAAACATATAATGATGCAAAATTTTACAAGTAGGGTTTCCAGAAATTGATTAAATTAAAATGATCAAATCATATCTTTTTGATCTTTAAAATCACATTTAGCATTACATTTTTTTAAGACATTAATAAAATGTAGCATTTTTTTCAAGCGTCTTTATCTGTAAATAGAGTTTTGTTTTCTAGTAAAATCTGAAATCCTGTTTGGGTTATGTTATGTATATGAATTAAAATAAACTGAATCATTATCTTCAGTTGGCATTGTCCAAAACAGATCATCTGTTATACAGTATATCTTGAAAGAATGAAAAAGATAACACAAATAATAGAAATATATTTGCTCTATCCATTTACCTTGCAGTGGAAAAATTGATTTAAAGATTCCAGTGAAATATCTCATTACTTAATTTTTATTTTTTGCTCATTGATCTTGATTACAGAGGACCTGCGTGCAATCTGTTCCCGTCTTCCTCACAACAAGTAAGGGTCATTCACCACTTTTTGCTCTTGTTGGCATGTAAAAGTTTGAACCACAGTTAGTTCAGTAAGTATTTGGACACTGACAACTAGAAGTTTTTGTTATTTTAGCTGTTAACCAAAACATATTCAAAATACAGTTATATAATTATATCATCCAAATTGGTTGAACCATTTAGGAGTTACAACTCTTTAAAGTGTAGGAGCCTCTTTTTCAGGGACTCAAAAGTATTTGGACAGTTGGTCCAAAAGCTATTTCGTGAGCTGCCTGGGGACTTTCCATCATTCATTCATCATGAACTGAGCAGGTAAAAGGTCTGGACTTGATTCCAGGTGTAACATTTGTATTTGAAAACTGTTTCAGGGAAATCACAACATACAGTAACTCAATGGAAGTTAACCAGACCATCCTTAGGCTGGATCAAAAAATGGTAAAAAAAAATCCATTTACAACATCCACCTTAGAGTAGAACACTCTCCTATCAGTGTTTAGGTCCACTTTAATGAGAAGTGTTTATGAGAGAAAATACAGAGGGTTCACCACAAGGTGCAGACCTCAACAATAGAAAGGCCACATTAGAATTGGCCAAAAACACCTAAAGAACCCAGCCGAGGTCTGAAACAGCATTCTGTGGACAGATGAGACTCAGCCCAATCTGTAATAGAATGATGGGCGGAGAAAAGTCTGGAGAAGGCCAAGTCTAATGTGCCCTTTCTGTTGTTGAAGCTGATGAATGGTCTCACCTTGTGGTGAACCGTGTGTATAACTATTTTTAATATGTTGTAGTTTACAGCTTAAATAACAAAAACTTGTGTCAGTGTCCAAATACATATAGACATAACTGTATACATAATTAGATACATCATACAAAATTATTATAAGAAACAATGTTACGTGGTACAATTTAATATGTCCTTTTTTGTTGCCTATTACAGTTTGCTGCAGCTCGTCTTGTCAGGCCCAGTGATGTATTACAACAACATCCATGCTCCTCCCTTGGCCTTTAGTCCACACGCATCTCATTCTCCCATCACCTCTCACCCGGGACATCCCACACACACACCTCTCGCACCTCACCCTTCTCCTCATCCTCAGTATCCCGCACAGCCATTTATGACCGGACTGCCATTTCCGTACCGCCCAGGTCACTAAAGGACATCACAGGTGCCATATGTATGTAGATACTGTATGTAGAGATTAAATTGTGAATTTGAATGAGAGTTGGTTGGTAGTGCTGTATTATAATTGTTCTAAGCAGAAATAATAATGTGAGTCTGACATGTTTGTCTATTAAATATTTTTTACCTCTGGTTGTGTTGTACCTTTCAAGGACCACATGTTGTCACTATTGTACTTCAGCAAACTTAAGATATGGTATGTGAAGTATTGGTGGAAATGTAATATCCACAATATTACATAGTTACATAGTACATATATTTATATATATCAGGCATAACATTAACACTGACAGGTGAAGTGAATAACACCGATTAACTTCATCATGGCACCTGCTAGTGGGTGTGAGATATTGGGCAGTAAGTGAACAATTTGTGCTCAAAGTTGATATGTTAAAAGCAAGAAAGATGGGCAAGCGGTAGGATTTAAGTGATTTGATGAGGCCCAAATTGTGATCAGGTCAGAGCATTTCCAAAACAGCAGCTAGCCTGTGTGTCGTGATCCAACAGACAAGCTTCTATAGCTCAAATTGCTGAAGAAGTTTATGCTGGTTCTGATAGAAAAGTGCCTGAATACACAGTGCATCACAGTTTGTTGCGTATGGGGCTGCATATTTGGCAAGTGGTCGTAACAGATAACATTATGACCATAATAGGTAGGTGGTCAGAATGTTATTTTACTTATTTGCAAGACCTATATGCAGACCTCCCATCTCTGTCTCAATTCAGTGGTAAGTTAATACGTAATCGAAGATGTCAGAGTGTACTGGAGCCAAGCCCTGTGCATACGCATTGCTCTGTTTATAAAGAGATAGCATATCATGTCTCTGCAGGACGCTCACGTAAAGATGCTTCCTAGAGTCCTCAACTGACTTCAGACAGGTTCAGAATTGCATCATCTGGCAGTTTTAACCAAATTGATTCTTTTACTATTAACATGTTCAACAAAGTTATTGCTAGGACATTGTTGTGATGTATTTAATAATTTGTTACCTACAATTGTAACCACCCATAGTACTCATTTTAAATTGACTTAATGAAACATAGATTGTGTGCAGTGGACACTGGTGAGTGTAGGGTGCTTCACAAATCTCTTGGGTGGGACAGAGATAAGAGTATCTCTTCTGGGGAACTAATGCATTACTGTTAGGCTGCTGGGCGGTGATACTTTAGAAAAGGCGGGATAAAAGTTAGTGTGTAAAATGACTTTAGATGAGTTAGACTCATGATTTGATTGAAAACTGTATTTCTGATTTGGTTTTGAGAATTATTTATTCAATTTAGTGCCACAACTTTAAATGACCAGTTTTCTGTGTGTGATTGAATTAAACCAAATTAAGCTCTCAGAGAACACTAAGAAGCACTAGTGATGTTAAATTTACAGGTCTAGGCTGTGTTAGCAACCACCAAATATGGAACAGTTCCTTGAGGATTATTGCTGTGAAACATCAAAACTGGTTAGGAAATACTTTTCCCTGACTTTCTGTGTTAAACCAGATGATCATTGACTCATTTTTACACATCTCTTCAGCACAGAAATAAATAATTCTCAAAGCTCTACCTTCTATTTTAAAGTAAATCATCAAACAGATTCCTGCAGAGTCAGACTTTAGGTGATTCAATAAATATAAACAGTAGAAAAAGTGAAACTGCTGTGCTTCACCTCAGCCTTGTGGTGAATGTAGATCAACCGCAAAAACCCCTGAACTTTCAGAATACTAGTACAGCAGTACAGCAGCTGTGTTTTGAGAGGATAAAAACAAAATCTAACCCAGGGGAACACAAAGGAAATCTGACAGTAAAAGCAAAGCTCACTATTATTCTTTACCTATCATTAAGAGTAAGTCTGATTATAAAGTTTGTTTCCTGACAATGTTAAACTTTGTTTATATAAGATTTATGTAAAAAATGGAAGAACCCAATGATTGCAGTGGGACCATTTGCTTTTCTGAAGATGTTGATCATAAACTGCACAGTTCACATCCTGCAAATCTAATCTCATAATAGACTTTTCCCCAAAACAAACAAGAGAAGAAACAACAGCTTTTTACCTAGATCTGACTGCACTGTGGGGAAAATAATGCAGTTCATAAACTTAAATTTTCCAGTTTAAAACTTTGATTATTTCACATTTTGAGACATTTCTATTAATTTTCCTTTTGCAACCAATGCAAAAAAGAGGCTTGTGGTTTTATATAAGTGGTTTAGACTTCTAGACAGCATGTGAGCAAATCTAAGCATTTCTTAGAACAAATATTGAGGCAGGTGTTACAAACCGCCAGTTAAATACACTATAAAAATCTTCATCCTCTCCAGGGGTTTTCCACAGTTGAAGCATTGTTATAGTGCCATGAACAGCTGGTGAGAAATGGAAATTCTTTGCTGTTTGCCACCACCATACAGTTAACAAACCAGGCTTTCAACACAGACAAGAGCATTATTACAAACCTAGGACAACCTTAAAAATGTCAAGACATAATTAGAATAACATTTAACGAGAAAATTAAGCGTGCGTTTAAAAAACCCGTGGGCAGCTTGCATTTTTAGCACAAGATTACTTGAAACTGGGACAACGGCTTGCAATAAAAAAGGCAGCTGAACTTTAAAGTCACTAAATTGTTGAAGGCAAGCCCACTATTCACGACCTCAAAGATGTAGAGGTATTTCTTCACATGGGGTGGTTCATGTTTTTCTTTCTGCTTCAGCAAAAATGGTCACGTAATAAACACCATTACATGTTCAAACTTAGATGGACATGGAGGAAAAATTAAAATAATGATACCATGGGAAAATTATTAGTAATGGCAAAGACCACCCACTAAATATGTGTTAACAGGTCAGGAACAAAGTAGACACAAACATACAATTAACTGCAGGTACCCAAAAGAGTAATTATATGATGGCACACAGTGTTAGGATGCTTAACCAGTCATTAAAGGAACAGTAAATAAACAGTGCAAAAAGTGTTTGTGGGCATGTTTAGAGAGACTTATGGAGTACGCTAATCTTTTATCAAGAGCTGTTCACTGTTCACCCATTAACCTTTTACAATCATTTGCTCACACTTAGGTAGTCTACACTTCCTATTTTAACATGTAACCAGTTCCGTTAGATATTTAAAATTTTTGGAATTACCATGCTGCTTTCTCAGGCCTGTTTTGAGATCGTATAGGTTTAATACCCATGTCCCACAAAAAGAAGAGTGCAAAAGCTGAAATTTGGAAAAATAGGTTTAACACTGCTAAATAAAGAATTTTCTTCCCCTAAGCATGTTTTTCTACAGCTGCAGCTTCCTTACTTTTACCCATCATTTTGTTTTCTTGTCAAGGTGAAAGTAAGATTTTTCTTGTAGTCACTAGAGCCATAGCCAGAGTAATAGACTACTTCAGTCTGTCTGAGCCAATTAGAGAACACAGCTCTGACTCTTTGTGAACTCTTTAGTGCTAATCACCCAAATTGACAATAACTAAAGCATAGGTTCACATCTGAATGTCATTAAAAGCCTATTTTGTCTTTTTAAAGCCAAAAATAAATAAATAAAAATGTTAAAAGCTATTTCTGACCTTGTGACAAGTTAATAATAGGCCTATTGTCATAACACATTCAGTGATACCTGTTCTGCACTGGCGTGGCCCTATAGCAATTTGACCAACATTGTTTGTAATGATATTATAATAATTATTTGTGCATTACAGAACTATACCATAAAGGTTTTTATAAAGGTGCAGTCTCGCGAGTACTTACGACTTTGAGCGGGAACAAGCGAGGAAATGACGTTCCAAGCTGTCCAGGCTGTTCATTGGCTATAAACCAGTGCGAGAAGCGGCGTGCTCACTGCTCAAGGTCGCCGGCTGGAAAAGACAGATATCGGCCAGGCGGAGAGACAGAGCTCGTGTGCCACGCTGTCTTTGAGGGTGTCCCTGAGCCTTTGGTATCAAGGTGCGTATTTGAGCTGAAAATTCTGCACAATTCAAAACATGTGATTAGTGCGCCTCTATAATACTGTCTTTGTTTACCAGCTGCGTTATAGACCAGAACAGCTATAACCATATGCTTTTGAATTCTATTCTTTACATTAAAATAAAGTTGTAATAACTTATGTGAGCTAATTTGTTCTATGTGCTTATTAAAGTCATTAGTTTGTTATTCTCTTTACCACGTTGTAGCCTTGTTGTAACGCCGCATTTACGCACATGGGACGCACGCCGTATATGCAGCACGTTTATTCCTCGTTTCAGTTTTGCACAGATGTTTTGCTCCTATCACCAGCGTGGGTTGTTGGATTTGTAGTGACCTGGACGCCATCACCAGTTAAGCCAGTGGTCACGTTTAACCATCTTTGCCAAGTGTTGTGTGTGTGTGCTGTTTGTGTTGTTCTGCGGTGAGCTTCGTGACCCCTCTCGCAGGGTAACAGTGTCAGTAGGTAGACATTACACTGCCTCTGTTTCCTGACCTTGACTGAAGACGCCACCAGCTGTATTGATAAGTAATCTCAAGCGCGATGGCAATACCCCTAGTCTACAAATTGCTCAATTACTGTCTTGGCAGAGTAAAGGAATTTATGTTTATGATCATAAAATGCGGGTTTCCCTGAGATAAAGTTTGAAAACGTGCGGTTTGGCAGGTTTGGAGCTCGGAGTTGTGCTTGGGGTAGTTTCCCGTTAACTGCCGTTTTGCAGCAGATGAATATGAGTCTGTCAGTACTTTGAATACCCATTATTGCTGCTCAAACTCTATTTTTGGTCACGTATAACACTGCATTTCCAAAATAGCTAATTGGAAAGCAGTTTTAATTTCTTAGTTTTTAAGTTTATTCATGTATTTATTTATTTATTATTTTATTATTTTTTACTCCCATGTTACTCACTGCACAATAGGGCTCATGCATTATCATGTCACATAGGCCCTGTAGTGCCATCTAGTGTCACGCACACTCTTAAAGGCAGTTATAAATATAGTACAGTATCTCCCCACACTCATAAATCATTGTAATTTCAGAATGGATCCTAACTTCCCTTAGCGCAAGTTTAAAATGGTCTAATGTTGCTCAACTCTAATAATATGGATTTGTCTGCCCCACTGTTCTGCAGCTCAGCTCATTTTTCCCATGAGGGACTTGAAGCTTTTCCCCAGTGTGACTCTCACATGATCTTCTACACAATGACTCCTCCGCACCCCTGACCCTTCTCAGCGCTCTCTGCTGTTTCTTCATATTTGTCCCATTTTCTCACTAACTGTGATTTTGTTCAATGAGCAAGCTTAGTTAGGACACTGGGTTAAGTACAGCTGTGTGTGTAAGAAGATGGGAAACTAACGGGCAGTGTAATACACGTTGTGTTCACTTGTGAGTCAGTGTTGCTGTGTTTAAGGGATGGCAAGGTCAAACTAAACCCATTAAGTGGTTTGCAGTAGTGATGTTAGATTAAATGAATTTGGAAAATACTGTATACTGCTAATAAGTCTTTTTTTGAACAGATATTGGCTATATTGAAGAGTAATCTGAAAACTCTGGAACCATTAGTCCATTTCATAGTTACAGAAGTTACATTTTATATATCCAAAGTGCGGTACTTGGATATGAAATGTTTGCAAAGTAGTGTCATTTTGATGCTGTTCAGTAGATGGGATCACTCTCAATCTAATAAAACCTAGGCCTTCATTAGGGCAGCTTGAGATGGAGCCAGTTATGAAACCTGTTGGCTATGGTCAGGTAATCAAAAAAACAACAATGGAATGAGAAGAATTGATATGTGCTCTACCTGTGGTTGCCGTGTGTGGCTGCCATGTTGGGGAATAGGATATTCTGGCGTGTGTCATTAACTCCGGGGCGTGGCTCAAGTTTAGCCTATCTCTACTGTACACTTGCACCATAATGCGGTTATATGGAAACAAACACCAGCATACAACAACCTTTTACATGTATTTTAGACGTGAGCTGAATCTATGTAATTTATTTTGTTCCCGAAGGGAGTGATTGTAAAATTAGGCTTCTTCTCTAAAAGTAGCTAATCTGTTTAAAGTATTAGGTTTGACCATGCTTGGTATGATTGGCATGTAAGATTATAGATGGAGCTCTGCCCAACTTCAGGACCAATTAGTTTTGCAAAGCTCACTGTGGCCCAGTTTTGACATAGTTTTGTAAGATGACTTGATGGGGTTGTGATAGTTGTATTGTTGTGAATAAGTTCATTAGAACGCTACTTTTTCTTGGCTAAGGCCAAGCTAAAGTTAGCTGTGCTTTATAAAGCCAGCATAGCAACTTCTGAGTGGCATTGAAGCATGGCTCTGCCTCTTCTCACCACATGTATTATACCCAAAGACACTGGCAAAGTATTTGGCTTTGATTTTAGGTTAAGTTTGACGTAGTTTGTGAGGGCCAAGCAATGCCAGCCTTTGAGCTACAAATTAGGACATGCCTCCCTGTGCTTTTCTGTCCCTTTGGCACTTGCCCATTCTGGCTCCACACACGCAATGTCCCGTCTGGCATCTATTTCTCTGCTTATTATTGTGCCCATTGGACTTTGCTGTTTGTTTGTCTCACTAGCAGTGACATAAACAATGTTGAGATTGTGAAATGATGCACCTTGTGTAAATAAGTATTAGACCTAATGTCTAGCTAGTGCTGTTTATCGCAACATCAGAAATTTTAGAATGGCCAAACCAACCTGCTTTTAAAGCTGACTGTATTTAGAGTATTATTACTGACCAAATAATTTATTCAAAACAGATACAAAGGATTACATTTGGTTATGAATCACTTTACTACATTTGTTAAAGAAGAAAGTTTGAAAAAAAGAGACACTTGTAAATGTTAGCTGCATAAATAGATGAACAATAACTTGTTTCAAAGTCTTGAAACAGCTATTGTTCGACTGCTGTTTTTTCCTGCCCCATGTCCTTTTGTGCCTTGATTGTTAAAGGCTATTTTTGAAAGCTGAAACTCTAGACTGTGTATGATTATTGTGTACAAGAAATGGTGCTTGTGTTTTTCTTTTGCTGTGTTGTATTGAGTGTATTTTGTGAAAAAATAATTGGTGGGATTTGTTAGTAGTATACTGTATCTTAAACAAATTATAGGCTCTTTTTATGATAACACATAAGTAATAAACCAATGTAATATAATGGGGTAGCTACTGCTATCTTATATGGATAAATGAATGCTGTTATAATTTATTTAGAAAAAAGTATGAGCTGGCTGAGTTAATACGAATTCTAGACCTCAATATTTTCCCTAATGTTGTTTTTCCAATTATTAAAAACAACTTAAAATCAAATACTATAATATTAGTACAACTACATACAATGTATAATTTTTGTAGTGATTTAATAACTGGAGCCTAGTTGCGATGTCCTGCATGGCCTCTCCCTCCTGCAGATCTTGACCTGCAGAGCTCATCTTCCTCTAGTTGCGGATTACAGTATTTAAGAAAATATTCTTGAATCTTGTATTTCATGTCCCGTGCTTCTGCCAAATTGAAACCATGCTTTGTTTGGCTTGTCAGTTAAATCAAAGTGAGTTGGAAACTTTGACTGTTGTCTTCAGCCTTGGGTTCACCTGTAGAGTTCATGCTGGACACTACTCTCTAGCCACAGAGAAGGAAACCCATGTGTTTGGACTAGAGGTGGGATGTGTTCTCAAAACACTCCATTCCCAGAAGTGAAACTGTACATGCAATACAAAAAATGGAGTTAAATTGCTTAAATGGAAAATTATAGCAGTGACTATAAGTAATAGATGTTACGTGCTCTAATGTCTACGTGCTTGCTTTCTTTGATAGGTTACAAGAAATGGATCAAGCAAGGTCAACAATTTCTAAAATCGTAAGTACTGCTGCAATAAAAAGGCACATATTTGTGATCATTTTATATGGTTCTTCTTCTTTTCATTAAAACACAATTGTACAGTGTTAAATTGACAATCCAAATTTCTGTCATAAAAACTTTATGAATTCTTTTTTCACAGTTTAATGGGGAGCCTCACTCATACACACGTTTCAACCTGACCCAGAACATGGAGGGAGATAATAGCCAGGTGGAGATGAAGCTGTCTTCTGACATGGATGAGGAGGTGGGGGGGAATGGCACGGCAGAGCACCTCAATCACAACTCAAGAAGCAAACCGTATGTGGCTCAGAAGATGGGACGCACACCCAAGAACCTGTGCTTTATTGCAGCTGCTACACTTCTCATCTTTATCATTGGTAAAAGTCACGCATGCAACTTCTAAATCTAAATCATGCTTTGTTGGTTAGTCCGCCTCTTGTAATAATGATTTTGTCATTTCTGTGTTCGGTGGCAGGGTATTTGATTGGCTATTTGGTTCACCGGAAGAAGGACATGGCCCCTTCATGCAGAGACGCATTTATCCCACAAATGGACACTAGGGTTCAGGAGAGAGGTGCTGCACCCGTCATGGACTGGGATGATGTCAAAAAGCTTTATGCTGAAAAGCTTAAGACTGCAAATTTTGATTCTCTTTTTAAGTAAGTGTTAGCCATTTTTTTTTCTATTAAATGGACTAAAGGCAGATTTTGACTCAGTTTTTTTTTTTCATTTAATAGTTCCTTTGCAAGTCCCAGCCATCGGGCAGGTTCTCCAGGTGATGACGATCTTGGAAACAAACTTCTTAAAAAATTCAAAGACTATGGCATGGGCACCTGGACCGATGAGCATTTTGTGAAGGTTCAGGAACTTTCTGGCACAAACAAAGTGACTTTCAATGGTGAGGATGTGGATTTGGAAGGATTCCTCTCCTACAGTGCTCCTGGGACAGTAATGGTAATCCACACATAAAATTATTACAAATAGTCATAGTTTCTTGTTAATGTTGTTAGCACTGATCGGCTGATATTTTTTGTTAAGGGTGCTGCTTTGTATGCCTACTATGGAAGAGAGAATGACTTTAGCTTACTTCGTGACAAAAACATCAATATGAATGGACGTGTCATGTTGGTCAGAGCTGGCTTGATCAGTTTTGCTGAAAAGGTTTGTGGGTATATCCATCTAAAATATTACTTTCTTTAAAAATGTCTTCAAAATTTTTATCATTATGTAAATGCCCCCAGGTAGCCAACGCTGCCAAAGTGAATGCATCTGCAGTGCTGATCTATGCAGACCCATCTGATTTTCCTGTGGGTTCCTCCACATCGCTGTTTGGCCATGTGAGTATTCTTGGTGTATTTTTTTGGTAGATTTTTAAAACTAGTAATCTTTGGATGTTTACTCTCAACTTTAAACTTTTCAAGGTCCACTTTGGTTCTGGTGATCCCTACACCCCTGGCTTCCCCTCCTTCAATCACACCCAGTTTCCCCCCATTGAATCCTCCGGTCTGCCGAAAATTTTGGCTCAGACTATTACTGCAGAACTGGCTACAAAAATTTTAAAGTACCTTAAACCTTGCTCACAGTTATTATTAGAAATTCCAGTTATTAATATTAATGTTTATATATTTTTCTTATAGGCAATTGGGGGGTCAGGAAATGCCAAATCAATGGGGAAGCATTAACAAGCTTGGAGGAGAAAGCGATCTGATCACAGTGAAAGTCAACAATGTGCTAACTGAGAAAAAAATCACTAATGTGTTTGGAGTCATCAAAGGATTTGTGGATGCTGGTATGAATTATAAACCAATTGTTTTGCATAATTGTTTTGATTATTTTATTTTGTTTATGTTTTTTTTATTTTTTTATTTCACTTACATTTCTTATCACTTTCAAGATCGCTATGTAGTCATCGGTGCCCAAAGGGATGCCTGGGGTCCAGGTTTTGCCAAAGCAACCGTTGGCACTACTGTTCTTCTCGAAATGGCTCGCGCAATCTCAGAGATGAAAAGAAGTAAGTCTCAAATGGTCAGCATGACTTTTAGAAACTAAAAAATGTAGTTATTATATTAGAGCTACTTGTTGTACAGCTTTTCATTTTCAATTTCATAGCAGTAGTTAATGTTTGTAATTTACAGGTGGATTTAAGCCCAGAAGAAGCATTGTCTTTGCCAGCTGGAGTGCTGGAGAATATGGGAGCATTGGTGCTACGGAGTGGCTGGAGGTTGTAACATTGTTCCAAATATTAAAATAGATATTTTTTGTGATGGTTGCACTAAATAAGGCGACTTTCTTCCTGTAGGGTTATCTCTCCTCTCTGAACATGAAAGCCTTCTCATATGTGGACCTGGATGGAGTTGTTACTGGTATTTTTTAATGTTTGTCTCAATTTTTAAGCACTGACCTTTTTATCAAAATGCATTTTGTGAATTCAAGCAATTTTGGTTTCAGGTCAGAGCGGATTTAAAATTTCTGCAAGTCCACTGATGCACACCTTGATCTTAAATGCTCTGAAAGAGGTAATTTTGCTGTTTCAGATCAGTTAATACTTTCTGTTAGTATTTGTTGCACTACTAGATTATACATTAGTGAACTAATGCAATTTATGTTTTAGGTGAATGCACCAACAAGAGAGTCGAAGTCTCTCTTAAGTCAGTATGGAAGAAACAACTTTGATTCTTTGTAAGTCTAAGATTTTTGTGTCTAAACCTGTTTAAGTATCAACAGTTTCAAAGAAATGAGAGTGAGTTTCATCTGTTTTATTTTTAGGCTGGAGCCCATGAAGATGGACAGTGCTGCATATCCTTTTCTTGCCTTTTCAGGGATCCCCGCTGTATCATTTAGATTCACCTCTGAACATTTGGTAAAAGAACTGTCAGAACATGTCAAAATATAGATTTTTCTGTGTCTATTCTTGATCATAAATGTTTTTTTTATGATTTTCCTTTTAGAACTATCCATATTTTGGCACAAAGTTTGACACACAGGAAAGACTGAGGACAACCACTTCAAACCAGATCCCCCAGTTTGCTGAAGTAGCAGCTCGCTTTGCAGGCCATATAGTATTGAGGCTGGTTCATGATCATCTCCTACAGCTTGACCTTCAGAAATACACAAGGGTTATCCGCACTTATGTTGCTAAAATCAACGGGAAGGTGGCTGAGGTTCAAAGGGTGAGAATTAACTGAGTGACTCCAATGTTAACATACTTAAACATATGATAGCTGTAAAACCTGATTGATTTGTGTTTGCAGCTGCGCCCCCAGGTTTTGCCAAAGGCGCTCACAATGCAGTGGCTGATGTCAGCTTCTGGCTCTTACAGTCGAGCCTCAGCCAATCTGGCCACAGACGTCAGAAATAGTGACCTGGAAGATGTGGAAATGTGCCGCATGATTAATGATCGCATCATGGCGGTAAGCTATTATCTACTATATGAATGGACTCACAAAGCTTACATAATTACTTTTCTTTATTTTAAGTGAGGCAGTTTATGGATAAAATGCTTTTATCACTTGTTACTATAAAGGGAAACTAACTCATTAATGTCTTTTGGTGTGTGTAGGTGGAGCGAAATCTCCTGTCACCCTATGTTTCTCCTAGAACAAATCCTTTTCGTCACATCCTCATGGGCTCAGGTCCTCAAACACTCAGTGCACTCATGGATCATCTCGAGTCCATTAAATCTGACAAACCTGAGGCTGATGCTGAACTGTTTCGCAACCAGTTTGCCCTGGCCACCTGGACCATTCAGGGCTGTGCAAACTCACTAGCAGGAGACATATGGGCTTTGGATAATGAAATTTAAAATTTGTTTCCTGACTCTGTTTAGAGTTTGGGCTTTATTTTTAATAATTCAGGAATAAAAAAAAATAACTTAACAAACTGTCATTACAGGCACAAATTTTCCATGGCTATTGTTAAACCACAAATATAACCATAATGCCTAGTCAAGAGATTAGCCTTTCTGCCTTAACAAAGTTTAGATAATGAAGGGAAGGTAATCAATAAAAGGTTTAGATGCAGCACCTGGCCATAGTTTGGAAGGTAGAATGGAGAATAAAATCAAAGCTATGTTCAGATGCTATGTCTTAACTCTATTACTAAATAAGTAACTGGATGACTGACAATCCCTACATGGTGAGTTAGAATTAATTAGAATAATTAATCACAGGTTGAGTATTTAACATGAAGTTTTATTTGCATATGAATACCAAGTAATCCTAACTACCATTGCAGTGCAGTATAAAGTCAAACTGTATGCCAGCTCAGATCACTAACTTAGGGGCGGTGTGATTAGCTCAATTCATCGATGTTTACAACAATACCCCATAAACCGTTTCTCCTGCTGCTGTAGCCTCATGTTCAAACCAGGGCTGGTTTTCAATGGCAGCTTTAACTTTATACTGTGCCATAAAATTACTCAAATCATCTTCATTGTTACTTAGATTTGTTTTTAGAACAGATGTTACTAGACTCACAGTTTATTTTTATTTTTTTTTCTATATACATCTAATGATTTCTATTGCCCTTCCAAAACTGGCACTGAAACCGATTATTTGCTTATTTATATATTATTTATTTATCAGTGGCAGAGTTCACTATAAATATTTTTATGCCTTTTATAGAAAAATATATATAATTATCGGGAGCAGTGCCTTCCATAATTATGACAGTTATACTGTCGAAACAACAAAAGCAGCATCTGCTAAAAAGAAGCGTACATGTTGAACAATGACTTACATCTTGTGACAACATTTGTTATGTAAGACCTGTTTGAGTGGGTCATTTGGTTCATGTGCACTTCACTGACACATTATCGGGTGCAGCGTCTCCCATAATGATCAAAAGAAGGTAGTTTTTGCCTACCAGTGTGTTTTTATATCGGAGGCAGTGCCCTCCATATTTCACTGTAGGGGTGGATAAATTTTTTATTATCGGGAACAGTGTTTCCCATAATGTGTATATAATGATTGTACTTCATGCAAATGTCACACCTACTGTAGATACCGCTCAGACAGAATAAAACTGCTCTTGTTCTGGAAGTGAAATTTAGTATAGAGTTATTTTTCCAGATGTCTCCACCCAACTCAGCATGTATTATTCAGTTTTAGGTTTCTATAGTTGTTTCTCAAGTGCTATTTTTTTGGTGTTGTTTATATTAATATAAATCTTTTTCTGTTACGTACCAGTGTAGGGTCGCTGTGGTTACAGGGATGTGGTCCTCTGTTTTCTTAAATTATCTGCAAAATGGGGTTTATCAGATCTTTCTACTTAGTGTTGGATTCTCGATCAAAGATATTTACTTTGTACTTGTGCCTTGGCCTTTCCAACAGGAAAGATTAATCTTTTGTTTTGCTTATTTCTTCTTTTAATAAACTTATTGACTATAGCTTGGATACAACTAATTGGGAAGATTGAAATAAACTACAATACAAAAAAAAAAAAAAAATACAAAAAAAAAACAATGTTACTTTACGTTAATGTTACTTTAAAAAGCATTAACAAATCTTGGTGCAAAATGGGTAAAATGTCTGCATTCTGCTGTTTTGTAAGCAGTATGGGTTGTGAAAGTGTAATTTCCTCACACTGTTGTTCCGTTTTGTTTTCCTGCTGCAATAAATTACTTTACAGCTATGGCCGTATTGCTTTTGAATATTTAGTGAGGTAAACTAAAACGCTAAAATGCTTGGACCAGTACGTACACACGTTGTTACAGCAATCTTTCGCTAGATGGCGACAAGTTCGTAGTATATATTTCTTTCTCAGTATACCTATCATTTCTTAATTCAGTACATTAATGCATGTATAGTGCTACTTTAGTTATAACACACAGTAGCCTATGACTCAAACGACTTTTATAATCTATAATACAAAATAAACAATCAAAATGTTTAAATAAAATAAAATAGTAGTAGCAGACTTTTTTTAAATGTTACTTTTTAAAGTAAAACTACACCTAAACTACTCACACTTCACACTCTGTGTAAAAGTGGTTGGTGTTTGTAGGGACCTGTTCCTTTAATAGTCGAACGACGAAATGTGCGACGGATCTTTGAGGCAAGCACAGAGGTCTCACTCATGTCGTCTTTACATTTACCCGAAACAACAACATCTCAAAAAGTAGTTATCTTTAAAAGAGAGAGAGAGCTGTGTAAATGTTTCAACAGTGTATATATTTTTGACACAGTGCCCTTTTCCTAAAGAGTAATGATATATTTTTTTGTAAACAGATTCCGCTATCTGACTTCCCATATACGATCTTTGGCTCGTACAAAGACAGCGAGGACTTGACGCCAGTGGGCAGTAGGCACAACTCAAACCCACGGTTGCTGTGAAGTTGGAGCGCTGTTTGCGGACTTTCAGTGCAAATATCATCTACCGTCTCGTCTAGTTGGTGTTTAGCGAACTTTATACGTTTGAAAATGCTAGGTCTTATAAATTAGTAGTAGGCTTGTTGGGGCAGCACACACCGGAAGAGGAGGTGACAGCAAGTGACGAGCGGAGATTGACAGGTGAGGCACCGACACTCACATGCTTTACCACAATCGTAAGAAAGTTGTAAAAGTGCTTTTTATGGGGATCTTTAGACTTATTTGCATTTGTAACATAATTGCGATAAAATATACAGTGATAAAAACCCTTGTTAGTCTCGTCTCCTATAATGTTGGCTGGTTCAGGAGGCTGCATGGCGGGAACAGGCTAACAGGTGAGGGCTGCTGTCACTGCCTATTGTGAAATACTGCAGGGTTTTGTTATACAACCTTTCAGAATTAGTAGTATAGAATTAACACGATGACTCCATAAAGCCAAAGCAGGTGTCTCTGAAGGCTTTGCTTGGGCATTATTGTCTTTTAGCAATGAGTGCAGGGGTTAAAACTATAAAAAATAATGAGGACTGTTGTAAATAATAATGTGTCTCCAAAACAAAAAAAACAAAAAACGCCCACTTCACAGCAAGATTTGAAATACAGTTGTACAATTATTTTGAAAAAAACTTTCAAATCATTGACAGGAGATTGATGAGACACTGGAGTGATTAACTGTCAAGACGCAATGCTGTATATATTTGTATGCAAATATCTTAACTAATATTGTGATAGTATGTCATATTGGTACTAAGTATACCTATTCTAGAATAAATCAAGTGCTTAGTTAGTGCTAAGTGCTTTTAGTTACATATCCTATTAGAATTAGAACTATTTGTGTTAACAATTCTATAAAACTAACTAAAAAAAACACTGAAATATGTGGCCTCAGTCCAAAGTACCTTGCATAAATTAGAATAATTCCAATTTTCCACTGCTAAGGCACTGGAAAATTTCCAAATTAAATTTCTCGGGGAAAGGTCTTGTTTCTTTTTACACATGACCTCTTTCAGATAAGATGCTGAAACTGGGAAAGGCTGCAAATGTAAATAGATTGGCATGCAGTACTCTGGCACTACTACTTTTGTGAGGATCCTTTTAACATAACACTTTCCCAGACATACTGTACTTCTGACACACTTGGTGTCAGATATGGGGCCTGAGGGAACCAGAACATAGATATTTACCTCATGAATGGTGATGTCTCAAAGACACGCCTCACTCATATAATCTTACAGAACACACCGAGGAGGTCATGTTTTTGGTTGGGTTGGAAAGTTCTTCAGTTACCAGGATTGTTGAAAGTTATGGCCAATTTTGATTTCGTTTTCATGGACGGTCGGTAATGGGCAAAAGAAAAAATATTTGTTTTTGGTTCGAGTCAGGATTACAGGAACGCCACCTTCTGGGTCCAAGAACTTTTAGAACATTCTGTCCCATTGTGAGATAAGGCCAAACATTCTATCTTCAGCCACAAGGAGACAGTAAAAGAACAAAATATTTGATGTGTATATTTTCTTCCATTCTGGTATACAACTGCTTTGTGGCTCAATTCCAAGTCCAAGAGCTTCTGATTTTCAGTATTATAGCCTATAATAAACCTATTTTGTAACTGAGAGTTTGTTTACATTTTCTTTTCAAGGTGTAGTTATAATGTAATAATGTAGGCCCATCGTGAACCAAAAGGTCAAAGTACTGCTTGGACAGTCTTTTCCATTAAAATATGGATAAATATAACATAGCAGCCTATGTCTACTTGTGTTGTAGCAGGTCAGAAGATGCACAGTACCTGTGAGCAGCGCTTCAGGATACAAACAGGCATGATTTGCTTACATGCCAAAGTACTGATAGCATGGGAATCTGTTTCTTAGGCATGATACTGATCTCACACCATCATTGCCCCATTGCCAAATAGGAAAGACAGAAGTGATGCTTATATGGTTTAGCTCTACTGGGATACAATATTATTAGGACTAGATTATTTTGGATCATCAGCTCTGCTGCTTGATCTTGGCCCATGTACGCAAGCACGGGCTGTTCATAGGTAAAACAGCTTTTTCCTGGCACATGCTGTAACATGTTAATTGCTTTTGGTTCTCTACACCCTTCATACAGCACTCACCTTTGTTACACACTGGTTGGGTGGTCACTCTCACGTCAGTAAGAATCCTGTTGTGCTCAGCCTTTGGTCTATTTACTTTGAGACTGCATACATAGTTGTAATTTCTTCTTTTTTCCCCAATAATAGTACTAAAGCATACGTAGCCAGATGTTTTAACAAGTAGCAATCCAATGGTTATTTTCATTCAAAATGTAGCTACACTATATTTCCAAAAGTATTCACTCACCCTCCCAAATAACTGAATTCGGATTATGGTGTGGTTTTGTTTTTATGGGAATGGGAATGGTATTTATATAGCGCTTTACCTATAACACAAGTCATCCAAAGCGCTTTACACAGAAGGGAAGGGGTATTTCATTCACTCCCTAGTCAGTGGTGATAAGCTACATTTTGTAGCCACAGTTTCCCCTGGGGTAGACTGACAGAAGCGCGGCTGCACACATCTGCGCCAACAGACCCTCCGACCACCACCAACCACTCACTCACACCGGCTTCCTGGTGTTCCCCAGCAGTCTCCCATCCAGGTACTGACCAGGCCCTACCGTGCTTAGCTTCCGAGGTCTGACGGGATCGGGGATCCACAAGGCCGTATGGCCTTTTTTTAGGTTTTTTGGAGCTGGGCTTGGCCCCTTAGTTCTAGTGAAAGGAGCTCTGAATGCTTCAGCAGACCAAGAGATTTTGGACAATTCCACGCTCCCAACTTTGTGGGAACAGTTTGGGGATGACCACGTCCTGCTCCAACATGACTGCGCACCAGTGCACAAAGCACGGTCCATAAAGACATGTATGAGCGAGTTTGGTGTGGAAGAAGTTGACTGACCCACACAGAGTCCTGAACTCAACCCAATAGAATACCTTTGGGACAGGTCAGACGAGAACGTTAAACATGTAGATGTCTGATGTAGATAGATGCAAAGGGTGGGCCAACATCATAATAAACCCTATTCTTCTCATCTTCTCACTGATGGACGGATTTTGTGACTGTATTAACTATATCTGGAAAAGGTAATAAGATAGTCAGTTTTTGGTAAAACACTGATCTTAATGATTATTTAGCCAAGTAATAATAGCTTAATGTTTATTGTATATGGGAAATGAATGTCTGTCAATATTGGCGCTATGCCCACCATTAAGCAACACTGGACGAGTGCCAGATGGGTGCATTGCCAGCAACACAACACAATATGTCGGCCTGCACCAGAGTTTCACCACATCTAGAGATGTCACAATGTCAAATTTTAGTGTCAGGATTATTGTGAATTGAAATATTTCGATTTTACAATTTTCACAATGTTTTCATTGATGTCACATTTTTTAATAAAGGCTTGAACCACACTTTAATGAGTTATTGTTTACTTTTTTTCAACTGTTGACCTGCCTAACCCAGGCAGACCTTTTTTATTCCTTTTTAATTTTATTAATTTGGAGTTTGGAGACAAACTTTAACTTTTAAGACTTTTATTTTTTGTTTTGTTTTTGTTTTATGAACCAAACAAACAAACACAAAGGTGTCTCATTAAAACAGTTAAAACTATCCCATATTCCTAAACTACCAGTATAATAACTATACTGACTGTAATATACACTGTGTCCTACAAGTGTGAAGATTATTTTATACCCTGTATGAACTGGGTGGTTTGTATTTTTGCGACACTTGGAGGAGGCAACCAACCAAAGCACTCTTCCTCCTTTGAAAACTGAGAAGAGCTGGACTGTCCTGTACTGTAAAACAGCACTTGATGGCTGTCCACCAAATGAGACATTATACTCCCAGACTTCTCAGTGACAAATGGTTGTGTTGTACAAATCAATAAGTGAAAGATGAGTGTGTGTTTGTTTACAGTGAGCTAACTGTGCATAGTTCCTTACATAGCTGAATGTGTGAGTTTCCTGACAGACAAAGGAGTCAGTTGTGAGGGAGAATAGCTTGGTGTTTGTGGTTGTTGTGAGCCTTTCCTCAGACTGGGGGCTCCTGTTCACTTCTGGACAAGCTGGTGGGTGGACTGTGTCCTCGTGTGTCCATGTGAATCACATTTATTCATTCATACAGCCTTATCCTACACTGGGCCCCTCAGGCATTTCTTCCCAGCCCCCAGACCTGGCCTGGAACAAGTCCACTCATGTCCCGTTTTGGACATGCTTCCGGTGCTGTGTACAGATGGATTAAACCTTACTTTGTTGAGAATGGACTGATTTACAGGGCGCAGGTGGTGGACGCTCACCAGTTGACTTACACTGCTTGCCTATAAGAGGACAGGAGCAGAACCTTTAGAGTGATTGTTTCTTGGACAATATTACTACACTTGTCTCTTGTCTGCATCAAAAATATTGCTGTAGAAATGTATTTTTTAACAGCTGGTATGTGGCGTCAGTGTTTTCATACATTTCAATAAACTCAAAAAGTTTTGTGTTTCATTAGATGAAACCTGTTGTTAATATGAATGTTAATTTTTTTCTGTAAATTCCTGCAGATGAAATCATGTGAGCTTGTTCTCACCTCAAAACCTTGTCGACTGGTAGCTGACACATATCTTACCTCAATGGACTGGGGGCCATGTTTGCACAAGGTTGACCTTCTGTCATCCACCTGAGAACGCTCGGACAGGAGCCTGCACTCGGTCCAGGAGGCAGAAGATTCCATGGAGCAAATATTGCAGGTATACAGGAATTATTTATTTACTATTTGTAGCCTATAACAATGTATATAATAGTAATAATAAATCACTGTATCTGTAATCTTTCTTGTTTTTTTTTCACAAAGCTAAACTAAAGCTACATGCTGAGGGAGGTGCGAGGCTGTAGTGGAACGTTCATGTTTTTGTTCGTGCTTGTATGTGTTTGTATTACTCACTCATGCAGACATGAGATCATGCTGAAGAGCCACTATTTCCTCAGGGACAGGCTCAACCACCTCAGTGTGTGTCTGAACCCTTTTTAACCTTACAAATGTGAAGTCATGAGATGACGTCATGATGGTGTTTTGTTTTTTCTAACTATGTTGGGTTTTGGTGGAGAAGTTTGTGAGCGCAGTTGTAAATATAAGGTGGAGAAGTTGCTCCTTTTTCTATTTACAGGAAGTGAGAGTAACACAACAGTGGTTTTTATAAAAATGTTGAAGCTCACACACACAAAACTGTATGCTGGCCAGTCACACTTTCGGGCAGGTGTTGTTTCATCAGGGAGAAGACAAATCTGCATTTCCCCTTTCAGTGGTAAAGTTTCCACCATCCATGATTGCAGAACCTTTGCTGGATCTATGAATGCACTTGACTGTGGTCAGATGTTTTATCAAAGGCAGACAATCAGCATTTGAGTTAAATGGGTCTATAATTGAAGCAGTGCTGAAAGCAGGATGAGTTATAGCCTTGTTAAAGATGTTTATCTCCCAGTGTTGTTGAGGTTGGCCAGGGCTTTTTTTAGTGCCAAGTGTTTGACTTGAGGAACTATGCCTGTAGTCTTAGCAAGATTAATAATGTTTTATAAAATGTATAGTATCAGTCAGGGAAAAAGCTGAATGAGATTAGTTACCATCCTTTTTAATACTTAAAAGAAATGAAACTGAATTAGGATTTTAAATATAATATAAAAGGTTTGGTTGGTTGCTTTTTTTAATGATGTGAAAAAGAGGAAGTGGGCTATCCCAATGAACACAGGATGAGCTTGGAGAGGTGTGAGTGTAGAGAGAAGAAGCTCCCAGAATAGCAACAGCAAGCCATGAGTGTGCTTTTTGTGGAGAGTGTCTCTGAATGCTTGGAGGGCCTCAGGGGCCCAGACTGACAGAGGAGAACCCAGAGGAACGGAAGCCACTGGAGGTTGGTGAGTGTGTAAGAGAGATACTGAAGAGTGTTATTTTAACCCTGAACTCACTGTACACCCATGTTACAGCAGTCCTCTTCTCAGACTTCATTCATAGATCTACATCTGTCATCTGCATTAGTTACAACAGCTTTAGTCTTCACTATGCAGAAGAAGCTGCAACGTGCACTGATATAATCCCTCTCCATTGGCTCCATTATACAGGGACACAGGTATTACATTACGAGACCCCCTCAAGGACTGTCACACAGTCAGTGGCTTCCTGCAGTATTCTATGATGGCCATGTTGTTAATGCATCAGGTTTCCTGATTAAGTGACCCTGTAATAGATCACCTTGTGACACTGGCAGCTCATAGCCACATTCAAGCATTCAGACCTTCAGTTTGTCATTACAATGCATTTGCTGTAGGTGCTGACACTAAAATGAATAAATATATATATAAAAAAAAAACCTAATACATCAATAATAAATTATCACAGACATAGATTCATTCCAGATTTTTATCACTCAGCGCTCTCTAAGCCACCACAGTTACACAGTCATTTCCTACTCTATGCTAAACAAGGGAATGTCATACTTACTAAGACCCAGGGGTTGATAAGACCAGAAGAGTAGTTTACTTATTGACCTGACATAGTAACACACAGTCTGCATCATGTACCATAGTAATGCAATACTGCCGACGACAAACAAATAGATACCTTACTTTAACAACATTTTTTGACTATTTTGCGTTAATATAAAATAATTTGTAATAACTCTCTTGTACTCTAGTATCTTTGTTATGTTTTGCTGCAGTCTGCCCTCTTGAGGCAGAGAAGTGAACTGTCTATATACAGCGCAGTGGGTGATTGCTGTTGATTACAGTCAGAACTCAACTCTCTCTTTCTTGTTTAATTTAGTGCAGCTAAAATGAGTCAAATAAATATTTATTTGATCTGCAGCTCCAGCTCTTCACTAGTGACCTTGGCACACCCGCTCATTTAGTGGACCACTTGTCCATTTCTGATGCCCCCTAATTCTGTCCAGTGCTGCTGCAGATGGGACAGAGTGGTGCTGCCCGGCAGGGTTTAGCTATGGCCCTCTTAAATCCCACCTGTTAAGCCCAGAGGGACAGGGGAAAGCTAATAGCTCACACATTCATGTGTCCTCTCGACACTTCCTAGAAAGACCCCATGAAGCCGGGATTATGTGAATGCACCTCTGTCTCATAAAGCTACATTCTCTCTCTATCTCATTCTCTCTCTCATGTCCACTGTGGATTTGGTTAGTGCCATTTCACCTTTGATTCAGCTTCAGGACCAAGCTTTCCAAGAAACAGATGATGAAAGGATTTACAGAGGATAGTTTATCAGTAGCTCCATTTAGTATTTTACTCTTCAGTTGAAATGTAAGTTTTCATACTTCAGTATATAGCATGGAGCAGTTAAAAGTTCCAAAAATAAGTCCTTATTTACTAGTACATTAACTTTTACTCACTAAGGGCTCTAAATGAACTGTCATTAGTCAGTGATTAAACACTTGTATCACAGAGCTAAATCATGTCTCTGCATAGTGAGTCAAAGTCAAATTTTAGGTCAACAGTGTTCTTAGTTCATCATGTTGGTTAGTATCTGATGGCCTATCCCCACTCTAGATTGTTTAGGTTAAGTTATAACTTATATCTGTAGTGATTTAGGTCTTGGATGACACACCTAGAATAACATATGAGAGCAGTAGGAGAGCCATGGTTTAGTTAAAAGCAGTTTGTTCAGTGGGCTTAAATGACACTAACAGGTCTAGTGCTGGGTACTGTTCGATACCTTTGTGGTATCCAAAAAAGTTACGACACTACTGAAAATAATTTTTATTCAATACCAAGTTTCAATACCTAGTGGGACCTTTAATGTTTCTTTGCATGTATGAATCAAATAACACAGTAATTATTATACAAACTCCTAGTTTTAACTTAAAGCTAAGAATTTTGCTCCAAAAATTGGTCTTTTATTTAATATTATTGTGTTTTATGATGGTAGAAGATGAATTGGCACACCATAGGTATCAGAAAAAGTATTGCCCATATACCGTTATCAAAAAAATATGAACAGTACCCAGCCTTTAACAGGTCTGCTATGTACATTTAAGAGGAACCACATCCCTTTGCTCATTTCTTTGCTGTTTTGGTCACATTTATTTCTATGTTTCGGAGTAAAGCATTATTGTAAATACTCACCAGTTCGGTTGAGTCCTGTGTGACCCCTTGCTCACCTTGACTCTTGTTTTCTCTGCCTTGTACCTGCTCTGCCTTGATGAAAATCAAAGATATAAAGTCTTCGCTCTCTTGTTGTTATGGCTAACTGGTACGTGTTGCTTTATCTCAAGATACGAGACTTGAGGGACACCTGGTCGGCGCTCCCATTTTTGCAAGGTGCAGGGTGTTTTATTTATCCTGCAACAACTCATTTGACATCACAGTTTGCCAGATACAAGCATCCGAAATGAGTTTCCTCTGCAGGGTGGCTGAGCGCTCCCTTAGAGATAGGGTGAGGAGCTCGGAGTAGAGGCGCTGCTCCTTCATATCGAGAGGGGCCAGCTGGGGGAGACCTAGGACATGCTGCTAGGGATGGGAATTGATAAGATTTTATCAATGTCAATGCCATTGTCGATTCTGCTTATCAATCCGATTCTTTATCGATTCCCTTCTCGATTCCTGATATATGTGAATAAAAATTAACTAGATTTGTGGCCATACAGTTTATTATGAAGCAGAAATAGAAGCTTATTTTTATTTTTATGTATGTGGGCCTATTTTAAACTAGGCTCACTAAACATAAGTAACATGTATTGAATGTACAGTTGTTAAATTACTGGAAATGTATGCTTTTTAAATAATCAGAATTGCGTCTCCACCTGCACGCTGCCGTGTCCCATGAGCGCGTCTGCATTAATTGGAGAGAGGAAAATGACATGCACTGCACGGTGACCGCCGCGCTTTGTAGGCTACTCATCGAAGACGACTTTTGCAGCGACGTGAAAGTAGGCACTGCTCGGGAGCGGGGCAGGTCTTGGAGCAAAACCTGTAGCTCACACAGCCAAAAATTATAAAAGTTTACTCTCAAATGTAGCATGAAGCCTGGGGTGGATTATGTCCAGTAGACAGAGAGCGAATAAAAGTTTTAGGAAAGTGTTTTTACTTCATAAAAAACACAAAAATTGCATTCAAAAAGTCCTATCTGGTTTTATTTTAATATGCAAATTTCTAATATAGATATTTCCAATGATACTGATTGATATTCCATGTATATTGATACACACTTCCTAGAAAATTAATTGAATACAAGGTAATGTGTATCAATATAGTTGTATCGTAGGGAGGGGTATCATTACACCCCTATTGCCCCTAAAAGAGGAAGATAAATAGTTGCCTTAAGACAGGAAAAAAAAAGATTATTCAGTTATATTTATGAAGGAAATGGCCCATTGAGATATACATTAGCGGGCGTTGATGCAGTCCACGCACACTACACTTTGAGAGAGCCCAGGAGGTGGTGCCACACTCTACACATTGTTCTATTCTTCTGGTTCCCCTCCATCCAGATGTCCACTCAGTGAGCCTCCAGATGGCCTGATACCCTCCCTTTTAATACACTCACGAAAGCGGCATGGCTGTGTTTTTTGGCCTCTCGGAGGGAAGATTAACTCTCCTCATTAGTGCCCTCCCTCCACCCCCTGGACGTATCTCTTTCTCCTCCCCCCTCCTCTCTCTTTTTGCACGCTGCTCTGTGATTGGCTGCTTCTGTCAGGACCACCGCTCACTGGATTGTTGCAACTACAGGACATAAGAGAACGGGGAGGAGGAGGGATGGGTTGATGTTGCCACGGTAATAGAAGAGGCGGCGAGGCTGAATTGGAAAAAAAAAATCAAGTGTAGGGGTGCGTAAAGCGGGTTAGAGGCTGAGGTCTGAATGGAGGAGAGGAGGGAAAAAACAATGACAGCAAGGGATTAAGCATTGGCCACGCAATCAGGAATAACATTCAGGATGAGCCGGTGGTAAAAGCAGCCATCACTGGAGCTGACCTGCCATTATGGACACAGAGCGCTGCTCAGGTTCTGTGAGGAAACGCATTCAAAAATAATATCGCAGCTTTTGTTCTACCTATTGTGGATGTATGGTAAATGACAATGACTAGGAAAAGGTAAGTGGCTGGATGTCCACTTGAACAAATGAAGATTTCTGGATAATAAGAGCATCCATCTGCACTACGGCAGCGTGTCCACCCGAGAGACACAGTGACAGCAGCAAGTGGACTCTGAGCTAAAGCTGCATGAGGACTGAGGCTAGAGATCATTACTGGGCTTTAAGAAAGCCCGACTTTGTCAGCTCCATCACACCTTTGCAGCCTTTCACCCTGACTGCACAAGCTCCACACTGGGATCACTCTATGCACTTTTTACTGTATATATGACATTGAAAACAATCAAAGTGGATTTACGGAGTTAGTCATTGGGATTTTTTCCAATGCATCATTTTTAGTTATGAGCTTGCAAAAAAAAAAAATTAAAATTTCCTCACTTGTTATGGGCATTGGCATTAAGTTCCCACAACAGTAATTTCAATAGCAATGAAGACTTTGTTCAGTGTGGTTGAGCCATATCAAAAGAGCTGACAAATGAGGAAACGATGATATAAGCAATGGATGAAGCATGACTCTAAACTCTGAAAACAGACCAAACCAAGTTTCAGTGGCATGCACAGTGCTGGCTTTGTCATACCATTGACCACCAAGTGAGGGATTACTGAGCAACTTAGAGGACACAGATTACTGGAGTGAGGGATCACAATGGGAGAGACAGCTGAGTACCAGAGACTACAGGAGACATCAGAGCCGGATTATGAGCACTCGCCCAGTGATGATGAAGAGGTAGAGAACTCCTCACTCGACAATTAAATGTTTTTAAGCTAATCCTAAATGATAGAAAAGAAAGAGCATGTGATATGTGGAAATGTTTTTGGTTTAGTATGAAATAGTCATCTGTCACAGCCCACTCAATGACAGCATTTTCCACCCACACACAGAGAGGCCAAATATTGAACACAAAGCCATGTGGTCATTGATGAAGTACTGCTGACTGAGCCTGCTGACAAGCAGAGGATGTCACTTCATAACCATTCACCTTTTTTCTTTTCTTACTTTTAATTTTTTTTTTTTCCACACCAGCGGGGCCAGTAAGCAGCTCTGTCAGGTCTGCAGTTGTTCTTGATGCTGGCTGTATACTGTACATTAGGGCTGTGTTTGCTCCATCAGAAGTTAAGCCGGTGTACACTTTAGCTGTCCTAGTTTTCACAGCTGCAGCATTGTGCTGAATACAGTGGTTTTCAGTCTCATCACATGCTGTAAAGTCCCTTTATCCTCATCATCAGAAATAACTGTGAAAACATCAGGAATATACACAGACTAAAGTATCTAAGATGTACTGCATTTGCTCTACTAAAGCTTCTACTTAATGTTTTTTGGTCATGATGATATCTCATTTTCTCCTGTGTCACACATTTTCAGAACAGTCACATTGGTTTTAGATTAGGACTAATGTAGGGATTAGAATTTTTTTTTTTCTTAGAAACTTGGTTGATTTAGATTATTTGACAAGTTGATTACTATACACTCTTTACTCACTATGAAATGTTTTTTGGGGTGCAAAAAAGCCTTGGCTTAGTCGTGGTGGGGGGTATTAAGAAGTAATGATGGGGAGATGTTTTGGTTTTGTAGTATGGCCACTAAGCTAAGCAACCAAAACAACATGTATTGACAGAAAGGGCACATATTTATCTGGGTCATATTGGTCCCATTATGTTTGCTCCATATAGGCATATCCACCACCGCATCATACAGACAGACTGATGAGGTGATTTGGATGAAGAGGGGATTTGAGGAATATAGAAAAGCCAGACACTGCCAGAGATCAGCAGTCTGAGAGATCAGAAGTGATGCACATTTATCTGTGTATGGAGTCTGTTTCAGGGACAGCATTTGCTTCTAAATCACACTGACATAAAAACACATTGTCAGTTTTGTTTTGTTTTTTACCAGAATTCACTGTACTATATTCCCAACAATGATCACAATGTTTTTGTATGTTCAGTATGTACAAAATAAGATCAGTTATGGAAGTACATATGCCATGTGTCCAGACATAATGCAGCTCACATGGTATTATTGATTGTGTCTTATAGTCACAGATAGATTAGAGGTTCTTTTACTCAGGGATTTATAAGTAAACGTGGCATATGATAAGATATGGTTGGTAGCCTGAATGAAAGTATCAGTAATTACTTGAGTGATGATTTGAGTACTAAAAATAAATATGAATTGATTTTTATATAATACTAAAATTGGCACCATCTAGTGCGAGTGGAGCTGAGCTGTCGGCTGACCATTACTCACATCATCCTAATCTCCTCAGTCACTGTAGCAGCTGATAGCGGTTACACATTCCTCTCATTCACTTAACGACTAAGAGTGAATCGTATGTAACCTAGACCTGTGAGCCCCTGATAAGCCCCCTGATGAAGAATATGCCAAGGTAACATAGCTTTCTGCCATACTTCTTCTACATGCACTGTGCTCACGTAACAATTTTTCATGCTTCTCTCCACCTGTCAGCCACTGAGTTTCTGACACAAACCTATAGATCAAATTTGTATTTTGTTGTCTGCAGGGCTCTAAATGTGTGAGTGACCCTTCCTGTTGAACTTGTGTAGCCATTGTTGGACTGTTAATGATGTTAAAATGGCTTCAGTGAGCTTCCTGCTTTTTCCTCTTGTCTTGTTGTGTCCTGTTTTTAAAAACATGCAAATGTCTGATTAAGAGCAATTTTGACACAAAAAGCATCTAACCTCAATTTGAGTGTATCGGGCAATACAATTTAAAAACAAACACTGTACAATTACTTCAAGAAAAAATAGTTGGCAATCAATTTGTTCTAATTAATCTCATTAATCTTTTCTTAATTTATGATTAATGGTATGACAAAGCAGTTGACTGGAGTTTGCTGCTGAGAACCAGTGGAGCAGCTCATAAGAGTTTGTTTATACTGTGGAGAGAGAGAGAGATAGAATTTTTGGTGGATTAGAGGCAGGAAATAAAAGGCAGCACCAAATAAAGAAGAAAATGCTTTGGTTTTGGGGCTGGGACTGGAAGCACAAGGAGAAAAGAGGAAGGAAGGAATTGGCTCAATAGGCTATAGTCAGGAAAAAAAATGTGCTGGGGTCTCAGACAAAATGTCTAATAGTCAATTACAACATGAGAGCAAACGTCCTTTAAATATATTAATTATAACTCAGTAATAATGTATTTTGTTCACTATATTCAAGATAAAATTTAAAATTGTTTAGGTGAGTCAGGTTTACACCTAAGTGGACGGCATTGTATTTTTGAGATGAGTCACTGTTTATGTCATCAACTTTCTTTTCTTTCACCTTTCTATCATCTTCCACCTGTTCTTCTTTGATATCCAACTTCAACAAGGCATTTTTGTCTATACAACTGCCTTTCACTGAATATTTTTTTTAATATTCTTTTTTGCAGACCATTTTCTGTAATTCCATTGAGATCGTTGTATGTGGAAATCCCAGTAGATCAGAAGCTTTCATAATAAATACTAAAGTTCATGCCACGTTCAAAGTCACTTAAATTCCCCATATATGTATGCATGTGTTTATGTGTGCATATATATGTTTGACAGTGCAGATTGTTTCTTGTCAAAAATGATTCATCCTCCAAAAGGATGTTTTTTTAAGAATGAAAATGTAAATACATGCACATAAAAGTGAATGGAAAATGAAGACAGTGTGCCTGTGAGAGTGAGCTTGAAGGGGTTGCCTCACAGGAAACCAGCTCTCCGTCCTGCAGCTGAATGTGACCCCTTGGCCCTTGATCAAATGCTCCTCTGGGCCGAATACCATGAAGCCTCTGTCCTCTGCACCATGCTCTGCTCTGCCCTGCACCAAGGGGGGGACTAGAGAGGTGGGAGGGACCACCAAAACACTGGCTTAGGAACCCAGCGGCCAGCTAAGAGGAAGGCAGTAGGAGGCAGGATCCAGCAGGTGACCCAACTCAGAGGAGCAGCTCTAATACAAGACTGAGCATTGAGCACATGCTTCAGCTGACTGTACAAGCATGCATAATTCTGTGAAAGCAGCCGGACACCCGTGAAGACCGCCTCTGTTTGTCGTTGCAGCATAAAATGTGAAACCAGAGACACTTTGAATCTCTTGCCCAATTGGAGAGCCATTGAATCAGCAAGAGATCCAAGTTGATCCTATTTTTAGTCCCACGCTTGATGGAGGGATGGAAATCCAAACAGACAGTAGCTATATGCGCAAAGCTAAGAGAGAGGCGGTGAAAAGAGGGAGGAAGGAGGAGTGACTTATTTGTGAAGCTCTGCAAGTTTGTATCACGCTCATAGTTGTGTGAGAAGGACACATGGCCAGGGTGGACCCAGGGCAGACCACAGGGGCTGTTGGATTTGTACCATTGCTTTCAAACTCCATGCATCTCTGGGACATTTCCTCTTCATTTTTGATAATTAAGTTTTTAGTTGGCCTCAGTGCTATATTAATGTACCGTGGCTTTTGGAAAGAGACAGGAGAGTTGCTGTTAGAGCTTTCCCAAGGGTTGCCCCGCCATGGAATGTAGTGGATTTGTGTGGATCAGAGAAAGTTTGACTTCCCGCTTCAGGTCTGGATCTGAGACTGAGACACATGTGTGCTTCCAGATAGAGACTTGGTTCACAGTTAAGGAGAACTGTGACCGGACTAATGGTTTCTGAGACAAGCCGGCACTCCTGGCCATTTAAAAGTGCAGATCCAGACTGAGGAATTAAGCATGCGGCGCATTGACAAGCTAAAGAAGTCATTCCCTTTTCTTGCCCGTTTTCACGTTTATGAAGTAGGTTTCATTTATTTGTTGTCTAAGGTACTTTTTCTACAAAATATGTGTCTAGTGTGGATCTTGTGGTTCACCCAGTTGTAACAATGTCTATTAAAATTGTACTTTGTGGGAGTTTGACCGCGGCAGTCCTCTGGGATGTTGTTGTTATTGCAGCAGGATGTTAGAGCAGAACACATCTGATAGAGGACATGGCCCTGGTCTGGGGATGTGTGTGTGCATTTCTGCACTACCATGAGGAATGAGTTCAGGCCAGAGGCATTTCTCACCAGGGACATGATGATGTTTCACTGCGTCTAAATTCCTCTAACCCCTTTTCCTCTGTCTCTTAACTTGAGAAAGCTTTGTCAGTTTTTTGAGTTCTTGCCCACTTCATTTCCTCTTGAGTCTTTATGACAATATGAAGTATTTAGTAAATAAATAACTGTGACAGCCTGGATTTCAGGCCTTTTTCTTTACATATTTCACTGACATAGAGAGAGCCCCTGGGACTTACTTGCGTTTTTTGGCACCATCCGGAGAAAAAAACACTTTGATGCTAACTGTGATGCAAGATCTGTTATGAGCTTATATAACCTGGTGAAGAAGGTATAGTTACAAATGTTTAGATTGTGGGTATTTTTGGTGTGATATCATAAAATAGTAGATAGAAATGACATCCTGCTTGGTTTACGTTTCAATTGTATATGCATAACAATGAATCAGGTTTTTGGTCAACAATGCACATGGACACACACTAAGTTGTCAGGACAGGGCCAGTAAGTAATAGGAAGTGACCTTTAACCAGCCCATTGAGAGGTCAAAATGAAAGCAAGATTACTATGCCCTGTGACATTTTCTCTGGACCTTGTAACTTTGTTTGAGACTGCACAGGAAGTAGTCCATTCATTCCATCTAATTGCTGCTCAGTGACGTGACCTCTGTGCCCTAAGCCTCCACCCTCAAGGTCCGGGTGTCACTCTCCGGCGATTAGGCAATACAGACCTGTAAAAGAAATGCACTGGGCTGATTTTTAGAGCTCAGATATTTCACTGAGCGTTACATAGAGGCAAAACTTGCAGAGAACAACTTGGCCTGTTGGAAATGGCTTTCATTATGTTGACAGTGAATGATGGTGTTTTAAAGTTGGAAAGACACTTGTGGACACCAGATGCGTATTATTCATACCATCTTGGTCTGCTCGTATACCTTGATCCTATCACAGAAAATCTTGGAAATTTTTTCTGTGTGTGTGTAACTAACTATATTGAGATCCATTCTCATTATATTAAAAGCTACTACTACTATACTACTACTACTACTGTTGTAAAGCATTCAGCATACTTTATTTTGTACTTGGTGCAGTCCATGTCTAAATGATTTTCAGATAAACTGAAGTTTTGTGCTGGTATATAGTGTCATCAATATTCATTCTGTGCAGAGTCTGCCTATTTTACATGTTCTGGCTCCCAGCCCCACAGAGCGGCCCAGTATTGACAGATAGAGTTGGAACCAGCATTCACAGCACTTATATACACTGCTTTTGTGCACCCAGGCAGAAGAGGCATATCCACTATAAACTAACTTGCTAGTGGAGGTTTCTGATGTAGGTGATGTGCACTATAGTATAGGCATCCACGTGTCAAAGTTGACATGCTTGTTGGTTGTTGTTGCAGAAACTGGGCAGTGGCATGCAGTGTGAAGAAGGCACAGAATGGCTTCTGGAGCTGCTGATGGAGGTGCAGCTTCAACAGTATTTCCTGCGCATTCGAGACGAACTCAATGTCACACGGCTCTCACACTTTGATTATGTCAAGAATGAAGACCTGGAGAAGATTGGCATGGGCCGCCCAGGTGAGCACACAATGAAAGATGCTGTTCTGACATGCTACTAATGCAGCATAGGAACGCTGTATTTAATTGTGTAGGTATTTTTAAAAGTAAATGTTTTCACTGTCTCCATATTGCTTTCCCTTGCAGGTAATTGAAGTGACTGTAGGGTCTGTTTTTCAAAACTGCTCTGAAAAGTGTATTTGTATAAAATAATTGTATTTCAGGTTTGTTTTTTGTCTGTTTTTTTTTTTTTTTCAGGGCAAAGGCGACTGTGGGAAGCTGTGAAAAGAAGGAAGGCAATGTGCAAGCGCAAGTCCTGGATGAGCAAGGTAGTGACTGACAACAAGCTTCTCACACAGCAACACAATATACAAGTTGTGGGATCTAGTATGTTTATCATGATGTCTTTCCAGTTATGCTTGTATGTGCACAAATTAACAAAAACACTTGAATTTACAGTACATACATGGTCATTTAATGCCCGCGGACATGCAATATTCATATTTTAACATGTGTCCAGTAAATAACAATCTAGTGAAAAATGCACACAGATTATCCAGTCACAGGTCACATGAGCTGATCACACACTCTGCTGTACTCCATTAAAAAAAAATGCCATAAAGGTTTTGACTTCTTTAAAAGACAGTATTTTCAGTGTAAGTCAAGTGGAAAAGTTGTGTTGCATCTAGAGGTGAAGTTGCACTTGTAAAGTTAACCCAATTCTGTTACCCAAACATTAATTGGGCATTTTAAAACTATACTTGCTTTGCCATGACAATCTAGACCTTGATAGTTAGATGGCTAACACTTTGCACCTAAGCATAAAAAATGATAGACCTCAATTTATCCACGCTTAGCAAATGAGTAGAGGAGAGAGCGTGTGTGTGGGTGTGTGTGTGTTGGCTTTTTTTTTACTGGAGATGTTGGTGCCCAGAGGAGTGTCTATAATTACACCTGTCTGCTTCCGCCTCTGGCACGTCCTTCCCTCCAGTAATCTGCCTCCTCAGCCAAGAGTCAGGGCATGTTGCACTGTCATCACAAATACTTGGAGGCAGAGACACCTATTTGAGGCCCACTTACCACCAGGACAAGCTCACACACCCACACAGACTGACTGACCACAGGGATTTAGTGTTTTAAAAGCTTATGTCATGTCTGGGTCAGTGTAAATGTGAAACCACACATGTCTCGCCACTGTTTATATCCAGTTAAATATGGTTGGCATACAGCGCTCATTGACACCTTTTTACTGATTGTATAAGCTAGGATTAAAATGTTTTATATTATAATAAATCTGTTTACTAATATTCTTGTTTTTGCATGACACTCACACACTGGTATATATTCATTTATGCTTAATTCTCCACAAAAATTCATACTTGCACACAGGGCGCACAATTAAAAAATGTTTTAATGCTAAATATTGCAATAAAGATAGGACCAGTGATTTTTGGATCTCCTTTTTGACAAGGTATATTACAATTTTATTTTATGACAAGTTTGGTAAGAATGTGGCTATAGAAGAAAAACAAACAAATCCATATATAAACCATAACATTCTGGTAATTCAGCATTGTTATGGGCAGTCATGAACCACAGCTACTGTTGCCAGTGTTGCCACAGGAAATCTGCCCAAAATTACATTGTCTGTCAATGAACATAGAAAGCATTGATATTGGTGGGCAGAATAGCATTTGTACACAGCATTGCGCCTCTGATTAACTGCTGGTAATGGAAGACAAGGACTAAATTTGCCCTATTTTTTGACTGAGATTCATTCTTATTGCCAACAGTCAGTGAATGTTATTGTGTTCATTTGTTGTCATCTGTGTGTAGGTGTTCAGTGGTAAGCGCCCAGAAGGAGGAGATTTTCCCCAGCAGGGCCAGCCCACTTCCTCTTTCCGAAAGCTCTCGCCCACACCTCCCTTAGGCCTGGCTGAGGGGGTCCTGGCTGCTCAGACTGGTGGCACTGCATCTCTGGAGGGACAGCAGGCTCTTACATGCCTCATCCCAGAGAAGGATCTGACTCTGTTTGAGAAACTGGGCGATGGGTCCTTTGGTGTTGTAAAAAGGGGGGAGTGGCTGACACCAACAGGGAAGGTGGTAAGGAGTCATATATTTCTTGAAACACATCAATCAGGCATAACATTATGACCACCTGCCTAATATGTGGCCTCACACCAGAAACTGTCATGCACTGTGTATTCTGACACCTTTCTATCAATATTAACTTCAGCAATTTGAGCCTCAGTAGCTTGTCTGTTGGATCGGACCACGCAGCCCATCCTTCACTCCCCACGTGCATCGCCTGTTGCTGGCTTACCAATGTTGGACCTCTTTGACAGATACTGACCACCCACAAGAGCTGCAGTTTTGGTGATGCACTGACCCATTCGTCTAGCTATCCAGCCCGTGTTGCTCAAATCCTTACACCTGCCCATTTTTCTTGCTTTTGACACATTAACCTTGATTACAGAATATTCACTTGCTGCCTAGTATATTCAGGTGCCATGATGAAGAGATATTCTGTGTTATTCAACTGTGAGTGGTCATAAGGTTATGCCTGGTTGGTGTATTTCTAAAGAGGAAATCTAGTTTTTTATAGCTGCTAATACATGTCAATCTATGACTGTTGCTGTATTTTGTCCAGCTAAATGTTGCTGTAAAGTGTCTGAAAACTGATGTGCTGAGCCAGCCTGAAGCTCTGGAGGATTTCATTTGTGAGGTCAATGCCATGCACTCCCTGGACCACCAAAACCTCATCCGCCTCTATGGTGTGGTGCTAACACATCCCATGAAGATGGTAGGAACGCAATAATCTAAAATAGAAATGCATCCCGCTGTTTTGTTTTCACCCCTTTTGCCTTAAACGCCTGCTTTACAAGTAACTTAAACAGAGTAGATGGGTGGATGCAGGAAGGAAGGGTGGATACGAGGACTAAATTAAAGAATGACCTTTTATTGCTTTCTGTTTATTAGTTTTCTCTTTCACACACTTGGCCTCTCTTTGTGTCTCTGGGTGTAGGTCACAGAGCTGGCTCCTCTTGGCTCTCTCCTGGAACGGTTAAGGTGTGTTCGTCCACAGGGTCCCGTTCTGATCCACACTCTGTGTCAGTACGCAGTGCAGGTGGCGTGTGGGATGGCTTATCTGGAGCAGAGGAGGTTCATTCACAGAGACCTTGCAGCCAGGTGTGTGCTATGATGATGTAAAACTTGGCTGTTAATTTAATCAACCATTTAAGTAATTTTATTGACGTGTAAAAAGTCAATAGTAAAAAATAGTTATATAACACTATTACTTTATTCAGTCACACTTGACCAAACATTATAATGAGCCTTGGCACACAAAAAATGAGTCACAGTTTGGCTGGCTTTACTGGGTGGCAAGCTTTTATTTTTGTGCAAAAAAAGCTCTCCTAAATATAAAATCTTGGGAACACCCTGAAGTCCTCATTATTTCAGGACATTATTGCTCTGACAAGACATACAGATGTGGACAAAACTGTTGGTACCCTTCATAAAACAAAGAAAAATCCAGAATGTTCACAGAAACAACTTTGGTTTTGATTGGTTACTTTTGTGAGTTTTAACTAATTAAAAAAAAAATCATACTCTGCTTTCGAATTGTAATTCTATAGAATAAAAGAAAACAACTAATAAAACTATCTTGGACAAAAATGATGGGACTAATAACTATCCTGGGCCACTTCAGAATAGTCCAATGTTCTGTTCTTAGCTATTCTTGTGCGTTTTTGGCCATTGTCCTGTAAGAGGATCCAAGACCTGTGACTGCAGTTATGGCAAATTACAGTTTTGCTTTTTTACGATTTATTTTAAACAATAGAGTTCCTTTGGTCATCCTACATCACTCCACTTTGATTTAAACAGTGAGTATGGAGCGACCGGACACCGATGCACCTGGACCTTGGAGTTCATCTCTGGTCTTATAGTCTTTATGTACTTTACATTCTTGTGTATAATTATCTCAGACAACTTGTCTTTGTTGCCTCTCTTTGCTCTCTGTGGTTCATGTTCAGTGTAGTGCCCGTGTGATACCAAACAGCCCAGGGACTACTTTTCACCCTGTAAAGCGGCAGACTCACTGATCACAAAGTTAAAGAGATCTGTGATGTGAATTACAAACTACTGTAAAGTTTGTCACTATGGTCAAATTATTTTACATTTTTTTATAGGAGCACCAACTAATTTGGCCCGTTTTTTTAAACTATTCTGTTCTATAAAAAGCAATGTCTGATATACTTTAGTACTTTTTTTTTATTAAATAATGATTTATTATTAGTTTTATCAGTTTTAAGTTATTTCAGTGATCATTGTGGGTTGTATTCTGTTTTATGAAAGGTACTTGTCCATATCTTTATCTATACAGAAAGCTAGCAATGTTAATAATATATAAAATGTCAACCTTAAGGAAAATTGTCCCTTTGAAGTTCCTTGAAATGTATTCGTATATCTCATATCAAAGGACTCCTAATGACCCGAAACCACTAGGCTATTCATGGTCACATTGACCAATAGAATTTAGTTTCAGGTCTAAACTCCTCCTTCCTAGAAGAATATAAACCAGCTCTCTTACCAGTTCATTTCAGAATTGAGAAAGCCTCTTGGATAAGAGGTGAAACGTCTTCAACTTGAAAAATCTAATCCAGATGACTGCTTTTTTTAACTTTTGTTGCGATTCGTATATCTATGTTTACTTTATTAAATTATTCACTTTTTAAAATTTATTAAAGAATACACTGCGATTACGTATAATATTGGCGTTTTTCTTCAGGAACATCCTCCTGGCCTCAGCTCACAGAGTTAAGATTGGAGACTTTGGCCTGATGAGGGCGCTGCCGAACAACCATGAGCATTACGTTATGCAGGAGCATCGCAAGGTTCCTTTTGCATGGTAGGTGGAAAAAGGTACAAAAGAATTGGATATTGGGAGTTTTTGGTGTAACCTGGAAATTAAACCTGCAGATTTACTTTTAGTAGAAGTAATTGTGTTTATGTATTGCAGGTGTGCACCAGAGAGTCTGAAGACTAGAACTTTTTCTCATGCCACTGACACGTGGATGTTTGGGGTCACTCTTTGGGAGATGTTCACTCATGGTCAGGAGCCGTGGCTTGGACTCAATGGAAGTCAGGTACACTACAAACACAAAAATCTTGATGAACATATTTTCACATTGGACCTTTTATTTTTCTTATCGTCTTTTTTTTTTTTTTTGCTGTATCACAGATTCTACACAAAATTGACAAAGAAGGAGAACGCCTCCCGAAGCCAGAGGACTGTCCACAAGATATTTATAATGTCATGCTTCAGTGCTGGGCTCAGAAACCTGATGATAGACCTACTTTTGTTGCACTTAGAGAGTTTCTTCTTGAGGTAAGGGGTTAGTTTGATTATTAGATGAGTCATTATTTTGGCTCCACCTGGTGGACAGTGTGTCTTACATCTCGATAAATGTGATCCACTATGCATTATATATTTGGGTTGATTAATTATTGTTTTGAAAAGAAGATCTTAGACTCTTTGGAGTCTATGGAGACATCTAATAGATGTTTTTATCATCATCAGTAGCTGATTATAAGAGCATCCAAATGCAAGTATGCATTATAGTCTTTTATGGTACTAATGCATTTCCTTATTTCACACACTGTATACTTTGATTGTGTCATTTAATTGCTGAAGTGGTTTAATAAATATCAATAAGGAATACACTTGGCAACATAAGAATTCAAATTTCAATGTAAATTTTATTTATATTGTCCAGTACCACAACTTAAGCTCCATCAGTGTAAGAAAACAGTTACATAAAGTCTAAAAAAATAAAAAATAAAGACAATGAAAAGTATTATTTACAAATAAATGAAAATTAAAAAAGTCCAAAAGTTTTGTGACAGCCCTAATCTTAATTGAACACATTTGTCTTCCAGAGCATGCCCACAGACATGTGCGCTCTGCAGGACTTTGAAGAGCCTGACAAACTCCTAATCCAGATCAATGATGTCATCACAATCATTGAGGGAAGGTGGGTATTTGGAAAAGGTTGAAACTGCTTTATAACAATAATCAATAATAGTTAATTATCAACTATATCTTACCATCCCTATATGTTTTAGGGCTGAGAACTACTGGTGGCGTGGACAAAACAAGAGCACTTTAAAAGTTGGCCAGTTCCCAAGAAACGTAGTGACGTCCGTAGCAGGTTTATCGGCTCACGACATCAGCCGACCACTGAAAAACAGCTTTATCCACACGGGTCATGGAGACACCAACCCTCACCGCTGCTGGGGCTACCCTGACAGGATTGACGAGTAATACTTTTTTCTATATGCTCAAGCTCATCTGTTGTTATTTTCTGTATTGTTATTGTGTGATACAAGTTATAAGAGAATGGGGTCATGGACATACTGTAGGTGAAAAAGTGCTGAATAAAAGTACAGACACTTCAAAATAATTACTCAAGTAGTGAAACAGAAACTTCTACTTCTGCTTCTAGTATCACTAAAACTAGTAGTAAACCTGAAATCAAACTAAGGACCTTCTGGTTGTGAGGCGAGCACTCTCATTTTACCACAGAGAAGAAGAAAGAAATACTTTGACCCATTGTAAAATAGGTTCCTAACACTTTACTCAGAAAGTACATTTTCTTTTCAAGATAGCTGTGTAAAAGTGTCTAGTTACTTTTCACTTTTGGTTCTAGTAGTTGCAAGCAGCCAGTGTATTTCCTATGTGATGAATACATATCACCAGTAGATGGCAGTAGCACACCATTACATTAATGTGAAAGGCATTAGGCACAGAATTGTTATTCTAGCTCCACACTGTACTCACTCTCTGTTCTTTCAGTTTATACCTTGGTAATCCCATGGATCCTCCCGATGTCCTGAGCTCAGATCTAAGTACTCGGCCCACACAACTTCCAGGACGCTCTAAAAGTGAGTAAAACCCGAACCATTTTCTCAGTAGCATCAATAATATAGTAAAACACTGAATACCCAGTTCATAACAACATGAGCAGAGAGTAATTTCTGAAATAACTTTGTTTACACTTCCTTTTAAAACTTTCAACCTGACATTTGCTTTATGCTTTTATCCACTAATCTTCAATGCTATTTCCTTGTTTGTTTCTTCTTGCTTGTGCGGCGGTGGTATTATTTTTATTTTTCCAGAAGAGCCCCCTCCCCGCCCTCCCCAACCAGCAGTCTTAATCAAGAGTAAGTCTGGTTTCTCTCAACAGCTGCTCACCCATTGCTCCTGCCCTCTTTGTTCCCTCTTAGCTCCACTCCTCACAGGTACATCTCACGCTTCTCAGTGCTCTCTGTGTACTGTCTGCAATGTAGTGTCATTCTTTCTTTCTTTCCTCACATTCTTCTCATTCATCTTAAAATGTATGCCATCCTAAAAGGTTTGCTGTGTTGTTGCAGTGAGGCCTCACCATGAACGTGTGCAGTTTATCAGTTAAAGCAGCACGTGGCTTTTAGTTTATTGTGATTTAGAAGGGTCTCTGTTAAGGCTGCACAGTAGCGCAAAAGTATCACAATATTGGCATAATCAGTATTGCAAGAAACTAAATTTATTGCAGTAATGTTGTGGTTTTCCATTAGACAGATATATAAGTGTTAACCCTAAAATAAATGGATGTTATTAAATTAAATGATAATGACAAAATCCAAGGACAAGGGGTCACCCAGGTTTTTCTAATATCACACAGCCCTAGTCTCAGTGTTGTTGCAAAAAATTATGTTTTGTCATTGTGTCTTCAGAGCCCTGTTATGATCCCGTAAATGAGGAGGAAGATTTGACTTCGGGTGGACTGAAGAGACTATCCCTGCGTAAAACTGGTTCAGTAAAAGGGCTTAAACTCAAACCTGCAGCCTGGGTATCTGGATCTAAACAGGGAAGCGGTCGGATTTTAGGCTCAAGCCAAAACCACAACGCTGAAGTGTCCCTCATTGACTTTGGGGAGGAGTTTGCCCCCCCAACGCCTTCTCCCTCTCCTGTAATAGAGGTTCAGATCCCCACACTGGCCAAGCTGGCTTTGGAAGCAGAGAATTTACTTGACGGCACCCCTCCCCAGAGCCCCTCCAGAACCCTGCCCCGCCCCCTTCATCCCACACCTGTAGTGGACTGGGATGCCCGACCGCTACCACCACCTCCGGCCTATGATGATGTAGCCCAGGATGAGGATGATATGGAGGTAAGTACAGCATCATAGAAGCAATATAAACAGAATGGCTTTAATATTATAATCCACTTTATCTTAGGTGAGCTCCATCAATAGCACTGAGCAGCAACACAGAGAGGAGCAGAGTGACAACCCTTGGACCTCTGGAGACACCATAGATGATGACGCTTCAAGGAATTCAGACAAATCAGGCCTAGAAGACAATCTGTTTCTTCCCACTAAACAAAGCCAGATCTGCTCCACTGCTTTCTCTCAGTCGGCAGAGATTTTTCAGGAGCTTCAGCAGGAGTGTATGAGGAGGCTGCATGTGCCTATTGCACCCGCTTGCTCTAATTCTCCTTCACAGAGCTCTGCCTCGTGTCCACAGACCCCTTTGACCCCTGTCAGTAATGAGAACAAACCGCTGATTCCGCCCCGTGTCCCCATACCTCCCCGGCCCATAAAAAGAGGGGACTACACATCTTCTCGTTGGTCACAGGATCTCTCTTTGGCACCTTCACCAGCTGACTTCACAGAGGACATTTCAGGCCCAAACCAGGAAAGACCACCTCAAATCCCACCCAGGGACCCGTTTTCTGGCTCTCGGACCCCCAGTCCTCTGAGCCTGGTTGTTGGCTCTCCTCAGCCAAGAATGTACTCCATTAGTCCGACAACCATGCAGTCCCATAGCTCCTGTCCCTCCACACATGCCTATGGATCCTACCTCTCCACGTCTCCAGCTAAGCCTATGCCGACCACACACAGCTTTGCCTCAGATCCAAAATATGCTGCACCCAAAGTCATCCAGGCTCAGGGAAAGGAGCACACCAACAAGGGCCCCTGTATTCTGCCCATTGTCCGTGACGGACGTAAAGTCAGTAACACTCATTATTACCTTCTGCCGGAGAGACCCCCATACCTTGACCGCTACGACCGCTTCTTCAGGGAAGCCGAGAGCTTACCTGCCACCCCTGTGGAGGAAAGACAAGGACGGCAAACAAACATGGCCACAGTCAAACCCATGGTGATTACCACGCAGACGCACCTGGGACCCTCCCAGGGACAGGGGCCTGTCCAGACCAGAGACTTGAAGGCTAATTTTTCCACCAACAACAACAGCAGTCTGGGTGGCCCACGGTCAGGCATGAAGACATCAGTAAGTCTCCCTCGTGTCTGCTCAGATGGGCTGGGAGTACCTGTGGCCTCAGTGTCCTGTCCTAGGACAGAAGGGGGAGGGCCCTCTGCAGACTTGATCAGAATGGTAAGATCCCAGCATGGTTTTATAATCTAATGCTTAAACCTTTTAACAATATAAAAATACCCATAGGATGTGAATTTCTATTCACTATAATGTAAAACATGGAAGAAAACAGACCACTGCTAGTGTTTTCATTTTGACAGCTTTGTTTACAGAACAATGAATGTATGTGTAAAACAAATCAATCAAATATTAATTTTCCTTTTTGCCACGTGGCATGTGAGGCACTTAAATCTGCCACAAAATTCAGCAGAACTGTGCCAAAAATATATAAAATTTTTAACAAAAACAAAAAAATGAAGTGCTGTTTATGTATGCCAGTGATTCAAATAAGTTTGATTTAAATGTGTTTTCACTAACAAGATTTATTGAAAATAAAGCTTTTAAAAACCCTTAGAATATTATATTAATATTATATATAATTATTAAAATGTTTATTTTTTGAGACAGAGGCCATAATAGGCTCTGCTGATAAGTGAATAATAACAGAGCAATATTGGCACTTTATTGCCAGTTAAATAATTAATTAATCCTCCCACTTATTGAACCACAATGAACTTGAGTTAAAATCACTGCAAGTCTTTGTATTGATTCTTGGCACTTGTCATTTTGTAGTGGATCTTTCTGTTCAACAGATGGATCAATAAAGAGTGGAACTGATAATATTTATAATAAAACTGTAAATGATTGAGTTTTCTCCCATGCAATTATTTTAATGAATGTATCTTAACAGTCAGTATATCTATATAATGCTTTAAAAACGATCATGTAACTTATCTTTAATTAGGTGCAAGAGGCAGTACATGGCGTGACAATAGAAGAGTGCCAATCTGCGCTGCAGAACCACAGCTGGAACGTCCAGAAAGCTGTGCATTACCTAAAGGTAAGAATAACACACTCTTGGTAAAAGGTTTGTTGTGATAATAAATCTCTGAGTAAATCTCATGAGGACAGTTTTGTGGCAGCTCTGCTTTTGGAGTGAGCAGTAAAACCGAACTATATACCTGAGCATAATTGAGCTGGGCTGTCCTTGGAGACCCTTTGAGACCACTGCTTTAAGCGCTTTCCTTTGTTATCATTTTGAAAGAATATTACTGTAAACAGGTAGGTGCTCGATGTCCACTTTGTTAAACTTTAAACGAAATGGGGCCATTGTAGTAGCAATAAGCCAGTTATAAAATAGTAAGGCGTATGGACACTGTCTTCAGGAGTCTCCATTAGCAGTGCTTGAAACCACTGATAGGATGCTTTCTATGTTCAGACTACACTCTGCTCAAGGGAACTGTAGTCTGCTTCATAATAATGGCAGCCCAGTAGCCCACAATAAATCGATGCCACAAATCTGTCTCTTCAGTGAAACAGCACATTATGTAAGGTTATTTCTACAGGTCCCTGCACACTATGTTTCAAACTGTGTATTTCTTCTTAATTATTTTCTGTGGTGGTGCAGGTGGAGCAGTTGTTCTGTTTGGGCCTGAGAAGCAGGTCTGAGTGTCTAAAGCTCCTGGAGATGTGTGACTGGAATCTTGAGGTGGCCAGCACCCAGATGTTAGATAATTATGGATCCACAACACGGCAGAGGTATGCAGCATCAAAATGATCCAACTGATCAAACAACATACAGTATAAAGCACTCAGGTGGCAGCCTGATAAATGAGCACAAGCAAGCATAGTCCAAAGTGCAAAGCACTTCAGAAGTGTAGTGTTTGGCTTTGTTTTACCCATGTGCTAGATAGCAGGGATGCAACGGTTCACATTGAACCGTTGTGTTTATGCGTATATCAACTGTTCATGTGTCACTCCTCAAACGCCGTGTTTTTATTTGGCACGGGAGAGAAAGGGTTAAGTGTGACTGACTCTCATCTTTGTGTAGATGTAGTTCCATATTGAGGCTATATCTTGACACAGAAGACTTTAAGCTTTATGCCAGTGTTTGTTTAATGTCGAAAAGTCCAAGAATCACAAAGTTATTAACCATTAAATGTCCTAAAATCATTTAAGAAATTAAAGGTGATTTCAAAATACGGGCATTTACTTAACGTTTGATTGGCCGGAACACATGGTGTTTTTCTGACAATATCTGTCATGTTTTACTCAGAAAATGGTCCGTAAAGACATATTTACTTCCCATAAGTTGGGTTTAGTGGTCAGAAGGATGAGAGGACAGAAGTTGTTCTTCTAAGCTTAGCACATGCAGTCAGGGGGCAAAGGGGAGGGGCCAAACACAGAAAGCACAGAGCGACACGAGCCGTTTAAGGATGATTAGATTTTAATCAAATAAATAATCTAAATAAATAAAGTGTGCAATAGACTGAAGACAGATATTTGTGTGAATCTGGGAGAGATCTTCATGAATCACACGCTCATCACACAGGTGAGACACTGCGGGTCTTTACCTGAGCACAGTGGGCTTCAGGTTCAGAGCAGATCTTTATTTCTTTCATATAAACACAAACAAATATAACACCCCCTACAAAACAATTAAAACTAAATAAAATAAAACAATTTTACTCTGTAAGTATGTAGCCTACTGTTGCCTATAAGAAATGGAAAAAAAATCAACAAAACATTTGACCAAAATCATGCACAAAAACATAACGAAAACCAACCCAAGCCATGACCCAAAAACCAAGGTACGAATCGAACAATGAGTAAACTGTAGCATTGCATCCCTACTAGATAATAAATACAATAATGTTTATGTGACAGTACAGGCTAGGACTTCTTTGCCTAACTTCTGCTGTTTTTCGTGTGCAGGTGGTGACAGAAGCTTGCGGGGTTTGAATGGACTTTTACCAGGTATAAACTTCATCAAAGGACAGCAATGTTTTTCTGGACCTTTTCTTTTGAATCCACATGTCACTCTGGCGGAAGAGCAGATTTTCATTTGCACAACATGTATTAGCAAACATGTATTTTATATGGAGTGAATTGTCTGCTACATTTTGCTGTGTGGTTGAATCAGAATCAGATTTTTGCACTTGGAACTATTGAGTTCCTGACTGATGGTACCTGTCTGTATATTTTTGATTTGTTCTTCACATAGCTTTTGCCACATCCAGTCTACATGTTTTCATTACTTTCTGTTCAGTTTAAAATTATTTACTACTCATGCAGTAACACCACGTCATACAAAGTGGTCCATTTTAAATGCCCAGCTCCATCGCTTTTCTAAGCACTTAGTCCATATGTGCATCAGCTCCAGCCATCATTGTGTTTTCTGCATTGGTCTGCAGTTAATAACAGCAACGTAGTGAGATTTACCCCATGGCACGCACCCTGTCCCATAATCATCACTTAAAACTGTAACTGTGATATTAGCTCAGCATCTTTTGGTGCAGTAATTTAAAAGCAAGGAGACCATGTCAGACCATGCTGACAAAATGTTAGAGACTGAAACTATCCTATGAGAGTAATCATTGCGACTATCTTAAATGTACTATAAAGTATCTTATAACAAGCAAGTTTGGGTTGATCCCAGCTTCTCTTGATGTCTATCCACAACCTTAACATAACAACAACCGCAGTATTACTCCAGAAATCTAATTAAATGTGTATATAAAACTACTTCATCCTTCCAAGTTTTTTCCCGGACATTAGTCAGTGTAGGTCTGTGTCAGTGCCATGATATAAAACTTTTGTTCTCAGTACAGAAAGTTGAAGTATTTGCCTGAGTAAGTTAAGAAGCTTATTATTGTGTTTGTGGGATTATATTTATTAAAGGGTGTACAGTGCTTTTGAAAAGACAACTTTCTGTTAAAGATTTGTCCCATGTGCAATAATGACGCTGTACATCCTCTCTGTCCATCCAGTAGAGCTTCTCTTTTTGTACTGGTGTTTAGTGAAAATGTCTCCACTATGAGTTCTCTTTAAACACAGCTTCACTAGTGCTCCAGGACAACTTTACTGCTTCTACTGTACTGTATGTTGTGTTTGTCCTATACCATGCTGCTGTAGGCCTGATAGAAGAACTGAACTGAACCATGTTGAATCCAAAGTTAATTCCCTTTTGTGTTCTGGAAGGTGTTTTGTTCGACAGATCTGTTTTTGTTTTCAGTAATGTACTTCCCTTTATTGGTGTTTTTTCCCCAAGTGTTTGAACATCTACTGTAAAGTTGAGTTTGTGTGTTTCTTGGGTTGATGGAATTGTTAAAAAAAGGTCCATGCCGCCGAATTTATAAATGTATTTTTTATTAAAAGAATTTATCATTTTCTACCTCTATTTTGCATTGGCATCATTTGCAATTATCACTCAAGTGTATGGAGAACCTATTGTTTGTGATACTTGCAAAAACATTTTCATAACAGTACTTTCCTGATTACAGATTTAGAGTACTTCTTCTACCTCTGAGAATAACTGTGGCATTTTACACAGGTTTGAGTATGAGACCAATCAGTTGGAGTCAGTTACTGTAGCGTGTGCGCGTGTGATCATTGATGTTCTGACATTATGTGGTCCGATCCCTTTGAGAAAACAGACCCAGGACCTTGTGCTGTCTGCATGATCCTCACAACAAACCTATCAATTGACCTTCATATTGGTTACTTTTATCCAAAAACCCTTTATGGTCTACAATTTCTAAATGAGAACACAAAAGAAAGTTGTTTGTTTACCGATGGTTCAGATGATGCCCCAACGATTCAAACAGGCCTCTAGATCCATACACAAAAAACTTCACACTTCACACTTTTAATATAATGTTGGCAGAGGCGGGAAAAGCTCTCGACACCAGGACATAAGTAAATTCATTGTTACGTCATAATAATAGTAATCAATAAAAGCTAAAAGTACTCAAAAATATTACTAGAGTAAATGTAGTGTCAAGATTACTTGGGTAGAAAGTAGTTTTTGCAAGTGCACAGCAAACAATTTACTATAAAAATTACTACTGTTAACACTATTACTGCTACTCCTGGGTTCAAATATATTAATGTACCTAAGCAAAAGTAAGTGAAAATGTACTCCGATCAGGCCTAACATCATGACCGCTGACTATGAAGTGAATAACAAAGATTATCTCCATTATGGCACCTGTTAGTGTTATGTTAAGCAGCAAGTGAACATTTGGTCCTAAAAGTTGGTGGGTTAATATTGGGGAAAAATGGGCAAGTGTAAGGACTTGAGCAGTTTGACAAGGGCCACATTGTGATCCAAAACTGCAGTTCTAATGTTAGGACTGCACAGTGTAACTTAACTGTAGTTTCTTTCCATCCCTGAATGTTGCTGAAACTGAATTGAAGTTACAGTCACACATATAATAAGACCATTTCAAGTTTCTGCTTACTAATGAGCACCAGCAGTCTCTCCATTTATCTTAGGGCCGTCTTCACGACAGTGTACAGTGTCATTACTCAGTTCCTGGGCAAATTATTAGTGTCTGTTGTTGCGGTGTTTTAGAGCGACCTCACAAGTTCCCCCGAGAAATTACTGTGCTTTTCGGCAAATACAAGAGGGTAAATAAAGAGTCGAAAGGAAGCGCTGCCAAGAAAATGCAGAGGTGCACATGACAGTGTACCTTAGCGTCGCCTAGGAAATATTTATATGCGTTTGCCTTTTACTTAAAGAATCTAAATTTAATATAGCATTCGTTGCATTTTGTTCTTTATTTATTCCCTATTTCCACACGTCTTTTTCACAACACACATATATATCTATATATAGTTTATAAGTAAGTAAGTAAGTTTGTATACAGCAGTCTCAAACTTTGCGTGAACTGTCTAACTCAGAAACATAATAAAAAGTGTTGACATATTGAGACATTGGAGGAAGTGACAACACTGCAGTTTCCTATTTACTGTAAATAACTTATCTGAATGTCTCTGAGTGTATAAAACTTAATTTCAACATCCTTTTAATTATTCCTATTTCCCTTTGCACTACTTTTTATAAAATGATAATAATTAAATGAAATAATCAAATTACAAAATAGCTCCAAAAAGTTGTAGTAGGACAAGACATTCAATACATAAGCTTTATGAACTACTGTGACCAATCATTTCCCTCATGGCCTCATACAGTTTAAATCTAAGAAAGTTATGTTTTTGCTATTGTCAGTTTGTTTGTTGTCTGTTAATGGTCAGATTTTGTCTCAGTTGTTTCTTTGTTTTTTGTTTGTTTGATTACCTTTTTTTACCTTCGCCCCACTCACCTGTCTGGATGAGGCCCACCTGCTGCATCCTATGGACTTCCTCAACCTACCTCACCCCACTCCTTGGATGAATTCTTACAGAGCTGATCTATGATCCTATAGATGAGCTAATGAACTAACAGTCCTAGACGCATTGCCTGTCCGTCCTGGGAGAGGATCTCTCCTTCAGTTGGGCTCCATAAGGTTTCTTCTTTTTTCCTGCAGCTGTGTTTTTTAGGAGTTTTTCCTTACTGAGAAGGAGGGTCTAAGGACAGGAGTGTCCTGAGTCTGTTTAGTGTAGTTATTGTTTGTGTTGTCTGATTGTATGTTTATGTTTGATCAACTGTTGTGAAGCCCTTTGAGGTGACTTTTGTTGTGATAATGGGCTATACAAATAAAACTGAACTGAACTGAATTTTATTTAGGTCCTAAACAGTGTCTGGATCCAGAAATACCAACTCACAAGGGGTCAGTAAAGAGATACATTATTTCTTCTTTTTGTAGATCCAGCATACTGTCCGGATATAGGTATTAAGACTTAATGAATAAAGCATTTACCCCTGAACTAGAAGATAACTGCTTCAGTTCCAGATGTCAACACTATGATAGGACCACAACCAGAGCTCAGATTTGAACTCAAATATGATCCATGCTAATTTAGCTAATTTATTGATGTGCCTTCTTTTATTACACATATGACACAATCAGAGTTTTGTCAAATATTCTACACCAGTGGTTCCCAAAGAGGGGTCCGGAGCCCCCGTGTGTGTGTGTGTGTGTGTGTGTGTGTGTGTGCGTGCGTGCGTGCGTGCGTGCGTGTGTGTAATAGAAATCTATGGGGAAAAAACATGGTATAGTTAGAAACGTTATTGTTGGGGGTCCTCGTGGGATTCTAACTCTATCTTTAAGGGAGCTGCGACACTCACAATGACTTTTTGAATGGTTGTTCTACGCAGTTATAACAGGGTCATTGAAAGCATTTTAATGTACACTGCAACAACTGTGACCCAGCTAAGAACTCTATTATCAGCTATGATCAGGGAGGGCTCTAACTGCAGTATGGCACAGTGGGAATGTTACACACGTCCATAAGACACTTCCAATAAAAGAAGCCATGATAATAATCAGAGTATAATGTCGGTGTACGTGAGGTGCTAGAGCTCCTGGCTGAAGGGAACTACAGTCATGGTCTTGTTTTATGTGGCTAAAGGAGTCCAGAGTCAGGCTCAGAGTCAGCCATGTCCACATACAATAAACTCTACACTGTGCAAATAGTGTATGTCATTCACTTTGCATCTGGTCTATTGTTTTAAAGACCTTATATTGGGCAAAGTTTCAATGAGGTATGGACAATCTGTTAACTAAGAGTACTTTAATATGTTATTTTTTATTTTTGTTTAATGAAAATATGAGGGAAGTCATCAGTGGGCCAAGAACCAGATGATTTGTTTTAGTAGATTCTTTACCGTTGTGACATGAGGGGTTTATGGCTCAATGAAAGCCTTTCCTAAAAAACTGTCTACTGAACACTGCACAGTACTGTGTATACTAAAAATACATGCAGAATTATACATGGATAAAACAAGGCATAGAAGTATTTCATCACAAAATGTACCATATAAGACTTATGGGAAACTTGTAGCGTGCAGACCCCCCTTTAAGGCATTGGCCCTATCTTGCAATGGTAAAGGTGTACTCAGACCTGGACTCAAAACAAACTTTTTCTGTGACTACTAAACTAACTTACATTACTTAATGATTACATTGTCTTATGTTGTTCCTTTTCCTGCTGCAGATCAATAAAAGGGGAGGGGGGTTGTGGGGCACTGTGTTCAGTTTGTTTTGTTCATTGTGGTTGCAGACATAATAATGAACTGCCCCCCGAAAAACATACATTAATCATTGTCTTACTGGCCAAAGCTAGCCCTGTGTATTCAATGCCCCAAGTGCTTGAGGCTTTGGAATAATCTAACCTTCAGGAACTAATGAACTCCTAATTATGCCTTTTCAATACAACATCTTCTTTCCTGATAACTATTTTTATTAAGAGAATGAATCTGTCTCATGGGGCAATAATCATATATGCCAAGTGGCCACAAAGCGTGTCCTGTGATTTGAAATAATATTACATTAATTTGTGGATGTTAGCAGTGCACTGTATATGCCACAGTCGTTTTGTTACATTGGTTCATTATGAGCCTGTTCTTCACCTCCAGTCAGGGATGTAATTGGATTTCTGGAAGTGCCAATACACACTGACATACTGAAGAAGTATGTGTGAAAAGTACAAAATACTCTATTGGTTAGATTAGTTTGATGTTATAACTTTAACTGGACTTTTTTTTTAAGAAATTGGGAAATCTTGAGAGAATATGACTAGACATTTTTGTTGCTATTTGAAATTACATGAATTTTTTATGTAATATTAATGAACAGACAGCTTTAATCACTGGCGGTACTGTATATTTGAGAGGGTTATTCTTTAATCAAAGTGTGAAAAAAATTTATTGGACCTTGGGCAACTTTCTGTCTGTGTGGAGCAAAAATATACAGTATGGGCAAAATAAAAACAGTCCTACTATATGACTACTTCACACTAGTACAGTATGTAGAAGCTGTCATCAGTGTATGTCTCTGGGTCTATCATTATTTCTATTTCTATTACCATTACTATAAATCCCACTGCTACCATGACCTTTACTACTACCCACAGTGCATGGTCTTCTTCAAAATGTATACTTTATTACTCAAGTAGAAGTAAAGGTACTTGAGTAAAAAAGTGTTGAGTGTAAAGTTTACTTAAGTAAAAAGTACATTTGAATGTGTTTGCAAATTCTTCTTCCTGAGCTGGTACTGAACCCAGAACCTTCAGAATGCAAGTCATGTGTGCTACCACTACACCACAGAGACAAAATTATCTTCTACTTTTTAGACAATTTAAAAGTAAGAGTAACTTTTTCCATCCAAAAGTAAAAGTGTATATGTTCTACAAAATGTACTCAGAAAGTACTGTAGTATGTGGTTATACTTTCCAACACTGCATGAGGTCGATGTGCTAATTTCTACTGATAGAATATAAAAGTGCCTTGACAAATAAAATGCATAAACAGCCAAATGTCAAGAGTCCACATCAAACAGGATGAATGCAAAAGCTGTGGAGGAGTGTGTTTGTGAGAGACTCTTGTGTGAAATACTGAAGTTATACAGCAGTCCTCTGTCTCTGTATCTCTGTTAAACATTCATAGAGCCATGTTTTTATACTTTCTCTTCACAACATCCTGAAGCCTTCTTTACTCCTCCCTTTGGTGAGGATTGAATATGTCATAACTTATTTTGACATTACAACGATACAATGTTGTACAACGTCTTTTCTTTTACAATATTGTGTTTACTTACTACAATTTCCTTTCATTATAATGAAAGGAAAGTTTCTCTAACTGTTATCTGTACAGTTCTGTGGCCATGGCTGTGGGACAGGTTGTTGCAGTCAGGATATCTTTTTTTCCTTTTGGCTGTTCCATTCAGCCGTCACCACAGTGAATCAGCCGAACGTGTGACTGGACACACTGGTAAGTACATAAGTACTATGTCCTGAAACATGAGGCGAGAAACCTGTGTCTTTCAAAGAAACTGTATTGAAAATAAAATGCTGTGTTAAGTGGCTGTACCAGTTCTCCTCCTGTAGTTCTTTAGTCTCAAAAAACCACACTAAAAATAGAAGTATTTGAAAAAATTACTCAAGCAATAAATAAGTTATTACTCAAACAATAAATAATAAAATTAATCTGATTATAGAATGTATTCAAAAGGTAATCAAAAAGTAATGTATCACAAAAGTCATCTAAACAGTAATTAATAAAGTAAATCTGGTACAAAAGTAAACACAAAAGGAATCGTTTGCAAAAGGAATCCCTAAAATATTCTATAACTAAATAAAAGGTAATCCTGAGTTATCTTATGAGTAATTTATTAGCTATATTATAAACTATTTCAAAAGTAATCCATAACAAAATAATATTGAGAGTAATCTATTTCAAAAGTAACCCAAAATAATCCCAGAAATAACTGATTACTTAAATAATCTCAAAAGTAATCTTTTACAAAAATCCAGAAAATAATCTATTAGTAAAGTAATACAAAATAAATCTAAAAAGTAACCCCAAATGTAATCTAAAATGTAATCTATTACAAAAAAATACAAAAAGTACTTTTTTTACAAAAGTAATCTGATTACAAAAGTAATTTCTAAAAGTAATCTATTACAAAAATAAATCTGATAACAAAAATAATCTAACAGAAATCCAATTGCAGAGAGAATTCAATTGCAAAGGTAATCTGATTACAAAAGTAATCTTATAAATAACTCATTGAGACAGTAACTTATGGGACATGGGGAGGTTTAATGTAGTTTTAATGCTCTTCTTATTTGTAGCCAAAATATTGTTTTAATTATATGAAATATAAAGGCTCGTTATAAAATACATGTGCCATAAAGATCATTGTAAACACAAGATTCTAGGAAATTGGTCACAATAACATCATCAGACCAGGGAGGAAGAACTGGATTAAAAAATACCAATGAAGTAAAAGTATATACAGTACATATATCTCTTGTAGAAGTGTGAAGGACTAAAATCAGCACCCAAGTAAAGTACAGTTTTTTAAATAAGAATAGAATTTTCATAATATTAAGCTACATGTAGAAGTACAAGTCAAAGTAACCATCAAAATTATTTCTGGAATAAAGGTAAAAAGTATTACATATAACGTTTACTCGAGTGCAAAGTACATTAGTTTTTGTTTTGCCTCTAGTACAAGTATAGTGTCCAAAAGCAGCTTTAAAGGAAGATCTTCATGTGGCTGAGTGTAAAGGACTGACAGTGGATTTCTAATGCTGTCACTCAAAGTTAAAACCATTAGCTTATTCCAGTCTTTGCAACACTCACGCTAAGCATTAGGTGAGCTGAAGTAGTTGTTATTCAGCAAATGTGATTAGTTTTATCTCCAAATGTAGGCCAACCAAACTAATCAGCTAATGCTCATGCTGCAATGTTAGCAGGTAATGCTACAACACAACCTGCAAGCTAGCTGCTAGAGACTGTCCATGCTATCACCTTCCCTTTACAATGAATAATCCACAGACATATGGAGTTATATTTGTCTCAAAACCACCAGTTGAGGCTGAAACAAAATGTATTAATGCACATAGAATCATTATCCTTCATTTGTGACTTGCATGCAATGATTTTTGCATGCAATAATTTGCAAATATATTACTTGTAATTCTTTCCAAAATGAATCATTTTTGTCGTTTATAAATCTGCATCTTTTCATGGGAACTATTAAATTTGCATTTGTGGCCATCTAATCCACACAAGGGTTTTAGCATTTATGTGTTTATTATAAGTACAAGTAAGCCACATTTAATGCACCCAATAACCACTTAAAAACCTTGTTTTGTGAACTGCCCTCTAGTCCTGAGCTCTGTGTCATACTCCATTCCCAGTCTATTATATCAGGCCACAGTTAACACTGAGCAGCTTTAGGAACATACTGTAGCCGTATGTATGGTTAGTTCTGTAAACTGCTCACATGGATTTACCCAGGCCTAAAAGCTTAAAGCTTTGTGTTGCTAACAGCCACACTGAGGGGCAGTCCTACCTCACTCTACCCCCTCTGTGGCTGGTTATGACAGGAAGGGCATCTGGCATAAAAAAAATCTGCCAAACCACCATGAGACTGGTTCACTGTGGCAACCCCTAACAAAAAAGGTAGCAGCCGAAAGATTAAAAAAGGCTTACAGTTAATGAAAAGCAAAATTTAGTATCTAAAAAATACTATTACTTAATATTACATAATTGTTATATATATTACAATTTAAAATATAAATCTAAATATATTTCAACTTTTTCATTTTTTTTCTTTCTTTTATTATTTATTTATTTATTTATTTATTTATTTATTTATTGTTTTGAACTACTGACAAAGACTAATTTCACTTTCCTGCAATCATCTAATTTCCTGCTGTGCCCTGGTGGACCAAGTCTCACAATCAGTGCACCCCTCTGACTGTTTTATGGACCGGAGCTGAGTCACAAACAGTAAAAGTTTGAACGATTGTCATTTCTGCTTCAGCTTCACACTGTGTTGTCAGCAGTAACCTGTGTTGATAGGTTGCACTCAGATACACTTTCTTTTCTAGTTTGACAGGCAGATTGTGTACAGTGTGCAGGAATGTGTTGACAAATAACTACTTGTACACTTTTCCTCTGTGCTCCACATCAGGTTGGGTTTAATTGAAATTCTGATGGCACAAACTGAATAACTGCCTGGTCAGAAGTGCTTGAGGTGAGATGTACCCTTAATAATACAAAAATGAAGATTGGATGTGTCGTCCTGGTGGCATGAGAATGCAACACAAATCACACATGAAGATTGCAGAGTCTGGAAATGTCTGCTGTCCACTTGTGCAGCAGTGTCCCTCTGATAAGCACCCTATTTCATCACTGCTGGCTCCAGGGCTGAACTGCAGATGTCAGAAAATAACCAGGCTGGACACGTAACGCCTAACTGACATAAACATTAGCTGCCCAGTGAAGTGGGAGGAAATGGTGGAAATCACTGTAACTGCCAGATAAAGTTGCTAATGTTTAATTATGGAAGTTGGCCTTTAAAGTATGTGGTGTTCAGCCAAGGTCATTTTGTACAAAAAATATACCAACATTAAACTGTGAATTGTTTTTTTTTTTTTTTTTTGTTTTGTTTGTGTAAACAAAAAATGTATCACTGTACTTTCATTTATTCAGCAATATGAAAAGTGGGGTGCAGACAGCAATCTGTGTGGCACATATTTTCATGTGAGAGTGTCCTTTGCAATGGTGTTTATTATTATTATTATTATTATTATTATTATTATTATTATTATTATTATTATTTACCCTATCCATTCTCTGTGCTCTGCTCTACGTTAGTCAGCTGTTTCGCTCTGACTTGGGGCCCTCACTGCCTACATCCTCAAGAGACAACATATTTAAACTGGCCTTGGAACCAACCAGTCCACTCACTCTGGACTTTGTCTGTGGACATGTGAGTCCCAGGGCAGCTGTGGCCACAGAAGTATCTTACCAGCACCAGTGTGTTATTTTGAAATGAATGAGTGATGGACATATTATTATTATTATTATTATTATTATTATTATTATTATTATTATTATTATTATTATTATTATTATTATATTTTAGCTGCATAAAAAACTTAGTTTTGTTCTTTTATTTCTCCACAGATGACCTGCTGACATGACTTCAGTTGCTGGCAGACTTTGTGAACTTCGCTTCAGTTTTGCTGAAGGTTGGAGTTTTTGCACAACAAAACAGATAGCACTTGTTAAGTATTTTTCTTGGTCCTTTACAGTAAATGACAGGATAGATTTCTTGTTACTTCTTGAGTCTTTATCTGTTCAAGTCAGCTGTCATTATGATGCATACAATATTGCGGCATTTCTCTTTTTAAAGAGAAAATAATTAAAGTTTTACAATTTACAATTTAAGCTTTACATCCCAGCATTACATTACATTGAGCAACAAATAAGCTCAGCCATGAGAGTGTTGTGCGTTTTCATTTACGCAGCAGATAACATTCTACACTGAACATAAACTATGCAGGTGTGGCATGAGCACTGATTGTTTTTTGTATTTATGGCACTATCTCATAAGAATCTGCACACAGTAACACAGACTGAACATGGGATACTCATCTTGGCACACTCTTTAGTACAAGAACAGGAAGATGTAGTGCTAGTAAATAAAGTCCACCATAAAGGTAATAAAGAAGTGTATAAGCTGTGTGAGTGTATGAAGGTGTAGTCATTTCCGAGACATAGCATGATATTGAATTGAAGAAAATAAAAATCTACATACTTGAGTGACCCAGGTTAGAATAAGACTGGGAACAATGGCCTCAGTGTCATTCTCCTCTCTCTGACCTTCTTTCCTGTCTGTCTTCTATTCTGTGCAAAAATGAGTCTGATTCAGGCCAATTTTGGTTTGATATCCAGGGGTAGGACAAAACAGTGCAGACTAAATGCAATTGGATTAACATTCGCCAATCAGAAAACAGGAGGCAATACCAGCATATGCAAAATATAAACTAAACAATATAAAAACAATCAGAAAATCAAAGCATCACATAAACCCTGCCCTTTTTATGACTGGTTATGATTTGTCAGTAGAAATGAGCTCAGGTGGAACCACATTTTGTTGAAGAAGTAAGTTGTCCTGAGGTATGCATCTGATCCATAGCCCCAGCCTAGCTTCAGGTTATTTAGAAAAAGCCTCAAATCAGCAGTACATTGGAAACCTATATACGTTCATCAACACTGCTGCAGTCCAACATTGAACTGTAAAGGTCTCTTCTTGGACTTGATGGAACCATGACCAAATGTCATTACCCCCGGGATACAGTGCAATGTGAAGCGCTCCACTGAACAGCAGCATGGCCCTGGGCTCTTTTTTCTGTGCACAACGCTCAAACCTTAATCACTATGTTCCTGTTTGCCTTCCTCTTCTCTCCCGGTTCTCCCCCTCCTTCTTCTCTGCACCCCTTTAGTGCAGTGAACAGCCATTAGGAGTGCCCTGCGCCACTGGGATGACAGAAAGAGCAAGACCAGGTGAGACCAGAGCAGATGTACAACTCTCCAGAACAGGACACAAGTACATCACTGATAACTGTGGACTGCAGCATCACAAACATATGGTATGATACTGTAGCTATAGGTGCTCAACCCAGAAGCACATCTCTGGAAGATCCCTGCATGTACAAATCCTTCTCTACTAAAGTTTTACTGGATTAAGTTTCTTGACTTCCAGCACAGACTTATATTGTTTAGTATTCTTTTCTATTAAAAAAAAAAACATATTTTTTTGTATTGTTTTTCCTTTTGTTATGTCCCTGGAAACCCACACTCTCTTTGTCTCAATGTGTTTACTTTTTATAATTAGCAGAAATTTACAGTAGCTAAAAAAAATATCTCCCCGAGTCAAAATCACCAATACACTGGACCCTTAAAGTTCCTTAGTACCTTTTGAAGGCGTAGCTGCCCAATATCACAGACTAGTCAAAAGTACATTGAACAAAAAAGTCTCACCTGAGTTCACTGGTGTGCAGTGTGATTTGAGAACTCAATAAAACATAGATGGGTCATGTCATCTGAATGTAAAGATCTTTCCTGAACATTGCAGCTACAGTCATGTCCCTTATTTATTCATTAAAACAGCCCTGACCCCTGCCCTATGAGGTCAGAGAGAGGTAATGACCTAGAAGCTGCTGATGATGCAGAGAACAAGCAAAATGAGAACGAGATCATTATATTGTACATTTCTCTTAGAACTTGCATTATATTGGAACAGATTTTCCACCAGTATGCATTACATTCACCCATGGAGGTAGTAGTGGTGGTAATAAAAGCCAAATAGTAAAAGCAGCTGTATGCAATAGTAGTGGTAACTCTAATAGTAGTAGTATTTGATGTAGTAGTAGAAGAAGCAGGAATGGTAGCAGGCCCGTCAACAGGTTTTCTGGGGCCCGGGGCAAGAAGGATTTGGGGCCTGAATGGTAGAATTAGTAGTAGTGGTAGCAGCAGTAAGTACTTTCTAGTTTACTTTACTACTTTAAACTTTACACTCACTTCACTTTTATACTTAGTTCCATTTTACTTGAATTTGAGGAATATTATTACAAACAGGGCATTTTGGCTAGTAGCACAAATGCTCCCACTAGCTACTTTGGCTGGTTGAATTTTAAGCATATATCTTAACTTTAGAGATTAGGACTGAATTTATGTTGCTCTGACTTGAGTGTACACTATTTAGTTTACAGTAATTTATGACGATTAAAGAAAGAAAAGTAGTTTAAACAAAATGCACAGATATACAATTTGTTCTGCCGCTAGAGGTAAACCTGTTTTTTATATTTGATAAATGCTTGTAAAACCAGATTTTACATTTCTTTAAGCTTTTTGTATACTAAAGAAAACACACAAAAACTTAACTAATGCAATTGTGGCTAGTAAAAACTTGCAATGTTAAGAAAGACTAGCCACAGTGCACAGTAAGCCAAAATGTAAACTGTCAAGCCCTGATTACGAACTTACTGAATCTTTACTTGCATACAGACTTTGAGCACCTCTGGAGTTAGCATTAGCAACCAATGGCCACATTAATGTGTACTATAGTGTAGAAATGTGTACCAGTATATGTCCATACTATACACCTGCATGCTAAGGAGCCATGCTCACAGAGAACTGCTGTGGAGTCGACCAGTCCAACTTTCTCACATTTGAATGTTAATCTTTTTCAGCTGATAGCTCCAATTCAAATGTCACTTCTGCTGCTCACTGACTTTCAAGTTTCGAAGAAAGGATAAGGCAAATGAAAATAATTTAATAAGCCTGATGCATTTTTTGTCTGAGCGTTCCTTGGCCTTTTGCATCCTCCCAACATGAAAGACTTTCATTTCACCCATGAAAGATCAACAGCTTGAAAGAGATCGCTCACTCATTTTGCACAACACGGTTCATCATTCAGAGCAAATAGTTCACCTTTACCATCAAGGCAGGAGTGAAGAGGTCAGAGCGAACACTAACCTTTGACAAAAATCTGCCCAGTAATGAGTTTACACAAAACACAGACAGACAGAGGACTGGTGGTCTGAAGTCAGCAGCCTTTGTCCTTGGTCAAATAAGTTTCAGGAAAAACGAACCACATAAGGATGAGCAACATGAACAAGGCCAAAGAGGTAATCAATGAAGCCATTTGAACTATGCACACATATTTGCATTGGGCACACTGTGTAAAATAAAGAAGAGCATTTTGCAACCAATTATGTAAATCGACAACACTTCTTTTCATGGAACGGTAAAATAGCTCAGTTTCAACACCTGCTACATTGTGAATACATTATGTTTTAATGAGATTGACCCACTGTGAATCTTTGGATGAAATAAAAGTAACAAGTTTCTGTTAGGATTTTACAATTCTTTACTGCACCATGCTAAATGCTGGATCAGTTACTTCCCTGTCTGCCTCTGTAACAGAGAATAACCTAAGAGTGGTTTCTGGTCTTATATGGCTAATTAGCCTGAAGTCTGGAGCAGTTCTTTCCACTCAAGACCAAAAGGAACCCACTCACTGTGGCCCACAGCTCCTGCTAAACACCAGGGCTACTTCTATAGTGCTGATTGGTTGATAGCTAAATTATGAAGGAATGGAAAGTTAGATTATTGTCCAACAAAGCAGACAAAATGAACAGTATACATAATAGAGTGATTGCTGTTAGGTCTTATTTTACTATGAAGGGAAATTGAGAGGGGGGCACTGTTGCTAAATAATATGCTCCTAAATATGAAAACACAAAACTACACACCAGTAATAACAACCTCAATTCTAAAAAAGGGCAATGTGTAAAATCTAAATAAAAACAAAATGCAATGGTCTGCAAACCCCATAAAAACATAAACAACTAATCAGGACTTGAAACACATTCATTTAAATTTTACAAATAAAAATAACTGGGGGGACGCTGCATTGGCTCAGACACACTAATGCACACACACATTTTTTTTTTTGTTGCCCCTATCCCAACTATTTTGAGACATGTTGCTGGCATAAAATTTGAAATTAGCTCTTCTTTCATAAAATGGCAAAAACATCTCAGCCTCTACACCTGACATACATGTTTTGTGTTTTATTGTCACTTTATGACATTTGTAGAGTCCACTGCTTTCCATTTTTATTTCCATCATATACAGTGTCTGTTGGCAAAATGAACTGTGAACAGTATTTTTTCTCCTCCTACAGAAGACACAGATCTGACTGAGTGTATTAGAACTCCCCTGCTTTAATGGGAGTGTAGCAACAAAGAGCGGCAATTTTATCAAGCAGCTGTCACCTCTGCTGATAAATAAACAAAGTCTTTCCCTCCTTGTGTTTATTGCCTTGTCTTCTGTTTGCACTGTAGGCATTTTATTCTGGAGTTTGTGGGAGGAAATATTGCTTTCTAGATATGCAAATGTAAAAGTGACATGCATGGTTGGTCAAACTGGCACTGTATACATAGTCCGTTTGTTTTTATTAAAGCAACACACTAACGTTTGCTCTCTCTCTGATTGATAAGACACAGGACGCCCTGTATTTAACAAACTTTATATGAATAAACCATTTATATTTATTAGGGGAGTAACAATATGTTTTTGCAATAATTTGATAAGTATCGATTAGAATTCTTTTAATACAATTCAAGAATGATATTGGCTAATTTGAAATGATAATGATTCAATACAATTTAACAACTTCATATCGATAATAATAGATACAGCACCTTTTTGCCAAAAATCATAAAAGTTTACTCTCAAATGTATACATGGTGGCAGGGGTTGATTATGTCAATGAAGCAAAGAAAAGTTGAATAGGATATTTTTATTTCATTAAAAACACAAAAATTACATCCAAAAAGTATCTGGTTTTATTTTAACATGCAAATTTCTAATTTCAATATTTCCAATATTATTGATTGATATTCCATGTATACTGAAACACACTTCCTAGAAAACAATACAATTTGATACAAGGTAATGTGTATTGATCTAAATGTATCATAGAAAAAAAAACAATACATTGATAATAACTGTATCATTACACCCCTAATATTTATTCTATTGATACTGATGTTTTAAAAAAAAATTGCACTGAAGTAATTAAATTGCAAATGGTCACATTTTTATATAGCAGCTTTCCACCTCCATGGGCACTCAAAGCACTTTACATCAAGGAACCATTCACCCATTCACATGTACAAACACTCAAACATTCATACACCAGTGTGTGCAGACACTGGAGGCAAGGAGGGTCTTGCCCAAGGACACGAGAGTATGCAAGGGTGAAACCTTCTGGTTAATGGACAAGCGGCTCTACCAACTGAGCTACTGCCATTTTACTCAAATCTAAAACATTAATAACAATGTTTATAACTCAATTGTGTTTATTCAAGCTAATAACCCTTAACTAATGCTTCATAGTGTATAGTGTAGTTATTACCAGAATCTGCTATAATGATATCAGTTTCCTTGGGAAATATTAAATGCATAGATATTTGCAGTTATTAATGCACTGACATCATATGTGTAGTAGAAAAACTGTATTCTAACCATACTGGGCATAATTAAGGGCCATATACAAACATGCTCTTGACATCACATGCAGACCTCCCACTAAAGAGATTGTCGTAAACATGTACAAACTGTATTTCTAATTTGAGCTTTTTGCCCAGGAGTCCCTCTCCAGCGCCGCTCCCATCTGACACCATGATGAATGACTCTGCTTGTGCTTGTCTGTGTGTGCGATTCTGCATGTGTAGCAACCCTCAAGGCTCCAAGGCTGTCACCCTAAGGAGAAAAAAAAACTGCCCCCACCTCCAATTAAGAATCCCCGAAGATAATTAAACCTTGTTCTGACGAGTGTCATTAGTATTATTCCTTTACTTGTTTGTCTCAGGTGATAAGATTGGAAAAGGTCCTGGAGGTAGATTTTTCTGTCCATTTATGTAATGGAATACTTGAACAAGGAGAGATGCCATAGCCTTTCACACATTCAGCGCAAAAAAGTGCTGATAAACTGCTGCCCATGAACCCAACCCTGACTCAGTCCCTCTCAGATAAACAACAACAATGGCCTCCACTTGAATCTGAATCACTAAATAATTTGACCAACGGGAATGAATGCAGCAAAGAAAGAAAAAAGCTTTCCTGTCACTCTAATCCTCTGTTGTAGTAATGTAGTGTAAAAATAATGATCTTTCTAGTTATCCAAAAGATTAATCATACTCCCCGCAACAATAAAACATGTATTTACTGTTACAAAGCACACTGGTTATGTTTATTTTTGGGGGGATAGAGATTCTAAGAAATGAATCCTTATTGTACAATTAAATAGCATATGGTTGAAGGTAACAGCTGAGCCTTTTGGTCGAGCTGTAGCAGCATATACAAGAAGAACTAAGGGCAAACATTATGTGAAGTGTAGTCTAGGTACATATCATCTACAGTAGAAAATTGTGCATTAATATTTCATTTATTGCCTTTCATTTTCATTTTATATTATTTATATGTTTTTAGTGGTGTTGAATTGTTTATTGTTGGTTGGTTAGGCACTAAAAGAGTAATGGTCAGATTTAGATGAAATTATAAAAGTCAGATTTGGGACAAGAATAAAATGTTAAACCTTTGGTGTTGATCCAAAGCAGGAACTACATCCAGGAAAAATTCTGCACCATTTTTAGATAGGGATATTTCAGAAGATATTGACTCCAGCCATAGGAGGTCAGTAGAGGAACATATATTGCAGGATTATTTATTAAAGGCTTTTTGGCTCAATGGATAGAGCATTTACCCCTGAACCTGTCTGTGTATAATAGATGGCAGTATTTTTAGCCAAATTATAACCTTACTAAAATGACACAAGCTTTTAGACTACCAATGTAAGATTACAAAAATGGTGCAAAGTGGACATTTAACTAGAAACATGCACAGGTTTGTTTGCTGCCTGATTGTATGAACATTTATTGGATATTTGATTCACAATATTGCCACAAGAGTGCAGTCCTATGAGAACAGGACTGTCAACCAAAGGTCACCATGCCCCAAAGACATTTTCTCTCTGTTATCGACTCCATCATCAACCAGAACCTGCAAGTAAAAACAAGTATGGCTCATTATCAAACTTGTAAGAATGAGCATCAAAAAGAGTAACCAATTTGATCTCTTGGGTCCAAAAATAGATTGCTTCATCAGTTTTCCTGTCCTCTGCATTCCTCTGAGCACCTGAGGTAAAAAGATGGAAAATTCATTCTTTCATTACACTGTGAGCAGATTATGAAAAGTGTGTTCAGATGTGCTATTGTATGGCTTGTATTTATTATCCGACTCCCATGACAAACCATTAAAGCGTCAGCTGTTCAACATGGCTGCCACCCCGGGGAACATGTGACCAATTAAACAAACCTCAGATGGAGGTCGAAGAAAAGGAAAAGTGTGTGACAGGTAGACAAGGCGGCCATGTCAAGAGACGTCTGTGTATTTCAGAATGGAGCCATAGCGGAAGAGGTTATTATGTGGCGGTGTTAGCATGCGATGGGATCTAGGCCAGATGTTGGGAGAAAAGCAAGAAGAAGGTGGAGGTGATCAACATGGCGGCGGGTCATTGTAATTTATAAATAGTTCTGTGTGTGTCTGTGTGATGTAGCTGTCAGCCGTTTTGTGACAATGAGCAATGAGGTGCACTCACCTCTGCATGTCGTTTACTGGACACACCCCCTCAGGATGTCCTGTGGTAGTTGGTTTGATTTTGGATCTCTTCAAATACAACAAACTCCATCTTCTCGGACATTATATTTGAACTCTGTCTAAACATTGATTATTAGAAAATCACTTTGATAAAGTAATATATTATGTTAGCAGTATAATATATATGATTATATACATTCACCAGCAGTGACAGAAGAACTCAAAATCTGTTCTCAAGTATTAAAAGTTTATTATTTCAAAATAATGTTACTCATGTAGAAGTACTATGCAAAATTTTTATTTGAGTAAAAGTGAAAAATTGTAAAAAAGTAAAAAGGCTAAAGCAAAATGCAATTTAACACCAAAATAATACTCTACTCTCTGTACTCTACTACTACTACCATTACTCCTACTGCAACTACTATCGCTACTAATACTTCTACTACTACTAGAATAATGCTTCTATGCTACTTCTACTGCTACTACTATTCTTGCCAGTACTTAAAACTGGAACATTTATTAATTTAAACTTAAGAATTTAGTACTTTTGTTAAAGTAGTTATAATTCCTCAAAGACAATTAAACAATAGTACATTTTATATAATTAACTCTAACTAATTACTTTTAAACACTCATAACAATTAAATGACTCAGATTTGTTCAATGCCAGAGTAAACCTGGGTTAGACTGTATGCTCTGATGGACAAAACTGATGACTGGAAACTGAAGCCTGACAACTTGTGTCTGATAAAGCACACAACAATCAGCGTACATTTTGCTCACTGTGGGAACAAAGCTTCTGCTGTGCTCTCTCATCAATCTCTACATTTGACAGGTGTATTTTAAAATGGCCTTTTTTTTTTTAACCAAACCAGTCTCTGAGAAATTTCATTCCCATTTGTCATTTCACAAACATCCCAGAATAAGGATAACATTTTAGATTCATTCTGAAAGTAAGATGTTGAAAAATGGCCCCAACTTCATGGTATTGTCAGATATTGATGTGATAATTTATCATGTTTTTCCTGACAAGTTGTGGCTATAGATGGGACAAAATAACAACAACATTATCAACTGAGATTTGTATTTGAATGGTACAAAGATCATGTTTAAACACTGGGAACATGTTTAGAGACAAAAAATATTCATTTAATAGGTTAAAGGCACTGTAAGCAGCATGAGCTCATACTGATTTTAGAATGGTACTGCAGTCTAAATCAAAACCATCTTTTCTGATTGGACGACCGGCAATGCAGGTTTTAGAGCCAAAACAAAAGCAACTTGTCCATTATGTTCAGTGTTTTTTATTGTGAATATTTTAGTTGTACCATTGTCATCAGTAAAACTAATGTTTGATTTAAACATATTTGCCTCTTATCTCGGAAAACGTGGATAATTTTAATGAAATATAAAAAACATATACTGCTCACAGCACCTTTAAAGATCCACACAAATAATTTCTTCCTTAGTCCATTACTGACTTTGTTTCCCAAAATAAAAATCTTCAAAATTGAACCATTACTTCTTGGGTTATCTTGCTAACAAACCAAAAAACTAACTAACAAATCAAAAAGACAGCCTCCTAGGCAGGGTAAATAAGGACCAGTCAGTTACAGACAGCACTCTTTATGTGATCGTCATAGGGAGGTGCATTGATTTTTGTTCCCTGATTAAAAGATAATTAAAAAGACACTAGTAAAGCAAGATTTAAGACACAGTTGGTCAGGGTGGTTAGTGCTCTCCTTCCTCCATGGGCCCCTATCTGCACCGACACACATCCACACTACATTATCTGACTTCCCCTGCAGCACACATGCATTATGTATCAATCCCCCAGAGAAGCTGGAATGGCTCCTTTAACCCTAACCATTTGATTTTTCTCCCCACAGATGTATGCTATCGCTGTTGCTGGCTTGCAGGTGATCAATATTAACTGTAATCAATATCCGATAGATTGATGGTCAGCTAACAGAGAACACATACAAACACACAGAGTGATGTATGGCTCTTTTGCTGCATGTTGTGGACCAGCACTATAACAGAATCCTTTAAACATTGACATTGATCAGTGCAGAAGGGATTGGCCAGCCTCCTAATGGCTCGCAGTATTTCCAGAGGGGTTCAAAAGTCATTGATTTTACAAAACACTGTGGGATGTTGACATTAGATCTAGATTAATGTGGTCAACATGTGATGTAACATGTTTGAATTGTTTTGTTAGGCACTGATTTGTAAAACACATCAACTGCTGGTATGAAGCAAAAATGGAAGAGTTGAGAAAAAAAGAATTTAATGTAACTAAATGCATGGAAAATGCAGAACTCCCACAATGGTAACAATATAGTGCCCATGAAGACTTGAACCAAGGATCTTGTAGGGTAAATGCGCTTTTCATTAAGCCTTTATTATCCCTTTGTGGCTTGAAGAAGTATGCTTGGCCTGTTCTAACAATGGCACAGAATCCTTCATAAAATGATTAGATGTTTATGGTTTTCCTTGTCCCTGCTCTTTGTCAATAGATTATTTTTTTCTTGTATTTTCTCTAAAAATTGCACACAACATCTTCTGGCCAGAAATATATGGTGCATATTTAAGAGTGGGGTGCTCCGTGGCAGAGAGTGGTTAGTGCTCCTGCTTCTCAACAACAAGATGGGATCCTCAGGCTGGCTGACTACAATCCTTGAGGGTCTGCATTAAAAAGAGGCAGCTACACATTAAAGAGCTGTAATTCCTAAACTCTTTGTCTGATTTGGACGTGAATACTCTCAGATTACAGCTGAGAGTCTGCGCTTTTGCACAAGTACATAGTAATTAATATAACTGCATTTTGAATATGTTTTGGTTATCAGCTAAAATAACGTGTCAGTGTCCAAATACTAACCTAACTGTATGTCTCTAAATGTCTGCCCTGCGACTAACTTGTCCATGGTGTACCCAATGTAAGACCCATATTTGTTGGCACAGGCTTCAGCCACAACTCTAAATGGGAACAAGTGGAAGAAGATAAATGAATAGTTTGAGTGTTAGAGTCAGTTTTAAAGTCCTGCTATTTCCTCTGTGATGTGCTCAGAAGAACATTGTATAGGAGGGAAATAAAACCAAATTATGTGCCACAACATTAAATAAGCCAGCCACAACTAGAAAAAGTACAAATCATAAAATAAAATAATCTGCTCAGTGCTCAGATGTCCTGAAAATTCAATGCGATGAAACTTTTTTTTTTTAAATAAGAGAAAATAGACAAAATACATTTTGAATGAAAGCAGATGATATGTTGATGAAAGTTTTCTTCCCAGCAGTGATTGGTGTATTCATAACTGTGACCTTTTAATTTACAAATCAATCAAATCAATTAGCTGATGCAGTGAATCAGACCAAACTCATTTGCCTAACAGTGTTTACTGCAGTCCATCTTGCTGTGCTCGCCTATACTTTCTGCTCAATTACAGTCTCATGTATGGGCTTGAAGAACTCAATTTACATTATTGCTTTTGAGAGATGATGTATGCAGCTTTTAATTTCCATGAAAATGTGGAAAAATGTTGAGCAGACAGGAGCCATCCAGCCAGCCAGCCTCTCATTCAAACTGACAGCCCATGTGCGCAGCGAGTGTGTTTATGCTAAATGTCATCATCAGTCTGCTGCAGGAAGATGTCACCTTCATATACAATAATGCCACTGAGAATCTGCCACGAATGTCAAATATTATTTCAGAAATCTATGGCCATTTTTAAGGTACAGTGCCACACCTCAACCCTCTTAAAGGAGACTGTATATGGTGTGTGGAGGGGAAGTTATTCTTCTTCTCTTATTTTAGTCAATTTCTTCCTTTTCAATCAGACAATGGCTGCTAGAGTGGTATGTGTGTCACCACTAATGGGTTTTCTGATTTAGTCACCTTTTGTTTTGAGTGAACTGTCCCTACCTCTAGAAAAACTTATTTTTCAGAAAAATATGAATACAAAAAAAGTACACTTCATTTTGCTCAAACTGATTTCAAAAGGGATTTGTTTTCTGACTCAGAATAAAGGTGATACAAAGAGTTATTATGTTGTAAAATACATTTCTTTTCTTTATAATGACATATTAGAGAGTAACTCTAAATTGGGCATGGGTACATGATTAGTGCTTCAGTGATTGTCCTATATTTGACTTTTTAGGACAAACTGTTAAAATGCCACATTTTGTGATTAAAAGGGTAACTGCTGTCTTCCTAGTGTTGAACAGTGGCTACTTCTGTTCAATAGTTCCTAGACCATTATAATGCATTATTGTTTACATTACCACTCCTTTACTGCATATCCCAGTCTTGTGCTCGTTTTGCCTTGTGGAGGACGTCCATTACACAGTGCTGTCAGCTGTCAATCACCAGTTCCAACCCCTGCCCCTCACTCAGCCCCATACACATGTGGTATACATCCTAGTAATATGAACATTAAGAAACCTATGAGACTTTGAGTTTGTGTTTAACGTGCTTTGTTATTCTCATATGGTAAAGTGAGGAGGCTGGATATCTAACCCCATCTGAAATGCAGAACGACTTTTCAAGTAGGACCATTCATCCTGTGAGGTTTTGTCCCAGATTGGACTAAGGCAAACATAGTTAGGGACCGCAGGTTTTTGCTGAAGAGGTATTAAGATAAATTTCCCCATAGCATCACTGAAAATCTCCCCCTGATCCTTGTACATACAGTAGTACCAAAACCAATAACCCAGACTCCTGTGGTCCAACTCATTAAAACATCAAATTATGCTCTTCACAAACTAAATTAGAGCTAAATTACACCTTCCCTGCAGTGGACACAGGCCTCTAACTCAGCATATGGAACACACCATTGTCTTCATACTAATTGTACTGTAAACTTCAAGCAGTGTAGTAAAACCAAGCAGTTGTAATGAAAACAGATGTACTAAAACAATAGAGGAAGTAAAATAAAGGCTACCTGCAGGGGACAGAGCTGACTGTCAGTGTATGTCTCTGTGTCTTACTGCCCATTGTTCAGTGTGTACCTTGCCTAAGGCCCATAGGTGCTGGGCTAGGCTCCAGTCACCTGCCACCCCTAACAGCAACAAGTGGAAGAAAAAGAATGAATGAACTGGCATCACAAATGTACAGGTGGTGGTGTAGCTGTACTATAGGCCCTGCCTTCATGCTACAAATACACTGGAGTTAGGCTACTGAAGTTAGTGTTACACCAATAGACAAAAACCCATCAGTGTAACAAAGGTCCAGCTCTTGAGCCCCTTTAAATAGAGAGAACTATTCCCATGATTGGGTTTTTGTGTGTTCTCTGTCTATAAAGTAATAATACTTGAGTGCACACAGGACTGGTTTGCATAGACCATTGGCATATGTTGGATGTCAGGGACAGAGAGGTGCTTTAGGCATGAACTTGCAGGCCAATGGGTTCATAGATTACATGAATATAAATGTCCTGACTCTCCTGTGGAGTGGTGAAAATGGTAGAATTGATAATTTTGTGGCAGCACCCAAAAATAAAGCCTGTTACTACAGATGAGCCATCTGATCAAAATACCATATGTCACATGATGCAACTGACCTTCTGTCATTTTATATGGTTTCATATGAATTGGCATACTGCATACATGTTAATATAATCAATATGATGAATATGATTACATGATTCTTCGAATTTTAACCCCAACAGCCAGCCCAGTCATGTAATCCTTCTACAAGCCAGTAAATTATTTGTGCTGGACCCAAGCCCAAATGGAGAGGGTTGTGTCAGAAAGGGCATCCAACGTAAAACCTATCCAAAATGAATATGCAAATCACTGCACACTAAAGGAGGCAAATGATTTGCTGTGGCAATCCTGGGGGAAAACATTTTAAAGGAAGAAGACTACCAGTCATCAGCTGCAAGTCCACCAACCCCCTCCTAACCCATTTATATGTTCTGCTATTGTCCAGTGACAGCCATTAAACAACACATGTACCATTTCACATAATGGCCAAAGGACTATTTTCTGTACATTTGCTGCCTGTTGTGTATTGAAGGGAATGGTGTGATAAGCTGAAGGGCAGGTTATTACTGCCCCTGAGTGCTTATGATGGGCATGAGTGGTATTCTGGGATGTCCATGTGTTTCTGTCACAATGCGTAGGCAGCCTTGTAAGATATAAGGAGAGCTAATCCATAAAGTCTATTTCTCTCCAGGTAACACTTTTCTCTGGACTGCTCCTATAGTGCAGTCTCACTTTCTTCAGTTATTGGCAAAATAACCTTTTGCAGCAATCACTATCAGAGAGAATGTTATAGCCCACTGGACCACACACTGAGCGGTGGACCATTTACAAGCTTTGAGTAAACTGCCAAGGTCCCTATAGCTGGTAATTCTCAAATGTTGGTTGTTAAGGCAAGAAATGACAAGTCGATTTGAGAATCACTTTTGATGAATGCCTTCTCTATAGGCCTTCAAAGAAAACAATTGCCTCCCTTTTCTTTCACAAGCTCCAGGCCGACACATCTGTGAAAGAAATCCTATTTAAAGTCCCTGCACTGGGTTAATTATGCTATTCAAACTGTCCACCCTATCTGTACCCGCTGCTCGAGCACAGTTATTGATTTCTTTGGTCCCGCCTGTGTGTAACTTGGCTATTAGCAAACTTATTAAAGCACTTGTTTTGACAAGAAACAACTCGGACATAAAGCGTCTTGACCAGCTGAGTGATTGGCACTAAAGGCTTCCCGCCCCCATTCCCAGTCCAATCAATGTCCCCAAACATTAGGTAAAAGAGAAAGCATTTTATCATGAAGCAATTTTATATTGATTTTAAAAAGGAAAGAAAAAACATGAGTGCAGGCAAAGCAGTAGTTAGTAAACAGCATCTGCTCTCTTTGCCCTTTGTCCAGCAAGTTTATACAAGCCAGTTGTTTTGCATAAGGCGTGATGATAAATGCTTTTATCCTTGCTGTCACTGAACAGCCTACATTATGTGAAAACAGCAGCTTCCTTTCATTTCCTCACTGCCAGCCACCTTTATTCAGGTGAATTTTTTATGATATGGTAAAAGAAATGGAGTTTGATGAATGGCTGTGTGCCACTTTGATGACCTAGGGAACCATCCACGCCACCTACACTGTCGCTTTTATATGCAGAGTGTGGTGCTGAGATGACATGTCTGGCCTTATCTGTTGTAGAGAGGTTTGCTCGGCCCGGTGAGGGAAAGTGAATCTGTTCTGGTTTATACACACACACACATTTGCCTAATTCACATCAGTAGTGCTTTTGTGCATTGTTTACCAAGCTATTACTGCACTACTGTTCCATCAGTCACAGTGGACAAACTGACCACTGCTCAAGAACACACACACACTTCCAAAAACCACCCAACCAATTCATAAGTTCCCATAAACAAGAAAGCCTTTTTTTAAGGCACTTACAACATATAGAGTAGTTCTGGGAGAAATGCTATTCAACAACCATAGCTTCCCTATAGCCCAGTTGCAAAAGGCTGTTTGTTTCCTTCAGTGAAGTCTCAAAAAAGTCTTTATTTTGCATTTTGTTGAAGATGTATTGTATTTCTCAGAGGTCTTGGTGTTAATGTATGAGATGTCCTGTCCTCTCTTGTGCAGACTCTTCCAAGGTGACACAGGGCTATGCATTAGACATGACTGAGTGGGACGACCAGATGACCAACATGAAAGGTGAAATTAAAGGTTAAATTTTTTCTTGGCTTCATGTCCCAGTGTTCTATTTCTTTTATTGGTCCTGTTATTCTTTCTATTTGATTTTCGCTGGATGATTTCCCAGGGGGTGCTTAGGGATTCAGGCACCTATAGCTAAAACAACAAGCCCACACAAATGCAGCCATTTCCAATGCGACTGCTGATAATCTTGCTTCAGTGTGCAATCTACTGTATGCATTTTCTTACAGAACAATTTTATACACAGCACCTTTCATATCTGTTTCCTTTCACCATGAAACAGCTGTAAAAGAAAAATAAATTGGCTATCATAAAGAATTTTCTGCTTTATGATGATATTGACTTACTGCATAGAGCCACTGGTCCCAGCTTCTGAAAGTCACTGTGAGTATCTGAATAAAGAAAATACAATAGTCAAATACAAAATCAGCAAAGAACTGATGCCACATTAGCAAGTTCATTTCAAATTTGTTAAAACGCATCCAAAACATTTTTTACTCTTCTTATGTAAATGTATTCCAGATAACAAGCTCAAAAAAAATGACAAGACACATTTATAAACTAGAAGAACTAAGAGAGTGCAGACCTCTGCCTTGGCATTGACCCAATGGTAAAAACATAGTGGCCAGAACTTGGAGACTTTCTAGTTCTGGGGTAAACGAATCAACCAAAAGATAGTTTTGTTGTTGTTTTACTGATGCCTCGTGGCTGTGTCTTTGCCCCTATCTTTTAATGTACACAATCCTTAAAAAAATATTAGATCCTTGAGGTGATCTGGATCTACTTCAAAACACAAACACAAAATTTCAAAATTAAAAAAAAAAAAAAAAGACAAACAGACAAACTAATATTGCTCTTGGTTTAAGAGTCATGCTATCAATCACTTATCAGGGATCATTTTAATGCAGATTGAAGACTATAGTTAGCAGCTGGGGTAATAATGACTTCCTGTTTCTAACAGGTCATCTGTATTGGGAGACCAAAATAGCCCATTCCCATCTGGATAAAGGCCATGCTCCTATTGAATGCTCTTTATTACTTCATGATGAACGATTCACTGAGCAAGGTCAAAGGTTCTCCACAGTAAGTAACCAGACATCAGCCATGCCAACAGTGTCAGCAGTCTTTATGTCTACACAACTTGTCAATAGCTGTATTTGTTTCCATACCACATTGCAAAAGTGCACTGCATTTAAAATAGAAGCATGGTTCAATCTTGCATTATGTATTTCCTGAAAATGATTTATGTTAGGAGCTGAATCATGGTTGCAGGCAATTTTGTTGATGTTGTTAAATTACAGATGCTAAATTATCACTCTATGTATGTGTTATAACTTTGAAAACAACTTGACAAAAATGCTATTTATTTTACCATATTTTGGTGCATATATTTAAAAATGTTTTGTCCTCATGTTAACAGGTGCCTCCCCCCATATGGGACATGCATGTATAGGTGAATGTAAACTGAATGTGAATGTGTGACTAACTGGCCACTGTCTACCGTACGCGCTGCCTCCAGCCCAAAGTAGCTTGAATAGTCTTTATAACTCCTAGTAATATGTGGTCGAAGCTGAATACATTAAGTTTTCAAACTAGGAATGAGTGTTAGTGTTAGCAAACTCATAAAAGGTTAAGAGTTGGGGAATTTTTTTAACACAATATTTGCATTTTTCAAATTGTTGCAAATATTATGCAACTGTACATGAATAATGAATCATATCTGCCGCAGTTTTATTCTTTTGGGATGGATATTATGTGCTTAAAAAAGGTAATTTGCACATGGGATAGAGTTTAACCTGTGAAGATTCCTACAAAGTATTTTTTCTACACAGTACTAGTCTGAGGCACACTTTTGGAGTACTCACATAACATATAAAAGAATATAGGAGCCATTACTGTACTTTCTTTTGCATTAATAAGTTGTTGGCAGATGAATAAAATTTAACCTAATTTGAATATTTCCAAAAGTCTACCTCCAACGTTATGTTTTCACAGTAGAGGGGCTAGACACTGTTTTCAGAGCACCTTATTTTTTCTCTCAGACATTTCTCTTTTTATACCAGACTCATAATATCTCATCTGCAGTAATCAGCTCCCAGCAGCACCCCTAAAGAGGCGAACAAAGCGGCCGCTATGACAACCTCCATGACCCACACAAGCGCTATTAGATTAGCAAATTAGGAAATGGGTTTATGAGTATCAACTTTTTCACATTGGGTAATTTCAAGAATAGCACATTCGAAACATTCATCTCAATTCAGCAATCAGGGCCTCTTTTCAATTAAACTGGTGAAGTGCTTCTCTCAAGTTTATATTGTTTTCTTTTTTCTTTTCCTGTTTAGTTGGGCGGTCACAAAAGAAAGAAAAAATGGATACTGTTGTTTTCAAATGGTCTAATCACATGAATGGTATAGTAAAATTGTACAGCACTTTATATTGATCTATAAATTTTAAAATATTGATGTAAGGGAAGGCTGCATGGCACACAGCAGCAGCAGTGGAAGTGAGCAGTCAGCACAGTGAAAGACGTGGCCCACAAGGACACCTCCAGCGGGGTAATTACCAGACTTACCTCAGTGCAGTGGAGTGGAGATACAGCACTGAGTCTGCTGGTGGTACTTCATCATGAACAGGACGTCTACAGCCAGCAGCACAGAGAGGACTCTCCCAAAGTGCCTCATATGTGAGGTACCCAGTCAGAAATATACTGAAAAGTAACTCTTAAACTTGAGTTAGAACAACACATTTTAGGAATCTTTCAGTGGGAGCTAAGCCATGGATTTGTCACAGTTATGCAGTAAAATTTATACTGTTTTTATTTGCAGGTAAATGGTCATCAGTATTTACTTTGGCAAGATAAAATAACTTAGCAAGATAACTCACAAGATACACTTTCAGTTAGGTCAGGTCAGTCATGAGAGAAAGAAATATGGTATGGATTCAGGGATGCTGTATCATTGTGATATTGGGATATTCCAGCTGACAAACAGTACTCTTCTGTACTAGAAGATCCCGGGTTCAAGTCCAGGTCTTGGCACGTTATCTTTACTATTGTGAGAAAATGCAAATGCCTTTGAGTACTTTTAGTTTCTGATAGCGTTAGATCTCAAAGAAGACTTCTAGCAGCAAAAAACATAATTTTAAATTTCACCTTTCCTTCATTCTATATTAAAGTAAAAACCTGCCATCTGTTATAAAATGAAAATCTATTAAAGTGCCTTGGGGAGTTTTTCTACTTCTTTCTCTTTGTAGCTGTGAATGTTAAGCAAAGAAACAGTCAGAGAATTCAGTGCCAGGAAGATTGAAAATGCCCCAAAAACATATCTTACTGTATATGCTCGCTGCCCTACGGTGAGCAAAATGTAGAATATTAGCAATTTATAGTTAATGAGCTAAAATGCTGAAATCACTGCAGGTCTACGAATGATCTTCTTGCTGTCAGAATTTAAAATGTCATAGTTTAAAATGTATTTGTTAGAACTGCTCCTTGATAGAATATCCACCAAACTGGGTCTTTGCATAATCACTTTGCATATTCTTTTAGATGAGCCATAATAATATACAATGGTCAAGCCCTGGAGACAGTACCTGGTCCCGTGCCTCTTCTCTGTCTCCTCCCATCATTCGTTGGAAGCATCACTGTCAGATCCAGATACATAATGAACGCAGGGGTCCTCTCCATCACCCCTCCGACCATCTCCCAGTCCGCCGTGTCTTAATCAGGAAGCAGCATGACGTGGACATAAGTCTTTTTGTGAAGGCACTATGTGGGTTGACAGGGAAGGTCACATACCCCGTCAATCAAATGCACAAAAACATGCACTGGCCTGAAGCAACAATCTCAACCAGGGCAGTAGAACATGAAACCAGTCTTTGATAAAATACTCTAATAATAGCTCTATTTTCAACCTGCCATCTTTTTTTGAAGTTGTTATTTTTAGCGTTGGTATTCCAGTCCAGTGGTTACACAAGAGAGACATACAAGGAACAAACTAAGCAGCAGGTAGGTTAGCTGTATTTGGGTTTAGAAGAAGGCTGAGGTTAGAGCTGCCAGGCAAAAGGCCTACAGAAAGAATCAGTTAGTTGGTGTGAGAGAAGAGTCAAGAAAAATGAATGAGTCTATTAGCTGAGATTGAAATGGTTATGTCTGATATTTAGAATATTTTCATTGTATCTTCTTCTGTCTTGGTCTTGGACTTGTCTCCTCGGTTTATGCTTTAGTCCTTACATAATCCCAGTACACTCATGACTTGAGGGGAGTGTAGTTTTGACCAACACAACACACAATGTGAAATGCATTCACATGAGAGCACTCAATTTTCCTCTCTTGCGCCTCTGTTGTGGCACACTTGATTGGGCAAGTTAATTAATGCTGCTTCAGTCTATTTCTTTTAATATCTCCATCCCCTGCCCCCAAAAGCCATCAGATAGAGAAAAGCACTGTTAAGAGATCCCCATGGAGTTACCAAGGTGATACTTAGACTTTCTTTTCTGTATTCACTTGGCTTTGTATACATCTTTTCCGACACATTGTGCAGCTTACACAGAGGTATACAAACAGTAGCACTGCCCTACTTTTTCCTGCACACATTTGTTTAACAATATATTGTCTGTGGTGCTACTAAAATTAGAAATGAAAAAATGGCTGCAGTTTCAACTTATCAATTGTTGACAGAGGCCCGCCTTTCCGAGAGCTCCCTGCCACAAATGTATTCAGCAGATTTATATCTAATGCCATAAAAGGCTTGCGTTCCCACCTGTTTATCTAATGGGCACCTTTTCTTCTACCTTTTCATCACTTGTCTGTTATTACTATACCAGCGTCCTGTCTGCTCGTGTCCCTGAGGATGTGATTAGATGTGTCTGGAGTCCCGGAGGGAAATCACTGGTGTTGCTCTGTTGGTATGTCCGTAGTGACAGATTTGGCCCAGGACTCTCTAGCTGTTAAATTACTCTACAGAGATGTCCAGGTCCAAGGGAAGAGGCGGGACAAAGGAGAGGAGGGAAGGGAGATGAATGGGAACATATGAGTTATGTATGGGAGAGGTGCACATTTAAAGGCTGGGAAAATAGTACCATAGAGTAGGGAGGCATGTTAAAAAACGACCAGCAGAGACGGGAACAGAAGGCCACAGACTGGAATAAATATAAAATGGTAGGCTTAGAGTTTAGTGTCTGCATATAGTCAGAAAAGGATAGTTGGATAGTTGCCAGCACACTTTTAGTTTGGAGAATCCAAGAAGAAAATGGATAAAAATATAACTCCCCCCAAGGCTGTTTGGTGTGCTGGTCTATAAAAATAAGAAAATCAACTCAAAAAATAATGGTGAGATTTTGATGACATTTTTATGAAAGACTCGCTGCATTTAAGTTGTATTGTATGTATTGTATGTATGTTGTATGTATTGCAAAAATATTGCCATACCTTACAGTAGTCTGGGTGTCAACCCTGATTTTGCTTCAGTATAATATAACCCCTGCATAGTTTACCTTTGAACTAGATGATTCTTTATTTGAGTCCATGTCTGGGCACCATTGCAGGATAGGGCCTTGGCAGAGGTCTGCTGACAGCTACACCACAGAATTTTGTCATTCCAGGTTTTTGCACCAGGCCAGTTTAGTTTAACTCGAACCAACAGTAAACAAACTGTGATCATTGCACTACAAGCCTATGATCACAGTTCTGTTTGTAAAAGGACACAAGAAGGCTGCAATCAACCAAAAATATGGCTCTATTTTGTTTTGATTAGTGTTGCAAAATGTATTTTTCCTGATCATATTTCTATTTATCTCAAATTCTTATTATGTGTGAACATACTTAGTGATTATAACAAGAGAGGGACCACAGTATTTCCAGTTTTACACTCATAAAGACAACTACACACATCCCAGTACAGCAGTTGTGTTACTTCTTAATGCTAATTTAGAATGGTGCTCAATCTATTGTGTAGGATTTACATATAACCCAAATTTATGACATTTTCTTTCTACCATGTTAAGAAGTTGCTCTTGCATCAAACATACCTGGATTTGTGCTTTGTTTCAGTCATGTATTTTTGAGTAATCCAGTATTTTCTGGCACTGCCTTTCTGTGACCTCCAAATAGCTTGTTCATACGTACCCCAGCCTTCCTCTGTATCCCTTCCTACTCCAGGAAGCACTGACCAATCAACAAGCCCTCTCCATCCAGTCTGCGCTCATTCATTTATTCCTCACAAATATTTTTCAATTTGTTGTAAAATGGCATCTTACAAAAAGTTTAAGAAAGTAAACATTTTTTTTTTACCATTTCTTTAGAAAAGAGCACAACAGAACTGCACTCTGCACCCCTTCACCTGTTTCTGTATAACATGAGTAAAGTAGTTCTTGAAAAGTTTTCTTTTAGTCACATAATGATTTTAAAGGTTGTAAAATATGAAATGCTGTTTTAGAGGTGACCAAGATTACTTTAAGATACAAAAACATGATATTCCCTTTAAGCTAACAGAGTCAGCAATCCCTCTTCAAATGTAAATAGCAGAGACCAGGACAGAGTTTTGTGGTTAATTTAACTTTTTAGAAGTTACAATATTTTTTCAAGCCCTGAACACTGGAAGAATTAATATAGGGAATTTAGGGCTAGTGCTGTAAATGTAACTTAGCATTATTCAGTAGAATTGGCAAACTACTGACTTTGTATGATTGGTTCAAAAGCATTTGCCTGTTCAGTTTAATGCCATGAATAGCGGTGTTTCACAGTGCTTGGTTTTATAGACACCCAGTGTGCATCGCCACTGACTGTGCTTTGGTTTGGCTTTAAGGCCTGCTTTGACACATTTGTTTGTTTCCCTTTAACTACAAAGCATGAGGCCTCTCTGTTCTCTTATCATAAGTCTATTCATCTCAGCCGCCTGTCGCATTCAGACCTCCCCAGACAAATCACTCCATTCATTTGCTGCCAAACAACAAATCAGCCCTGCCTGTAATTTCACTCTTCCCAGTAAACGTTGTGTTTATTAAATAGCAAACACACTCCCTCAGGTAAGATGATGAGTAATTGCATCACAGTGGCACATCGCAGATTTGTGCTTCTTTAGCTCATCTCTTTGAAAACTGATGTTGATCTCTGATGCTGGCAGGAGCAGACATGGAGCCCTCGTGCTGCATCTAAGCGCTTCCTTTACTCTTGCAGCCCTCCATATTGCTAGTGACAGCGAATAATGGCCACCAGATGAAAAGATAATGCTTCACGAGAGCCACAGCCCCAGCCTTCGGCTCAAGCACGTGTGAGAAGCCACATAAACGCAACTCTCTCACATCAATTCACTGCTTTCATAATAGTAGCCTTTCATTTAGGATGGAAAAATATCATTGCCTCATGCAGTTCTGATGCGCCCCGTGCTGAGTGTGCACATGCAGCTGCCTGTTTATTGATAGAGACCAAAGACATCCTGTGATCACATTACTCCTGATTGAACTTGTGTGTCAGCTGCCTGTACGTTTTAAACTATAACTAATGCCGGCGTAATTTCTGCACACATGATGCTTTTGCCTTAGAAACCACTCTCCCAGCACTTTATAGTACTGTAGCTGACCACGGCACCAGGGAAAACTGCTAACATTTGGCTCACTGACTTCGGGCTATAAAAGCAAATCAACCAGGAGACACTCAAATAAAGTACGCAGACATACTGAATTTATTGGAGATAGATGCAATGTGTTGTAGGACAGGACAGTGTACATTATTGGGGAAGATTCAGAGGCGGTGATGGGGATTAAGGGGAATTACATGGATCAGCTGCTCAGGTGATAATGAGGAGAGGAGAGTTAAGTGTATAGAGAATGAATGATAAATCACTTTTCTGACCTATATTTAAATCCACAGCTGTTTTTGTTATGTCTGCCAATTCTGTTTATGTATACTGGCCTTTTTATGCTCAGTAGGTAAACACATACAGCAGGTTTTCCATAGAGTACATTGAAAAGATGCTCCTACAGATATTATCTCAGCCATAACAGCACACTTCTGCCATAAAAAACATTGCTCTAGTGTTGTAAAATAATACCATGGAGCATATTGTGCGACCAATTCCAAACTAGCAGCCAATTACATCCTGCTGAATCAGAAAAAAATTGCTTAATCTGGCTGTTATTGTAATTTCACAGGCTGGTTTCCACAGTTCAACATTTGTTTTCTATATCAGTGATAACATAGTTGTACATTTACATATAAATGGGTGTTATCTTTCAAATACACACTGTTTCTTTACCCAAAGAGCAGATGGAGGTGTACTTGTAGCTGATGGAAATATGCTTACACACTGATTGGACATAAACCATAATTAAACAAGCTTAATAACACAGAACTGCTGCTACCTGCTATAACTGACACTGTTTATTATGTTTCTACAACATTTAGCACCGTATTTCACTGCAAAGTCACTCACCAACAGACGGCTGACTTACCTCACTTTATGTTCCGCCTTGAACACACTTTCATTAAGCAATAGTGAAATGTAGATTCTTTCAGATTTACACTTTAGTTACAGCCTTGGTTGTATTCACATTTTCACTTCTTTCTATTTAACTCAATCGTTTCATAGTATAACATTTAATATGTTATAGCATGACATTTGAAGATATTATTTTGCAAAAACTGCACTTTTTGATGCACTGGGATGGTTTGCAGCCAAGTGTGAAGTGGCTGGATGAGAATCAGCACAAACAAGTTTGATGTTGGTCATAAATGAAGGAAAGATGGAGTATTTGGTTATCCCTGAGAGGAGATGGTGGAAGTATCTGGGAAGAGGGAAGTCTAGGCATCTCTGCTTATACAATATGAATTGATGTCACCATTTGAATATTGTATTAAAGGACTGCTTTTTATGTCAAAGTACAAAAATTGCTGTCACCTATAGTACAGCACTGTGATATTTAACAGAAGCAGAGCGGTGTTGTCTCTAGTCTAACAACTTATTGACACAGCTGCTTTTAGCCTAATAGTAATTTTTGAGAATACTCTGAAAAAAACATAATTGAAAGAATGAAGAGTGGTGATTCATCTTTCTTGAGTGTTCAGGTTTATCATACAAACATTTAGGACAAAATTGAAAAAGCGGCGGTTGACTGTCAGAAAAAGTGCTGCTTCCAAGTAAGTAACTCGTATTTAGAGCCCAAATCTTTTCAGTAAACTTGCTTTTAATGCCAAAGAAGCATAATGTGATGTTTTGTAGCTGCAAATGCACACTTTTCACATATTCCTTAAAAGCATCTTCAACAAGGTTCTCCATTTATGTCTGAAGTACAAAAGAATTCATGTTTTTCAAAACTGGCATCTCAAAGTGTGTTTTGGTGAAACTTTAGACATTTGCAAAGATGAAAAGGTTGCTTTAGGCCTGCGGAGTCAGTCGTTGGTGATACTGGAGTGAAGACTGAGAGGCCTGTAATCAACACCTACTCCTGACCTTTGACCCCAAACCCCACATTTGATCAATGGACAGTCAAGAGATGAGCGCAACCATCCGGGTACTTTAACGTTGCGTCAAGCCCCCGCCCCAATTGAAAACATGCAAATACAAATTATACAATTTTTTGTTGCTCAGGATTTGAGATACTGAACACTAGCTTCCCAGAAGCTCGACAAACATGGCCAGTGAAGCTAACAGTTCTATTCCTTCACTGACAAAGAAAGATCAGTGTTGTTACTTACATAAACTTTGTGAATTAGGAGCCGATCGCTAACTTAGCTGCCTCTGTCACGGGGGAACGACCCCATGTAGTGGACAGATTTTAGTACAACAGTATACTTCATTTAACATAATGACAAATACTTTATCAGTAAAATATTGGCCTACTTAAATTTTGTGTTAATTTAGGTCTGTACTGAAATGATGTCAACATCCATATTAAAAAGATCTTGCCGTTTATAAAAGCTTCTAAAACCATTGTATCAAATAGCCATAGCCATATGCTAAAGTGATTGCATTAAAAGAGTAGCAGGACATATGTTAGGGCTCTCCCCGGGACAAAGAGAGCACCCACCAGTCCTGCAACCCTACATGTATATTTTCCTTTCCTAATATGTTTGATACAACCCTATTATGATGCAATAAAAACGTGGGAAGTGGGGGAGGAGGGAACGTACCAAAAATTGTTAACAGTAATAGTTTTAGTTATAGTTATAATATATTAATAATAGCACTATCAATAGTGGTGATGCTGGCAACCACAAAGACAATAATAAATATAGCAATATTAATAATGTCAGTAACAGTGATAACGAAACAATATATTAGCAATAGAAACAATATTAATAGAATGGCAACAATGAAAGCGAAATGAATTGTACCTAAAACAGTAGTGGTGGTTATGAGAGTATTAGTAAAAGCTTTAACAACAATATCAGTATAATAATATAAAAAGATAGCGGCAGTGGTTTTAACAAATATGGCAATGGTAGAAATATAGTGTAGTAATATTAATAATCCGAACAATAGTAACAAAAAACAAAAACAGATATTAACAACAGATTTATAATGTTGAATGGATAATAGGCTATGCCATTGTGTGCGAGTGTATGTATGTGTATGTTTTCAAAAAAAGTTAATGGTGGTCAATAATAACCAACAACAGATAAATAACAGACAATATTAAAAAATAAAAGCATATTTCTAATCAGCCAATCACGTGGCAGCAACTCAATGCATTTAGGCTGTAGACATGATCAAGACGATCTGCTGCAGTCCAAACCGAGCATCAGAATGGGGAAGAAAGGTGATTTAAGTGACTTTGAACGTGGCATGGTTGTTGGTGCCAGACGGGCTGGTCTGAGTATTTCAGAAACTGCTGATCTACTGGAATTTTCACGCACAACCATCTCTAGGGTTTACAGAGAATGGTCCAAAAAAGAGAAAATATCCAGTGAGCGGCAGTTCTGTGGGCAAAAATGCCTTGCTGATGCCAGAGGTCAGAGGAGAATGGCCAGACTGGTTTGAGCTGATAGAAAGGCAACAGTAACTCAAATAACCACTTGTTACAACCGAGGTCTGCAGAAGAGCATCTCTGAACGCACAACACGTCGAACCTTGAGGAAGATGGGCTACAGCAGCAGAAGACCACACCGCACCCTGTCAGCTAAGAACAGGAAACTGAGGCTACAATTCGCACAGGCTCACAAAAATTGGACGATAGACAATTGGGAAAAAGTTGCCTGGTCTGATGAGTCTGGATTTCTGCTGCGACATTCGGATGGTAGGGTCAGAATTTGGCGTCAACAACATGGATGTCAAAGCATGGAACCATCCTGCCTTGTATCAACAGGTTCAGGCTGGTGGTGGTGGTGTAATGGTGTGGGGGATATTTTCTTGGCATATTTTGGGCCCCTTAGTACCAATTGAGCATCGTTGCAAAGCTACAGCCTACCTGAGTATTGTTGCTGACCATGTCCATCCCTTTATGACCACAGTGTACCCATCTTCTGATGGCTACTTCCAGCAGGATAACGCACCATGTCATAAAGCTCGAATCATCTCAGACTGGTTTCTTGAACATGACAATGAGTTCACTGTACTCAAATGGCCTCCACAGTCACCAGATCTCAATACAATAGAGCACCTTTGGGATGTGGTGGAACGGGAGATTCACATCATGGACATCATGGTGCAGCTGACAAATCTGCAGCACCTGCATGATGCTATCATGTCAATATGGACAAAACTCTCTGAGGAATGTTTCCAGTACCTTGCTGAATCTATGCCACAAAGGAATAAGGCAGTTCTGAAGGCAAAAGGGAGTCCAACCCAGTACTAGCAAGGTGTACCTAATAAAGTGGCCGGTGAGTGTAAATGTTTTATGTGGTAGGAATATTAATTCAGATACAAACATTAACAGAGTGACTTTCCACTTTTAAATGTGTACATCTGACACATGCATTGTACTGTACTTATACAGTAAACTGGGATCTAGTCGGTCAGTTCATCTTCCCATTATCTCTGTGGCTCGCCTGAGGCCACAAATTTCTTCCTTTAGTTTCTTTTAGTCTGTGAGCAAGTAATTAAAATCTCAAATTGGGTTTTTCTTTTATTATTAAAAGTACAAATCCGATCGTAGCAGTGTTTGGCCTCATACCACCAGCTTCTCTCCCACTCGCGGCTGGTTTGTTTTCACCCAAAAGGGGGCGTTAACGTTCTGGCTGCTCTCATCTCTATACAAAACACTTCATGGCTTGATTTGTGGAAGTACTCAGTATTTGAATCTACACAAATAAAAATATGCCAGAGCAAAATAGTTTCCTATAATGTAAGAATGTTACCTAGACTCATACTCTTATTATTTTAAAGTGAAAACCCATGTCAGGACAGTCATAGCTGAAGCCAATTATCTTTGATTCAGACAGAACTGACTGGACAACCTGACACTGCTGCGATGATTATGTTATAACATAGAAATTGCTGTCTACATCTTTGGTTATTCATTTTCACAGAGATGGCTTTGTGATTCATTGAGTGTTGGATGTTAATCTAAAATCTGTCATTTGATGTGGTCTTTTGATTAAAAGGGTGGATGGAGATGAAAGTGTGAAGCAATAAAAGGTGCTATTAGTTTCACACAGTTTTCATAAAGATCATTTGAATGAAGGCTAACAGGGTCAAATGAGCTGTTTTTTTTGTTTGTTTGTTTGTTTTGTTTTGTTTTGTTTTTTTTTTTAGTTTTGAGCAATAATTGGTAGTAATATGTACTTTCAATTCTTACATTGCTTAAGGCTGTAGCTTTTTCGATTCCAAACTTGTCTTTCAGCCATATATATTTAAGCCAAATGTACCCTAATGTTATTTATGATCTTAATGACTTCTGACCTCTGTGTTGAAATATAATCACATAAAGATTCCTTAACAAGTGCTCATTCTGTATTTATGGCCAACACATTGATTTATTGGATACCTTGATTGTCACCCAATTGTAATTGCTCTCAGTGCTGTCATTACACAATTATTTACATATAGCATATAGTTTTGCTTGTTTTTACATCTAACAAGATTGTAGGTTTGAAAAAGAGATAGTGCATTTCATTGTTCTTAAGCCCCGAAAGGTATTTTCATAGCTGATCTAAAAACATGTTAAAACTGAAGGTATTGTAAGCTAGAAAACATGCTTAATGATTAATGCCATTAGCAAGCAATGTTTAAAAGAATTACTATTGATAATTCATTTTTTTATCAATCCACTGCACAGCCCTCTGCTGCAGGCGAGCTGCCATAAAAATCATCGTTCCCCTCTCACTGACTCTTGGTGTATGCATCCATACTGTGCCCTGTCAGGAACTGTAGACCTGTGCACTCACACTGAGAGAAATCAACTTGCTTCTCTTACATTTACCCATAGTCACCATTTGGAGAGGGTATAAAGGATCATTAATAGCAGTCTTCCTGGGATAGAGGTGACACGCCATGGGTTTGGAGTTTGGAGCCATATTTCTGCTAACAGTTGATGTGTTGAAGCTGAAACTGTGGAGAGCCCTGCTTGGGACATCCTGTTAAGTTGACACCTGTCAGTCAGACACTAGACCCTCTCCTCTCTCAAAAAGCACTCCCTCACCCCTCTCAGCCGTCGTCCCAGATAGATTCCACATCTTGACAGGCAATGTGTCAAACATTTAAGACATGGGCTCAAGTGACGCGCATGCAGAGATAAACTGGGACTGTGGTGCATGCTACTAATGATAAATCTATATGAACCATGGTACCCCTCCCAATGAAAGCCCACCTAAAGCTTCGGGTGTATTAGGTTTCAGTGTGGTGTTAGGGGACACAGTCTGCCAAGGTCAGTGCTGGCTGGTGCTTCAAAAGTGGCCTGTTGCAGTCATTAGCATGTTGACCTGTTGTGAGTCAAAACAAATGGACTTGATAATGAGGTCTAACTTTAATCAGTGGGATAGATAGGTCTGGATCAGCTATGTCCAAAGTGCGGCCCAGGGGCCATTTGTGTCATAGTTCGAGGTTTCGGATGGCCTTCAACATCCATGACAAAATGTGTTATTTATGGCCCACCAGGACTTTTGTACAGTGTGTCCATGAATTCTATCTGTACATTTGTGCATCTCATCTACAACTCTCTGCCTTGTGTTTTCTAAGTTTAGTATGTTTTGCAGTATTACTTTATTAGCAAGGTAACTCAAAATAATGGTCACATTTTAATGAAAGCAGAGGTCGGTGGACGCCTGGTATTTTTAAAGTATTCTGTATCATTGTGATCCAGAGATATCCTAGTTACCATAAGCCACAAGGGGTCATTAAAGGAGCACATTTGTACTTTTTGGCGTGGATCATTATTACCACATGGATCCAGGTTTTATTTCAGGTTTTATGTTTCAAGTTTGTTCTCGTGAAATTTAAGACCTTTTAAGGATTTTTACTGCCACTTAGAATAAAATTCATTGCTAAGATTGCCGGCAATACTAATGAAATATAAGTGTTACTCTTTGAAATGCATTGATTTTATTGTAAAAGTCTAATACAGTTGAAATAACTCTGCATTAAAAATTAATACATTTCAGTAGTAACAGTACAATTACTGTGTTGTGGGGATGTTTTTTGCAGCAAATAAGTGATCTAAAACATATTTCTGACAAGTTCAACACTGAAAAACTTGACGCAGATGTCCCAATTTTACAATTTAAGACCTACATGAACACAATTTAATACCTGCCCATACAATTTAATACTTTTAAGGACTTGCTTTTGGCAACATCAACTTTAATACCTTTATAATACTTTTAAGACATTGGGGCTACCCTGCATTTAGTGGAGTCTTTACTATGGTGAAATACAAGGGTTTTGTGGCTCAGTGGATAGAGCATTTACCCCCAAACTACACGGTGTCCAACCCAAGTCCAGGTCTAAGTAGCCACAATAGCTTTACTATTGCAACATAGGGTCAATGCCTCCAACTCTCTAAACTGCTGTTGCATCCAATTTACTACAGAGTGTTAGTAAAATGTTACAACATCAGAAATAAAATGGTCTTAAACCAGTCCTGACAAAAACATTGTTAAAATGTGACTTGGGGGCCCCAGTGTGGTCCACAGCACTAGTGCAATGGGAATAAACTGATGCAGAAAAATACAGCAAAACATTTGTTTAGCTCAAACGGCTCATGTCTGTTGACCTTTTGTTGCTTTTCTTGAAGGTGCTCTCTCCGGAGCAGCCAGTGCGCTCCTTGATTCTGGGAGCTGACATTATGTTTCCTGAAGCTGACAACCTGACAGTCGGGCCACTACTTGCATACAAATATTTACTGTATACGCTCCTCTTGAGGGATTCTTTAAATGCAGGGCACCGATATCTGGTGACACTTTTCACCTTGAGTTCTTCCAAACCAGTGTAAAGCCAGAAAAAAAATGACACAGACGAATACCCATAATCCCTTGCAAGACAGGGAAAAACAAATACGGTGATCCCAGACTTGATAATAATGACTGAGAGGAAGAAGACGAATAAGGATTGTCGTGTTCTTTTTCTTGTTAATGAAGACTCCAATCAGCTTTTTTGTCTTTTGTCTTTTATTTGCATAAGCCAAATTATACAGAGCGCCCTGGGTTGGATCTGTCCCTACCGCCTACATCTTACACAGGGCTTACGCTGGGTAGTCCAACCAACTACTGTCCCTCTCACACTGAATATATACTCGGCTTACACCCAGGCTCGACTTCATACCACCCACTCCAGATATGGGCATAGTCCAGGATCTGAACCAGTTCTCAAGCAGAGCTGTGCGTGCTGTAAGGGAGGAGTTGTTATCACCTCTGCACTCCACAGAAGGCCACATCACATTGTTCCTCTTTGCACTTCATGTGGCGTCTTGTTGTCTGGGTCAGATCCTGGTTACACGATTTGTTCAGATAGATTTCTTCACATTGAAACACCATATCATTATATACTTGATCATGTTCAAAACAAATACAACAGGATTTATGTAAAGATATGTTCAAGACAAGCCTCTATGTTTCACAATATGTATAAACTAAAATCACCCCTGGTTTAAAATAGGCAAGAGTGCTTTTTTCTTAAAGAGTGACGGATATCATGTACTTGCAAAAGCGTGAGTACATTAAACCATGCAATGTTACATGAGGTTATTATCCATTATGGTCAATTTGCATCTCAATAGAATCCATTATATCTGTCTGTCTACCATTGCAAGTACACAAGTGGATGACATAAGTTGTGAGAGAAGCATTAATGTGGCTCTATCCTCACAACACAAGTTATCAAAGTTACAGTAAGAAAGAACCAAGACTGTAGGGGCCGAGGGTTCTGGGTAAGGAGACTTGTGTACTCTGAAGATTGATTGAAGGTTGTTTTGCGGTGTAGAGAACTAACTTTGTTCAGACAGATTTGCAGACTCATCCACAGATAAATCAATGTGCCTGTGGCCTAAATTAAAGGGAATTATTACAAATTGCCAGAATTTAAGGATAAACTCTAAACCTGTGTTTGCTGTCACAATAGTATTTTGTGGTGGTAATCAAAATTTGACCAGGGTGCATTGATGGCTCACCTGGTAGAGCATAAACCACATTGGAGTAACCCAGGTTCAAATCCTGGCCAGTGTGGCTTTGTCATTCCCCTGCCTCTCTACAAAATTTTTTAAAAAAAGGTCAAGTTTTTCTTGGAAATAAATCATAAATAAATAAATGTTGTTGCTGTGGGGAAGGGGAGTTTTTGTCTGTGATGAGGAAAAAAAATGTGGTGTGGAGCTTTTAGCTGGCTTCCCATTAGTGAAGTGGTTTGGTTAGCACCTAGGCTCAAGAGGTCAGGGGTTTCCATTCCCCCACAGGGCGCCTAAAACTACAGTCACAGTATGTGGTGGCATAAAAACCTGCAAACGTGCCCATGTGAATGATTGGCCATGGTGACCTTTGAAAGAAAGGGAGCAGCTGAAATGGATTTTTAACCCAAGATTTTCAAGGCTGGTTCTGAAATGTTTGTCTGTAAAACAAACATGTTTTAGGGCACTGAGACACAACACAATTTTTGCAATAAACTGAATGAATTTAAATGATGAACTGAATAAAAAATATAATGGAAATTCCTAGAGCAGTCTCTTAAATAATGTTTTAATACCATTTATCTTCCCCCAGAGCCATGGATACTGACAAGACGATATTAACTGCAAACAACATTGTATTTTACATTCTCTGGGATGCAAAACACCCCTTGGCTTCTCAAAGACCTTTACGGTTCAGCTTAATTCTGATTGGCAGGTCGATTCTTAGCAAAAGTTTTGTTTCCAAGTCTTGTTGTTTTTTGTTTGGCTGTTCCCTTTCAGGGGCTCCTCTAGGCCTCCTGCCTGGAAGCTCTAATACCTTTCAGAAATTGTCACTATACCTGTTCTGTACCATCTCAATTTGGCCTCTGACCTCAACATCTTAAGCTCTACTAGCTCCAGCTCTGCCTCCTGACTTTAAAACATAAAACATTGCTACTTTTGTCTTGTACACCTTTTCTCCACCCGGTCCACTGCATGCACACACCACTTTGTCCCCTCTCTCCATTGCTCTGAAACATTGACCCTAAGTACTTCAAATCCTGCACCTTCTTTACCTCTATTCCCTATCAACACATCGCTCCACTTGTGTCTCTCTCATTCACACAAATGTACTCTTGCCCTGGCTAATTTAAATTTTACTTCCACGTCTCTATGTTTTTCTTTTCGTCTTTAATGCATATAGCAGGGCAGCCTGGTAATTAAAAATAACAAAGTGCTGAATGGAAGAATACTGTCTTGCAATTGCTCAACAAAGTGAACTCCATTAAACACTATGGCATTATCTATTTCATAAGGGACACTGGTTCACAAGAGTCATCGTCAGCTCTGGTCCAGTAAGACTAAGTGAACAAATCATCATCATTACTGTGAAGCATATTGTGAGTGCACACATTCATAAGTTCACCTTTTAACCTCATTTGCACCTTATTTCCCGGACCTGTCCTAGAAAGGAGCCACCAAGCTGACCTAGAAATCTGATGAAATACCAAGCGGCCGGTCCCAATGAAATCATTAAATAGGCCTGGTATTCAAAACCAGAGCCTTAATTCAACCCAATTTGAAGTGTATACTGGGAAGAAGCTGTCAGGGTAAATGTCGGTGTATAGTTTTCATGGGTAATTACCTTGCACCAGTCTGACAAGAGCGGAGTTGTGTGGTGGCAGGGGATTCGCAAGACATCATACAGGGAGTCTCCATTTTGTTCTGTAACCTTCTATCAGCTTACAAAGTCAAGTGAAAAAAAAAAAAAAAAAAAAAAACTGCTATTACATTCTTTTGACCTGGCTTAATTAGTTCATGAATGCTGATGGTTGGTGCAGAGCTCTAATCTCGCCAGCAGCTGGTTCTCTCAGGATCTCCCATTACTGAAATAGATTTAAAATACTACTGCAGGGTTGACCAAACAGTGGATCTAGAGCCAACATTGATCACAAAGGATTTTATTTCAGTCACTAAATGTTTATAAAAAGTTAACATCTACAGGTGCATGTCAATAAAGGAGAATGTTGCAGAGAAGTGAATTTAAACAAAACAGAAATAATTTCACTTTTTTAACTTTAATTTGACTTACTTTTCGTACATTTAGAAATAAGAAACTATATCAAAAATCATTGAAAAACAAAAAATTACACTGTTCTAAAAATCATCAAAATGACACAAAACTATGGTGTAAATGACCTAAATAGCATTCAATTCATCAAATACAAAAAAAAAAAAAAAAAATGTTTTATTAGATACTTTTGGATATAATTTATTCCCCAGAGTAGACAGTTAGCACACTCCAACTTTGGAGACAGGTGAAATGCCACAGAGACTAAACAATTTACTGAAGCCAATGGGGGTCAAAATTAGATTTTAAACACTTTTAACATTTACATAGAAAATGCTTACATTTTATTTGTTGCTGGGAAATACACTGAAGCAGTTGTACTGAAAGGTGCTGGCTTGTACAAAAAAATAAAAAACAAAAAACAACTACTTTAACAGTGAAGTGAACAGAAAGGATAAGGCAGGCAGGTTATGTTATGCTCGACTGTGCGTCCAGGGTTCACAGTGGCAGCAGCTCCGTGTGCTCTCAAACACAGCTCCCTCTCAGACTGCAGGACATGCATAAAAGTGGATGTGTGACACTTAGCATTTCCCTGTTCCTCATTATTTCAGCCTCAAACCACCACAATCCCCAGAGCTCATGTTTTTACTGCTGCCAGACTGGAAAAATGATGATTATATTTTGTAGATGGAGGGAACCAAAAGGAGAAAGAGAGAGAAAGGGATAAGGCAGCGGACAGTGAAAAATACTTGAATTGATTTTGTCTTTGGAGAGGAGAGTGTGCCGACCAAACCAACATATAAATATCTAGAGCTGTCTGACATTCCGAGTTTACACTGTGTCTTTGCCTGACACATAAGACTTCATGGGCATATCTTGTGATTCAAAGAACACCAAACCAAGCTGCCTGGAAATATCTTGGCATTATGTCAGCAAATGTTGTGTCTCTAAAGGCAGACTGTGAGTCAGAGGCCCACTTTCTTTCCACACTGGAAACCAAACAAAAGAGGTCAAACTTAGAATTCCAAAATAAATCATGTTATAACTTGTGACAGTATTTTTTTTATATCAGTATTCCTACATCTGCAACAAACTGGTTGTATAGTATAAAGAGAATATTTTAGCTGAGCATGTCTGATATATGACACTACGTGAACAGTATAGTCTTGAGGACCTGGTCTATAGTAAGACAATTGCACCAGCAATGTCAATACAAAATTTTAAAAATGGGATGGGGATTTATTAATATGAAATGGCAAACCACTGACATTTACACTAGAAACGTTATAGATCTGTTGTTGTAGGAAGAGGCAATAATGTTTAAAAAGTTAATAAAAAGATGATAGAAATAAAAAGAAAATGTTTTTTTGTTTTTTTACAACTAATTGAGCAACAAATGCATCAGGTGTCCAATGTGATCTAATATATAAACAATTTGATTTCAAATAGGCAAAGACATGTTTCTCTCAGGCTTAAAAGTCATGTTCCCACACAAGCACTGAAAACTATGGATGACTAAAAACCTTTGCAAGCACATTCCTATCACCAGAACCATGTCAATTATTACAAAAAACTTGCTGTGATCCCTAAACCTATAGTAGTTCATAATTAGTACGTAACTGATGTAAGAAGTGTTAGTAAAAAACAAACGCTCTGAATGTTCCTAAGCACACTTACAGTAGATCCACATCTTTTATTTTAGGCATTTGGCTCACAAATGAGAGGGCGTTACAAAAAAGGAACACTGCGGGGTCCTTGAAGCTCATGCTGATTTTCAATGTAAACCATGTTTCTTCATTTCCAGTCGCAGAGGCAGCGTGTTCAGCACCGCGGACAGCTCCTTACAACAGCACGTGCTCATTGGATGTGCGTAAAAGCGCACGGAGAAGAGCCTCTGAAAGTTAAAGCAAGATTGAAACGAGCAGCGGTTGGCTTTTCGCAGCGCGGGGCTGAGCCAGATGATGAAGATGATGATGAGGAGGATAATGCTCGGTTCTTATTATCCAATCTGAAGCCCTTCGTGGAGTGCGCTACAGTGATTTAAAGCCGGACTGAGAAACAGTGGAGGACAAATCCAAACTCAGTTATCATTATTACCTTTGTCCAAGTCAAGTTTTCCACAACACACAATCTGATCAGTGTCAGCACGTGTTTGAGAGCTTTATGTTTCTTCTCACTCACTTGTCAGACACATGGCAGCCACGCATTATTAACCGTGTCTCCTTGCAGCCAGTGAGCCAGGACTGCTATGATCTTGTCCAACGTGAGCGACTGCGCGCGGCTCAACAGCGCGTTGTGCTCCGGAGCTGGAGCCTGGGACGGGGACGAGTTGGACGGAGTCCCTGGGGGAGGACGGTCGCCGCGGTGTACCCTCAGCCCCACGGGGAACCTGATGGTGGCCGTATGCCTGGGCTTCATCGGAACTTTTGGGTTCGTCAACAACGTGCTGGTGCTGCTGCTCTTCTGCCGTTACAAGATGCTGCGCTCGCCCATCAACCTGCTGCTCGTCAACATCTCCGTCAGTGACCTGCTCGTGTGCACGCTCGGGACGCCGTTCAGCTTCGCGGCCAGCACGCAGGGACGCTGGCTTATCGGGAAAGGAGGATGTCTGTGGTACGGGTTCGCCAACTCGCTCTTCGGTAAGTAGCCCATAATAATCAGCCCCCTCCGCTGTATATGGTTTGTTAGAGCTGTATCCGAAAGGCGATGTTCTGTGCCGTGACAAGCGTTTGTTTTAAGTTTTGAATAAATGAATGAATGTTTCGGTGTATACGAACAACGTGGAGAACTTTGACTTAAGATCCACTGGAGCGATTCAATTTGGAAGCCAGTGACAGAGCTGTTAGTTGGACAAATGTGTTCCTTTTTAAAACGCTCGACTGAACACTGGTAAGAGTTCTGGTTATTGTTCGTGCAGGGACGGTCACAGAGTTGGTAGATCACCGGCTGCTCTCACAGACTTTATGTTTGAGTCTTGTCTCGCTGTTGCTGCTGTGTGCTCGGACAGATGAGCAGGATGTGTCCGCGTAATGAGTTTTTAAAACATCTTCGGGCAGCGCTAATGGTGCAGTATAGTGGCTGGAGCTAGAGTATCTCCATTGTGGTGCGGCAGGGTGTGCTGATGCAAGCCCATCTCCAAACTCATATGTAAATCAAGTCTATCTTATTGAGACCATTGCGTAAAAGGGACTGAAAACGCTCATATATTTTCATCTGCGTTTTAGTTGAAACATTTCAACTATTAGTTGGGTATGTTAGGGTATTAGTTTATTGTAAAGGTAAATAGCCAGTCTTTATGTGAGGAAAATTAAAACACATACAAGCTGCAAACTTTCCCCTTCATTGCTGTAATGCCTGACTTCCTCAAACTTGGTTACAGTTGTGTCTTATGTGGGACATATTGTATTCTATTGTAATTTAATGTTCTAAACAGTCAGGCTTTCACCTATAGCAAAAATCTATAGCCTGTTTTAACAAAAAGAGTAAAATTTTGTATATCTTGAGGATTTTGGTTCTTCCAATGTTTCTTTACATCATGGGATATAAGGAACTGTTGGCTGATGATTGGTAGAGGGTTTCTGTAACAAACTGTATCCTGGTCTAATGGATGTAGCCAGGATGCCTTTGCTGTTTTGGCTGTTTTGGCACACATTTAGTGGCCCCTGGCTGCTTGTTAGTAAACAGTTGAGTGGCCACGCCTGAGGCGAGCAGAGGGCCTTCTGCTCATTGTGGTTTCATTGTGGACTCATTTGACTGGGACGTGCTGCTGCATGGCTGGACACGGACACGGATGACACATGGTCTCGGTCTGTGAGCATGCACCTGCAGATGTATCACCATTAGGAGCAGAATAGAAAATCATCCCAGGGGCATGTGTAATGAGAATAGGGCCAATGGTCCTTCCTCTGCTCCACAGTGCTGATAATCATGCAAATGGACCACAATGATGCCACGGAGGATATGATCCTCTCAATGGAGTAGCGCCAGGCCCTGGCTGAGCCAATAAGACTAATACTCTCCTGTATTAAAGACAAACATAAAGGTGTTTTAAAGACTGGCTCTGTTTCTGAGTGACATAAACACAAGTTATCTCCAAGAATCCTTGGCTTAGTGCCTCATTCATCCCTTACTCTAATAAGCAGTTTGGATTAATTAGGTTCATTAATACCTCATACACTGCAATTATTCACTTATGAAAAAAAAAATTATTTTCTTTGCCAAGACTGATATTTCATCACTAAATCATCCAGGTCTGATGGTCACTAGACCTAGAATATTGTTTCAGAAGATCAAAAAAAAAATCTGATGAAATATTGAGAGTTTTTCAAAACAGTTACTAAACAGCAGCACCTTCCTCTGATCAAGTTTGTACAAAGGATTCATAAATGTTTCACAAAACCCCCACACTCACTCACTGAGTAGAACATCTCTAATCTCCTCAAACAGCAGCACTCATCATTGACCCAAGTGTTAAGAGCCACTGGGTGCAGTTCTTTTGAGAAGTGGAAACATCTGCAATTTGACAAAGTGCTATTGGAAACAGAGAATACATTACATTACAAAGATTTCTTTTCCATACAGACACAAAATTTATACTGATATAAATTTATTGGAAAAACCTAAGACATACCAAAACATTTAGAAAAAAACACATGAAGAAGCAACCCTTCTGGAGTTGAACAGTGTCTTCTTAGTAGTTCATAGACTAATATGATATACAATACCATGATACAACAAATATGCAGCTTGCCAAGCTAATTACATAGTGGTGACAGATGTCAGTCACATGGCCCCACCACCCGCTCAGCCCCACCCTCAGTTCTACTCTATTGTCTCATCCCTGGTCTATAACCAGCATTTTTCAAGGTCTGCAGTGGGCAAACTAAGTCGTGAGCTTGAGGGTGAGTTCCTCTTCAACAAGGCTGAGATAATTCCAGGAAACATAGCTGTTGTTATGAAGGACAGATAAAATAAATTTGGGGTACTGTACCTTTAAATGTGACCTTAAACTTAGGTTTATACAGGGATCCTGAACACTGCAACATCAGAATAAGAACCACAAATGTACAGTCCATGACTTATGCCATGCAGCAGGCTTTTCCTCCCTTCCTTTTGTCACCAGGCGGGCTGCCCTGTGAATCCACTTCTGTTATAGCTTCAAGTTTCACACAGTGTGCTCAACTTAACCAAACCAACTTTTCCTTTACTTAGAGTCTGTCAAAACTTTTCTCAACCGAAAACACTCTTGAGCCTGCCTTTTCACTTCCCTCCACTGGGATGAGTTTGTAATTTCCAAAACAGTATTAGAATCTTCTAATATTTTTCAGTATCCGAATGTACTCTGTGATATTATTCGCTGTCTCGTTAACTCAAGTGTTATGCTGCGATTAAGCACCATCTGAAGATGTGAAACACTGACGTCCACAAGGAGCCAATTTATAAAACTCTGGCTGACAGGAATTGGCTTCTCTACGCTGAAACAGGCAGCGTGTGTGAGGAGTAGGAGAGATGGCTCACGGACATCGTTAGAGCTTTCATTGGTTATGGATGAGTAATTCCTGAATGGGCTCATAAAAACAAGGCAAAGACTGAGTGAGGGAGGGTCAGAGACGACAAAAGTGAAAGCCATTGTTTAGATGAATACTGCCACTGTCTTTGTCTTCAGGAATGCCCTATGATTGTCATTGTTTTTAAGTCAATATTTTTGGACAAAAATAGCATTCGTGTGGCATTGGACCATTCAAACTGCCTCTCCAATTTAGCCTCCTCCTCTTTTGTATCTGCTTTTAGCCTAAAACATTGGAGGTATTTTATGTCTTAAACTAAACATTCGCCACATGGTTCATATCTTTGGCTCTATGTTGAAATGGTACAGAATCCTGCACACAGACTGTACTTCAGATCTACAAATCAAAAACAAATGATTTCTTCCTTGGCCCATTACTGACCATTATAAAAATATCATCAAAATCCAAAAATTGCTTTTTGAGTTATCTTCCAAACAGACTAACAACTAAACCAATGAACTGACAGCAGATGAAAACATTACCCCCTTGGCTGAGGTAATGAAGCATTTTTGTAGACTTTCTTCACACCCAAACTACACTGACAATATGATTTATGCAGTGAACATACTTCAGGATGAAGAACTGTTGTGACTTTGGTTGTTTTATTATTTGAAACCATTGTAGCATGCCTCTGCATATTGTTGCCTCTCTCTTTCTGCCTCAAGTGGACCTTGTACAGCGTCAGTGGATTAACCTGCCCCAGATCTGGACTCTACTCAGCTACATACTCCAGTCTGAACATCACACTTCTCACAATAATTGAGAAAATGCATGTGCACACGACTGGTCTTGGCAACACCTGGTTGGCACAGTTGAAGTTAATTTGTCATGAGCAGAGGAAGCAGTGGGGAGAAAGAATGACAAACAATAGTACTCTGGTGGAAAGGTCAGCCAGCTAATGAGCCCGTCTCATAAATAGGACTCCCCTAAGCAAGTCCAACATACATATGATGTAGGATGTCTGTCTAATTTAATGGGCAGAGAAGAGTGAAATGTTTTGGTGCTGATATTTTATTTGTTTTATTGAATAGATATTTTGGCATTACATAAGCTAAATGCCACACAGTAAAAGGTATTGAATATATATCTTTTAGTAGTTAATAGTTAACTCTTGATACAACCAGTCTTAAAGGTAATGATATAATTCCACAAAAATGATTGTAAAACACATAAAAAAGCTTTGGGATTTGGTTTTGAGACATTATTCAATTTCATGTTTTCCTTTTCCTAGATATACAATAACAGACAACCTATAGAGTCAGCACCATAGACCCTGAACAAAGACATTTCTTTTTTATTTGAGACATTATCAGATCAGAAAAGGTTTCTTATGGGAATATTAAACTCTGTTGCTGCCTTTGATCCTGCCTGCAGACTAGTATATTGATGCGGGCTGATGTTTGATTCGAGGCACTCTGAAGTTACATGCTGAAGTTTTTTCTCTATTGTTTCTCAGAGAAGATCTTATTAAAAGTGCGAGATGATGAATGAGCATGTAATCCAAAAGGTTACAGTTGTCGTTGTTGAATATCAAGTTTTATCTTTTGATGCCTTTGTATAAGAGTCCCTAGAAGAGAGCAGCTAATTAGCTTTGCAATTTCAAGCGACAGTAATTTGATTTGGAGCATCTTTCAGAGCCAGATAACAGGCAGCAGAGACAGTGACAAAACAGCAATCTCAGAAATGCACATGAATGTTTCACCTGGGCCCACACCGGGATTTATAAAAAAAAAAAGAACTGACAGTAAGGCTGAAGCTTTCCTAATAATCACCCTGTGGTTTTGTCACCATTTCCCCACGAAGTAAGCTGACAAATGCTGTAATGACCACAATGCAATTTGTATAGCATAGATTATAGGGAATAATTATAGATCACAATACTAGAAGCACTCAGAGACCACAAACCTCTGCAGAGGTGCTGGTCCTACCTTACAGGGTTAAAGAGAAAGTGCCCAGACCCAGAGTCAACCATGAATTTTTGTTAATGGGTAAATGCTTTATCCATTGAGCCACAAAGCCATTATATGTCCCGGTGTTAAAGATTCCAGTAGAACTAATTATGTTTTCCTTTATTGACCCCTTATGTCTGGAGTTTGGAACCTTGACCCTTTCTGTACACCAACATGTGGTGCACATGGAGAGCAAAAGCCGGCCCATGTGGCAGAAGAGCTACCACAGCTCTTATTAGGGCTGCATAATATATCACAAAATTATTGTTATCGCAATATCAGCAAATGCAATATCTGAAGAAATCTAAATATATCGCAATAACGCTATGGTCGTCCATCTGACAGAGATTTACACTGAAGAATCATTTACCACCAGAGCCTTAAAAGAACATGTGTTGTGACTAAATAAAAATGTTTAAAAAGTCCAGTTTTAGTGGTAATTTAATTAATTTAGTGACAGCTTAGCCTTGTTTTATTCCTGGTTTAGTCTGTGTTAAGTTTTGATTTTGTCTCTGTTTTGACTTGTAAATACAGGAACTTACATTTTGTGAAATGTAGTGAATTTATCTTACTATGTTCAAAAAGTAGGCTCTATTTTCAAATATTGCCATAATATCATTATTGCAATTTTCAACATAGTTATCAAATATCGCATGTTTTCTCCATATCGTGCAGCCCTAGCTCTTATTGTGATTCTGATATAATGGTGTCCAAATACACAGTACATCACAGTTTGTTGCAAATGGAGGTGCTTATTAGTCAGAACATGTAACATAATGACGACCAATAATAGGCAGGTGGCCTGAATGTTTTGCCTGATGGGTGTAGAAACTGCATGTCATTTTCCTGTGATTTCATCTAAACCCCTCCAGTTGCTAACAGATTAACAAAACAATCACCCAATGTTGGCAAAAATGCTTGGCAGAGGTAATAATAATAAAAATGAAAATATGCTTACAGGACACCTACAACTTTCTCAGATTAACTTGCTTTTATTTTATGTATTAAGTAAAACAACCATATAATCCCAAACCCACTGCTTCTTCATAGAGTGCTTTATTTCATATTATTGCACTATGACAAGGCGGACATGTAGTAGGCTGTGGACCACCTGTTGTGAAGAAACAGCCTCGAGACATCGTTCACACACAGAGTAACAGAACATAAAAGAACTAAACTAGACCAAGTGCCACCAAGCAGGGGCCAGTGCAGCTTTTGTTCCTCAGGATTGGTTGCTATGAGTGATTCTACTGGGATCAAACACAAACATAGGAGGTGGTTGTAAACCTTTGTTGGCATTTTTATATTGCTCAAACAAAGTAATAAAAGGTGGAATCTCAGCAGTCTGTCAGCCACAACATTGCAACAGAAGTGCAATATCTGGAAGCCCGAAAAAACATTACACTGTCTGTGGGCTGAAAAAAATGGGATTGTGCTCAAGTGAGTGTACCATAAGCAATGCTGAAGTTACTAGAAAAGTATGAAGTATGGACTGCTTTGGTGTGTTAGCTTTGTTAGCTCATTCATAAAGTACTTAATGTTGAAATGGGATACTGTTTTGATTTATACAGTTATGAGATATAGAGTATTTGTTGCATAATAACTGAACTAGAGAACCCCTGGTGCCAGTCCAGGTTTGAGAATGATATCATTACCATTGTGAGATAAGGCCAGTGCAGTTCCAAAGGTCTGTGCTCTCCAAGTGCTTCTAGTTTTGGGCTTATAATAATTATTTTTCATGTTGACTGTGCTATAAACCAACTACTGGGAGCTTCATAATAAATAGAGAGTGCATTAGCTTTTTGTTTTTTTGCCGATGATTCATATTACAGGGTTATTATGTGATTAAACAATCCATTAAGTTTAAAAAAGCATCTTAAAATGTTTAATCATAAGTTGTTGTCTGAGTGTGAAGGTGGGCTGCTGTTGATTAATTACAACAGCGTTTAGTAATTGCAGACTGGGGACTTGTAAGGGACCTATAACTCTATACAAACCAAATACATTTCAAAATGACTAGGTATTTTGTAATGTTGAATGTATTTATTGCTGCTCCTTATGAGAAACTGTATAATTCTCCCTGAGGGCTCCTGGTCTTATCACCCTCAAAAACAGTGGTGACATTATACAAAGCCAGCCAAATAGTTTGACAACATTAACAGAGCCTCTGTAACTGTGTTACAAAAACTGTGTGAACAGCCTCCATATCAAGTCGAGCTTCTTTTACACAGGGAATTTGAAAAGTCCTGTGGTAAATTCTGGCAGAACACTAAGAGCTGAGCCAGAGAAATACATTGCAGCTAATTAAATTTTTCAATTTACCTATTTCAGTCACTTTAGTTTAAGTTTATTTGATTCAGGCACTAAAACTAAGTATTAATTTGCTCCTATTTAACCTGCAGGATTCACTGTGAGGACCAGTTAAATAAAAGGCTGACTCTTCAAAACAACAAACCACTCATAACTTACATAATGCACCCGATGTGCGAACTAAACCAGAGTGCTCAGGCACTGACATAACAGAAGCAATAGATTAATAGCTTTATTGGGCAATAATGGATTTGGAGAAAACATGGGTTAAAGACCAATATTTGCTTCCCGACATAACCATGAAACCTTTGTATAACATGTCTACAATTGTTATTGTTGCTGAGTATAAATAGCACAGAGGATGATTATAATGTGGGTCTTTATGTTTTCTGAAGGTTTGTCTTTGGATTTGAGTCTTTTTACCAGCTGAATGTGTCAAATTAACTTCATGCTTGTTCCACTGTTGTTTAACTTTGTGTTTTACATAACTAATTTGGAATAGGGGTGTGAGTGGTTAGTGCTTCTGCCTCTCAGTAAGATGGTTATGGCTTTAATTGGACCTGATAACTGCAGCCTAATGGTACTGTGAATTCTCTCTGAGTGCTCTGGATTCCCCCCACCATCCAAACACATGCATGGGAGAAAAGCTGGTGAATCTAAAACTGCCCCTACAGAATGAACATGAGAGGGAATGGTTGAGCCAATGCATATCTCTATGTCAGCTGGCCATTGCCTCAGAGGTAATCTGCCTAGGGCCCATAGTTACTAGTCCTGGCCCTGGCCACCTGCAACTCCTAATGGTAAAAATAAGGCAAATAAAGTAATTTGTAACCATGTCTTTCTTTATGGTTGTATATAAATAGCACATATAGGAAGATTATAATGGTGGCCCTTGTCTGTGTTGTTGTAGGCATTGTGTCCCTGATCTCGCTGGCTGTCCTCTCTTATGAGCGCTACAGCACCATGATGGCCCCCACTGAGGCTGATTCGTCCAACTACCGAAAGATCTCCCTGGGCATCGCTCTGACCTGGCTCTACTCCCTGGTGTGGACCTTGCCTCCTCTCTTTGGCTGGAGCAACTATGGGCCTGAGGGACCTGGGACCACCTGCTCAGTGGACTGGACAGCCAAGACAGCCAATAGCATCTCCTACATCATCTGCCTATTCATCTTCTGCCTTATCGTGCCATTCCTGGTCATTGTGTTCTGCTATGGGAAGCTGCTGTGCGCCATCAGGCAGGTAAGGCCTTCCCCCAAACGTCCACTTAATTTAATAGACTTTTTAATATAAAGATGCACATGGGTATGAGTCAATGATTCAAAACATGACAGCTGAGTGGACAGAAAAGTCAAAAGCAATATGCATTTTAACAAAGTAAGCAGCTACAAACTTACTCAGCAAACTCAAGTGTTTATCTTTACAATGGCACTATCTTAAATGTCACTATTTTAATAAGAAAGTGATGTATTATTGTTGTACTTTATCCCAGCAAAGTATTTTCTTTCTGCAACTACAAAAGGTAAACTGCAAATCTTATAAAAGCTTTTTTTTTTAAATTCATTATAGAAAATATGAGATACCGTCAAAAAAATGAAAGCAGAATTTTCAAACATTGCAAACATTTTATACAGTATCCTAACTTTTTTGAATTGTGGTTGTAAAAGTTTTGACATTACAATCAACCAATCAACCAAACTGTCTCAATACTTTAGTGGCAGCTGATTCAGCAAATATTGGGCCTCCCTCTATGATAGTGTTACATTATTAAGTGAAGCGTGGTACATTTTCACATGCTGTACGTGCAGAGGCAGGGAAATAGTCTCTACAAAAGCCTCCAGATACGACTAAATTAAATAAGCGGCAGAAGGCAATATTGACTGTTGAAATTTAAACATGGCTGGAGCAGCACTTTTTGGCTATAAATGACAGGTGTGCCAGCTGCTTCCTATACAAAAGTTTGCTTTTGCAGAACCTTCTTTATGTAGAGGATTACCGAAATGGAAAAGCTTGATCAAACATGCTCTGCTTTTATTTGACAACGTGACATGTATGAAGCTACTGTAGACAGACGTATCTAAATAATTTACATAACTTGCACCAATCAGTATATACAGATACATCCAAAAGGAAAGAAACTGTAAGACATATCATCACAATTATAAATAAATGAAGACATTTTTCACTCTGTGTGTACTGGATCTATGTAACATATGTATTTGAATAAAAATACTAAAATACATTTACTTTAAACTACTTGAACCACTCTGAGCTAAGGCCAAATTTTCAGAAGCTTTGTCAACTGCTCTAGAGCAGCTATTCTTGAACTACACAAGTGGTCTGACCTTTGGTTTAATCCCTGCGCTGTCATAACTGCACCATGGTCTTCAACTATGAACTATGGCTATCTCACACATCACTGAAGCCACTCTGAGTCTATGAAAGTCTATAAAACTTTCTCAAATCTGTGAAAAGGTTTTTAAAAGGTCACGGCACACAAGTCATTTGGTTTTCACTATAGTAAAATGTTAGAAATGGTGAAGTATTTTCTCTTGCCAGTGTTTTTGTCCTTCACTGACTGACTGACTGGAAGGATATGAGTGGAGACAGTGTGGATGGCACCGCTCTCTCCAGGGAGGCCACACAAAAATGCACTCTTGCACAGTTTGTGCGCTCAGGTCCCCGAGCAATTTTTTACAGATTACAACTCACTCAGGCTGCATCATGTCTACTCACATAAACATGAGATATCCAGTGTGTGTATGTGTGCCTACCCAGATGCACTGCTCAGCTGCCTAATGGCTTACATTCAAACAACCGCGAGCGTAATTGAATGAGAAATAACAGCCCCAATGGACTAATAACAACCATATGCTTTGTTTTAGCAACCCGTGTGAACCTTTCTTTCATCTTCAGTTTTCAACACCAATCGCTTTGTTTAGCCTCTGCTGGCACTGTCTATGTCTCTGTCTTTGCTTTGTCCTTGCATGCGCTTTGTACCTTTGTGCAGAATTACATGTCATCTAGTACACTGAAGAGACTCTTCAGACCCATAATAAGTCTTGAGCCAGCCAACGCATGTTAGGCATTGTAAGTACCATTGAAAAAACATAAGAATGGACTTGGGAAGCAGTGACTAGGTGTGAAGCAGAGGTTAGCTACATGTAGTAAACATAACATAATAAAAGGCAGTGTGATTTTATGGCTGTGATTTTGTTTTTTTTTGTTTTTTTTTCTGGTGGCATATTTTTGAATTACTTTGTGCTGAATTAATCATAAGTATACTAATTTCTGTGACTCAACTCTTGTTTTAGGTCTAAAACTGTCTAGAAAGCTTTATAATCTCTGAAACTCTGTCAAGGAGGAGCTTTAATGCTTCCTTTAGCATAGGAACCTCTAGGAACGCAGCCTTCTCGAGGACACTTGTTTTCCACTGCTCGGGTTAAACACTGCTGAGGCTCCTTTAAAAAGAGTTCCACAGTTGTCTTTTCTAGTTCCTTGCATTGGTAGATAGCAATTTCCTGTGCTTTCTAAACTCCAATCTTCATGAATGTGAGAGTGAATGGTTGTGCATGTCTCTAGGTGTCAGCCCTGCAACTAACTGGCCATTGTCCAGAGAATAACCTGCCTCAGGCCCATAGATGCTAGGATACAGCCTCCTGCCACTTGCGACCCTAAAATAAAGAATAAGAGTTAGAATATGAATGAATGACTGCATGAATGATCAGATTAAAACTATGTTACTTTATGAATTCAGGTTTTGTTTTGGTCTATATTTTTGTGAACAAACAGAAGAGGACAATCAAGCTGCCTGTGCGGATGGGATCAGCACAGTGAAGAGCTACAATAAAAAAGATACAGAACAAGACAAAGCTTATAAGAGTCTTCGGGGTCAGTCTTGTCTTCTGTCTTTATTGCTTCTTCTTGATGAGAGGAAATTGAGGAGGGGAGTTGAGAGAATTGGACTGACAGTGAAAGTAAATATTGTCCCTTGACACAAATTATTCCAACAGGCCCAACAAAACATCTATGATTCCATTAAAAAAAAAAGAAAAAAAAAGAAAGAAAGAAAGAAAGAAAGAAAGAAAAAAACTCTCACCCACACCTTTGCACACACAGTGTTAGCTGGTTAGATAACCATCAGTTTCCTTACTACTCCATCTTTACCCTTGGACCGAGTTGTTATGTGACTCATATGTCTCTGTGGATATCTTTCTGTCCTTTCAAGTGCTACAAAATTTCTCCAACATCCTGAAGGCTGAGTGGCACTGAGGTGGAAACTGCAGGGGGCTGGGAGGACGGGGGGCATTAAGAGGTAGGAAAGGAGGCAAGGAGATGAAAGAGAGAGAGAGCACTAGGCTGCTACTGTCGGGGGTCCTGATTTTGTGTTGGCCCAAATCGAATAGAGTGACCTTGCGCTGGTCATGAAGTAATTTCATTAGTTACAAGATGTTTTTTTTCACCTGCCCATGGCCATTTGGTAATTTCATGACCTGCTATCTTATTATCCAAAAATAGATCACGAGTGCTCTAGAGGGGACTTTCTATGTAAATTAGCTGGTGCATTTTGGATTAAGAAATGACATTTGTGCCTCCACCTATATTGCTGTCATGGACAGAGGTGCTTTGAAGAGTTTCCAGACCTATTTTATGAGAAGCTGTATATCTACAAAATACATTCATTTGGGAAGACAGGAGGCAGTGGGCAGAGGTAACAGTTTTTTTTTTTTTTGCCCTGATGCCATCAATGTTCTGTCATCTGTTTTTATAGAGCTCAATGTACACAACAAACATTTAATGCACTATGCTTGTTCTGTTCTTTCAGTTCTAACCAAAAATCTCATAGATGTAAAAATAGGACTAAAACTTCTTTTAATGGGTTATTTGACAATGGGGATCTTTGCATTATAAACACCTTAATGGCAGCCGTCTTTTTGATTCCTTGTGCTTGGTAAAAATGTGCATTTGGCAGAACTATAAACAAACAAACTATAAACAAATTAGAAACTCACATTACGATGCTGACATTGGTCCTCCTAAAAGTCCACAATCCTGTTTACTGTTTGTTTTTAATCCTTATTTCCTTTCAAAACTTTCTCACAGTTGCTGAACTTTCTAATCAGAGAAACACAGTAACGCAAAGTACACACTTAAAAATTACCGTCAGCGCTGTGCAGAGAGGTGGAAGATGAGACACAGCTGTGAAAACACTTGTTGCCATCTCTTGGACTGGAAATTGCCGACACTTCTCCCTGATAAGGGAGGCTGCTGCTGCTGGGGCTGCAGCACAGAGGAGTAGACCAACACATGCTTAAAGCACAAATGAGAACAGCTCCAGAATAAAGCACTGAACTACAAGTGTTTGTCTCATTGTCTGTACCAGTCCTTGATTTTGCTTTTTATTTTCCGCTGCCTTCCATATTTCCCTTGTCGGACCTCTTCACTTCCAATTCTAATTGTTTTCCTTGTGGCATATTCTGTCAAATTTGTGCCCAATTTGAATGCAATCTCTCTTTTCCCAGCTCCTCCTGTTGTGATTTTCTTTGTGTGAACCAGCATGTCCTTTTGCCTAGTATTCTCAGAATAATGTGCCATTATCGTCAATCTTCTGCACCTTGGCTGTCTCAGTTGCCATTATCACTTCACCACCCACCATCAGTCCACAAAGTAACCAACTTTAAAAACATGGTGATTTTGCATAACAATGATATCGATGCAGTTGGCTGAAAACATGCAGGTATTTGCGCAAACAAATAAGGCTAGACATTACAATAGAAAACCATATGCTGTTGTGTTAAAATGCTCAGTTTGGCTTGTGAGAGTGTTGTGAGGAATATCCCATAGCAGAAACACTGTGTCAGAACTGTAGTTCTCATATCTCCTTGTACAAACAGTCACTTTATAAGAACAAGGTATCAACAAAATGCTCTATCCACTGAGCCTTTGTCTCACAATGGTCCACACCAAAAAGTAATCATTTATTTCTTTACTGATCCTTTGTGGATGGAATGAGTATTTTTGAAAGTGCATCCTTGGCACATGGTACAGAACCCTTCAAAATGTTCCTGGATCCAGACTGTCTTTCTGAAAATGTCTTTCGAATTTATTTAGTCCTTCTTAAATTCGAGACAAGCCAACTGAGTGAATTAAAAAATTTATGCCACACTTTTGCAACAAAAAATGTATCAAGTGTTGGATTTAAATTTTTGCTCAGCATATTTCATTAGCATTAATAATATAGTAGGAATTTGGGTTTCTTATCTGATTGCACTTTACATAAGTTCTAACTTTTGTGAAACAGCAAAACAAACATTACATTACCTCAATTGTCACTTGTTGCCTTTGCACATGTATGCACATTTAAACCTTTCTTCAATGTTTATGTTCACATTATTCTGTGATAGACTCGGATTGTGTTCTTTCCTGGGCCAAACATTCTGTCTTTCTATTCAGTTTTATAAAATTTACATTACATGATGTACTCAAGGACAGTATGTCTGTGTGCTTGGCCTTACTTGTCCATTGTCAGTTTATAAGAGTGACATTTATTGGTATTCATTATTCTTTAGCAAGTTGCTATTTAGTTTTTACTCTAATGAAAGCCCAAGAACTGTCTAAAAGAGCAACAATTTTCACTGAAGTGTAGAGAGTGTAATTGCAGGGTTCTTAATAATTTAACAAGACAGTTTCTCTCCAGTGTTTAAACAGTCCAGACGGCTCAATATTAAAAAAAAAAAAAAAAACCTCTGTGGATTAGTGTATGTTAATCACTCTTCAGTTAAAAGAGACACTCAGATGTACAAAGTTAGGCTCAGTATGGCAATCAGTACACTGTGTACGCCTGAATAATGATATTTTGCATCGATTTATTTTGACAAAGACAAAAAGAATATTTTTAACAATTTGCCATCTACAGAATATATAGTAGTTCCTTCCACCAAGAGGATTTTGGTTTTACTGGCATTGTTTTGTTTGTTGTTGTTTTTTGTTAGTACAGAAGACAAAAACATGGTTGGATTTTGATCAGGAAAGGTTAATAATGGGCCAAGGGAGTTGTTTTTGGGGTGGATCTGAAACACCAACTTACAGGATATGGTACCATGGCGAGATAGTGCCTAAGATACTATCCACAAGTCTCAACAGACCAGTAAAGGAACAAAGATTAGCTTTAGGGCATTCTTCTCTATCTGTGGCTCAATAGAAACAGAATTTACCCCGAACTAGAAGATCTCTATTTCAGATCTGACTGCTGTCTATTTTTCATTGTGACACAGAGCAAATGCCTTGGAGAAGGTCTGAGCTCTCCAAGTGCTTTTAGTTAGTTATATTTTACATTTTAACACCTCTCTAATAAAAATATAGAGTTGCCAAGGGTAATTTAAATTAAATTACAACCATTAAATTACAAACGAATATCAACAAGAATATAAATACACTCTATTGCCAGCTGTTTTCCTCATGCGTACAGTTTATTACAAAGAGCTAATTAAAAAGTTCACATCAGACACTCTTGGCTGAATCTAGAGTATTTCTATGTGCAGTATTGACCCACTAACTCAAGGCGATACCACACGGGCTACATGAATAAATAATCCATAATATAGTTTTAATTATTTAAACCAGAACCATGGCCATGTTATTAGGATAAATTGTAGTTCATATAAAATATTCTTAATCATTTTGTTCTCCTGGATAAATAATATAGTGGCCTTTCTGACTCCTGCTTTAGTTTGTGCGACACTATAAAGGCATGAAAGCACATACATGGACAAATAGGGCAAAAATGGCACACTGCTGTTGAGTCTAGGAATAGTCGCTCAACAACATTTACACAAGGAAAATAATTTTTCCACAAATTAAAAATCAGTGCCTGTTGTTAAAGAATTTATTCATTGAAATGGTGAATGAAACATTGCTAAAAATTGGAAATACAAATGTTTGCAAACAAACATTTTTCTCTACAGTTTTACAGTGGGTCAAGGAACAAATAAGTTGTTGTTGGTGTTGATTTACAAGTGTTTTTACTATTCTGAGACTGGGCCAAATATGTCTGTTGGCAACATAACCCAAAATGTTTAAGATATTTAAAGTAGTAAATCAGGAGAGGAACAAATTCATATATTTTAGTGTGGGTCAGGATCCTGGTCTGGTTTGAAGATTATTTTTTACAAAATGTAATGCCTAGGTTGAGGTCTGCTCTCTCTGAGTGCTACTTAGGATACTGAATAACAATTAATTCTGCATTATGCAATATATATTTTGATTAGGGTTTCTAAACCAGTGTACTCTTTCTGTTTGTCCCAAGCCTGGATAAATGGAGAGGGTTAAGTCTGAAAGTGCAAGTCATTGTATGGTGGGAGGCTAAGGGCTTTACAGTGGAAAGCTGAAATGAAAGATGAATAATTTTGACTTTATTAGAATCTTGCACTGACAAAATTTTAATGAAGGGCCATAATTATAGATGAATGTTTTGGACACACTGAACCATTATTACTATTGAAGTCAAATAACTTTATTTTTTGTTGTTTAAATTGGTTTTCCATTGTATTCATAGGAGATTAAGATATAGACTTTATCAATGTCCATAGGGAAATTCATTCTCTGTATTTGCTCATAACTGTACAGTATCTCTGCATCCAGCAATTCCCACTGCATTTGCCTCCAAACCAAAGTGGGACAACAAGACCTAAAAATATCAAGCCCAATTTTCCACTTAATATGGCTTTCATGTTGACACACCAAAGAATAAATGAGACAGCATCCCTCATCAAAGTTAACACTAAATGGCTTTCCTCACTGCCTCAGTACCTTATTAATCTTTATGGAAAACACGTCACACCCTGAAATGTAAACATTAGCTCTGCATGGAGTAAACAGTACTCAGAAAATGATACTGAAGATGGCAGAATAGCCAGAATTTCCCATCATTTTCCTCAAACCTATCTAATCAAAGTAGAAGTTGGACTTCTTAAATGGCACACTTGCCAAGACAATTTGTCATCTTACTTTATATTACAGACCTTGTATGTTGTGTGCAATCCTTCTAAATATGATAAGAAGTGAACTGGGACACAGCTCAAGGCTCTATTAGTTACGCTTAATAAGACCTGATGTGATCTGATTTCATCAAAACATGTCAGTTTTATGTGCAACTTATGTGCCCAATATAACCTACATTTTGGTAAAGACAGACCTGGCCCAACTGTGAAAAGTGAAAGCTGTATATATTGAGGAAATTATAGTTTGCATAGCACTAGGGTTTCAGACAGTATACAATTTTATCACAATATATAGTAAAAAAACACTAACTAATGGACTGATTGGGTTAATCAGTCTAGTTATTATTCTCATGTGAGAAAGCTTCTAGTTTCTAGTATTCTGAACTGCCACCACACGGGGAGTCTGTATCTTTGCAAATAAATATTCCTAAACTTGTCAGTCTGGCATGTTACAGGACATTTTTGGTAACAGATATTCCATGTCCTTATTCCTTATCTGTTATTTTCACTTCAAACAAAGTGCAATTAATTCCAGTTTTAGTGACATTTCCAAACTTTTCATAATTATTGGGATAATAATGTTAATGGCAGTTATTGTGGCCCATGAACATAGGTTTTGTGCCACCAATAGAAGCTGTATCTGTAGTACTAACACTATGCAAGACAGTCTATGCTATTGTGATGAAAATTGGTTTGGAATATTCTGAGTTTCTCTGCAAAAATATAATTAGTGTGGAAATGTTGAATTTCAGATGAGCCATTGTTTTGAGAAATCATTCCAATTTAGAGTAACTAAGTGAACTAAAAAGTTTCTCAGCATTATTGAAACTTATTGTAAAAACAGGGTCTAAAAACCATGTTGCATACAAAGTAACCTTGAAGGTGATTCTAGAAAAGTTGATAGTTCTATAATAGAGTTGGGTTCATGAGGAGTTCTTTGCCTGCTGTGCCACTGCTGTGCTCAGGTCCTGGTCTGATCCTGGATGCCACGGCCTAATTGGACCATTTGAATGTTAGGGAACCTCTCTGTCTGTCTCTGTCAGCATCAGCAGCCTTCTGTCTCTAGGATACATCAGCGCCTTATTGTTGTCTAACACTGCCATTCACTCAGAGACCTGTGATGAACAGCAATGCATTCATTGAAACAGCGGCAGTCATTGTGCAGTATTTCATAGGCCACAGGTTTATTGTGGAGGCTGCTGCTCTCAAAGTGCGAACAAGCCCCAGCACCAGTCTGCTTGTCTGTCTTCTTTAGGGTTATACAATATCTGGAGGATTGGGTATAAGATGTGAAGCAACACTGCAAATGTGTGATTATTTTGTGCAGTTGTATAAGTTTTAGTTTGGTATCATGTTTAGTTTGAGATAGTGTACACTAAACATCCTGTATATTGTGAGACATTTTGTTCTTCATAGAATGCTCTACTCACCTCACAGTTTTTATTCTGCTATCTTGCATTGCATTCAAAGCCCATATAAAATAAATCAGCTGTATGAAATAACATTATTGCTTGTGCTTTGTAGCATGAACTTCAGCTCTAAGTCTTCAGATCACTGTACTGGGAACAATGACCTGATTTTTTCAAACTGCATACTGAACGGGCACAAGCACCAATCAGGCATAACATTATGACCAGGGACAGCTGCAGAGCAAACACAGTTAGTTGGTGGGATAGCAGCAAGGAAACATTTTGTCCTCAAAGTTGATGTGTTAGAAGCAGCAAAAAATGGGTGTAAAGTGTAAAGATTTGAGTGCAGTCCAAATTGTGATGGCTAGACAACTGGGTCAGAGTGTCTCCAAAAGCGCACCTCCTTTCCTAGCCTGCAGTGGCCTGTATCTATAAAGTCTTAGATGTCTTGGAACCAGAAGCATCTCTTTACAGCATCTTATAACCTAAATGTCCTATAAGCAAATGATCAGGAGTTTCTTGGCTATTTTTAAACTCATAAAATATTCATATATATAATAAATTTTCCACTAAATTATGCTGTGTATCTGATTTATTAAAGTGGACCCATACAGGGACTATCACTAACAATCACACAATAAGATAAAATCCATACAGAGGGAATCCATCTGGAGAGGTGTGCCTGCTGTTTTGGGCAGTTTCAGGACACACTGAGCGATGAGCTGTTAGCCCCCTGCTGCTGCTGCTGCTGCTGCTGCTGATGCAACACACAGACATAACAAACACACACATTAAAAACACATGGCGAAGTGAGCATACAAGAGACATGCTACTTCAGTCCACTACTATCCCCGGTAATGCACACTAGCGAAATGAACTTCAATTTCAGCATTTGGGATCTGGCTTTTTGTTGCCAGTTTTTGTTATCTGTTAATTGGGTGCAAAGGTAATGCAATGGTCTGCTCCTATAGTGCTGTTCTCCCTCCTGCTCACACAAACACATTCATTCACACTCCAGGGGCACAGACAGAAGAGAGGTCTGGGGTTCATTTTGAGAATGTGAAACCAAGGGCCCAGGATCATGCTTCCAGTCAGGAACATTCTAGATACATATAAAACATTTGGTACAAAATTGATGGTAAATTCAGAGGATGTTTTGGCCTAATTAGGACATTTTTATTGTTGGGGAAACTCCTGTCTGCCACTTTCTGCTCTCTTATTAAATACAACAAAGGTTTATTGTTGTCTAACACGGCCATGTTTGCAAAAATGATCAAACATCCTTGATACATCAGACACATTTGGTACAGCATAGGGATCCATGATGCACTTTGGGCCTCGGTTACATTTTCACAAATTACAAGTATATAGCTGTGTTCTTTTTTAGGAGTTTTTCCTTACCGAGAAGGAGGGTCTAAGGACAGGAGTGTCCTGGGTCTGTTTAGTGTAGTTATTGTTTGTGTTGTCTGATTGTATGTTTATGTTTGATCAACTGTTGTGAAGCCCTTTGAGGCGACTTTTGTTGTGATACTGGGCTATACAAATAAATCTGAATTGAATTTGAATAAATCAAATGGGAGCAGCAAACTGTGTCTAACCATTAATAAACTGTGACACAGCAGTTGGTGATGCCTACTTGTCACTAGAGTGACGCAGAGTTTGATTGGGCTAGAAAGCTTTGTGAATTACATTATACTCAGAGCAACATAATATTACCAGCATAGCATTTGTTTTTGTGTTGTTAAGTGTATTTTTTTCCCCCAGGATATGAACTGAACTTATCTGAGGTTCATACTTGTGCAGTAAAGTAGAGTCTTCCTAGTGAGTCTGTGTTAAAAGATCAAAGATTGAGTTCCTTTTCCCAGCGAGTCTCAAAAGGTCCCAGTGCAGCCATCAGTGAACAGATGTTTTGTCCTGACTGTCTAAACTCAGAAGACATGGGAAAGGGGATAAGAACATTGGCTCCCTGAACCGTACCCTCTCCATTCAAAGTCACTTTGTGTTTCCAGGAGGCAGCTTCTGCAGATATTACCTCAAGTAATCTAACAGTGTAAAAAGCCCTTTAAAAGCTCTGCAATTCAACAAGTCAGTAGTGCACCTCCTTTACCTCTCCCTCTGCTCTGCCAAGTGTTGTTATTCTAAATGAAAATGGATGTCCCAGTCCTGCCTCATACTTTGCTTTCATGACATTGAGTGCAGTAGTCACCGAGCAGCACAACGGAGGCGCACCCTTAATTTGATTCCCAATGGCCTCCTTTACCAGAGGTTTACCAGTACAAAGCACTGGGTGATGCTTCTTCCCCAGAGCTGTGGACTTGCTTGACTCTTCCTTATTCAATAAAAGTCAAAATCATAATGTTTGCCCCTTGTGGATGCCTCAACAGCGCTGGCACTTGCTTGAGGAACATGATATGAAGTGAGTGTTTGTAATACGACTCAGTGGAGTGTGGAGTATTCTTGCTGAGAGAGGTTCTTTGATGGCCCAACAGAAAGGCAGAAAGAATGCTGGCAGCCCACAGGAGGGGTGAGGGATGTGACTAATGCAACACACGCAAATCATCAATCATGTTTAGCAGCAAGAATGGCACTGGCACCACACCCAGCCGAGTCAGGAGTCTGAATGAGGAGGCGTAACAACCTGTGCCCAGGTTTTCTCTCTCTGTCAGTGAACATTTAAAAACTCTATAGGCCAGGACCTTTTTAGAAATGATACGGTGCTATTAATAAACACGTGTTCTACAGTCTATATTTAACTCACTAGGCCTATGTGGAAAATGTCAGTAGGGCTAGGTACTTTTGTTTTGTTTATATGCAATAAATACAAACGTTGGGTATTTCTACATCTTATTTTTCAATTTTGATGCTTTTAGAAACTAGTTTTAGACAATGTGTTATTGGCGTCAAGATGTTTGCCGAATTAAGAAGTGTGACTTTTGTTGTGTACAGAAACCACTTTTTCTCAATCCTGAGAGAAGGATCACTTTCAATTTCTGCATAAACCAAATGTCTGTGATTTTGTTTCCTCGTGCTCCGGCAGAGGAAGGATGACTGAGTATGTATCTGTTTGAGATGGTGATGTGCCAAGAGCTGGTGCTAGCTTTGATATCATAGAGCACTTTCTGCTGTCAGAGTTATGCCTAAAAGAGCAATCAGATGAGGGAATTTTCCAAATGAGCAACAAACGCTTGTAGTTTCAAACCTTTCCAGGCATTACACTGTCACTTTGATTAGCTCAACTTTCCTTTTCTGGAGGCAGTTCTGTATTACCAGTGTCAGAGTCAACTGAGATTTTAAGGGTATGATCTCCTCATATTTAATAAATGAATAGACAAAGTAGAAACTGAGTAACTGTATGTGTCTCAGTATTCAATTGCAATGTTTTCCAAGAGGATTGGCATTTAAATTTCCCTAGTTTGTCCTCATTAAAAGACGTTTGAGAGAGTGTTGCCTGCCATGATCACACAGCTCCCATTCTGTTCTGAGTCACATTCAAGATAAGTTTTGACTCCCAGCATTTCAAAGATGCAACTGACTTCCAGAAGTGAAAATGGAAAAGGTCTCTGTAAAAGATGGGGCAAGATAAAGAGCAAGAACTTACAGTAAAGGCGTCCCAAAGATTTCTTCTTATCAAACTTTCAGCAAAGTAAAAAAAGAAGGTAAAGTTTTTCCATTCACCTCTCTGAGGAATTTCACAAGTGTTGACGGTGCATTTGTGCAGAAAACATGCAGTTTGGCAAAATAACTAATTGCTATAAAATTTGACATCTCAGTTTGTGGCCCGACTGACAGCCTGCAAATACATTATGTAAACCAAGGGACACAAATAAATCTTAAGTAATGTGTCAAATCACTTCAGTTCTTGGACACACTTTTAGAACTGTCAGGCATTGTTGGTTTCTACTCCAAAAAAATGTACCAAGTATTCCCCACTCCCGCCACAAAAGGAAAGCATTTTTATGATTCTGTTTTACGATTCTGAGTTATTGCAGTTAATATTTATAAACAAATTAATGATTGCCGAGTTAATTAGCACTACAAATATTTAGCACCACTAGTAGATTCCACATTTGCCCGGGGACATAGTTGTTTGGTCATTTCTAAAGCATAGTAATTCAAACAAATCAAAGCTTTGAACATGTGCTCTCCCTGTAAATGTACTAAGTGCCACAGGTGATATGGGGAAAGATAAACTTACAAATGCCCTAAAGTTTCAGGTGAAGTAATTCTGGCCAGGGAACAGGCATCACTTCCTCTTTATAAAGCTCTGCTCAGGAAGAACTTAACATTTCATTACAACAACACCCCTGTGTAAATGGCCTCATATGACCTCCTCTATATCTTACATTTGCTTGCCTTGATGGAAATATTCACTGTCTCTGAGTCTGTAACAGCAGTTCAGTCCCAAAGCTCTCCAACAGCCCCTCAGTGTAAGATAACACTCCTCCATTCTCCGCTGCCTGTTCTCACCTCTGTGTCTGGCTCTGCGTCTATCAGTGCCACCATCTTACAGGCTAATACACGTCTGTCTGGAGTCTGGAGCAGGGGACAGGTAGCAGCTGGTAACCCTGTACCTCACGACTGGGCATTGTGTGTAATCTGGTTAGCTGTCCTGAAAGCTTCACATTAACTGATTATGTGGATTAATTAGGAACACTTACAGGATGTTAATGTGATTGTGTGGGCAGCAGAGAAAGTCATAGGAGTTCTCAGCATCTGGTGTCATGGTGGAGTAATATGAGGGCAGCTACAGAGACTAGAAGCACTAACAGTCAATGTATACAAATAACAAGCCGCTGTGGAAGAGAGCAGACCTAAAGTTGAAGTCCAGAAGGTGTTACATCCATCTCAAACTTAATCATTACTTTTTGAGTAATCTTGCTAACAGACTGACACATTACCAAACCAACTCAGGCACAAAAATAGCCTTCTTGGTAGATAATATAGAAAACTCAATACAAAAGCAGCAGACATTCTATATAACCCTAGAACATGTGAATAAAACAGATGAAACTGTATCGGCAGGGTACACATAACAAACCTAAACTGAAAAAGCTGGTGGAGAGAAAGTTTTGTCTCTCCTGGAAGTTGTGCTGTGATTTATTCCAGCTTATCTCTTTACTGGATCAACACAGCTTCCTAGATGTTTCCTCAATCCTCCCACAGTGTGTGTTCAGTACGAGTCAGAAGTGACTTATCCTTCTCACTTGGGACCTCTCTTTCACATCGCTGCCTGCTGTCAAATACAGATCTATGCTCTCCCTCAGAACTGCTTCAAAACAGTGTGACATTTAACGGCATTTAAAAATTTGTTAAAGAACATTGCCACACAACACAAAGAAAAAGCATTTCATAACATACAACTGTAAAAGCCATTTTCAGTTTTTAAACCTCAAAGAACTGTTATACACTAGTTCAGTTGTTAGGCTTAGTGTCATATCTTTGTGGATGTACCAGTTACAGTTTGCAGTTTTAATCCAGCCATGGGAAATCGCAAGTCAGTGTACTCCTTGTGCTGGTCTGGATACACAGAAAGGGTTGCGTCAGGAAGGGCAGTGCCTTAATCAATATGCAAGAAACTGCACACTAGGAGGCAGATATTTTGCAGTGGCGACCCTGGAAAAAAGCTGAAATAAAACAATTACAATAGTAGTCTTTGGGCGATGGTAAAGACGGCACTTGTGCAAAAGTGATCGGTCTTAGATTCTGAAAAGTGCTGAACCTTCCCTTTAAATGTGGTTGTACAGTAGGTCAGGAAGTCTTCTCCTTGAACCGCACTGAAAAATTGATGTACTGCAGTGTGAGACTTCTCCCTCCACTAGACCTCTCCATCATGAGTGACAAGCCCAGGACAAGTGCTGGCAGACACATGCAGAGGTCTTCTCTCAGTTTAAGATGGGAAACTGTCATACAAAGACAGCTCAGACCATTTATTTGGGGTTTGCCCTCCAACAATATCCATCAAATCACTTCTTCCCCCGGACGCAACTGCTCTGCACATAGACACCTCAACATCTGCTGGAATTTACAGTTTGTCTTTTTACTGTGTCCCATTTACTTTATAATAGTGATTTAAACCTTTGTTGGTTCTTCCAATCATTGTTCCAACATAAAATGATGTAAACAATCTACAATCTATTTTAAAACTGTTAAGACACATGACATCAGTTCATTCATTAATTGTAATACCACATTTTTAGTATATCGCCTCTCCTGCACATGTAGCTGTTTCTAGATAGGCCGCACTAAGAGAAGATAGAGCTTAAATATGCAATTAGGAAAAATAACTTTGACTATTGCATGCCAAAACATTTTTATAATGTGCACAAAAGTAATCCACACAGTCTCATGGTTGAGGGCCTAGAACACATTAAAAAGGAAATTCAAGGGGGAGACCTTTTATATTCACAACCTGCAGGCCACTGTGTTTCTAGGACTGAATGAGGAGATTCAGTCCTAGAATTCTTATAGTAGACTGCTTCTTTAATTATGTGCTTTTGTGTGTGTCACATACTTTACATTTTTAAATAATATGTGATGTGTTCACCAAAAATATTTCACCTATAGATGTCTCAGTCCCTGATGTCACTCTTGTCTGTGATGTCAAGTCCTTTACACTCAAGTGCTGTGCATTAACTTGCAAAAATATGGGAAAGAGTGCTGGAAATGTCAATGTCACCCCTGAAGCACTCGGGGGTGACTCGGGCGCTTCGGGGTGAAAGTCCGCACCTGTGTTGATGATGTCATTGGTCTGGTTCAAATTCACATTGGGCTCTGTCAAACAAACTGAACTGACTGAGGAAGCATAACAAACCTCGCCTGTAGGGGGCAGTGCGCCAGTATTTACAGAAAGAAACTGGAGAAGAAGAAACCCTGCTCATCTATTGGTCAAAAGTCCGTCTCTTCAGCTGAATATATCAATAATTTCATACGGCGTACTTTAATTAATATTTAATGAAGTATTACGTTTAGAGCAGCGATCTCAGTTGAACACAGATGTGGATTCTCTCCGGTGATTAATATGAAATCTTGGCAGTGTTTTCACATATGTTTGCTAATGTTAGCAACCTTTTAAATACATTTATTTACAGTATATGTGTATGTTTGTTTTCTTATAGTCACGTTACATGTACGTATGTTTTTCTGTCCTTGGTAAACAGTGGTGTAGTCCTCTCCCTGGCATTAATCCGTAGTTTGGTCCGCGTTATGTTCATACTTTACCAGGACCAGACCAAGAGCGCACCAGGACTCAAAGCGCACCACACTGAGAACTCAAATGGCAATTTGAATGTGATTATCAAACAGCTAAGGCTGCGTTTATTTAGGCTTTATAACGCCTACATGTAGGCTGTGTGTTCATTAGCTACATGGCTAACTTTAGTTATTTGGGTGAATGCAGAGATGAAGATTATATTATTTATGAATTTGTTGAGGCCACACAGACTTTTCTAAACTGTACACTTAACCAGCCTGTGTAAGACCAATGTCTCGTCTATGTGTAAAAGAATAAGAGCTTAATTCATAAACACATTCCAAACAAACAAGTTATCTAAGCATTTGACTGAAGCAAATGAGCAGGTGCACTAACCATAAAAGTGTTGAAGACACTATATATTGATGTTTTAGTGGGAGATACAAGATGTTTTGGCAGCCTTCCCATTTGCTTTCCCTATACCTGAGTCAGCCAAAGCAAGAGCGTACAGGACCACCTTTTTTTTTGGCATTTCTTTTTTTTCTACTGTCTATTGTCTTGTATAGTGACTAATGTTGGAAGTTACTAACCTGTATAGGCCAGTACTGGTTTATTTATGCACTGGCTCATGTTTGTCTATAAAACCATGTTAGGGCTCACACCTGCCTATCTATAGGTCACCTGCTCCAACAGGAGTCTTCTTCCAGATACAACACCTCACAACTCATCAAATTGAAAGTTCCTAAGGCCAGGTCCTCTCTCGGCCTCATGTCATTTCAATGCGCTGCTGCTAATGATTGGTATTTGGCCCAAAGCTTACTTAAAGTGGACTCTTTCATTTCTCTTTCGGCTTTTAAATGTAAACTGAAGGTCATTTTTAAAGACGTGTGTAAATGTTTTACTAATGAAACTAAAGGGGATTTTTAGAGGTTGATGTAAATATTTGTCTAGATAATGGCTGATGTTGAATATCTATTTATTTTAATTCCCCTTCCCCTTCCCTGGCTGCTTCTGGCATGCCCAGGCCAACATTGTAAATAAGAATTTCTTCTTAATGTTCTGCCTGGTAAAATAAAGGTTAAATGAAATGAAAAATTTACTTCTTGTCATTACGCTGATGTGGATACAAATACCTCACATCTCTGCAGAGAAGAAAACCTCCTGTTTTTATGGGATCTTTATTAAGGGTGCTCCGATCGATCGGCCGATCATGGCTAAAAATAGAGTGATCGGTGATCGGTAAAATGGGCCGATCAGAAGGGCCGATCAAATTACAATAAACACACGAGGCACATTTACTGTCCCGCAACTCCGGTTTGATTAAACAGCAGTAGCGTTATTTAAGCAGTGTTTTTAAGTTAAGCCCTGGTTATAACTAACACAAACCTGCCCTGGAGGCGCTGCTTTGTGTCCCCGCTGTGTCCCCGCCTGCTTTAGGAGCGCACGGGACAGAACCGAGGCGCAGCAGTGCGTGTATTTGCAAACACCAACGTAAATAGAGCTACAGCTAACTCGCTAACAGTTACGTTAAAAGGATTAAGAAAGTTCAGAGTCTGCCTGTGTCTTGTTGCACAGAGAAAACTGTGCGTTTTGTGGCTTAAACTGCACCAAATGGCTGCTAATGGAAAGAGAAAGTAAAAAGGCAGCCCATGTGTCAGTGTGTCTGAGAGGAGCACCTTTCATCGTTGTCTTCTCTGCTCTCTTTGCACGTTTTCTTCATTCAGACGTTGTCAAAACTGGTTGCAGGAGCTGTCTGCTCTTTAGTCCACTGTGTTTCAACCTACGCGGACACAGGCGCTGCACTCGCGGACTCGCATTAAAGGAACCAATTAAGAACAGCTGATTTTTACATCAGCGGAGCATTCAAACAAAGCTACAGACACTGGGCACTCATTAAAGACCAATAATGCAACAAAACCTCTTCTAAAACAAAAATAAGTAGAATTTTGTTGTTCTTTTATATTTACAAAGGCTACAGTATTTTTCAAATGGAACTAATAATAGCCTGCATACAATACATTACTACATTGAAGACCATGTGATAGGTATCGGCCATGATCGGTATCGGCCGATCACAGCAGAGGCAAAAACCCTGATCGGAGCACCCTCAATCTTTATGTATACTATGAAATGAACACACATGAACACAAATGAGCAATATAATGCAAATCGTCTTAAAAATTGCAATTTCATATTCAGTTTAACATAAATATACAGGTTTTATTCCTAAACGTTTGCGTTGACAAAAAGACTTCTTGTTTCAGCTTAAACGTCATCCACCCATGAACAAAAAAGCATTATTGTAAATTTTGTAATGCTTGAATTTCCTATGAAAGTATTTTCAAGGCTCTAGATTACAAAACAGAAATTACTGATCTCTTATTTTTAGTTTTTTGTTGTTGTTTTTTTTTATTTCGAGAAAGCCTTTGCTACATTTTAGATGTCTTCTATGCCGTTGTCTAAAACATGTAATTGGTAATTTGAAGGCATGGCTAAAAAATTCTTGCAATAATTACATTTTGATTGTTTCTTAACTCGAGGTTTCAGTCAGGAAATGAAAAAATGGTTATGTGGCCATGGTAGTTCCCAGGGGCCGTATTTGTTTGGAGACATTTATTGAAAAAATCAACAATGTTAGTACTTCACAGATTTATACACCAGGGCTGGAGGATGCTCACTGCAGTGTTAGTAAAAATGCTTTCATTTTCTTCTGTTCTTTTAAGTCTCAGTGAAAAGCTCCATCCTGTAGAAACCATTTCAGGGATCTTCTAGTTCAGGGGTAAATGCTCTATACATAAGGCGCTTTTCCACTAGGAAGGAACGGGAAAGAAGGGGGAGGTTTGTGGGTGTTTCCATTTCCCAAAGTGTTACAAGGTGTTCCCAAAAAGCAGTCCAAGCCTACTTTTGGCACCCCTTCCCAATGCGGTCCAGCACAGTTAAGCAACTCTGAGATGGTTAGAGGTGGGCACTGGTGTGAGTTGACTGGATGAAAGAAAATCCTCGCTCAGGCAAAAACTACAAACCAAAAGAAATAAATAAAAGGGAAAATGTTATATTTCGTCTGATGAACAGATGACTTTTTCTATAAACAAAGCTAGCATACATTAGCAACGGCTGTTTCCGGTTTGGCAAAGTATGGATCGTGCTGTAAGAATCACAACATGACATTTCCAGTTTAGATAGGATTAAACACAAGTTAAACATGTTGTTATATGATCAGTGGTTATATGTGTTAGAGAGGAGCAGAGAAGTGAATTTAATGTGCAGAAAGCTAGCAGTAAACCAGAAGTAGCCCCTTGTTTACTGAAGCTGCTTTGAAATGTGCTTTAAGTAATGGAAACACCAGCAGGTTACGGGGCTTCCAAGGTGTCCCATAGTAACATGTTCCATACCGTTCCCCGCAGTGGAATAGTGCATAGAGGCACAAACCCAATATCACAATGGTATGTCTTCTTTCCTTTCTCCTTATCCCTTCCAGAGTCGCCACAGTAAATCATTTGTCTCCTAGTGCGCAGTGATTCCCATGTTGATTCGGCAAAGCTTTTACACCAGAACCCCTTCCTGATGCAACCCTCTTCATTGGGACCAGCACAAAGAGTACTCTGTTTTATGATTCCCTCTGGCTGGATTTCTCACAGTGTTAAATAATCTACTAGAAATTATTTCCTTTACTTGCTTGCTGTGGCGGAGGTTACAATCTTTGGACCTATCTGGAAATTTTAACAAAATGTGATCCTTTGCTTTGAGTTACTGTATCTTGCTTACAAACAAGCCAACCAACAAACAAACCAACCATATGCTATAAAAGATTGACAATAAATAGCAAATATTATTGAAAGGAGTTCCTGCCATCCACACCTCACATATAGTTCTTTTATGTGTGACACACTGTTATTACAATATACATGTCTTTGGCTTATGACAGGGACTTGTCAGTATACAACAAACAAATGCCAGAGGGCCCTGTCTGTTGGGTGAGGACCATGACACAGCTGACATGTTAAGAGCAGCCTCCTAATGTCGATCTGTCACACAGCAGAATACAGTCACTGTCCATCGCACTCCATCTCACCCTGACAAGAAATTACTAAAGTCTGAGCTTTCCTCCCTTAATTTCACAGCACTTACTCAACCCTGCCTCTCAATTTAATTAACATTTCTACAAGGACAATAATAATATTTGCCCAAAAATATGAAGGACTGGAAAATATGTGCAACACCACATTTTATCCAATTTGTCAGAAACCCATGACAAATTAAAACTGCAAGCAGTGATGAAGGGCCCTCGCACTCCTTGTGATCACAGGAGGGCATGCTTCAGTGGGTGGCCTGCATCCCCAAACATTGGATGGATTTGAAGCGTGTGGCCAAGTCTCATATTTTCGGGCTATGACAAACTATTGACTTTTCTCACAAGTTTGGGGTGTGGCTATGCTAATAATAATAATGATAATAATGGTTGGAGATAGGGTGTGGCCCTCATTTACTTTTTTGTTCATCATCACATCAGGGACATGTGTAACAAGTCTCTGTCTAGGACATTTCTAAGTCCTATTGTAATGATACAGGGGCGCTAGAGTTGCATTTTATGAGCTATTAGTTTTATTATTATATAGTTGTATTCAGGTCATTAAGACAATGGCCTGTGGGTGATTTTCTGTCAGAAAAAGAACAGTTTTAAAATCCAAAAACTACATCAAAAAGGCGTCCTTGGTCTGGCCACATCATAAAACCTTTGAGAATAATTTTAACAACTTCAGATGTCGATAAGCTCCAGCTCATGGTTCCTAAGACGAGACTTAAAACCAGGGCAGACCGAACCATCTCTATGGTCGGCCCCAGACTGTGGAACATTCACATATTCATGGTAATCATGCTACGGTCATTCATGAGGAAAAGCCGCCGAGACAGAGACAGAATTTGCAGCCGGTGTCTTATTTGAGATTGTAGGCAAAGGCAGAGACAAGAACTGGCAGAGCTATGTGCAGTAAAAGGGAAAACCCGTGGCTCTGTGTGTTCCCTTTACTTTCACTTCTGCCTCGAGCAGCAGTTTAGCGGCAGCACCAGTGTTTTTGGGTAAATAAACACTCCCGTGTGGATCTCCAGGTCTGTCCCCTGTGCTCTGGAGGTAAATGATGTCCTGTCTCTGTCACAACCGGTGATTAAGTTGAAAAGTCAGCTCAAAACATGGAGCTGAAAGTGACACGGTTGCTCTGTAGCTCTCTGATACCACCATGTACCAGAGCTGTACCCAGCCCTACAAAAAAATGAGTTTAGGTCACAAGATTTGTTTATACATTTTCTTGTAATTTTATAAAAATACATGCCATATCAGCGACAGCAACTCAGAAGTTGTACTTTGACATCTCATTTGGAACTTTTTCAGATACTTAGCCCTGAAGAAAATAATATAAATACCTGAAATAAAACTTTAGTAACTTTTGCCTTTACAAGGTACATTTCCCATATGTAAGTGTAGGTAGCAGCCAGCTGATGACTGCTACAGTGACAGGGCTCCTTCTGTTGCTGCAGACAAACAACAGCTATTAGAGATTAAACAGGAGAGTCTTTTGCACATTTGCTTTCACATTTTTTTCTCTTGAGTATTTGCCACTAGTTTATCCAGATTTATGTCTCTATTACTAAACAATGGCAAAAATACTCAGAATATGACCTTTGTCATTGTCTCTTAATTTGATTTGTAGTTTTCAGCTATCTCATGGAGGATGTTTGGGCTTCCTATTTAGCATCTGAAACTTTTTTTTAAGTTTAAGTTATGCAATCACAGTGTTTGATTGCAGTAACTTAGCATGCTGTTTCAATTTCCTCAATTAGTGACTCTCCACCACTTCATTTATATAATCAAAGCAGCAATTATTAGCTGCCTATACATGAAGTAAACAACAGTGGGAATGGAAGGGTGGTTGAATATTGCTGTCATGCTAATTGGGTAAAAGTTTTATTTGAAAGTTTTGAGGTTTTAGGATATCTTTTAACTTGCATAATCAGAATGTTAAAATTTTATTTAAAAAGAGTTTCAAATCAACTGTGACAAAGAAAATCTTTCTAATAACATCCATTGTCTATAATATTCTCTCTGGGTACTCCAGCTTCCTCACACCATCCAAAGACATGTATGTAAAGGGTCAGTGGTTAATCTGAATTGCCTCTAGTTAATAAATACTGTATGAGAGTGCATGTTTGCCTATATGTCTCTAAGTGTGACCTTTCTCCAGGTTGTTCCTTACCTCAGGCCCAAAGTATATTAGACATTCATATACAAAAGTGCCCCCACAGTTTCATATTTTTGTTGCATAGGTACAACACTGGACACACATTGCATAAAATAAAGTACTGTCCATTTATATACTTACTGGGGACCAACAGGAGCCAAATAAGCTGTCAATCACTGGTTTAGCCTGATTGCACTGTTATTTGCTCATTTCCAAAAACAAACACTACAGAAAGCTGTGTGCTATAGTGCCGATAACAGCAATGAATTCAGCACAAGTGTGTGGTCAGTATAATGTGGACTGAATAATGCAGGAGAGGAGCAATGGCGTGCACTATGGGACAATGTTTATGACTACTCCATTGAGGGCCCAGTAGAGAGTTAGAAAGCTACATAAATATTTTTCCTGGTAATAAGCTGTCATGAGAGCGATGATGACTTATCTCTAGACTAATGTACAATTCATCTGGATGCATGCACCAGCTCCAACTGTAAGCTTGCTGCCTTTCTACTTGTCAATTGGAAGTAAATGACAGCAGTGGACAGTGGAATTGAAACAGCTTCTCACAAAAAGGGAGAGTCTGAGTGTGGCATTCAAAATAACAGCAATGTAAAGTAATGAAATTAGTAATACATCACTGTGAATGTTCCAAGGAGGATATATTAGTCTGTCAGCAAGATCTCAAAAGCAGAAAAGGTAATACTTGAACACTGATTAAACTGTCAGGATAGGTCAGTAATGGGTCAAGGCAGAAATCTCTCGACCTCATGATTCCAAATAAAGTAGGCTCCCAGTAGAGTAAAACTTTCCAGGTCATGGCATACCACCTGTCTATATGTTGGCAAGAGATATTAGTTTCTCCCAGCCATGATGCAACAGGCCTGTAATAATGAAATACCTGAAGAGCGTCTGCTACAGTAGCTGCTGATAAAAACAGCAGACAAACTATGAACTATTAAAATCTTAATGAATAATTTATTGCCTCATTTATTGAACATTTGATAGTGTTTAATCTCTGTCGGCAGCATCATTTAAATAGAAGAATTACCTGTCTGGTTTTTGTTCGAGCCACTTCATGTTCCTGTCTGTGAGATCAAAACTTCAGGAAATCAAATGATCGCTGATAACAAAGAGCTCAGTGTCTGCCTGTGTGTTTCTCCTTTTCAGTCTCATTCTCTCGTTTCACTGATTAAAGTCTTCCTGTTGATGTTGTGATAAATATCTTTATGGGCCTAAGCCAAACACTTATACATCCACTTTTACTGAAGCCTTAAATTGTCACTGTCCTATTTATTTTGTCTCCTTTAGGTCAGTGGCATCAATGCGTCAATGAGCCGCAAACGGGAGCAGCGCGTCTTGCTCATGGTGGTGGTTATGGTAATCTGCTACCTCCTGTGTTGGCTGCCCTATGGCATTATGGCTCTGCTGGCCACGTTCGGTCCTTCAGGTCTTGTCACCCCTGAGGCCAGCATCATCCCTTCCATCCTGGCCAAGACCAGCACCGTGATAAACCCAGTCATTTATGTGTTCATGAATAAACAGGTAAGAATGCATGATTCAATGAACAGGAAAAGGCACTATTGTTTATTATGTTGGTTGGTTTGTTGGTGTTTTCTCATCACTAGTGCCTACCCTGTACAGGTAAAAGGCTCTTGGTTGACTTTGGGGACTCTGAGTAATACTTGGATTGCAAGGTGCCACATTTGTCTTAAAGCCAGCCGTTTCAAATGCTCAAAAAGATAGAAAAAGCTGGCAAGAGATAAGAAAGTAATAAGAAAATTTTATCTCCTGGGATTACAGACAATTGTAGTCCAACTCCCACTTAAGTACTCAGTGTTCGAGTCCGAGTACAAGTCACAAAGGACTGGTCCAAGTCAAGAGCGCTTGAAGTGGGACTCCAACTCTAAGTTACCAAAAAAATTTTAGTCATCTTGAATTGAGAATCCAAGGAGAGTCCAAATTCATAACAGAAGCCTTCAGTGTAAAAAAGAAGTGTGGCTGGCAAGGGCCCAAGCCTGAGTCCAAGTTCAAGTCATCAGTTCATACTCATACTAAGTCTGAGTCCTAGATTCGAGTACTTCAGATGTTCTCTTCCAGAGAGCGTAGTAGTACTTAAGTATAGTATTTCATTTCTGTTATGCTCCTTTTGGACAAAAAGTGTTCAACTAATTGATTATGGACTTGGTTAACAAAAAATGCAAAGTAATCACAGCAGAACTTAACAACTGTCACTTTTTACTGCTGCTTTGTGTAGTCAGTTTAATTCAGTCCAAATGCTCAACAAAACAAGGTCTTTTGCTGAATCATTTTATTAGAGAGTTTACTGCAGGCAAAGCTTAAAACACCCAAACAAACCTTGAAAAAGATCCAAAATGTCGCTGATTAAAAACTAGATTAGATTTTCACAAGTAAAGTTTGTTGTTAGTGGAGAACAGTGCCAACTGTGTAAACACTGATTTGTGGGTCTGAAGATGTCAAAATACTTGCTGTGCATACTGAGATTCTCCAACAGTTGATATGGCCTTCAAAGCACAGAGGTTTACTTTTATTTTTGTCTTCATACACACCTTTGCTATTGTATGTGGTTTTTGAGCTGCAATCATTTTCTTAATCTTTCTTGGTATTATTATGTAAACCAGTGTCCCAGGTTCCAGCACCACAGATATAAAAAGCAAATATTTTAATACCCAAGGCGCACGTAAATAAATGTAAATATTTAATATTAATATTTCTAAGTCAATTAAAATTGAAACACATTTATAGATTCAGTAGATACATCAAGCATTTACTTTATTCAACTGTAATATTATGGCTTAAAGTTTATAAAAAATCTGAGAATCATAAAATTAGAATACCACACAATCTTACATCATCACAATAAATAAATAAAAAATCCTTAAAATATTTCTCTGTGTACTGAATTTATATGTAATATGTGTTTCACTTTTTGAATTGAATTACTTAACACATAAATTGACTTTTTAACAACATTCTAATTTAATGACATGCACCTCTAGACTGTTTTGGTTAAGAAATAAACAACATTTGGCTTCCACCTTTATTCATACCTGTAACAATTTGTGTTCATATTTTTCCAACAAAAATTCACGGTGATAGGGATATTTCAACACCTTCTGGCTCGACACACGTGGCATTACACTGTTAGCTGTCTCAGGTGTGTTGCTGCAGCAAGTTAGTGTCAGCTGTACTGTTTCTATATACTCTGACTGACTGTTGGCAGCTGCCTTATGCTCTTGTGCACATACTGACTTTAGCAGTAAATACAGTCTGACATACTGACTGGGTTTGGGAGTGGTGGGAACAGCTGGCAGTAGTCACCTAAATACCTCCAAAATTCTTATGGGTTTTGTTTTTGGAAAATGATTCCCCAAAATGCCACCTCTTCAGTGATGTACTTAATTATAATATAACACATGTAATGCAATAGTTTAAGTTGTTCATGTTTAAATTAAACATCATTAATCATATTCTTATTTTCTCTGTGTTTTTGGGCCTAATGTGCATCTTTGTGATAGGTTAGCAGGGGCGGTGAATGGGACTTAAGGCTGGGATACCCCAGGTCAATAATCATACATCGGACATGGTCTGAGAGTCTAGTGCAGTCGGTGACATGAGTCTGGGCATAGTGGGGGGACAGTCAGATCTAGTTTTGGTCATTTCAAGTGTGTTAATCCCCACATGGTTGCAAAACGCTGGAAAAGTGGCATAGATTAGGCAAAGACAGAGGGGGATGAATCTAGGGTGGGGCTGAGGAAGGGGCAGGGCCTGGACCACACAGCAACAACAGAGGACTGGGACAAGAGCAGGAGAGGCGGCGAGATCATGGCAAGGGGTAACAGTTGTGTTGTAACATCATGAAAAATATACTATGTCATTATGGTCCATTAGGAGCGAATGGACTGAATGCGAGTAGCCGCTGTTCATCTCTTGGGAGGACATTTTACACAACACAATGTGAAAAGTTTGAACTAAAATGTCAAATATATGACCAGAATCAGTGAGATGTACTTCTAAAGCTAATTTGTAGCTTATGAGCTACAAAAGTCGTTTTAGGGTCAAGTTACTCTTTAATTTGGTAGATAGTGTTGACATTATTTGGCTGTATCTGACCTTAAGAAGTCTTTGCCTCTGTAATGATTAACAACATAAATCCTGACAATACCACCGCGGGTCACTTCTATCCTTCACTGACAGATGATAATGTTCTCCTCACTGTCCTAATATTCTCTTCATTCAGGCCATTAACTCCCATTACGTTGATTTAGCATTTAATAAAGGCCAGGAACAAGTTTTTTTCTTTACTTTGCACTTTTTGTGTATTTATCAAGTTCTGTTCTTAACTAAAGCTCCTTGCTCAAAAACAGACAGGAGATTTAGGATGTTTTGTGCTTTTTTCTGAAACACACTTTATCACAAAAAAATAAACCACTAGCTAATCGAGATATTCTGTTCCACTGGAACGCACGCAAAATGATAACACAAATGTAAGATCTTTATCTTTATTAAATGAAGCCAAAATGCTGTGCAAGGATTTCTACAATACTCCCTTCAGACAGGATTGTGTGAATACCTCAGAGAATTATTTATTACATATCGTGGAGATGTAATGTTATTTCAGAACTTTTTGTTGTACTTTTTCTTCCAAAGGTTTATCTTTTTCATTCTGTAAGAAAGTTTAAATGATGCTGGAGATTGTGCTTGGTTTAATTTAATCAGAGGTGTATGCAGTAGGGTACTTAGAATCTTCAATAACTACTACTACTTCTACTTTTACTACCAATACCACCACCAACACCAACATAAATATTACTACTACTGCTCCAAATACTCCTATTACTACTCCTACTACTACCAGTAGTACCAGTGTTACATGAGTAAAGCATACTTACTGCTGCTACCACAACTACTACTTCAACAGCAGCCACTACAAATACCACTGATACCATAACTATTACTACAGCTGCTTTCCATTCTCCCACTCAGGTCAAAAAATACTTTTACTCATACTTTATAGATTTTGCAAAATGGCCTGACTAAAAGTTATTTATTTCCTTTCCGTAAAAGTATGTTTACATTCTCTCTCTCAAAAAAAAATTTACTCAATAAATTAAAAGAAAGTTATTTTCCACCACTGAATTTAATCCAAAAATAATCTTGACATCCCACAGTGAGTCCTCCACAGCGCGACATTACAGGGCTCATCCGTCCCACACAGCGCTGACCTCTCGACAGCCACCGTGGGTACACCAAATGTCCTGTATGTCATTTTCAGTCTTCAATTCCTCCCAGCCCGTTGCTATGGAAAATGTGAGTTGAGGCGAGTTGAAGACTAAAAATGCTGTACAGATACAAGTAGCAGCTGGTGTGAGTACTGTCCCATTGTGCACGGCAACTGCATAGAGCTGACTGTGTAAGACATCCGACAATGTGTGGGTAAGTTCAAACGGTTTTTTTCATCATGTGGGACCGTCACACCAAAATGTATGCATGTTTTTCAGGACTTGGTATTGGCAAGTACTCAATAGTAAAAGTGGTATCTCAACATTTTTCCTATAATTTTGTGTTCATTACTTCATCAAACCTCTATGTGAAGTTGACTATTTTAAGATAAATGGAGATATTCATGTTGTTTCTAATCTTTTTTTAAACTTAGTAGAATATTAAAACAAATTTTGGCAGTATTGTTGATTCTTTGCTTTGCAGGTGACTATTCCTTCCATGTCAGCAGGCTGGCCATGATGTATTAGTAAGAGAAATTCAAAAAGTATGTGAAAATTTGTTTACTGTCCTGTGTAATTTAATAAAGAGCATTCTCGCAGGCTACTTAAAAGAAACCAGGTTTAATTGAGTGGATCTACAATATTAGAATTTGCTCGTCAGGCATTAGCAGATTAAGTCGTGAGTGCGTTGTCGTTGTTTTCACAGTTGCTGGCCCTGTGCTAACGAGAGGCCGGTCTGTAACAGCATGATTGCTTAGATGTGTTGTCTTGTAAACAGCCTCTTTGAGTGATGGGGCACATTGCCATCAACACTACATTTTGCCACATCACCACAACTCCCTAAACATTTAAGACACAAGTGCTCCAGTGCAACACAGACAGAGTTTATACTGTAGTAAGAACTGTATTGCTTAGTACTGTTATCACAGGCATGGCCGTACAGACTATAGAGGTCACAGAGAGTTTTTTTTTTTTTTTTTATACTAGAATAAACCAGGTCTAAACCAATCTAAACCAGGACTAATCCAATACCAAACCAGGTCTAAACCAGGACAAATATAGATAAACCATGGCTAAACCAGGACTAAACCAGGACTACACCAGGCCTAAACCAGGTCTAAACCAGGACTATAGCGCTAAACCATGGCTATACCAGGACAAAAACTAGGACTAATAGGGCTAAACCAGGTCTAAAAGGACTAAACCAGATCTAAACCAGGACTAAACTAGGGCTAAACCAGGGCTTATTTAGGAAAAAGAAAGGAAGAAACCAAGTCAAAGCAAGGTCTAAACAAGGACCAAACCAGGACTAAACCAGGTCTAAACTAGATCTAAACAAGAACTATAAGGGTCGTCAACATGATGGACCTCAGTATTTCTAAAATCCTGCGTACAGCCCTGATCACATTTATAATATTGTGCAATTTGAACAAAATCAAAAGCAGTTGATTTTCCATTCACAACTCACTTATAAGCTAACTGAGCCTCTATCTTGTCACATCAATCCTAAAGAATTACTAATTACACTTAAAACAGTTTATTGTATTGTATCACAAACCTCCTCTGATGGTGATGGATGACTGCTGCTGTCTAACAAAGAGTTTAATCAAGTTTAACTAAATTAACTAAATCAAAGATTTCCTTTCAGAAGACATTTCCTGGAGATGGATGTTTAGTGCTTCATTAGAGCTCACAGTTTGACAGGAACACTGAATTTCTGACTGATACACCAAATCTAAGCTAAAATTATTTCAAGTACTATTGACTTTAATAAATGCTGCTTTTGAGACTTTTCCAAGATATCACTTTACGCACAGGAAAACTTAAAAAATACAAGTACCATAGTGGCTTTTGATTACAGTATCATAATGGCCAGGTGCCTCTAGTTTCAAAACACATACTGCAACAATTCTGAAATCTGTGAAAATATAGCCCATTGTGGCTTATTGCTAGCAGAGCACTATTACTGTAGACACAAACATTGTGTACTAGCCCCTATCGACCTTATTCTCAGCAATTAAAGAAGACAGCAACAACAAATATTAGCCCTGGGACGCTCCAATCTACCCGATGAGAAACAAGAAATCCTCTAATATAATGTCACTACTTGAAGGGAATCTTAGGTGAAAACGATAGACCTAATGCGTTCATTTCTCTATTTATGGCCCTTATGCTGTGTACTCAGACATCTCATCTCTATCTCTTCTCAATACTTATCCTGAGAAATAACCAGCCAATGGGACTGTGCAAGCATGTGATTGGCTCGAGCTTTTGGCATGTGCTGAAAATTAATTTGAAAAGCATTTAGACTAGTATGAGTATAAAAGAGTAACCACGATGATACAGTGACACAGCACGTACTATCAGTCAAAATGAATGCCTCTTAGTCCAGACTTCACATTTGACCCTGGAGTTGTCATGTGTTAGACTTGGAGCAGATCATGAGAACCATCACCCAAACTTAATGTAACCAGTCTAAATCGACCGGTACCTTGTCATCTCCAAAATCTTCACTCGAGCATATCCCCACTTCAATCTCCCTGTCGTAATCGATTTATCCATCACCTTGCTCTTGACCTTAGTCCTGAAGCCTGAGCGACTTAACTAACTTCATCCTCTTCCATTTGTCTGTTCTCTCCACTCTGATCGCTTCAGCCTCCTTGAGAGTATTGTTGGGACAGCTGAGGGAATCAGGGAGCATTTGTCAGCAACACAGGCAGCTGGTGATGGGTGCATTGCTTTACATCTTGAGCTAGCCTTCACTCTTTGATGACCTACAGGTTAGAAGCAGACTGTCAGAGGGGCATTATATATGTTGTATATAATTTCATAGTGAGGAGAGTTTTATGGCATGAGACTTTCTATACAAGTAGCTCAATAGCACCACCAAGGCATAACACTTAGACTCTGTAATACAGTTTTACCTGAAGCTTTTATGTCCATGGTTTTGACAAAACATCACCTACTTGGTGGAGGTAAAAAGTCTGTTCAGTAACCTAGTGATGTTATCGTTGACCAACAAACCTATGAAGACCTTTTGAGGAATTTTGTCCAAAAAGTTGATATCACACCTAACAATAGCAGTTTGATTTTATAGGCTGCAGACTGTGAAAAATCATATTTTTGTTGAGGCTGAGCTAAAAATTAAAAGTAAACAAAAGAGAGACTTTGGTGCTTCCATTTGTGTGTTGCATTAGATGACAGCACCACATCAAAATGGATTAATTTATTTAAAGTAACTATGGTATGAAAACTGCAAATGAACCTCATTCCACTTCTATCCTGCCTGTTTTATTCAGCTGTCATTGAGCCTTGTGTCATGCTGCATTTTGCATCTCATGAGAAAATGTAGTAGACTATAAGTATACATGAATCTGAGAGCGTATACTAAGTATACTACGTTTACTCAAGAGTGGCAACATCAGAGAGCAGCCAACACTGTGTCTTTGTTGTCAGAGTGTGTATGTGTGAAGATATAGATAAAAATACCAAGAATTTAAAGTATAGCCAAATGCCCTGAATGCATTGTTATGCTTTCAACCTGCTGCTGGGGTCCTCAATTATTCATAATTCTGCTATCTGTCCATCAGCAAGACTAGATACAGGGGGCCTGTGTTGTGTCGAGCTTGGAATAAAACAGGAAGATCTGCATGAATTTATAATCCACTGGCCTCCTGATCTGCTTCTAGATGGAAAATGTATCCAGGAGTCCATTCACTATTAATCCCAGCCTGACAGATGCTGTATACATGTCAGTCCCCTCTGTCTGTACCTTTTGACAGCCTGTACTCTCTTCAGTATCTGTGTGTGTACTGACTGGCAGTTAAAATACTTTCTGTACAGCTGCAGTAGTTGCAACATGCCTACAATAAAACTAATGATACCCTGTTTTTCTTTATTTTGGGCACCTATTGAATCACAATTGAGGACATTTAAATCTTGTGAGTAATGTCATTTATGTCTTGTGTTTTTGTGCCCAGTTTTACAGGTGTTTCCAGGCATTACTGCACTGTACCATTCCTCGACGAGGCTCCAGCGCTAAGAGCTCATCCCGAATAGCAACAAAGGCATTTAAAGGCGGAGCAGGTGCAGCACATCACAGAACCAATGATTTTCTTTTTATGGTTGCTTCTCTGGGTCAACCAGCTGCTACAGTGCCCCAGCTGGGCCCCTCCTTTGAACCCACCAATGACATCACCAAACCCCCCTCTTCAGACATCAACAAACCTGTGGTGGTGTCCCTAGTAGCTCACCTTGATGGCTACTGATAGCTGAAACTATTGGAGTAAAGTGTCAAAGGTCATAATGCTTTGAGACCCTCGACCTGCCTGGTGGATTTACTGTGGAGGCGGCTTCACCTGGCTCATGGCGCAGAAGGAAAGGCAAGGACGGTCTTTGTACCTCCACAATTCAGCTAAAAAATCTGTCCAAACTGAAAGTGTTCCTCTTCAAAAGACCGTCAATACTTCTAAAACTCTGGGTTTAAAGGGAAAAACATTATTTTTATGCCACTGGATATCAAACACACGAGAAGAGGATAATTTATTTTGCCCAAAATGTAATACTTTGTACAGTTTATTTTAATAAAATTAAACTGAACTGAACCATGAAGCAGTGAGAAGAGTTTGTATTTGGTTTTGTAATATTCATTAGTGAACTCCACCACAGACTTGGAAACAAGTTTATCTTACAAAGACGTTTACGCTACTTCAGATACAAGCACAAGTTGTATTGTATTGTTTTTTTGTTTTTTTAATAAGATGTTAATAGTTTGTTGTGCAGCTGCCATAGCTGCTAGTCCTGGTAGGAGTCTTGCATTATTTGGTAATAAAGACTAGCTGCATGTTGGGAGTTACTCTTGGTCTGAGGGCTGTACATGTGCACTGTTGTTTATGCAACTGTGGACACAGACATGCAGTAATGTCAGGCTGTTTATTCACTCTACATAAAGACAGCATCTATGAATGTAGTACCATTAAAAATGTGGTATAAGCCAAAACAGAAGCTTTCCAATCTCAGCGTTATTTAAATTTGTTTCTGTCTTTTCTACACTTTATAATAAACCAGACAGTAATCACAACTGTCCTCATGTGTTTTAGCTGTGTTGGATTAAACACTAATAAACTTACTGTTCAGGGTGCCCATAAGACAGGTGCCTTGCCTCTGAGCACCAAATCATATTGTTCAACTGTTTAAGTTCATATTTCTGATACAGATACATGGCCAACTACAGTATGCTTTAGAGAAGACGTTGTGTAGATACTGTATTGTTTGCCATGTAAATGTATGTTTTAACGTCTTTCTTTTAAAAACATCATCTCTGGACATTGAAGCTGCCCTACATTTGGAGCTGATGTGAGCATTTTTGTAGTTTTTTCTTTAACTCATCAACTCCTGTTTTTGTCACTGAGGTATTGTGTTCCTTATTGCAATTTTGCTGAGGCCAAAGCTAAAAAGGACATTACATATTTTTAGGTGAGCAGTTCAATAAATGTTTCTTTTTTACATTAAACATTAGTATTGTCCTGTTTTGAAGCATGGGTGCAATTATTAAGCCTATTTTGAGATAATTTATGCTGAACAACTTTTAATTATTCCTTCATTTTTTATTTATTTTGTTCTGTGGCTGGAGCCTATCCTAGCAACTATGGGCCTTTAACGTGGTACTCCCCGGAAAATGGACAGTTAGTTGAAGGGCTGACGTACTCTAATAGACAACCACTCACCACCACATTAATTAAATGCACATTAGGAGGAAGACACAATGCCTGGAGAGAACTCACAGTAACATGGGCAACACACCAGGATACTGTGGCTGGCCTAATTATTAAGCCTTAAATTTACCAAAAACTAACTAACATTGTTCCCAGAGCTGAATGTCAGGTTTTGGTGAACTGTTTGGATAATGGAGGGTAATGGCTTGGTTTCTGGTCTTCATTGTTTACAATACACAGTAAGTCCTGGTGTGCTGTGCTAGGAAACATCTCCAGAATTGGCTGTAAAACTGCATAGAGCTAACTGACACAATAAAGTCTGGCCATCTGGCTTAGGGTCTGTCCAAGTAGTTTTTGACCATCAGCCCTTTTAGTCTTAAATGTATTTCTTGCCAATCAAAAAGATATGTTATATTCTAAATTTATCTGCAGAAGATATCCTCATAAAATAAAGAGGAAAAACATGGAGAAAGCTGGCTCAAATTCAACTACTCTGCTTGTTATGTGGTACACAACAGATGAGCCACACATTTTACTGTTCCTCTTTACTATCACAATCCATCAAGGAGGTAAAAAAAAAAAAGATTCTGTTGCAAGCTGGTTTATTATGTACAATAAATGTATGTAAATCAAGGAAATCAAAGAACATACAAACAAGCAAACTAATACTAGTACTAACTATTGTTTTCTCATGGGCCTTGCTGTCCTAATTCCATAGTCACCAGTTTTCGAGACAAAGTCACTCTTGAGTCCTCTGTGATAGAGTCCCAGGCTAAGTCTGAGTCACTGAAGACTGGTCCAAGTCCAAGTGCAGAGTCCAGTCCAAAACTATTGAAGTTGAGTCAAAGTCAAGTCCAATGAACTGAAGGTGAGTCCAAGTCCAAGGGGCGTAATTATTCTACTTATGAGGCTGAGTGGGTTTGCTTAGACTTAAATATAGTGCAGCGTAGGGCTGTGTATTTCCAATAATCCTTATGATATAATACATATCCCTATACAGGGGTCATGATAGGATACATATCCCGATACATGCCAACTGACATGACAATAACAGACATTGGTACATAAAATAATACACATTTTAACAAGCTTTAATATAACCTTATAGACTTAACTAGCAGCTATGGCTTATCTAGCCTGTCTTGTCATGTTTTTGTGAAGAAACAAATGTATCTACATGTTGAGCTGTAGTGTCCCCAGCAGTGGAGCATACTCTCTCTGTACCTTGGATGCAGTGATTATTGCATGCCAAGTTAGACACAAGAGGATCAGTAACGTTGTTCTCTCTCAGTTGCCCTTCACAAACACACGCCATCACCCGGACCTTCTCCTGAAATCTTCAGGAGAGGCTTGTTGTTTGTACGCAATCCCCCACTTTTCACACCCGGAGGGTATCCTTGGAGGCCCCTGGTGCTATGTCCGGAGCGATCTGCTGTTTGTATGCAGCAGTAGATATTACGGTGGCCAGCACGCCGTGCGCCACAACTTGTTTGTGCTTCACTTTTCTCCGTATAGTTAAGTTGTGCGTTAGATCGAGTAAGTGTAGGATAATATGAGCGCTTAAACTGCCGTCACTGCGAAGAACTCTGCTCTTGTATTTGTTAGCTTTGCGCTGCTAGCAGCTGCGCTAATTAGGCGTCAAACCCCGCTCCCCCCGCGGCCCCCGGACTCTCTCCTCTTGTGTGACACACGTTGGCTCTGTGTTGTGATAACGTTACCTGTTGCTAGCGGCAATCAGCGTCGTGTCTTGTGTGAAGACAGAGATCTGTAGCGTTACTTCACTGCAGAACCTACAAACTGCATGAGCCATGTCTTACTCCTGATTCCTTGGTGTTTTAAAGTCCAGAGTTGACAATTCTCCTCAAGCTTTGCTGACTGAAAAAACACCGTGCCCCTCCATGTTTGTTTACTAGACGCATGCTGCTGTTGTGTGCTGTGGTGCTGCCACCTATGGCAGAAATGTGTACGGCACCTTAGGGAACAGCTTCAAAACAGCTGTATCAATACAGTAGCATGCATATAGATACGTGTATTGTCTGGAAGTACTTGATATATCCCCATATCGATTCTTTAAGCACAGCCCTAGTGCAGCACTGCCGCTGCTTTCAGTGGTAACCCAAATCCAAGTCCAAGTGATGCCTAAGACGGAGTCCTCAGTCCCCAAGTTCGAGTCTAAGTCCCAGTCCCAGACATCAGTTCAAAAGTCTGAGCTGAGTCACAAGTCCTGGACTCTGAGACGAGACGGTCCCAAGTCTGAGTCCCTCAAAACAATGACTTGAGTCCAAATCAAGGCATTAAGACATAAGGTCGAGTCAAATCACAACTTGTGTTGGTGAGGTCACTTTAATCATGACTTTTTCGACTGACTTAATTATAAAAAGATCAATATTTCAGAACCCCAGCATATTTATGCCAAACCGACTGGACTGAAGTGATTGCAGTTTCTGGCAGACTGCCCTGTGATTACTCCTGACTCCTGGTATTGTGATCATAAACCACAGTGTAATTGAGAACTGACAGCCCATAAGATCCAACACGTTACTGAATAATCAGTTTCCATCAGTTTTCACATGAGGGTTTAAATTATTTGTGCTATATCCGTGTGTTTCTCAATAATATTCAACATTTTTCATCCACATGGCACGTAGAGCACTGCAAACTCCCCAGGTCCTCTAGGAATAAATGAATGCCGCTGTTACATTTCATGACAATCTGCCTTTGGGATTTCCACATTTCAACTCAAAATGTGGTTCTTATTTTACTCCAATGAAAAGGTCTGGAGGTGTATGAAACCGTCCACACTGAGGCCATGGAGATGACAGTTCGGATACAGAGACTGTCCAATGTCATTTCAAAGTCCAAAAAACAAACAACCAGAAAAAGAACAAAACAAGCAACTGTGTTTGTTCTTTTTCATTCATGAAAGCAAACCCAGCCTAACGTGTCTTCTCTTTGAAAAATGCAAGAAGTTAGCCTGGCAATACATGAAATCACAAAACCACATAGCAAAACAAGAGTTATTATATCCATTAATGTGATTGTTGAAGTAAGTTGTATGTATGCAGAAGTACTTGACATCTGTACTCTTAAACAAGTAAAAGTATTCAACAAAATGATAATTTGATCAAAAGTAGTAGAAAGTTAAGTACTTCAGTAGAAAGTACTTTTGACTTAAAGAAGACATATTGTGCTTCTTTTAAGCTGTTTGAAATAAAACCTTTGCATTAGCATTTCACGTTTTAATAACTTAAAATAATCTATATTTGTTGAAAATGTTTAATTTTTAATTTTTAATTTTACTTTTTCTTTGCTGAAGATGCCTGTCCCTTTAAGGCTCTGCTGGGCCCACCCACTTTACTCCTAAGCCAGTGCTAAGCTAAAAAATAGTAACATTTTCCAATAAAAAGTACATTGTAAAGTATACACACACACATTTTTTTAATGGTACTCTCTAAAAAAATATCTAGTTACTTTCCACCACTGGTAAATAGTAAAAAAGAACCAGTATCAAGCGCTGGCCTGAGGGAGCTAGAGTGTAAACAACTGAACAAAGTGTTTAAAATGTTTATTTAAATGTCTGTCAATCATTTTAATGTCTGTGGCCTTTCAAAAATAAAGATGTGGAAAGTTGGAGTGAATTAGGTTTAACAACTAGTAACCCTTTCTTTCTTTTCAATAGCTTGGTAATAATACACACCAAAGTCACAAAAGCTTTACTACTATTACTGCCCTTTTTTCTTTTTTTAAATAAAACAGAAGTCTTGTACACTTGCTCAGAAAGCCTTCCCAAAGTTTCACTGTCCACTAAAAAAAAGGGAATAATAATTTCTGTCACCAACCCACGCCAGGTCATTTTAATTCAACTCTGATGATCAGTCCTGGTCCTGGAGGGCACTTAAGTACCTGAGAAGCTAGCATTTAGTTATTTTTATGATTCTATGCATAAAGCAGATTCCAGCACAAGATAATTATGTTACAAGTTGTAGCTATATTTTAATTCCATATTTTAATTCCATACCTGAAAATGTGTTATAAAGATCAGTCAGTAAACATTAGAATGGCCGTGCCATACTTTTTGACCCTCCAATGTCAGGGTTAATCACGCTCTCTGACTTTAACAGCTGACAGTTGGTCCAAATGAGACTCATTAATACTATAAAATATTCACTTTTAGGGAATTCAGCAGCCAAGGCTTGTCACCACTCTTGGCTTTGTCGGTTCCATGGGCACATTTACACACATGATCGGTACCACAAAGTTACATTTATATTTTTACAAGGAGCTTGTCAGGCTGGCTCTTACTGTTCTGGGTGGAGTCTGCCTGTCCTCCCAGTGTTACTATGGCCTCTTTGTAGGTACTCTGACTTCTTCCCACTATCCAAAGACATGCATGTGTAAGTGAACTGGTGAATCTAAATTGCCCCTAGTGAATGAATGTGAGAGTGAATAGTCTTCTGTGTATGACTCTGTCAGCCCTGCGACTAACTGGCCACTGTCCAAGGTGTTCCCCCTTAAGGCCCATAGTTACTGGGAAAGCCTCCAGTACATGCAAATAAGAGAAGACTACATGCAGTGTTTTCCTAAAAATGCAGTGTTTTGACATTTCAAGTGTACCTCTGAACTTTGTTAGAGTTTATCTATGTGCTGTGACAGGCTTATGACACGTCAAAAGCTTTAATTGGAGCCAGGGGGCTGACTTAAGGAGGCCGTGTGGACAGTATCAGGTCATCTGTCCTGTGGAGAGATCTGCAAATATAGATCTTCATCTTCATTTACATTAAGATTTCTGCTACATTTTATATTATTCAAAGTAATCGGGGAATTCAAGTTAAAACACAGGATAACTTTTTTATGATCTGTAAACATTTTGACTGAATATGATTGCAGTTTAAAAAGTGTAAATGATATAGGTTCTGTTATGGCCCTTGTGCAGTCAGCTCTTTGTTTTGTTGTGCCCCGCCCTCTCTCTGTGCAGGTGACTGCCAGCTGATCGGTACAGCTGACCATAGTTGGCCATCAGCCGTAGTTAAAAGGCAGACACCGCCACAACTCTGCAGCCATTGGGTCCCGATTTATAGCCTATTTTGTTTAGATTAGTTTCCATTTCAATACTTTGTTATTCTTTATAGTTACCTTTTTGGTAAATAAACCTTATCTTTTTTTGTGCATATTCACCATTTTCTAGTTTTTCTGTCCCTTTACCACATTGTTCGTGCCCAAACAACCCCTAGACCAGCTTGGGCACATAACATGTTCAATGACCTACCGTAAACATGAAAATTAGAGCAACTAAATCTGCACTTTTCTTGTAGTAAGCAAAGGTACTGTCCTGGTTTGACCGTGCCGCCAGAGATGAAAAAGCTCACAGCACCAGATGGTGGTCCCTGCCCTCACTCTCATGTCATTGCTCCTAAAACAAACAGGTAAGATGCTACTTTGTCTCTAAATGCAGGTCACATTGATGCTCAGGGCCAACTTTATGTGAAAAAAACTTGATTAGTGCATAAACTTGGAATATAGGCCTACCTGTTGTGGTGTTTGACTGAAAGGTAAGTGATTTCATGGGCACACATGACTCTCAGGCTTCCTTCCTGTCTTGTAAAAAACCCTGACATATAATAGGCAGGAAATAATTTAGGTAGACTATGGCTGGTATTCATGTTAGCTTAAATGGCACTAAAAGGTGTCACTAAAACAAATGTGATTTTGCATGATGTCAAAAGGTGAAAATTATTTTGAATAATTGTACTGTGGATGCCAAGTAGTTAACAGGATCACTAGACAGAGCCATTTTAACTTCCATAATATACAACTATTACAATAAATTGAGACTGAAGTTTTAGAAGTAATTGACACTAATTATCTAAATGCTAATATTAACTGAATGAGTCATATTCCAAATGAGAAAGAGGTATCCAAGCACACAGAGTAGTAAATATTATTGGTCTGATTCTAAAAACAAGAATATAGCACTTAATTGAGAGATGCAATCACCTTTATGTTTTTGCAACATCAAGGTGTCTAAATCAGATTATCACTCCAGCTTTTACATACAGCCCATTTAGGGGTGAGCAATATTGACAAACATTAAGATCTCAATGTTTTTTGGAATTATCCCGATACAATTATTAGATCAATGTCTTGCTTAATGCCTAAAATGTGTTTGTAAATGATTTTGTCTTATAGAGTATAAATAATGCAATTTTATGTACTTCTGAACTTTAGAATTTAACAACACAAGTTGTTACTGGCTATAAATATGTTTTTAATAATAATAATAATAATAATAATAATAATAATAATAATAATAATAATAATTGTATTAATCATAATCATAATTAACAGAGCCTGTTGCAATACCATTGTCCCACTGCACAGAGTGAGTTTGTTGGCTTTGTTGGCTGGAGAGCTGATGTAGCAACATCTATGACTTGCATGGATCTGTGAGCGAGCACATGCACAGTATGGCCTGAGAAAAGAGTCACTGCGCTGGGAGACATAAGCCCTTACACACATAAGCCCTTGCACCGTCACCCTCTCCTGAAATTTTGTAGCCTGGGCTGCCAGACAAACCTTTTTTCCTATATACAAAGAAGTTAGTCTGGTACCCCTTCAGTAACATTTAGTTTCTGTGGTGGAACAATGACAGGCCTAGTCTGTAACCAATCAGAAACAAAAGGCGGGACATAAGCAGTGCACAGCTGACCCAAATAAACATGGTTTCTTGCAGTTTTTTTTTTTTTATTTTTATTTTTTTTTATTAAACACCAGCATATGGGGTATTATGAGCAGTTCTGTACTTATTTCTGAACGGGGACAGCAGCAGAAGCCAAGTGTACAAAGACTTGTGGAAAAAGGGTTTTTTATGTGTTTGTTATATTGGATGTCAATGAGATTTAACTGTTCTTAAAATGGCAACAAGACAAAGAAAAAAATCACACAGAGAACTGCACAATACTTCAGCAGAACCAACACTCTATGAAGAGAAGCACTTAACACCATTAATCAGACCAGAGAAGTTAATAAATTAGCTTGATAGCTAGCACTACTTTGGTTAGCTCTTCCTGCTTTCCTAAGATACGCTGCAGATAAACAGCTGTGATTAGCCAATTTCAAATCAGACTGAAGAAATGCTTCACTTCAAGAGGGGAACCAGACTGTCCTGCTAGCCAAAAGCAAGTAAGAGTGCCTGGCTCGCCAGGCTAGAAATCTTGAGGCGCGCCTGGTTGTTTGTACACAGTTTGTTTAGTAGGTTTTACCTTTACCTTTTCCCTTTCCTCTGCACCTCACCATTTCGTCAGCAAAATGTGGTTACCTAACAATGGTAAATTGACCTCCTGCAAAATATAAAATAAAGGCCATTAAGGAGGAAAGAGCATAGTCTATCCAATAGGCCAATCAGAAAGAACAATCTCTGAGCCCAGAGTGGTGAAATTCCCAGGAAAGACAGACAGCATTCCCCTGCTTCATTAATCAGCAGAGGGATGGCAGCTCGGCTAAATTGAAAAGGCAGGAATTGGACTAGCTTTCCATCAACCTTCCTGGTCTTTTTTTTTTTTTTTTTTTTTTTAGGTTTTTAACCTCTTGCTCTGTCTTCATCAGCTGTATTTTTCTCACCTGAACCTCCAGTGTTCTACAGCCCTACCGACCCCCACTTTGTCACTGCTTAGGTTTCCATGACCCTGTAGTAGTGGTAGGTCCCAGTTAATGTGTTCACTGTGGCTGAGATTTGTAACTATTTAAGACTTATTAGTTAGCAAGATATCTGAAAAATAATGGTTGTCTTTTGATGGTATTTTCAGGATCCAGACCCTCGAGCCTGAATCCCCAGCTGAGAGTCATTTTCAGTCGCTTGAGTTGATACCAGCCTATCACAGCCATTTAACTGCAGTATGTCATGCAAAAGCAGAAGATATCTCCTATCAGAAATAACCACAAAGGAGCCGGATAATGCAGAGTGAATTTTAAAACTTCTCTCACCTCTGTTCATCCCTCTGCTTATGTCTCTGGTTGCTCTGCCTCAAACTCAAACCAAGCAGTACCAGAATAATTCTTTGTATAAAATAGAAAAAGAAGTAGTCTGTCGCCATGCTACTGGAAAGGAAGGAAGGAGGAAGAAATTATTAGCCCATAGCACTGTCTGGATCCAGGATATTTAAAAAAATATGTGCCATAAAATTATATATGTCCCAGAATATAACATTTCCTACCACAAGGGGTAAATAAAAAAAAAAAAATACCATTGTGAAATTTAAGGGCTTTGTGGCTTAATGGATAGCACCTTTACCCATGAACTAGAAGACCTCAGTTTCCCTTCCCTTTCAGTTTTGGGCAGTATGTCTTTACCATTGCAAGATAAGACCAATGCTTTGGCAGTGGTCTGTACTCTTTGATTGCTTGTAGTTAGGTAAGGTTTATTTTAATGAAGGAACTGTCCATTCAATCTATTGACCATATTCGGTCATTGTACGATTAAACTAGATATAACCAGTCCAATTGTATATGTCAGAGAGGCAACCTTACACAGCATTAGAAACACACCAAAAGTCCCACATAAGTAAAACCATAATCTGAACATGTCTGCCCTCTGATTTTCAGTCTCTGCGTGTCCATTCGGTCTTTGGAGGCACTTTTGACCCTCACCTTTAACAAAGAAAGCCCATGCTCCCCTATGGACGCACAAGGTGCACTGTTGATAGATGAAGGCAGGGCTTTAGAGAGAGCCCTAACCCAGAGCTAGTACATCATCAAACGGTCATTAGTCTTACAAAAAGGCAGTGAGATGCAGCAATGAGGTGGCCATGGTGCTGATGACAATGACAGAAAGAAACTAGGCAATTTTTGGTACCTCATTTACAATGGGGCAAAAAAGTATTTAGTCAGCCACCAATTGTGCAAGTTCTTCCACTTAAAAAGATAAGAGAGGCTTGTAATTTTCATCATAGGTATACCTCAACTATGAGAGACAAAATGAGAAAAAAAAAATCCAGAAAATCACATTGTCTGATTTTTAAAGAATTTATTTGCAAATTATGGTGGAAAATAAGTATTTGGTCCAATAACAAAAGTTCATCTCAATACTTTGTTATATACCCTTTGTTGGCAATGACAAAGGTCAAATGTTTTCTGTAAGTCTTCACAAGGTTTTCACAAACTGTTGCTGGTATTTTGGCCCATTCCTCCATGCAAATCTCCTCTAGAGCAGTGATGTTTTGGGGCTGTCGCTGGGCAACACGGACTTTCAACTCCCTCCAAAGATTTTCTATGGGGTTGAGATCTGGAGACTGGCTAGGCCACTCCAGGACCTTGAAATGCTTCTTACGAAGCCACTCCTTCGTTACCCGGGCAGTGTGTTTGGGATCATTGTCATGCTGAAAGACCCAGCCACATTTCATCTTCAATGCCCTTGCTGATGGAAGGAGGTTTTCACTCAAAATCTGACGATACATGGCCCCATTCATTCTTTCCTTTACACGGATCAGTCGTCCTGGTCCCTTTGCTGAAAAACAGCCCCAAAGCATGATTTCCACCCCCATGCTTTACAGTAGGTATGGTGTTCTTTGGATGCGACTCAGCATTCTTTCTCCTCCAAACACCACGAGTAGAGTTTTTATCAAAAAGTTCTATTTTGGTTTCATCTGACCATATGACATTCTCCCAATCTTCTTATGGATCATCCAAATGCTCTCTAGCAAACTTCAGATGGGCCTGCACATGTACTGGCTTTAGCAGGGGGACACGTCTGGCACTGCAGGATTTGAGTCCCTGGCGGCATAGTGTGTTACTGATGGTAGCCTTTGTTACTTTGGTCCCAGCTCTCTGCAGGTCATTCACTAGGTCGCCCCGTGTGGTTCTGGGATTTTTGCTCACCGTTCTTGTGATCATTTTGACCCCACGGGGTGAGATCTTGCGGGGAGCCCCAGATCGAGGGAGATTATCAGTGGTCTTGTATGTCTTCCATTTCCTAATAATTGCTCCCACAGTTGATTTCTTCACACCAAGCTGCTTACCTATTGCAGATTCAGTCTTCCCAGCCTGGTGCAGGTCTACAATTTTGTTTCTGGTGTTCTTTGACAGCTCTTTGGTCTTGGCCATAGTGGAGTTTGGAGTGGGACTGTTTGAGGTTATGGACAGGTGTCTTTTATATAGATAACCAGTTCAAACAGGTGCCATTAATACAGGTAACGAGTGGAGGACAGAGGAGCCTCTTACAGAAGAAGTTACAGCTCTGTGAGAGACAGAAATCTTGCTTGTTTGTAGGTGACCAAATACTTATTTTCCACCATAATTTGCAAATAAATTCTTTAAAAATCAGACAATGTGATTTTCTGGATTTTTTTTCTCATTTTGTCTCTCATAGTTGAGGTATACCTATGATGAAAATTTCAGGCCTCTCTCATCTTTTTAAGTGGGAGAACTTGCACATTTGGCATTTGACATTCTGACTAAATACTTTTTGCCCCACTGTACCTCTTCAACAATGGGATAGTGTGTTATTTTAACCCAACCTGCACTGTACCACTCATTGGAGAAAAGGAGCTGCTCTGGGGTCTCATCTATAAAGCTTGTGTATGCCCATAGTAAGGCTGAAACTGGCATATGCCATTTTCTGCACCAAAGGCAAGATGTATAAAAATCCAAGGCGTAAGGCCTTGTGTATCCATGCCAACTCTGACCCAGGTGTGTGCACATTTTGGAGACGCAGCAGAAAGGCGACCCTCACGGCAAGCTACTGAAATGAAGCAAATTTGACAAATTTATGTTTGGTGTGTGTTCGATACAGTTCACTTTTACTTTATATCTCTCAGAAAAAACAAAGAATGTGATTCAGACATGATCAATTTGACAGATAGTCAGTGTTGCCAGATTGGGCGGTTTCCCGCCCAATTGGGCTACTTTTGCTCTCTCTCGGCGGAAAAAAATGGCATTGGGCGGGTGTATAATATTTGGGCTATTTTTAGACTTATGGGGCGGGATTTTGAAAATGTAAAATAAACTTATTTTAAATTTTAAATTTCCTGATCAACTAATTACATATATTTGCTGGTTACTGATGAATAAAATTAATTTGTAAAATAGAAGTAGTAATATTAGTGTCATTAGTTGTCAATCACATGTCTAATTATGGACCTCTGATTGGTTGAAAAAAGTAAACACTCTGCAGCCCCGTGAGCGCAGACGGGCCAACAGTGTTTCCTCTCAAGTTTGGAGTTTTAGCGTTTAGCAACACGCCAGGGGGGTACAAGAAATCGTACAGGAAGGAGACTGACCCAGAGCTAAAAATGTGGATCGCCCCTGTTCCAGAAGGGGCGAAGTTTAGTGTGCTAAAAATATGCTATTTCATATGTATTACAGTTTTAACATTAAGATTGTAGAATGGTTGTGATTTGGGCGGGTTTTTATTGCGTTTGGCGGGTTTTACGTTATATTTGGGCTGGAAACTGTCAGTCAGATCTGGCAACCCTGCAGATAGTAAGTAAAATTGCGGGAAGGACATTTGATTTTTTGATACTTTTGCTCAGAATTCTTGACAATAAAATGGTTCAAAGCCATCCACGCCCATCCACAGGGCACTGTGCATTGGCGCAGTCATGGTCCGTGGTGTGAACTAAAAGCACAATCCCTGATGAATCTGTGACTGGATGAACAAGCATAAACAACTCCTACAAACGGTTCATATCCATGATGTTTTGTTTAAATTTAGTGCTGTCAATTAAAAAAATTAATCAGATTAATCACACTCTTGTGCTATGATTAATCGCGATTAATCACAATGTATAACTTGGTAGATTTTCAATGACAAGATGCAATAAAAATTAAATTAAAAAAAAGTCCAGAGAGGTTCAGGAGTGTGTTTTTCTTAGATAAAAAAAAAAAAAAAAATACATCTCAGAAATGACTTATGACAGCTCAGTGTGATGAGACTGAAGACTGTGACCCTGTGCTGCAAGGGCCGGGCAGAGCTCGGGGCTCCTCTGGGGAAGAATCACATGTAAAAAAAAAAAAAAAAAAAGCTAAATCACATTCTGCTCCGGTCTGTGTAAAGAAGCAGCTCATGTTTAAAATGTGAGTTGTTATAAGTAACATTTTGTCTTGCAACTTGAAGAAAAGTAAAATTAGTCATTATTAGTCTCCTTTTTTCTGTTCAGTGTAGCAGCTGCTGATAATCAAATATGATAGTTTAAAATGCATCAAATTACAGGAAATTACATTTGTTTTGTTCAAATTTTTCTGGGGGACCCCCAGACCTCCCTCCCTTCTATTGTACTTCATAAAAACCTACTACAAAATACATTGAAGCACAATTCAGGGAGTGGCGAAATCATTGTTAATGCTTAGTAAAGTCTTATCAAATGTAGCCTATATTAGAGGTGGTGGGGGTAGGGGGTAAATTTAAAATCTTGCCTAGAGCGCCAAGAGAGCTAGGGCCAGCTCTGACTGTGATGCTTGCTGCACGTCACATACGCTTTCATTTATATGACTTTAAGTCTCAATTACAATGCAAAGAAATCTTAAAAAAGCAATACCTGCAATAATCTAAATAAAACATTTGGGGCATTTGTTGTGTCATTGCAATTTTTTATTTATTTTTTAATCGGAAAAGTGACATTCTCTGTCCAATAAAGATGAACATGTGTGCAGTGCTGCGTGAAGCATCTTGGACCTCCCACTCTCTTCCATGTTTCTCAGTGAAACCTACTCATTAGCGGCTCATGTTTTGGCAAATCTCATTCAAAAGTCACTTTGCTTTGTCCTTCTTTGGTGGGTTTGAGGCATGGAGAGGGTGTGACATGAGGTGGGTTTTGCCTACCTTTCTACACCACCAGGTGGGATCTAGAAAGGGGAACGTGTATGCAGGGGTGCGTGTTCCCTGTTTTATAATGGTGGACTCACACCAAAAGCAACAAAATCTCTTTTCTAAGCTCAGTTCACTCTCCTCGTGTCGCTAGGAGGTTTAAAACGTGATTTCTGTGTCTGTACTAATTCCTCTCTAGTGCCTATCAAAACTTGTTCCGTGATTGGTGGTCACTTGGGCAATGTGGCTCCACATTTGCATAAAGTTGACTTCAGTTCAACTCAAAATTATGCTCAAATCACTTGATTCGCGTCGCTCACCACATTCAAGACGCTTCTTGCCTCTGTGAGCCAGCGTACATAGGAAATGAATGGTCACTGGTTGCTTCAGTTGCTGTTGGTGTGAGTCTACCATCAGTGTGAATATTTTCTAAAGTACGCAGTTTTTTTATGTTTGTGGAGTACGGAAACTTTTAGTAACAATTCCATGCACAGTTTTAATTCAATTCAATTCAGATGTATTTGTATAGCCCAGCATCACAACAAAAGTCGCCTCAAAGGGCTTCACAACAGTTGATCAAACAAAACACACAATCAGACAACACAAACAATAACTACACTAAACAGACCCAGGTCTACTCCTGTCCTTAGACCCTCCTTTTTGGTCAGGAAAAACTCCTAAAAAAACACAGCTGTGGGAAAAAAGAAGAAACCTTATGGAGCCCAACTGAAGGAGAGATCCTCTCCCAGGACAGACAGGCAATGCGTCTAGGACTGTTAGTTCATTAGCTCATCTATAGGATCATAGATCAGCTCTGTAAGGCTTCATCCAGGGAGTGGGGTGAGCTAGGTTGAGGAAGTCCATAGGATGCAGCAGGTGGGCCTCATCCAGACAGGTGAGTGGGGCGAGATAGGTCCAGGAAATCCAGGATGCAGCAGGGGCCTCATCCAGACAGGTGAGTGGGGCGAGATAGGTCTGGGAAATCCAGGATGCAGCAGGGGCCTCATCCAGACAGGTGAGTGATGCGAGATAGGTTTGGGAAATCCAGGATACAGCAGGGGCCTCATCCAGACAGGTGAGTGGGTTGAGGTAGATCCGGGAAATCGTTAGAGGTGAGGTTGAGGGCCCACAGGTCGGGACAGGAGCACAGATGGGGTCAGCTAAGATCCAATCGTCACTGGAACATCTGCCAGCAGCCAGGCATCTGAAACAGTCCCCACTCCCCCAGAGGGGAGCGGGAGAGAGGGACAACTTGTGAATAGCAAGGAACTAATTGGAGATATGGAATATGGATAATATTAATTACAGCAGATGAAACCAGAGGACAGAGGCTCAGTGAACCATACTTCCCCCAGCTTCTAGCTCCTAGAGCAGCCTGTCTTCAGCTGTGGAGTTAACCCTGTTCCTAGCTGGCCTGACCATAAGCTTTCTTGAAGAGGAACTTTTTAAGCCTAACCTTAAATGTAGAGACTGTGTCTGCCTCTCTAACATGAGCTGGAAGCTGATTCCATAAAACAGGAGCTTGGTAACTAAAGCCTCTACCTCCAACTGTACTTTTAGAAACCCTGGGAACCACTAATACACTGCATTTTGTGAGCGCAGTACTCTGCGGTCACAAAATGCACTTGGTGCATTGCATGCACTTGCACTATAACATCATTAATGTAGGATGGGGCCATACCATTTACAGCCTTGTAAGTCAGGAAAAGGATTTTAAACCTAATTCTGAATTCAACTGGAAGCCAGCACAGGAGTAATATGTTCTCTCCTGTTAGTTCCTGTTAATAATCTTGCTGCTGCGTTTTGAACAAGCTGAAAACATTTTAAAGAGTTTTTAGGGCACGCTGCCAGCAGAGTTACAGTAATCCAACCTAGATGTAACAACTGCATGGACAAGTTTTTCAGCGTCACTTTTACATAAAATATTTCTGATTTTGGCTATGTTACGTAGGTGAAAGAACGCTGTTTTACAGGCTTGGTTTATATGAGCCTTAAATGATAAATCTTGGTCAAATAAAACTCCTAAGCTTCTCACAGTAGAACTTGAGGCTACACTGACACTGTCCCGGGAGACTATCTGGTCAGACAGAGCATCTCTCAGCTTTTTGGGGCCTAGTATAATGACCTCTGTTTTTTCTGGGTTTAGGATTAGATAGTTAATTGTCATCCATGTCTTTATGTCTCTCACACAGGCTGCTAAGTTTCTCAACGCAGGTCATTCTGATCAGGTTTAATTGATAAATACAACTGTGTATCGTCTGCGTAACAGTGAAAATGAATGCCATGTTTTCTGATTATGTTTCCTAAAGGCAGCATGTAAAGCATGAACAGAATGGGTCCAAGTACTGAGCCTTGTGGCACGCCATAGCTAACTTTACTGCACTGCGAGGAATGTTCATTTACACTGACAAACTGGTACCTATCAGATAAGTAGGATTTAAACCAGCAGAGGGTGACTCCTCTGACCCCTATGTCACAGTCTAATCTCTGGAGTAAGATGCTGTGGTCAGTGGTGTCAAAGGCTGCACTGAGATCTAACAGAACTAGGATTGAGACCAGTCCATTGTCTGAACTTAATAACAAGTCATTTGTGACTCTAACTAATGCAGTTTCTGTGCTATGGTGGGGTCTAAACCCTGACTGAAAATCTTCAAATAAGCTATTGTCCTGTAGGTGGCGACATAACTGTTTAACTACAACTCTTTCTAGGATTTTTGAAATAAAAGGATATTGGATATTTGATATTGGTCTATAGTTGGCTAAAATGTCAGGATATAGACTGGGTTTTTTCAGAAGCGGTTTAATAACTGCACATTTAAAAGACTGTGGCACATAACCTGTTTCTAAGGAGGCGTTTATTATAGACAGTATAGGTTCATTAATTAGGGGAAGAGTTTCTTTAAAAAGTTTGGTTGGTATTGGGTCTAAAAGACAAGTTGAGGTTTTGGAGGACATAATGACTGATGTTATCTCAGCTTGGTCTACAGCGATGAAGCAGTCTAACGTTACAGATGGTTTTATAGTGGCCTCCCTTTTTACAGCTTTGGCTTGCTCTGAAGCTGATCGTAGGGAGAATTTTATTTAATTAGTCTCTAATACTTGTGATTTTGTTGTTAAAAAATTGAAGAAAGTTTTCACAGCTGAGAGTAACAGGGATACAGGGTTCTACTGAGCTGTTACTGGTGGTCAGCCTGGCTACAGTGCTGAACAGAAACCTAGGGGGTTTTATAGATGAGATCCATGGCCTGTCAAGAGGTGCAGTAAGGAAATAAAAAGCTGTGAAAGTTTTCTCACAACTTGAACTTGATGCTGAACCTTGGTCTATGTTCACACTGACATCATTTAAAACACTAATTTTCCCAGGAGAGTTTTACAAATTATGTTTAATGCAGCAACAGGAGTCACAGGCCAGTGTACTCCTTGTCCCAAGCTTGGATAAATAGAGGGTCCGTCAATAACAAAAACTGTAAGTTACATGTTGTCACACAGAAAGGTGCTGTGCCCAGACTTTACAAGGTTGATCTAAAAGCCATAAGTGTGAAAAAGGCAGATGAAGGTAATATGATGATGAAATAAAGACTTGTGCCTGTTAAATCCCATCAGTGGGATGTGGCCTCCAGCTACCATTTCCTTCCATTCACTGTGACCTTATCTGTTGTCATCCCCATAGTGGAGATACAATACTCGACAACATGTGCACAATCTGCTGTCCAAGAGTGGTGCAGGGTCTCCCCGCAGAATGGCAGAACAAACATAAGGTGAAAGGTTGGTAATGATCCCATAAAGCATCAATTACTCACTGACATGTTCTCTTCTTTCAGACAATAATGATGGAAGCAAGTTAATTAAGAAAACAAATGGCTAATTATATGGTCTGTTTACCCCAGATAGAAGGATGTGCAAGCATTCAGTGAAATGCCTATGATGATTGGACCATTTCAACACATGTGTGCATGCTCTTTAGGGATTGAGATTTAAATGACAAACAAAATAGCTTCACTTACATCCATGTCCTTGTGCATATGTTAGCATGTTATGTATTCTAATTGCAATATTCCTTAGCTAAATTATAACATAAACAATAAACAAGTAAATGTAGAACTAAAATGGTGATTAGTCAGTATAGCATGCAGATGTTCTGATTATTCTGTGGCAAAATGATCAAACTGCTGTAATTGCTTTCAGATAAATCCAGCAACAGTTTAGCAAACGTCACTAAAAGACAACGCTGTTTATTTATTGAATGTTTTTACCTTCTTTCATAACACAAGTGTCCAAGAAGTATGGTATGCCCCAACTCTCCTTTTTAACACCCCTGGACCCTTGTGCATTCACGCACCTCGTGCACTCAAAACTTGGTCACATTTACATATGATTCCACAATGCATTTTGGATCTTACAGCATTGTAAGAAAGTACAGATGTAGCTTTAACTTCTTTCCTTTCGGCTTTTTTTCCAGGGTTGCCACAGTATATCCTCTGTCTCCTATTTGGCATGGCATAGGTTTTATGCTGGATGCCCTTCCTGATACAACCCTCTCCATTTATCCGGCCTTGGAGCTGTCAAAAACACTGGCTTGTGTAGTTTGAATAGTGTGAATTCTTTAGTTGAAAATGACATCTATTTAAGCACTGCTGTTCACTCACTCAATAATTTGTCTTCTAAATTGGTGCCATATAAATCTAGCAGAATTTGGATAAAGGCTGTGACAGATTTTCTCCATTTGAAAGACAGCTGCTGAGCGTTTAGCGTTCTTATTGCAGACACTCAAGACCATTTGTGGAAAAGGAAATGGCATCAGTGAATACACAGATGTAATCTTGTCCTGTCTGGTGATAGATTTAGCTGTATTCTGTCAGCAGAGACAGACAGATTGTTCATAACTGTCAGCATCTGCTTTCAAAGTGTTTCAAAAACGGACAGTGTGGAGTGGACGACTGTGGATAAAATTACACTCAAGTACAGCATTAGGGCTGCACATTATTAGAAAAACATGCAATAAGCGAACTATGTTTGATATTACAATAACGATATTTGGATATACTTTTTGAGATAGTTAGTTTAATTTAATATAGGATGGTTTAAAAATATTTGTATTTATAAAACTGACCCAAAGGCCGAAAACTGGGTCAATCAAAACTTAAAGACTAATTCTACAAGACAAGACCCGACATGAGAGCTTAAAGATAAAATATATTAATGGAAAAATGTGCTTATTTAAAGAGATTATTATTTATTTATTTATCTATCTATCTATCTATCTATCTATCTATCTATCTATCTATCTATCTATCTATCTATCTATCTATCTATCATGGTCACCTCTAAAACAGCATTGCATGTTTCACAACCTTGAAAAACATGATCTAAGAAAACATTTCTAATAATTATTACTAATGCCATAAAGAAATAACTGAATAGACCAGCAGAGTACTCATGTACTCATGTTTAATGTGTTCAGTTGTCATGTGTCTTTGCCCCTCTGTTGTTCTTATTTAGTGTCATCATTGTTATCTTTTAACATCACTCTGTTCACTTTTTCTCTGTGTTTTAATCTTGACGGTGCAGAAAAGCCTATCTAGGGACTAATGCTGCAAATTAGCTCTTGTTAAAGGTATTATTTTACATGCATGGGACTGCTGGTTTACAGTTTGTCTGTTTTTTGTATGTGTCTCTATCAAATAAACCTAATAAATAAACAGAAACATTCAGTTTGTGGTGATACAGATATTGCGTTTGCTGTTAAGTGCAGTAACAATAAATTTGCCCACCGCATTCTGAAGTCTTCTGATTTCTTAATCTTTAAAAGTCATGTAAATGTTTGTGTAATTTTCTCACGTAATAGGCACAGACTGCTACAGCCAGCATGAGCCTATGTTAATGAGCTCTCAGTTGGAGGTTATTCTGTTTCGGGTGACCTTCCTCAATAAAATGGACACCATCAACATAACTGAGCGCTGGATGGAGGAAAGCCCCCCCAGTGAACTGAGCTAAAGTTTAATGAAGAACCTTGGCAAAAGTGTTGGTAAAACATGTCCAAAATAGACACACACAAACCAGTGACACACAGACACTATCACTGGTATTTCTGCAACCCCTTGAGCCTCCCATCTTATTCATTTTTTCAGCCTCTGCTCCCTGTTGACATTAAAAAAATCATTCAAAGAAGACATGACTTGAGAAAATTAGACAGTAGGGAAATCAATGCACCATCTTTCTGGTCCTCAGTAAAAGGCTTCTTACAGCTTGTGCAGGTGGAAAAAGGAAGCTTGTCATTTTCAGACATTTAATTACTTTCCTGTGTCCCAGCGGCTGAAGGGGAGGATACAGAGGAAGGACATCAGTCAGGCTGAAATGGACTTGGTCGGCAGTAGCTCAGTCAGTAGAGATGTTCGGCCACTAACCCAAACGTTGGCGTTTTGATCTAGAGGTCGACTGATAACGATACCAATACCAATCTCACTCAGATTCATTATTCACTTTAAATACGTGTGTGTAATGTGTTTATTTTTATCACTGTATTAGTATTTTGGGTATAATGCATATTCACGTGCTGATGTTACTGATTTGCTTTCAAAGGCTGTGCATGTAATTCACATTAAAATGTCTCTTTGGAAGAAAATATAAATAAAGAATATTTAGACTACATTCAAACGCTTTCACATGTCTTAGATTCAGTCCACAAATACAAAGAATGTAATGTAGCTTCAGTTCCACTGACTGTGGTTAATGTTGTCATATAGAGCCATACACTGTAATAAAATGCGGCTGCATACATGCATTACTGATGTGAAAACAAAAGCATGCGATGCTACGCAGAAATGTGCAGATTAATGTCCAGCTCTGAGGACAGCATATGTCCGTCTAACATCTTTATAATGTCAAATTAACTACGTACTAATTTAATTTCTACCCAGATCTTCTGCTCCAAGAAGACTATTACTCCAAATTGTGTTACAGTACAGCACCTTCTCTCTGTGGATTGAAGCTCATGCTTCAGGCCCAAGCATTCAAACAAAGCTAGTCCATGTATTTACATGTCCTTTCAAAGAGATATTTAAAAGTTAAACCACAGCCTTACATGTGCAGCCTTTGAAAGAAATAATCCAGTTCCTTTTTCCAGGAGCCTCCTGTGAGTAGCTTTGTTTCACTCTCCCTGCAGTGCCCTCCCACTGCTAAGCTGGGGTCCTTTACTGACATGGTCGCCTGCACATGTGACTGACCAACAATCTGCCTCAAAGTGCAAAAATCGTCCAATGGCCGATTGACTAAAAGATGCAAAAACTGTCCCGATATATCGGTCGACCTCTAGTTTGATCCTTGCTACTGGCAGTGCATACTGTTGTTGTGTCCTTAGGCAAGACACTTCACCCACTTTGCTTGTGTCACTGTGAGTGTTTTTAGTGTAGGGATGTCAGGACTAACCAATTATAGTAATTGTGATTATAAATGTCACGGTAGGATAACAATAAGAAGTTTAGAAGCTACAATATCTCGTCTGTCACTTCTTGGAGCCCCCAGTATGTTCTATTTGGTGTTTTAAGTAAATGCAGCGGCTCCTCTGCGTCTCAGAGCAATGTACGCTCTCCCCACTTCGTCCTACCATGAGTGAAACTCATGTTTAACTCTGTGCTTGTTCAAGCCGTTCACACTGCTGCCCCTTAAATATCTAAAGAATGTCAGAAGGGTTTAGCTGCATTTAATAAACATTTTTTAAGTGTTTCAGTGTCAGTAATTGTGAAAACTGTATAATCGCAATATATTATCTCACGATAATCATGACACAAAAATGTGACATTGTGACATCCCAAGGCAGGGGAGCAAATGTCTGTTTCTGTCTCCCTTAACGTCTCCAATAGAATGTTTTCAAACACTTTTTAAGAGCAAGTTATGACCCAAGTTCAAGCATCAGCTGCTGTCAAAGTGAAAATGATAACTACATGGTTTTTCTAACAGAAATCATATCCATTGCATTTTTGTATACTTTACTTCAGAATAAAAACATAAAAACACTGTAATATATCCTATTTTTATATACACCTTTGTTCAGACCCCAGCAGAGGTAGAAAGTTAATTCTGTGGACCCCGAGCAATTTTAGTAGGAGACCCCTGCTCTAATGTCAGTGCCTCATCAGCCATGAACCTCACCGCACGTCACTGGGTCAGACTTTACCTGCGCTCCCTCAATTTGTTGTGTAATGTGTGTAAACACATGAATTAGATTGGAAAAATATGTTAGACACAATAGTTATGAGGCTTGATGCTTCTCAATACTGCCAACTACTAACAAGTTCTGGTCGTCTGTAGCTCTCTGGAAACATAAACAGTTGGTGAAAGTCAACATTTGGTACCTAGTGTTCACAGGCAGCCCCACATTTCAGACCTGTGGCAATGTTTTAGAAAAAAATAGACAAAAAAATATCCACAGCCCAAACAAATGATGATGCTGTGATGATGATGCTCTTTCTTACAATGCCATTCAGGATTTCTTTTTTTTTTTTTTTTTTTTACAGAAGGCCCTCTCTACTAAAAGTAACACTCAATCACCCTTTTCTGTTTTACTCCCATAAAAAGGACACAGGATGAGAACAGATAATGGTGGGACAAATTACAGCACATATCCTGGAAATAACTTAAAAAGGGGCGTGTGAGAGCAGCATGGTTTATCATTCATGGACAGACATTTGTCTCCCCTGTGTTAAAAAATAATGAATTGTCATAAATCACCTGAAATTCATGCCCTCTTCCAAAACTCACCCCATCTTTTAATCTTCAACAGTTTCTCCAAATGTCTTTGGATGATACACAGTAAAAAGAGATCATTAATGTGGTTTGATAGTTCCTCCTTGTTAAAATCATAATCTCCCATACTCTAAAAATCAGCTTTGACAACATTGTGTGTGTGTGTGTGTGTGTGTGTGTGTGTGTGTGTGTGTGTGTGTGTGTGTGTGTGTGTGTGTGTGTGTGTGTGTGTGTGTGTGTGTGTGTGTGTGTGTGTGTGTGTGTGTGTGTATTGGAGAGTGAGGATGTTGCTTTTAACCCATGTAAAGCATCTTCCATGTATGAAAAGTGCTTGGGGGTCAATAAAGTCTATCAGACAGTCAGTGAGCCTAATTTGTGTGAATATAAAACAAATGCAGTAACAACATACAAAATACAGTTACATTGTGTTAATGTGCAACAAATCAATAAGCCATCTACAAACCAATCAATGTAAGCAATGCACAGCTTTATTTCATACATGCTTCCATAATTGCCTGAAAGGACAGAGGGTCTGTACCATTGTGGGATATACTTCCACGCAGCCAAAAAGATACTAACTTGATTATTATCTGGTGGGCTGGGATACCCTGCCTCACATACTTTATCTTCTCCAGCACAGAACACCGTCCCATTGCCTGGAGCATGGTAATTGCCTGAAAATGTGGATGTAAATAAAACCATGAGTGTGCCATACCTCTAGAGCCCTGAATGGAGCCTGTGGAGCTGAAATATGGAGCTGTCACAGTGAGGCACACATCAGAAGGACACGCTGACCCCACTGCCTTTCACCCAAACAGAAGGACAAAAAACTGCTATGGTCACTTTTTCAACACTTTGATCAGAAACTGTATAAGCAGGTATTGGGGATGTTTGTTTGTTTGTTTGTTTTATTTAAACATCACGTCTGTCTCTTTATCACAGTGAAATTGTATTCATTATCTAATTAACAGAAATTATAAAATGAATACAGTATAAGTTAGTTAGTCCGTTTGTTTATTGTCCCTTTCAGTAAATTAATTTTCACATATTCTGTACACACAGGTATGAAATGCCTTATTTGCATTAACATTAATTCATTTCAAACAGCGAACAGGGCAATTAACAAACTCTACTGATTTAGTACTGTGATGGCTGAAGGTTTGAGACTATTTTTGTATCAGAGGGTTCTGTATCTGCGTCCAGAGGGGAGTAAGGTAATGTACTAGGTGCAGTAGGTGAGAATGATCTTGTATTATGGTGTGTGCGATGCATGTGATGCCTTTAGCATTTAGCTGGGTGAGACTGGGAGTTGGGAGGCCTATGACCTTTGAGGCAATATTGGTTGTTTTTGTGAGAATGGTTGGATTTTTAATTATATGAATATTGTAAAAGCATGTAAAGCAATATGTGAGAACCGGTTGAACAATACATCTATGCAAAAGAAGAACTAAATGATTAAAACTTGATTCAAATTTGCATGGGGGGGGGGGGGGGGGTTAACACAGTTATGTCAAATTTTAAATTAAATTAAATTAAATTTAAAACTAATAATAATAATAATAATAATAATAATAATAATAATAATAATAATAATCTACACTCTTTTGGATTGCTTTTTGACCAATTCACTCTTAGCAGGTAGTTGTCAAATTAGATACAAATACAAATACAGTAGGAGCCAGAGCCATTAACTCAAAAAAAAAAAAAAAAAGAAAAGCGCCACAGTAGCTTTGAGGAAAGCTGCAACAGAAGGATCCATCTTTAAAGCTAAAATAATAAGGCTCTAGAAGGTAAAGCCAAAGATTTACATGTCAGCTGTGAAGAGCCATTGCAAATTCTACTTCTCCAGCTCACAAAACTTTATATTCCCAACCAATGTGACACTTTGCTTCTCTTATTGGTTGAATTTCATTAAAAGTGTAATTCCTACAGCAGTTTTGTGTATTTTGCTACCAGTTTTCCCACTCAAATTGAAAGACTCGACTTATTCTTTATATGAAATAAATAGGAAGCATTTAAAGACTGCAGACCTCACGATAGAAAATGTATAGTAACCCACATCTGAACTCAAAATGAAGATCTTCTAGTTCAGAGATAAATGCTCAATATATTCGGCCACAAAGTTAGTATATTTGGCCCCTTTTTTGCATATATTTACCAAAAAGTAATAATTTTTTACTTGACTCACAGATTTTTCCCAATAATTTCCTAAAAATCCAACTCTATTTAACGTACTAACCAACAATCCAATGTGAGCAAAAGCATAACCCCCAAGGAAAAAGGTAAACAAAATCTATTGTGATGACAAGAAAATATGTGTATGTATTATAGGGCTGCAACAACAGTGCATAAAGTGTATAAAACACAAAGGTTTTAACCACTTGTCCACACCTTTCACGATCTGATTAATAATCAATAAAAAAATCAACAGATTAATCAATTATCAAAACTATAATTTGCTGCATACTTTATTTAAACAGGAAATACTATTACTTGCAATTGAATAAATTACCTATGCTTTTTAAATGCTTTGCTTTACTGCAAGAAAAAGCAGTCATACCCAGTTATGCCTTTACTTGAGTGAGAGCAGAGCAGTATATGCACAGGACATCAGTCCAAATAGAAGCAGGTTGTGGAGGTGCATGTTGTGGGTTAGTGATAACAGTAATGAATGGCTCCACTGAGTGTCTAATGAAGCTTTAGTGACAGAGCTCGCCTCAGCTGCTGCTGGTGCAACCTTTGCCATTTGTCAGTGCAGTGAACAGAGCCTGTGCTGAAGATGAAGTGATAAATAAGGTGTATAGGGCACACTGGTTAAGACACTTTACCACTGGATCTCACTGTAAGGTGGTGGAGTGTCAGCTCAGCGAAAGCATGAAAAACCAGCATCTCATTTATTACCTTCATTGTGATGCACTGCTGAATATGCAAAAAGCTCAAACGTCTTTGTGTATTAGAACTGTCATTATTGGGCATCCTCTGCTTGAAGAATGGAGGGTATGGGAAACATGAGGAAGATACAGCATGAGCATAATGAATTACTGAGACTGGTCCAGGTACATCTACAAAAATGGAAGAATACATTTCTGCAGCAAATGTGTTCATTTGTCATTTTCGTGCTGGTTTGAAAGAAAAGAAAATACTATGTCCACCACAGATACCAGCTTTACATTGACAAAAACTATAAGCACCTCCACCAAGGCATTGGCACTATTTTGCAAATGGTAAAAATACAGTGCCCAGATTTGGACCTAAACTCTGGATCTTCTAGGTCTGTGGTTAAATGCTCTATCTATTTTGATAAAAGCCCTTGTATCTCACGATGGTACAGAATCCACAAAAAATTTATCAAGATAGTGACCAGCACCAAAACAGCAATATTTTTTCCTTAGCCCATTACTGACTGAAACTTCAAATCCAAATCCAATCCTTACTTTTTGAGTTAACAGAAAAACAATTTAACAAACAAATCAATCAACCAACAGACAAACCAACACCAGTAAAAACATATAATAGAAATAGTCCAGATTGTACGCCTAACAGGTCACACACTATAACATCATCTCTGAAATTTACAACCACCATTGGGTCATTTAACAGTTTTACTACGTATACACTACCTTATTGCTTTCACTACTTCTTTACAAAATGGGATTCCAATCAGCCAAATTAATGGTTGCAAACACCTAACAACAAAAAGCACACCAAAAGCCCTTTCTTCTATTAATGCAAGAAAACCTGAGAAGAGACTTTAATTAAAAGTTTAAAAGCCTTCTTTTGTGTTTGATCCAAAGAGAAAGATAAAGCAGAAGTGAAGCCTTTAAAATGTAGCAATAAACACCAAACAATCTCATTCAAACACTAGACTATCTCATTGTATATCTTTATGGCATAGCATTTGTCAAAAAGTAGATATAACATTTTATTGGCCTTGACAGGAAAGGACGCTTTGGTTGACCACTAGCAAATCCCAGCTGTGGCCACCTCTGACCAAAGCAGAGGCCTGAAAAGCTGGAAAACACTGTGCAGTGGAAGCTTTAGTACCATGGTTGTATGTAACTGTGGTCTGGATCCCTAATGGATTAATGCGGGCATTGTGCTGTCAAAATATAGATCTGTCTCATTATCCACATAGCCTCTAGCCTCTGTGAGCTCATGTTTTTCCACAAATAACTTGTAAACTTACTTGTTTATTGCTATGGTCAGAACCGCACAGGTATGAATGGCCTAAATGCATACTCAAGTAAAACTGTTAGTTAAAATTATTAAAGTTACAAGTTAATACTTCAGAAAAAGTTAAAAACACATTTTGAATGTAAATTTACTTAGCACAAAGAAATCTTTCGCCATCTACATGGAAAAAACAAATGCTGCAAAAACTCAAGGCAACAGGATCCCTCAAGATTTTTTTGTTTTGGGGCCAACTTAAAATCTCAAGTTTTCAACAACTAATCTTTTTAGTTCACTTAATTTGTTCATATGTCTAAACACTTTTAATTTTAAGTTTTACTCTCTATCATTATTTTTTTTCAGCTCATCTTACAGCCAACTTACTATACATTGTCCAGAAAAGGTATGATTCTTTTGTTGTTTAGTATATTTAGTTTTTATCAATAATAATACTTTTTCTGAACAATGGATAGTAAGTTGACTGTAAGATGAGTTTTAAAAAAAATAATGATAGAGTAAAACTTTTGAGATTTTGAGTTGGCCCCCAAACTCAAAAATCATGAGGGATCCTGTTGCCTTGAGTTTTTGAGTTTTTGCTGCATTTTTTGTTTACAGTGTACTACATAATTGCAAAGTACCATTTGCCTCAAGAATGTACTCAGTTAAAAGTGAAAGTATAGTTTACAAAATGTACTCAGAAAAAACATTAATGACCACCAATTTAAATGTGGCCGGCAGTGGTTTGACCCTGCGAGCCACCGTATGACGACCCATTTGTCCTGTGCCGGGTGCTTCCACATTCCCATTCACTTTGCGCTAGTATTTAAGCACCACGCTCGTAGCTGCATCTTACCTCACAGTTGCTGCTGTAAGCTGGTAGGTCTTTTTTGATTGTGTGCCATTGTGTATGCTGTATTACCCTCTTTCTATTGTCGTTTAGACTCTGTGTGATACCGGTCCATGCATCTGCTGACCTGGGAGCGTCATGTACCAGGCCAAGCTGATCTGTTTTTTTTAGGTACGATTTTTGTTTGTTTCTTTTGCTTTACCATTTAAGTTTGAGTATTACTTATTGATCATTAACAGTATTTGTTTGTCCTTATAGACGCCGTTGGCCACTGCTGTTTTTATTTGGGTCTTTTGTTGTTTTTGTTATTTTCGCTGAGTTGTGTTTGTTTGGTCTAGTTGTAGCATTTAATTAGTATTTACTCTTTATTTGAGTTTAATTTGGGTTGTTGGCGCTTTATAGCTGTTTCGGTTACTTACTTTAAGTTAATTAGTTTCTGTCTGTGTGTTCTTGTGAACCTGTTTTTAACATTTGCTCCTTCTGCTGCAGGGTCTGGTTCGAGCGTGGTCGCCCGTGAGGTGGAGGGTTGGTGATAGAGTTTCTCACTTCGGCCCATCACTCCTCGTGTGTTGTGGTATTTGGCACATCCCTCACTTTTATGCATGCTTTTGTTTACCTTTATATTTTGATGTGTTTTGTGTGTGTTACACGGAGGTTGGTGAGTACTCTGTCACATAAAATATTGTGGCCTCTCACCCCGTGCACCCGCGACCGGCCAGCCCCTAGCATTTTAACTATTGGAGCCATAGTTTTATAGTCCCTCTGATTTTTAGAGCTTAATGAGCTTTAAATAATTTTTTTTGTGTATATAATTTTGTTTTCTTTGTGTAATAAACTTTGGTTAAAATTGTTATTTTTGTGGGAGTCTCCTTTCAGCCACCATTTGCGTCTCTATTTTACCTGTGTTATGTACTGGGCTGACATTTTATGTCGGGGTTTTTTTACCCTTCCCAAGTACCCTTGGTCATATAAAGTAAACTAAATTGTGGATATCTTTGACCTCTTATTTACTTTATAATTTTAGAGGTATATTTAGAGGTAATTCATGTTTACCTGGGTTATTTGAGTAAAAGATTGATTTTCCAGAAATGAAATTGAGGCCTTTTGTTTTCCACTGGGAGTTAATTAAAAGAACATGTAACCTCTTAGCAGCCCAGTGGGTATTTCCAGTAGGTCAGCAACTGTCAGTGTGGACTGATCTGGAGGGACTGGCACAGGATGAGAGGACTTCAGAATGACTTATGGGCTGAAGTTACTGAGTGAGCCATCATTAATGTGCTCTCATGCTCTGTTTTTTTAGCCCATTACGGGCCATTAAGAATAAGTTGTAATTTTTTTGGATTCGCTCATATTTGACAACTGTTTGTTTAGGAAAGTATATTATTTCTATCTCCCATAGAGCCCACACCTGGACTCGGACTAGTTCAGGGGTAAATACTCTATCTATTGATTAAAGCCCCGAAAAGTCACAGTACCACCTCAAACCACATAAGGTGAAGGTGGGTTTTTCTAAAGCTACCATGTTACACGTGCTACAAGGCCATTGTCACTCATTCATGAAGAGTAAACCCTGGACAGGGGCCAGCTTGTCACAGGGCTTACACAGAGACGAACACAGACAGACAACCATTCACTCGGGACAATTTAGAGTCACCAATTCACCTAACACATGCATGTCTTTGGACGGTGGGAGGAAGCCGGAGTACCCGGAGAGAGCCCACTGGTAACACAGGGAGGACATGCAGACTCCACCCAGAGAGTTCGTGTGATGGTGTGTTGGTCGGCCCGGGGATCGAACCCACGATCTCCTTGCTAGAACGCTAACCGCTCTGCCGTTCCTGACTCAAATTTTTGTTAAAGCAGAGGCTTAACTATATTTCAGTTTAGTTTTGTGATCACAATTCGTTTGGACATGTCATTTTTTCAGGTGTTATTATTAGCTTATGCTATACCGCTTATACCACACAGCGGTGTTGAGTCACATATAATTACCACAGGGGAAATTCTCTCACTGCGACAGCCCTATTGGTATCATCATTTGTTCCTTTGCTGACTCCTTGTGGCTGGAGTTAGTATCTTTGAACCTATCTTGCAATATTATAGAATCTTTAACTAAATCCTGTTTTGAATCCACAGCACAACTGTATTTGAAAATGTCGTCAAAGTTTTCTTGATCAAAGTCTTGATTGTTATCAAAGTTTTCTTCTGAGTTTTCTTGATACCAGACCAACAAAACTAAACCCAGTGACAACTAGGGCTGCAACTCACGATTATTTTGATAATAATTTAATCTGACGATTACTTTTTCGATTAGTCGATTAATAATCAGAAAGAGAAGTGTGAGTAAAATGGTTAAAAACTTGAGGTGTTTTTTTAGTTTTTGTTAAAAATTGGTGATAATGCTACCAAAAATCACTTATTTTTTACAAAATTAAATCAGACAATTCTTCTTGAAGATGTTTATATAGAAGATGTATACATAAAATATCATCTGTAATACATATGTGATTTTTTTTATAGACATTGTTTTCAACTGTTTACTGCTCTATCTAGGTAATAAAACCTTCTCTCACAGCACATGGCAAGTGTCAGAGTCTATTAAATATCCTAGTTGGCGAATATTCAATTACTAAATTAGTTGACGATTGTTTCAATAATCAGCTATAATCAATTAATCCGATTAGTTGTTGCAGCCCTAATTACAAAGGGCTGGAGGAAAGTGGAAACCTTGTGGCAGAAGAATCACAGCCATAATACGATTAATTCTGAGGTATAACAAATGGCAAATGTAGTCCAATGTTCACCTTAGACCTCATATAATGATTCTCAGGTTATGAACTGTCCTATTTACAGTTCCCACTAGACCTCTTGTCCATCATTCAAAACTGTCTAGTCTGTCTAGTTCAATTTTATCTGAATAATGCCTGCATGTTCATGTAGGGACCAATGGATAAACCTGTTTTTAAAGCGTCTTCTCCATCTCCCCAGCTCCTCCACGAGATCAGTAGAAATGAGCAAAGGCTTGGTTGATTCTGCTAGATCGACACACCTGACTATGCCATTCATCAACATGGTGACAGCTCTTCAATGCCTTCTTCTAAGCTGGACCTCACCTATATGCATAAAACACAACACAACCTCCTAGTCAATTATCAAATCTATGCCCTTTACCAAGCATTAGAGTAACAACAGTTGGGACTTAAGTCTAAATACTGGTCCGAAAAGTATAAGAGTCCACTTGCTAGACTTAAGTGTGACCATATTTCTGTTGTGGTGTAACCAGAAATCAATACCAGTCAATAAAGAGATGCAATACCCCTCTTAATTTTCCACATCTTGCATTAAACGACTTGCCAGTTGTCAGCAAACCCACAGACCCGCAAACTCAGCACCAAAGTGGTTACAGCTGTTTTCCAAGATGATAATTCAAACTCGCCATGCTTGCTACCCATTTACGTCTACAGAATGAATTATTAAAAGGTAATCATTTTTACGATGGCTATGGTTCTGTTATCCTCCTGATGTATATAACTGCAGACCTCTTGAGTCTTTGTATTTTGCTGTCAAGAGGCCCACATAACAGTATTAATAGTTAGTGGGCTTAGAATTACACCCTCTGCTTTTATTTGTTCCTAGCACCATTGCTAAGACCCCATTCACACAGAGATCCCTGAGATCAGGGATTGAACGTTAGATCAAACTCTGGGTCAATAAGTCTTAGTCATGCATATTTTATGTTCCTTTGAAATACTTTTAGGAATAAGTGGTTTTCAGTGTCTGCATCATAAAGTTTTAGCAATTTAGTAGATTCTAGACTGAATGGATTTGGTTTAAAAAAAATGGTCACAATGTAAATACATTTGTAAAACCCCACTGCTATAACAGTCTTTCCTTCACAACAATAGTAAGACTTTAATAACTGCAATAATTTCCATGTTCTAAAGTTGACTGACAGAATAAGGCAATGTAAAAAGAGATTATCCTGAAAGGAACTAATAAATTGGGAAATCACTTCATGGTGAGTCTGCTCAGTTTCATCCATGTATATTTTAAAGGTACTGTAAGCAGCATGCGCTTGTTCTGCTTTAAAATGGTACTGAAGTCAAAATCAAAACAATGGTCTGTAGGTTGCCAGTCTTTCTGCTTTTCTGATTGGACGATCGGCAATGCAGTTTTAGAACCAAAACAAAAATGTACTCAAAATAACTTGGTCATTATATAAAATATATTTTTAATTGTTAATAAATCAGCTGTACCATTGTTATCAGTAAAACTAATATTTGATTTAAACATGTTTACATCATATCTTGGCACACATGTGGGTCATTTTCATGTATTTTTTTATGTATTTTTTATAATATTAAAAATATATACTCATAGCACCCTTTAATATATGGTCTACATAACACAATTAATAGTTTTAAAATTTATGGCTTGACTTTATTTTATAAAAAGAACACACATTGTGTTAAAACAACATGTGGATTGTATTTTTAAAAGCCACTTGGGTCTTTGGAGCAGGAGTAACTCATGGGCCTACTGACCCCTGTGGTTCTGCTGCTTTATGAATTGTGTATGCACCTGTCACATTCAACAACTCGTCCAATCAGGTCACTCAGAGGAGACCACATGGGAGCTTAATTATACTCTGCCTCAGGGATGAAAACTCACTGCTATAGTGTTGGAACCTTCCTCACGTCAGCAGGTTCATTGTTTGTCATAAGTCAATGCAGATTTGATTAAATTCCCATTCATGGCACTAGAGCAATATACCAATATTGTCCATTATGTTTGTTTGTTAGCATACAATCAAACATAATGGACCCCTACTGCTCAGAGAGCTTTCATGTGTTTTTCTATAAACCAATCACAAACCTTGAACTAATCAACCACTCATACAATGAATCTACTGTATGTCACAATACAATCAACACTACAACCTCACACAAATCATATGTAATACAGTTTTTCTCAATTGCTTTAGCTCATTTTCTGAAACCTGGTTCCATTCGATTTTTTTCTTCAAACCTATATTTTAACAGGAGTGTTTGCAAATTATTCAGAACATTTCTCATAATTTCACACAGTTTTCAAACTCTTTTTCAAAACTCTTCACACAGCTGTCACATAGACTGCACAGCTTCACTGAAATCACTTTGTTTGGCCAATACAACAGTCTTGTTTACACACATAAAGGGATTTTGGTCAAAATGCTGTTTCTTTAAATATAGAAACTTAAAAGTAACTTCAAAAATCTAACATTGTGAGCACTCAGCATCTGATTACAAGGAAATTACTTCTGTTTCAGTGTTTTCACACAGGAATTAAAGGGAAAAAGGTCTCAGCAGAGAGTCAGGGGCAAGACACAACATATAGTATATACTTAGACTTACTATATATTTTTTCATTGTTTTTTGTTATAAAACAATAAACCATTAGGACTGAGGACCCCTGTTTACAGTGAGGTTGAATCTGTCTCCCAAGAGGGTTTTCCCAGCAGCCATCACAAGAGGAGAAATACATACTATTTTTGTTTATCAGAATAAACATATTTTCATTATTGTTAGCAGTGCTCCCACTGACAGTGGTAAAGATGTCAGGATGAAGAATGAAACAAATGTTCCTTGCTTCAGTTTGCTGTTACTGTCATGGTTATTTCTTACAGTAGACATACTACACTATAAACAATATACCACTGCAGGTTTACAGCGCATCATAGACCTTTGTAAAATAGTGTACAGTACAATATGTAATATGAGTAAATGAGTAAAATGCATATCCTATATTTATGTAAAAATATTTTGTGTGTATTTTTCCTCTTTCAATATGAAAATGGACAGGAAAATAGCTACAGTCTTCTGTTTATTCATTTGTGTGAAGTACGAACCCTTAATACTCGCTGCACTAAACCAGTGAGAGCTGCAGTTACTGAGAGCAGGACTCAGAGTTTTGAGCTGCTGTGTCAAATGAGTGACTGTGTGCATGAAAACATGTGATTGCAGTTTGATCATTTTGACTTGCTTTTGGGAGATATTTTAAGAGTTTTGATTACAGAACAACATTTTGCAAAGAAAAACCTTTGCTCTGAGAACCTGAAATCCTGTGTGGGATTTTTGTGTGACCTAATTTGCAAATGACAATTATGAATGGAGAAATGTGTCAAAGCAATTCAGAAAAACTGTAATACTAATGTAATAGATCCAAGGTAAAGGCTACTCTCATCCAAGGGCCTTTGTCAATTTAAAATGTCTTCACCTCTACAAACCAAATCCAGGTGGCTTCTTTTTAACCTTGTTTTCAACCTGGATGAATTCACAGACTTACTTGAGTTTTACTTGAGTAAATTTTTGAGGTAAAAAATGTTACTTTGTACAAGAAAATATGTAAACTCTGTAAGTATAAAGTATTACTTGGGCTCAGTAGATAATACACACATTGCACAACCAGGTCCTAGGTTTAATCTTTGGTCTAAGTAATAATAACAAAAAGGTAACAGTGCAGTTGAAGCAGTGGTGGATTTTGCTGTGTAATAATTTTGTTGAGTGCTTGTATTTATTTAAGCAAAATAATATCAACAGTACTTTTACTCCCATCTCTGTGTATTAAAAATATGATTCATTCATATGGTTTACCTTAGGCCAAATGCCTAATTATTAATTAAATGTAAAACACAAATTTAATTTACAGTACATTTTTGCTTATGAAATTAACTTCTTCTAATACAAATATTATCAATGTTAACCCTTATGCCCTGTTAAGGAAAATCTGTGTAGTTGAAGGTGCATTTATTGAGATAATTTTGACTGTGGTTGTTCAATATCCGTGAAAATTGGTGAGAAGTGTGTTTTGCAATGACTTTTGAAATATCTGAGTTTCATCTATAACCAGTGTTTTTTGAATGTGTGAGGTGTTTCTGTTCGTACTGTCCCCCTATGGGAGCAAACTTGTCTCATCATATTTTGAATTTTAAATGTCTTTGAATTTTTACCATTGAATTTTTTAAAACTAAAATAGGAGTCTGAATTTTTTTGTCTATAAATTTCAGTCACTGTTTCGGTCACCTAAAACAGTTTTGATGTGTAGTTAGTGATATCCTCTGAGTCTGAATGATTGAAGTGAAAAAAATATTTACAGGAGTGTGTCTGTGTGCAATCAAATAATAGTCACTGAATTCCTTATGTAAAAAAATGCATAAAAAGCCATAAAACTAGTATCTGGCTTGATAAAAGGCCTCAAACTTTGTTTCCACTCAAATCTAGTTGTTTTATGTATTTAATATGCGTTCCCACTGAGGAACAAACACACCTCATTACACAAACTAAAAAAAGTAAAAAATAAAAATTCATCATTTCTTTAAAATTTCAGGACTACAGGCCTGTGACAAAAAATCAATAACAACAATAAATGACAAATTTGTTATCAAAAGGACAGTATGGACTTTGCCTGCATGTTCAAGACAAAATAATATTGTCTGTGTGTGTTTGCACGTGTGTGTGTGTGTGCATGTGTAGTTGGCAAATTGTAGGGAGTTTGCTGCAGGAAAACGTAAAATAAAAGACAAAATCTTTTTTTTTTTTTGTTTTACTTTTAATCAAAGGGGCTCAAACCTTTTTATTCAACCTGACATAAAACAATAAAATAAAAGACTAAATCATTTTTTGCATTTGTTTTTTAAGGGAGGTCAAAAATTTGTTTTGAATGAAAGTCTAAAGTACACAAATTTCCACTAACAACATGAACATATGTTTTTTATTTAATCTGACATTACACAAAAACTAATAATGCACCAAAGTCAATCTTTGGCCAGTCATACTGATAACAGTAAAAGTCGAATTTGTTTTTATAATATAGAGTTATAGTGATTTTTTTCATAAAAGTGGTCAGTTGTACATGTCAAAAACTGGCATCTAAAGGGGTCATTATTAATGGTGATTAATAAAGCCATTATATAAATTAATTAAGAACCCCCTCTTGAAAAAAATGAAAGAGAAAAAAATTTTAAAAATATTGATCTTTGATTGTTAATAATATTTCAGATTAAAGTTTACAAATCTTGTAGTTAACAGTTTGAATGTACTGTTAATTTAAAATATGGCAAAATGTACTGTAGCACTGTACAGGTACATGTACTGTGCTGATGGTAAGAGACAGATTGTCATAAATGTGGAGGTTAGCAAATATTAAATAAATAAAATAAAAAGTAAAAAAAATGAATTAAAAAAAAAGTCCAGATGACTGCTTTTTACACCTTTTGTTATGATGCAATTGCCCTGGATGAGTGACAGTCCTAACAGACAATGCCTTATTTGTGTTTTCAAAGGCTTGGGTAATCTAGTGGTGTCTAAAAGCGTGGTAATTGGGTTTGTGAGAAGTGTTTTGTACAAAAGCTTGAGTCCTTCCTTACACTGAGGTACAAGTGGGAAAAGCAGCACAAACTATACGTGTCCTTGGAGACAGCGAGAGTGTCTGCATCTCAAACCCCCTCTGAGAGCCTGGCCGCTTCATCGGGAGATTAATAGGACTCTTTGTACTTTCAAACAAAGTCACCAAAGGCCACAGTGATTGGCAGAGACGCTTAAGGTTAAAGAGTCTGTTTGAGTGTTAAAGGTGAGTGAACTGGACTATAACTTTAACAAATACAGATGTTGGTACCCTGGAATATTGTTGCTACCCTTCATAAAACAAAGAAAAAGGTACAGTGTTCACTGAGATATCTTGAAACTGACTAAAGTAAGGATAAATCATAATTTACTGTCAATTAACTAATGTAGACCATTGCTTTTGAATTGTAGTTGACCATAATTGTTTAAAAAGAGAAACTCATGAAACAGGTCTAGACAAAATAGTTAGTACTCCTATAAAAAATGGCAATAATTTTACCACTGTGATCAATTAAAGAGTGGTTTGTAATCAGCACCACAGGTCTCCTCAGTCTTGTGATCAGTGAGTCTTCCTCTTTATTGGGTGAAAAGTGGTCACTGTGCTGTTTGGTAAGTGTGACCTACACTGAACATGAATCACAGAAAGCAAAGAAGAGAGCTATTGGAGGAGATTAGATAGAAATTTCTAGATGAGGATGCAAAGTACATAAACGCTAAAAGACCAGAGATGTACTCCAATGTCCAGGTGCATCAATGTCTAGTCACTCCATAAAAGCTAAAAACAAAACCATGGACTATTCTGAAGTGTCTTTTATGAATCTCAGTCTAACTTTAGTATTAACTTAAGGATCCCATCATTTTTGTCAGTTTGTGTGTGTTGTTTTATACATACATATACATATACACACACACACACACACACATATATATATATATATATAGACCCTTTGCGCTTCCTGCCTACCTCTTATAATGATGAGAGACACAGAAATATGAGACATACCGGCTCAGACGTCGCCCGGTCAAACAAGGTCTGCGTCAGGTGTTGGGGAACCAGAGCAGCCTGATGAGAAGTGGGCTACTGGAACAAGTCGGAAATGGACGAGATGCGAGAACACGGCTCTGTTGGAATGCTACTACTCCAGTAACCCTAGTCAGAGGGGTTACATGAAGAGAATGTGGGAAATATGGCAACTTCGAAACCCACAATCAACACTCACTGCTAAACAACTAGTAGCTCAGTGTTCCAACATCCACAAGCGGCACCTGCTTTCACAACTTGAGATTGACGAGATACAACACAAATGCTACGGCAAGGGGGAGCCAGGACGCAAGGTCAGAGGGGAGCTAACACCAACTCCCCATCCAGAGTTTGGGTACAAAGCCCCAGTAAGCACCATCACGCTGAGCGAGGCAGCAACTGACCTGAGAGATAAGATCATGGTTAAAATGAACACCAGGCAACCCCGACACCAGTTACACAGGCTGAGTGAAGTACCTTCAGAAAGTCTACTGGAAGATGTGAATGCAGCTTTGGGAACAATACCTACGATGACCATCACTGAAACCAATGAGCTGATATACACTTCAGCAGCAGTGATCCTTGAAGAGCTTGGCTATCAACCAAAGAGCAACCATAAAGATCCATATCCACCATGGAAAACACGGTTGGAGGCTAAAATCAAGGCAACTCGGAGAGAAATGAGCCAACTGTCAGAGCTCCAGAAAGGTGCAATGAAACAACAAGCACCCAAGAGGTACAGCAAGATGTCCTTACCTGAAGCATTGGAAACTGCCAAGCAAAGACTCCAAGCCTTGGCCACCCGACTAAAGAGGTACACGAGAGAAATCGAAGCAAGGTGAATAAACCAGCTGTTCTCAACTCAACCAGCTAAAGTGTACTCTCAGTGGCAAGGTAATAACAACAGAGCAGACCCACCAAGGCTGGAGACTGAACAATACTGGAAAGGCATATGGGAGAAGGAGGCATCACACAACAACAGTGCACAGTGGCTAGAGGATCTAAGAGCAGACCACAGCAACCTCCCTGAACAAGAACCAGTAACCATCACAGTGGCAGACATCCAAGAAAGAGTCTCAGGTATGAAAAACTGGACAGCACCAGGGCCTGACATGATCCACACCTACTGGCTGAAAAAGCTAACTTCACTCCATGAGCGCCTGGCAGCACAAATGAACCAGCTGCTAAAGGATGGGACCCACCCTGAATGGCTAACTGAAGGCTGGACAATCCTGATCCAGAAGGACCCCCTGAAGGGAACAGTCCCATCCAATTATCGGCCAATAACCTGTCTCCCCACCACATGGAAGCTCATGTCAGGCATCATAGCGACTAAGATAAGTGGGCACATGGATCAATACATGAGCACAGCACAGAAGGGCATTGGTAAAAACACCAGAGGAGCTAAACACCAGCTGCTGGTAGATAGAACAGTGACTATGACTCAATGCCACAAACATGGATCAAAGAATGCTTGGAGATGTATAACATCCACAGGACTCTAAGAGCCTTCATTGCAAACTCGATGAGGCAGTGGAAGACCACCCTTGAGGCCAACTGCAAGCCAAATGCACAAGTGCATCAAATGTGGGATATACCAAGGAGATGCTCTGTCCCCTGCTGCTATTCTGCATAGGTCTGAACCCCCTCAGCCAGATAATCACCAAGACTGGCTATGGGTACCGACTCAGGAACGGGGCCACCATCAGTCACCTCCTCTACATGGATGATATCAAGCTGTACGCCAAGAGCAAGAGAGACATTGACTTACTGATCCACACAACCAGGATCTACAGCTGTGACATCGGAATGTCATTCGGACTTGAGAAGTGTGGGCGGATGGTGACATAGAGAGGGAAGGTAGTCCATACAGTAGGGGTCCCACTCCCAGACGGCAGAATAGCAGACATTGAGGACAGCTACAAGTATCTTGGAATCCAACAAGCAAATGGCAACCTGGACCAGGCCACAAAAAAAGCAGCCACAGCCAAATACCTCCAATGAGTAAGGCAAGTCCTAAGGAGTCAGCTCAATGGCAAGAACAAAGTCCAGGCAATCAACAGCTATGCCCTGCCGGTCATCAGATACCCTGCGGGAATAATAACCTGGCCAAAGGAAGAGAGTCAGACCACAGATGTGAAAACACGGAAGCTCCTGACCATGCATGGAGGGTTCCACCCCAAATCCAGCACCCTGAGACTGTACACTAAGCGAAAGGAAGGAGGCAGAGGACTGGTGAGTGTCAGAACCACTGTCCAGGATGAAACATCCAAGATCCTTGAATACATCAAGAAGATGGCCTCAATGGACAAAGTGCTCAGTGAATGTCTCAGGCAGTGGAAAACAGAGGACGAGGTGCTGGAGGAACCATCATGGGAGGAAAAGCCCCTACATGGGATGTACCATCGACAGATAACTGAAGTGGCTGATATCCAGAAATCCTACTGTAACACCTCCCAAGAGGTTTAGCCGCCCCTTTAAGTTCGATTCACCACCAGAAATCCACAAAGATGCAACCATGAAAGCTCAAATAATTTATTGTAACCTTTGTTAAAATGTATAAGGCTAAAAGCCAAGGGAATTAAGATTAAAATCGGTAACCATAAAATTTTAAGTACAGCTGAGAAGTTTAGAATGGGACATTTAAGCAGGGGTCCAGTCTATAGGTCGGTCTGGGCTGGTATAGCTTCAGTTTGTGCACTGGTATGGTGCTGTGTCCCCAGTGCGCTCCCAAAATGGCCGACTGGTCTTTAGACTGCCTGGTGGACCCCGGCTCTGTGCAAGAGGCAAGACAAACAATGAGAGCGGTACAACAGTTTGTTTTAAATACTTGCAAATAGCCTAGGTTACTAACTAACCATACTATCCCGTGTGCTACATATGCTGTTTCTATAAATATGTGGTGCAAACAGACTGACCTGTGCAAGAGGCAAGACAAACAAAATAAGAGAAAGAGGAGCAATTCAGCATGCTTTTAAAATGGGAGGTACACCCCTTCACACCTGCCAACTATTAAGCACTCCATGGCCATTGGCCCACAGCAAACCATGAAAACCCCACACAAAAAGAAACCACACCCACTATTAAAGTGGCAGTTACTTGGAAGGATACAGTTTACCCTGTTACACTACCAATGGCTAGAAAGGGCTGGACTGAAGGACAGCACAGAGGCACTGATCATGGCTGCACAGGAGCAGGCCTTGAGCACCAGAGCAATAGAGGCCAAGATCTACCACACAAGACAAGACCCCAGGTGCAGACTGTGCAAAGAGGCCCCTGAGACAATCCTGCACATAACTGCAGGTGTAAGATGCTGGCAGGGAAAGCATACATGGAGCATCATAACCAAGTGGCTGGTATAGTGTACAGGAACATCTGAGCAGAGTACAGTCTGGAAGTCCCAAGGTCAAGATGGGAAACACCTCCAAAGGTGATAGAGAATGACCGAGCTAAGATCCTGTGGGACTTCCAGATCCAGACAGACAAGATGGTAATGGACGAACCAACCGGACATTGTGGTGATGGACAAACAGCAGAGGAAAGCCGTTGTGGTTGACATCGCAATACCAACCGATTGCAACATCAGGAAAAAGGAACACGAGAAACTAGAGAAGTACCAAGGCCTCAAAGAAGAACTTGAAAAGGCCTGGAAAGTGAAGGCAACAGTGGTGCCCGTGGTCATCGAAGCACTCGGGGCAGTAACCCCCAAACTGGAAGAGTGGCTACAGCAGATCCCAGGAAAAACATCAGACATCTCAGTCCAGAAGAGCGCAGTCCTAGGAACAGCAAAGATACTGCGCAGAACTCCCAGAGCTCCCAGGCCTCTGGTAGAGGACCCGAGCTTGGATGGATGAAACCGCCCGCGGAGGGCGAGAAGACAATTATATATATATATATATATATATGTATATATATATATATATATATATATATATATATATATATATATATGCAATTCTGTTGAACCACAATTCAAAAGCAATGTCTGATTTACAGCAATTAATTTTCAGTCACTTGTAATTTTTGTATTACTTGTGTCAGTTTCAAGTAATTTTAGTGAACATTGTGTTTTTTTGTCCATGAATGTATGAAGATGGGCGTAACTTAGAAAAGCGCAATATTGACAAAAAATGTTATCTCGATATTTTCTGGGATTTTGTAGATAATGATAATCAGACAATATTTCAGATAATTCCAAAATGTGTATGTAAATGTATTATTATTTGTACTAGCTCACTTATACAATATCAATAGTACAGTGACTAATACTAATAATTAAAATCATTTAATTTTCTACAGTGAATAAGTGCACCTTGTAATCCAAACTACTTGCACCTTATAATTTTTTACTGTTTACTACTATTGCACCTTCAAATATCATTGCACTTAAATGCCATACTGTTTACAGCTACTGCACTTTACATTTGATGTTTATTGTTATTTCTGCTCTTGACGTGTGTGCTGCTGACCTCTTGGCCAGGTCACCCTTGCAAATGATCTTGATCTCAATGGGTTTTTGCCTGGTTAAATAAAGGTTAATTTAAAAAAATATATATAAGAAAAAATATTGAAGGAAAGGGTACCATTTAAAACATTGGCCTTCAAGTAACAACATCACTGCTCTGCCATTTCAGTTCATCTTCTGTAACCATACATTCAACAAGACAAGATGAAGTTGTAGCTGGCTATATATTTTATTTTCATATTCAATAAATACATTAGAAATAATAGTAATTTTATATGTATTATTACTTTTTTAAATTAATTAAAATACTAAATTGTAGTTAATTTGACTGTACACTACAGGGACATAAGGGGAATTAAGTTGTAGATTTTATATTTAGAATAATACAGCATATTCAGAAGGCTATATAGGCTATAACATCACAACTTGTTCTACACGGTCCACATACACACTTATATGTGTATGGATGGGTTTATTTAAATGCACAGCTGATCGAGTAATCAGCTTGTTGTTTAATTAGCGAGTGGTGTCTCTGTGGGCACAGTCTGTGTGTGACTGCGTCCATGGCACCTCATGAGAGAAGAGTAGACCTGCTCTCAGAGCCAGAGCCAGAGTTTGCACCCTGAGAACTGTTTAAGCTTCTGAACAAAGTCTGGACAAAGACAAAAGCACATGTAGCTCTGCTTTTCCCCCGCAGCAGTGGGTTAACGTTAGTGTTTGTGTTAATAAACACACTCGTGAGGATCTACAGATATTCTGTTCAGTGAGCTCTAGAGAAAAATAGAGCAGAGATATCTAGGCCACACCTGCCTTAGCTCTATGCAGGAGTGCTCAAAAACATAAAATATGACACAACTCCATAAATACTCAATATTGGTACATGCATATACATATTGGTAAAACAATTTATTATTATCACACAGGATATATTGCACACCCCTAAGGTAGCTGCAGAGCAAGTGTAAATTGAGTTCAGTAAGTTAGGTCAACCTTTGAAGTGTATTTTTTTTTTATTTGACGCAACTTGTTTGAACACATAAAATATTGTGATAGTAATCATTTTTCCAATGGTTTGTGTACACACTCATGAAATGATGGGGTGTTAAATTCAGTAACAGGGAAGCAGGTATGGCATGAAGCAAAACTCAATGCTAGAAGTTTAAAATAAGATCAAAATTTGTAACAATAAATGCTACAAAACTCCTACTTTAGTTGAAAATCGCTGATGTAAATATTAAAAGTAAAACTTTGACTAGACAAAATATGCCTCCCAAAACCTATTTTATTATGACAGACCAATACAACAACAACAAAAACAAGCTAACCAGAGGTGCCCACACTCTGTTGAAGTTCTGCTTGTTTACTGAAAACTACAGAAGCTTCTCAAGAACAGCTCATGATTGAATATAAATTTGAATGACTGCCTTCCCCAAAACTATGTTTAAGTAAATGTTGTGAAAGTACAAAGTATCCCACAAGTACTGTGGGGATTTAGATGGCATATAACACTAATCTCCCATTTTGTATTCCAAACTTTCCCAGAAAATGCATTGCTCTACACATCTTGTGCCAAGTCAATGTCATTACTGGAAATGACAGCGGACGGCTGGGTGAAGCATGGTGCTGTGAAGTCATTTGTCAGAATCTGATAACATGCTTGTCTTAGGAAGGGATTTGCTGGGCTGAACCTAAGAATCCCACGTTATTACACTTGTGACATATGTCCACCTATACAATTGAACTCGGTGTCTGTGTGTAGCTTGCCAAAGGGACTCTCTTTTTAGTCAATATTTTGTTATCAGTAATAAAATAATGTGATGTATTGGTGTCTTTGGTCTTGTCTGTGTGTGATAGCCCGGCTGAATGCCCATTCATCCTGGACCTGATGAGGACAACAGTGTCAGTACGGGGCAGTTTGTTGGAATTTATACTCCAGCTCAATGGCAGGTGTGGACCAGCAGAGTCTAATGTAAGGACGGAGTGATGCCTCTTGCCCTCTTGGCCTCTTGTTTACACCAGTATTTACAGTTTTTACACCAGGCCAACATCGCTCTACAAACACGCAAACTTTTAAATTCAGTCAGAAATGTTGAATGTGAACTTCAAAGCTGCCATTCTCTGTGAAAACAATGACATACCAGTAAGTGTACCAGAAAGCATTATTTATGTACTGTGGCTTATAATTGAACATTGATAGTGTACTACTTTTCAAACATAAAATATACAATAAAAATAGTAATTTTAAAAGAATGCAAATTAAAATAATAAATATTTCAGTCATTTTGTCTAGGGAAGGTACTGAAACCTGGTATTATAATAGCGTCAGTGCTATGTCATGACGGTTCACACAGAACTACGCTTCAGCCTGTACTGTATGGTACTGAGTAGTGGCGGTAAATGCCACGTGGTCAAATACATGCGTGATATATTTTCACTCCATGCATAAAAGACAACCACAACTCCATCAGTTGTTCCTAGTGTTTGTATGAGCAAGGCAGAGCAGGGTGGGGCAGCTCCAACACACAGCAGCACACAACCAGACAGAGGAAAAAGTGTGGCTCAACTTTGATGCTGACACTGCACGGTGACGCAGTGCGGACAAGCATCACATACCAGCACAGCAGCACACAGTAATCTGACAAAATACTTGGCAAAACTTCTTTAGAGAAGACAGAAAGATGCTAAGCTAATATTATGCTAGCAGCCCACATGTGGAACTTTCAGAACAAGTTTTTCAGTGTTTATGTAGGAGTGCATTTGTAAATTTCCCCAAAACACAGCTGTGACCACATACAGGTTATGGATTTATTTTTATATATATATAAAAAAAAAAAATCTTTTTCTAAAATTATAAATATTTAATATTTTTATTTAGATTTATACTAATAATGTTTTAGGGAAAATCCTTACAAACCTAAACTAATATATTTTGTCCATGAAAAATGCCCAAATGTTTCAAAGTACTTCAAGTTCTTAATTTGTTTTTTGCACAAAAAGCATTGCATAGCATTCAAAGACTGGATTGATAAGCATTAAGTAGTAGCAGTAGTATTTTTAAAATCTTAACAATACCCATCCTGCTGACATGAACCAAAATAGTGTAAGATGCATTGATTCTGAATTGAATCGTGGCCCTCTGAATCAAAATTGAATTGTGAAATGCCCAGAGATTCCCAGCGTGTAATTTACATGCTAACTAACTAAAGATAGCAAGAACAACAGTGGCAAAACTTAGTGTTTCAAAAACATGTGTTCTCATAATACTATATATTGTTACCAGAAATCCTCACTGATGCTTATGAAGCTATTACTTCTTGTATATAATAACTCTGGCGGCGAGGTGGTCAGTACTGGAGTTTTCTTCACACCTGAGCTTGTTTGTGTGATGAATTTGTGCAATTGTTTACAAGGCTGGGTATCACTCTAGCCCTGTACTGAAGTGCAAAAAGAGCTGAGGTGGTCAAGCTGTTGTGCAACAACAGTGTTTTGACCTAAATCCATACAAAGCTGCTTAAAGCACACAATGTGGTACACTCTGGACATTGCCCGGTTATTGAAGGACTAACATTTAACACTAACTCTGACAGATTCATTCCCAGTGAGCAATTTAGAGTCACCAATTGATGCACATCTTTGGATTCTGGGAGGAAGCCAGCGCCAAAGCATGGGGAGGGGTTTTGCCACCCACTGACAGAATTTGATAATAGTCCTTGCAAATTACTATAGAACATATACTTTATTTTTGGGAATTAAAAAGGACTAGCATGATGTTGATTAATGACTTCTTTTTTTTTTTTTTTTTTTTAAGATTTACACGATTGAACAAGATTTAAAACAAAGTGTGATGGTACTGATATTTGACTGGTTCGACAGTGATCCAGAGAAGCTGAACCCAGCAGAAATCCAACAAAGCTCCCCCACCCACCCCCCGTATTATTATTTAGTCCTTGTACAACGCATGCTTACAATACTAGCTAGTTCCCCAATAATTACTTTCCCCTGTCCCTAGTGTGCAGTGAGTTTTTCTCTTTGTCTTGAGGTTTTGTGGCAGTGCTAGAGTCAACTACTGGCATTTATGGCATTTAATTTCGGGTAAACCCTGACAGTGAGGATTTGGGAGCAAACAACCAAGGATCCAGGAGATATTTTGAGTCCTGTTGATGGAAGGCCTTGGAAATCAATGTGAGGTGGTTAAATTTCCCCTGGGTGGCTGAGAGGAGTGCTGCTCATCAAGTTACTAACCACTACAAGGCCCAATAGAATACAGCAAAATTACCAGGAGAAACCATCCTGCAGGAGAACAGGGAATGGTTCTGCAGCAGGGAGAGTGCATCCTTTACATTAGAGCGTTTGAGCCCTTTAAAAAAGCTGATTTGGTATAAAATAAATTGGTTCACCTGGAAAATGGGGTAACATTTTTTTCCCTTTTTTGTTGGTGGGTACACAGTGGCAGAGTGGTTAACACTCCTGCCTGTAAGAAGATTGTGGATTTGTACCCTATACCAGATGATTCTGTGCACAGTCTTTTCCTCCTTTGTTTTCTCTCAGGTTTCCAGTCCAAAGACATGCATGTATAGGTGAAATGTTTTTTTTTGTTTTTTTTGTTTTCCTGCCTTTTTCAGGTTTTATTAGACAGTATATAGTGGGGTAGTGACAGGCCCCTAGGGGTAGCCTGCAGCCCCACCACTGCAAATGGAAATTAGCAAAAGAAAATGGATACATTTTTCTCAGCTACTTTCTAAAATTGAACTGGGCCTGAGTGAGCCTTTTTGCAATTATAAAGAGTTTTTGTTTATAAAAAGCACATTTACAAAAGGCTAGTATCTAATGTTACAAAGAATACAGTTTTGTATAGACCAATTTTACACATTGTACTGTAGATATATTTTTTTAATATGATATGTCAACTTCAGCCACAGTAGGCCAAGCCAGTGTACTCTTTGGGTCAGTCCCAAGCTCATATAAATGGATAGGGTTGCATAAGGAAGGGCATCTGGTCTAAAACTTTTACCACATCAATATGCAAATCACTGCACACTTGGAAGCAAATGGTTCCGCATAAGGAAGAAGCCAAAAGGACAAAAGTCAATTTGATAGTAAACGTGAATGTAGAGCTAGGTGATAAATCAGAATAATTAGATTAATTTGCGTTTTCAGTTTAATTTTAAAATATCAATAATAGCCAAATTGTAAAACCAAGTTTAGCATTAATGGCACCCTCCAAGCACTGCACTATTTCCTGTGTTGGGGCTAATGCTGCTGCTAGCACCCAGAGGGTCTTAATAGTGACTGTGGAAATCCTGCAGACGCTTATAATCACAGAGAAAGGAGTCCCTTTACTTCTGTAATGTCCCCATTTAGATGTGGCAGCAGCTTGGCCAAAAGGAACAGTGTAGTGTGATGTACACTAATTAGCCATGTGTTCAAAAGTTTTTACCAACAAGCCTTTGTTTTTTTAGGGGGGTTCTCTCTTTTTCTTATTCAGCCAAATCATCATTTGGTCTCCTATCGCTCTTCCTATTGCAACCAGCCACAGTAACTGGAGTAGGCAATGTGGGTGACGTGTCTTGGCCATGGACACAATGACACTTCAGGTGAGATTCAAACGCTTAACCCCTGGTGCCTCTGTCGTCCCACTAACAAGCCATTGTTTACTGTCTAAATTATAATAGACCTAGAAGCAGAGAAGACTAAAACTAAAAGACATTTATGTTTTTTCTGAGTTCTTTACTGAAAGAATAATACACACCGCTGCTGCTTCATTGTTGCTTTGTACAGATTTTCAGTATGACTACTGCAATTAGTGAGTTCCACAACCTGAAACATACAACATATGATACAGAATAAGAGAATGGTGTGCGCGTGGTTGAATGTGAGGTGGTTTGGGGCTTCTTGGGGATGATGAGCTCTTGGGCACTGAACAAGGTTAACCCCCCTGTACTCAACAGGCAGAGTGAAGAAAAGCAAAGAAGAGGCGAGGAGTGGGAGGGTGGGGCCCGTAAACAAGAAGAGCAATGAATCAGACTGGATGATCAGTGTGAGACAGGAAGAAGTGGGTTTCATGTGTGGTACTCCCTACCTTTCGATAAGTAAACTTATCTCCATTACTCTCATGTAAAAATAATGAACCTACATTTAAATTGCTTTTTATGCCAACAAGAGAAAAAAGGAATAAAATTGTGAGTCGGCTGGAAATTAAAAAAAAAAGGCTTATCATCTAGCCCTATGTCAACGTACAGAACTCTGCAACAGTGCATACTTAAAATTAACTTCACTTTAATCACAGAGGGTCATTCTTTTCCTTTGTTCCTGCTGACCACCAGCCTCTGTCCAGCGATCCCTCTTTCTTTGTCTGCCTGTTTGCCTCTTTGTCTCTCTCTCTCTCTCTCTCTCTCTCTCTCTCTCTCTTTTACCCTTACCCCCTCGTGTCCAGTCTCTACTGGATAAATGAAAGCCCATCAAGAAGATATCAAGATAAACATAAAAGTAGTCCGATGCTGACAAGAAAATAAGAGTCATCCATCAAAGGCCTTGGCTACTTACACCACATGTCAGAGGAACCCCTGGGTGCTCCACTCGCTGCGTGACTCCCCTTAATTCAGGACGCTCAACCGGATCATTATGTTGGACAGCTGGACAGTGAGGCACGGGAAAACAGGCCATTTTGGTTTGAAGTCCTGCATCTTTTGAAGAAAATCTTCATATCCTGCTATCAGAATCATTTGTCGTTTTCAAAATGCTTCCAAACAAAACATCACTTCACTGCTCCATATCACTGGCATTGAGTAGATACATAATTTGGTTTGCACTCCTTTGTCACAGATAAGACAATGTTTATACAGTTTTGTCCTATACAGTAGACCTCTGTTCTGATAAATACCACACCAATGGATTCTTTTAAGTATTGTCTAGAACCTAATCTGACTTTTTACGCTGCAATAAATCATTGTCTCTACTGTAAATGCCAACAGTGTAGTTCCCTATGACATGCCTTAAACATCTACTAAAGATAATTATGTAGCTTCTGACGAATCAATTGAAGGGCATGGACACAAATCAATCAGGGAGGTAATGATGCAGGATAGTGTTATATTTGGCTACATGGAGGTTGAGAGTAATATAAAGCAGTTATTAAAGGGGATGACTTTGCCCCGAGCATGTCAAAGTCGCACTTATGAATGACTTCCTTCACGTCAATACTTCATTATGAGGAAGTGTTAATGCCGCCACCGTGGACAAGATCAGCATGTAACTCCACTTAGCCTTGACTATGAACTTCAGCTGTTGATTAAAAAGCATTAAGAGAGTAGGTCAAGTGCAGACTGTAAGCACCAGGGACCTACTGTCATCTATATTTATAGACCAAAATCGACTAATCTGGAAACAACTTACTTGGAATTAGGATTATGTTTAGATTATATATATCACCTTTGAACTATCATACAACAATGGGTCAATGTTAAACAGCATTTACAATGTGAGCACAGCACAATTAAAGTTGACAGATTTATTTTTACCAAATCTTTACCAATTTTATCTGCAGATGAGCACCATGTAAGACAGGCAAACTTCATAAACCTTAATACTTGATAATTCAATAATGAAATAGCTATTAGTGTGAACATAGCTAACCTCGAAGCACTTGAAATCCATAGACTTCTGCTAAGGCAGTGATTTGCAACTGGTGGTGTCAGGACCCAAAAGTGGGTTGCAGAACCATTTTCAGTAGGTTGCGGGCCTTTGCCAGGGCAAAAAAGAAGGGTCACTGATTTACACTCCTAAACAGTAAGTGGCTGGATGGGACATTAGGTACAGTACAAAGAAGAAACCCAACAACAACAGCAAAAAATTTGTTCTATGGTGCTTTCCGAAACCAATCCCTACTCCCTCACTTTTCTCACTTCCACTACACTCACTGTGAAGTCACACTCGCAGCTGAACAGAGTTCCCTTCATCAAAGCATTAGACACTTGGCTTTCGAATGCACTCCTCGTTTTGACAAAATCAGGAAAGCCCCTTTACTGAGGGTGCACTCCCAGCACAGCCCACAACTGATGATAATATTCACAAGTTTTTTATAAATCAGTAGTTATTCTGTCATAGAGGGCAAAGACATAAATAGGTGTATTAGTAAGTGTTGATCCACCTGGGCTTATTTATCTTACTTAATCTTTAATCTTGCTTGTAAGGTGTTTTCCAGAACCAATAAAGATATATTTGGTCTCAGTAATATATACTCTTTAATTTATAAATGTTACATGACAGTATTAAAAGTCTTGGTTGAGATGTTTACACTTTAAAATAAACAAGGAACTTAATTTGTATGGAGCGTCTTGAACAACACACAAAACAAAATAATTCCATTAGTAGTTGCACCGTGTGCCCAAAGACACAACAGTATGCAATGCCGGTAGCACAGACTGCACTGCCAACCTTCAGGTTAGTGAGAAAACATTTCTACTGACTAATCTACTGCTGCCCTATGACACTGTGCAGGCTTCTGCACAAAGTGAAGTAAAAAGTTGTAAGAACTGCAAGATCTGCATTTGATTGGTCAGCAGTAGGGATGTAACAATTCTTCATAAATCGGCTAAAAATCGATGCAAAAGAGAGAAATTTTGAATCGGTGCAGAAACAAACAAACCGCGATGTTCCTTTAATACTGTGCAGGCCACCAAAGTTTAGTGGTGTTACCTGGCTCACATGTCTGGTGCTAGATATCATTACCTGGACTTTTTACTGAAGAGAAACATGAATTTATATCAAGTTTTAGTTTACAGGACTATAGAGATCAGGAACCTACATCATAACACAACCGTTGAGTGATGAATCTGCCATGTTGGTGGTCACAGACAGAAATGCCATAGAGTTGCATTAGAAACAGTGGCATAAAAAAAGTAAACAAACAAGCCGTGAAACAACTTTTTGTCACTCTTGGTGAATATTTATCACACACTTAAGTATCAAAATACTTTTCTGCTAACACTAACGCATGTAATTTATATCAAAAATTGCTCCATTGTTTTGCTATTGAAAATATCTTGTGTGACCACTGATGTGACATCACGATCCCGTTCTCTATTAGCCTGATGTGCTGGGAATGTGAAAAGGCTGCACAAAGCTTCATTACTCAGAAGGAGCGCTCCCTCATCTCTGTCTCTCACAGACAGAGTAGCAGACACAGCGCCCTCATTCACAAGAGAACAACAGCAAGCCCAGGACAGACGGCAAGAGAGAGACATCTGAAGGTATTGTTTAGGCTGCACATACCTGTTTGCGCCGTTTACCATGGTTCAGAAAGCTAAAGGAAAGCTAAAGGAAAGCTAAAGGAAAGCTAATTGGCTAACAACAGCCTAATGTTTATTTGAAGTTTCAGCGGTCCCCTCCCTCAGAGCGTTTCCATGGAGATAAGTCTTTACTGAGGATGCGTCTTTCCTCTCTGATATTTTTATAAGACTTGACTTATATTAGGCCAATTATATATTACTGAGGCGTGGATTCACGATTAGCTGCTTCTCTATGCATTGCTTGCTACTGTAGTGTATGTGTTGAAGAAGGATAGTAGAAAGATGTTAACAAAAGTCACTAACAAATTATTTTATATATTTTTGTTATTTTGACACTGTTTAATATCTACTTTTTTATTCAATTTCTGTTAATAAATGTACAACAATTTATGTTTGATAAGGAGACACATTTGGTCATATTTATACTTCAACTAAGTCTGCAAATAAAATTGTTAAAAATCGTAATCGTGAACATAAAATGTGTGACTTCTGTGCATCGTTACATCTCTAGTCAGCACCATTCACGCACTGCACAATTGTTACTCATTAGGCCACTCTGTGATGTTACATTGGGACAAAACAAACAGGACAACAGCTATAAGGAAGGAATAACAACAGTGACTATACGCAGTGCGCTCCCAATGCAGATAAGTACGTTCCTGAGAATTGTTGGCTCCAGGAGAAGTGCCTGTGGTGAGAGAAGGCCATGAGTTGAAGAGCATTACAACTTTTAATGAGTAGAAATATATCATCTTCAACAAATTCCCAAAGCTTACCCTCGGCATAACATTTACTTTGTTTATAACTACATGATTTTTTGTTCTTCTTGCCTCTAGAGCGTAGAGTGTGAAATGTTATGAGGCGGGCACAAGGTTTTGTTATGAAAAGGTTACAGATTATGGATGACAAATTGGTATAATGAGTCCATATTAGATGAACTAGACAAAAGGAGGATATTCACATGTGACTCTTTGGCAGTGGACTAAAGGCTTCTGTCTTCTTGTCTGGCAACAAAAGTTCTTGGCAAAGACACTGTACGTGTTCCTATTTTGGCCCTTACACCCTTCTTCACACTGAACTGATTAAGATGTACAATGTTAACTTGGCAAGACCTTGACAGACACCAGTTTAGATGTACTGCTGAAAAGCTAACACTCAACTGGGCTAAATGTGTAGGTTTTTTTGGGGGTTTTTTGTCTTTATGTCCAGGAAAAAGGTGAGGTAATGGCTACATCTGATAGCACACAGTTAATGATGGTGTGAAAAAACTTCCTTGGAAGACAGGAGTGTTCAGAAGTAGGCAGTATTGACAACTATACCTCACTCACTCCAAAATATCTGAGTGTATACTTTATTTTGAAAAAAGTGTTACATATGGGCAGTCTGCTTTATTGTATTTTATTAAATGACTGCATTTAAGGGCATTTGCATCCTTGAGGTGTATCAAGACTTCAGAGTTTATGACTTGCTGACTTATAATATTAGATCACTATGTCACCTAAGGGTCACTATGAGGCCTAAAAGTGAGTCACAGTGAGACTGAATATTGTTTGAACATTCAGCCTATTTGAAGTCTAAGTATTGTTTTAATCACATGGATTATTAAAACTGATATCAAAACATATGTCCCATAAAGGGTTGTAGTAAAATAATTTAGAAATTTAACTGGTTCTGTAAAAAGTGGGTCACAATAAAATGATCAGGAATAAAACAGGGTCGCATAATCAGACCAGTTGTAAGCCAATGATAAAGAGAATATGAAAATGCTTGCCAAAATGTTACTTTCTGAATTTCAGAGACAAAAAATCTATAAAGTCATACTTGTATAACATAGTAAAATGCTTAAAAACTGCCTATCTCATCTCTCCTCTCACTTGGTCTAAATATTCTACATTTTTATTGCAAAAGTTACCTGTTTTTTCCTCTAAAAACATCATAGACACATTTGTTCTGTGACCACTGGTTGGATGTGAAGATAGCTTTGCCTTCATATCACTCAGATGCCAGCTTTAAGGACTACAGTGGCTTGCCAGCTGAGCACACACTGGTGTATAGCTCAACTCAGTTTAGCCCTCCAATCCCCCAACTACACCGTGATAATCCTAAAACCACAGCAAGGCCACTCCACTCCATTCATCACTGCCAGGTTGTAGCCCACAAGTCATTAGTTAGGACCCATTCACACTTCCACAGCAGCACTCAGCAGGAGTGGACTACAGTAGTCAAACAGCAGTGCTCGAGGCTGCCTGACCTGCAAACAATAGTACAAAGGGACAAAAGGTAGTCCGCTTCTAAGTTTTAAATAAGTCTAGTGCACAAATCCACAACTCAGGGCTATAGATAAGGCTTATCAGAGATACTCCAAAACACTTTAGCCTGGCTTTGTGTCCGAGTGTAATTAAATATCCAACATAATTAGTTAAAAGGCAGGTGGGAGTGAATCCCAGTCAATTAATCGATGCCTCCCTTATTTGTCGGGTTTGCCACGAAGCGACTTTGGCTTGTAAGCTCATTCTGGGAAGCCAAACTAACAGAATCCTGCTTCCAAACTGTTTTATCTGTTTTGCTGTCGTAGGGAAAAAGCCAAGCATGCTAGAATGAAGATATATGGCTTTTATTAGCTTTTGTGATTTGAGGCAATATATCAAATACAAGTGTGGCTGAATAAAGAGGGGTCAGAGGTGATGTTGTGTAATTACAGCAATCATTAAATGAGGTGGAAACAGTAGTTGGATATGGGAGCAGTGATCCATGGAAAGCATGTGCAGCCTTTTCTTACTTCTCTTTTGTGTGAGTATAATTAATTATCTTGGGTAGTAGTAGATATGTGCGTGTTCATTTACTAAAAAGACAGAAGACATGCAACTGTGGGAATGATGTGGTGGCTGTCAACTGGAGCTGTAAGAACCAAAACAAACCCAGCTGGTTGTGTCAGAAATATGACAGCAGTATGACAAGAAAACTGTGCTGATTTTGTCTTGTGCAATACAACCCCATATTCGCATTTACTCACAATAGAACATAAACAAAATTGTTGAAACTGAAAAAAATGAAAAAATGTCATTTGAATTTGGTGGCAGCAGCACATCTCAAAAAATTTGGGACAGGCAAACAAAAGCTGGGGAAAAGGGCTTTAACTAATTACAAAACAGCCTGAATTGCATTTTGCAACTAATTAGGTTAATAAGCTACATTCGAGTAAGATGGCTGAGTATGAGATGAACATTTTAGAAAGGCAGAATCTATTATCTGTAATGGATGTATGGGATCTTATGAGTGGAACTGCATTAAAAACAAGATTCTGTACTGGAAATCACGGCATGGATCAGAAACACTTCCAGAAGTCACTGTCTGTGAACATAGCTCATATAAATGTGAGTTAAAGCTGTATACAAACATCAGTATATTGTTTTGTGCAATATAACCCCTAATTTCCACTGCATGCTTAGCCACCCCACAGTGTATGCCGCCAACCCACAGCGCAGACCCTTGCTTACTGGATACTTAAGTTTAATATGAAATAACTTTGTTCACATGAACATCACTCCATGGGTTTGTCCTCTACAATGAGGAGTACTTTGGGCACAAGAAAAGCAGTTTTCGCATTCAGTTTTCTGTTTGGTGCTATCTGAACTACATAGATTGATTTGAACTGGCTCTGCTGTCGAACAAAATAGACCAGCTGCGAATCTCTGGTGTAGGACTGTGCACTGGTGGACTGGAGCCACAGAGCTGCGAAGGCTGTGGAAATGCTCTTATTCACTACAACGGAAGTGTCTTTGCAGTGGAGTACGCAGTGCAGCGGATCGGCTACGCATCCAAAATTGGGGGTTAGTCATGGTCAGATAGAAACACATTCCCAGCACACAGTATTGCAGAAAAATGGCAAATAAAAAAAATAATTAAGGCTAGACCTTTTATTGTCCATTTTTGTCCATCTAACAAAACTCACTGAAACAAGAAGCAAAAATTCCTAAAACACCACTGATACACCTAACGTTATGAGTTTTATAATGAAAATATATTATATCAGAGTGGACTTAGCCTCAAGGACTGCAACAGATCATTCATTTCTCTCTACTTCCAGTTGTTAATCTCTAAAATGTATATAAAAATGGCACTACCATTTAGCTGACTACTGAAATATGAGATTTGCAAAAGTGCCAGCAAGGATTCAAGTTCAACCATTAATTTAAACTACTGTGAATGAACACTATCCTGGAAGAAGTCTGTTCAAGATTCTCATCATGTCTGCTTTAAGGGAGGTTTAGCAGACTTAGGCTGGAATATCCCCTTTTCCAGTATTATCTGCCAGTATCTGACCCTTCTTTTGAAATCAGATCATCTGTAAAATAGAGTATCAAGTTGTTGTCAAATGTTGAAAATATGGTAGAAGACTACATAACAGCAGTTTTAATTCATAATGTCCATGTATGTTTTTGAACAGTGGGAGAAAGCCAAAAGAGAAACCACAGAAACACAGGGAGGTCTTAACAGACACATATTGTAATCAGTTGGCCATAATCAACAAAAAAGTTAACTACCTATTAAGCAATTATTTAAATTTCACCCAAGAGCCATTTGATTCCAAATAATTGTATTGTAATCCAGATCTATTTTAAAGTTGATTTACTTTTGCACAAAGACACTGAAGCAGCCCCCAGTTCAATTAAGTAAAGCTTAACTTGGAGACTTTTCCCTGGGCTGTCTGCCAGGCTCAGTTATAAAGGGAGGTAACCTGTAGGGACGCGTTAGAGGCAGACAGAGCAACTCCTGCCTTACTGTGATGACCTTTTAATCTATTCAGCACCACAGAGTTTGGAAGACAAACTGCAAATTCTGTATTCAGTTTCCAAGAAAAGAGTAAAACATCTTGGGAAATAATACTATAAGACACTATTTAATGGAGTTGTGTACACTTTGGTAAAACAAGAACTCAACAATATCAAAAAGGATGTTTTCACATGTTTCTAAATCACATTAATCAATTTTATTTATCAAAGCACATGATCAGCATTTACCTTGAGTCCCTGATTTGTCTCTTATTGTGTGGCTATTAGGGATAAATGTAGACTTAAAGCAGGCACTCGAAGACTGCTGAGGCCCTGAATGCAATCAACAACATTATTTACACTCATGGTCCGTACAAGTGACACCAAAATTGATGTTTCCTTCCCATCATCCAAATGGATTATGGGGGATATTACACTGTATTGAAAATTCCTATTCAGCTGTTTCCAGATGGATGGCTTCCACACCTTGGTGTCATGTTGTATAATCTGAGGTGATGGAGAACTCAGAGGTAAGTGCAAAGAGAGAGAGAGAGCAGGGCTAAACAGTCTTATTTATCTGTTCACACGTGTTTGTTCTCAGACTCAAATCAATATTTAATTTAGTCGAGTGTTCAGCCATGTTTAAGAGGACAAACTTCATTTGTTTATCAGTTTATCAAACAACCGTGTTAGGCATTTACACCTCAACTACACCTGGGGAGGTTTAAAGACTTACTTTAAGCCTTAGCTTCAGCACAAACTGTGCCTAAAAGCTGGAAATAATTCAAATCCAATGTTTCGGACTGAGGTTAGAAGTTAAGTACACAAACAAAGCACTGTTTTAATAAACTAAGTAAATACACTCAGCTCAACATACTGCCCTATCTCACAATGGAAAAGATATAGTGCCTAGACCTAAACTTTAACCAGGGATCTTCTAGTTCATGACTAAATAATTGGTCCATTTAGCCTGAAAGCTCTTCATATCTCACAATGGAAAAAAAGAACACTAAAAATAATTTGTTTTTTTTCTAACCCCTTGTACCCAAAGTTACTATCTTCAGATAGAGGGCTTTAGTAAGAGAGAGGCCTCAGCTCTGGGGTCCTTCACTGCAGCAGAGCTGAAATAAACTATGATGTTAGCAATGGAGTGAAAGGGGCAGGGCCAGTAGGGCCTTAAAGCTTCAGACTCCTAATCCAAGCGCTTTCTGCAGAGTGAAAGTAACAGCTCTCCAAAAGAAGACGATTTCAATACATAAACATTATTTTAAGTTATAAAACGAGAATTGTTGATGCAAATATGTCCATATTCATTTGAAAAAGCTTGAAAAAAGCATAATATGGGCCTTTAAATGTTTGGGGCTTCAGAAGGTGATCTGGCCCATTACTGATCTTTCCTGGAAATATTCACCAAATTCAGCCCTTATCTTGGTGTAGATTATAAATAAAAGACACTGCAACAAATAAGGCTTAAGATATTGAGCAAACTTCCACGCAAGTGAATTTTCCCCACATGTTCTGTTGTTTTACTCCTTCATATTACCATTACATTACTATTCACTGTGTGTGTCAGTTTGGACAGTCACTTGTTTATAGCCAAGTTGGAGATCACACAGAGCCTTAAAGGTGGCTTAGTGTGTGATAACTATATTGTATACTCAACACTATTGTTGGCTCAATTAGGCAAATATTCAAGACAGTTGTCTACTGTCAACTCAACACTGTTTTGCACAAATCAAAATCCACACTGAAGCTAAATGGAAACCTAAAAGATTATTATTTGTTTCGTAGACTTTATCACAGTCCAAATCAGAGGGAAACGTGTGCCAGCAGAGTCAGTGATTCCAGTCTAGAGTAATGTATCATCCGTATAGCCAGCACTGTCTCCTGGCTCACCAACAGTTCACAAGTGCCAAGGTTTTCAGCGCACATGTGCCCTCAGAGTGTATTCAGGAAATACAAATACAAGGAGAGGTAGAACAGGAAATAGAAAGATTGTATTCTATTCAGTTTATTCTATTTCCTACTGGCATTACAGACACTGTATTTATTATTATTTGTAACCCTATAATAAAGCTAGTGCATCCTGCCACCCTAAAAAGATTAGGAGAAGTCTAGATTTAATAAAGAGATTGGTTGTTGTCCCACAGTTAGGCAGACTCATTAAGTTCCAAAACATCATGTAATTAGTTTAGGCAGTATCTACAGGACCGTCCGGCAGCTACTGACTCTTGTTGCTATTTTGCCTGCACCACCAGTTGACAATTGCATTAATGCAGTCTGAAAGCTATTTGGCTGTCCAGCAACCAACAGTTCCTAACTCTGGTCATCATAAACAAATAAAAAACTATTAATTTAGGGTAACACTTTAGTTTAGAGTCCACTTATTAACCTGTAACTAAGTGCTAATTAGCATGCTAGTTTGTGGTTAATTAGCTCTTAATTGCTAATTATAAAGCAGTAATTATGAGTTTGTTATGGGGAAAGAGTTATTTGCTAATTAATTGTAGAATATAGTCACACAGAATAAGGGATTAATAGGTGCTTTATAATTACCACATTAAGAGCTGATTAAGCACCAACAATACTAATTACAACTTAGTTAATAGGTGGATCCTAAAGTAAAATGTAACCAAATTTAGAGTTTATTTGGTAACAGATTAAGGCTATGCTTAGCTTACTGTTGTGTTATCAACACAGTATCAGAGGGAAAATCTGCAGAGGGAAAATGGATTTTACTGCCACTTATTTGTGTTAGTAACATAAAATAAACTAACCCTAACCCTTTTCCTAATCCTAACTTTAACCAGTTTGACAAATAATCTCATATTTATTGAAAAAAAAGGCATTATGCTACTTGTGTCAAAGTCGCTAAACCACGCCAACCCGCACAAAATGCCTGTTATTTAAATGTATATATTTCCACCTGCGATCGATTTAGCTTTGTTCTTTGCCTGTTTTTCAGTGTGTCCTGCCTGTTGCTGTGAACTGATTGTAAATACATTTCTGCTGCTAACAATAGGGTGTGACAACTGCGCATGTTTAAATGACATGACGGCAGATTAGCAGTAAGAGTTGGTAGCTGTCGAACGGCAACGTAGACACTTCAATTATTAACAGATTGAAAAGTTCTGAGTTGTGATTAATGATTATATTAATGATTAATGATTATATTTTAAAAAATCCATTGCGGCACTCAGTATTTCAACCACCTGTATCTGGCTGTCCTATCTGTATATAAATAACACAAAACTAGAAAATAAAAAGGAAAACAGGAGAGCACTCAAAAAGAAGGAAAAACAGGTTTTACCCCCTCTTACCTTAGGTAATGAAGAGAGGTTTTTGCAGCAACAAGGAGTGGATGGAACCAAGGACACAGGCACCAAGAAAAACCAGGAGGATGGAGATGAATGGATGGGGATTCATATGCACATGGACTTTATAGAAAGAAAAAAACAACATGCCCATACTAATTGTCATATTTTCATCTGGTAAGCTTGGTGCAATTGACATAAAGTACCTCTGTAGCACAGTTAAACAACAATTAGATGAGCTAATGGACTAACGGTCCTAGACACATGTTGTCTGTCCATCCTGGGAGAGGATCTCTCCTTCAATATGAGCTCCATAAGGTTTCTTCTTTTTTTTTTTCCACAGCTGGGTTTTTCCTTACTGAGAAGGCGAGTCTAAGGTCAGGAGTGTCCTGGGTCTGTTTAGTTTAGTGTAGTTATTTATTGTGTTGACTGTGTGTTATAGTGTGTTTATGTTTGATTAACTGTGAAGCCCATTGAGGCATCTTTTGTTGTGATACTGGGCTATATTTATAAAATAAAACTCAATTCAATTGAACAAATTCAAACATAGTCTTGCTGCAATAAATAATACTGGTATGGCACTAGTTAGCCTGGCTAACTTAGCCAGCAACTCATAACAAACATTCACCAAACAGAACAATGAGGATTACAGTCCTATATAATTATAATTATCCTGACAGGTTTTTAGCAGAGCTACTGTAGCTCAAAACAATGGTCACACTCACAACTCACTGAAATAACCAGAGCACAAGTCTGCCAAGCTCCAGCGTCTTCCTCAGTATAATTTATCTGCCTTAAGTTAGTTTCTGTGTCAGTTTTTTACTCAAACATTTACTTTTATCTTAGTGCAAGACAAGCTCTCTTCCTCTTCCACACTTTCATCAACTCAGCTCATGAAGAAATGCCAAAGATAGGACAAGAACAGGAATATTACTTAGGTTTTGGCACACAAAAAGTAAAGCATAAGCTTAAACATGGTAAAATCTTGTCTACTACCACTGAGTGGTAACTAAATTACACTTTAATGTTTTGTAAATAAAAGTGCTTCAAGGAATAGCAAGAGACTTGATAAACAGGTTAGCCTACATTTATTTTCAGTAGTAGGAATATTCAGTACATCCAGTAAATATTATCACAAACAAAGATCATTTCAGAATTAAAAAAATTACATTTATACAAAAAATTGTATTTGGATAAACACTGTTGTTGCCAAATACCTAAGTATAATGTATTTATTTAAACAGAAATGAGTGATTGCAGGCTGCTTAAGTTTTTTTTATTTATTTATTTATTTATTATTATTATTATTATTATTATTATTATTATTATTATTATTATTATTATTATTATTATTATTATTATCCATTTTATTTTTATTTATTTGTTTATTTATTTTTTCATTCTCTCCAGGTCAAAGGTTAGGGGTGCTGAGAGATGTTTAAATCCAGAAGGATTTAATCCTCTGGGCTTGAATTAACACTTCTGGAGTTGTAAGTGTATATTGAATGCAGTTCTTAATGAAAATGTGTTTTATAACATGTCTGTGGCCTAAGAGAAGCAGGCATTATTGTTAAAGTCTAATAAAGAAGAAAAATGGCTCCTCCAAACATAGACAGGCTGGGTTGAGAAGTAAGAAAGGTGTCTTGTTGAACAATTATTAAAAAAAATATGTATGGTCTTTCCAAGAACAACCCCTTGAAAGGTTATGGAAATGCCACATGTGTAAGCGCTGTAATAAATCACAATAGGAAGTCCTGGAGTGCACCTTCATTAGGCGATGCCCCATAGAGGCAGCCTTCAGGGAGCAGCCTCTCACACTCTTTATGGATGCACTGGAGTCCACATATTACATCCACAGTCCCAGGTGTGTCAGACTGCATCTTCCTGAGCAACATGACTGCTGTGGTTCATAATAAGTGTAATGGACAAAGGCAATGAAGAAGATAGTGTGGCTGATAAGACTGTGTCCAGACAGACAGAATTGTGGATGCCTATTGGATACCGTTTAGCACCCAGATTTTCATTGCTTTGGTCTTTATCTGCATTTGTACCAATTTCCATTTGGTTAGTATATTTAACCTGCTAAAGGCCACCACTGAGTACTTGCACCAACATCTGAATATGCACATGCAATCAGAAGTGCAGGGTAACATACTTTTACACAAGCATTTTTGGGATTTGTGTTCTTTCTGAATTATTTTGTAATGTAACGTTTACTTAAGTAAAATATTACATTTTCACAATGAGTAAAAGTATTTTTGGTCTTGAAGGGTAGTACTCTTCCAAACAGTGAGGTAGTAGTATAGCACCAGCAATATTGTGAGTACTTTTATTTCTAGTAATACTATATTAAAGCAACTGATTTTTTTTTTTTTTTTTTTTTTTTTTTTACATGACTACAGTTTTGGAGTACTTTTTACACCTACCTATGAAATGGTCCTGGTCCAGACTGGACACAGACCTATGTTACAGTGGTCTGTGTTACTACTAAGATGCATGTGGTTCATTATAAATAAGAGAATATTTGAGACAACTTTAAAACAGCTCAGCACTTTGTATTGGTACAATATGAGTATAAACAGTCTCAGCAGGAATCAGTCTTGTCAGTGTGTCCTTCAGCACTGTTATCTCCACACTTACATTTATCTTTGTCATTTCATCAAAGTAATAAAATGATTTAGTCACACATACATTAGATCATATTAGAGTCTTGTTAAAACTGACTGTGCTCTACCTTGTGATTTTAGAGCATGTAGTCTATCTTTATAAACATAATCATGTTATTGACTTGTATCTGATTCATGGAGGTCGCCTGCGTGCCAAAACTAGGCACCTTTTAAATATATTGGGATAATAAGGACCACTGGGTCATGTTCACAGCATAAATAAGAACAACTGATCCACGTCTGACCACAAAGCAGCAGTTGTCCTCAAATGTCCTACACATACAGCCCACCTCAAAAACTCATCTGGTTATGCAACTAATCATTGTGTGAAAACTGCAGTTCATGCCACAAAAGTCATCAACTTTTGAAATAATGTATTCTGTTGGTGAATACAAGCTATCACAACTGAGACAGACAGACTTTGAAATGTGTGGGCTTGGCTGGAAGACATAAATTAGTCTGGGAAACAAATGAGAACAAATAGAAGACGTATGGAGTAGATGCAAAAAGGCAACTGTGGCTATGAGCACATTTGTCATTATTTGGATGTGCTTTGCTGCCACCCAACAAGACTGTGATGTGAATAGTTTATGAGTTTGTGTTTGCCAAGCTCTTATTCTTTTACCAAACAGGAAAGATTACAAGTTCAAATCTATTTCTTGACACATTAATGGTTATTTTGAGGATTTGGAGTTGTCTTATTGAATTGAAAGACATTGAGGTGTGTGTATGCTTTCAATATTTGAAATATACAGAAATATATATCTATATATATATATATATTTGTGACCAAATAGATACAATGAGATAAACATGCGCTCAGACACAATCTTTTCCAATACAACACAATTAATAAAAATACATACTAATTATTATTTTTATGCTTATGTTGTTTATGTATCATAAACTATTTAAAAGTAAATTTACTTCACATACAGAAAAAAAAAGTCTTAAGTCTTATTTGTGTAAGTTAAATTTACTAAAATAAATTACCATTACTAATAAATTACTTCAATACTCAATTTCTTCAAGAAATTCAAAATAAGTAAGATATTTCAAATCTTTAAATCATTTGAATACTAAACTTTATTTGGGATAATAAATAAATGTAAAACTTACATTGTGTATACATGTGATTTTAGACATGTGTCTAAAACATTGTTATTAACATATACATGAACATAATTTATTTAATGATAGCCCACATTTACTCAGATGAATAAGAAATACACTGTTTTGTCCTTGTGAATACTTTTTAAATATAAATAATGTTACAGCCTCATTAATATGCGTGATGTCAGATTCCAGAAACAGCTAACTACAGCACCAGTTCCAATTGTCACTTTTTCCTGCTCACTCTGAGTAAAACCCTGGTTGGAGACACACGCTTTCAGAGAGTTCAGAGCACTTTTTGTTGGAAAAAAACTAAACATTTTTTGTCCAAGATTTGACTTCAGTAACAACTATGTCATCTTGGGACTGCTATGAGACCTCCGGTGCAGCAGGTAGAGCCACACAAAAATACTGTGAGAGAGATACTGTGAGCAAACACATCCAGGAAACTATTTATAATTATTCACATTAAAAAGTGATTATTTGATCTATATGTGTTTTCTTCTGTTTTAAAATCCAAAAAATAACCAAAATTGTGTTTCTCTATTTTGGAATTGCAATATTTTTGTATGGAAATTTCATGTACATGAAGAAAACTATTTGTGGTCTTGGTGGCAAAGTGGGTTCACTCACTTCCAGTAAGATAATAGCAGTAGTAGTAATACTTGTAGTAGCAGTAATAGTAGTAAACTTAACATTTGTGTGTTACTTAAAATCACTCTTGTGGGCTAAGTAGGTAGAATCACATCCCAACCAGTACGGCAGTAGTACTGGAAGTAGTAATAGTTGTAGTATTAGTAGTTGTAGTAACAGTAGTAGTAGAAGTACCAGTAGTTGTAGTAAACTTTACATTTGTGTGTTACATGCAAAACTACATTTTCCCCTGTGTGTAATAAACTTGTTTAAATTTAGTTACACTCCACTTCCAACATTTTAGTTAAATATGTTTTAGACTTAGCCCTGTACTGTATTTTAGATCTATTTATCTGATATATTCTCCCTCATCACTGTCCACAGCACGGCAGCACTGTTTTGAGGTCGACATCGGTCAGACCCTTCAGGGCCACACCTCAGCTTACTCCATTCTGGATTTCATTGGTGAAGGTTGCTTCGGCAAAGTAGCCAAGTGCCAGAAGGTGGACAGTAAGCAGACCGTGGCAGTAAAGGTCTTGAATGACCACAAGGCATTTAAAGACATGGAGAGTGAGGTACTGAATTATTTTGTTTTTGTGGCATGATTTGGCTTTTTCTGGGCAGTACAAACTTATGTTGTGTTCCCCTATAGGTATCCATGTTAGAGGAGATCAGCATCCTCAGTCCCGCGCACACAAACCTAGTGCAGTTTGTGGAGTGGTTTGAGTATATGGGACTCTACTGTCTTGCATTTGAAATGCTGGACATCGACCTGTATACTTTCATGGAGAATCGCAGCTATATGTCGCTCTCCATGAGTGAAATCCGGCCAGTAGCACAGCAGGTATGCACACATCTAGACATTTACCATTATGAGACAGGACCAGTGCCTTGGCAGAGGTCTATGCTCTCTGAGTGCTTTTAGTTTTTTCTTCTTTTAATGCAAAAATGTTTATTTTTGTACCTTGACACGGCAGTTTTTGTACTGAGCCTTTCTTAAAATCATCTCTAAGACTTTTGCACAGTACTGTATATTTAGCTCTTATTTTGCTCAACACTACCTTCTCTAACATCTCTGCAGCTGTTGGTGGCTTTAGATGCCCTCAAAGGTTTGGGCCTCGTGCACTGTGACATCAAACCAGACAACGTGATGTTCGTTGATCTGCAGGACCAGTCTCTCCGAGTCAAACTGATTGACTTTGGTCAGGCTTTAAGAGTCTCCGAAGTATACCAGGGGATGACAGCCCAGCCTTACGGTTACAGGTAAGCTAAGCTAATTATACACCAATCTGCCTTAACATTATGACCACTGCCAGATGAAGTGATGAACACAGATTATCTTCTCATCATGCCACTTTTTAGTGGGTGGGATATACAGTATCCACAGAATACACAGTACATCACAGCTTGTTGCGTACGGGGATGCACAGTAGGCAGGTGGTCATAATGTTATGGCCTGTTGTATCTAAAGTGTTGTGGTGGTTCTTTTGGCCTGTCCAGAAGTTGGGCTTACTTTGATCTTGTGTCCCAGGGCGCCTGAGATATCACTTGGCTTCCCTTTTACCGAGGCTATAGACATCTGGGGTTTAGGCTGTGTCCTCGCCTACCTCTTCCTCGGCGACAACCTCTTCCCAGTCAACTGTGAATATCAGATGGTAAGTCAGACTTTTCTTAGGCCTGTACTATAAACAAAAAGACAGACAAAAAATTCAAGCTAATATTATGTTATGTGTGTTTTTGTTTTTTTTCTTTGCAGGTTAAATGTGCGGTGGACTTACTGGGATATCCTGAAGACCACCTGCTACGGACTGGAAAGTACAGCAAGTGCTACTTCACAGAAAACCAGTCCCCTGAACACACAGCATGGAGATTTCTGGTGCTTTTTTATTTTGTTTTATTGTTGTTCTGTTGCAAAAACCATATGATTTCTCTATGTTGCTTATGTTCCAGGAATATTTTTGTAGTTGTTGCTCCAGCACCATCCCCACAAAGAACCTTATTGTGATGACATACATTTGCACTTTAAGGGTTCAAATTTACAAGAAGTTATGTCTGATTTATGCTAAAAAAACATATTGTAGAATTTATTGTTGCTGGTATAGGGAATAGCTTACTGGGCTACTTACACGAGAATAGGTTTTAATGCTAAAAACAGTAACTGTATTTAATTTATTGGTAAAATACTGTGAATTTAATACATAATTCTGTTGCCTAAACTTATCTACATAGAACTTTCTGTGTTACACCAACCCACACATTAACCTAACCTTAGCCACCGGATTTAAGCCTAAACTTATCCCAAATCACCTAAAACAAGAATTCTACATATAATTTCATAATCAACAGGGTTAAAAAGGACATTTTACACTTTTGGGGGTGATTGTGAAACAACAACTAAAAGATTACCTAGGCCTGCTTTAAATGATTCTCACACACACACTGTTGTTTTTAGACTCCAGAAGAATATGCTGTAACGAACAATATGAAAGCTCAAGAGCGTCAGGGCTACTTTGAGTTTCCGAGCTCTTTGGACGGCCTAGTCAACGTAAGTGCCTTGTACAAAAAACTAATTCAACATTGTATTTCAACATTGTATTTCTATTGACAGTGGCCTGAATGATTTTGTGTTTTACCAATGTAGATTCAGCCAGAAACTCAGGCCGCTAAAGTTGAGGACAAGAAGGCCTTTGTGGACCTTCTGAAGGGGTTGTTGTGTATGAATGGAGAGCAGAGACTGACTCCTCGTCAGGCTCTGCAGCATCCGTTTGTGACGATGTCTCACCTGAAAGAGGCTAAACTCATGGGATAGTAAGTTTATGTCAAGATTTCAATTGCAAAATAATTCATTCAAGTCATACAGAGACCTAATTGTGTGTGTTTTTCAGTTTGATGATCTCAGAAGAGTTTATGCAGATCTGCCCAGAAGCAACTATAACAAGTTCTTCATCCAATCTGATGTGTGCCTCCAGTGACATAAACATCCAGTCAGATGCTCCCAAAAGCTCTGCATCGATTGGTCAGGATTCAGGCGTCTGGTCTCTACCTGAAACCAAAGACCAAGACTGTGACGATTGGTCCGTGCCTGAAAACAAAGATGTGTCGGCAGTTTGGTCATGTGACCCAAGAGTGCCCCCAGGACTTTGGGATGAACCAGAACCGATCTACTACTCTCACTCTGACGAACCATTTATCTTTTATTTGGCTGACTATGAGGCCTCCGTCCCATTGTGTGATGGAGATGACACTCAGGCAGTCAAAGTGTCCAAACGCTTCTCTTTTAGAAGAATCTGTAGATTCTTCCGAAAAGTTAAGGATGCTTTCAGCTGCTGTGTGCGTCAGCAAGAAGAAGACTGACTTTTCTCTTTTTTTTGTGAAAAACTCATTATTTACTCATTAAATATTGGTTCCATTGCTTTTTATATTGCTTATTGCTTTTAGTTACACAAAATAATTCTGATATTCAGGTGTTAATAATGTCTTAAGGTGGAAATTACTACTTCATAAGAATATTACACAAGTAGACGTAGAAGTAGTGACTTACTGCAAAATTTATCATGTTTTTTGAATTTTACACACAAAGTACTAAAATTACTACTACTGATTTTATTTATTTATTACTATGACTGTACTGCTACTGCTGGTGCTACTAATACTACTACTGCTACTACATGTCCAAACTATAGGGACAAACTCAGGACCTTCTGATGAGTGTACCCACACTGCCTCTGAAGTTGAAAAATACTTTTACTACTTTAAAGACTTTAGTAGAGTAAAAGTCTTCTTTCCTCAAAGCCTTACTGAAGAGAAAATATAAAGTAAAGTAAAGTGTACATTTTTTTCCATATTAAGTAAAGTAAAAGTTGTTACTTTCCACTTCTGAACAACTACTCTCATGCATCTGGGTTTCAAAATAAGATTCATAACATTTTATTTCTCATGGGTCACAGCTGAGTTTTTCATGTGAAATGAAAAATTACCATGTAACTTGTGTCATGACACTGTCTGTGTAGCCTTTAACCACATGCAGCCAGGTCTTGACATTTACTTTTTTGCTCACTGGTCAAAGTGGTTAATCTTTGTCAAAACCTACTGGCCAGTTAGTGTTTTTACTAGCCACAGTTAGTTATGTTTTTGAGCATATTTTATAGTATAGGCTTAAAGAATTAGTTTTTCACAGGGTTAGGATTTTTTTATGGACATATATTTTTATCAAATATTAAAAAACAGGTTTACCTATTGGGAGAGTAAATTGTATTTCTGTGCATCTGGTGTAAAATCTTTTCAAACACGTTATTCAGTTAAAATTATATTTTTTCTTTCTTTGATCATGATGAATTACTATGAATTGGTGTACAATAATGCAGAGTAGCATAAATTCAGACCTAACCTCTAAAGTTAAGATATAGGTGTATAAGATTCAACCCGCCAAAGTGGCTAGTAGTGGGAGTGTGTCACAAGCCAAAACAAAAATCTACCCGCATTTGGCTGGTTGGCTAGTGTTAATGACAAGCCCTGCATCCAGCCATCAGTCTATGTAAAAGTATGTAAAAAATAATAATAATAATAATTAATTTGTGTTGTGAAGAATTACTCTCACATCACAATGACACTTTGAACATTTAAAAAGATGGATTTAAAAAGGTTGTGCCCGCCAGTGTTCTCATTTATCAAAAGCTGAACAAAGTCAGCTGGACAGTGGTCACTGTGATGTGGCCCTTTGGCACTAACTGGGATCACAGGGTATGGTCAATAAAAAAAAAAGTCCGGCAACAACAGAAGGAACAAACCCAAAAGTGTAGTGCACAGTTGAGGTAAAGAGAAAAACGCCAAGAGGGCGAACTACAAAGACAAGGATACAAAGATGAAGCAGGAAGAGAAATTGGGCTAATTAAGGAGCAAATAGGGGCAAAGGAGTGAATAAAGTGCTAATGGCTTGTAACACAGATAGGTGATAGGCTCAAAGGAGCGAGCCATAAATAAATGTGTGACAGTGACAGTAATAAATATCACATGACAGGTAATCAGCGCGGTTACCCACTACCCCCAAGGACAGGAGGCTGGGCCTATACCAACCCAGTGTGACAGATGAGCAGGAGTCCCCCCAGAGAGAGCGTCCCCAACACAGGGTAGATGAAGGTGACCTTTAACCCCCCACTATGTGCCCTGAGAGATCGAAGCCCTGAAAGGATGGGCTCTATCAATAAAAAGTGTGGCAGAAGTATCGACTGAAATCTAGGGCCGCACTGATGAAGCCTATCAGAGTCTGAGGATTGATAGAGAAGGTTGTGTATCTCTTGAGCAAACTTCATCAACTAACATGGTATAACAGCACTCTGGTGGCTGATATTATGGCTACAGGTGATTATAATTATACTAATAATTATAATGGACCCTAAACTAAAGTGTTACCTAATACTGGAGTAAAAGAAACAAGACTACATAATAAAAATGTCAAGAATTACTTACACATTAAAATTTAAATAAAAATGGAGTATATCCAGATAAATATATCAGAAAGATACAATATGTGCTCATATTTGAATGGTCTTAACAAATCCTAGACAACTAAGTAGTCAAAATGATGTTGTTATTTAGGTTTCTTTAAGTCACTGATTCCCAGCTAGTGGGTGGCGGCCCAAAAGACAAAAATAAAATGAGCAGAGATAAAATTGGCTGCCACATTAAGAACAGCTGAGAACCACTGGTGTCACCAAGCTCACCCAGTTTATTATGGCCCAGTATTCTTATTTTACACAAAGAAATTGTATCACCGTCTTGAGCAACATGTTGAGGACAATGCAATAAAAAGTTACTGATCTTTTAATGGTGTTTTAGGGAGGCCTTAATGAGCTATAAAGAAGATAAATTGCAATTTAATTATCTGTCATCAGAGCTATTTTAAAATGGATGGGATCTTTGTAAGTCATAGATCACATCATAAAGAGTGAACCAGGGCTTTTAATTGTTTCCTGCCAGGACAGTGATGAGACAGTGGCAGACAGACTTGTAATGGGAAAAGAGCTCTGCATACACTCAGACGTGGCACTGGCCTAACAAACCTATTGTAGTAGCACATGAATTACACTGAAATATAAAAGATAAACAGACAAAAGGACACTATAGTAGCAAAGTAGGGATCCATACTTTACATCCAATACTACTAACAGAGACTCTGCCTTTCTAAAATACCCAGTTAGGGGATTTTTAAAAGATTTTCTTTACTAATTTTCCAGATCATTGCATTTTGTTTTCATTTACATGTTACACATTCACCTTACCTTATCTGATTGACTTACCAAATATCTCTATAATGAACAAACAAAAATATGCAGCTTTCTGATTTGGTTCCATTTCTCAGGCACAGGTATCATGGGATCAAGTTCAATGACTCACCATCACCATCTTGTGGCCAGAAACTATAATTTTTCTAAAGCAAAACTCAATCCTCTGCAGGCCAATGGAAAATCCAACAAATTATTGACCAGAGCAGGCTGAATTAATAGCTCATTCCTTTTCTAAGCCGTCTCTCACATCTTTTCTAATAGCTCGCCTTGGACAAATATGAAAAATTACAAATGCATTACTCACTGTATTCTCAAACACCCTTAATCAAATTCCTAACCGTCAGCTCAGCAGTAAGAATTAAACAGCCAGTGTGGTATAATATTTATTCTCATATTTTATGGAATACAAAGCCCCCCCATTGTCCCCCTCCCCTTCCCAAAAGTGTGCACATCAGAACTGGTGGACAGCGAAAAAAAGAGCAGAGACATTTTTAAGTGTATGAGTCAAGTTTATATAAAAAAAGCCTATCCCTAGTCATAAAATTCAATAACTGGGCTTCAGCCATAAGAGCTGAATTAATTATGTAAATGAAACAAATGTAAATATTCTCTTTCCATCGATCTTTGCATTCTGACTACGAGGACGTAATCAATGTGTGCAACAATAATTTAGATGACTGCAAATTCAGTCACTTTTCTAGCATTTCAAACAATCTCTTTCAAAGCTGCGCAAAAGGAATGAAATACATCTCCAATTCTACTTGGAGAGAAACAAAACATTGACAAAAAGAAATAGTGAGGGGCTGAGAAAATGGCCATCAAATGAATACAACCTCATTTGTGCTAGCAGCCAATGTAGGTCCAATGATGCAGAAGAAATGTAATATGAATTAAAAATGACTAACCAATATGCATTGTACAACTTGATCAACAATGCAAAATCTGATCTATGGGAGAAACTAATAAATGCACACAACTATCGCCAAAGGTCTGCATTGATCTCCTGTGAAGCCTCAAACACACTTTTGTATATCCAATGACAAGTGAGTGGGTAAAAATAACATTAGTAACATCACGACCATTCAACCAGTACATTTCAATGTGTGACTTAGCACAGGTGACAATGTCCAACAGTCTAAAGAACTGTTACAATCCGCTCATGAGATGGTCCTGCTCTGTTTTTTGAGAAATGTGGTAATCTTTTCATGACAACTACACATCAAAACACGCCAGAAAACAAGTAAACCCAGTACAATACACACAATGCACGGTCCAAAATGTTTTCTGAAAAACCCTTCAGGTCCTCTGGTAAAAATCTCCAGGTCTTGTCAAGAGAACAATTCATGTGACAGGCAGTAAAAAAAACTAAATTAAAATAAAATAAAAAGAAAAATCTACAGGTTTCAACGGCTTTACTGTTCGGCTTTCTGCTGAGCAGGTTGTAGTCCGTGTTTTCGGATAATTTTATTCCTGTCCTTTTCACTGCTCAGATCCTCAAACCATAAAGGAGTTCTGGTTCTTAAGCTTCTCTAGCTCTTTGCTCTGCTGCCTCAGAAACAGGACTCTGTGGAAAAAAAGAGAAAAAGGTGTAAAAAGAAAGATACATTTAGTAAATATTGGACTTGAACTTCATTTTGGAATATTCAGAGTTGAATATAAGGCTGACCTCTGTTCTCTCAGTGTGGCCTGGATTTCACACACTCGTACTAGGGAACGGAGGTTTTTCATCTCTGTGCAGAGCTCAGACATGTACAAGCTGCCCATGTTGTGGATGTCCTCCCGCAACCGTGATGCCTGAGAAAACAATAAGATAAGATCAACTTTATGATCCTGCAGAGGATAAAAGTACAGCAGCGTATAAAGTACAAAAATCTGTATTACAAACACAATTGGTAAATGAGTGCATGCAATCATCACAAGTGCATCAAAAAGTGTTCAGTTTTAAAGTATTTTCAATCACGTGTAATTGAAGCATATATTTATGATAGTAGAAAGCAAAGTGTAAAAGTAAAATGTTTACAACAAAATACATACTGTATACTGTGCATATTTTCATAGTGATGGAGGTGTGATGGAAATACACCAGAAATTGCACACAGGATCTGTCTGTTATGAGGTTACCAAAAGTATATTTGTTTGCATTTAAATTAAATTCTAAATGTTCCACACACCAAGCATGTCTTGAGGCCCTTTCTCATAGGAAACAGCAGGCAGAGAGCACCGCAGCAAATTGCAGTGATTTGTATGTGGCAGCGCGGTGCTAGAGCGCAACCGTTGCCGCTGAGCGGCATGCTGAAATTAAAAATTATTGGACACAGCATACTATGATATCAGCTCGGCGCGTCCAATCACGGAGCCTAAAAAGTCTGTTCAGACAAAGCAGTAGAAACAGGATGTTTACTATGATCATATAATAAAGTTGGCCTAGCATACAGGGGTGTAGCCATCATGGTGTGATTGTGAAAGGAGTGTGGTGGTCCTGACCCTTACTCTTGTTGAAATGGTAAAAGAATACAAGGCTAAATTGTCCTTCTAAAAATGAGCCTCAACAGCTACTTGCTAACACCACTTCCTGGTCTGTGTGGTTGCCATGCCCACAAGCTGCATGCTCCGCTCCCACTCCACTGACTCCCCTCAGTCAGCGAGTGGAGCGCCCCCCGCATCCTATGCGAAGGGGGCTTTAGACACAAGGGGGGGGGGGGGGGGGGGGGGGGGGGGGGGGGATTCAAGGAAAAAAGGTTGGGAACCATTGATTTAGAGCATGGTACAACTAAACATTTGAGTTGTACAGCAGTCAACAATACACACAATACACAAGCAGAACATCTGTAAAGCCAGATCTCACACACAAGCTTAAAACTGTAGTGATTTCGAATTGTTAAACAGTAATGGAGTCTACCTGCTTCTCTGTGTTTTCTGAAGGCCATCCTTGGATATGTTTGATAAGGTTCTCATCAAAGTGAGCTGCCAGTGTGGGCGTAAAAGTACTGGGATTGTCAGCCTGGGTCTGACTACTAGAGGGAATGTGGGATGATGCAGCAGTGGATATGGTCGATCCCGAGCAGAGAATGTCTTGGCTAAGAAGAGAGGAAACCAAAACTCAAATCACCACTCAAGAAAAAAAATTATTTTACTAACGGCAAAAACAACTACAAACAAACCTTCTTTGCTGAAAAGTTCTGGGGTCCTCAGGACGTTTATCTCCCATTTGTGTAAGTGATCCTGGTTTACCTGAAGACATAGTGCCCTGTGGACATAATGAGAAATATTTATGTTTAGGCATTGCCTAAAAATAGCTTTACATGGTAGTACTTACTCTGCTTTGTGAGGATGTGATGGTGCCAGGGGGTGGACCCATGGAAGATTTCTGGTTGCTTTGTGGTGTGCCGTTTCGCGGTGAGACGTAGGGCCGTGGTGAAGATGCGTCTGACGTCAAAGAGACTGGTGACTGACTGGAGTGCTGAGCTGAAACTGAATGACAAAGGATTATTACAGTATGTAGGACTTGCAAAAGTGTATCCAATGTATAAATCATCAATGTCAGTGTGTTAATGAAGACCTGTCTAGAAAATAACAAATTGTAAGCAATAAAAATTAAACAAAAACAAAGACATGACAAGCATTAATTATTCCCCTAAGTCTGACGAATATTAGGCCTGATTTTAAAAGCACATTAATGCAGCATTCGGTTGAGCAAAGTGAAGTGGACAAAAGCCAAGTCCGATAGTCACGTTAAATGGCCAAATAAAGCTAATGATGCTCTACAAGGGACTAACTACAAAACAGGATATTTGCCCGGGATGGAGCTTTACGTCCTTCGTTACACACTCAAGAGTGTCTCAACTCAAGAGTGTTGCTTCAGACCATTAATGTCACCTTTTCTTGGTTTATTAAATAAAAGTCAATAAATATAGCATTTATTTGGTAACAGATTGAGGGCTGGAGTCAAAATTAACATGAATGCGACATGACGCCACAAACGAGTTACTGCTCTGTATAAAGTGGCAGTATAAAGGTTTTCAGTTTGTCCCACTCAACTAAGCGATGTGTGTAAAGGCAAATGCTGTACCACTACAGTCTGATTAATTTCATAGAGTTAACCAAAAAAATACTTAAACATCGACATATCACTTTTGTTGAAAAAAAAAAAAAAAAAAAAAAAAAACAGCAATTCACACAAGTGACCTGAAAGACTAGACTTCAGAATGGATTCAGAGAGCAAACATCGCATTAAAACCTTCTTTCTTTTGGAATACCTGCATCTTAAAACTTGCCTGGAAAATCCAGACTGATATGTCTCTGTGTTATTCTACAGAGAAATATCAGTCTGGCCACCACGCCAGTCCTGCAGTGGTTTACTCAAATCCCAAGCGTACCGTGCATTTTGATTGGTTTATTTAAGTCACGTGTTCTTCGCGAGCAGCGTCACTCGTACGCGTCTTCTCGCCGACAACAATAAAGCTGGCGCACCGAGGAGCCGAGAGTTTGTTTCATTCAGCGGTATGGTACAGTAATGTTGAAATAACTCCCTCGTTCCTCCCTCGTGGCTTCACTACTCCGTTTGTTTACTTTCTTACTTTGTTGTCGCTTTGTTAACGTCACGTCCGCCATTTTCTGATTGGCTAACGCCGCTGTCCGTTAATTCAGGTTTGCTCCGTCCCTAGAAATCGAATTGATTGTAAGGCGACCAGACTCATCCGCTGGTACAGCGGTGAGTCTGGAATTTCCAGGCAATCTTAAAACCCCTTAAGTAACATAACTAAATTACGTCCAATAGAGGCAGACTCTCATTAAGTTAAGGCCAGCATCTCCACATGGGTTTTCAGTCTAAATATATTTTGTGAAGACAAGGACATGAGGGTCCTTTTGCACTTCTAGGGAGTTTAGTTTGTCGAAGCAGATGGTGAGAAACAATGAGGAGGCCGTACCTTGGCTGGAGTGCTGAGCGGCTGAGAGTAGAGCAGTGATGTTGAAAGCAGGTCCAGCAGCGAGGAGCTTATGAAGCACAGACCGCAAGGAAGCTTGGGTGACGGCAGCGGCCAAGACTAAAGGGAAGAGCAAGAGGGGAATGGATATACATACAAACACAGATGATCCAGCAAAGGCACACAACAGTGAGTGCACAAGCACATAGAGATAAGTCAAAGCAGTGAAGAAAGACTATTATAGTGGATTTTGTATTCACCTTTTAGCTGGAAGAGAGTGGCAGGTTAATTTACTACAAATTTACTACCTTTGCAGAAACATTACACCTGCCCATACCAACAAGACTGCATGGAAAACAGCTCACCCTCATTGAGCTTTGCCCTGTCCATGCTACCATTGTTCATCTGGAGGAGGAGCTGATGGAGAAGAGCCGGGTCCTGGAGCAGAGCCTGTGACTGAGTCAGCTGCACTGCAGAAAGGGATGTGGAGGAGGAGGATGATGAGGAGGACAGCGGAGCACCAGGTGTAGAATTCAGGCTCTGACCAGAAGAGGAATGGCCAGAGTTGGATGATGTAGACTGATCTCCTGAAGTAGTCTCTGCAGAAGTAAAAATAATTCATATTTCACCTTTTAAATAAACTGACTAGAACAGGGGTTAAAGCAAAGAAAAATCTCTGAGCCTAAACTTTTTTCTGCGAGATGGGTAGGTGTCACCTTAAAACACATTTTTAATGTCTATACAAAAATTCAAAAAAGTCAACTATTTGGTCTAAGAGGTGTATTATTATATTTGTATGTCTTGAAGCAGGTGTTCATGTGGATATCTCTATTGTAAGTAAATGGGACTATGGTTTGCAAGGGGGGTCTGGGGGTCCTCCCCAAGAAAATTTGAACAAAACAGATGTAATTTCCTGCATTCTGGTGCATTTTAGATGACGTGATACTTGCAGCTGGCTCCAAGTTGAAGTAAATTGTGGGTACACTTTAGGGTTTTATTCCACTACAAGAATTGAAACAAAACATTTAGTATCATGGGATGTTTGTGTAATATGGACTGGTAGACTATTGGTCTAGTCTAGACTTTACTGTGGAGATAAAGACTGCAGAAAAAATATACAAAATGTCTAAACTCAAGTTTTTAATAATACAGTAAATATGCTGTTAATACTGTACTTTTTATTTTAGTAAGCTATTTATAATTATATCTCCTCTACTCATCAAATGTCAGGTGAAAAAAATCATTGTCATGGCCAGCGCTTTACATTAGTACCAGCCAAGTGGCCAAATGCTGGTAGATTTCTATTTTGGCTAGTAGCACTTTTAGTCTCTAGCCGCTTTGGCCGGTTGGATTTTATCCATGTAACTTTAGAGGTCTTCAATTCCTGATGCTATGTTTGAACACCTAATTTAGAACAGAACGATTCATTATAAAATAAAAACAAAAAAATGTATTTAGACAGACCACATGCACGTTTAAATGTATTTGGCCTATAGGCTAAACCTGTTTGTACATACAGCATTTAATAAATCCAAGCTCTAAATTTCTGTAAGCTTATCATATGCTATAAAATAAATACAAAAAAACATTTAAACTAATTAAATTCTGGCTAGTAAAAACAATTTGTAGCTAGTAACTCTTGAAAAGGACTTGCCACAAGTCCACAAGGCCATAACAGGGTTAAAAAGCAAATGTGTGTTCAGCTCAGAAGCCGCTCCTCTGAGCACAAATAAGTGTGCAGTATTGGAGACAAGAACGTAATGAATGGAGCGAAGCTGTGGCGTGTTTTTTTTTTTCTTTTAATGCAGTCATGAGCATAGTTTTAAGACTCATAAACAAATGTGAGCTATCACTGGACAAGGAGATATACAGCCCGCATAAAAGCTGGACTGAACGCCGTTGTGTTGCTCAGAAGAGAAGAGCAGGCGAGACTCGGGGGCAGTGAGGGAGATGGGGAGACAGATGAGTGGCGAGCCATGTGACCCGGTTCCAGCTGGATCAACCCTACCTCTAACAGGCTAATAGTTTTCTAGGGAGTGAAAGCTGTGTTCATTTAGTGTATTCACCATTAGCAATCTCCGAATTTATCAACAATTTTTATTTTTTTTTTATAAGATTTTTTTATTCACACCCAAACGCCACACGCCAGAAATCCGTCACCGTGCCGGTGTACTTTAAGCCCTGCTAGAAGCTGCAACAAAAAAAAAACATAGCAATTCTCAAATCTTCACGATATAGCCATTTGGACTCATTTTATGGGCAATGCTTCTATTCAGTCTATTAATTTCGCAATAGAGTTCGTAAGTACAGAGCAGACGCAGTACATCCCAGCTGCTGGGCTCACCTTAATCATGCAAAGTTTAAGCACAGCCTTCTCAAGAACAAATACTTTAGTGGCCATTGCAGTAGTTTCATAAAATTGCTGTTTTAACACACAATATTATTGCTCAAATCTTTTCCATAACTTACACAATTTATTCATTGACATCGTCATTCTTACTTGATGTAGTTTTGTCCTGCAAGGCCTCTTGTCTGTAGTCCATGTCTCTGGGAAAACTGTTTGCTGCAATTTTGTCTTTTTGCTTCTGTTCTCTAAAGCATAAAAATAAAGCTCATTAAAATCTTAGTAATAAATAATATATAGTTACATTATGTACTATGGACTGTCAAAAAAAAAAAAAAAAAAAAAACAAGGGTCCATCACAATATTTTATTTCAATTGTTCTTGCCTCTCCAGCAGGTCTTTGGGCTTCTCCCACTGGGAGACCTCCGTTCTACAGTTGTAATAGTATTTTTTTCCAGAGGAGCTGATGTGTTCTGTCCAATCATCTGCTGGGTCCTGGCAGAGAGCAAAAAAATAATTAATTATAATTAGTTATGAATAAAGTTTTTAGAAATATAACATATCTATTACAACATAAATGAATTTCCAAAATGTGTTCACAATAGCTAGAGATCCTATAAGATATAAACACTATTTCTGCTTTGATAAAGTACGTTAATTGACAGTTATTCAAATTATTTAAAACAAGAATGTTTAAAAAGGCTCTCACACTTGTACTACACATTATAACGTATGTTACAAGAGAGATACAACAGTGTCCATATTGAAGAGTTGTACCTCCAATAACTAAATATAACAAATGTTTAGTTACTAGTTTGGTATTCTAAAATCCTCAAAATAAATTATATCCATCTTGTAAAAACAACAGCAGAAACAACTGCAATGCACTATCATGCAAACTATGTGCCTTGAAACTATTGCTAGCACTAAAATGTGGTAAGTTTAAGAATAAGACAAAGTATATCAAAGAAGACACTGGACATTGTCTTACTCTTTCTGCAGGCTTGTTCTGAGTGACATGTGACTCTGAGCTGGGATGAAAACTGTTGTTGTGTGAATTCTCCTGAGGTGAGCCACTTGTCCCTACAACAAAGGCATTTATCAAGTAGAAGAACATGCAAAATGTTTAGTGTAAGTGACGTTTTGTGGTACAATTTTAGAACATTAATAGTGTGCTGGACATGGAGACAAACTGTTCAATGCTGCGTTCCAGAGAGCTCAGAAACTCGGAAGTCCAAACTTTATAAACTTCCATTGACAAGTTCGGTTTGGAAAACAGACGCGGAACTCCACAATAACAATATTTGGATTTCTGGTGTTTTATTAGACCTGCTTGGTGTGGTACAGAGTTATATCAGGGAGGTTGGAATTTCAGAGATTTTGATGTATCATGAATGCGGCATATCACAATACTGTATTGCAAACATGTTGACAAGAGCTGGGCTTACCGTTTTTTCCTCTAACTGCATGGGAGCTTTTAGCCTTGTTATGGGCTGTGTTGTCACCATGCCTGCTGACCGGACTTTCATCTGATCGTCGCAGCACCTTGTATGGAGGTGTGGGATCTGATGAGCCATCACGCACCTTGTCGTAGCGGTTAAGGCTGCTGGACTGGCTCTTTGGCTGAGATTTATGGGTCTAGTAAGATTAAAGGAAGTTATGAAATTAGGAAAAATACAACAAAGCATTTTTTTCCTTTCTTTTTCAAACAAAACCCTATATGTTTATCAAAAAACACGTATAGTAATAGTAGTAAATGTATGTGGTTATGGTTTGTACATAAAACACACAACTAAAAAAATTTAGATGTGTGAGAGAAATGTCAATATAACATTAACAAAATAAAATACAGATATAGGCTGGTCACTGTATTGACAAGAGTTGGACCGTTACCTGGTAGGATTGCGAATCCCTTCTGTCGTTGCACCTAAAGAGGTATCAAAAACAAAGTTTGTAACATTTTTGCTCAACACATCACACGCACTTAGCAATTAGCATCTGGTGGCTACGCTAGCATACGCCATCTCCCAACGAGTTTACTACTTACTATCGTTAAGTAGTCTGCTATTTTGTATAGTTTGCTGTTTTGTAAAGTTTTAATTCAGAGGCGTAACCTGTCGCTATGATAATTTTTGGCTACAAGACGCGTCGGGGAATTTGTCGCTAATTGAAGCCAACTGTTAGCCGCTAGTACAAGGAGCTAATAGTTAGCACCAGACACAATCAAACCGCACGCAAAGTGACAACTATGTCATATCGCGCGGTTCGTAAACACTTGTAGTTTCTGTGTGATTTACCCATCGCTGACTCTTGCTGGTTTCCTTGCATACATCACCATGAAGGCCGCGGTGATGTGAGTATGTGCTTGGGAACCGTGGCCTCCTGTCTGCTCTCGCAGCTCTCTTGTCTTTAGCTTCCTCTTATGTGCACTGACTATATCCTAACAAACAGACACCTACAAGCCTTGCAGCGAGCAGAAGCAATGCATAGCGGGTGGTCTTTTTAAAAACCACCCTCAGAGCATCATCTGACATGTAAATATACTAAGCGCTTGACTTGGCCGATGTAGGTCAAGAAAAAGCAGCAGAAGCCGAGACAGGAGGAAGTGGGACTGGCTCGTGCTCAGCGAGAGGAAACAACACTTCCGGCGCACACTTCAAAGTAATATTTCTTTGCACGCAATGTCTATGAATATGTTTTTTTTTTTTGTTTTTTTTTGTTTTTTTATGTTACAACACACACCAAAAATAAATTATGTAGTTTTATTCATTTTGAATTACGGCTCTTAGAAGGTTTAAGTTATCATCTGTTGATAGTTTATTGTATTTGCTAACATTAGCTATTTAATTAAATCTTCCACTGATATTTTTCAAACCATACAGTTGTAAAAAGAGATGTCCCAGTATAATTTTAGATGACTATTTTAGCTTTTGGAGAATACACTTCCGGTTTTATCTACGCAGCAGTAAATGAAGTTGGTGCATGAGACTCCACCTTCCTCTTTTCTGTCCTCCTGAGCATTGCGCTCATTACTCGCTAGTCTGTTCTAACGAGACCAAAAAAAAAAAAAAAAAAAGACCAAAACAACACTAGACAAATATTTAACTTATTGTGTATGCTCAGAGTAAGTTAAATATTTAACTTACTCGTACTCAGTTAGGCCTAATATAAGCACACGAATGCGTTAAAACCTCTTGCCTAACAAAGATAATTTTGCTTTGGCTAGTTTTATGCACCTGAGTAATGTAAAGTGCTCACGTTTTGTGTGAGTAAACCCAAGGAAACCCCAAGTAAACCCACATTCCCTACAGGCAAATTAGTTTGTTTCAGGATACAGAAAATTACTGCATTTGTAATAGGCCTACATACATTTTATGGCCTATTGTACAAGAAACGCGTTCACAAAGCGCTACAGCACGAAATATCAAATAATGCAACTTATGAATATGGACCATTGTTTTTATTAGGTAGGCCTATGGAAAAAAATATTTCTATACCCTGAAATTGCTATTGATCGTTGACTGGCTTGATTTAGGTCAGCGCTGACACATATTGACTAAATTATAGACTGTTTCTATCTCTTTTACAATTGGACCTTTCATCCACTCCGCACAAGTGGATGGTCAAGTGCTGCTCATATGCTTCAGATAAAAGTAAAAAGCTGCAGTAACCTTTCTCCGGCCTCATTCTCTGGTGAGTGCAAGCTTCTTTTTTTTTCAACATTAATGTTTTTTTAATTTCTCTAAAATCTCTAAAATAAATAGTTTTGAAAAGATTTATGATTTTTAAGTAGGCTAATGTGTACATGCAGTTTTAAAAGACAACATTGGTGTCTTGTGTTTAAAAAAATCATCAGTCAAGTCTAATTATGTTTCAGCAATGTTAAAACAATTTATCTCGGAATTTTAAATGTCTTGTGTCAGCATTAGGGGGCAGTAATATATCAAAAAGCAACTCAAAACTCAATGTAATGCACCTATTATCATTACTAATTTTAAAATATAGATCTTTTTATTGTTTTGACTTGATTTTTAATTTATTAAAGCCTTAATATGCGGGTAAAATAACATTACCAAACATTAACCTGTGAACTCTCAGGTGCTGATCATGATGATGTCTGGACCAGAGAGTCACACAGACCGAGAAGAGGATTACAGGTTCCTCCACAGCATGCTGAGAGAGAAGAAGCTTCACCTACTCTTCAAGGTTAGTACTGTTTGACATAAACATTAATCACACCATTATATGAGGAAGCATACATCAGTAGTATTCGGCTGGTCTGATTGTGGGTCCCAGTTTTATCCCTTGACCCACTTTTTACAGAACTAAAGGTATTTTTCTAAGTTATTTGACCTTCATGGCACATTGAATTCACAAATTCACCATCAGATTCATTATTTCATGAACTCTGAACACTAAAACTATTCAACATCCTGGCAACTCAGAGATCAAAGTAGTACTGAAAATCAGCAAAAGTACTGTTACCTCAAAGTATTATTACTAAAGAAAAAGTAAAAAATACTCCAAGTAGTTTGTATAAAGTATAAAGTACACTACTATTGCTACTACTAATACTACTTACCACTATACCACTACTATTACTACTATATCACTATACTACACTACTATACTAATACCACTACTAGTATATGGCTGTCATTACTAATACTACTAGTACTACTAGTACTATTATTATTCACTTTGACACCAAGGACAAAATATATTTCCACATTTAGACATTTTTATGAATATGTATTTAGAGTAAGTTTTGAAGTACATTTTCCGCCCCAAAATTACTAGTATTAAAGTATCTAGTGACTTTTTACCTCTCCAGCAATCCACTTTCTGCTCACAACCCACCAGTTGAGAATTCTTAGCATGTGTAATTTGGTTCCATTAATTCTTTATGAAGTTTGGATATATTTTAAAGGCCTGTATCAATACTGAGTACAGTATACAGGTTGCTGTTTTGGTGATATCAGCTTTTACTAGCTTGGTATGTAGAACAAACCCATGTTGGTAATTCAGTCTTTACTGTCATGTCTTTTAATAGCTAACACAGACACTGTTTTGATGCTTTCCTAACTTGACAGATCCATGAGCAACTGAAGCTCTTTGAGAAGAGAAGGCCCACCCCTGTCCAAGAGCATGCAGCAATCCTGGCATTCAGTGTAAGTGACTCACTCCAAACATCCTTTACAGACCAACAGTTTGACAGCAGAGGGAACAGGAGTACATATGCATCACTCAAATTGTTTTTTTCTGTGATGTAGATGACTTTCCTGTCACACACAAGCACGACGGGAATATAGCTACTTTCTCTTTCAAAAATGTGAGGTTGTGAATCAGTATTGAAAAACTTCAGATTCATAATAAAATGTTGTGAAGAGGATATAACTTGATATGAGCTAGGTTCAGGGAGGACAGAGCAGAGCAACAGACTGCTAAAGCCATTTTCACTGTACTCTAGTGTTTCAGGTTGAAATAGTTCACAGTGAAAGAAAAGGTTACGCACAAATGCACTGAGCCTATCACCCAAAATACAGAATCAGGGTGTTTACAAAGTCTTAAACGTTCTAAAAAGGTATTCAATTTGATGTTGTTAAAATGACCCAAAGTTTGAATGAAATCTTGTGGGCAGGTATTTTTGATTGTTTATGTAGTTCAGTATCTCAGGAGATAGAGCCGAGTGCCCACTTACCAGAAAGTTAGTGGTTCGATCCCCACTACCACCGTTGCATAACACTGTTGTGTCCTTGAGCAAGACACTTCGCCCACATTGATTCCAGTGTCTGTGGCAGTAGTGTATGAATGTGCTGGTGCGATTAAATTCTATGAGTGGCATTAAAAAGGTCTAAAATGTCTTAAATGTTACCTGGAAATCCCTGCAGGTATTATTAATATATTTTTGGACCGTTTTCAGGCTTTGTTGATAGGACAGAGTGTTGTAGGAAATCAGGGAGAGACATTCAGCAAACTGTTGGAGGCAGGACTTGAACCCACAGTGCAGAGGCAGGTTGTAGTTGCCCTGTGTGCACACAGCTCTACCACTGAGCTATATGGCAGTGCATACATAGGCTATTGTAACAAAAGTCTGAATCTTAGCTGCTGTATTTCCTCTGATTAGATTGTTTTTTTGTTTTTTGTTTTGAATAACATATCTATGAGTGTTGATATTTTTGTCATTAATAAGTGTATTTTAAAAACCATGAAAGCCAAGAAAACCAGAGGTTGAGCTTGTTGTGATGTTTATTCTGCAACAGCAAACACAAAGAATTTTTTTTATTTATTATTTATGGTTTATTTGATAGGGACAGTTACAGTTGTCTCAAAGTAATCCAATGCTAATATCACAGTGTTTATGGCCAAGGCTAATTCACAGCACCTGTCCCTAGATGGGCTTTTGACAGATACAGTAATATAACACTAACTGATAATAAAAAACAGTGAATATGCCTTATACTTTGCACACTGACCATAAAATAGGTTTTTTTTTAATGTTTAATAACTAAGACAATCCACCTTCAAGAGGTTATAAGCCTGGATAAATGAAGAGCGGTGCATCAGGAAGAGGATCCTGTGTAAAACCAATGCTAAATCAATATGAAAATCACTGCACTCTAGGAAGTAAATGATTTGTAGGACAATGCTGTTTTTACTTTTCTAACGACACCTTTTTATTCCTCCATTCTCAATTCAACACAGTACTTGCTCTCTGTGTATGCTCTCTATACATTAGTATTGTATTTCCTGATCTGTTTCCATATTGTCTCTCTGTCCCTATCCGATCCTCAGAGCTCCCCCTTTTCACCGCCTTTGTCGTAGATTCGGTTAGACAGCCACTCTCTGTCTGGCTTAAATCATCAGGACCTACTGCAAGGGCCAAGCCTCGGGTCTGTTTCCCCTCAGCCAGGCTTCTGTTTGCTCACAGTGGAAACTAATGACCTTCATGCATTGTGTTTCTGGAGTGTGGCTCGACATCTTGAAGCAGTAGAAGTCATTATAGTAATACGCTTGACAAGACTGCTGCTCTGTCTGCTCACCGCTGATGGTCAAGGCTGCTCCGATTTAGCTGTCGCCATAGTTGTCACATAGTCTTGAACATTCAGGAGCTTTTATTGACAGTGGCTCAAAGATCTAAATTAAAAACAGTTAAAGAAACACCGCAATAATGTCTGCAAAGTTAGTGAATTAAATATGATTTCTGTTTGCAGTTGACAGAGGAACTGATGCACCAAGCCTGCAGAAATTATGTTAAGGAGCTGGCGGCCATTTTGTCTAAACCCCACTTTAAGGTGAAGAACTGTTAGTACCATTATAATGTTTATTTTCACACTTCTAAATGTTCACCTTAATTCAATTAAATTAGAGCATTAGTATTAAACATATTACAGTATTTGTCTGTCTGACAGTTGCATTAGGCACTTGCTCTAACCCTAACCCTTGCTCTTACTCAACCAGCAAACTTTTCTTCTCATCTTCAATATATCCTCAGCATCTTTATACCTTCTTTCTGTCTTTATCTCCAAAACACATAACATAAGCTGTCCCACTGATGTACTCATTCCTAATCCTATCTGTCCTCACCACTGCCAAAGAGAACCTCGTCATCTTCAGCTCTGTTACCCCCAGCTCTGCCTCCTGTTCTCCTGGCTCAAACCACACTGGCACTGAAGCAACCCCACTTCCAACTTTATGTGTTTATTTGTTCTCACACATTTTTTTTGCATACACAGACACTGTATATTTTAAAAGCACACACAGCATACACTTTTCTGTAGAAGTTGTGACTCTTCTTAATGAGGAGCCAAGGCCAGCAGACTACTAACCGGCTTGTTTAAACAGTCTTAATGACCTGTTTGGTCTTGGCTCAAAGGCAGCACCTCACACATACTTAGGAGAGGCGCAGTGTGTAATGGTCAATGTTTATTTCTGTAAAATGATGTTTAAAGTAGCCAGACACTTATTGCTCTCAGTCTCTAATGAACACACGGGCTAACAAGTAGACTGACAGATGGATAGGCTGTTTGGTAAAATAAAGTCAGATGTTTCCACCACTTCTCTTTCAGTTTTCCTTTCAGTTATTTCAGAAATGTACAACGCAAAGTATTTCTTAGAAAGATGAGATTAGAGAGTTAATTTACTATACATTTTGTTCTTATTGCCAGCCGTTTGTGAGTGTCTGTCCTTATATTGCTCTAGATGTGTTAGACATGTTTGTTTGAGCTCATCTAAGTACAAGAGAGCTTTACTGAAAATGGATTAGTGTCTGGCAACACAAATAGAACAAGTCAATTTTGCCAAGACTCAACCTGCAAAGTAGAAGCATCCAGAAAGCACACAGCTCCACCAAGGCATTGGCTTTATTTTGCAATGGTAAATATGTAATTCCCAGACATGAACTCAAACCTGGGATCATGGGATCTTCTTGTTCTGTGGTAAATGCTCTGTCCATTGAACCACAAAGCCCTTATATCTCACCACAAAATGCTTAATCCTCTAAATTAATAACTTGTTCCTTTATTGATCTTTATGTGGTTAGTTATTATTACTGTATATTTAGCTTTTTGTTGCAATAGAACTGCATTCCTTGATCCAGACTTTTCTGTCTGTTATAGGCCTGTATATGAAGAAGATGTACACAGTACTTAATGTTTCAAAGTCCTGCTATCAGTACATGTCATTTATACTGTGCATGATTGTCATTCACAGAGCCTGCTGTTTGTGCATGATGCTGTGGCACAGAAAGACTACGAGCCTGCGCTGCCACCCATACCTGACGACTTTATGGCAGACGAGGAGGATTCGGTCAAAATAGTCAGCCTGGTAAAAACCAAAGAGCCCTTAGTAAGTAGACATGTTTTGTTATATTTTTAAGGGTGTTGTGTGTAGAATTAAAATGTTACTGTACCTGTCTATCAAATGTTTATGCCTTTTGCTCTCGCCAGTCAGAGCTAGGGGTCAGAGGTCAAAGTCAGAGGTCAGTCCTTCCACACCACAGATGCCTTACAGTTTATGAGCAGTCACCCGCAACACACTATTATTATAGTGTGTCCAAATTTCCTTATTTTTAGACATTTCAGCATGAAAAGATTGGAATAATTACACTTTTTATATAAATCAACAATGTTACTCTTTAAGCATCATTTCCTGATATAGTGATGATTCCATGTTTTAGTTCAAGCCATTGTCAGTTCATCACATGGAAATTTTCCGGATCAAGTGCGCTAAAAAATAATGAAACTACAAACGCTGCAAACCTCCGCCAAGGACGCAAAATCCTCTAGAACTGTTATTTTAAATATTAAAAACATTTTTACATCTGGATCTAGTTCGTCATTAAATGCATTTCATAATAGACAGTAATAGGCTGCCATGCCAGATGATTTCCAGTAAGTACGTCCAGTAGTCTTTTGGAAGTTTGCTTAAAAATCTCACAACATAAAATAAGTCGTTTAAATTGTAATAAATACAAATGAAAATGTCGTCATTAATTAAGTGGTCAACTAGGCCTGGGTATTCACAGTAAATATAACATTACTCTGCAGAAATCATACATGGTTTCATATTTCTCCTAAGGTCAGGATTATAGGCTACAATATGGTTATAATTAAAGTAATTAGGTCATTGTTTAACTGTTTTTGTATTATAGTTTCAGTAATAGAGGACACGTTTCATTATTGATCCCAACTCTACACTGGGAGTTACTGACCTTTTTATGACACTCTCTCTCTCTCTCTCTCTCTCTCTCTCTCTCTCTCTCTCGTTCTCTCTTTGATGAAGCCAATATGCTCAATTTTTTCCAGAGTTACAACCAGAGCACAGGCTGATTGTAGGCAGCTACAATAGATGCTCTTTTTAACGCAATCTGCTTTTCAGTGACATCTGGTCAAAATAATGCTGATTTGAATGACCTTTTCCAGCACCACTGAGTGTTATGAATGCACTGATTTCTAAGATTGTCTAGACGTTTTTTAAAAAGTTATTTTCACTGTCCATTGCACAATTTTGACATTGGTCTTTACTGATTGTTTTTTCTAAGGGTGCAACTATCAAAAAGGATGAATCTACAGGAGCAATTGTTGTAGCAAGGATAATGAAAGGAGGTGCGGCTGATAAAAGTGGTAAGTCAGATCAATCAGAGGTGTTAGAGGTGGAAGAAGTACTTAAAATCCTCAAAAGTATTACACTACTACTCCTACTGCTACTACCACTAATTTTACCTAAACCAATACTTTGCCAGCGAGCAAAGACAAGAAATATTTATTCATTCAGAAACCTAAAGTTTACTTGAGTAAAAGTAAACTTTTTTATATATAAAAATGTACTCAAATGATATGTTTTAGAAAATGTTCTCTGAAAGTACAGTGCTCAGCAAAAGTGAGTGCACCCTTTTGTATTTCAAATTTGTCACTCATAAATGTTTCCAATCACCAAACACCTTTTAATATCAGACAAAGGTAACTAGAGGAAATACAAAGTGCCGTTTGAAACAATTATTTAATTTCAAGGGGGAAAAAAAGCTATCCAAACTTCCCAGTGCCTATGTGCAAAAGTAAGTATACCCATCGCTCAATAATGAATTAACAGTGATTTTGGAAAGCAGAGAGAATAAATGAAAAGCTATTTCTAAGGCTTAGGCACTGCAGCACTGAGTCATTATCCACAAATGGAGAAGACTTGGAACAGTGGTGAATCCTCGCAGGAATGTTCGAACTACCAAAATTACTTCAGGAGCGCATCAACAACTCGTCTATGAAATTGCACAGGTCCTGATGCAGCAAAGCAGCCCCAGAGCAGCACACTACCACCACCATATTTGACTTTAGTTATAGTGTTCTTTTTATGAATTAGCTTTAGTTTTACACAAGATTTAACAGGACACACACCTTCCAAAAAGGTTAACTTTGGTTTTGTCCATCCACAAAATATTTTCACAAGTCTTTATCATGAGGTTTTTTTTTTGTGAGACAAGCTTTTGTTTTCTTTTTGGTCAGCTTTGAAGCTCTCTTATGGATGCCATTGGAGTTTTGTAGTTCTTCAGATGTTCTTCTGGGTTCTTTTCTGACCTCCTGGATGAGTCTTTGATGCTCTCAGGCTACTCCGGGGTACATTCATCTCTGTTTCAACAAGTCTTCTCCAGTTGTGAATAATAGCTCTCAACATGGTTTGCTTGTATTTCAAAGTCCTTAGAAATGCCTTTGCTTTTCCTTTACTCTGCTCTACAGTTCTTACTTTTGCTCATAACCCTGGAGAGGTTTGGATAGCATATTTTCCTAAATTAAATGAAATAATTATCAAAAAACAGAATTTTGTTTTTTCTCTGGTTATCTATGTGTAATATTGCATTCAAGGAGAATTGTATTGTATAATCCCAACCCCAGTTCCTTTCTATTGGATTAAATCTGCTATTAATTCTTATTTTTTGCTTCACATCATAACAAACCCCATGAAGTTATAAATTAGTTATATCATAATATAACTTACTCTACTTTGGATTGTAAATGCATTACGTTGCAAGGTCATGTGGTTCAAATGGATGTGTTACAAGGTCTGATCCATGAAGGGGATGAGCTGAAAGAGGTCAACGGTGTCTCAATGGAGCACAGGAAACCAAAGGAAATCCTTCATCTTCTGGTGAGTCTCAGAGGTGTTTTCTGATTGGCTGTTTTGTTCTTGGCTCCAAACACTGTAAATCTTTTCTCAGGCCCATTCAAAAGGTGAGGTTACATTCAAGATCATCCCTGCTTTCTACAGAGAAGAGGTGTCGTCGCAAAGAAAGAAGGTAGTACTATACTGAGGTGGAAGAACGTCTCTAAATCTGTTACTGTTACTTCAAACTACTATTACTCAAGTAGAAGTAAAAGAACTTAAACATTTAGTGAAAATAAAAAAGTATAGAGCAGTATTGAAAGTAAATTAGTTGTAAAAAAAAAAATAATAATAAAAATAATTAAAGATTAGCATAAAGCAACATTATTTTCTCCAAAAGTTTCTCAAGTTAAAGTAAAAATATGTTTTAGAAAATGTACTCAGGAAGTACAGTTTCTTCAAAAATCTAAACTAAAATATCTAACACTGGTGCTCTATACAGTAAAATACACTATACATGCTTTTAGACAGACACCTGTTTTTAGTAAAATAAAATGAAGTCACTAGTTAGATCTTGTATTTCTGCCACAGTGCTGTCACAAAAGCAATGTCAAAAAGTAAATTCAAGTCAGACAGACAAGTACAAAGCAATCAGCAAACTTTATCAAACCTGGACGCTCTGTACATCATCTACCTGATTTATCATTTCATGCAAGTCACATTTCTCGAGCTATACTTGATGCAAAAATGACGTCTAGACAAAGTGGAAAATTTTAGTCTTTGTTAAAAATGATGTCTGAGTCAAGTTAAGTCAATATAAAAACATTGTCAGTGTTGAAGCTGGAAACTGTTAGAGAGCGGGCCATTTGCAAAAGATTAACACAAATTATTTTGGTCAATCTTAGCAATTTCTCAAAAATGACAAAAGTTTTAAGTGTCACTGCCAGGATGTAGAAAAAAGTTCACTAGCAGAAAGAGAAGCACACATTAGTAAAATTGACAGGTCTATTTTTCTCTGTCATGATTTGAAAGCTGAAATAATGTTCCTCTGTAGCTGTTTGTGCGGACATTATTCAACTACAGTCCCGACGAGGATCCCACCGTCCCGTGTAAAGAGGCAGCAATGAGTTTCAAAAGGGGGGATGTCCTGCAGATTGTCAGTATGGAGGATGAGACTTGGTGGCAGGCTTGTCACCATGGAGATGGGCAGTCACGAGCCGGCCTCATCCCGTCACAACAGCTGCACGAGAGGTACATTTGCTCTTTGTTCAGTTTATATTTATTATGACCCAGAATCACGTCGCACATGTAGAGGGCTTTTCCATTCATGATTCGTGTTTGTGTAGTGAACCCAAGTTCAGTAAATGAGGTTAATGTGCAAGTAAATGTCATGTGAAAAGTAGTGAAAAAAAGAAATTAAAACCTTTATAGAGAAAATCTATAATGTTAAAAATAGCTGATAGTGACTGAACGTAAACATTGAAACTTATTATCTAATCATAGCAACACACTATTTGTATTATTTAGGAACCAAATAAACCCAAATATATAGACTTTTAGTTTAACCGTAAACTTTAAAAGATGGCACACAAGTTTTTTTTTTTTTTTCAAATTAATGTTTTGTTTAAAAACATTAATAAAACATTTAAAATATATACAACGTTGTATACATATTTTATACATTTTTTGTATGCAATAGTCTTGATGTAATAAGAAAATAAACTCCAATCTCTCCTGTCTAAACTGAGTGTACCACATTTTAATATTATATATTTTATTATATATATTATTATGTGACATATAATTAACTCGTCAGATTGTTACTATCAAATGAACGAATTTAGTCTGCAATCTAACATTATCATAGCACTTAGGACTTTTGTCACTCACTAAAATCTTTTCCACAGGAGAGTGGCCCTGCAGCGACCCAGAGCCCTGTTCAAGCCGTGCAGAGTGAAACCACCAGGTGATCTTCCCACATGTGTCTATAAAACTTAAAGACTTTCCATTATACATGTAAGAGCTGTCTGACTGAAAAAAACAAAGGGTGAAAGGTCATGCTTCAAGGTCAAGGTCACTGCTGCCATGCTGCTGTCTGACTCATGTTTTTGTTTTCTACACATGCTCCACAGACGAGGCTCAAGGTACTGTCAGTCTGATTTTTTTCTTTTGCAAAACATGCTCTTTACATGAATGACATCAATATATACAGTTTTTATTTGCACTTGTTAAAGTGGTAAGAGTTACAACAAGGATAATGACTGACCAAAAGCTCATGACCATAAGTGAAAGTAGGTACAAAGATTGTTCTTCTTCACCTTCTTCAGTACATCTTCGATGTACTCAACAGAGTACATTGACTGCATTGCTGCGGAAGCTGCACTAATCCATCTGTCAGCCTCGCGCTCCATCCTTCCCTCACTCATGAACAAGACCCCAAGATACCTAAACTCCTCCATTTGAGGCAGGATCTCTCCTCCAATATGGAGAGGGCAAGCCAACCTTTTCCAGTCAGAACCATGGCCTCGGACTTGGAGGTGCTGATTCTCATTCCAGCCGCTTCACACTCGGCTGCAAACCGCCCCAGTGCACACTGAAGGTTGTGGCCTGATGAAGCCAACAGGACAACATCATCTGCAAAAAGCAGAGATGAAATCCTGTGGTCCCCAAACCAGACTCCTTCCAGCCCCTGACTGTGCCTAGAAATTCTGTCCATAAAAGTTATGAACCTGTGACACACACCCTCCAGTCCCCCTTCTTAAAAAGAGGAGCCACCATCAAGGTCTGCCTGTCCAGAGATACTGTCCCTTAATGCCATGGGATGCAGAGATGTGTCAATGTCCCAGACCATCCAGGACTCATTGTGCCCAGCCTCGCTCAGGATGTGGTTGAAGCTCTACCAGAGGTGGGAGTTGAAGACCTCCTTGACAGAGGGCTCAGGCAGATGTTTCCAGCAGACCCTCAAATACGTTTGGCTTCATTCTGTGCCAGCGGATCCAGCTCACCACCAGGTTATGATCAGTGACAGATCAGCCCCTTTCTTCAGCCAAGTGTCCAAGTCCATCTTCATTCTTGGGCCTATGGTGTCCTAGCTCATAGGATCATTTGAGCACTCAAACCCCTCCATCGAGATAAGGTACCAGCTCAACAAGGGGACAAAAAAACATGTTAAGTAAATTTAGTAATAGAAGCAGCACTAGTAGTAGTAGTAGTATTCAGTAGTATTCATTTTACATACTTCCTCCGCCTTTAGTCAGACCATAAACCTTTTTAATATAATATTTCAATATAATATTTCATAACAATGCCTTCTGGTGAAAAAGCTCATTCTTTCCTTCTTCTTTTTTACAGTCTTGGAGGATGTAGACTACCGAGCCATAACAGGCATCCACATTGGTAAGACCACTGGAAAAATATGATACAATACAACTGTTTTACTTTTTCATGACTGCTCAAACGAACAGACATCAATTTAGCAGTGGAAGATGAAAATGAGGCTTTGGTATAATACAAATCTGCTCATGGGGGATGATGTAGCTTTGTGGTTTGGAGATTTTAAGAAAAGGGGTAAAACAGAGAACATGGCTTTGGGCTTCCCGTTTATCCCATTTGTCTTGATCTGTTGAATTGAAGATGATGTGCTTGTGCGTGCAGGGCCTGTGGACTTACAGTTCAGCTGATTGTTAAAAGGAACTTGTGTCTGGACAAAGCAAGCTAATCATTAGATATGTTGCATTTTTACAGAGTCATGTGTTTAATATTGTGCATTTTTATCTTATCTGTGGCCAGATACCTGAGGACAATGTTCAGAATCTGTCTTTTCTCAAACTGCGGCATGTAAGCTCAGTTTTGAGCTGCAGAACAGAAAAGTAGCGTGCATAGAGAGGGTTACAAGTGAACTGATGTAAATGTTTCATAGGTACCACAGAGATGCTAAACCAGGAGTGTTTTAGGGGATTCTGTACCATTTTGAGATGATACAGGCCAAAGATACTAACTTCACTCACTAAAAGGGCAAATGATTAGTTTTAGTAGATTTTTACCTTATATTCTTCTGTGAGATAGAGGGGTTGTGTGGATGAATGGAAATAGCATTTAACCACTAAACTAATCCAGAATGCTGCAGCAAGGCTTTTAACAGGAACCAACAGAAGGTCACACATTACACCGGTTTTATCCTCTTTACACTGGCTACCTGTCCAATTTAGAATTTATTTTAAATTTTTAGTCTTGACTTTTAGAGCTTTTAATGGACACGCCCCTGAATACATCTCGGAAATGTTGATTCCTTACACCTCTGTTTGCTCCCTCCGGTCTTCGTTCGGGCCAGAACCTTTTGAAGGTCCCTAAGACCCGGTTTAAAACTCGAGAAGACCCGTCCTTTCAAGCAGTAGCCCCTAGACAGTGGAATGCCCTGCCCCTGTCTCTTCGTGTGGCTGACTCTGTTGATTCCTTTAAAAAGCAGCTGAAGACACTGTTATTCAGACAAGCTTTTAGTTAATTACACTACTCATTGTCTTATTTACCTGTTTGAACATTCATTGTTTTGCATTTTGTTTGTCTTTACTTGCACTCGGTAAAGCACTTTGTGATTTTATCTGTGAAAGGTGCTATATAAATAAGTACTTACTTACTTACTTACTCACTTACTCACTCACTTACTCACTCACTCACTCACTCACTCCTCACTCACTTACTCACTTACTTACTTACTTACTTACTAGATGATCTTTAAATTTGAGTCCAGGCTTGGCCCCTCTATCTTTACCCTTTGTGAGATATAAGGGTTTCATGGCTGAATAGAAAGATGTCTGAGCTCTCTGGGTGCTTCTGTATTTTTAAACATTGATACACCTTTCTTTGTTCATTGCCTTTTAAAAAAAAAAAAACTTAACTTTTGCACAGTATGGTATGTACAAAAATAACAGCCCAGTTCAGACAGTACTGTCAGCATCAATGGCATAATCTTTTTGTGTGTTCTTGGCCCTTGGTCTGTTTTTTGCATTGACCTTTCCTACATTTTTGAATGTCTTTACTACATCGTGAATAGCACTTCTTGAGTATCAAGGCTGCTTTTTGATTTACTTTTCTGAGTGACCATGCAGATGTATTTGCTCTTGTGTAAGTGTATGCCACTCTAAACAATTGCCATTTTAGTTCTCTTTCTCCAGATTTCCAGGATGTCATACACCTGTTTTTCCAATTTTTTATTTAAGTTTTTTTTTTTTTTTTTTTTTTACTTTAAGCAATCATTTTTTTTTAATGCTTTTACTTCTACTTTAGTAATAATATTCTCTTACAGTACTTTTACTAAAGTGCAGATTTTAAGTACTTCTTCCACCTCTATGTAGAGATAAAACTTCTCAGCAGAAACTGTGCACAAAGTGTACTGTATTATGTCAAGCTTTGGCAGCGCAGACTTCAGCTCATATCGTCCTACTCATCTTAATAGTGACACCACAGACTGGGCTCATAACATGTGTTCCACTGCCTCAGTGCTCTCAGTCCGAATCTTATCTGTGCTCTCATCCCAACTCTCCAAGACTCTACCATAAAGTGGAACAAACTTTTGCCAAAAATATCCCCGACTTTTACGACTGAGTGCATTTACAGATTTACATAAGGCTGACAATTACGGCATGTTTTCCTCAAGACCTAACTTAATTGTAGCAAATGCGATTTTCTCATTCTTTCATGTATATATTTGTTTTTGCACATGCCTAACTCCTTTTTACACATTACTCCACATTTCTGAGTGAAGTCATCTTGTAAACAGAAGCGTGCCATTGCTGCCAGTTTCCTTGTGTCTAAAGAAAGGAAATGGACTGATTTGCTTACACACTAAAATTATGGTTGACGTCAAAGAAGGCCTGGCACCATCACTTAGCAGCAGTTAACATCATGAAAGAGAGAGTTAGCCCACCGAGCCGTGCCAAACCACAGTCGCATGGCAGACGGTGGCTCTCAGACAGGCTACAAACCATGCGTGACTGCACTATTCTGAGATACTCATGTCTTTAATGCAACTTGTGCCATGAAATCTGTTTTGTCAGTGCAGTTGTTGACAATCATCCCACTGGGTGGTGGTAATGATGACAGCCAGGGCTTTTGGTTCAACTTGCTGTTCTTTTAAATCCATTTTCCTTAATCCATCTTGGTCTGCATACACCGTTCAGGCATAACATTATGACCAGTGACAGTTTAAGTGAATAATACAGATTATCTTTTTGAAGTTAATGCTGGTTCTGATAAAAGGGGGTCAGAATACCCAGTTCATCACAGTTTGTTGCGCATGGGGCTGCATTTGAAGCAGGTGCTCATAAAACATGACACCAGTAATAGGTAGGTGGTCATATTGTGGTCATACTGTGGTCATATTGTGGTCATATTGCCTGATTGGTGTGTTTACTTTAAGAAATGTTACTGATAGTGTGTGTGTTTTTGTTCCAGCCGGTTTGAGAAGAAGTTTCAGACTTGGGAGGAAAGGCAGTGCAGCCAGTGAAGCAGCCCGATCCCGGAGGTGGAGCGCTGGGATACATGGCTCCATCCGTCCTCCTACGTACATAGAGGTCATCCCCTACCACAGAGACTCCAAAGACAGACAAAGACTGGTGGTCTTGGTTGGTAAGTGTGAAGATGCTGTAAAATGCAAACATTTCATGAGTACATTTATTTAGTCACAAAGTCATTTTAAATCTAATATTTGTTTGGGAGTTACACGTGTTGGTTAGAGGGTCAGTACAATTGATGCACATGGCTGTCTACGTGGTAATAAAGATTTTTTTATTTATTATAAATTACATGACAACCCTTTGTATTTTTTATAGTCTCCAAAAATTCTGCAGCTGAAGAAATTAATACAGTGATCTTGTTGCCAAAAGTGTTGTTGATCAAAAGAAAAGGTAATGGATTGATGAAGATTTATGCTCATTCTTGTGAGTGCAGATATAATCCTTCCCCATCAAATGCATGTAAACAGTGTCAGAAACCTCAGAGCCAGAATGGATGATGCTCCTCTGAATTACCTCTGAGCACACCCCAAATCTACATCTCTGCCAATCCTGCAGGCCTGCTCTGTGTTTTTCTGAGCTATATTGTTCTGGGGGGAATTGTAGTCTGGGCTACACCAAAAACCTTTTTAATGTCATCTTACAAAACAAGTGTAGGTCAGGTATGACAAAAGAAAAATGAATTTCAGAAGTGGAGCGTAACTAGATACTTTTACCTAGGTAATTAACTTTGGTAAAATCTTGAAATTGAAAAGGAGCCAGGTTAAAATCAAAGTAGTGCTTATATCTGCAGTAGCAGGAGCTGACGTAGTAGTAGGAGGAGGAGTAGCAGCAGTAGTAGCAGAAATAGAAGTTATAGAAGTAGTATGTAAGTAGGAGTATTTTTTCTGTTCAATAACAAAAATCCTTCAGTAATAGTAAGTAATTTGTAATTAAATAATAACTTGCAAAACTTTTTTCCACATTTAATCAAGGAATAGTTTTGTTGAGTACTTTTACTTGAGTATTTTGAACTAGTACTTTTACTCGAGCACAGATTTTGAGCACTTCTTCCACCTCTGAATAATATAAAGGTGAGAAGGGAACAATACATACAATACAATACACTATGGTGTTAATAGAGGACAGAGATGAGTGGTTTGTGAATACGTTTTTCCGAGTGTCTCCCCAGTGCTCCATCACTAGCCTGGAACAGTTAAGACAGCTTGAATTTGGATTTAGGCTCCTTTAATCGCACTGGATGTGACTCTGACTCTGAATTACGTTTTACTGTCTGCTCCTCTTTGACCAGCGCTCATCATTAAGTATATGGTTTATTGGCACTGAGGGTTGCAGACAGGAAAACTGCGACCTGAATGGCTAAACCAGCAGCAGCTGGATCACTGCAGCCAGCTTATACATGTATGTTTACATTCAGTAGTACTGTGCAAGTTTTTAGTGAGGTGAAAAAAAGTAATTCAAAGCGCTTTAATGAATACCAATTTGTATTTTTGTGATGAAAATTTCAGGACAGGTCAGCAATGGGCAATGGACAGAATAAGTGTGGACCCAGATCACTGCTCACTGTGATCCAGAAACATTTTAAAGCTCCCCTATTATGCTAAATTGACTTTTTTTTACCTTTATATCATGTTATAACATAATATAGTTCATGTTATAATGTTTTCACCTCAAAAACATACCTGAAGTAGTATTTTGTTTCATTCACGCTTGTTAGAGTAATCCTGTTTGCTCATGTCCTAATGAAGAGCTGGAAACGCTCGGTCTCACAGCACTGCGTAGACACGTGAAACCAGAAAGTGCTCCAGCACATTTCTAAAGCTCATACACCATCACCAGACTCATTCTGATTACTTCAGCACTTAAATTGCTGCCACTATGAAGCAGTAAGTTCATGTATCTATCTGTTGGCATCACGTTGCTAATAGCTGTGCTAAATAGCCATGTTATGCTCTGTACTGCTCCACTGTTGCCAACAGGGGGTGACAGACACCTAATCCAAGTGTTTTCTGCAAATTGAAAGTAACTGCTCCCCAAAATAAGATGTTCCATACAAAAGGATTTTTGTGTGAATAGAAAGAGCATTTACCCCCGAACAAAAAGATCCTTGAGTTTGAGTCCAGGTCTAGGCAGTATATATTTTTCATTAGGACCAGTTTCTTGAGGTCTACCCTCTACAAGTGCTTCTAGGATGTTTTTTTTTTTTTTTTTTTTTTTCTGTTTTTGTAGATTTATACACCTATCTTTGTTCATACCCTTTCTTAAAACCTGTCTAAGGCTTTTGCGCAGAACTGTATGCTTTCAATAAAACAATAGTTTGCCCTCCTTCAGGAACTTGGTAAATGTAATTTGCTGGCAGAATGAAAACATTAACTGTGCATGTTTTTTCTATTTTAGTTTTTGCACTAGGGCCTCTGTAAAAGGCATCAGTTGCACGTCCGTAAACTTGATATTTTGAAATGTATCAATCTCATGCAATGCTGTGATGGAAATGGCAGCAATGTAAGGAATCCCTTTTTCATTGCTCCATTTGCGTTTGATGCAATCTGGAGGAACCTGCACTGGAAGCGAATCCCAGATGCGACAGTTTTATGTATGTGCCCTCTATCCTGTGCATCCTACATTCTTACCAATACTGATACTGTTTTTGTCCACACATGGGATGCTATGGCTTTTCCAGTGGGCATACCAGCATTAAACATTCAATTCACAAGCAAAAAAAGGACTTTTGGAGAATCACTTTTAGATGAAAAAAATCTGAATGAAATCAAAGCCGTTTCTGTCTGACTCCTTTTAGGTTTGTAATGATAAAGACAGATGTGTCACCAGATCACTAAGTTCATTTGATGTTGGATTTGTCATGAAGAAAACATTATATTGGGATTGGATAGCCTCCTCTTGTCCCCAGGGCCAAGCGGCGTTGGCGTCAGTGAACTGAAGAAGAGGCTCCTGATCTCAGACCCGGACCTCTATGGCGTGACCGTGCCCCGTAAGAGACAGTGTACATCCTGTATCACCTTTTCATAGTGTTAGGCCTAATTTCCCCTTGCCTACCAGATACAACACGAGAGAGGAGGCAGCAAGAGACGGACGGAGTGGACTACCATTTTGTGTCTGTCCACAAGTTTGAGGAGGACATTCTCAATCACAGGTAATGAGTGTAAAAAAACATGACAAGACTCTTTGTCTAGATTTATTTTTAGACTGACATCTGATGTGTGTTTTTGTTTTGTTTAGGTTCATTGAATATGGACGCTACAAGGGCCACTTCTATGGGTCAAGCCTAGACTCTGCCAACAGAGTGATGTCAGAGGGCAAAGTTTGTCTTCTGGACATGCATCCTAGTGTATGCATTTCAAAATATCATCATATATCATTAATATCATATTAAGTGAAAAACCACAAGACCTTTTTAAAACTGGCAAATATTGTGGCAAACTTTAATTTACTCTTTTTTATTATTATTCGATAAGATAAAGTGCTGGGGGTGACAGTGGCACAGGAGGTTAAGCAGGTCGCCCACTAACCTGAGGGTTGGCTGGCGCTCTGAGTCACTGTGTACTGTTGTTGTGTCCTTGGGCAATACCCTTCACCCATATTGCATTCTTCAGTCACAGTATGTGGCTGGTTGCAGCAGAAAGGGCACATGGTGTAAAAACTTGCCAAATCACTGTGCGATTGATTTGCTGTGCGACCACATAAGGGAGCAGCTCTGTGCCTGGCATTGTGATAGCATTGTTATGCACTTTGCAAACACTGGCATGTGGCCCAAGAGTGGGTTGCAAACAACTTTTACTTGGGTCACCCCAAAACAATGTAATCATTTTATGTAGTTTATGAGCATTTTATAGGCTTGCTCAGGACTGAAATATAGATTTTAGTCCTGTATAGCCTCATTTATTTGTCTCATTACAGAACATAAAGCATGTGTACACAGCCAAATACAGACCGTTTGTTGTGTTTGTGAAGCCGCCGCGAATCGAGGAGTTGCGCCTCACTCGACGTCGAGCCAAGTTCATTTGTGAAGAGGAGGACAGGAACCCAGTCCGGATCTTCTCTGTAAGGGACATTACCACAAAACACAGGTGTCTGCTAATGTCTTGTAATGTACAGGGCGGGGTCAGGTCAAACTGCTCACACCCAGGTCCACAATACAGGGGTCAGCTTTTGGTTTGCATTTAAGAGACATTTAAGAGATGAGCGGGGTCACAACATGGCCTGGTGGGTGGCTTTAACAGTATAAACAAAATTAAATATCCTAATATGTAGATTTTGGGCTGCACAATATTTTTCAAAATTATCTGCATCGCAATATCAGCAAACACAGAATCCAGATTGCAAGAAAGTAAATGTATCGCAATAATGTTAAAGCCCTCCATCTGACAGAGATATACACTTCCAGAATAATTGTCCAAAAGGGTTCCATGAAACTATGTTATGACCAAATAAAAATATTAAAAAGACCTGATTTTGACTTGATTCCTCAATTTAGCCCTGGGTTAGCGTTTATTTCTGTGCTGGATTTAACTAGTAAATAAAAATAAAAGAAAGATTTGTATTCCAGCATAAATTTAATTGAACTTACTGTGTTAAAAAGTATATTCCCAATATTGTTATGTTTTTTTTTTTATATTGTGCAGCTCTATTATAACTTATAATAATAATAATAATAATAATAATAATTTTGCTTCTTAGTTTCATACATATTGCACCGGAATATGCAGCATCACTTTTAGCATCTCCATCTGTGTTCCCATACATGTTGGACGTCTGCTGGATTTGCCCTTATAAAACTCTGGAGGTCACACACCTGGACGCAGGTCGCCCTTGTCCCAAACACTGCTGCCCTAGCATCATTTTATAGGACTGGTGTGAAAGGTCCTCTTATACTTTCCTCTCTCGCCATGTAATTATTGGTTATGCTTTAGTCAGTCAGTTTAGTTTACAACCAATTTCACGTCCCATTATGTTACAGTGCAGTACTACGGTGTTTACATGATCTCATTTCTAAACAGGAGGAAGATTTTGAGGAGATGATTGATGTGGCTGAGTCTATGGAGCAGGAGTATGGCCACCTGTTTGACAAAGTGTTAGTGAATGGAGACATCGCTGTGGCGTTCAGAGAGCTTAAGGCAGAAGTGCTGAAGACTGTTGAAGCCGAAGTCCAGTGGATTCCTGCAGAGTGGGTTTGTCCGTCACCCACAACAGCACGGAGAAGCTGTAGTCATTTAACGGGCTGGATGTAAACGTTTTATTTTCTAAACCCTAAACATTTATCTTTCCCCTGCTGTAAACAGTCCAAGTATGACTGATCTGATTTTGCTGTGTTGCTGACATTGCAGGAAAATCTTTCTTGTTGTTGTTCTAGGACCATCCCCTCATAAAAACAGTTACTTTGAGGTTAAGTTAAGACAATAAAAATCATGCTGTGGTTTTGCATTGTGTCTTAGGCATCTTGTTTAATTAAGGCAACAAGTCACTTCTTAAATGTATTTTACAAATAAATTATATAAGTTAAGTCTTCTGTGTCCTTTAGAGTGTAGCTAATAAGACAAAAAGAAAACATCTCTCCCCCATTCGCCTGTCTCTGATCCAGTTTTTCTGTTGGCACTTGACTGAAATAATGTTGAAAGAGAAAGTCTCTCTAAAAAAAAATTTAAAAAAACGGAAACTCTTGCGGTTGAACGTAATCCCTCCCTGCCAAGTCACAAACATCGGCATGTAATTATTCTGACAGCTGCTGCACTTCAATTAACTGTAATGCACACCAGAGCAGTAATATTAGCAGCAGTCGGTAACTTGTTGCACAAAATAGGGACACAAGAAAGATAACAGTCAGTTAAAAGCCTTGGATGAAGCAGATTGGGAATGGCAGCATATTTGGAAATGTTATTGTAGACCAATGACATTATAGATCATAAACTAGAGCAGTATTTTTCTTATATTACATTGGAGAGTCTACTGTTACGCCGCTATATGAGCCATATATTTTTAGTGGCTACATTCTTGAGCATTCTTGGGGTTTCCTTCCTCTTTAGTTGCTGAGATCAATTGGGTGTGAAGGAGTGTTAATGTGTCAATCATGTTGAGTTTGGAGGATGTAGGACCAGTGAGATGTGCTTGTACAAAGATCCTAATGGCTTTTAAGGGACCTAGGTCTTCACAGAGGTACACAGACGAAGTTATGACCGCACATAAAAGCTTACAGTAAAAGTGAAAGCAAACTCAATAAGCTCCGTTATGTGTGAGACATATAACTATTTCTCAGGAATAGGCTTTTGAGTCTTGGAAAGAAACTAGATACTTTTACTCTACTTTTACTTTTTAATGTATTTGTTTATCTCCTCTAACATTACATATTTAAGGGGTATTTTTTGTCCTTGGTGGAAAAGCAGGTAGCACTCAAAGGGTTGTGGTACTAGTACTGTAGTAGCGTAGTAGTAGTTTTTTATTGTTACTTTTACTTAGAAATGACAATACTTTGACTTGAGTAGAGATTTGGAGCACTTCCTCCACCTCTGCATACAGAAAAAGACAGTAAACTCATTGGAGATGGATCAGTGAATAGTTCCATGTCAGGTGTCAATCCAAATGTACCACTGTTTACACTGGTGCCAGACTCGGAGCTCGACCCGGCCCAAGCTCTGCAGTATAACTTCATCTGGCCTCTGAGAATGGGCAGGCACTCTGAGATCATACTGTTGCTTTTAAAGACACCAGCGTTGTCCAATAAAAACATGAATGCTGCAGCTCCCACTTCAAACATTACACTGAAAAATGATGTCAGTCGGTCACGGATAATTTGGCTCAACCATGTACCTGTCTATTTAGTATATTAAAATAAATATGCCTACTTATTCTAACTTTGTCTGAATGACAGTGTAGAGTAATCTGTAATTGTTTTTATTCAGTTAATTTTTAAGACATTTTTTCTAAAACAAACTTTTTTTTTTTTAATGCTACTTTTACTTACTGTACTTTTTACTTACATTTAGTACTTTTTGCTTTTACTCATGTACCAGTTTTGTTCAATACTATTACTTCTACTTGAGTAATATTAATTTCAGATACAGGTACAGATTTCTTCATCTAAATAAACTAAAATGAACCAATATGACACAAATCTAATCTATCTTTCCTCATTCTGTAAATATTCACTGTGAAAAATGCTTCCTTCTTTCTTGTGGCATTAACCAAAGTTAGAAAGAAAATTAGCTTTGGTTTTGACCCAAGACTAACAATTGTGGTTTTAGGTCCTGAGTGGGGACTTCCAGGTAGTAAGTCACATGCCCAGAAAACACACTTATCCCACTGCTCATTTTTCCCAATATAATACTTTAAATAGTACTTTCAGCCAAACATTTTTAGTGATCTGACTTACAGCAGATTAACATACCAACAGCTTTTTCCTTCTGGGGTCATCACTTAATGTGGCAAGTTTTTATGTCAGATGGCCTCTTTGATGTAACCCTCTCCATTTATCTGGGCTTTGGACTGGCATAAAGAGCACACTGGCTTGTGACCCTTGTGGCTGGATGAACATACCAACATAACACAGAATGTATTATCACTACTATTAAGCCAAGGTGTACTTAGTGTGTTGTACATAATTGTCCCAATCAGGTCTGAACACACAGTGTCAATCTATCAAAACAAGCAGAAATATATTTGTTTGGAGTTTTTTTACTGGTCTCTTGGCTGCTGGAGGTGGGTGTGGTCCCGGCCAGTATCAACAGTGCAGACGGGGAACACATCACAGTGGGACAGGGTTAAATGGTGTGTGTTAGCATGTAGCATTCTCCAGCCTTTGCTCAGGAATTTGTGCCAGGAATTTACAGCACCTAAAGGGGACCCTTACGGCTCATGTGTTTTTCTGCTCCGAAACTCAACCTCCCTGCTGATATTTCTGAATTATGTACAGGGGTGAGACTTATGGGCTTTTTAATATGTTTAACAGTAAAACACACGCTGCAATCACTGTCTAAATGAAAGCTAAAATGACTTTTTATCTGGCTGGTATTTCAAAAAGATGATGAAGGTATTGTGCATGGCATAGACATTAGTGTGATAATGTCCAAACAAGCTTACATAAGAGTGTGGATGTCAACAAACACACTCTTTTTTCCACTTTTTTCTGTTAGAGTGACTGGAGCCTATCCCAGCAACTCTGAGCCTTAGGCGGTGTAGACCCAGGACAGTAGACAGTTGGCCACAGGGCTGACACGGAGACATAAACAGCCATTGTAAAGAATCCACCAAAATTAATCATTTGTTAACTTCATGTTCCTTTACTGACCCCTTGTGGCTGGAGTTAGTATTTTTGGTCTTATCTTGCAATATCTCAGAAGTTTTAGAAAATTTCTGGACCGGACATTGTTCTTTACCCACACCAAAAAAAGGCTGGGCTGAACTTCTGTTGGGAGACAAATGACCCAACGATGCTGGTGAAAATGTACCCTCCTTGGCACTGGCAACAACCATCTGCACTAAGTACCATTTCAATATAATTTTCTGTATTTTTACCCTTCCTTCTATGTGTTTTCAAAATAGGGTCAAGCCAAAACAGATGTTTATAATAATGCACTATTCCTCACCAATGGACCCACTGTGTCTCAATATGTAGCCTCATATTTCACATGTTTAGAAAAGTGTGCTGGTTTCACTGTTAGATAGTGCGGTATTTGACAAGCACAGACGACTGGAATGGCTAATCTAAATTTTTTATGCTAAACCTTGAGGCTGTTTTGTGGCATACAATAAGTAGTACTAATGAGTACAATGCAATTACAATTGAAATGTTGTGTTGGTACAGTTTGAATATGCTTAATTTGATAGATACATTATCTGCCTTGTACACACTTTTAATGACCACATTTACTTTATGCCGCCAAGGCATTTCAGTTGCACCCTGTGTCCAAACAGTAAAAAAGTTTAATAGAAATCCTTAACAATGAAAGTTATTTGCTAAACATCTAAAACTAATCTTTTCTTCTCTGGCTTCTGGTTCTCATCAAAATCCAACCGTCCCAACCAACACTGTCACAAACATAACCTCCTTTGATGAGTGAAAAACTTATTCAAACATCTGTGATTTTATTCCAGTTTCAGACTGAGGGCTATCTCTATTATCCACCAATTTGTAGTGAGATCCGTCAAAGCCCAGGAGGATTCACTTCTGTCTAGCACTAGGCTTCATTTGGTCTTTTTTTTTTTTTTTCTTGGTTATTAGGCACTCTGTAATTACACCCATCCATTTCCAGAATCCCCCACTAAAACATGTATTATTATTTGCTGACACAATTTTTTTGTTCAAACCTCAACATCCACAAGCTCTGCCTGCCTCACGCTGCAAATATGTGAGTGTGGTAAATTGCTTAGCGTTGGCAGCAGTCACACCAGGCCAAATGTTACTTGTAAATCCATTGACCGCATTTGCTGATATACATGTGTTATAGTTTTCATATTGTGGGGTGCTACTGCTGCTCCAAAAGCTAGCAAGTGATTGGACGGTGGGAGGGCCAATAGGCACTGGAGCAAGTTTATGTGGGCTCTCCTCACTCGAGACTCAAGCAGACAACATCTTTGGACTTTTTCAAACATCTCTCACTCAGTCTTGGAGTGTCATCTTTTTGCCGAGGAACAACCTTTTCTACTTATATATATTTTGTTCTGACACCAAGGATGGAAACATAATTTTTCTGATTTGAGGACATTTTGTGATGCACCTGTTAACTGTGGGAAGAATGGACAAACTTGAGGACATGAAATCTGATGCTGTGCTACAATTTGGAGACAGGAGAGAGGAGGCTAGTAGACTACTTAGTGTAGATATATCTCCAAATACTGTAAGTGAGAGATGCCAAGAGACCCCTCAACTCGGATCACCCACTAAGTACAGAAAATACGGGTATGCACTTCTTTGCATAATGTCAAATAAGTGTAGGATTTAGCTTGATGTTTATGATGAATTTGGTGATTTCGTCTCTCATCCAGGTCTCGTCTGGGTGGGGTCAAAGTTCGCCACAAGAGGCAGGTGTTACAAGACATGGCCCGGCCGCTGAAACACTGGCTGTACAAACATCGGGACAATCCCTATCCCACAAAAACTGAGAAGGTTCTGCTGGCTCTGGGATCACATATGACACTAGTGCAGGTGAGTCTGTAAAGGAATTGAAGCAAAAGCACAGTTAGAAAGTTACTACAAGAAAAGCAAGAAAATATACTTAGTAGTGGTGGTAGTATTAGCAGAGAGGATAGAACTGTTACTGTAGGACCTATTAAGAAGATGGCCAATAAAAAAACATGCCCAGATTTAGACTGTTAGAAAAAATAAATGTATAAACTCACCAAAGAAAAACAAAACGATAATCAAAATGTCTTGTGTACTGTACAGTTTTGTGATTCTCAAGTGGGTTGCAGGAAGGTTGAGTAGTAGTTTCAATGCTCTGCTTATCTGATTTAATTACATGACAAAGATTTTTAAAATATCCAATGTCCTTGTAAAAAACGATGTAAGAAGTATGTCATCATATAATGATTATGGCTAAAATTGTGTCCCATAGTGAGGACAGTTGGGGAATTATTGCTCTATAGTTTGCACTTGGCCCCTATTGTAAAGAAAAGGCACCACTGTAATGAGCTTTTATCTGTTAAGGCTTAATTATTGTGTAATTTGTGATATGTGTGCAGGTTTCAAACTGGTTTGCCAATGCCAGGCGGAGGCTGAAGAACACAGTGAGGCAGCCCGACCTGAGCTGGGCCTTAAGGATTAAACTCTACAACCAGTACATCCAGGGAAACGCAGAGCGGCTGAGTGTGTGCAGCGATGACACCGACACAGATGGTGAGGACAAACAGAAACACCGGGATTCATTCTTCTATTGGCATCCCTGGCTGACTTCTTCTTTCATTTCTGTAGACGAATGCCCTTTACAAACCAAGATTTGCCCGTCAGACTTTGGCAGGTCGTCCTCCCACCAGAGTGTGCTCCAGACCAAAGGCAGAGTCCATGCCAGCAGTGATGACAGTGTGTCGCCGCCATCCAAATACAAGAGCAGTTTACTGAACCGGTACCTGAACGACACCCTGCGGCACATGATGGAGGCAGAGGGAGTGGTCAGCGCGGGACTGAAGAGGAGGAGCCACTCCGAATCCTTCAGCTCCAATGAGTGCGAGCGGGACGTGGAGTCTCCAGCTTCATCCTACGAGACAGAGGCCAACTTTGTGTACCACATGGGTTAGAGAGCACATTTCCTTTACATCCAACACAGCTTTTGGCACAAGAATTAGATACAACATAAAATACACTAAAATAATAGCATCCAATTTATTAGAATAGAATTTATTTGAATGCAACCCCAAAATGGAATAAGCGAATAAGAAGATGAATGAATGGTTCCTAGTTCCTCTGCTCATGTACAATACAGTTTGTTATGTCTAGAGTACAAAAAGTATTCGAAATCTGTACTCAAGTGAAAGTAGTGTTAAAAGTAGAGGTAAAAGTAATCAACAGAATAAATTTTGTAGTAAGTAGTTTTATAGTAAGTATACTGGTAAAAGTACATTATTTTGCTACTACTACTGCTACATCCCAAACCAGGAATTAAATCCAGAGCTATCAGGTTGAAAGGTGAGAGCTACCCAGCATTTTGCCACTGTATTTTAATACTTTACTTAGTTTTATAGTTGTACTACTTCTACCTGACCACGAGTAACAGTTTTTCTACACTTTCAAAGTTGTTTTTTAGTTTTCAAAAAAGTTTTCTAGAGTCAAATAATGTAGTTATTTTACAGTAGTGTCTGTCTGCACATTATACTCTATAGCATTTGGTAAGCTAAATCTACAGTTGTCATATGCATTTTTTTAGATGTGAATGTTAGCCAAAACTAATCATTTACTTATATTTTAATTGCGGATTTATACTGAATATGTGTTAAAATGACAGTTTAACTAGCCTTCTTTCCCCACTCTTTTATTTAATACACCACTGCGTACAGTAAAATAAGAACAGAGTGAACCAAAACTTCAATGCAAGCCCTTAGAGAACCTGGACATTAATAAATCCCCTGGCCTGCCTCTAGAAGCAAGCAGCTCAGCAAATTTCAATTATAAAGTCGCTGCAAAATCCGGCAAGTGTTTGACACCTGGGTGCCCTCAGACCCATGGAGAACCACGCACTCCGACAAACCCCAAATCCACACTGATGCAAAAGCCAAATCTTTTACAAACATCCATAATAAAGACCCAGGCAGACGCCAAAATCCCTCATATTAACAATTGGAAAGCCCTCACGCTGGCAGCTGCTGTTACTGCACACCACAAATATCATTTCCATATATTTGAATGTGCCATTTGTTCCGCTGCAGCCTCTTGCCATGGCGGTGGAAATGTCCAGTCAAGGACAATTACAACATGTCTGAGACTTTATACTTCCCAGGGTGAGAAGAGGAAACATCGGCCAAAGCACAGAAGTGAAGTAGTTGGTCAGTTTGTAAAAAAAAAAAGTTTATTAAGAGCCACTACCACTCACAACTCTCATTTACCAGCCACTTTATGCTTCTAAATGCAACTATCTAATCAGCCAGTCATGTCTCAGAACTAAAGGCACTGTGCTGCTGGCGTGTGATTGGCTGATAATGTGGCCAGTGAGTGTACATTGCTTTTGTCACATTTTTCCTCTCAGTTTTGACACAAGTTTCCCTTCAAAGAGTGGCTCTACCAACTCCAACTCTAATCTAAATATGCTTGACTTCACAATAAGACATGTGAAAAGATTTATGAAAGAAAATAGTTACTTTAGTTTCACTCTAATATGGACTAAGGCATTTTAAGGCTCTCTTTTCCAACTTGAGCTGCCAGTTTATTAAACATTAAATGCCTATAGGCTGTATCATATACTTTGTAATATTCCTCCCTGACAGAATTTATAGGTGTACAGTAGCAAGAAAGAAGTAGATGATATTTCAAAGTCAAGACTTTTGAAAACCAAGACCAATTTATGACAAACAAAAGTTAATATTCAAACAAAGACACATCACTTCAGGGCAGAGCAGAAAAGTAACAAAATAGTTTTAAAATGTAAAATGTACTTCCTAAGCACATTTTCAAAACAAACTTTTACTTTAGCATTTTTAAGGAATGCAAGTAACTTTTTAAAAACAATTTTTTGTTCCTGGTGGCTAAGTGAATAGTAATAGTAATAATATTAATTTGAATAGTAGTTATAAAAGTAGTAGCAGTAGTGGTAGTAATACTAGTAGTAGCAGGTTGTAGTAGCACTAGGTATAGATATAATTGTAGTACTATTATTGGTAGTACTTTCTATTTCTACTTAGGTCAACTTTACATTTAATACTTTTTTACTCAAGTAACAATTTTGTTCAGTATTTTTTCTTCTACTTGAGGAATAATATTTTGATGTAACAGTACTTTCACTTAAGTACAGTACTTCTTCCATCCCTTTTCCTGGGCCGTTGTACAAGCAGTTGTGTGATGCATGTTGGGCATTTTACATCCAGTCTAATTTTGGTAAATCAATCAGTTGTGAACTTGGTCTTGATATAAAATAATTCTGCATATAAGACAGGAGCAGTCTGTAATTTTTGTATACATATGTGCTTTTCACACTGGAGCCTTGTTAAAATGTGTGTACAAACACTAAATATATCTCTGCAGGTCATATTTATGGAGGTAAAGTGGAAAGTGTAGCTGCCAGATCCATGATGGCCACTCACACCATTAACACCTTTATACTCCTCCCCAGGGACACCTAAAACAAGCACTAAACCTGTAGTGATGGACTCATAACCCAACAACAGACTCTCTTACATGGAGCAAATATATCAGTTTATGTCCTGCAAGTCTGCTAATAAAATGTTATGTTATTTTGCTGCTAGCGTGGCTTTTACTGTTAGGTTTGGTTCTTAAATCAGGTGCAACATTTCCCTGAGAAAGTCCAGAGTGCCATAAAAGTGACTCGCTCCTTGTTTTATTGGACACATGACGGCTAAAAACATACCTGGATGAACGCCTTGCTGCATTCTCTGCCCATTTTGTTACAAATGAAAACAGACATGCTGAGTGGGGAGTTGCTCACTAATACAAATCCTCAATGAGGAAATAAAGTGTTGTGAGCACATAGTTGTTTTCCAGAGTGGATTACAATGACACACCTGTTAGACTGCGGCAAAGTGACACCTGTTGGGAGGAACATGATGCGGAAGAACACCTGAGGTATAAATCCACTCGTAATGTTGCCTCTATACGACCTCAGTGACAAAGTCCTATCCCATAATAAAAGCACAGAAAATAACTTTAGGCTGTTCACTTTATCTCAGGGGTCATATGCATATTGTGGCTGGAGTTTTTGTTGAACAGAAGCCTTGACTTGAGGTTTAAACTAAATCAGATGTATCAACATAATTTGAGGAAATGTACTCCTTTAGTACCTCCAACTGAGGTAAAAAGTAATACATTTATTGAGTGAAATAGCTGGTGGTCCCACCTTTAAATTATAGACTCACCAGAAGTAAAACAATGTTTTTTTTCTGGGAACAAATACAAAAGAACTTTTTTGGCAAATAATTTACATTAAGTAGCGTGGTAGCAAAGACCATAAAATATCAAAATGATTTACTATCAACAAGTAGTTGCTGTTGGCTGGAGAGCTCAGGGAACCAGAGACGAGGATGTTTCGGGCTGTTAGCATCGAAGGGCTGTGTTTCATAGCGGGTCTCTAATTTCCCTGTCTATTGCTCTAAGCTTGGCCAGAATCTCAGATATCTCAGAGAAAACAATATTCCCAAACTAAAATGGAGATGTTTTATACATATAATTCATACTTTAGCAGACCACAGACGTGCAGCATGATATTACTGCCTTATTTTGGGAATTCTTGAAGGATGACTCTGCAGCTGATTCATGATCATGGTTTTACAGATGTTGTGGACATTTTCAAAAACAGAAATAAAATCTGTGACATTCGTAGTTAGAGCAGCTACCAGAATCACTGAAACAAAGCAGAGGACAAATATGTTTTCCTCTGTCCAGAGCTCTGAAGAAACACTGCATTAGTTTTGGCTCAGTTTGGTTGAAGCAGGCTGGAGTACTTCATCCTGCAACAAACATTCAACACAAGGAAGACAAGCAGTAACTCTTGACGAATAAACATGCATGGACACAGTCATGAAAGAACAACTAATAATAGACATCCATACATACTGTATATGACTAGATTATTTTTCTGTATATTTTGTAATTCTGCTTCAACTATTGTTTTTGTTTCAATTCTGTCTTTGTTGGAATGAACTGTATGTTTGAACAATGAGGGAGACGTGCAGAGTTCTGGAAACAACAGAGGAATAAAGCTGATCAGCTGTACCATGAAGTTATGGAAAAAAGTAATGGAGGCTCGGCTAAGGACAGAATTAGCATTTGTGAGCAGCAGTATGGTTTAATGCCAAGAAAGAGTACAACAGGTGCAGTGTTTGTTTTGAGGATGCTGAAGGAGAAGCACAGAGAAGGTCAGAGGAAGCTGCATTGTGTCTTTGTAGATGTAACGAAAGCAGTATGACAGGACGCCCAGAGAGAGGCTGTGGGTAGCATGGTGCAGGACATGTACTGTATAAGAGAGTTACTGTAGAAGAGAGTGGTGAGATGTGCTGTGACAGAGGAGCTCAAGGTGGAGGTGGGGCTGCATCAAGGCTCTGAGCTCCCTCGTTTGCTCTGGTGATGGACAGATGAGGTCAGACAGGAATGATGTATGTAGATGACATTGTGATTTGTAGCGAGAGCAGGGAGCAAGTGGAATATAGAGAGGAGGAGGTCTGCGCTTGAAAGGAGAGGAATGAAAGTTAGTCACAGCAAAATACATGTGTGTGAATGAGAGGTCCCTGTGGAGTGGTGAGCTTACAGGGAGTTGAGGTAAAGAAAGTGCAGGATTTGGGGTCAACGATCCAGAGAAATGAAAAGTGTGGGGAAAAGAGGTAAAGAGGCATGTGCATGCAGGTTGGAATGGGTGTGTTGTCTGTTGACAGAGTCAGCAAGAATAAAAGGAAAAGTGTACAAGCCAGAGACCAGCAATGTTGTAAGGTTTAGAAACAGTGGCACTGAGGAAAAGACAGAAGGCAGAGCTAGAATTAGCAGAGCTGAAGATGTGGAGGTTGTTTCTAGGACAAGGATGGATAGGATCAGGAAAGATCAAGTTAGAGAGGCCAGATTGAGAAGGTTTGGACATGTACAGAGGAGGAATAGTGACTATATTGATAAAATAATGCTGAGTTTGGAGCTGCTGGGCAGAATGCCTAGAGCAAGACCAGCAAACCTGGCAACAAACTTGTTTCTAATTCAGATTTTTTGTTACAGATCCAGTGGACTATACTTCAACTAAGTATGGCAGGTCAGTAATTACCATAACCACCAACAAAAAACTAACCAAACTTTAGCAATCCATTCATAATAATCTGATTTAGTTGTTTGCAAAATTTCTCTCCTCAGTGAGCAGCAGTGTCCAGGGGATCCTGGCTGGAGGGAGCTCCACGCTGCTGTAGCCCTGACAAACCTGGCCCATGGGCAGAGCAGTGGGGCAAAGCAGGACAGAGTGCCAGTGTCCAGCACCTCCAGAGAGCCCTTCACAGTCAGCAGGACCTCTCTCCTGGACCGTACATGTGCCAAAGCCTGCCCCTCTCGGCCCACCCTCACCAGCCGCATCATCCAGAAGTCCTCTCATATCGCCGAGGTCCAGACTGTCAAAGTGGCTCTGGCAAACTCTGTGTAGGCATTAGCACTTTGTTCCTTATGGGAATACCAGATGCTAAAGTAACCAATGCCCTGTTATGTCTGTAAAACCCCATGTTATGTTTCACTCATGATTAACTCTGACATTTGAAAAAGTACCAAACACCGTTGTATATTTTGTAACTTTTCATTTTTATATGTCATTGTCTTCCTATTGCCTTCTGTTCTAAGTTATATTAACTTCCATGAGACTGGATTGTCATCCAACGTTTGAGTTTGACAGCAGCTATTTGAATAAACCCAATGTGAAATCTGTTGGCCAGTAATGTTCTTTAAATCATTGCTTGGCCCTTTCTGGAAGGACATAGTTAGTGGTATATTTCATGTGTGTAGTTGTAGGTCATATATTTTCATCAAATCACATTTTAAACAGTTGTAGTATGGGCACAAGCGTGACATTAGCGAAGTTACAATTTGTCAGAATGTTGAGAATTGGTCCTCACCATTTCAAAAACTGTCTGACCTATTTTCAGTCGACCTGTCAAAACTTTGTAAAATTGAGCGCATTATAAGCCTTAGGAGAATGTCTAGCTCTGTTCCACTCAATGGAGATTTGTGGGGAGCGTCCTGTTCCATGTGGGGACACCCTGACACCAAACATAAGCTTGTAATCACAGACTTGCTTCAGGCACTATTCTGCAAAACATGATTAACTAGATCTTTCCACTCGCGTTTTGGTCTGCTTTCTGACATTAAATTTCAAACTATATTTCAGTTTTGTGTGTGCTGCAAAGTCGTCATGAGCAGAGTTTTGTGGAAAGAGCACCTCACTCGGGTTTCAACTGTAAACCTGTTTTTGATTAGGTGGGCTTTGGGACAACATGGAAACTTAATGGCAGGTCTCAAATAGCAATTAAACAACAGTTAGTCTGGAGTGACAGCTCTGGGTTGTCCTTTATTTCAGTTTGCAACAATACACATTACAGGATCCTAACTTGACGTCATTTCACGTTAAGGCAGATTTCATTTTAAACTGTTGCTTAAAATGATGCAGATAGATGCACAGCAAGAACCACGTGGATAAAAGGTCCAAGGTCAATAATTAGGGCAAATAAACAGCAAGAAATAAACAAATAAAAGTATTGCTTATTAAGGATATGAAAATGCTTAGGAATGTCATCAGACGATAATGTTTTAAAATTGTCTTCATTGACCAAAACAGCAACCAGTTAGAACAAAGTAGAAGAAAAGCACAGTATACTTCAAACTCTAGACTGTAAATAACACTACTGTAGCTCTGGAGGATATGGTCCAATCTGGAAATACTAAACAATGAAAGACAAAGGTTCATTTGGGAAAATAAAAACATTCACAAGCACAGAATATGATTTTATGGCTTGCTGCCAAAATAAAAATGTGTTTGGGACAAGTCATCTTTGGGAGCACTCACAGTGATATGATGCATAATGTCCACATGACCAGTTTCTTTCACTACCAGCCCTAGTGCTGTATATGCTAAATCATCAATTAAGTGATAGCAGAATACTTAGATGTTAGATGGGAGTGGATTTTCAAACAAAGCAAAACCAGAGCTTTAGCCTGGAAGCACAGGATTTAAGAGACATCGGTTCTGATTATGACTAATCATTTAGAATACAATTTGACAAGCTACTTATGTGCTGTAACCAACAAAATAGTTCAAGTTATAGGCACTACTCCATTAACCTGATGCTCTTAAGTAACACTAGATCACTGCTAGATTAATTCAGTCCAGGTGTACATTTGGGTTAGGTCAAATACTATATCTCCTTTCTTACAAAAGGAGGGCTACTTATCATGATCCTTTCATTCATATTTTTACAGAAAGTAGTGAACTGATGATGGTTGAAGAGAATTGTGCAAACAGCAAAGTCCACTTGGCCAACAGAAGTTTAAACCTCTAAACAGTAGTGTCAGTCTCTGTAGCCTTTCGGTCAGGTTGGTGCATTTGAGTTGTGCCCTGTTCAGGGTATGGAGCAGTAGCCTCCACACGCCCCACCTCGGCCCTGCTCCTGGGCCCCCAGAGTCACCTTCTGACCCTGGTGCTCACTCTCCCAAAGGCCTGGAGTCTGGAGGATCTTCTCCACAAGCTCCTCAAAGGCACACTGGACTCCGTCTTTGGTTTTTGCACTGGCCTCTGTACAAAGAAAGGAGGGATACCAAGATTTGTGAGATCAGTGAAAACTGGCGGAGGCTTTTCCAAAATGTTACAAAACTGGAAAGTCATGGGACACACGTCTGCTTACAAATTCAAAACAGAGCATGTTTTTCAAACATGACATACAGAGTACTAAATGACTTCATTAAAATCGCACAGACATTTAGTCGAAAGACATCCTTATTGTGGATTAACTCCATTACCTCTTTGTGCCCAGCCCTTTTTAAAACCCCTTAATTTTACCATTTAAAATGGAAACTCTACAAAATACTAACCTAATTTTCGAGAGAGGCAAGTGGAGATGGGAATCAGGAACACGTTTAGACATGGACTCGATAAATGAAGGCCCACTAGATTTTAATCATAATGTACTTTTTCTGGAGAGGCTGCATCTTTCAGCACAGCACTCATGGTAAAGAGACTGAAAAAGCCAAAGTGGTATACACTAAGCTACAAAGCTAAACTAAATTTAGTTGTTTGTGACATGATGTCTTGACCGTTACCAGCTATGCAATTAGGTTTCTGATGTTGAAGTCCACTACAGACAACAAAGCCATGTCGAGGTCAGACATAGTTTAAATTGGCCACATGAGGATTTACAGTTAAACTCATACTTACCAATAAACAGCATGGAGTGTTTTCTTGCAAATTTTAGCCCTTCATTTCTGTCGACTTCATGGTCATCCTACAAATAAAAATAATGATCTAATTAACTTTGTCATTAAGAGATTTAGTGAGGTGTTGATATATCTAATAATAAACTGACTCACTCTGTCAATTTTGTTCCCAACAAGCATTTTCACAATGTCGTTCCTTGTTGTGTAGGTTTCCAGTTCGTTCAGCCAGTTATCAAGTTTAGTAAAAGTGTCACGCTTGGTGACATCATATACTGTCAAAAAGAGGGACAATAGGGAGGGCAAATAAAAAAGAAGTCTCCATTACACAACACTATGTGTATATAAAAACATTCTTCATTCTACATAACATGATGAAACTGACGAGGCTTTGAACACTCATTACCTAAAATGACGCCCTGCGCACCACGGTAGTAGCTGGGCGTCAGGGTCCGAAACCTTTCCTGTCCTGCTGTATCCTGAAAGAGACAAGACAGATTTTATCTACAAAGGGGGCAGTTAATAATAATTGAAATAGACTGAGTTTTAATATGTAAATTGTCAGATATTGAGAGGGACAGTACATTTGACATTTGCCTCTGTGGTAACACTGTTGTGAACAATGTCGCCCCCGTGTGGAAAAACTATGTTCTACATTATATTTTTAACAAAAGCTAAAAGTACACAATGGTCTATGGCCCTTTTCTTACCCATATAGCAAGTTTTGCCCTGTTTCCATCTATGGCAATAGTCTTTACTTTGAAGTCCACACCTGCGGGTCACAGGAGAAAAGAGCTGAAGGTCTGCGCAGATATTTTTGTAAGTGTCCTATATTGTGTTAAAACGATACAAACCTATTGTTGCAGACTGCTCCGGGTCAAAAGTATCATCTGTGAACCTCAAAAGGAGACTGTAAAAATAGAACAATTAAAATACAAGATATGAAAGACAATGTTTACATAGCAGCGACGTGGGGCGATTAAAATACACCACAATCTTCAGCTTTGATAGAATCAGAATTTTATATATATATATATATATATATATATATATATATATATATATATATATATATATATATATATATATATATATATATAAACTTGGCTATATATGACCACCATTAATTAAACAAACGACATATCAAGTTTTGAAAGTTACACTAACTCCGTCACATCGTGTAACATATTTTTAAACGTACAATAGCAGCAATATATTAAGGGTTCTTTGGGGGAAAATGACAAAAAGGATCTTCAAGCCTTAGCACTAAAGCAGTAACTAACTTACATAACAAACAGAATGTCAACATTCACAACAGGCTAGCTTGTTCGTCTGCTACACAGAACCACAAACCTGGACTTTCCGACCCCACTTTCACCAATTATCAATAACTTCAGAGTCGTCAGCACGTCTTCATCCATATCTCTGTGGTAGTCCGTCTGACCCTCACTTGTGGATGCCAATAAAGATGTTTTTGTTTGTTTTTAGAGCAGTGAGCAGTTAGCTGCGGCTCGGCTGATAACTCGCTGCTCGCGCAACTTCCGCACAGTGCGTGACGTCACGAGTAAGTAACTTATTGGTGTGTATTTTAATATATTTTTCTATAAACAATTCATCGCAGTTACCACAAACAATTATCAGAAACCACAACATTTATTACTTTCTAAACGTTACAGTTTTTTTCCTTTTTTTTTTTTTTTTACATTTTATGCTGCTACTTTTACAACTGATCTTAAAGTCTTAAGTCTGGGAATATAATTCACTACAATGATATATGTCATTTGTCTTATACTTTAAAATAACAAAGCCAGCTCACAGAACAATACTGTGTCTGTGTTACTTCATCCATAGAAAGGCACTAAAGACATAAGAAACCACCTGGCACTACTCTATTCAGATGGAACTAGTGGGCCACACTACACCTCTGAATTAAGTATTTGATTGAGCCTTTTGTCCTTATCTGCCTGTGTTCACCCTGAGTCTGTAATTATGCAAATCTAAGCTTAGTATAAACCTATAAAGGATATAAAGTCTCCTGGATGCAACAGTCAGTCAGTCTGCTGCTCTGGGGCCAGCAGTAGTCACAGGTTTTTTTCCCTCTACTGTAGCCAAATGTAAGAAGTTTTCTACAGCAATGACTAACTTAAACACAGACTGCATCGAGAGACACTTGAGGATTGCTTTTAAGTTGCTGGGTTATTTTGTCGGCAGTCATCCCTGGTGGTTCCTGTTCACTCCACTCATTCTGTCCACTGGTCTAGGGAGCGGCTTTTACCTCCTCAAGGACCGGATGTCTAACAATATTGAGGAGCAGTTTACACCTGTTAACGGACCTGCCAAGATGGAAAGAAAATACATCCAAGAAACATTTCCAGAAAATGACTCAGAGTTTTCGAGTCTAAGAATGACAACAGATGGGACCTATGCTACTCTTATTGCTACAAGTAATAGTAATATTTTGTCAGTGGAGTCAATTCAGGAAGTAATTGACTTGGACTTTCAAATCAAAAACATGAAGGTGCACTTGGACAATAACACATTTGGATATTCAGATCTTTGTGCTCTTGTGGATGGACGCTGCAGCTCCAACAGTATCCTAGATCTGATTAAGTTTAATGCATATAATATAGAAACAATTAATTTGACTTTTCCATGGCATTACACTGATTATGGGAGTCTACCTTTGTTCACAAATCTGGGAAATGTGAAATTAAAAAACGCCAGCAGGGTTGTTGAAAGTGCCAAAGCCATACAACTGTTTTACTATTTAGAAACAGACAAAAAAGCTGATGTTTGGTTGGAAAGCTTCCTAATTTTGCTTTCAAATCAGTCTGTTAGTCTCCAGGTAAGCATATATTTAACAAAACTTAACGTTTCTGTTTTGTTTCATAATTACTCAATATTATGCTTGTTCCTTTAGGTGTCCTACTCCACTTCCATGTCAATGCAGTGGGAGTTTGAGAAATCCCCAGCTTCTGTGGTCTTCTTATTCTCTATCACCTATGCCATTGCCATCACGTTTTCAATTGCATCTTGTTGGAGGTCACTAGTCTATAAACAGTACACAAATATTGGAGGCCTATATCAAATCCTACTACTAACATATTGTGTCTCTGCTCATTGTAGGTTGGACAATGTGAGGACAAAGGTGTGGGTGGGGTCCTGCGGGCTGCTCTCCAGTGGACTGGCGGTCCTGAGTGGGTTCGGGGTTCTGCTATTGCTGGGACAACCTTTTGTGATGACAGCTGCATCATGTCCTTTCATGTTATTAGGTATGTTTGTACATTTATTATTTCCATTGTGGCTTTTCAATAAGACTTTTAATAAGCAGTGATATTGTTGTATTAGTATTTCTTGAATTTACATAGTTTAGCCTGATGCAGTGTTGTCTGTATATTAAGAAAGGCCAAAATCTGCAAAATTGTTCCCTTTCCCCATAATAAAACAAAACATTCAAAATTGTAATAAAAAGATGAGAAAAAGAAAGCTACTAGTACTTCTACTACAAGTGCTACTACTAGTACCACTGCTACTATCATCACTACTGCTAGAACCTTTAAAATTGCTAGCCACTTTGCCATTAGGGTCGAAAATATTTTTACTCACCAAAACGTAACTCTAAATTACTCTAAATTCTTTTCTCCTCTTCCTTTTGCAGGTATTGGACTCGACGATATGTTCATCATGATCTCGTCCTGGCAGAGGACTCGTGTATTGGACAGTGTTCCTCTGCGCTTATCCCAAACCTACCAGGACGCCGCAGTCTCCATCACCATCACCTCCCTGACTGATGCACTGGCTCTTTTTTTGGGCTACGTCTCTCCATTCGGTTCAGTCCAGTCCTTCTGCCTGTATGCTGGGATTTCTGTCGTCTTTTGCTACCTGTACAGTATCACTTTTCTAGGGGCTTGTATGGCTTTAAACGGTGAGAGGGAAGCAGAGAATAGACACTGGTTTACTTGCATGAGAATACCAGAAGATCTACCTCCAACTAATTCAAAAGTATTTAGTATTTGCTGTATTGGTGGTGGTTATAACCGTATGACTGAAAAGGAACAAGGAGAGCTAATGAGTCAACTATTTGAGAGATTTTATGGCCCATTCCTAACACAAAAGTTAATCAAAGCATTTATTTTTGTTGTCTACGCTGCCTATCTAGCTATTAGTTTGTATGGCTGCCTTACCTTAAATGAAGGACTTGACATTAGGAATCTGGCATTAGATGATTCTTACATTGTTGATTTCTACAGAAGTCAAAAAGAGTACTTTTCTGAATACAGCTGTAATGTAATGGTTGCAGTAAAGCAGCCTTTTCTGTACTGGGATGAGGATGAATTCAAACAACTTCACTCTTGCATTTTGAAATTAGGAAAACTTACATTTTGTCAATAGTACTCAGGCTTGGTTTTCTGTGTTTCAACAATACGCCAATGAAACTGGTTTCAACATAAGCTCCCCAGAGTCATTCAAAAGCAGTTTAAGCAAATACTTAGACTTGCATCCTATGTTTAAACAAGACATCAACCTGACGTCAGAAAATGATATTCAAGCATCTCGATTTTTCATACAAACACTGAACAGGACTTTGGTGAAAGATGCAATGGTGGGACTGAGGAAAACAGCAGATGAATGTCCAGTTGAACTACTAGTCTACCACCCTGTCTTTATCTACTACGACCAGTATACAGTGGTAACAGACAATGCCATACAGACCATAATGATAGCAGTGGTAGCGATGCTTGCTATCTCACTTGCCCTGATCCCTAACCTGATTTGTTGCATTTGGGTCACTTTTGCCATTTGTTCTGTGGTTGTTGGCGTAGCAGGCTTTATGTCTCTTTGGGGGGTGAGCCTAGATTCCATTTCCCTTATTAACTTAGTCATGTGTATTGGATTTTCTGTGGACTTCTCAGCACACATCACTTATGCCTTTGTCTCCAGCCCTAAGTCGGATGCCAATAAGAAAGCCATTGACTCTTTGGCTCATTTAGGTTATCCGATACTGCAAGGAGCGCTGTCCACCATCTTAGGAGTTGTAGTGCTGTCTATGTCTGGAAGTTATATCTTTAGGACGTTTTTTAAAATTGTGTTTCTTGTTATTACGTTTGGTCTCCTGCATGGTTTGACCTTTATACCTGTGTTTCTTACACTGTTTGGGGCCTTTGGGAATAAATTCTAGATTGAGAAATTGTCATTGTTGGATGTTTTTGTGTAGTCAAATAAATGGAAATTGTAATTCTTGCTTCTTCTTCTTCTTGTCATTATTTTTAACTTCCCAATGATTCACATACAACTGCATTTATTGCTGCATATCATTGGCTTTTATTTACATTTGACCTTGTTCAAATAAGATAAGTTCATATATACCTACAATGACAAAAATACTGAAAACAGCCTAATATTATCTTTGTCAAGCACATTATTTTTTCTCTAATGAAATGACAATCAACAAAAAAAGCGTTATTTGCAATAGTTTTGAATGTGATGAACCAACAGAATGTATAGGGCACTATGTTGAGCATCTGAAAACCATAACAGAAGCTAAGATAACAGGTCCTGTTTCAAGAAGCAGGTTTAGTCCACTCCAAACTTAGAGCATGTAAACCCTGGACAGAGGGAAACTCTGGGTTTTCCATTTCAAAGAAACACGTACTCTGAACCGAGTTAGTTACTATAACTCTATGCCCTATGAACCTAATCTGGCCTGAGGAAAGTTTTATTCCTTTAACCGAGAGTTTAACCCAGAGTCTCCTCTTGCTGCTGCCTAAAAGAACGACCTGATTGGACAATTCACTGAAGAATGTAAAATGCAAGAATAAAGCAGAGTGCACAATCACTTTAATGTAGGTTTACATGTCAAATAATTAAAAAATGAAATATAATTTTGTATTGGTCTAAATGTACAATATTTATAATATTGATAATAATGTTTTTTATTTTACACAACTATGAATTAAACTAAGGCCTATGTACTATGTAACTATGTAACTAAGGCCTATGCCTGTTCTACACCACTTGTTAAACCTGAATGAAACTTCTCCATGGTCACATGCCTTCATCTCTCTCCTCTCTAATGGCAGTCTCATTTAGTATGATAATGGCTTTTCCTCTCCGTTATACTCAGAGTGCATAAACTCTGAGTTGATTGAAATAACTCTAAACCTGTTTTTTGAAACAGGAGAGTCTGAGTTGGCCTGGTCCGAGAAGGTTTTAGAGCTGGTTCAACCTGTTTTCTGAAATAGGGCCAACAAGGAAGAACTGGCCTGTTGTTTTCAACTTAAACATGAAGAGACTCTACAGACTTTAAGGAGCTAAATCCACATAAAATAAGCACTTTAAACACAGCTTTATCGCATCCTACTTGCAGACTTATGTTACATGCTTTGAGTCTGAGCAGCATTTTCATATATCTGTACACACAGCATTAAAAAAGCCTATTAACATCAGAGTGCATAAGTGCATTTAAACATACATCTCCCACAAGTTCTGAATACAGCAGCCTGTTGACATTTCCTTGCTTTAAAGTGAACTAATTGCTTGCGTACAAGTACAAGCCCTAAAAGCCCACTTTAAATCCTCTTGGATTGTTTCGGGCAGCTTAAGGTAAAGTATAAGCAAAAGACAACAACTGCCACAAAATTTGCAATTGGAAAGTTGAGACATATAATGAGCGCTAGGTTTCAATTGCCAGAATTGCCATTTGAAATAAGACCACTATTTCAGGTCACATAACAGGTCACAGCTGATTTTCACAAAACCAAATGAAGGGCTTGGTTATATGTTTGTGGAGAATATTTACATTCACTATTTCCTAACACTTACTGATAAAGTGACCTGAGAAATAGACAGAAAAATATATTTTTTCTCATTTACAATGAAACCGCTACTTTCTATTGTATTGCCTTGTCTGTCCCGTGAATAGTGTCTGGTCTTATCTGCTCTCCTGTCTTGCCCTCCAGGACCATCTTTATCTCTTTGGCATCTAATGTCTCATACATGAGCAGGGCATCTGCCAGATTCTTGTGCTCCTTGGAGTGAGACTTCAAAAGAGCTTTGGCACGTTCATAAGATTCCTGAAGATCAAAAACAGATTAGTATAAAATGTTTTTCATACTTTATTACAACAGTTTCATTCATTTAATTATGGGGCACAGACCTTCAGAAGCAGCCTGACTTCATGCTCCACAGCCGCCTGTGTCTCTGGGCTCTGCTCTGTCATGTGACCATAGGTCATCACACCCAACTGAAAAACAAGGCAGAAAATAAGTATGTACTGTTATACATAAGTTACAGGCAGTCTTTAAGGAATCTTTCTTTTCGGTTTGCTAACCTTTTCACACATTCCATATCTGGTCACCATCAACCTTGCAATCTTAGTGGCAGCGTCAAAGTCACTAGATGCTCCTGCGATAGTTGACAAAAGTTGAGATGTTATTATACTGACTCTGATATCTGTTGGATTAGTCTGCAAAGAAGTCTGCTGTACCTGTTGTGATGTTTTCTGGTCCAAATTCTATCTCCTCTGCCACACGGCCACCCATGCTCACATCCATCTGGGCCAGTAGCTGGGAGCGGGTCTCGCTCCAGCGGTCATTCTCTGGGAGCATCGACACCTAGAAAATTATACCAGGTTAGCTAACTATAAAATGTTTATGTAAAAGTTTTTGGTATTCTTGGATTTAGATTTCTTACATGTCCCAGGCTAGGTCCCCGGGGCATGATGGTAGCCTTGTTAATAGGCATAGCATCTTTGGTGTAATACGCTACAATTGCATGGCCTGACTCATGATAGGCAGTGATTTGCTTGTTCTTTTTGTCTATTTCTGCACTCCTCCGCTCGGGACCTAAAGATCACAGGCGGGTAAAAAAAATGCATTCAAGTTGTTGGTATGCATCTCAAAAACATTACTGGATCTTTTGAACTATTTTCACAACTTAGTAACTCACCCATGAGTATTTTGTCTTTTGCAAACTCCAGTTCTTTCATTGTAACCATGTCTTTCCCGTCAACTGCTGCCTTCAGGGCCGCCTGGTTCACCAAATTCTCCAGGTCAGCGCCTGAGAAGCCCACTGTGCCTCGAGCAATAATACTGGCCTCAATGGCTGAAAACAACACACAATATAGTCCTCTGTACTGTAACAGTGCATTAAAACAATAGTGAAAGATACTCACCTGGGTCCACTTTAATCTTTCTGAGATACCAGTTTAGGATCTCTGTGCGTCCTTTGACATCTGGTTTGGGGACAGTCACCTGCATATCAAAGCGTCCTGGGCGGATCAGAGCACTAAAATAATTTAAAAATGTTGTTAGACAGAATAATGGTAATTTAAACTTAAGCTAATGTAAGCTCAAAGTCATAACCTGCTAACAAACAACAGGCAATAAGGAACTAGATTAAACTTACTTATCCAAAGCCTCTGGAAAGTTTGTGGCTCCAATAATAATCACACCTTCATTTGTTTTAAACCTTCAAAACCACAAACATTTTTTTTTCTTTAGCAACCAGTGGCTAAAATGTAATATTTATACTTTTTAAATGATTTGTTTCAAGAAATTACCCATCCATCTCAGCAAGTAGTTGGTTGATAGTCTGTCTGGAGTAAGGGTGCATAGGAGACTCAATCCTTTTTCCACCAACACTGTCCAGCTCATCAATAAATATCACACAGGGTGCATTGGCTTTGGCCTCCCCTACACAACAAAAATCAAAACATTGGCTAAAGTACTCATAATAGGTGTAACTACATTATTTAAAAAGTAAAAACCCACTAAAAAGATTTCTGATGCGACTTGCTCCCACTCCAACAAACATTTCATCAAATTCAGATCCAGAGGCATAGTAGAATGGCACATCTGCCTCTCCTGCCACTGCTCTGGCCAAGAGAGTCTTTCCTGTCCCTGGGGGTCCAACAAGAAGGACGCCTTAAGGCAAGCAAGCGGAAACATTGTCAGTAAGCAAAAAAAACAGAGCATTGTTTTCATGCCACTTTTGGTTTAATTGTAAGTCAGCCCCACCTTTAGGCAGCTTTCCTCCTAAGGCTGTGAACTTCTGCGGGTTTTTAAGGAACTCCACCACATCCTGAAGTTCATTTTTAGCTTCCTCTACTCCTTTGACATGCTCAAAGGTCACATTTTTCATCTGCACTGGGTCCACAGCAGAGTCCAGACCTGATGTGGTTCGGAACCGCACTGTGCAGAATGGTTAGATTAAAGTTCGAAATCACACTGCCTGATATAGGCCCATACATAATACAACAAAGGGGTATTTTTATAAAATGTATCTACATTTATTACTTTTTTAAATTAAAAAGTACACATAAAAAACATAAGAGATAAAAGGAACCGTTACCCGATAAGAATGGTGTCTTGGAGATGCCATAAAGCCCAATGAGAAGCAGCACCAGCAGGATAAGACGAGTCCTCCTCAAAGAGTCTGTAGGCATAAAAAAAACAACAGGACATAAAAAAGACACATACTGAGTGACTGATAGATAACCTCATTGCCTATCGAGTGGAGTAGTTGTCCACAGGCTCACAGGCCTAATAAAGATTTGAATTATTCATAAAAGTACAGTACATGAATATCAACAGCTTATAGTGGAGCAATAAAGTATTTAGTCAACCACCAATTGTGCAAGTTCTCCCACCTAAAAAGATGAGAGGCCTGTAATGAGAAAAAAAAAAATCCAGAAAATCACATTGTCTGATTTTTAAAGAATTTATTTGCAAATTATGGTGGAAAATAAGTATTTGGTCACCTACAAACAAGCAAGATTTGTGTCTCTCACAGAGCTGTAACTTCTTCTGTAAGAGGCTCCTCTGTCCTCCATTCGTTACCTGTATTAATGGCACCTGTTTGAATTCGTTATCTATATAAAAGACACCTGTCCACAACCTCAAACAGTCCCACTCCAAACTCCACTATGGCCAAGACCAAAGAGCTGTCAAAGGACACCAGAAACAAAATTGTAGACCCTGCACCAGGCTGGGAAGACTGAATCTGCAATAGGTAAGCAGCTTGGTGTGAAGAAATCAGCTGTGGGAGCAATTATTAGGAAATGGAAGACATACAAGACCACTGATAATCTCCCTCGATCTGGGGCTCCCTGCAAGATCTCACCCCGTGGTCAAAATGATCACAAGAACGATGAGCAAAAATCACAGAACCACACGAGGGGACCTAGTGAATGACCTGCAGAGAGCTGGGACCAAAGTAACAAAGGCTACCATCAGTAACACACTACGCCGCCAGGGACTAAAATCCTGCAGTGCCAGACGTGTCCCCCTGCTAAAGCCAGTACATGTGCAGGCCCGTCTGAGGTTTGTTAGAGAGCATTTGGATGATCCATAAGAGGATTGGGAGAATGTCATATGGTCAGATGAAACCAAAATAGAACTTTTTGGTAAAAACTCTACTCGTCGTGTTTGGAGGAGAAAGAATGCTGAGTTGCATCCAAAGAACACCATACCTACTGTAAAGCATGGGGGTGGGAACATCATGCTTTGGGGCTGTTTTTCAGCAAAGGGACCAGGACGACTGATCCGTGTAAAGGAAAGAATGAATGGGGCGATGTATCGTCAGATTTTGAGTGAAAACCTCCTTCCATCAGCAAGGGCATTGAAGATGAAACGTGGCTGGGTCTTTCAGCATGACAATGATCCCAAACACACTGCCCGGGTAACGAAGGAGTGGCTTCGTAAGAAGCATTTCAAGGTCCTGGAGTGGCCTAGCCAGTCTCCAGATCTCAACCCCATAGAAAATCTTTGGAGGGAGTTGAAAGTCCGTGTTGCCCAGCGACAGCCCCAAAACATCACTGCTCTAGAGATCTGCATGGAAAAATGGGCCAAAATAGTTTTCACAAAAAAGTTTGTGAAAACCTTGTGAAGACTTACAGAAAATGTTTGACCTCTGTCATTGCCAACAAAAAATATATAACATTAAGTATTGAGATGAACTTTTGTTATTGACCAAATACTTATTTTCCACCATAATTTGCAAATAAATTCTTTAAAAATCAGACAATGTGATTTTCTGGATTTTTTTTTTTTTTTTCTCATTTTGTCTCTCATAGTTGAGGTATACCTATGATGAAAATTACAGGCCTCTCTCATCTTTTTAAGTGGGAGAACTTGCGCAATTGGTGGCTGACTAAATACTTTTATGCCCACTGTATATATGTTATATATAATATCTTAAAATAATACTGCAACCTACCTTGAGTGCGTTGTGTTAGAGCTTGTGCTTTCAGGAACCCTTCAGCAAACCCCCTTTTGAAAGAATCCTGCTGTCCATCTGGGATATTCTTGTTTTTAGATAAGCTGTCCAGACTTTCCACATCAATCCCTTTGTCACGGGTTAGGAAACCCTGCAGTACAAGGCAAAACTTATTAGTAGTACTAAATTGATAAAATAAAAATAAAAAACATTTAGTTTTTTCAATGTTTTGGACAACAAAGGGAACACTGACCTTCATAAAAGATGGGGCAAATCCCTCAGGTTCCAGGGGCCGATCATAACCTGACTGATTTCGCCTGGTTTTGCTTCTTAAAGTCTTGAAGTCTCTGCTTGGGACCCATACTTGGATAATAAAGAAACATTATTACAAACATTACCAGTACATTGTGAAATATTATGTCCTAGTCTATAAACAAATACCTGGCCAGCTCTGTAGCTCTGTATAAACTGACTGAAGAGGTGAGGAATGCTGCTTGGCAAAAAGTGGCATTGACACCGGAACATGTGAAAAGCCTGGCAACAGAAAAACTTTGAATATTGAAGCAAACAAATCATTAAAAGAACACTTATTTTGCAATATGAAAGAACTTACCATGCTTATTGCAGAAAAAGGACTGTGTTGAGAGATGCGAGGTCCTCCATGCACTTTTACCAACATAATCTAAAGAAAGTGACACCTCCTGGGAACTAAGACGTGGAAAGACACCACTCACCAAGTCATCCAACTGCTGCTCCCCAAGATCTGACAAACCAAGGTCACGCAGGTTCCACAGTTGCTGGATATAAAAACAAATGTTATTCCTGAAATCCATTTTGCACATTTTACAGTTGCAGTCAGCCAATACCTCTGCGTAGAGCTGCTCTGCGTCTGTAACCGGCTCCTTGTTTTTTGTTGACTTGTGTGTGGCAAAATTGCGGCTGCCCACCGAGCCCTTCAGAGACTGGAGAACATTTATCAAGTGGCTAAGAGGTACTGTCACCTGAGAAAACACAGGTAGCAACAAAGTTGAATGTGAAACCTACTTTTGTGCATAGTAAAGAAACTCTCAATGTCAGCGTCACATTAAATGTCACTGACTGACGCAGCTAACGCTGAGGATACACAAACTTTATTAGCCTAAGCTAATGTGAACATGACCCAAGCAATTTCTTCTGTTCTCTGTTAATCTTCTAGATGTGGACCTAATGGACTGTAAAAGAAAATACATACGCAAGCAAGTCGACTAAAACCAAAACAACAACAACGTTAATGCTAGCAGGGCCTGTTCAGCTTTCCTACCTGTGGTTGAACGGACATTGACAAGGAGAACATATTCTCTCTGAAAAGAGTCGCTCAACTAAAACCGTGATCCTTGTAGTTTAAAGTTCTTGATTTGGTTCATTTCATAATTAGTTATATGTCTGGCATAACAGGTTGTAAACTAGAATCGAAAGTAGTCAAGAATGACACAAGCCGGAAATGACTCTGACGTCACTACCAACCTACCTGCTAAATGTGTCCCCTTTTTCGTGATGATGACTTTAGTTCCGTTATAATAATAATAATAATAATAATAATAATAATAATAATAATAATAATAATAATAATAATAATAATAATAATAATAATAATAATAATAATAATAATAATATACATTTGGTATTGGTAGGTGTCTTGAAAATAAACCATAAATAAATAAATAAAAAAGAAATAAAAAAATACACTAATAATAATCCTAAATTTTTTTATTGCATCTTAATAAATATGATACACTGAGATAATTACAATTCTGTATATGCAATGCAGTATCTTGACAAGTAAATACACATAACTTTATGTAAGCTTAAATACTAGTCTAAAAAGATGTAGGCTATTCATGAAATACATCTACATTTCTTCTTATAAATATGCATTTAATACACTTAAATATACTTTTATTAGCTTCATCTTTTATAATTTTTTTATTCTCTTTTCAATCTCTTTTAAGCCCTGAGGTAATAATCTCAACTACTTTGACAATTGCAGTTGCCGGCTGTTTGGCCATTTTGCCTTTTAACATACTTGTTACTTAATTTAATCAAGGCTGAAACAAGCTATAGGTCTCTGCCCATTTTCTGTCACTGAAACTTTCCCTTGTATTCACCTCCCAGTTTCATTACCCTGTCTGTGCCATTGGCTTTAAAATGTCAAACATTTTATTTTTATTTATTTGACCTTTATTTAACCAGGAAAGTCCCACTGAGATTCAGAATCTCAAACAATGCTATGTCATGTTTCCTCAAGATTTTCCAAACGTCCAGGTGCAAGTAGGGGGTCAGATCAGGTTATTTTCCTGTACAGAGAAGTTAAGAGTAAATCTTAGAGTAAAAGTAAGCAATTATTAGTGGAAAACAGTCTAGGAATATTTAACATATTCACCTCCTTTTTCTCCGCAAATAAAACTGGACAAGCCAATGCGCAAACACCGGCCAGATTACAAAGACCACAGTGATAGGAGAAAACTGAAAATGCCACCAAGATGGTCTGGTAAACTGTGAAAAAAAAGTATGTATGTATAAAGATATTGTATTGGCATAACACATAAAAAGTAATAACATAGTGTTTATTATAGCAAAACACCTTCAGGGCAGCTGACAGGGGATGTTGCTTTGGTGAAGGAGATTGTGGCTTAAATGAAAAAAAAATAATATAAAAAAAAAAATATATATATATATATATATATATATATATATATATATATATATATATACTGTATATACTGTATAGGCTTTTACATAGTGAGCAAAATGCCTACAGTTTTACCTGTGATGCTGTAAGGACCTCTAGAGTCTGCAGTCTGTGCAGCACACTGTCCATGTCATGCTGGAGTCTTAGCAGAGCTGTAGCAATCTGTTCATCAATGTGTTCCCTTGAAATACTAAAAGGCTGTATGCTCTGTGACACACAACAACACGCTGCATTGACATGTACACCCAACTGGGAATCAAGGGCAGGTCTAGGCATCCCTGAAACAACATGATATTATTTCAACCACTAACCTAAAACTCTTAAATCATCAAAAGAATGAATCTACAATTGAAAGACTACTACTTCTCACCTTTCACTCTTTTTTTGTCAGCCATTATCTCATCTCTAAAGTGAGAATCATTTGCACTGTTTAAAGTTGAGTGGCTCTCGAACCACAGGTCACTCTGTCTTACAGAAGTGGCTCGTGATTCATGTGATTGGACTTTTGATGTGGACAGACCCTTGAAAAATAGAACCATAAGAATATCCTATTAATATTAAAAAATGCAATCACTTTTTTCTGTACTGATAGAAGAAATCCTGTACCTCATTTATTGCTAGATGCTCCATTGAATCACAGAATTCCTCATTATCTGAGTCTGTAGATCTAAAATGTTTCACAGCAGCACAATGACCTGAGTGTGTAAAACAAAGACAGTGTACAGTGAGCAAAATGCTATATTAATAATATACATATGTGTAATACACACAGCCTTACCACTCAGGTGGCCATTGAAATGCATGTATGGGTTGTATTGTAAACCGGGCTCAATTGAACAAGCCAGCTCTTCTTCGTCTACCTCACTATTGAGAGAGCTGTGTGTCCCATTAGTGACAGAAGACACACTCGGCTCCATGCTGCTGCAGTTTGACCTCCACCTTTTGTCATCAACCATCAGCAGCATTGGGTCTGGACTCCAGTCTTAAAAAAATAACATTATATCAGGAGTAGGACATAGAATTAAAGACTTTACAAATGTCACCATGTTTTAAAAGAACACATGATCTACTTGCTATCACAAAACACTAGGCACTGACACCAGCTAACTAATACCTTTTTCCTCCATCTCCTCTTCCTCCATGTATTCCCCCACAGAAATGTCTCCTCTGACACCATTGTCCTCTTCCTCACTGTGTATGTATTCACAACTTTGTCTGTAGCTTTTTGTCTCCTCACTATCCACACTTACATCAACAACACTGTCATAACTTTCTGTTTCTTGAGGATTTTGTATATCATCCCAAAGATCTCCATAGCCTGAACAGTGAGGTAGATACTTACAAATTAGAATATAATAGGCATAAAATACAGTTATCAATATCAAATGACAACTCGAGAATGACTGACACTAACACAATGACACAAGTGTATGACAAGGGTATGGCAATTATGCACATCTAGACAAAAGGGAACAATAAAGCTGAAAATGAATAGACTTGCCTTGCATGGTTGGTATTTTGGACTGCTCATCTAGCAATAAAAAGACATGCAATATGTTAACATTTGGACACAGGATCTATTAGGTTTATAGCTAGACTATATAGTATTTGCATAAGCAGTACCTGTATATTTTGCAAATGGTCTGGTGAAAGGCTTCTTGTCCACCTCATTTTCTACAGTGTCTTCATCAATGGTCTCCACCTCTGTGTAGAAGTTGCCAAGCTTTTGTACCAGGTCAGTTACTTCATTGGAAATGGGGATGGTCTCTAAGATCTGGGAGTAAGCAAGAAAAAAATAAGGCTTATATAAAGAGTTGATTGTTGGTGATAAATCAAAGTATAAAAGAAGAAAAACATTTCAGAACAACAGCACCATTTCCAAAAGTAGAATAATAAACTGCACTTAAAGGATATGTGGTGTACCAGTATGTATGCCATATGCTAAAAGTGCTGTATGTATGACCAAGTTGTTTAGTATTCTGCTTGCAGTTTTTCATGAATGGACCTACCAGCTGGATGTCCTCAACATAATTTTTCATTGCTTCTTCCCTTGTCATATTTCCCAAAGCATTCCATGCATCCCTGGAAACATAAGCACTAGGCTCACTATTGACAGCACACATACTCATAGTACATAATGCAGTACAGTGTTATTATTTCATCGTGAATTAGTGGATATACATATTACATTGTATTTGTACATGTTTTTACCATTTAGCTTTGCCTCGTGTGTCCCAGAAGCCTGATGGTCTGGACATGTTGCAGGGCCCTAATGTTGCCTGCTTGTAGTAACTGTAGAACATTAACATCATGTCATCAGAGGGCTGGAAAGGGCCTGAAAAATCAAGAACAGACAGATAATATGACATAAATGTTCAGAAAACATATCCAAACACAATCTTGTACTGGAACAATGAAATATGGATGTAGTTACTTTGTTTGGTATGTCTGGGACACCATTTGTATGTAATACACATATATAAAGTTCTCTATAAAGATTTTTAACTTCTCATCTAGTATGCCATACTACATCACACTAAAATCTGATAAACTGCCAGTAGTACACCTAGCATGTGACTTTATCCTTTATCCTTATGGCAGGTTTATCACTACAGGGCAGGCCAGACAGCTCTTAAAAGCTGAATGTCAATCACAGGAGCTGTTTACTCAACAACTAACAAGATCTTACCCTAATTTCTAGGGATACTTACCATCTTCTGGCAAAGTCCGGATCACTTTAACTGCTGCATCAAATTTTTCCTCCAGGCTGTATCTGTCCTCGTCCTCTTGTGTCATGCTAATTCCCAGCAAGGATGACAAAGACGATGTTATTTTAAAATGGGAAAATAAACCCCGTTGAAAAAAAATCTTTCATTTAAGGGACAGTTTTCTCCTGGTCACAAAGGTTTGCAGGCTGCTCTTGTAGTCTTATCTATGAGGTATTCTGGGGGAAAGGACTATCAGAAAACCCTGATCTAACACGTTTTAGGCTTACTTGTATTAAAAACTCGTCGTCAACTTTATATCGTCCTCACACAATTCATTTTAAGCTAATTATCCGATGTCTCTCTGCAATACACACCTGAAAGCCAATCTGGTCTCTGCTCAAGGATGAGCCACAAAGGTGAACGCAGTTTTGTTCTTCTTTGGGAAATGTAGTTTTTGTCAGCTTCAAACCGTAGCAAATGGTTACTGTACGTGCTACGTATCTCCTTCAAATCCCACAGACACTAGGTATGAGGGATTTAAACCGAGATAGCTTCTGGGAAATGTAGTCCTATCCAACTTAGTTTCTTCGAAACATCAAATTGAGCCTTATAGACGATTTTATATATATTTTTAAATAAAGAAATACAATAATTGATAGACTACATCGTAAATTAATACATTCCAATTAAATAATCAAATTAATAAATTATTAAAGTATGAATATGTCTGAATTACATATGAGTTCATGCTTACATACACATTTATCTAATTTCCTTTTCTTCATATTTTTCTACCATATTTTACTGAAATCGTGATATGATTGGTTAACTGGTCTCTAAGCCAATCACAGCTCAGCGTTTTTACGTAGCTGCGATTTGTCACGGTCTGTTGTGAATCGAAGGCCCGCCGCCCCACAAAGCCAGGCGGGGGAGCCCCTTTCTCAGCTACCACCACACAGCATCACCGCCTCGCTTCGCTGAAAGGACGGAGAGGAGAGAAATGCAAAGGGATGTAAGATGGCAGAGCTACAAATGCTATTAGAGGAGGAAATCCCTGCCGGTAAACGAGCGCTTGTGGAGAGCTACCAGAACCTTTCCCGTGTCGCGGAATACTGCGAAAATAATTATGTTCAGGTAAGAAACATGAAAGGGGCTTTAATTCTCACAGTTTCGCCGCTATCTGTCGTCGTGTCTGCGGAGTGAAACCACAGTGCAGGAAACGCTGGCTGGACCGAAAGAGATCACCAAACCGCTATTTCCCCCCAGATTAACCACTCGCCCGCCGCTCGTTACCGCGGCAGAGATGGTTTTATGTGGTTATATCGAGTTTATGCCCTCGGCCCGGGGAACCAGAGCCGCGGTAGCAGGCATAAGCTACACTCGCCAGTGTTGAATAGCCGCTGGGAGCATTTAGAGGGTGTGTCGAGCTACGGCCAAGTGGTTTGTCATGATTGAATCCTTTCTGTGAGATGGCTGTGACAGAGCAAAATGCTGGACCATTCATGCTATTAACACACTTAGGGGCCAGATAAGAAAATTAAAAATCAACGCTAGTAACCAAAGCACCACTTAGAAATGGAGGGAAGCATTGAGCTGGGATAAACATGCTATGTTTGTGTTATACACATGTCAACGAGCCCTTAGCTTCAGCCAAGGCTGCCCAGTATTCAAAGAAAAGGGTTTTTGCAATTTATCATGTATTTATCATTTATTTTGCTTGCCTCATCAATGGATTGCCTGTAAATTATGCCTCTTATAAAATGCTCAGTCGTGTTGAAAAATAGATAAAACACACATCTGTAATGTGCAGTACATGTCAAGTCCACTGCATCAAATGCGAGTAATATCTTCATAACGTGGTAGTTATTTATTAGCGTCTTTTGACCAGAAATGTTAATTTTTTGTCTGGAAAGCAAATGACACGTGCATATCGTAGTACTTTGATGCAAATCCGATTGTGATATTTTTGGTGCATTTTTCGTTAATGTAGGAGGCTTATATTAATTTAAACTGAATTAACCGCCCTGTGACAAGCTGGCCACTGTCCAGTGTGTACCCCGCCTAAGGCCTTAAGTTACTGGGATAGGCTGTAGTCACCCGCGACCCCTAACGGGAATAAGCGGAAGAAAATGAATGAATAAATGAACTGAATTAACCTTACTAACAAAGTGTTGTATATGTATGTGTGATTTGACATTTGAGAGTTTGCTGATTTATAAACCACAGTGCTTCTTAATCAGCATGGACAGTGTTTACTGTTGGCCACCTAATTTTGTAATGGTGGTTACTGTTAACCTCACACATTACGAGTTTGCTTTGAGTGTTAAATTTAAAAGTTTTTTATTATACCAAGGTATCATTGTCTTTGTAGGCAGGGTTTATTTCATTTAGACACTTTACTGACATTATAGACCTAGGTGAGAATGATCAATCCTAAAACTATGCTGATTCGGACCTCACCATGTTCCTTTGAGGGTCACATAATACATTTCTGACTCATAGCACTTAATGACTCATGGGGTTCAGTTTTTGCCAATATCAGGACTAGTGATTGCTCTGATATCACACAAATTGCATGTCCAACAGAATCATGGCTAAAATGCATTTATACTTATATGACAGGAAATACAATATCTCAACGTGGAAAGGAGACAGTGAGGGAGGTATTCATAATGGCTAGGGTTGTGTTAGGGGGGATGTTGGCTATTGAAGGGATTTTCAGTACATTCAGGTAACTTTAATTGGCTTTATTTTATTGATCCATTAATTTCTATTGTTTAATTATAAAACTATCTCATGCATGTGGTTAACTATATTAATTTGTTAGGAACTCGATGGAAACTACTTAATTCATCTCCTATTACTTATTCCCATTAGGTGTTGCAAGTGGCTGGAGCCTATCCATGCAACTGTGGGCTGTCCATAATGAAGGGTACACCCTTCATTATGGACAGTTAGCTGCAGGGCTGACCAAATCAAAAATAAGTCAAAATGAATTTCTCCACTGTGAGATTATTAATGTTTAGTTCAGTCTAATCTAATCTAAATGCTGTAATGTAGATAGCAATATACAGCATGGCTATTGGTTAATGTGGTGTGCAACTGTTTACTAGAAACAATATTTAAAATCCTGTTTTGACAGCTCCCTACTCTCTAACACAGTAACTACAATGGGGTTTATTATATTTTAATGCATCAATATAAGCCAGCAAGTCTTTAGAGCGTGTCAGGTCCCCAGTGTGCAAGTCATTAAATGGGATTACACGTTTTTCCTACTTATTCATTACTAATGCTGCACCAAGATAGTAGTTGACAGTTTGTTTTTTAGACTCAGTTCATTACATAGTAGTAGTTCATTAATAACTATACCCTTGAGGTATATATGACAAGCTGACAACTACTACTCCATTATTATTATCTACTACTGTTTGTCAGCCCACGCTTTATGAGGAAAAAACAAAATACCCTCAGACTAGTTTCAAACATGTCTTATCCCTTTTGCTTTAAACTATAAATATGCATATTCAGAGCAGTCACTATTTAAAGGCTTGGAGAAACAGATGGTTTGCCAGCCGGCAGAGATTTGGGATCCCACGAAGTGTCTTGGCATTCCTGCTTACTGGGCTTCACTCCCACATGCACCTGTCCCACCGTGTTGTCCATCTGAAGTTATTGTTCACTTGAGCCTGCTCTCCTTTACACAACATTGTTGTTTTATTTTTGTTATGAGAAGTCCATGTTAACATATTTTGTGTTTTTTTTCTAACTGATTAAGGTAACAGTGGAACTGCATTGTTTCCTCTTTAGTTCTTCTTCACAGTTCATACCTTACTTCACTCTGCCAACTTCTCCATTTCCTCCTCCACACATCCTGTCTTTGATTTGACTGACCCTGTTTTTCTGCTCTCCCTCTCTGCCAGGCCCAAGATAAGAAAAAGGCCCTGGAGGAGACCAAGGCCTACACCACCCAGTCTCTGGCCAGCGTAGCCTATCAGATCAATGCCTTAGCCAACAATGTGCTGCAGCTACTGGACATCCAGGCCTCACAGCTCCGCCGCATGGAGTCTTCTATCAACCACATCTCTCAGGTCTGAACCCAGAATGCATTTATTATAAATAAATGAAACAGACACCATTTACTAATTTAACTTGAAAGTGTCTGAAAAAGAGCTTGCACACAACAATACAACAGTGATTCGTGCATTAAAGCATTCATGCATTAAAGCATGAAGTTTGCATATTATGCTAACTTGACTTTTCTGAGCCTTTTAGCATGTTATAATGTTTCCTGCACAAAAATATACCTGGAGTAGTATTTTGTTTCATTCATGAATGTTTGAGTAATCTTGTATGCAGACATGCTGACCTTCTCAGGAGCTGAAAATGCTTGGTTTCACTGCTCTACGTAGCCTTGCTTTCTCCAGAAATTGCGCCTATGTGTTTTTAGAGGACATACACCATCACTGGGCTTGTTCTGATAATTGCAGCCCTTAAACTGCTGTCACTGGAGGTAGTTAGCTCATTTATCTGTCTGGTAACTTCATGTTGCTAATAGCCGTGCTAATTAGCCATTATATTTTGCCCTGTCTATCACACACCATTCAGTAGGGTGTTTGCAAAGGTCTTGAACTGACGGACTGAAGTGGACGAGGCCAGCAGGGCCTTAAAGGAACAGTCACCTAATCCAAACATTTTAAGCAAAGAGGAAGTAACTGCGCCCCAAAAGAAGATGTTTTCAATAAACATAAAATGTTATAAGTTATAAAACATGAAATGCTAATGCAGTAGTGTCCGAATTTATTTAAAAGAGTTTGACCCCTTTAATTAAAGGCACTTGCATTCAGTAAAACTTACACATTTCAGATATGATGCCTAGCCTGCCCGCCCTCACTTTAGAAAAAGAAGTAGTAATGATGCTTTATCTATAGTCAAGGCCATGGTTCCCAAACACAGGGTCAGGACCCAAAAGTGGATTTCAAAATGCTTAAAAAAAGCCAAACCTATAACGAGAATTGAATCATGGTCACGTATTATTTGGTCATTGAAATGTGGAAAATGTCTAGAAACCGCTGGTCTTTGGATTTTAATTGACAAAATACTGATAGTAAGTTATAAAAAAAAGTCATAATCTCACCTATATTCAAAATTTCCAGCAAACAGTTTTACAGTTTTTACATTATGCTGCTATTCCTTTATACAGTGGCATCACAGCCTACCAGTGTTACCCGTTATAAAGACAGACATGCAACATTTAGCTTGTTGGACCTGCCAACCCATCTACAGTCATTTGATGACACCCCTTGCTTTATCAACAGTCCTCTCGGTCTTCCTCTACCCCTATGCTGTGCTATTTGCGCTCAGGCCACCCTGCCTGTCAGCCCCACAATGTCCCGTTCCTCTCCCTGTGCGCTTCATTAAACCTGTCAGGGGTGAAGTCAAACACTGACGCCAGCACTCTTACTTGGTTGGCACTTTTTAGCTAAGGCTTTACACCAAAGGCAGCTGGACAAACTGAAGTTAAAACTGAAGTTAATAGTGGTCCAATGACGATAAACTAAAGATAAATTGATCAGGAGTGTTGGAGCCTTTTAGTCTTCATGTTCAGGCTTCAGAAGTACTATCTGATTAAAAATGGATAGCACTGCTTTAATTGCAACAAACCATTCTGAAGTCTTTTTTAGACTTGGCTTCTTTTCCTTTGTTGAGTATCTTGTTTTGGGTTCCACAAAACTTAGTATTAGGCCCACAGAGATTTATTATTGTCAATGTTTTATGAATTTTTACATTCATGAACCAAAAATACACTAATCCAGCCACAGAGAGTCACAAGCCAGGGTAATCTTTTGTGCTGGTCCCAAGCCTGGATAATTGTAGAGGGTTGCATTTAAGGGTGCTCCGATCAGGGTTTTTGAGGCCGATCACCGATCAGCCTCTGCTGTGATCGGCCGATACCGATCTTGGCCGATACCGATCACGTGGTCTTCCATGTAGTAATGTATTGTATGCAGGCTATTATTAGTTCCATTTAAAAAATACTGTAGCCTTTGTAAATATAAAAGAACAACAAAATTCTACTTATTTTTGTTTTAGAAGAGGTTTTGTTGCATTATTGGTCTTTAATGTGTGCCCAGTGTCTGTGGCTTTGTTTGAATGCTCCGCTGATGTAAAAATCAGCTGTTCTTAATTGGTTCCTTTAATGCGAGTCCGCACGGGTGCAGCGCCTGTGTCCGCATAACGCGCAGCCAAACCAGGTTGAAACACAGTGGACTAAAGAGCAGACAGCTCCTGCTGCCAGTTTTGACAACGTCTGAATGAAGAAAACGTGCAAAGAGAGCAGAGAAGACAACGATGAAAGGTGCTCCTCTCAGACACACGGACACATGGGCTGCCTTTTTACTTTCTCTTTCCATTAGCAGCCATTTGGTGCAGTTTAAGCCACAAAACGCACAGTTTTCTCCGCGCAACAAGACACAGGCAGACTCTGAACTTTCTTAATCCTTTTAACGTAACTGTTAGCGGGTTAGCTGTAGCTCTATTTACGTTGGTGTTTGCAAATACACGCACTGCTGCGCCTCGGTTCTGTCCCGTGCGCTCCTAAAGCAGGCGGGACACAGCGGGGACACAAAGCAGCGCCTCCAGGGCAGGTTTGTGTTAGTTATAACCAGGGCTTAACTTAAAAACACTGCTAAAATAACGCTACTGCTGATTAATCAAACCAGAGTTGCAGGACAGTAAATGTGAGAGCCTCGCGTGTTTATTGTAATTTGATCGGCCCTTCTGATCGGCCCATTTTACCGATCACCGATCACTCTATTTTTAGCCATGATCGGCCGATCATGATCGGCGGCCGATCAATCGGAGCACCCTTAGTTGCATTAGGAAGGGCCTCCAGCATAAAATCTGTGACAAATCAGTATGCAAATTATGTCTCTAGGAGGCGCAAAATTTGCTGTGGCTGGACCTGAAGGAAAAAGTCAAAAGAAAAGAAGATGAACCAAACATGCATTATGCCAGTATAACATTGCACTAAATGTGTTGTGGCAAGATTATATACGTTTTAATGCAGTGTGTCTTCTAACTTAAACTAGTGATTTTTTCATGCTACATCTCAACAAGTTGTAAATCTGCCTTAGGATTTATCAACCTATAAAGGTAAAATTGTTTTTTATTAAAGCCCCATAAGACAATAGTGAGAGAAGCTGACAAAAATTGGAAGAAATTACTATTACCTACATGCAAAATAGCAATACATTTAATCAAAGCAGAGCTGTGCCAGACCATTTCCATTTCATCTGTCTGCATCTGTTTGCTTGTATTGCTATGCCTAAATACAACAATCATAATTGTGATTCTGTTGTGTTGCAAAAGATTAAAAGCTTTAGAAACTTTTCAGCCATTTGTTTAGTTGTCAGATTTCATTATGATATCTATTAATTTTAACACTCACATCTATTGTCTTAGCTTATATCTCATCATTTGATTTTATTTAATTCTTCTTTTTTGCAAATTTTGTGCATTTGCTGATTTGGCCATAGTGTTTTACTGCTGTGAGTCGTCATTTCTATAGCAGAATGTCATCAGGCTGAGTGTACATCCGACAGCGAACATTACAGCTGTGCCATCTGTTTGAGAACGGGGCGACAGGGCTTCACAGAGGCACACAGCCAGATGTTTATTAAGGATTACAAACTTAATGAGATTAGGTGTGTGCACAGGAAGGGCACACAGAGGTCTGCTGTCAGTGATTAGGTAACAGGTACTACAAAATATCTGTTAATTTCACTATTGCTTCACATGTAACATCTGCCAATGTTCTGTGAGTGCCTCAGTCAAACAAATGAATCAATTTGCCCCGTGCAGATGGTTCTTACGTTTGACTTTTGGAGCATAGATAATCACAGCACAATACAAGCTGTAGGTTTTTGTCAACAAACAATTATTTCCGTTAGGGGTTGATGGGTAGCTGGAGTCTATCCCAGCAACAATGGGCCTTAGACGGGGGACACACACTTACACATTCATTTACTGTGGGCAATTTAACAAATGTCTTTGGATGGTGGGAGGAAACCAGAGAGAACCCACAGTAATACAGGGTGGCCATGCAGACTCCAGTTAGATAGATCATGGCTGGCCAGGGACTCAAACCCCCACCCTTCTGGCAGAGAGGCTGGGAACCCTAACCACTGTGCACTCCAGTTATCAGTGCAATACTAATGTGACAATTCTTGAATTTTTCATGAACACTGGAAAAAAAAAAAAAAAAAAAAAAAGAACTAAATTGCAAAACTACTAAAAACTAAAACTTTTTTAGGCTAATAGCTACCACACGGGTGCTTTTTAACACCTATTTGATTTCCGAGCTACCTTGACATCTGGCATCAAGTACGCCTATGTTTTATGATTGATAAAATGTGCACATTGATGAATTTGAATACATTTCGCAGCCATATTTTATTAACTTTCATTTTGACAGTGTAACATTAAGGTCTGTTTTTTCCTTTTGCTATGTAATCTGCATTCCACCTCTGCTTGCTTTTCAGTAACAGGAAAAAGGCGGGTATCTTTGCTTACTTCCAGTTGAAACGGGGCGTGACACACCAGCTTCCTCTCCTAAAGAAGACACTATATATCTCACATTCAGCAGCAGAAGCAGTTTGCACCATAACGCTCATCAAACTTCAGTTTCTCAGTGTGATTCTTATCTTGAGACTCTGAGAAAGACAGTTGCAGTACAGGAGCTGTCAGGTTGGCTGAATAAGATACCTAAAGTGTGATTGATGGGTGACCTTGCTGTACTGTGCTTCCTGAATACTTAAGCAAGTACCAGAGTAGATACAGTTACAAATAATGACATTTTAGAACATAATTTGTACAACAGTCAACATTTACAGTGAAAAGAAGTCAATTTGTGCCATAAAAACCTATTGGATAATGCTTCCTAGTATGATCTTAAACAGTCGGGTAACATTTAGGAATACCTGGCCATAAATAAGCCATAATAAAGCATTAATAATAGTGTAATTTAAGATAATTTACTGAATCAATAGTTTATAGATACTGTATTACCTATGATGCTTACAATTTGACATTGGTTTACATGAGCTTATTACTCAAGAATTACACATTATAACTCAGTGGTGTTTATTAATGTTGAAGACATGCTTTGAAAATAAACAATTACCTGGTTACAACCCTTAACTATACTAAAAGTAACGCTTTATAATGTGTTAGCATAAATTAGTTTACCATGACCTTTATGAACCCTAACATTCAAATAAAAAAAAAAAATTCAGGTTTCATAAGCTGAACATTAAAACTCTATTCAGCCTCCCCACAAACAACTTTTAGGTCATGATCCACCAGTTGAGAACCACTGATCTAAAAAGTTAAATATAAAGCCATTCATTTTCTATCAGTCTCTGCTATGCTTCATTTGTATTGCCCTTTCTTTCTGTGGTCTTCCTTCTTCCAGTTTCACTCATCATTCATATATTTCAGTCCAGTTCATGTCTGCTGTGAGCTCTGATGGTTTTAATTAAGGAGAAAGATGTCACCATTACATGAGTTTGACCCTGATTCATGGTTAAAGATATGTTCATCAAATGTGTGTGAGGGCGGTGGCTGGTCAAGCAGAGAAATGTGTTACAAGGATGGGCACAGAAAAGGAGACTGTACAAGCTGTGGGAGGCTTGGGTGCACAGGTCAGAATGACATGGTTAAAACATACTGAATGAATGTTGTTTTTGTGTTTCTAAATTTAAGATTCAGAAATACCAAACCAATCGTGTTTACTCTTGAAACACATCTATATTTGAATATCTGTGTATTAGAAATATCCATGCTTTTTCTCCTAAATTTTGCCTCAACCAAAGATGTTAAAGGCAATGGAGGGTTGGTTGGTTTGTTAGTTTGTTAGCAACATACTGCAACTCCAAAAGTAATTGCTAGATTAGAATGACATTATCAAGAAAGGTAAGTAAGTGGGCCCAGATATAATTGTTTTATTTGTGTGGACCCAAAGCACAGTCTGGATCCAGGAATATTTAAGGATGCTGTACCTGTACAGAATCTGTACCAGTGAAGGAACAAATGATTAATTTTAGTACTATTTGCTTTGTGGCTAAATTGATACAGCATGTGTCCCTGAACTAGTATATTCCCAGTTTGACTTCATTTCCAGACACTACATCTGGTCTGCACTCTTTAAGTGCTTCCAGTTATTTTAGGTTTAAGGACTCTGAAGTGGTTCAGTTTAGTCTGACTTTGTGGAATAATGTGGAACAAGACTTGCCTTTAGAAGGTGGAATTTATTCATATATTCATTGGAAGTTGGGTTTTTTGCCATGGCATAAATATTGAGTAAAGCAAGTATCTCATTATCTGTCCCTTTCTTTTGTGTTGGCACTGCAGACAGTGGACATCCATAAGGAGAAGGTGGCTCGTCGAGAGATTGGTATCCTGACCACAAATAAGAACACATCCCGTACTCACAAGATAATTGCCCCGGGAAACATGGAGCGGCCTGTGCGCTACATCCGGAAGCCAATAGACTACACACTGCTGGACGACGTGGGACATGGGGTCAAAGTAAGAATAAGAGTACTTTTCATGTTTAAATCTCTCAGCTTACAGGCCTTACTTCAAACATTATTCTAGCCTTGCCACAATCAAACCACACCTGGTAAACCCTCAAGTCATTATTTTATCCTATTTTGAAGGCTTAATCAATTTTGCAAGACAGGAAAAGCCATTTTAGTTGCGTTCACACCTCTTCCATGTAACTGTTGGCTCTCATGTAACACACTCACACTTCAAGTCAATCGATACAGTGGCCTTTTAAGTAATTACTGCTACTGAGCACATGCATAGAAATGTTACATTCAGTTGTATAAGGTGGGGTCTTCCTGGCTTTAAGAAAAGCTTTCACATGCAAAACCCTATTTTATGTCACCATTGGCACTAAATAAAATTAAAGCTACTGAAACTAACAACATGACTTCTGCTACTAAATGTAAAATATTCTTCAATGCTTTTCCGCTAAATTCTTTTAGTCTTTTATCCTCTCTCTGCATGATCCTTCCGCTTTCCCTCAGCCCTTTTTTCACCAAACTTACAGTGTGTGAAACCATTCATTGTATTATGCATTTCTGCACCAGTCTCTTCTTTTCTCTAATTTTTGTTAAGACAGAGGCTGTCTGTCGATTTCAGACGTCCACTGATTCAAATTCAAAAGCTGGTGTTTCCTCCTCAGAGGAGCATCTCACATGGATTTGGCATAGCCCACTATGCAAATGCAGATTCCGTTACAGATGCAGTGATGAATGATGACTGCTAACAAACACATAATAGATGGACCTTGCTCTTGGCAACATGACTAAGGCCGCATTCAGATCAGCCAGATATTTTTCTCACATTTGACCCAAATCTGCAATGTTTAAAGCTCGTTTTAACAGCTTAATTTATGCCAATGGTGACATAAAATTTACGTCTGAAATCGACAATCCCTGCTTTCCAAATTTTGCCATTTCCTGATGTTAGTCACATAGTCATATAAATATTGCTGTGTGTACTATAGGCTCCAATATTTTGCCTCTCCAAGCCATATAAATCTGTAAATAATAAGTACCCTTAAATCTGGAAGGCTGGACCGGAGTGTAGAATCCTCTTCACACACACTTGGAACAACTGTACTGAGCTCTCCAGCAGCTTTCATTGGCATGACTGGCAGTAGCCGATGCAACACAGTCACAGAGAGCTCGAACGCCTCACTGCAGCTATTTATGACTTTTACTTTAAGACCTGTTTGTTTTTCTTCAAGCACAACCACTTGCAGCTCTGTTATTGCTCATTATTTTTGTGTATCGCTGGGTTTAAGTGGCTGTGACTTTGATTGCAGCCTCTCTCATAAGTCTAGACTCTGATGGCAACAGAATAAGCCAATATCCACACACGTACTCGCCTATTCAAGTAGCTGCTTTTCTCTGGGAAACAGTAAAAATAGCTCTCATTGGCTGTATTTAAAATGGCACTTTCTCAGTTCTTTTACTAATGCATCATTTTCTAAAATTAGGTTCACACAAACTGCTTATAATATCTTTCACTCACATTGGGGCACTGCACATTTTGTCAAGTTTGACACTGAGATATGTAATACAACTCTTTACTAAAATGTCACTAACTGTCACCTATCATCAGCCATTAATCTGAAGTGTGTCTCCTTTTCTGTTTTCTCTTTTGCCTCCTTGCACTCAGTGGCTTAAGGCCAAGGTAAGATGTAGTTGTTTTTTTTGTCATGTAATAATTTGTAAAATGCAAGTGCATGCACTTTTTAAATACTGAAAGATGATTTAAGAGGAAGAGAAAAGAGATTTGATAAGAATAATACTATTTTGCTCTATATACCACTCTATACAATATTCATGAAGTGTAAAAAGTGTCCTTTCCTTTTTTATAATATATGGAAAGTCATTGAGATTTTGAGCTGAAACTAATCCAGTGTTTATTCAGTTAAGTGACTCCTAAAGCCTAATGTTCATTGCTAAAGTGTTTTAATTTATCTTTTCTTCTCCAGCAACATGGGAACAATGCAGCTGGGCGAGGAGGAGGGACGCTTTCCCGAACCAATCCACCGTCACAGAAACCTCCTAGCCCCCCAATGGCTGGCCGTGGTACATTAGGGTAAGGATGTGTGATATTTTTACTAACAAAGCATTCATTTTGCACATACAAAAGATTTTGCCTTTTGTAAATCAAGTGTGTTATTTATCTAAAACCAGACGTAATACTCCATATAAGACACTGGAGCCAGTGAAACCTCCTGTGGTACCTAATGACTACATGACAAGCCCAGCCCGACTGGGCAACCAGCACAGTCCTGCACGCACAGCTTCCCTCAACCAGAGGCCTAGGACTCACAGGTACATCTACCACCCTTTTACATTAATATTTAGACTTTTGTGCACTTCTATAAACTGTGATTTTCCTATTTAAATTTAATCTAATCATAGCTAGGTAAGCAGAAGTGGGTGTGACTCTGAAATAATTCTTCCTGACTGATTAAATCAAACTTTAATTAAAAAATTTTAACAGAACCTACAGAATCGGTGTGTAGGTAAGTGTGATCTTCATTTCTTTTAGCCATAGCCAGCAAGTCAAGTTGTTGTTCGATATGGTTCCTTTTGCTATATAATTTATATTGTATATCAAAACCCTTTGAAATGTTTATATGACACTTAGGGTGGTTAGTGCAACAGAGCCCTGTGTCACATACAAATGTGCCAGACAGCGTTTTTTTCCAGAGCTGTGAATCTGTTGCTACAGAGACATAGTGAGCTATGACAGGATGGGATGTAATAATGGGTTGTCAAACACAGTCATGTAATTACATTGTAGGGCATATCCTGTGACCATCATCACTTAACTCTTCCTCTTTGCTGTTTCTTCTTATTTCTTCTACAGTGGCAGCAGTGGTGGAAGTGGTGGCAGAGAAAACAGTGGCAGTAGTGGGGTGGGGGTCCCTCTGGCAGTTCCCACCCCATCCCCTCCCAGTATGGGTCAAGGTAAGCAGCTGCCAGTGTTGCAACACATCACATACTCATTTATTAAAAGGCATTTTGAATTGTCATAATAACTTCCTGGGGGTGCAGCAGAGTCTGCATGTTCTCCCTGTGTTACTGTGGGCTCCCTCCAGGTCCTCTGGCTTCCTCCAAAAATATAGACAAATATGTAAATTGGTTAATCTAAAAGGTTCCTTGAGACCTGATGTGAGCGTGAATGGTTGGTGTATAGTAGTGAGTGCAAGTTGGTGAGTGCATCCCTTTTTCAGAGCTCATACCTCCCAACTGTTTGCTTTTTAGCTAACCACAGACCACCGGAAGAAGTGCAGGGCTAGCCACTGTTTTTAAATCAAGCTTTAAATGTCGCCCAATACAATTAAGCTCCTTTTTCAGCTTTGCGCTACAGAAATTTTTAGTGAACGCAGACCATCCTGTGCCAACCGCCTTGGTGTATCGTATTTAATTCATTACAGATTTTGTGACAGGGCTAACGCTTGGTGGTTGGTTATGATCACTTTTTAATTGTTGGAGACTTTAATATACACATATGCTGTCAATCCAAGCCTTTGGCGAAAGACTTTCCTAATTTGATTGACACTTTTAATCTAACCCAGTTGGTGTCTGGTGCTACACACGATAAGGGGCATACACTGGATCTCGTGCTGTCACTTGGCTTGGACCTAAACATACGTGAAATCTGCGACGCTGGTATTTCAGACCATATTGCGGTGCTGTTCTGTGCCACCCTGCCTGGCCACTTGGATAAACTGTGTGCTCTGGAGCGCCCAGTGCACACAATAAACAATCAAACTGCAACTAATCGGTTTTGCAGAAGCATTTGATTTTTTGCTCCACACAAAGTCTGTCTTTTGGAATCTAAGTGTCGATGAGTGGATAGCTGTTTACTCGACATGTTCTGATATACTGGAGGCGATAGCTCCACTTAGAGTTCAACCCTCAAAGCCAGCATCAGACCTGTGATTGAATGAATCAACTCGCGCACTCCAGCGTGCATGTAGATGAGTCGAAAGAAAATGGAAGAAGGACCATTTACAATTGTCCCTAGAAATACTTAAAAACTGTTTATCTGAATATCAGAAAGCTGTTAAGACCGCAAAGACTCAGTTCTTTTCACACTTAGTGTCAAGTAATCGCCATAAACCTCAGTACCTTTTTAAGACACTAATTTTACTTTTAAACCCTTGTGATTGCTCAGATATTGAGCCTTCTCCTGTGCTTTGTGAAAATACTTTTGTGTTTTTTAATAATAAGGTTGTTGCCGTGAGGTCGTCTCTTCCTCCTTGTGTCTCAGAGCCTGTATCACACTCTAAATGTCCTGCTGTTTATGATAATTTTGACCAGAAGTCTTTTTCTGTTCTAACAAGAATAGTCGAGAACCTAAGGCCATCCTATTGCCCATTAGACACCATCCTCCTCGTCTGGTTAAAGAGGTTTTTACTTCAATTAGACCATGCATTTTGGATTGTAAACATGCTGTGGTTCAGCCCTTCATCAAAAAGCATAATTTTGATCCTTCTGTGCTGTCCAACTACAAGCCTAGCTCCAAACTCCCATTTTTATCCAAGGTCGTATATGACCAATTGCAGTCTCACCTTAATGTTAACGCAATTGTTGAAAAAATTCAATCTAGTTTTAAATCACGGCACAGCACAGAAACTGCCTTCCTAAAAGTTTTTAATGACCGGGTTTTAGCAGTCGACTCGACTCAGCAAATCAGCAGTTTTAGTGCTATTAGACCTGACGGCTGCATTTAATACTATGGATCATGGTATTATTTTATCCCGTCTAGAACAGTGGATGGGTATCTGTGGAACTGCCCTTAGATGGGTCAGATTGTTTCTTTGTGAAAGAAGCTATGCCGTTCATATTGGTCAGCACTCTTCACCGGTTTTGCCGTTTAACTATGGGTGCCCTATGCCCTATATTTGCTTTCTTTTGAGTAAACTTTTTGAAAATTTAACATTGCATTTCATTATTTTGCTGACAACATTCAAATCTACCTTCCTTTGCAAACTAATGATCATGCTGCAATTAGAACCCTTCAGGACTGCCTCAATGATGTAGTGTCATGGTTGAACTCAAACTTCTTAAGTCTAAATAAAAACAAGACAGAAATTATTGCATTTGGGCAAACTCATTTCGTGGAGAGCTTGGACAGTGCCATTGGTCCACTAGCCTCCTACTGTCACACATTGGTAAAAAATCTTGGCGTGCTTCTTGACTCTGGTTTTAAATTTGAAAAACATTTAAGTGCTGTTGTCAAAGCTATTTTTTCTCAGTTAAGGCTGCTCAATGAAGTGAAGCCCTATCTTCCCCAGAATGAGCTGGAGAGGGCACTCCATGCATTCATAACTTCACGGCTGGACTATTGCAATTCACTGTACTATGGGCTAGAACAGACTTCTCTCCGCCGCCTGCAGTGGGTGCAGAATGCTGCAGCTCATCTCTTAACAGGGACTTAACATAGAGGGCACATCACACTAGTGCTTGCCTCTTTACACAGGCTCCATGTGTCCTTTAGAATTTGGTTTAAGAGTTTATTAATTGTTTTTAAATGTCTCAAATGTACCGCGCCACTTTATCTGTCAGAGATGTTGAAACTTTCTGTTCCATCCAGAGCTCTAAGATCTGCAGGTCATCTTCTCTTGGCAGTTCCCAAATCCAGGCTCATAACCAGAGGAGATAGAGCTTTAACAGTTTAAGAGCTGGCTGAAAACACACTTGTTCTCACTGGCTTTTAACACAAGTTAGAAGTATATCTTGGCATTATCTTTTATTGTGTACCATTTCTAATGTTTTTTTATTTATTTATTTATTTCTAAGTCACTTTGATTGTATTATTTATTGCTACTTTTGATTCTGTATTATTATGTACAGCACTTATGTACGCCTCAGGCCTATAGTTGCTGGAATAGGCTCAAGCCACCTGCAACCCCCTAATAACAATAAACACCAAAATTAATGAATAGTAACTTCCCAAGTCACTTTACATAATTGTTGGCTAAAAGAATGGCTATGTCAAAATGTTAACTTCTCATTTTTTTCACTCGATCCTCTAGTGGCGACATCTGCAGCCTCTGTGCCACAGGGCCCTGGTTTGGGCCCAATCCCTATGTCCCAGTTTGGCACAATCTCCCGGCAGATCTCCCGTCACAATTCGTCAACCACATCTTCGGCCTCAATGGTGTCAGCCACTGGCACATACCGCCGTGCACCCTCTGTGTCCTCCCAGCAGCCGCACATCAACGGAGGTCCTGGTTACCAACAGAACTCAGGTAACTCGGGTTGCTTTACACTGCCATATGATTCCCACATAATCTTAAATTTCTTAAATGCAAATATAGTATTTGAAATGTTTTTGAAATGTTTTGTTGTTTTTCTTGGGGCACTGCTGTGGCTTACCTGATAGAGCACATACCTTGTAACAGAGCGGCTCTGGGCCAATTTTCCCATCTCTCTCCCTAGTTTAATGTCTGCCTACTGTCTGTTTAATGTTTAATGAAGGCAAAACATACCCCACAAATTGGAGTTTACCTCAGTTGCAAATGAAAACCAGTTATATAAAAGTAATATATTTGAGCTCTGAAAAGATAAAGGAACCGGGTACCCAAATTGCTCCATTTTTATTTACCTATAGGTTTAGAATAGCATCCATAAGATATAATGAATTTATTATGCACCATGTTGAAGTTATGTCTGTTGATTGTAGCCATCACAATTTCAGATTACGTTATGACATTATGGCTCTATTTGGCTGAGAAGGCTTGTATATCAGAAGAGGCAAGATACTGAAACAAAAGGCATTTAAGGGCAGGGAACAGATAAACAAACGCCTGACAAGGGGAAACCCATGAGATTTACATATGTTCTGGATGGTACTAGAATTTATTTTGGCAAGCAGCACCACTGTGATCTCTCCTCCTCTAATGGCCCCTCTCTCAGGACAGCCGTCCTCAGACAGCAGAGGGTTTATTGTCTGGGAGGAGAAAGACAATAAAGCAAGCTGCACAACATCAGCATCAGCAAGGGATTTAAACTGGGACATTATATGAGCTTTGTGATGTCTGAATTTTAAAATTAGCACTGAATCAGTATCAACCCATGACAAATAAACATTCGAGAGATGTTTAAGTCCCTTAGTTGTGTTGAAGCCTCTGTTTAGATCTGTGCAGTATAATAAAAAACCTGATAAATATGTTGAATATTGCATTAACGGTATGATTCTTACAGAAGTTAAGCCTTTAATGACCACAAATATAGGGAAAATTCAGTTAAATTTTAATTTATGAGGAGATACAAGGCTCTGAACTCACTGGTCAAAACTGGAGCTAAATCAAAACTCACTTAAAACTAAACCAGGTCTAAACCAGGACTAAACCAAGTTTTTTTTTTTTAAGTTTCTATATTTGTGACTAAATTTGACTCATTTAAAGTTGTTACAATTAGTCATTACAACATTTTATTTAAGGCTCCAGACACTTATTTTGTGTAGATTAAAGACCATAACATTATTGTGATACATTTCATTTTTTGCAGTTTTGGATATTGCACTAACTGTAAATTTGCTATATAATGTGCAGCCATGCTTCTGCTATAGCTGAAAGACATCGGTTTCTAGAGACATGTCATTTGTGAATCATAGCTGGCTTACACTTGCCTCTGAGGTAGAGGATTTATGTCAGTCTGGGGGTAGTGTGTGTGTAATATTTAAGAAAAGACCAGAGGGTGGCAAAATGAGACAATAGTGTGAACCTGTGGCCATTTTTCTGTTTAACACATCACTCATTTTGCCCACTGCTGATTAGGCAGATTATATACACTGTCTTAGAAATGAACTCTGCAGTAGCACTCCAATTAAAATGTCTGCAATGCTTCATATTCAGCAGCTCTTTTGTACAGTGCATATTTTCTCCTATCTTTTTGTCTCTTACGCTCTCTATCTCTTTGCTGCCTTGTGCTGCTTCAGTGTCTGTGGCTCCTCCGCCTCCTCCCATGGTTCAGCTGACCCCACAGATCCCTCTGACCGGTTTTGTGGCCAGAATGCAGGAGAGCAGTAAGTAACCTATACAATTGTACTACACTGTGACATGTACGTTATCATACAATCTCTTATACATGTTGCAATGTAGTGTGCTGTCTTACCATGAGCAAGCTTAAAAATTATGCACAAGTCAGCCATGGCTACTTGTGTCCGCTGCTCTAAAATGCCACATGATTTGCACTCTCTGCTCTGTGACTCACTTCACTCAGCACACTTTCTTGCGATGGGCACGCCTTTTGAATGTCTGTCTGTTGCCATGGTGATGGATCACAGAAAGCTTGAGTCAAACTCTTGGTCTGACGAAGAAAGAGGAAGAAAGAAATGTGAGCTGATGCTGCACTTGGCCTGTCTGGAAATGTGTAGCTGTAGATAGGACACAAAAATGAGTCCTGCAGTTAAATATATAACAGATGATTACCTTATTAACTAAACATGGATGAATCTTTATATATTAAAATTTAGGAAGACATTTTATTTTACACATAGGTGCAACAAACCATATTAGTCACGGCATCCTTGCATCCATCCTAACCCAAGAGCAGGAATTTCAGTATTTAATTTAATCATAAATATACGTTGTATATTTGGTTAAAAACTGCATTGGCAAGAGCTGCATAACTTCACCATTAGGCCTCTATGTAATAATGTTGGTTTACCAACATAAATGAATAGGTGAGGTGCATATTATTATAAATTGCTTTAATAATTGACAACTATGTCAAAGTTTGACTGAAGACTAAAAATGTCTACAATTACATTCATCTGGTTATGCCCCATGAATTTCAATTACAAAACTGTATACAGATCAACTTTTTAATTTATCCACCTACAAGCACAAAACATTTAGTGTAGTCCTGAATCTGTAGATTCATATTCGAAAATTAAAAATCAAATGATGTATGTCCCTTTGAGGAACAGATATAACCGAGTCATTCATATACATTAAAAAAATATAATGATGAGAGGACAGAAAATTGATACTACAATGCCCTCTAGTGGGTTGGTCTTACTGTGATGTGCTGCAACCCGGTGGTCCCCAACCTTTTCCGGCTAGTGATCCACTTTTAAAGTCATCAAGGCCAGGAGAGCTACCTTTATTTACCCATTATTTCTATTAGGCACAGTGTGGTGGGCATTTATAAGAGTTATTATTATTGCAGTGGTTAAACATGAAAATAAATGAAAATAAAAATTTAAATAACCTCTTTAATAAAGTCACATTTTATTAAACAAAAAATTATAAATGCTTATTATCAACTCTGTCAACTGAATCTGATAAATGTAGCATATAAAATTTTGTCACTGATATTTACAACATTCCATCATTTCCTAAAACTGCTGATTATGATTGATTATAATAGGCCTACTATATTTATATGGGGGCTTGCCCACTACCCCGCAGGTCGGCGGTTCAAGCCCCGCTGCCAGCATTGCTTGCATGTGTCCTTGGGCAAGACACTTCACCTTACCTGTATAAATGTGTCAGTGTGACTGTGTGGTTGTGGTGATCGGAGGGGCTGTAGGCGCATGATGGCAGCCATGCTTCTGCCACCGAGTGTGACTGAGGAGTGAATGAATAATGCACCAAAATGTAAAGCGACTTTGAGTGTCTGGAAAAGTGCATCATCATTATTATTATTATTATCATTATTATTTAGGGCTGGGAAAATTATTGCGTTAACGCAGTGCGTTAATTTATTGATTTAATCGTGTTCATTTCAATTGAAGCATCGATTAATTTTATCACAACAAAAATATTACGACAACACTGACAGAGGCAGCAACACGCCACGGGTCTTCCAGCGGGGCAAAAATGCGCTGCGTGAGCGTAGAAGACGACACATCTCCGTTTCCATCCATCAGGCGCGTTCGAGATGAGCCAGAGTTGCACACTTTCAATCAGTGTCGGTCTGTGCGCAGTGCTCAGGTTAGATTTGTGTCCAACTTGATCCCGACTTGCTCTGATGCCACAAGTGTGACGGTCACCGTGAGATCCAAACGAGACCAGCGCCTGAGCCGCCGCAGTTCATCAGGAGCAACTGCGGAGGCTGCACAGCTCAGTGCATGATGGGAAAACGCACACCTGTCAGCGGTGAACGGACAGGTGATTGGATCTGAGTTTAGTGCTGATCAGAAACGTAACGCACGACACTTCACTGCCCTCCTCTCCTTCTTTCCCCGTCTCTTTTTAAAAAAAAACAGACTAAAGATACAGTTTTGATAAACCAACACACGCGAGAAATGGATTTCGGGTGTGATGGTGCGTGATCTGAACCACAAACTGTCCGACTTCAGTACAGGCGTATTTCCCCTCCTCCTGTTGCGGCCGTGCACTCTCGTTCACAATCCAGGCGAGGCGCAGTTCATCTCGAACGAGCCTAATGCGACAAGTGAACAAGCTAAAGCAACATGAGTGACCAAAAAGACACATTGCTAAATGGGCAATTCTGCTTCAAATCGTCACCAGACAGCAATATAGACAAAACAAAAGTTATGTGCAGTCTATGAGTTCAATGAGTGAGTTCAATTACCACTGAAGAAACACAGTTCATAGTATGTTTTGTGTATTTGTTGGTTGTACCTTATTTAGGCAAACTTTGTCTGAGTTACAGGTCTCAAAGAGACTATTATTTATTTTTTATATAAGTTTACAGTAAAGTATGTGAAGGTTAATTCAAAATAAATGTTCTAAATTTACAATTTTGTGTTTGTACGTGAATTCATAATACGATTACAATTACAATTTTTTTCAGATTTGCGATTAATTAGTTAATTTTTTTTAGCGATTCCCGGCCCTATTATTATTATTATTATTATTATTATTATTATTATTATTATTATTAGACCAATTAAATTGTAAAATGCAGTATCAATGCAGTTCATCACCAAAGCTCAGTATTATTTTAGTAACATTGGTGATTGACAGGAGCTCCATGGTAACGCTCAGGGGAGGAGCTTGTGAGACTTTGACAAAGTCAGCTTTCCTCATGGCTCAGAACAACAAACTACTGTGTGAGAGACAAAAACAGAGCAAGCAGGTAGAATGCATCAAGCACTGATAGCACCTGTCTCCTCCCTTTCTCCTTCCCTGACACCACTGCTTCTCCTCCTCTGTGTGCGTGCGTGCGTGCGTGTGCATCAGCTCCGCGGCGCTGTTCAGAGCGGCCGGTAAGCGCGAGCCACCCGCAGCCTCCTCAACAGAACTGAAGTGAAAGCAGCCAAAACTCTGATTGTTATTAAGTTGCGTGTATTTGGTTTAGTTTATGGCTTGTGCAGTTTACTCGCACTTCCGAGATGTCCTGTGTGTTAGAAAGAATCTCAGACTGGTCGATCTGCATGTCAGTCAAATGCCATAGGCATATGACTTTATTTGGAAAGGCAGGGCTCCGCAATCTACCTGCACTTCCTTTACGATCGACTGGTAGATTGCGATTGACAGGTTGGCGACCACTGTGCTATATTATTAAATATGCTAATACTATCTATAATAAAATTTCTTCCACTGGTGATACATTTTGGACATAATTTCAGTAGCAGATCAGATATAGACATCAAAGTGGTTTGATTTGGTCTGTTTTCAGTAACAGACAGCCCCGCGCCCCCTCCTCCTCCACCTCCAGAGGACCTGGCTGTGTTTGAGGAGCCCTCCCCACCTCCTCCTCCACCACCTGTGGATTATGAGGAAGAAGAGGCTGCTGTGGTTCACTACAGCGATCCCTACGCTGATGGAGACCCCCACTGGGCCCCCAAAAGCTATTTAGAGAAAGGTTTGGAAAGCCTTCTCTATATAAGACAACAAATACCTCTGTGAAGTCTTTGTATTAAAATATTTGTCTTCTGCTCTTTTGTAGTTGTGGCTATTTACGACTACACCAAGGACAAAGAGGATGAGCTGTCTTTTATGGAAGGAGCCATTATCTACATAATCAAGAAGAATGATGACGGCTGGTTTGAAGGCGTCTGTAACGGCGTCACTGGACTGTTCCCAGGAAACTATGTTGAGTCTATCATGCACTATGCTGACTAAAACACACACTTTTACATACTGCCATTTTGAACTTTAATCATGAAGATGTACAGAGGTATGCAGTGTAGCTATTTGTACAGCTCCCAGTCTGAATGAGTTGCAATGGTGAAATTTTAGGAGTTCACATATGGGTTTATTTTGGAAGTCAACAAGGGACCAGTCCAAAAAACTAGTCGCACAAAGAAGGAGGGTTGTGAAGCCGTGGAAAGTGGCATCTGTTAGTTTACACTGTCAAGGTCAGGGGGAAGAAAAATTCTGCAGTGGTCAGTTGCATCAAATTTAGACTAAAATCTCAAAAATTATTTTCTCCCAATACAACCACTTCCAACCCTTCATTTGCACTGTGAATGAGCAGACTGGCTTTACTGCTTTGTAAAGACCTTCCCTCTCATAAGAAAACACACAAAACATCAAGAGTATTTAGACATGACTTGAATGTTTTCTACTGTTGATGTTCGAGTTGCAGAGTGAAGATGAAGTGTGTGTAAAGAATGCATTACAAAGAAAAAAGAGAAATTGTTCTTGTTCCTGGTGACGTTTCTTTCCTTCTTGTATATATTCTGTAATGTGAGAAGCTGCCAGTACATTGTCAGTTTGTGTGCTTCACCCGTGAGTTTCCATCAGTAGGAAGTGAGGTGGTGCCAGCATTTGAAAGCCTGTCTTATATTTAATATGTACTTGAATATTAATTTCCCTTCATCACTCAGTGCCATTTTAACTTCATCTGGCTCATGAATGAATATATTTTTTAATTTTCTTAGCACTATATTTCATAATGCTGTACAGCTACTGTAGCAGAGAGAGGGGTTCAAACCAAGAAATAGAGGAAGAAATGTTTTTAGCTTTCATATCTATTTCCATTGCTGCACTGAATAGTAAAACTGTGATTATCTTTAGTATTGGGAAGTATCAGCTAATTATCATAATTTATCATTTCATTTTGCTGGTGTGGTGCTTGACATTGGTGCTCTCAAGCCCCCATCAACAACCTCAGCTCCACATGCCCATAATTATTTTGTAATTAAATCATCAGATTGTATTTTTACTGCATATTAGTGAATGTAGGTGTCTCTGGTCAGTATATATTTGTCTGTTTACAATCCATGCTTTATGCACTGATCAGGCATAACATTATGACCACTGACAACTGAAGAGAATAACATAGATTATCTCTTCATCGTGGCACCTGCTAGTGGGTGGGATGTATTACGCAGCAAGTGAACATTTTGTCCTCAAAGTTGATGTCTTAGAAGCAGGAAAATGGACAAGCATAGGGGATTTAGGAAGGAGCAATGGTGAGCAGGTGACTCATATTGTTTAAGTTAATGCTGGTTCTGATAGAAAGGTTTGGAAAAATACACAGTGCATCACAGTTTGCATATGGGAGGTGGTCATAATGTTATGCCTGATTGATGTAAATGGCAGTGAAGGAAATGTTTGCAGCTCTTACGTCTCAAAACAGTGCTGATACCAAGACTTTTCATAAACAACACAAATTAGCAAAATAAACATAAAGTAAGATTGTGGAAATGCAGTCATCAGTATTTTTAAGCCTTGTGCATGAACTTATCTTGATTACAGCGAATGATTTGCCACTACATCCTGTTCTTGATTGTATTTTATCCATCATATTTATAACAACTTTTTCTACTTAATGTATTTCTATCAGTTTTTACATGTCTCTGGAAACTGCTGACGAAGCAGATGCGTGTAAAGGATTTATTTATACTTTTTTCATAGTGAAATCATGTGACAACCACTGATGTGCAGAACCGTGTAATGTTTACCACTTTCAGGGCATCACAAGTCCAGGCGCCTTCCTACTTTTATGTGTTCAAGAAAGAGGAAAAAAAGTAACTTAAATGTGGACAGGAACAAAAATTGGTGTCTGTCTCCTATAAGTTTGTATATAGGATGTGTTCACTGAAATTTATGTACAGTCCTTTTGTAATAAACAGTGGATCAAACCAAATAGAAGTGACTATTTTACTGTTTATATTTTATTATATACTATCATTTATATTTGTTTATTTATTTTTCAAAGTACTCCCATGTATCCAGGAGGAGAAGGAGGAATGAAGTCAGGTGGAGACTCGTCTTCAACACCTGTGCTTTGATCCTGGACAGGAGCAGACAGAACAATTCGACCACTGGGTGTGTCTGTAATCACAATAGGTTTAAGGTTGTGTTTAAAAAGTCAGACGCTCTAGTGTAAAAATGTGTACCTGTATTGGTGGTAGAAAGGTTTGGTGGATCCAAAGATCGTTTTACTGCTGCCTTGTAGTTCTCATAGAGGACTGTTCCATACTATACATGTAAACAAACCATACACACACTTTATTTATGAACTTGTAGCTATTGTTTTAATTTTGGGAATAGTTTCTGACCTTGGCTATCCTGATGGAGTTGACCCAGAGCAGCAGATGGTCCTCATCTTCACAGCAAAGAAACTTAACATAGTGGGACTCTTTCTGGATACAATGATGCTGAAAGATTATAAAGAAGTCAGTACATTTTTGAGTGTCTAGTCACTTGGCTGTCGCAGTGCCTCGTCTATGCCACAGTTTAGGGACTATTGTATGATATTTCTATCAGTAAACAGTAAACATTCAGCCTGAGGCAGAATGTGTACGTGTGTCACGTGGTCACAACACTAGCTGAGCTGCGCAGGTAAAAACTAGCATCAGGTAAGCTACCACCTAGACATAGGCCTCTCGAAAAAACTAGTGCCTAAGCTGCGGACTCTAAAGTTCCTACGTTAGTATTAGCTCCGCAGGTTACTTAATGACTTAAAAATGAAAAGTACGCCTAAAACATTTAATTTAGCCACAATAATTATGTAGTTAGTTTGTTGGTGTTGTTGTTGATAGCGTACTCCTGGCTTCTTCTCCAAATTTGGGCCACTGCCATATCTGTCTGTCTGTCTGTCTGTCTGTGTGTGTGTGTGTCATTTTTATCTCTGAACTTCGTCTTGTAGTTTACAGATCCGCCAGCATGGGGAGCTGTTTACTCGGCGTTTTCAACATAAGCAGCAAAATCTGGCAATTTATTTTAATATAGGAACACAGAAGAATAAGGTAATATGAGAGAATAACTTTAGATGTAAATCAAAGTATACATCCATGCTAATCAATATACCGAGGCTATTTGACTATCATCCCCTAACTTGACATTGACATTGACTTAAACTTTCCAAGGCAGAAATATGAGTTCCTTTTGAGGTACACGCCCTGGTGAACTCTGACCCCTGCTGTGCACCTTGTTCCACTTTCTGCTCTGGCCCAAGTAAAACTGTCTGGTGTATGATAAACTGCCACCACATCCAGCATCTCTAACACCATCAAGTCGAACCTTTCCGCTTCACATCTGGACATTTCCCACTTATCTTCTCTTTCAGCCTGCCTTCAAAGACTGTATGCTCACCTTTAGTACAAAGCAGTGGTCTGTAGGAGCTTTGTATTTGTGCCTATAGCTGTCAGTCGTGTAGACGTTCACTTGTTCAAAACGGACAAAACAGGCCAAGTCGCTGGAGGACTGAAAAAGAGAAAAGAGTTAACTCAAATGTAAAAAGTGTACAAAAACATAAACTGTGAGGACGATTACTTGTTTGAAATAGACAGCTATAAGCTGCTTAATGGGACATAACTCTTTTAATGTATCCTTGTGGTTCAAAAATTCAGTTTTCTTTCCAGCATCCCGTAGTTTTTCCACATTAAGAAGAAACAACGTGGTCACTCAAAGCACTTTTCCACAAAAAGCTTTCTCCAAACTGTAAGCATCCTGTTCTGTTTTTATTTGTATAAAACAGTAGCATGTGCTGCATCTACGTGACCTCGGCCTCAGATTATTCCCACCGCTGTCTTCTGTTTACCATTCACACATCTGCTTTGCATACGTTCCCTTGTGTCTTGTACCTCTCTCGGTGATTTCAGAGTTGGCATTAGAAAGCCCTTCTAAAACTAGGTATGTCGAACAAAAGAAATATCTTGTGTATTGCCTATCCTCTTCCTAAAGTGTGTCAGAGTTTAAAGAATGGTAGTGGAAAATCAGTAATGTTACAGTACTTTACTGTCCCTGGACCCTGGTCAGGAGTACATAGCTGGAGAATTTGTAGCATGTTTTAGGTACATTTTAGAGTTTGTGCATCATGCCAGGGTTACTATGACATACAACAATTTGAAAAAAATATTTTGTGTATAAGAGAGCTATGATAATGCATAGGTGTACTGTATATATCAAATACTGAATGTAGATGATAGATAAAGTGGATATTGTCAAGTCTACTTTAACTCACCCACAAATAGTGGCATTTCTATATTTATGACTGCACAATTATTTGCCATTAAAAATATAGTTTTAATTCAACCATTTTAAATTAATGACCTGTTGTTAATAATCTGACCATGATCTCAGTTTGACATGTTGACTGTGCATTATTGTTATACTGTACCTTGGTCTTTCCTTTGGGCACATAGTAGAGACCTGAAGCCCTGAGCACAAAGTAGCGAGGTTTCCACACTTTCTTCCCATCCTCCTTTAGGTACAGCCAACCGTCGAGATCAGGAACTATCAGAGTCGAACTCTCAAAATTCTCCTATACAAAATCATGATGCATAATTAGATACTGTCTACATCAACAACATATTTGTAATTTATAACTGACCTTGAGAAGAAGTTTTTTCTCTTGCTCGGATACCGCTTTCAAACAAGACTTCTTCCACATGTAAAAAAACTTGAAAGTGACCGAACAATATGTTAAATGTGTTAAATATGTAATGCAACTTTGACCAAAAAACAAAAGTGCATTTCCTCATACTCACTTGAGGCTGAGTGAATATAACATATTTCTGTGGTCTTTTTAGGAAATAGAGTTTGTTGTCTGTGTTGCTGGTCCATGCTGACAGTGACTCCACTAAGCTCTCGTGGTCTTCTAAAGTCCTTTCTAAAAAGACAAGAACCAAGAAAACTTTTTAGTTTTCATTTAAAGTTGGTTAATTTATATTGCACATTCTTGTGCATTTATTTTGATGATTAACCTATAAATAAAATGTCATTAAATAGATTGTATTGTCTTCTGGTGATATGAATAGTGTTTTCTGTGCTTAGCTCTGACCTGTGTGTAGATCAGGGTTGGTCTCACACAGGCTCCATTCAATGGCACAGTCGCAGTAGGTTTTCTCAAACATCTTTTCCAGAATATCCCTCACAGTTTGTCCCTTCTCAACCATCAGAGACTTTGAGCTGCCATCAGCCATCAGGACCTTAACGATCATCTATGGGACAGGAAACAAAGCCAGCTATACTTGTGGCATCATAAAAACATCTCTGTGGTAGGTTTTTGTATGAACTTACTTTGTCTGGTTGTTCACAGTTAACTGTTTGCAACATCGTGAGCTTTGGGGCTGGAGAGAAGGTATCTGCCTCTGGAGCAAGTGTTTCAGTCACAAGAGGAATAGGATGCAGGAGTTTCAGAAGGGGCAGATGTTACAGGGGTAGGAGGTGTGACAGGTGGTGCAGGTGGAGCTGGAGGGGCAGTGTGATTTTTGGTGGGTAGAGTCTCATCAGGAGCAGGTGAGTGAGTGCTTGGGTCAACCACAAAAATGTTTAGATCATGGTTTTCCAAGTCATTTAGAGGCTCTGCAAAGATTAGATAAGATTAGAACTTCATCAAAGCTTTTGTGTAGTGAGAACTGTCTCCATTTATCCAGGCTTGGAACCGGTACAAACAGTACACTGGCTTGTGACCCTCTGTGGCTGGATTGAAAATGTGCAGCACATATAGTACTGAGGGTTCTAATCTACGTCAAAACAAAAAGAGACTTTGAGTGTCCAGGGTGCGATGACCGCCTGGAACCAGAACTATCAGTCACTCCCTAAACTCTAGCACTGAGGAATGTGTTTTTTATTTAGGAATGAAACATGGATAAAAGTATTGCTATGTGAGCACTTACCATTGAGATCTGAGAGTCCGGTGGAGAAGGTGGCCTCAGGATCACTAACTGTATCTGTTGACTGGCCCAGACTCTACACAGAACAAATGGATTGTGAATTAGGTCTCACAATGTTCGAGCTAAAATTTCAGTCAGAAGTTTATTTAACATGTTGTCATAGTAACAGAGGCAATAGTAATGATGAAACATAAGCATAGATTTTACAGCCAGCCATATGTGTCACTGAGTACTATTGTTTAATCATGCCACACAAGCCTGTTATTTATCTGACTGTGTTTTGTGCCTCTTTAGCAAACTCTGTTTTCAAGATGGCTCTGTAATAGAGAACATACTGAACACTTTTCATGCTGCTATTGCATGACAATAAATCACTTGTCGTGTAATTTACACAACAATTTATCAGAACTGTGATGAAGTGACTGTCAGTGATACCGTGCATAAGTATAGGTTGTAAATAATATGACAAAATTGTGTACAAAGGTCTTGGTCACTTCCAGGAATCTAAAGCATGTCTTCTCTGTATTTTGTGTTTCTCTCAGACATAGAGGATTCTGGGTTTGATAAAAGCAGCCAAGTCCACAGATGATTTATTCATCAACATGATTATCCTGATTAGAAAGTTTCCATCTTCAAATTAAACCATGAACTTTGCACATTTGTACTTTCATATTTTGATTCCTTAGTTATTGTTTGAATTCATTTTTTAACCAATCCTTGTGGTTCTTAATTCTCATCACGTCTTCCCTTTGTCACTGAGGCATTCTTGAGTGTAAAGTGCACTGCCAGCAATCTGTCTGATGTCTGTGGCTCATAATGCAAAGACCTTAGATTCAGAGTAGAAAACATTTACAAAAAATGGCCCCAATCAAGACCATAAGTGACTGTTTCTCATACTCTGCAAGGATCAGCATTTAAATCTAAATGCTTTTCCTAATAGTCACCGTGAAGCTTGTGCCAAAGTGATGTATATGGACCTTTTGCTATTTGTATTGTTGGCTATTGGTACCATACACTCAAGTAGTTCACTTAACTGCAGAGATTTGAGATTTCTTGTCCTTCAGGCTAGCCTTGCATCACTAGGACACGTAATGTTTTTCTTGGCGTGCGCACTTGATGATGAGCAGCTTATGTGTGCTTAAGGAAACGGTCCAGTCTGCATGACGTGACCTCACATCAACATCATTCCAAAACATCAGACGCCATGAGCAATTAGTCTGTACTCCAGACCTAAACAACGTGATTTGGCTAATTCGCCTTTTGTAACCTGTTCAAAATCTACAATGCAGCTATTGTTAATGTTTGCACAGTCAAAAGTTCATGTAGAAAATGTTGCAATAGAGAAGTGAATATAGATCTTCCTCAAGGTATCTGCCCTATCTCACAATGATACAGACCTGAATTCAAACCAGGGGTCTTCTAGTTCAGGGGTAAGTGCTCTAACTAATATGCCATTATACTTCACTCTGGGCTTTATATCTCAAAATGAGGATTCCACTGTTCTTTTACTGACCCCCTGTGGCTGCAGCTAGTATCTTTTGAAATATCTCACAATGGTAAAAAAAAAAAAAAAAAATCCTTTAAAAAGTCCTGGATCCAGATCCACACCAAAAGCAAATGTCTTCCTGGGTCCATTACTGACCTGAGAAATGTGTTCTGAAAATTTAAATTAAATAAAAATGAGACCACTGTTAACAGACTAACAAACTAACCCGCTAACCAACACACTAACCCTGCAAAAATGTTGCATTTATGTAGCTTTTACATTATAACACACTGTAAAAAAAATCTATAAATTTTACAGTAAAAAAATGGCAGCTGTGGTTGCCAGAATTCTACCGTAAAAATTACAAGAGGCCTGTATTTCATTTTACAGTATAATATTATCACAAATGTTGTTTTTACAGTTTTTGTCTTGAGTTTTTATTATTATTTACTGTAAACTTTAAACTTATCTTTCAAAAAAATAGATTAATGTATATTTTAGTTTGCGACTTAAATTTTAATTAACATTTACTGTAAAATTTAAAGGTATTATCTTTCAAAAAAATAGATTAATGTATATTTTATTTTGCGACTTAAATTTTAATCAACATTTACTGTAAAATTTAAAGGTATTATCTTTCAAAAAAATAGATTAATATATATTTTAGTTTGTGACTTACATTTTAATCAACATTTACTGTAAAATTTAAAGGTATTATCTTTCAAAAAAATAGATTAATGTATATTTTAGTTTGTGACTTACATTTTAATCAACATTTACTGTAAAATTTAAAGTTATTATCTTTTAAAAAGCTGTTAAACTGTAATAAACACGACTTAATTATTTTAACAGTGCTATACTGTATACGTTACAAAAAATAAAACTAAAAAATACAATTTTGCCTTATTTTTAATATTACAGTTAATTACCGTAACCAAAACAGTATTTTACCGATATATCAATTACGGTCTTTTACTATTGAGATTTTACAGATTTTTACCATGAAATCTACAGATATTTTTTACAGTGCACAAGAAAGTAATGGTTAAGAGATTTTTGTCTACTAGCGTAAATAAATCTGCTTCTGCTTTCCATTGCCCTCTTAACCACATCACTAATTTCAGTACCCACTTGAGGTGCCAGAGAAAATACATTTCCACACTGCCTGTAAAAGATCCCCCACAAAGATGTCTGTAAACATTAATGCAGTACTGTTTTTAGTATATGCACAAGCAAAAGCAACTTCACCGTAAGTTGTTTCTATTTTATTTAACCTTTATACAACTTAGCAATTGATAATAACCAAAGGTGCTTTGTGGCTGAAACACTAACAAAGATGATGGCAAAGTGTGAAAAAACTAAATTATTATATTTTTTTCCAGTGTTCGATTCTGATTAACTCAGATTATGGTATACAAAAGCATCATGGGATATTTTGGTCTCACCTGAGTGAGATCATCCATCTCTTCAAGCAGGTGACTGAACATGACGTCTATTTCGTCCATCTGAAATACACAAAGGAGAGATAAGGTAAGCTGCTTGTCATTCAGTGAAACAAACTCATACGGCAAAGGCAGACAAAGACATCATTATTTACATCTAACTAATCGTACAAACTGCAAAGCACGGCCCTCACATCAGTGCAGCATCTGTAGCGCACAATGGCTTCTACTACTTTGGCCAGACTTTGATGACATTTTCGGGAAAAGATCAGTTATGGCACAAAAATGTGTGTGTGTGTGTGTAGATCCAGAACACACAATGCCTGTTTTTTATTAATTATTCTTTACTATTGCAAGATAGTGCCAAACAACTCCAGCTACAAGAAGTCAGTAAAGGAACAAATACGTTTTATGGAAATTGTTACAATTGTGAGATACAGTGTAATGGCTTTGTGGCTCAGTGATTAGAGCATTTACCCCTGAACTAACAGATCCCTGTTTTTGTTTTTTGTTTTTTTGTTTATTTGTTTTTTAGTCCTAGTCTGGTCACCATTGTAAGATAGGGCCAATGTGTTCTTCTAGTTATAATTGGGTATTTCAAAGATGACAATATGATACCAAAACTAACCCTGTCTACATTTTAAACATACAAAATAACTTCAGTGTGACCTTGGCATGAAAATGTTTTGTGAGACTCTTATTAGGATCACATCTTTTCTTCACTACTATTTTGTAGGCCTTTGTGTCTAGATACGTCCATATGGAGGAGGAGCTCGCCAGCGTTCAGGTCAAAAATACATCTGGCATATGGAGCGGCTTAAAAGGCAAAAGAATGAACCCAAGTTTTCCTGCCAACTCTGTGATACTGCTGCTGCAAGAACTTTTCAGGTTATCAATAACAACACTTAACCCATTCATATATATAGAGGGAAGCCACAACAACTTTCAGATGTATGCACGCTTTTAGATAGAGACTGAAGTGGTAGCATTTGCATCGAGATGTGTTTTGAAAGGCCTCACAACTGCTGCCACTGGAAAAGCACATCAGAAGTGCCATTAATCGCCATCTTGGAAGAGTTCAAATAAACCTCTAATGCATGCTGAATCCATTAGACAAACAACACGTTATTTTTACTGTTTTCAATTATACTTTGACACATAACATGCACTGACATATGGTTGTTGTCAATGTGTTTTACTTGAAATTACATATATTTTTAAATTGCTCTGGAGTTGTAAGACCCACAGATACTTGGTTAGCTTGTTTGTCGGTTTGTAAGATGACTCAAAAAGTAATGAAACATATTGAACATTTCAGAAAAAACAGTAATAGGCCAATGAAGAAGTTTAATGTTTTTTGTCGCTCAGTTAACAGAGTATTTATCCCTGAACTAACTTAGAGAAACCCAATTTGAAGTTGCAGGTTGAAATCGAATCACTATTTCTTACCCATTGCGGAATAGGGCCAGTGCCTTAGCAGCTAGTGCCTCTTGTTGTTCCTGTATATTGGTGACAATTACAGAAATTGCTCGATTGGGTCACCTAGTTTAGCTTTTATGGCTTTTAATCTCTCTAAGTAATAACTTAATTTATATATATATTTTTTTTTCCTTTTACAGTAAAAATATATAATTGTTTTTTGTTTTGGGTTTTTTTTTGCTTTAGTTCCTATGATAAAGTATCAGTAGCGTGCTATGAGTCAGCAGTATGTAACGGACATATTGAGTGCATCAAGGCAACATACGTATTAACTTGGAGTTAACAGTCCCACCAGTGCTGCTCAGTCTCATCATGTGTTTATGCTGAGTGTAAACAGGCGTCCATTAAAACATAATGAGCAGAAAGGAGAACGGTCAACAGGGCCAGAGCTGTAGTTTTGTATCGTTTCCATATGAAAGTGAAAGTTTGGATGTGAGTGAACTTCACCTTTGTGGCTGCTCTAAACTCTTGCACCAAATGTCAACAAGTGTTAAAGGATTAGACTTTATAGCTCATTGTGATCTATCAATTTGGATAAGGGAGCGGTTACTGACTTGCGCTTGATGACACACTGCACTTGTGGTCCTTGCTTTGCTTTTCGTCACAAAACCACATTTGCTTATGAATTCCAGTCTCATTCATGTCAGTGTGCTGCTCAATGCGGTCCCAGACATCACCAGAACAAATGGCGAGTGACCAGATGGCAGAAGCCAAACCAAAATCAACAGACAGAGCCATTTATTGAGACTTAAACGCTTGGAAGAAATGTGAAAGCCTTGTCAACATGTTTCTCTGTGTTTTGTGGGAAAGATCTTACAGTTTTCTAATTAGTTCCACAACTCCTATGAAGAAATGTGTGTCCTTAATAATACTGATCTTACTTTGAAAGTATTTAACTGATTAAATGCCACAAAATATTTTATTATTCAGTATAGTGTGCAAAGGTCTAGGCTATATGAACAAAAGAAAGGTGTTTCTGGGGTGACAGCTCAGTTGGTAGAGCTGTATTCTGTGTTGAATCCCACTACCAGCATTGCATAATGTGTTCTGTCCTTGGACAAGACACTTCACCCACCTTGCCTGTGTGAATATGTAATGGTGATTGTGTGTATAAATATTTATGACAAAAATCTAAAATAAAATAACTTTCTGTATGTATTAAAGGACCATACTGTAAATTTTATGCATTTGAGTTGTCATAATTTAAAAATGTCTTACCTTGTATGTGTACCTGCGTTTCTTCTCACAGCGCGTTGTCAGAGGAAGTACTCTCAGGTCATTACCAGTCTCATCATCAGACAGAGTCTGCTGCTTTTATTAACGTGGTTTCATGTGAAACCAGGAAGTGAGCTCTTAAACAAAGGTTTTCTAAATATAATGAGATGCTGAGAAAGACAAGTACTTAAAACCAAAGTTAGTAAATAAATGTTTTATGAGACAACATACACTTCCACTGTGTACCTGTCAATGTTGGTTTGTTTGTTTATTTGTTTGTGTGTTTGTTTGTTAGACTCCAAAAGTAATAGTCAGATGACATTTTTAGAAAAGGTTTTTAATATTAGTTACAGTGTAGACCTAAAACACTACTGGATCCAGAAAATTTTAAAAGGATTCTGGACCATTGCGAGATAAGGCCAAAGTTACTAACTCTAGCCACAAGGGGCCTGTTTGTTTAAATTTTTCTTTCTTTTCTGCTTTTCCCTTCTTGGGTCACCACAGCAAATCATATGTGTGCTGTGATGTGCATATTAATTTGGCATAAGTTTTACACAGGATGCCCTTCCTCACGCAGTCCTCTTAATTTATCAGGCTTGGGACTGGCACAGAGTGTAAACTGGCTTGTGACCTCCTGTGGGTGACTGGACCTGTTGTTTGAACGACAGCATAATTTTATTGTCTCCCATTTGTCCCAAGTCTTTATTTACATATTTATTTATTTCTAGATGATAATTATGGTTTAGAATTTGTGTCATTAAAAAAGAAACTGAACTCCTAACTGAGCCATAACTTTGAATTAAATGAGTAATGATGACAATTAGTTTTCTCAGGTCTCCCTCTGTGAACTGTTTCAGGCCTCTATAATCTGTGTAAATGAAAGCACCTGTGTGAGTGGGGCCCCTGAGTGAGCGGGTCACTTGAAGCAGCTATAACGTCTTAATGATGCTTATGGCCCTGAGATGAAAAACGATTATTGTCACAGAAACTCTCAGTGACTTTTGACTTTCTAATCCAGATGTTTCTAAGCGATGTCCAAGTTCATGTAAAATCAATCTTCAACAAGTGTTTATATACAAATTGCACACTTGTACACTAAATTGCAAACAAAAAATGAAAAATAAAAACTAGATGCATAAACTTCTGTCAAGGCACTGGCCTCATGATAAAGAAATCTTTATCACAAAGTGCTGGAAACTGTATCTCAAAGGGCTTCTAGTTTTGGGGTAAATGCTCTTTCCATTGAGCCATAAAGCCCTTACATGGAAAAATGGAAAATAAACTTTGGTTTCCTGAAATTTTCATAACAAGAACAACAACAAAATAAATCAGTGTTTAGCACATTTTTCACACCCCATAACATTACTGGGTGATGGGATGGTTAACCAAATGCTCTAAAGTAGATTACTTTACCTGAAAGTCCAGTTTATCAGCAGTGCCAGCTAAACCTATGAGTTTCAGAATGACTTAGAAAGAAAGAAATAATACAGGGCTGCATAGTCTGAGAAACTACAGTGTCTTTATGCATGCTTTATTGGAGTTAGATACTAGGTTAAATTGAAAACAGCAACAATGACCTTTATTCTATTTCTTGTAAACTGCACTGAATCATTCTTCCTCTTAAGTCAACCATTTGCTGCCATTAAAATGTTGGACATGTATTATTTACTTATGTTGAGTATAAGAATCTGAACTGCCAAAGATTTGACCTTGAAGAGCCCAAAACATTGGACATGGCTACTTTACATAATTAAGAGGTACTATATTCTTAAGCAGGGTAGAGGGAACTGTTTTTGTGATTGTGTGTAATGAGAGTATACGCTTTAATCAGAGCCAGGCGGGGTCCTGCGGGGAAATGAACTTGTAATAAAGTTTAGGTTTTACAGGAGGTAGTTTCTTGTCCTGCCTTTCCTTATCTTCTGACTTCAAAGCCGCGATGCCACATAAAGCAGAAGGTCTGATTCTGACAGGGGCAATTAAAAACCCAAAGTGGGCCTATCATCAGAGGCAACTACAGAAAAAAAAAACTGTACTAATAACTTGTATTAATGACATGGGGTGTGACAATCAAAATAAACAGAAAAATCCAGACTTCTACAACTCGCTTAGCCTCAAGTGAAGATGGAGTGAGTGTGCAGAGTGGTATGTCCGGGAAAGCTACGGGTTAATTTAAGACTAGGAGCTAAACCTGCTGCCAATTAGGAGCAGTGAGCCACATGTTGCGAGAAGAGGCTCTACTGAAGGCGCAGGGGGCAGAGCGCGCTCCGCTCAGCCCTGCGCAGGATGAAGACGAGCTGATGTCTGTGGGAAAGTGCCAACGCGTGTCCGAGAGATCACTACTTAATGGATTTGCCTTTTAGAGGCGGCTAAAGGATAAACAGAGAAGCGAAGGGTCTCCACTGTTCACCTGTTGGATTTACTGCTACACTCTTCAAATGGGGCGTCTTTCAGTAGTACTTTTTCTCTGTGTGGCTGCCCTGAGTAGGACGCAGAGCGCGTCTGAGCCCTGCCGGGGCCCGCGCTGTTTCCCGGGCCAGGACTGGAGCAGGTCTTGCGTGGGCACGCATTGTCAAGGGCACGTGGAGGCAAGACGTCAGCTCCAGCGTCCAGCTCAGAGCAGACAGGGGCCAGTGTACCCAGGAGGCTACCAACAGGACTCTTACAGCCTCCACCAGCCGTACCCGCTGCACCAGTCTCAGGGGCCCTACGATGGCGCGAGGAGGACCAATGCCAGGACCATCACGGCGGAGGTGTTCCATCCCGGTTGCACTGGGGGCATCTGTCCCACCAGCGTGTCCCACCGGTCCACGGGTGAAGACAGCAGCACGCGGGAGTGCAAAGGCATCGGATGTAAGCTTCCGCACCTCATGCGCCAGAAGCCAAAGGTGTGCGTCGGGGAAGGCTGCAGCGCGTACAGCGAAGAGGCCTCTCCTGTGCGCGTGACTGACAGAGCCGCTCAGTTTCTGGACGAGTTTCCAGACTTTGGGGCAGAGCGAGGCGCGTGGATACAGCTCAGCTGTGACATGAAGCCCAGTGAGTTTATGTAATACGAAATCTTTTTTTTTTTTTTTTTTTTCTTTTTTTTTTTTTTTTTGTCTACTCATGTTAAGTGTTGAGCGCGAAAAAGTTATATTTACTAACTTTAAATAAAAGCCCGTAACTGTCTAAATAAAAATGAAAAAGCTGATGATAATGCCATAGTCAGGGCAGCGCCTTTTAAGTTGCTTTTGTGGTGCATTTTATAAGTAGAGTAGCTGCGCTTGTATAGCACTAAAGTGCCCCCCATCTGTATAGCCGCGTTTAAATGCATCATTGTAAAATTACATTGAACTACAATAACCTCCATAACTAACCGTAAAATAGTTTTTGATGTTTGTTTCCAGACGTAGCCTATTTTTTTAAGTTAAAATATGTGTGTCTCCTAGCGTCAGGGGGCAATGAGGTCCCTTCTGAGGACGCGCTGGTGCTGCAGCTGCACCTCAGTAAGGGCCAGGAGAAGCTGGTTGAGGCCCTCAAGGGCCAACAGGACGAGGTACGAGAATTGCAGAGGCACCTCACTGAGCAGCAGGGGGCGCTGCTTAGCCAGCAGAGAGAGATCCTGGAGCAACAGAGAAGGATGGTTGAGCAAATGGAGCAGGTAAGCTGCAGATTAATTTATTAAAAACTATTTAAGGAATAACGTTTAAACGAAACTTAAACTACAGCTCAACATAAACAATTATGCTAGCTACTAATCATAAAACATACTGTGAAAAGAAAAAGAGAGGGTGCTAGTAGTCATGAACAGTTATTCTATAAGACACTCATTCCTTTTCTACCACTTATTCCCGTTAGGGGTCGCGGGTGACTGGAGCCTATCCCAGTAACTTTGGGCCGTAGGCAGGGTACACCCTGGATAGGGGCCAGCTTGTCGCAGGGCTGACACAGAGACGAACACAGACAGACAACCATTCACTCTCACATTTATTCCCTAGAGTGAGATTTAGAGTCACCAATTTACCTAACACTATGCATGTCTTTGGACGGTGGGAGGAAGCCGGAGAACCCACGGTAACATGGGGAAGACATGCAGACTCCACCCAGAGAGTTCGTGTGATGGTGTCGAACCCACAACCTCCTTGCTGGGAGGCGAGAACGCTACCCACTCTGCCTCCGTGCACCCCCTATAAGACAATGATCTGTAAATAACATATGCTGTATTTTAGGTGAAAGCCCAGTACAACATCCTGATAGACAGCATTAAGCACACATCACTTCAGAACTTCCAGGGGGATCTGAACAACCCCATGGAGAGCTTGGGAGGGCAGCTCCGAGGACACCAGGCCCAGCAGGCTCTGTCTCTGCACAAAGTGGACATGGATGCCAACATCATGGAGGTGAGACCATCAAGTAAAAACCTAAAATAGTCTGAGAATCCTGACAAGTCAGTACAAAAGGGTCTCTCATGTTCAAATATAAATACGATTCAGCATGAACCTTACCTCAGTAGTTCAGTACTCTGTGGTACACGACTCATCCCCTGTACAGGTGAGCCAGTCTCTGTTGGCCTGTGGCAGCTGTGGTGCAGATGAGTACTGTTCCTTCAGTAGTGGACGGCCTCACTGTGAGAGGTGCACTGTGTGTCCTGCTGGCTTCTTCCTGGTCGCCCAGTGCTCAGTGCACGCAGACAGAATCTGCCAGGTCTGCTCTGCTTATTTTAAAACATCTGTCACATAGGCCGCATTAAAGATGTTGGTTTTGTGGTGAGGTGTGAATGATATAATAAAATAAATCCATTTGTGGTTGTAGGACAGAGATGAGTGTCTTGAAATTGCTGATCTTTGTGGTGATACACAAAAATGTCTCAACACTCCAGGTATGACTTTTATATTATTGTTTAATAAATGTTCTGTAATCTCATTCTCTAATCTATAAATCTCTCTGGGTTGGGTCTGCATGTCCTCCCCATGTTACCACATGCTCTCTCAGGGTACTCTGGCTTCCTCCCGCCGTCCAAAGACATGCATGTGTTAGGTGAATTGGTGACTCTAAATTGCTCCTAATGAATGTGAGTGTGGATGATTGTCTATCTGTATCTGCTATAGCTGGCCTTAAGACCTTAAGTTACTGTAATCAGTTCCAGTACCCGTGACCCCTAATGGGAACAAGCTGAAGACGAATAAATGCATGAATATTTAAAAACGATGTAAAATGTCAATATTTATATACTTCTGTGTCATTCACAGGTGGATTTAGGTGCCAAGGAATGACAGAGAGAGATGCTGAGTTGGGAATGTGCAGCCATGGCTACTTCTTCAACTCAGATATGGATGAATGTCAGGCGTGTAATGAGTGTGACGGAGAGCCCATTGCCGCCCCCTGCACCTTCACAACAGACACCATCTGCTCTGGTCCCGTCAGCGGAGGCAGTGCCCTGTCTCTGTCTTGGGCTGGGGATGTGAGCCTCCCCTCTGACAAGGGTCAGGTCCTCACCCATGTATTTCCCAGTTTACAGCTCCACATCCAGGGTCGAAGCGAGGCGGGGCTCCTGTCTGCCGAGTTGGGACAGCTAGTTTTGAGACAGCACGGCCTGGTCTGGCTGGATCAGAACATCCCAGTGAGCCATGGCTGTCGTAGCTTCATCCAGGTGTGTTTACGGATGAACAGCAGTGATGGTTCTGAAAGTAGAGACCTTAGTGGCATCAGGGTGGAACAGCGGGACAGCAGGTCGCTCCAGAGTGTCAGCATCAGCGGGGTGGCGGAGGTTGCACCGGGTCATACAATTTCCCTTTTTCTCCGGAGTGCCAGCCACCACTGCAACCAAAGCAGTGAGGGTCTGCAGCTGTACAACCCCTCAGCGGCCTCATTCAGCCTGCTCTGGTTGTCCCATGACACCGGGGCAGTGGCCATGGCTGCACAAGCAGTGGTATCTGCTCACTACCACACAAACTACCGCCCCGTATTCAGAATAACCACCACCTCGGACCCTTACGTGGTGGGGCTGACCCATGATGGACGAGGGGTGCGTTTTGCAGAAAGTGGCACAGTGCGCTTTGTCTTCCAGCAGGCTTTATACTCTATGGGCCAGGCTTGTGTGAGTGAGGGGTTCCAGGTCTTAGCCTACCTCAGCCAGAATGGAACTGGAGTGGAACTGTGCCGTAGTTTTAAGCCAGGAGTGCACTACAGAGACACTTCCATATCTCTGTCTGGGGCAGCTAAAGTCGGTCCTGGAGACACTCTGGCCTTTGAAATCCTATCTCCAGCCCAGTGCAATGTCCGCTTTTTTGGAGATGAAACTAGCATCAGTACCTTGAGCCTGGTGTGGGTCCCTACTGCTATCTCATCCTCTTTGTTTGCAGCTGTGTCACATACGGGCCTTCCCTCTGGAGCTGTCCGAAATAAGCCCTTATTCTTTCATCAAACCAGCCCCCGTGTGCCCCAGATTGGGATGGTATCAAAGGGTACCACAGAACAGAAACGGGATATTGTCTTCAAAGAGAGCGGTACAGCAAGTGTAGCCCTGGACCTCAAACTCATACACTCGTGCAACCTGATCAAGGTGACTCTTCTCAGACGGAGTGATCCTGAGGGGGCCCATGCGAGTAAAGAGGCAGAAGGGGCTCGTCCTGTGCCTCTGGCCCAGCAGGTGGGGGGGCAAATGCCAGAGGGCAGCCAATGGGCCAGTGTGAGCCTGAGGTCGTCCTTCCGGGTTCACAATGGGACTGCTGTCTACTTTACTTTGGACTGTGTACGTGGACGGGTCAACCAGATCGGCCACCACTCAGGGAGCGGCGTGTCAGTCCTCTGGGTGGCAGAATAGCAAAAAACAATACAACTTACAAGTCTCTAGCTCTCAATCACTGTCATTGAATATTTCTGTTGTATTGACTATTATGTAAAAATTGCTTCATACAGTACATCCTCATATTAAAAGGATACATGTGGTAGAAACATCTATAGCGTCCTGACAATATGCCTAAATCATCAGTGTGTTTAGTCTCAGACAGATATTTTCTGGGAAACTGTAATTGTCAAAGTTGCTGGGATAGGTTCCTGTCACTCGCGACCCCAACAGGGAAAAGTGGAAGAAGATGAATGAATTTTATCTCAGAGTTCAGATAATGGCTCATTCTGATGTTGCTAAATGCAACTAGATATAGCTCTTTTAGAGACTATTTACTTCATGGTCATATGTCTGACCATGGCATTGACTCATTGTGTCACTGTCTGTTGTACTTAGTCTGTCTTGTATGTAAATAATTCTTGTGCTGCCACCAGAACTGGTTCCTGGAGCTCGTTTGATTAAAGTCTTTTTGAGGAGCATGTGTTTCATGTTACCCACCATTCTTGCTGCATGCCTTGTTTATTGATCACTTTCTGCATTTATTTTTCTTTGAAGTAAGATCATGAAGTGTATATTAGTTGTTCATGGTTAATCCTGCAAAACTGTTGTTACTCTGTGAAATAAGCTTTAAGTTCAGGTTCAAGTTAAAAACCTGTCATAAAAACTGTAATCTTACTGACCAGAATGTTATTTATGGTAATTAAATTTTGTTCAAATGAAAGAACAGTATGTTTAGTCTTTGTTTTGTTTAGTGTTATATAATTAACAGTATTAGCAACAATCCACCAATGTACACTGAACTAAATTGTTTTTAGCTTGTGTGCAGTCTTCCAGGTGTTTCTTATCACACATCAAAGGTACATTATGGTGAATTTAACCAGAGACCTTATATTTGTCAGACAGTGCACCTCCTAATCTCTCTTATACAGAAAACCACTCTTGTTCCCAACTCTCTTCACTCCTCTGGCGTGAGATCAAAAAGCTTATGTGCATATGTTTTCTGCAAACCACTAGACCGGTTTATTTTATTTCATCTCCCTTTGAAGTCACAAACTCTGGGTCACGCTGTGCTGAAGATTATCATATGAATCATGACTTTTTGGGATTAACACCATTAATATGCAGGACAGGAGCAGGACTATTTCCTAAAGCAATTCTCAAATTCGCTCTGGTTGAAGGTCGTCCCACAGACCTCCTCAATAAATAACGCCTGTGGAACATACTTTAAGGAGTCAAGATGCCCTATGTCAAAACCTAAACAGTAGAACAAACAAGTCTTGAGACAAATTAAAATGACTCCAGATGGCTGGCTGAGTTATGGTGGTCTGAAGAGGAACAAGGTCAAAGTACTTCAAGATTAGTCAAGTGTAGTCTGGCAGTGCTAAGACAAGTACAGTGAGTACATGGAAGAGAATGGTTAAAATTGGTATGCTAAACTAGTGGGCTAAGTGTTATTATAGTGAAGAAAATATGATTGTGTTACATATTTTACAAAGTGAATAGATGACAAAATATATATATATATCCAAACAACAAAAACTGTGATGCCAACAAACCTGTCTATACCCCCCACATTTGTTTTACATCAACAGTGAAGTCCATAGAGACAGACAGTGTATGTGGCCCCATATGGTGCACAGACTTTATAGAAGTACAAGAATGTGCAGAAACAGGTGTAGCCCAAGCTTTGCCCTCGATATTGAAACAACGTGAAACAGCAGAGAAACAGCAAAAATGAGAGAAAAAAGTTTGAAAGAAGCAGCAAGAGAATGAAACATCATCTGGAAACAGTTTTGTCTTGTTTTCTACACACTTTGAACTTCTCCAGAGGCGTCACTAAGTCCTATTTCTGTTTTTATGCAGCAAGTTTTTGGGTAAATAATAAAAATATTTGGGGATTAGATCATAGGCCATAAAAAAGATCACATTTAAAATGTAAAACACTACAACTAAAATATGCAATACATTTAAGTAGGATATTTTGTCTCAAAAAATGTTTAAGGGTCATTTAAAGACATCGTTTGCTGAATCATCAGTGAAGCTGTGCTGCCCTCTACAGGAAATAAGCACAATAAAACACAACTGATGAACTAAATCATATAATTATGTTACTGCCATACAGCTTCAATATAACTAACATTTAGTCATTTATAAGTTAAGTTTATTAGGTTTTCTATAAGACAGCAGTACTTCACAGTGCTTTATATCATGTATTACAATATATTACTGTTACACAGACACAATAAAACAGTAGGTAAGTATAGACAGTGATTGCACTCGGGGTTAACTTGTCTTTTAACTTTACTTTTGTCATTCAGCTATTTTAAAAGCAATCAGTCCTTTATGTAGTGTGTAAGTGTATGTAGGAACGGCAGCATTAGCTGAGATTAAAAGACTAAACACAGTCTGAGTTAAAAACCTCATAAAACATACAGCTACCAAATATTTCACTGACTGTATGCAAATATAGTATTGTGTAATTACAGAGTGTTGACACTGGGCACTTGTGTGTTTTATGTTGCAGCAGATATTAATATGCATTTCTGAATTCCTATGAAAGGCATCTTAGTTAGTAAGTAATGCTAAATTGGCATAAACTAAAAGCTGCATAGTGTACGACAAGCAAGTTCTTCCTGTCAGCAATAAATACCATGGATAAATAGCTATAACAAACAAACATCATTCATTTTTGACATTTTTAGGATACTGCATTTGAACAGTTACAGAGTACAAATGCACACTAACATCATCAGTATGAATGATGTGTTGTTTCTGGTCTGTGCTGTGAAGACATCTGTCAGTGTGTGAGGATGTGAGACAATAGTGAGATAATAAGAGCAGTACAAGGAGGCATAACAGATCATGTGATGTTGTTTAAGGCCAGTAGGGGGACACTGAGATGTTTTAGTGCAGGATCTCAATGAGGAGTCGTTTAAAGTCTCCACCACACTCTGAGTCAAGGGCATCTTTCAGGGTCACATCATATTTCTCAAGGTACATATCCTTCACTGTTTCTAGATCAATCTGTAAAACAAAAACACAAAATCAGCATCGACATATCAACTAAAGTTTAGCGAGGGCCAGGCCTTCTGTATATGTTATTATTAAATTAGATGTTGCACCAATTCATATGATGTGTATTTAGCCATTTAAACCACAGTACTAGTGTCTTCTATATGTAACAATCATAACAACAAAACTATTTTTGTAAATCACTGAGGACTTAATTATTTAAAAGAGATATGTAGCAGAGAGCAGATACGTGATCATTCTGTTCAAAACACTGTCACTTGCCTCAGAGCGGCCCACAATGATCCGGATAAGAGTGTCTTCATCTGTTCCCAGTCCCTTCATAGCTGCATTAAGACGTCGGGCGAAATACAGTTGTGGGTTTTTGGCACACCTTACTATGAATTACACACACAGACATGTTACAAAAGCAGGCTGTACATGCTTCATTAGGCTTGTGTAAGATCATATTTCCAAATACCCAGGGTAATGTAGCACTCTTTGAGCGTGCCTGCTGCCTCATCGGCGATAGTATCCAATATGTCTGTTCCTGAAAGCTGCAAGAGATGGTAATGGTAACATGAACACAACTGAAGGACACACAGCATCCATAAAAATCAATTAAAGGTACTTACAGACTCATAGACTTTGAAGGTGGCCTGCAGTTGCATGTAGTTCCTGTGTGTGAGGATGTAGCTGAACGTGGACTCATCAGTGCCAAACCTGCCCTCACCTGCCTGAAAAACAAATAACCAGGTGATGTTTGCATATAGATTTGAATATAGCGTACAGCTGTGGACACTGAGCAATTGAACCTACCACATGCCACAAAAACAGCTAAGATATACATACAGCTAATCTTTAAGAGTTTGTTTTAAATTACATTAAATGGTAGCTGTATTAGTGCTCAGTAAGTAGGAGACAGATGATAGCGATAATATAAGGGACAGATTTGAAAGTTAATTTATTCATCCTCTGCTTATTCCAATTAGGGGTCTTAGGCTGGGTACACCCTGGACAGTGGCCAGTTAGTCGCAGGGCAAACACTTGGAGACACACACTAACATTACCATTAACTCTCACTTTTATTTACTAATGTAGAGTCAACAATTCTCCTAACGTGTTATTTTCTATACCAACACAATTATTTTTTTTACAGATTCTACATTAGGCTTTTTCTCAGGCTTTTTCAAATAGTTTTGGACACTTTTCTATTAGTATTTCACATTTTATGACTTACAATAATAATAATTTGTATGGAAAACGTCTTCTTTTGGGGAGCTGTTACGTACACTTGGATTAAGTGTCTGTCGCCCCCTGCTGGCAATGATGGGGAATAGACAGAGTATAAAATGGTCATATAGCACGGCTATTAGCAACATGAGGCTAACAATAGATAAATGAGCTGACAGTATGGGCTTTAGAAACACGCAGCAGTACAAGCTAGTTTCAAAAGAGACGGCATCAGCATAGAGGACTACTCAAACTCATGTGAATGAAACAAGGTAGAGGTACATTTTTGAGGAGGAAACAACATTATAACATGGTTAAAAGTAAAAAAAATAACATCATAAAGGACCTTTAATGGCAATGCAAGTTTTTTATATAATAATAACCTACTAGTACATACATGCTGAAACACTTAACACTTTGTTGTGAATTCCCACACAGATCTCAAAATCCCATGTTGTAACATAAACCATACCATAGAAGTGCCACAAAAACAAACCCAGATCTAGCCAAAGCTTAGCTAATACTTTGGATTTACTAGTCATCCTGAGACATGTGCAAACAGTTAAAAGGAGATCCTACAACTTTAAAGTGTTTTTTTAAAAAGGGAAATATTTCTCATTTAACGGAAGCACACAAATCATTGAGAACCAACCTCAAACAAAGCCGTAGCATCCTGTTCAGCTAAGCCTTCGTCCACTTCATAGCCCTCGTCCCGACTGGCCTGCCGGCAAAAGCAGGAGAAATTTAGAGAAAAGAGTAGGTGTAAATGGATGTAAATGAGACATGACGCATAAACGATACAATTTGTGGCAGAGGGTAAAAAAACAGATTAAGAGAATAATCTTATAGGATAAAATTCATGTGGTGCTCATTACTGGCAATTATTGGAGGGTCTGTGAAGCTTTGGAGTGGCAGCAGTGAGTCACAATGCAAGTCTTTTATTTCAGAGGGAAGGCAGAGAGAGAGGAGGATGTGAAGGGTGGGGGCGCTTTGGAACATGTTTGGCACAAGGAGATGACAAAACAATGAGGTTGTGTGGGAACAATGTCCCAGTGGGTGAATCAGAAACAATAGAGTCACTTCTGAAACGGACACTTGTCATAACTGTGTTTTAGATTCTGTTCAACGCTATAATCTTGAAATTGAGAAAATATACATAAAATGGTAGTGTTGACAATAATGATGGATTGTAACCGCTGCCAAAGATTTTTAATATGTTTTTTAAGGACAGTAAGGTCAGTAATGGGCCAAGGAACACATTATTAGTTTTGGTGTGGATGCGCAATACTGTTGCTGGGATCCAGGATTTTTAAAAGATTCAGTACCATTGTGAGATAATGACTCCAGCTATAAGAAGTCAGTAAAAGAACACATTATTACTGTTTGGTGTAGAAATTTTGTTGTGGATTCTCAACAGTTCTGTGACATAAGGGTTATGTGGCACAATAGTTAAAGCATTTATCCCTGAACTAGAAGATCAAATCCAGATCTGAGCACAGCAGCTTTATCTTGGACTGTAGCTAGCACCAAACAAGATTAGATTTAACTACAACTCAACTTTAAAATGAACCAAACCATACCACATCTTAATCTGGGATGTAGCCAGATACTAAAACCTATCGCTCTAAACCAAAACTAGGACTAGAAGTTGCTTTTACAATATGACTGTAAATCTGTGTCACACCTTCACTATGGCCCTGCTGTTTACTGACTCTGTGGTTACCTGGAGTAAAGACATGAGCAGGTTCCTGACGTCTCCACTTGTGTCATCCTCAACTGTCTGCCTCCAGGTCTCGCTCATGCACTGTTGAAAACCAGCCATATTTCAATATTTTAATGATTCATATTTTAATTATAAGTATGTGTATAGTTCACAGCATTGCTCCATTCCCACAAGATCTAAAAATGGCAGAAGTCAACTCACCCTGAGCGTATGCCTCCTTGTAGCTTATGATGTCCTGTTCAAAAAAATACAAATTTTACTTTTATCAACCAAGTTCTTCCTGGAACTACACACAGTTTCCCACACTCTGTCTTCTTCCCATTATGATATCATTAAATTGAAGCTGGCAGACCTCATTAGTAGCTGTGCAGAGGATTTCCACCAGCACTGCTTCATCAGTACCAGCTCCCTTCATAGCTTTTCTCAGTTCTTTGGCAAAGAAAACATGAGGAGGGTCCAGCATGGCCACGACAGCGTTCTCGAAGCTCCCCGCCAGCTCCTTCTTCAGGACCTCCTCCAACTCCTGTAACACCATTATATCCTTGGTGTTTGTATAATATCACTAAAAAGGCGTTCAACAGAGAGACAGATATACTTACATCGTCATATTTCTCGAAGTAGGCCTGTTTAATCTCTATACGCTGAGCTGAAGAGCGATTGGCCATGATCTGTATTATGGCCTCTTCATCAGTGCCTGAAGAAGAATGAGGGGTTGACAAATCTAACAAGTAACAACTGTTTTATTGCATCAAGGAAGTTAAAATAGCCCCAAATCAAGTAAATAGAAGGTCAAACTGCTAAGCTAAGTCGTGATAATAGACTTAAGACATAAGGGTAAGGTGGAGATTGTTGACTTGTGGAAATATCTGGGCACCGCATTTGACTCCCAAACACAGATACAATCATCAATTGGGGACAACAAATAATTCATTTAATGCGAAAGCTCAGTGCTTTTAATGTCTGTGAAATTATTTTATGTAACTTTTATCATTCCTTTATTGAATTCTTTTATCTGCTGGTTCAGTGGGTTGTCTGTGAAAAACAAGAATGCTCTCAACAATATTGTCAAAGTCTGCTCCAAGATCAGTGGGGTCCAGCAGAAGGATCTGAGTATAGTTTGGAGAAAGCAAGTGCCAGAAAATGCCAAGAGAATTCTGAGCCAACCTGAGCACATCCTGTCCACAGTGTTCTCTTTAATACCCTCAGGGAGGCGCTATAACGTGCTCTGTACCAAAACAAACCACTACTCATTGTCCTTTATCGCTTCTGCTTTTAATCTGCTAAACACAGACCTGACCCATTTTAAACAATGTTCATACTGTACTTTATTCCTTTTATTTATATTTTTAAAAATGTATTTCTAGAATCTCTATTTTTATGGTGTAATTTATAGCCTATCAATTTTAATCTCAGCGCACTCATCCAGGGCTTTGTATCTTTGACAAAGATCCTTTCTATATTTATTTATTCAATGTTTTATTTATGTATTCATTGTCATTTATAGATGGATGAATGTACGGCTGGGAAGCTACAGATGAATTGCTCCTTGGGGATAAATAAAGTTTTCCTGATTCTAATTCTGATAGCCTTATGAATGAAAGTGAGAGTCAAAGGTGATCTGTCAGTCTGTGTCTTTGTTAAAATTTAAATAATGCTACATGGCAAGCCCTTTAACTTACCCAAACCTTTGCAGGCTTTTCTGATCGCCTTGATATCAGCGGTGACATCAAAGTCCTCATATGGGATTACGGTGGGCTGTGCAAAAGAAGGAGTCACAATCAGCACAGTGACTGAAACACAGACATCAACATTAAACATTACATTAAACAAAGCATCTAGGCTGATTATCCCACAGGAGGAAAAGGGCGCAGTCTGAGTGGTGCTGCTGAGTCATGGAGCAGTCCTTGGCCTCCCCCCTCTCTCTCACACACACACAATGCGGCCTTATTGATCAGCTTTTCTCAGAAATACCATATTTGTGCCACTTCTGCCTCTTCAACTCTGACAGACGGCCTATTGAGCACATAAACCACGCACATTTCTTGCCAATTCATGCAAACAGACTAAAACTCCTGAAAATAATTTGTTTCAGCTCATGAAAATCAAATCAAACCAGTACCAAAAACTAATTAATCAGTGAATGAAGATATCAAACCCTTAAAAGATTTTGTAGCTCTTTGTTTTGCTTGTGATATAGTCTGGTCTGAGTTAAAGTTCTTCCTCACTGTTACTTAAAATGGCTCTTAATGAGGAGGATATTAAGGCGTCACCCAAACAATAAACAGAATACAGTCACTGTAAATCTGAAGTAGTTTTATTCTTACCTGGACGTTTCCCATTTGGCTTTGAATGATCTGAGGTTGTTGTAACAAGTTAAATGTTCGGTTTTAAGCGCAGTTGGCAGCAGAGGAGCAGCAGAGGGGCAGCAGAAGTGATGCGTGCGTGTCCCGCTGCCTCCTGTCCTGCAGATGTGACGTCAACGCCCTTTATTCATTTAGTGGGACGAGGAGCAGATAGAGGGCGGATGACTTTTGTATACGAGTTCAATTTTTCTAAGTACCCTCGTTTTTTTTTTTTCAATTAACTGAGCAGTTCACTAGCTATAACTTTTTTTTCTACTTGGCTGATTTGGTAGCATAGCAAATCCCGGAAATAGAGCGTAGCTACATTTTTTGGCTCTGCACCAAACACTGTCCTATCAAGACATGGCAACACAAAACTAATGATATTTTACTATTTAATTTCGAGATGTTGCATTTATATACTATGTATGTTTGTAACATCTGGTTTTAAAGCACTGATAAATAACTATTGCCACTGCAACGGTTGGACAAAGCTTTCTCCACACGATGGCAGTGTTGTACAGCACTAACTTTGTTTAGCTTGAGTTTCGATAAAAAAAAATAAATTAAAAAAAAATAAATAAAAAATATTATAATCAGGGCTTGACATTAACACTAGCTTTTTTTTTTTTTTTTTTTACTATTTATTTGAACTATTTCAGACACAAAATTAAGCTCTTTAGGGACTCTTAATTGGAAATAGGTAATATGAAAATAAATAAATACAGCTAAAGCAAAAATATATAGACATTCTGAAAATTCTTAAAAAAAACGTTTTCTTTTTAAGATTATAAACTACTGTTTTAAAATGTACCTTTTCAGTGGTCATTTTCAAAAGAATTGTAAAAACAGCAGATCATTGTCTTATTCATTATTCAGCGGTTTAACATCTAAACTACGGCTAGCAAAAAACTTAAATGGCTAGTAAACACTAGCCAAAATGGCCAGTAATCACAAAAGATAATGTCAAGTCCTGAATATAACAAATATAATATAATGACAGATTGCATGAAGCGTGTTGAAAAATGGGTAACAAACCTCAGTTGCCAGGGTCAAAGTTCACTGCTTATACAGTTCTATAGAAGAAATACACAGAATCAAGATAACTCTTACTTAATGCTGTGGGTTGATTTTATGGTGTTTAGGATTAGCATTTAATGTTTGTATAGTTTAATACAGTGGTTCCCAAAAGCGGGTCGCTTTAAGACTTCAACTGGGTCACACACAAAAAAATCTTTGTTTAGAAAGCCTGCCTGTAGTATGTTTATTTGCAGTAGTCCTACAGGCAACATTAAAAGATAAATAAGGAGAAAACCATTATAAGGTGAATTTTCCAAAATGGCATTAAATAGAATGCTAAAAAAAATATTTGGCCAATAAAAATATGGGTCCCCTGATAAAAGCTTGGGAAACACTGGATTAGCACATGATGATAAACCATTTTAACAACAGCAGACTTTTATAGAAACATTTAATTTAGAACTGTAGCATTGACTTTATGTACATGCAACACGACAGGATTGTACAATAGAAACTCTCTCATGTGGACGCTACAATCATTTGCAACTTTTGGTAGCAACACAATGAACAAGCATAAAATACATTTACTATGTGCACAGTTTTCCATTTAAAAGCCCCAACATAACCTGGTACAAAAACTGAAAGATTTTTAAATTAAGTGTCAAGTGGCTTTTTTACTTCATCACCTCCCCCTAGGAACCCTTTTAGAAAAATGACATCTTATTGAAGGTCCTTTTATATTTTTTTTTCTTTTTCTTCTGTGTTTTTTTTTTTTTTTTTTTTTTTTTGTGTGTGTGTGTAAAAAGCCCAGTATGATCATGCACATCATGATGCAGCTTCACAGAGATGTATGTGGTTGAAATTGCACTGTTTGAATTATTATTGGTGGGTGTCAGGTCAAAAGATAGAAAGAATAAATTCAGTTTTATTAATGGAGAAATAAAAAAATTAACTACTCTTTTTGCAATACGAAATATGACTGATGACTGTTTTACTTGGTCATGCATAGTTGTGTAAATGTTTGAAGACCAAAAGTGCATACAGGCTGTATAGACAAATAACAAGTCAAGCTTAACTTAAGACAGACATGTACAATGTAAAGTGGGTACCCATGTTCCTGATAAAGTATAATAAATAAATATGCAAATGAACTATTAAATATTACTGAAAACTGTTTGAAATATGTTTGGTGTTTGATAGAAAGCATCCACTGAACCAATACAAATTAATATTTACTTATGGGATGATCTTTATCCACATGCAACTGAAAAAAAAAAAGCATTAAACAGTTAACAGAGTATCAGCATTTTAACAGGAGACTTAATCCATAGCAATCCCCTTGTTTCTCTAATCAAACAGATCATGTGACATGAATAATGAATTTTGCCTAAAGGTAAGGCTTCACAGTTATGTCTGGAAATTCTCACAGCTCATTTTGACTTTTTCTGCACATCTTTATTCCCCGCTGCCTTTCATCATCAAGACTTCACAGCGTCTAATCGAGTCGGTCTCTGCTGGCTTATCACGTAATCTAAATTTATCCCTCGTCAGTGTACCCAGGGAAATGTACGTTGAGTAAGCTGTAGTAAGCACTGTATCCGTTAATAAGTGATTGTCGGGTTAACTGATACATCAACTAAAACGCAAATGTGTGAAAAACAATCTTTAAAGTGACCTGAAGGTTGAATTCCCTGTTATGTAACAACACGTTGTGCTTGGGTTGCAACAACGGAGAGCAGAATATATGTTTTTGTTCTGCACAAAGGGTGAGCCACTGAATAAATCGTCTTAGCGTAGCTCTGTTTTGACCTTTCTTTGAGTTTTTTTGTAAATGAAAAATTACTTTTGTTTTTAATCATGCCCTTCCTCCAGAGTCCGGATCAGGGAAGTCCCAGGGGCAGACATCAGACATGTTTGGTGCACTGATGACTGCTGCTCTCTTCTTCTCCACTGAGGGTTTAGTCTGTGAGAGGCTGCTGTGGGATGGTTCAGTGTCCCGGTACACCTCTGGGTCTCTAGATGAGCTCCTGCGCCGCTCTGAGCCTATCCCGCTGCACTCTGAAGACTGGCTAACTCGCCTCCTCTCTGAGGACGGCTTACTGGAGGAGCTGCGTCTCTCTCTGCTTTTCTCCCTGCCTTTCTCCTTCTCTGCTTTGTGATTGGAAGAGCAGGAGCCTTTCCTCTTCTTCTTGTGTGTGCCAGGGCTGTTGCATCCTCTCTCCTGCTTGGGTGATGGTGGGCTGGTGTAATCCCACGGACAGATCTCCACCATCAGGGACGGGGGTTGCAGAAGGCTCCCTGTAGATTTGGAGTGGTCTGAGTGGAGTGCCTTGGGTTTCCCGTCTGTGGGAGTGACACTTTTTTTGCGTCGGATCCTGTCTGGAGAGATGGCATGGGAGTCCTGTTCAAGCATGGGCTGCTCCTCAAAGTCCCAGGGACAAACGTCAGGCTTCAGGGGGAGAGGGGACTTTGGCGGTCGGGATTTCCGTGGTTCCCTCACTTCATCTTTCTCACCTCCCTTATCCCTGCTTCTCCGTCTGTTGGCAGGGGACTGTCCTGCTTTGTGTCTCTGCTGAGAGCGCCCTCCTTTGGTGCTTCCAGAGCTGCTGCCCCTCCGACACGCTGTGGTTTCTCCAGGAGCGATGGAGACATGCTTCTGGGCCTTAACTTCAGATGGAGGAGTATGACTTTCCTCCATCTCCCAAGGACAAACCTCAGATACATCATATAAGCTTCTCCCAGTTTCAGAGCAGATGGAGGGCTGACTGCCACTCACCTGTCAAACACAAGGTTGTACAAATGACAGGAGTTAATTTTTCAAGCTAAAACACAAGGCGTGAAGCCTGAAACATTGTCAAAAGGAAATGTTATTGGGAAATACAACCCTCTGAGAAGAGAACAAATTAAGACACAGCACACTGGATCTGTGAGTAGTAGTATAAAGTTGCATATTTTGATTATTATTACTCCATTCCAACACTGGATCTCAATGTTGTATGTATTATTAAAGACCTTGATGTTCAGATTATTTATTTCACTCAATTGAAAATTACACAAACGTCCATCTAAAACTTACACAAACTAGAATTCATGCAAAATCTAATCTTGGGACCTAAGTAAAATTCTGAGTGCAGCTGTGAAAGCATACGTACCTGTTGTTTCATGATGCCCATCTTGAGTGGTGTCTTGGAGTACTCTACAGACTGACTGACGATCATCTTTGGATAATGTTCTGGGGTCTCATCCACCTCTGCTAACGTCCTCCCTTCGTGACCTTTTGTACCCTTCTTACAGGCATCCTCTACACTTTGGGGTTTGTTGGCCAGACCGGGCATCTTCTCCTTGGCGCTGGAAATAACACTCAGAGACTTCTGCATGATGGTGGTACGCAGGTGGACAGGTTTCTTCTCATGTGTCAGGTTGTGGGCGCTGGCCGATTTCCAGAAGAGTGGGACAGACTCTGTGGACTCGGCTGGTTGGAGAGTCTGGGGGGTCGCAGGTGGGTCAGTTGGTTTTTTGGCGTGTCTGCGTCCGATAAGGGAGCCCAAAAAGGAGCCATCCCCACCTCCTACAGGAGTCATTTTGTCCCCTCCAGCTGACCCACTTGGACTTGGAGCTACCTCGTCCTGGTCACAAACGTGGTCATAGCTCAGGGACTTCTTTAACGCCATAACTTTGTTCCTCAGAGAGTCGTCCCGCGTTTTACCTTTGGGGTGTAAAAGTTGGCGCATTTAAATTAATATATCAATATATGGTAGAATACAGTAAATATTGAGAAATGTAAATACAAACTAAATGCACTGATTTGCAAATCTCACAAATCATATTCTCAGCAGAACAGAAACATATCAGGGGCTGAAACTCAGATATTTTATCATTTAATGAAAAGTATTAGCTATGGGTATAGATCAAATTGTGATTCCTATTACCAAAGAACAGTTTTTCCATTTTCCTTATGTTAAATGTGCCTTGCCCCAAAAAGAACAGCATAGTAACTTGCATCTATGCATTTGTGCACTGTGCATTTTGCATTGGTACAAACAGTGATTTCTGAACGTGTTCCTGAGCACATACAGTGCACAATCATCACTGTTTTAATGGAGGCCTCAACAATCATAAGAATAAATCACATCCAAAACATGATAATAGAAACCCATCTTGCTAAAATGTTCCAAATTAACCTCAATAGTTGCAATGGTTATTATTTAGGTTTCTTTTCCAGCCTTTTCTTGCCTATCTCCCAACTTTTTTGAGTCATGTTGTCTAATAATTACAAAAAGTGTGTTTATTAAAATGATAAAATATCTCTAATATATAGTCTAATATGTTGTTTATGTTTTATATTGTGTTCTCTACTCTTTAGTCTTACCATGGTGGACTGGCTCAAATGCATTCCTCCTCAAAGTGCTTCTGTTGCTGCCGTGTTCGCTGCCCTCCTCTCTGCTGCCCTGTCGGTGGAGGTGTATAGTCTCCGGGATCTCTGTGATGCGTTTCATCAGGGTACGGCCCAGGCCTTTTTTGGAGTTGCGCTTCTTCTGAAGGTGAGGGTTGTTGGCAAGCATCTTCTTGCGCTTGTGAATCTCCAGCTGGGCATACAGCTTTTTCAGCTCATCCTAATATCCAGCACAAAAACACAGTCGTTATGAGCAATTCTTGAGTTATTATAGTCCCAATGAGTGTTTTAGTTTGCTTAGTCTAAAACATTCTTAAAGCCACTTTTTAAATGTCCTATTTTAGCATTAAAGGAAAAACTGAAGGTGTGGGGACCCTAATCTGTTTATTTACATAGTTATAAAACCACTATATTCAAAAATAATTACAAACATGTTTCAACAACAGAAAATGTCCCTTACGCGTATGTCTTCAGGATCTAGGCTGTGTTCGCTCCAGGCTGAGGTGATGCTGTTGTTCAAGTAGGAGCCGGACCGTCCCATGTCCAGCTCCTCCTCATAGGCCTCAGTGGCAATGTCGTCCCTGGCCTGAGTCCCTTTGGCCAAGAACTAAAGACAAAGAAATCCAACAGTAATAGCACCACTGTCTCAACTGTAAGATTATATTAAGTAAGGCCCATGTGTGTAAAATGCAATCATATCCAGCTCAGCATTTTCTTAGGCTAACTGTGTTAATTGGTTAAAAATAGGCTGGATTATTGTAGTCCAAAGGTAATCATGAGGAGTGTTTGGTTTTGCTCTAATGACCAAACTTGGAGCGTCATTTAAATATAATAGTGAGAATAGAGGCTAGTGTAAATATTTGTTCCATATTGAGTACCAGACGCTGTGTGAGATTAACGTCCTCTCTTAATTAGGCCTGTGTACTTAGCTGACTCACTCTCCAGCATCTAATGAAAATGAAAACAAAGAATTGAGAGCACTCACATAGTAATACAGCCCACACAGGGCAAGTCAGTGTTTTTGTGACAAGCTTATTAAATTATATAAAGTGAAATTAAAATAATACTAGGGCATGTGCAGTTAATTCTCACTGATTCTGTTTAAAAAATCACAAGAAACTCTTTCAAATGTCCTTTAAAGACAATTATACCATTTTTGGGATATGACTGAATTGACTGACATCCAGCTTTGTTAAGTTTCTTAATTACTAGTACTTCACAGCTTATTAGCATTACTAGCACGATTATGTCACAAAAGTTCTACTGTCTATGTATCAGTAATATTTTGCTGCTTTTACTGGTCACTGTAAATATACTGTAAGAACATGTATTTTTGGCTGTATTAAGTTTTACCTTTGGGATGAGCAACAGACACAGAGTCACAGTTACAGTCAGATGAGTGTGAGCAAAGAACAACATGAACATCCAATCTGGATGGAGCCCCGGGACCAGAGTGAACCTGTGGGATAAACAATGTGGATTTTATTTTTTAAAAATGAGCAACAGATGGATATGTAGTATAAAGAAACACACAGACATAATCTGACCATAACCTATACACTTATGTAAGGAGGAATTTAGCTAAATGACTGATCGAGACTGAATATGACTGTAAATTTCTGTTTGTCAGAAAGTGTTTTTCTGATTATCCAAATGTCTGTCTCAGCCCCCAAAGCTTCTGGGACAGGCTTCAACCACATGACAAGTGTAGAAAAATATTGCTACTATCACTTATCGTCAAACTGTTTTTGATTAAATAATAGAAAACTGACTGCAGTAAAACATGTTTGCTTATGCACACAATGCAATTTTTTGTAATGTGCACTATTACCTTTAGAGCAAGCAGGAGAAGGTGCAAAGATGCTGAATATGCACAGAGCACCGCTCCATACGCACATCCCAAAGTCTTATCTGTGAAACAGCAGCAGCCGACTCACAAAACCTTAATGTTTCAGTCCCTCACAATGAGAGCAGCTTGAGTTCAAAATGAAAATGCACCCAGTGGACTTTTCCACACAGATTAACACAGTTTGACCTCTCCTTTTGTCCCACTGTGGACCACAGGCTACAGTCTAAATTACACAACTTTTACCTACAATTTTTATCAGTTTAAGTTTGACAAATGCAGTTTTATATTCCTATGGTGCTCCGTAGGCGTCACATATTTGCCTTAACTTCTTCTGAGTTAAGAGAGTTTTTGGTCTTGGTTTTTTCAAAATGTTTTGTATTATGTCTGCTTGTCTGCTCTGGTAGATTTCACTTTAGGGAAATTTAACACCGAACCTTTTTCACAAGGTTAGGGAAATAAAACTGGTTGCACTAAATATGACATGCATTTAGATAAAACTGCAGTTTATATTTCACACTACTTGCTTGTCCCACAGGCTTTCTCTACTCACCTGATGATTTGAAAGATGGTCGACATAACGAGTTCATTGTAGATGGCCACAGCGATGTAGCGTGGCTCGTGGAAAGCTGAGGGCACGGTGCGGACCGCGTAGCACAGGTATACGCCCCAGAGCAGGAAGAGAAACTCAGCTGCAAGACAAAAAGATGAAAAGACTATTCACTGAACTGTCTTTATTGATTAACTTTCTTCTATGTCAAATAAGCTTCCAGATTTATGAGATGTTGGCAGTGCATTTTTGATTTGAAGAGATTTCAAGCCTATTTTATAGCATGCACGAGAAGTCATTATCACATAAATTGCTATTGTAATAGATGGAATAAAATATGTTGCAGCGAGGAAGAATCAATAGCCATTTTAAAAGTCATTAATAGGATTTCTTCAGACAGACAGTATACCGGAGATATGAAATAATGTTTGGCTCAGATATTTTCTATGTTTACTGCTTTATGGTCTACAATAATAGGCCTGTAAAAGCTTGAGTGCTGAGAGCAAACAACATTTATTCATTTAATATAAGAAGTTAATATATATTTCCCTAAAGCCTGCGACCACTTTAGATGGAACAAATAACACTAACATATGAGTCTAGTGTATCAAATGAACCCAGCATTAATATTCATGGACGCATCTTGTCCATAAATCAGAGGTAATTACATGGTACTTAGACTATGGAAAGGGTTGCTAAGAGAGCAGTTTGTAAGACAAGAAGAACAAGTGTTGCTGCTAATGCAAACAAACAGTGCATTCAAATGAATTGCTTACTTTACTGTATATATTAACAAGTGGCTTCTGCAGCCCATCACACAGTCCTGAGTGGAGTCCTAGAGAATGTTGTCTTATTATGCATTTCTCTGTGTCGACCCTGCAAATAACTGCCCACTGTCCCTGCCTAAGGCCCATAGTTGTTGGGATAGGGAATAAGCAGAATGAATAAATATTTGTACATGCAGTTTGGCTTTGCACTTTCATAAAAGGTTAATTATGCATTCTCAGACTTCTTTTTCACCCGAATGAAAGAAACAAGTGAAAACACAGAAAGCAATTAGATTAATTTCCACACTTTTGACACGCACATCTTTTCCGAACATCTTTGCAGGAGGGTTTCTGTCCTTCGGGGTAGCCTCAAACCAACCTCTTCCCATTGGTTGTCAAGGTGAACAGCAGGACTCTCTCATTTTGCGTCTTGCATAGAAATACGCAGGGATTACAGTGCTGCGTGCATTTCACTTTGCAATGTCTTCCCACTTACACTTCTTGTTCTCCAGAGTGTCCTTAGCTGTCCTCCCTTCACTCCATGCTCCTCAGACGTTGGCAAACTCTCTCTGCATCGTTGCCCGCGTTCCCTAAAAGCTTCAGACTTCACAGCGTCCCTCTCCAGCTCCACTTTTTGAGCTCCCGCCCTGAGTTGGGCGCGTCGATCACTTCTTCTGAGGCTTGCTGAGTATCTCTAAGGGATGCGTCCGTTGCTTCTTCTCCAAACAGGATTACTCTTCCCTGCTGTCAGAGCGGCTTTACTGTGGTGTCCATCACTGCCTGCTGCTTCTCTGCTGCTCAACACACAACTGTATACAGTCACAGGGGGGCCAGACTGCTGCTATAATGATAAAACTTTTGTAAAGGTGATGCATTAGCAAACTAAAATACACCTTAGTATCCATGTGTGTACAGGCTGATAGCACACGTGTAATCAATAACACTTGCAAACTTCCACAATCTGACCTTTTAGATGATGCAAAAAAAAGGAAAGCAACAAATATTTATCAGCACAAATCAAAGGCAATATACTGTTTTCATTAACTCTACCAAACAGGATATAATGTCACCGGTGTTGATTTGTTTGTCTGTTAATAACAAAACTGAAATTATGGTTAGATTAATGATCAGTTTTTGTTGTGCCCTTTTGTGAGAACTGCACAATGCATATATGTATTATATAATATAATTGTTGTTTGTTTGTTAGTCTGTTAGCAACATCATTATTCAGGAAAGGTCATGAATGCGACAAGAAAGAAATTATCCATTTTTGTTGTGGACCCTGATGACTGTTTGAATCCAGGGACTTTTACATGAGTCTTTAACATTTTACAGGAAGGAACTACAATGTCTTATGCAAAGGCCTTCTGATACTTAACTAATTTGGGTGATTTTTGTCGCTAGTAAGTAATTGCCCTCTACCTGACTTTTTGGGAGACACACAATAAAACAGATATATATTTCTGTTTTATTCCATAATTTTAAATATATTTTTGGCCATTTCATAGGCCTTATTGATAGGACAGAGTATAGCGGGAAGTTGGGGAGAGAGCGGGAAGAAACATTCGGCAAACTAGGATGCCAGACTCGAACCCACAGCGCCAAGGCCATTTGTCTGTCTCTGTTTTTCTTTTTGAAGCTGTTTTGTGGTGTAAGAAGTTGGAGCCAGAGCTGATATTGCTGTCTTCCCAGTTGGACTTGTCTCTGCCATTGCTCCAGTGAAGCTTGCACAAGCTTGGACTCAACCAAGGAAAGTGTCCCTGATTCAAATGGGACCATTCCTCTTTCTTCTGAGCATGTGATTGCTAACAAAAAACAAAACAAAAATCAGTCCCTGCTCGAGTTCCCCCTCAGTCAAAAATGCTTCATAATAAAGCCCAGATGAGGTCTCAGAGACTCAGAGACTTTCAGAGATGACTTATATTATGCTGTGCTATTGACTAAATAATTAGTTTTTCTCAAATACAAGAGGAAAAAAATTGAGCAGTGTATCTCTAAGTTGAAATGCTGCCATTTTGATTGACATCCATCTGTATACAGTATCTGTGCCTTTGTTCACATCTTGTTGGCATCTCTTTACAATCATGTAAGCATTCATTGGCCCACCTCAGATAAAATTGTATTTCAGTGTATATTTTCTGCATATTTTGTACAGGAGGCAGACATTGTGTAGTCTCAAAGGCCACGCCAAAAATAAACCGGAAACATAGTAAAAGCTTTCTCCATTTTTCCAACCTCATTATCTGCATTCTGTGACTGTAAACAATACTAACACTTTAATTAAAACACCTTCTTTGTGTGTGAACCAAAATGAGGACAGGGTTCTCCTCACAAAAAAATAAACTAAATTTTGCTACAATTTTGTATTTCGGTTGTGCACTGTAGCCGGCAGTTTACCTTGTGACCCCAGCTTTCAGTAGAGCCTCAGGATGTAATATTGCTCAAACTAGAGCCAGCATAAAACCAATGGACCAGACAGACTGCAGCATAGCTTTATATATTGATATGGTGTGAATGAAAGTGGCCAGCTAAGTGCTATAGCCGCAAGAATAACATTTATTATAGTAAATCTAAATCGACTTTGTGTATTTTGAAAGTTAGTTCTCATTGCAGCCAGCATTAATCATATTTGTGGGTATAAAACATTCAATAACTATTTAAAATCTAGCAGCAACCTTATGTACTAGTCGAGGTCTAAACCAGGACAATTGGATGAGCCGTAGTTCATTTTAGGGTGCATTTGTTCTGATAGAAGAGTAACTGTCTGTTAAATGGAAAGCCAGAGTGTGAATTCAATAGAAGTAGTTCACTGTGATACAGATTTTGTTATTTGTAAAACTGCAAAAACAACTAATTTTGCAATATATTGTGCAGTTCTTTATTGTATCCAGCCACGGGGGGGTTACAGGCCAGTGCGGTCCTTGTGGCGATCCTCGGCCTGGATAAGTGGAGAGGGTTGTGTAAAACAACATGCACATCACTGGATGATAGGAGGCAGGTGATTTGCTGTAGTGAGACCAGAAGGAACTTCCCAAAGACTATACAGCCTTTTTTCTTATTATCAGACTATTTGATGTGCATTACCTAAAACCTGTCAAAGGAGAGACCAACACAGTACAGCAGACTCACCCACAGCCATCATGTAGTCCCAGCGGTCCAGCAGACACATACTGAACTGCAGCCCGTCCGCGGTGAGGCCCGCACTGATCAGGACCTGACTCAGGTTTGGTTTCTGACACACGGCTGAGGTCCACGCCACCAAGAACCACAGCACCACCAACAGGATGATCAGGAGTAGACGCAGCACCCTCCAGCTGGTCATGTAGGGCGTCCTCTGAGCAGTGCGGGACAGGAACACCTTCAACACCCTAAAACATAAATACAGAAAGTTTGAGGAGGAGTTCTCACAACCAAATACTCTTATTTTTATTTGTGGACATTCTGTGGCCCTCCGTCGCCTTATGGTACAGGATCAGGTTCTCTATACTAGTGTATCCCAGCCAGGGTACAGGGACCCCTAGGGGTACGCGGGCATGTTGCAGGGGGTATGTGGGATTATTAGATAATTTATAAACAAAATGATAAGGAAATATTTGCATTTTCATTTTGAACTGTTGAAACTTATAAAAGACTGCTAAAACTGCTAAAACTATTATTTGTTTATTAATATTATTATTATATTTTGTTCAATATTTTTAGGTGTAATAGCTTGTTTCAAATGGGAATTATTTAAAATTTTCTTTGTAGTAAATTGATTGAGTTTAAGATTTTTTATTTTATTTATTTATTTTTATTTTATTTTGAACACAAAATTACAGTATAATAAGTAAATGTAATAAGAATTCATAAGGTAAGAATTATATTAATTTAATTTAATTTGAATGTTTTATTTTTATATGAAATTTGAGTTTTAAACAAATGCATGAGAATTAGTAATAAAGTAAGTAAAAAAGTTATATTGAAGAGTCATGAAGGGGTACTCATGGACTGACAAAAAATGCCAGGGGGTACATGAGACAAAAAAGGTTGGGAACCACTGCTCTATACAGCAGTCAAATCTGTTTAAACCGACAGACAGTGTGCTACAAAAACTAGCTTGGGGACTTATAACATTATGACCACTGACAAATGAATTGAATAACACAGATTATCTCTCAGATTGTCAATTATATCACGTGTACCCAGGTAATTGTTCTTCAGAAAGTTCTTGACAAGTTTTTAGGCTGACTTGTTCCTAAATTTCTTGTGAAGCGATATCTGATTCTGGACATGTTGACAAAGACATATGCAATAATAAAAAAAAAAACTCTGCAGCCAGACTGTGACAAATCTATCTCATCTCTAATATATCCAGCGGGACTGGTCTGTAAGAGCTGGCCCTGGGGGCACTCCTCATCACCACAGAGATAAAGGAAAAATCCAATTGGTAATTTTACCAAAGGAACACTGTGGTGCCCTTTGACCTTTCTCTGCCGTCGCAGAAACACTTGCTTGGAGCTGGAGAGGGCTTGTGTTAGAGACTGAATAGATACTTGAGAGGAGAGCTACTCAACACTGATGTGAAATTCAAATGTGCTTATGGGCAATGCAACATGGTGCTATTGTGGGAGGCCTGAGACAGAGCTGAATAATTGAAATTTAGAAGGATGCCGTGTTCATATTGCAAGCCTTCATGTTTCCAAGTTCCCCACAAAATGTATTATTTAGTTTTACTTCACATTTATTTAGTTTATTGTTTAAATGCTATTAACTGAGCAGTCCTAAAGAAATAACAAATTAGTATCTTTGTGTATTTGCACATACTGTAACACTGAATACCACATCCCCTTTAGTTACCACTATATAAACTAAAAAAAGTTAAGTGTTGTTGTTTATTTTACCTTAGTTACTTTACAGGATGGCTCCAGGTTTTGTCTTGTGAAATTTAAGATCTTTATAAGACTTTTTATTACCACTTAGAATAAAATTTAAAGCCAAGATTGCTGGCAAAAAAACAATAATCTGTATAATATAATCTATAGACGGGTGAAATAACTCCAGTGTTGCATTAAAAACTCAAAATGGGATAATAATTTTCAGTAGTAACAGCATTTACTGTACTGTCGAGATGTTTTTTTGCAACAAATATGCCTGACACATTACACAGCCATATATGTAAACAGTAGACTTTCAAAAACTTACTAAATAAATGCACAATCAAGTGGGTGTCTTTAAGATATTTGTAAAACCACAATTGATAGAACAAAAAAAAAGCCATACTTCTCTATTGTTGGTTACAAAGTACTGATCTAAAATATATTTTTGATAAGTACAACACTGAAAAGCTTGATTTAGATGTCCCTTTTGGACAATTTAGATGACCAAAATTTAAAATCTGCCCATATAATTAAATACTTTTAAAGCCTTGATTTTGGCAACATCAAATTTAATACATTTTTAATACTTTTAAGACCTTGGTGCTTCCCTGCATTTAGTATTATTGTGATTATTTAGTTATTCTTGTCTTTTTTTGTCTTTTTTATTGTGTTTTGTTCTGTTTTATCACGGGTGGCTGTAAAAAAAAAAAAAAAAAACAGCTTATAACCTGTATACAGTGTCCAAAAGTTGCTTATCACTAAACATGCTCAAAATGACAACTGATGATGTGACACAATAAAATATAAAAAATAACATAAAATATATTATATTACGGTATAAAGTAGGCTGTAATAATCAGTGCAATATTGTAAGTGTTACAGTAGCGGTGACAGAAAAGCATGCATTTGATTCATTTAGACTGCTGACTGTCTTGTATTTGATGTATGACAGATAATAACTACTTATAGGACTCTTACCCATGAGAGGAAGCCTTAAAATGGTAAAAAAAAAAAAAAAAAAAAAGAGGGGGGGGGGGGGGGGGGGGGGGGAGTTGGGGGGGGGGGGGGGGTAAACAAGCTAAGTGCTAAGCTAGCTATGCTGCAGAAAATCACCTGCCTCCATCTAAACCTATCCTCTGTATATTCTCTTGTTACATCAACTAACTTAATGCCCTCTTTCCCACCGTTCATAAATCAAATCATGAAACAGATTTTAAAATATTACATGTGGAATAGAAGTTGTAGCATAAAAATAATTAGACAAATTTAGAAAAATAACATCTGGTTCTGTAAAAAATAAAATAAAAATTGGGTCCCACAGTCAGACAACTGGGAACACTGCTTAAGTATAGCTATAAAAATGGTAAATATACTGGTTTCCTATAAGTTTTGGTTTTGGTTTATCTTTACATTAACAACTAAAACATAGACTTTAGTATTTTTGGATATTCCTTTAACCACGAGACAACCATAAACAGTAGTAATCCAAACCAGACATAAGCTAAATACAATAACTGTCTTCGTACCTGTACAGTTTGAGGATGATGGTGCCATACATGATGGCAAACCCGAGCAGACGAACCCAGCGCAGGAGGATACAGCGAAACACACTGGGGTTGAAGTACAGGATCATCACCTGCAGAGAGGAGCACTGTTATTCTTTTGTTACATGCAAAAATACTCAGTGTACAGCATGGGACCTGCAGAGGCAGCCTTAGCCTCACAGCTGCAGCGTCTCCCACTGACACCTCCCAGCAGTGCATTGTTCATATGTCAGTGCAGCCTCCCCAAGATAAATGCTGGAAAGGTAAGCTCCCAGACCTCTCCACTGCTAACCGTATTTTGATGTTCGAGCAGACATCATGTTATTATGGATTTACATGTGTGAGAGAATGGAAATGTCCCTATAAGAAGCTGTAAGTCTCCTTATATTCTCAGCATGTAGCTTATTCTGATCCATTCTTAGTCAAGGACAAGGCTGTAGCAGTGAGGAGACAAGCTGTGAAAGAGAACATCTATAGTGGCTCCATTTCACTTCATCAGTGTAAAGATACACGTCAAGTCAATCCACTAACAACCCTATCAAAGCTGTGCGTTTATGTAAAGAGGAAACCAGCCTCATATACAGGACAATATTCAATCAAAATATTATGGCTATTTTGACCGCTAAGTAAAATCTATTTATACTACAAATAAACTGCAAACTGCAGAAATGTATGGTATTCAATTATTTTCAAATGATGTACTGTATATATCATTTTACAATCTCTCAATAATAAAGATATAAAGAAAAAGATAGTACCCCAGCCTGGCCAGCCACACAAACTCTTCCTATTATATACAGAGAAGTTAGTCTGGTATCCCTTTGCGTGAGTTTCGTTTCTATGGGTGGAACAATGACAGGCAGAGTAACCAATCAGACAAATGAAGGGCGGGGTGTAAGCAGTGCACCGCTGACCCAAACAAACATGGCAGATTGCCGGTTTTGCCATAAAACATCAGAATATGCTGTAATATTAGCAGCTCTGTACTTATTTGTGAATGGGAACAGCAGCAGAAGCCAGTTGTACAAGTTTGTGGAAAAAGTAGGTTTGGTCAAATGTGTTTGTTACATTAAAATGGAAACAGGACAAAGGAAAAAAAAAAACAACACACAGGACTGAACAACGCGGACTTCAGCAGAATCAACAGGTGACAAAGGAAAGCTGTTAAAACTAAATGCTGTTAATCAGGTCAGAGGAGTTATCAACTTAGCTCAGTATTGGCCAATGCTACCTTGCTTATTTCTGATGGATATTAACTTCCATATATGACACGCGCTGCAGATAAAAGGCTGTGACAGGGCTGTTGTAAATCAACCAGGGAGAAACGGCTCGCTGTGACTGAGGAACCGTTTCTCCTGCTTTGGAAAATAAAGTAGGAGGGGTGACCAGGCTAACAGGCCTAATATAGCCAAGCCTGGACTTAAAACATGCATCTTCTAGTTCAGAGTTCAGGGGTAAATCCATTGACTCACAAAGCCATTATATCTTTCACTAAAACTACACATATGTCCCTTTACTAATTCCTTGTGGCTGGAGTTAGTATCTTTAGCCTTATCTGGGTGGTAATGGCGGTAAAGGATCTACACACTGTTAATAATGATTTGGAACAATTTTGATAATATTTTAGGCATATTTGGGTTGATTCATGATGAGTTTATAGACTGGTTTATTGTACAGTGTTATGGCTGTCCACAGACACCCACTAGCAATTGTTAAAGATGAATACAGGGGATGGCCAAAGTTGCACATTATAGCATCCATCATGCTGCTGTGAACCATATGCCTATTACACACACATAAGGCTTTACACAACATACATATCTCGGAGCATTCATGCACCACTATCTAAAATAAAAGACTTTTAAATGATTAGAGATGTTAGATGGTGAACTTTCCCCATGGCAGATGTGGGTAGATCACAGCAGTTCATTTATGAAGTCCAATCCTGCTGGTGTTTGTCAAAGATATCCACTTTTAGCAAAATAAAAGTGACAATCTCTTCCAACATTATTCTCTTTAAACCACTCATTATAAACAAGCTGCTACACCCACTGCTCCATAGCTAATTAAGAACTGGAGAAGGACCACATGAAGAGATCAAACTGACTTACACCAGCAGTATTTCTGAGTACTGTATCATTTATGTGTCTTTAAAACAGGTGGGTATAGTTCAGAGGCGACACTCATTACACAGTGAATGAGAGAGGATCCCTAAGGTGCACAGCCAGTCATTTCTGCCGCTCCTCTGAGAGACAGGCAGCTATCTGGGGTAATTAAGCTTAAATAACAACAGCACACTTCACCTTGCATCTTTTTTTATCGGCAAAAACAGCAGCTCATCAGCCGCCAGTGCACCTCGACAGCCTAACGACTTTAGAGGTAAACACAGGTGGATGCTGGGTAGAGCCAGAGCTTTTTAAACTACAAACTACTATTTAGGGATTTGGGCATTTACTGTTTGTGTCATGTCACAGATTTCAGTGTGCAATGGAATATCAGCGATAAATGCAATTTCTAATTAAGTAAATAATATGTAGACACAGTTATCCAGCTACAAGGACTCACAAGGGTTTTTTTTAAAGAAATGTATGATTCCATTGCAAGATAGGGCTAAAGATCACAACCCCAGCCACATGGGGTTAATAAAAAATAAATAAAACTGCTTTTGTTGTGGATCCAAATCACAGGCATTTTCCGTAGATTCTTTTGTGTTTGAAGCTCAATAGATAGAGCATTTACCCCTGAACTAGAAGATTTCCGGTTCATCTTTATTGTTGTGAGGTAGGGCCAAGATATTTCACATATCTTGATTTTTTTCTATGCTGGGCCCCATGTCTGCATCAAGCTTATGCTCAAATGTTAAAAAGTCTACTACCTTTATCATTTTGCTTCCTAAGCCAACATCCCACCCATCACCATTTGGGACTATGGCAAACAATAAATCACCTCAGCAAAAACAAAAAAACAAAAAAAATAGATGCAAAAGTAGGCCAGGATGTAACTTATACCCACATAAACAAACGCACATAAAGCCACTTAAAAACACACACTTAATCCCACTTCCAGACAGACACAGCTCAACAGTGCCGTGTGGACCACAGAGCCACAGGGGACAGCAACAATAAAAGGCAGAGAAGGTGGCCCTCTCGCTTTGCCTCCCCTGCCTCTGCCATCAATTAATCAGTAGATGTATTTTTAAAACAACTTGTGCTAGAACTTGATGGAGTGTTTAAAAATGCATTGAGCAGCCGAGCGGAGAGAGGCAGTTGCAGCGTGCCTAAAGCCAAGGAGCAACGAAGAAAAAACACTGCAGGAGAGGAGATGGAGGTGAGAGGCTGAGAGGACAGGGAGAGTAGAGGGAATTTACTGGAAAATAATTAGGGAGATACCGACAAAAAGATAGATGAGTTCAAACATCCCATTATTGTTGGGTTAGAACAAATCTTATTCACTAGAATAACTTCACTAACCACTTTGTTTACATGCAACAGACAACGGGCACGTCCTTTAATTATAATATTGTGGAAACATATCTATACAGAATTTTAGATTTTTCTGTCTCATAAATTTGTATACATAGATAATTTGACAAAAAAGCACATATCAGCCAGCCATCCTACTGCCTTTTCTATTATACACTGCACAATAAAACACTATGACCCATTGAAGGTGGATGGAGATTAAACGTACTCTGGGCAGTAGTAACAATTTGCAAAACATGCACCAAATCAGAAAAACAAAACACTGCATTAAGCCCGCCCTGATTTAAATTAACAGTTCTAATTGGTCTGATGGTGTGATCTGTGTGATCATTAACTGCGTTGTTTCGGGGTAAATAAAGTGCCCTGCCTCTCCCCCTGCTGCCTCTGTGCTGAAAACAACACTTGCAAGTCTGAGTGTCGCCAAACTGAGAAAGCAGCGCATTGCGAATAGCCTAATTTCTCAATTTTCCTCATGGCAGGGCAGCTAAAAAACAGATACACGCAGGGGAAAATGAAAGTAAAGCTGAGCGAGGGATCACACAGGAATGAAATTGACTACTCCGGCATGTAGGGGGAGCTCCAGGAAGGAACACTGGGCAAAAACAGCAAAGAAATGAGAAAAGTTACTGAATTCGGCTTTAAAGCCAAATTACATGACATAGAAAATCAACAATCCAATGCATGAAGATTTTACTATTTTACATATATCTACTTAATCACACATACGTTTATTAGTTTGCATATATAAAATCTTGTATTCAAATATATAGTCAACCAGCCTGTTATAAGCAAAAGTTTCCCAAGTAGGCCTTTAACAAAATAATAAAACTGAAGTAATTATTTCAATCATGACTGTAGTTTCAAAATGAGTCATTTCTATTTTTGACAGCGCCTTTTTTGAGCACAGATTTCAGCTACCCACCACTGAAAGACACTGTGAAAAAAGAATGAAGAGTCAGAGGCGCTAAGGGAGGAAAAAGCCCTTAAGTGTGTTCAAGTGTGTGTAAGTCAAAAAGAGTGGCAGCATATTTTGGAGAAGCTATTTTTGGTGCTTGGGCTGGATGGAGCGGTGGGTGGTTGGCTGCAAAATAAAATCCATTTGGAGCAGAAATGTGTGCAAGGTGTGGTCACATGAGGTGAAGCCAGCGACACCCAGGGCCATTAATCTTCCCATTCTCATCATGTTTTATGGAGCACTGCTGGTCGCTGTGCCACTCTCTGTTCACTACTGGTCCAACTAAATTCAAATGGTTTCAATTCAATTTGTTGCTGTACTGTGGTTCTAAGTAATGGGTGAATTTTCACAAAAGATCAGTCATAGTTCAAGGAAGAAATTATTAGTGTTTGGTGTGGATCCAGGAATTTATGAAAGGATTTGGTCCCATTACTAGATACGGACAAAAACAAATGTTCATACCCCCGTTTAGTTTTGTGCAAGACGTACAAAAAGAAAAACATATCAAAATTATCACTTGGGTCAAATCTTTGTGCATATACAGAATAACCAGCTTTCCACGTGAAATCAAGAGTCGCCATGTTCGATTTGTAATAACAGATGCATGACTCGGATGCAAAAATGTCTTTGATGGTACCATTCAGTAACTCCAGAAGAAGAACAAAAGCTCATCCCCAGAGTCAGCTCATGCTTTGAAGCTCTTCCTCCATTTTCTGCAATGATATTTTCTTACAAATGGCAGGAATCCATCCAGGCCTTTGTGTTTGGCAGTCTGTGCGGGTATGTGAGGGGAGTGAATTCCCCCGCTGCATGAGATATCTCCCCAACATGGCACACAGGTTTCATCCATCTGCTTTTGGGCTAAAGTTGGGCTTCTGATGCAGCCCACCAGGTGCAACGTGGGCTGAGTGTAAATACACAAGCGTACAATGCAATGCATACTGGCATAGGACCACACTATATAGACTGCTGCACAAAAGCTGGCAAAGATCTGTGTGTACACGCCAGCGCTGACGTAAAAACTCCGCAAACATTCGGGTCTAGACAATTGTAACAATTAGCAAGATTAAACTTAAACTAATTAGCTACATTTAAAAGGTCAATTTAGGTCAACATTGTCCATACATTAGGAATTGTATTGACACTGATTTAGATTTTTATTGCATAAACTATTAGCAGATGGACTATATCCAACTATCGTGGACACATCTGTTGCAGGCCTATCTTGTCTATTTGTTTATTTGTCTATATTTTCCTTTGAGCCCATTTTAGACAAATGCCGTCTGATACTGTGCCAAATAAAAAAGAATTGAAATTTCTAGATTTTTACATTGGATCCCATTCATGATGCAACATTGGACTTGATCTATTCAGGCCTGAAACCGGCACAAGTGATCTTCTGGCATGATTTTGGCCCTGAGAGAATTACCCTATAGCCTCCAGATGAAGTCAGCTAAAAAAATAAGTTTGGTTTAGATTTTATTGTGTTACACATAATGCCAGAAAATCTACTTAGTGGGATCTTCTAGACAGGATTGTGGTCAAAAAGACAAACAAATTCTCCTTCTACAAGTCTACTATGGACAATGGTGACACACAATTTATTAACACATTTTTTGGCATGTCCCATAAAAAAAAAAAATCTAAATCCAGTTTATACCTATGGTGGTATAAGGAGTAAGTCGTTGTGCTATTCAGCCACATACAAAGTATGTACTAATGCAGTGTACTGTAACATGATATACACTTCACTGGTGTTTGTGGATCATATTTCTGCTGCAGTCTTGTCATTAACCTTACAGCAGATGACATAGGACGTAGTCCATAAAATAGAGCATTTGACCATTTTGACCAATGCAGTCAGTGCTTGGCATCAAAGTTCATGTAAAATGTGGAAACAATAATAGTTCCCCTATTGACGTCCATTACATTTTTTCTGGTTTGGTGACGCCTTGAGAAAAAAACAACACTTTAGATCGCCCATATTAATGTAAAAGTCATCAGAACAACTAAAACTTACTGGAAAGTAGAGCAGCAAAGCCCCAAATAAGATGGCCTCCAACAGAATAAGTCCAGATGTGCGGATGCTCTGCGTGAGAAAGAGAGAAAAAACTTCAGTCAGTCCATTTTAAAAATACTGTCTCCAATCTACAGCTACTATTAGCTCCCATATTAGTGTACTTATATACTTGTTCATGTTTGCAGGGACATACTGAATAAAAAAACACTGCATAGTTCAAGCCAAACACATTGGAGGCATTGTTAAATTTGTATTTCTCTTTCTTTGCCTGGAACAGAAAAGTGAGCGACAGCACCATGTGCTGGGGCTCTATTTAATTACTGTGTTACACCCAAGAAGATGTTTGGTCTTTTATGTAAATTCAAGAGGCTCCTGAGACTTTCCTTGTGAGCTGAAAAATGTGGGGAACACCGAGGCAACAAAAATGTCTTTAAATAGCAAACTGGAAGTCAGTTTTGCCTGAGGATTGGTTGTAATTATTGGACGCTGCTGTCACAATTAAAAAATCCCCGAACAACAAAGAGTGCTACTAAAAGTAATTTACTTAGAAACATTTTGTTAAGATTTTAAATACATGCTTTAGCTTTTTTTTTAATATTTTGTTTTTACTATTATTCAAGTAAATACCTATAACATTTTATGATGAAAGAAAGTATTTTTGCTACTCTATGGTAGCAGTAGTAGTAGTTTTAGTCGTAGTGGTAGTAGTAGGATTAGGAAGAGAAGCAGCAGCAGCATATGAAATTTTAAATGTACTTCTTCTTAGTACAAGAAGTAAACTTTAAATGTGCTTTTAGTTTTATTAAAATTATTTTGAGGTAAGAGTGTTTTTACCTATATATTTTGAGAACTTATTCTTCCTTAAATATTTAACCGTTGAGATTTGTTGCTGCACAAAATCCAAAACGGGCTATTGATCAAATAGTAAAATGTCTCTTTTGTCTCTTTATGGAATTGGGATTTTTATTTGTTTAGGATAAATCATTAAATGACAAATGATCTCTCTCTGAGATATAAATAAATGCTCTAAAGCCATAGAGGCTCATTGTGTGACTTAAAATACCGCAGACTTTTTCACACTAAGCACGCCATAAATAATGCATGAACAGATGTAATAAAAATAACCATAAAGGCTGTACTGCTGGCTTGTAAATATATAACATGGTAATAATAGACATAAGCAAAACTGCATTTAAGACACCCTAACTTCAGAACAACAAACTCTGCAGGGAGACATTTCTGACCTTGTTCCTCCTCAGGTGGTAGAGCAGCACCATGCAGGCCAGGTCCAGCATCACACACAGGCCCTGGAGGGTGGCCACAGAGAGCCGGAGGGCCCCATCCTCCTGCACTACACAGGGGGTGTCATCCTGACAAAAGGGGCACCCATCCTGGCATGGCAGGCACCTGTTGGACCCCTCATAGGACTCATCTCTGTCTTTACCTGCAGGCACAAGGACACACATCAGTAGGGGGTTAAGCTTAAATCACTGCTCTGAGTCAGTGATGTGTGTGGGCTTGTCTGTGTAATTAATTTAAATTTATCTGCACTCTTATGTCTTAATTAAAGGCTCAGTTAATCAGTCGGATAAGGCAGGAATCATCAGCTCAATCACAAAGGCTTTGGGAGATAATGACAAGAATATAACCTGTAATTATCAAGCAATGATGAACAAGAGAAAAAATACAGCACTGATATCAGACTGATAACTGTTGTCAGTGAGAGGCACCACTGTTCTGTAGACAGCTACAGAAGAAGTACTCCATCGGTCCTTAAAAAATATATATTCTTACTTTAAATAAATATTGCTGAAGTAGAAATAAAAGTACTTAACAAAATTACTCCTTGAGTAAAAGTTAAAAAAAAAAGTTTATGTACAAATGACTGCTACTACTACTGCCACTACTGCATTATTTACTATTACTACTACTACAACTACTAATCCTTATAATGATTCTACTTGTACTACTACTGCAATGGCGACAACTGCTTTTGATATTATTGCTGCTACTACTATTACTACTACAACTACCCATGTTACTGCTAAGACTTTTGCTCATAGAGAGGTTTTTACTTACGCAAAACTATTTTTTTTTTCAACATTTGTTCAATGTGTACTTTAAAAAAACTCTAAAGTAAATACAAGTAAAGGTTTGTGCTGCGGCATCGCTCAGTCGGTAGAGCATGCAGCGCTTATACAGAGGGACGACAACTCAGTGTTGCAGGTTTGATTCCAGACTACTTCTTCTTGCTCTGTCCCTCATCATTTCCTGTCACTTGTCCAGTGTACTGTCTCATAAAGCCTATAAAAAGGCCTACAACTAAAAATATGTAGTTACTTTTCTATCATGTGCCTTAAAAATTCAGAATAAAGTACATTCAATGAACCTGAAAAGTATATTATAATGGGTTGCTTTTTGAGCACTTCCTTTATTTTTAGAGAAATATTGTGAACAGCTTGTTCTGAAAGTGGTGCTTGATAAACTGTAACCCCAGCATTGTCCCAGGACTCATAGAGTATGCACACACAGCAACCAACCACGTCCCCACCAGGGCATTTTTACAAAGAAAAATACAGAGAGAGATAGTGTTACGGCAAATAATTCTAGTTTGAATTGTTAGATCAATTTCTTGTCTCATTAATTCTGTTGATCTAATGATTCAAAAACCACACAGAGGATTTGTTTAAACTATTTAGCTACACGTCAGGGTAGCCTATCAATTTTACATGACTTGTATTACATTTTAATAATCAGTAATTGCGTTCCAAACCACAGAGGACAAAAATCTTATTGGGCTTATGCCTCTTTATAAATCAATATGTTTTATGTAGACCTATATTAGCCTGTGATCCATCCAAAAAGCAAACTTTGTGTGGTTGTGGCTCTACTACTCAATGTACAGTAAAAGCATCTCATTGCATTAAAACTATTTCAAAACCCTTATGGATTAGAGGGTTATTTACAGAATATTAGATCGACAACAATAACATGCATTACACTCCACATTAATTTTCATTGTTATATGTATGCACTGAATTGTATACATCAATGAAAAACCCAGTACTATAAACTCCTTTCCATAAAATTAACTTTTATTTTTGTAAGAGAATAATCTGTCTATAATCTGTCTAATAATATAAACTTTCATGATTTTAGTTAATAAGCCTATCCCTAATAAAATGTAATAATGGGTTTTGTAAACAGGTATGTTTTTGAGAGTACTGCATCATTAACAATAATCATGACATTACATTACACATTACATTGTGTTGTTAACAATACAAAAACTCATATTGCAAGTTCAGCATTGTCAACATATACCTATTGTTGTGCTTTGGATTCAGTTTCAGTTATTTGTTGTATTTTAAGATAAAAACCCTAGCAACACTTCTTTATGGTCAGAGCTAATGGAAGTACAATAAACAGACAACTGAGATTTGGACTGGTGGCTCTTTCTCGTAGTTTATGTTTAAATTTGTAAAGCATATAAAAAGTGGAATCAAAGCCTCAGATTAAAATAACAAGACGTTTCTGTAAGTCCTGCCTGCACAAGTCTCTAGACACTCACTCAGAGGTGTCAGAGGTGTGAGATCACTGTGAACACACCACTGACAACTCATTTCTTTGTTTTTCCTTTAGCTATGATACAGTATAACACAAGGTAAGAGGAAAAAGGCAATAATAATGGCTGTCATTACTCCTTTTGTGCCAGTGTATGTTTGTTAGTTTGTTAGCAAGATTATTCAAACAGTAATGGTTTGGTTAAAACATTTAATCGCTAATGAGATGAAAATAATCAATGTTTGAAGTGGATTCAGAAATGTTTACAAGGAATCTAATTTGACATATTCCAGCTTGCACAAAGCTACTAGCTCCAGTCACAAGGGGTCAGCAAAGTAATACTCAGTAGATTCTGGTTTGGTTTTAGATCACTGTCCAGATTAAGGTATTTACAGTTTACAGGTGAAATATCCCAGGTTAAAGTTCAGGCACTGATTGAGGGCTTCATGATTCAATAAACTGGGCATTTACCCCTGAACTAGAAGATGTCTTTTTGTGTCCAGGTCTGGGAACAATATTTAGCGCTAGCGGTGTGAGATAGTGCTAATGCCTTTGGAGAGGTCTGTGATCTCCAGATGAATCAGTGTTTAACATAGGGCAGGTTTTACAAAGCAAATTTCCTATGTGCTTTAAAAAAGAAACACGTGCACCACAGGAAATTAAAGGTCTACAACTAAAGAAAACTAAATCCTTCGGCCACAGGCGATGAAAACACAATTCCTATTCAGTCCCCGGTTATTCCCAAAACAGTGGCTCCTTCAAGTTTATGATTACTGCAGCTTTAAAGTGCTCCTCTATACAATCTATATGGCCACATCATCAGATTAATGTAGTAGAAAAGTCAATGGCACATTTTATGGGCATTTGCTGCACACTCCCAGAGTTCATTTGTTGTTGTTCCAGCTCTCTGCTCTCCGTCCTTTCTCTTTGATATCTGTCCTTTTGGCCCGTTGCTATGGGAACTATACTAAATTGTTTCCCACTCTGGATTGTTTTCAATGATGCCAACGACAGACTGACTAGTTTCACTACTGGCCTCATCGCACTGTGTTACAATAAAGCTTAGCATCTCATTCCCCTCAGGGCGGCCATATTGGAGGAGTCAGAGATGAGACTCTGCTGTTTGCTGATTATCTTCTTCATGAGGTTAAGCTTTTTGCCTTAGGACACTGCAAGGTTTTCAGTCAAGGTGTCAGAAAGTAGTCGTCTGAATCCAAGGCACAGGCAAGGATGCAAAATGAGGAATATATTATTAGTAAACAACAAGAGTTTGCATTTAAATGTGAAAACAGTAATCGGTATAGTGTAAATGTTCCATTTAAATTACAAATCATTACTGCTAATATCCTACAAAGAGGGGAGCACTGAAATATATGTGAACTATAAATATATTCTTGAGAATTGTCTTAAATTTTACTCTTTTAAGAACATTTCTAAGAAGATTGTATGTTGGGTTCAGTAAGCATTTTTTATGTGTACATATTGTACAAAAAAAAATCTGTGCTTGACTAAGCACTTGGAGAGCACCTACCGCTGCCAAAACATCGCATGTGGTCAAAATATAGCACCCACACCTGGACTTAACATAATCTTCTTGTTCAAGAGTAAATACTCTATCCGTTGTGTGTAGACTCGTAAAGAGTAACGAATTAAAAACAGCTAGAAGCAGACAGTAATCTAGATCCACACCAAAAAGTAATCATTTGTACCTTTACTGACACCTTGTGACTGGAGTTAGTACCTTTGTGCCAGCTGGATATCCCTTTCTTGCAATGTTACAAAATCCTTTTAAAAAAGGTCTTTGACTGGATCAGCATAATAAATTTATACTATATTTCTTGGCATAATACTGACCTTTATTAAAAATGTCAAAACAAAATCCGACCAATACTTTTTGAGCTATCTTGCTACAGACTAACAAACCAAACAACAAACTAGATGCTGAAAACATAACCTCTTTGATGGAGGTAATAAATATTTTAATAATTTTAAGTAGTTAAAGCCAAACATTAAATTGGTTAAATATAATAAAATAAATCTCCAATATCTCCCCAAACTTTCTAAATAAAAATACTACTAAAAATGATGTAAATTTTTTATAGCCAAATAACTTGCAAAAGACTAGTCCTGGAGTTGGACATGTCTAGCCATTGACTATTTGTGAATCCACACTACAATCCAGCACTTGTAGCTGTCAAACAAAGCAGAAAGATATTCTTTTATTTTTTTTTTAAAAATTTAATCTTGCAGCTTCATAACCCCAGCATCCCTTGGCCCCTAGTCAGAGTGCTAACAAAAGTTAAAACAAGTATAAGGCTGTCATCAGAAAAAAAAAAAAAAAAAAATTCCCCAAAGCAAGCCTTTAAAAGATTCAAACATTTTATCTGACAGTACACTGTGGTCTATATTTTTACCTCACGGGATTTGTAACCTACTTTTGAAGCCATTGAGAGCCACTCGACTGGGGTGGTAGAATCCTCTGCGGCACTGGCACTTATACTTGTCCAACACAAAACCATGGCCGACGATGGGAGTGCACTGAGGAAAAGAAGAAGAGAAAGCACAGGAGGATATAAGGACAAAAATACAAGAATAAGGGTACATTTCAGAGCAAGAGGAGGTGAGCGGGAAAAGTGACAGGACTGAAGGAGGAGGAGGATGATTCAGCCAGCACAGATGAATGTGTTGGAGGAGAACATTTTGGATTACAAATACAACAAAGCTAAATATAGGACATTAAAATCTGTCAATATTTAATATGTTTGCTTCAGCATGTGCCTTCTGGTCCATAGAGAAAAGGTAGGTAGTCTGGCCAGTTATTGTAATAATTTTCTATTTAAATAAGTAGTCTGGTCTTTGTTGAAAAAAATACAAAAAAATTAAACTACTTGTAAATGCAACCAATCAACATCCATTCAATAAGAGATAGTTGTCAATTGATGATTGGTCTGGTAATATTGATTTAGGTTGGAATAGGTTTAAATGAGACGGGTTCAAGACCCACTTCACTTTGCTAAAGGGAATGGGTCTGGCTGGTCAATCATGAAAAGCATTTCCAAAGACCTGTACCAGAAAAGTAAAATGGTAACTAAGGTTTACCTTTTTTTTTAAGGTGGACCTATTGTTACACTGTGTTGCATGTACTGGTCTATCCCAATATTTCAATACATGACAAGGAAAAGACAGATGTTTTGATGTAATGTGATGTGGTTTGATACCAAATTCTCAAAGTGGGGTCCAGGGCCCCCTTGGGGGCCATTAAGGTAATGCAGGGGCCCCCCAGTGGCTGCCTATATTAGTTACATATAAAGAAATGTGTTAGTATTTGAAATGAATTAGTATTAGTGTTTGAAATGAGTTACAGTTATAAACTTGTTTTACAAATGTTACTTTAAATACTTGATAAACATGATATAGTCTTATGAATAGGAGGAAGTTCTAAAGTTGGGAGTCCATGTGCAATTTTGGAAATTTGGGGTCCACAACAGTCTTGATTTTGGGAATAGCTGTACCGCATTTACAGCCCACTTTAGAAGCACACAGGGCATCTGGGAATTAAAGGGCTTTGCTGACAAATACATAAACTAATTAATATCTAAATTAGGCATTAAGGCTTGTATGCAGTATTTGGGCAGCCTTGCATTGATCACAGCAAGCTGTTCACCATCTGCGGCCGTATACACAGCGCTACTGGAATAAAGCTGCAATGAATTTGACATGAACGCTCATAAATACTGAATTACATTGCATGCTTACAGTGGAGAGAGTCTCTCCAGTGGGACTGCTGCTGTAGAGAATAGTGCACCGACAGGAACAAGGCTCGGGATATTTGCTGAAAATGAGTTTTCTTTTGTGAGTATAAATAAGAGTTTGTCCATTTTAGGAACATTTGGGTATATTGTTAATATTGCAGTACTTTCTTTTGTATACTTGGAAAAATGCTGTTGGTGATAACTTTATTTGATCTTTTATACAAATGCTTTATTGTGGTAGGGTCTTCCATTAGGATAGCAGTAAAAAGACCCATACAAGAAAAAGATCCAGGCAATGCCATAATATTATTACAATTATATAAGGCAAGGGAAAAGAAAATTGTGTTTTACTGCTTTTGACTATAGGTTGGATAGGTAATTGTAGAATGTAAAAATAAAGATTATTAGAATGAGCTGAAAAAGGTTATATCAAGTTGTAACATCCAAACTTGTAGACAGATGTAGAGTGTCTTGAACCCATTTTAAAACCAAAGGTATAGAATTAGGATGCACTGTAGCAGAGTAGTTAGCACTCTTGTCACACAGCAAGAAAAATGTGAAATGTATGGTTTTCCTATGTAGAGTGTAGATGTCCTCTGGGCGCCAATATTTTCCTCTCCCTCTCCTCTGCCTCATCACCAAGCTGATGAAACATAACTTTGCCCTGACTAAAATCTAAACAGGATGTAAATTTTAGCTGTGTGAAGGAAGCACCAAAAGATAAGTAACAGATAGCATTGTTACACTGCCTATAAAATGTATTTACCCCTTAGCATTTTTCCTTTATTGTTGCCTTACAGTCAGGAATTGAAATGGCTCATTGGGAGGTTTATGTCAGTCACTTTATATCACATGACAACAACTATGAAGGTGCAAAATATTTTTTATTATGCAGCAAACAAGAAATGTGACAGAAAAACAGAAAACTTGAGTGTGCAGAAGTATTCACCCCCTTTTTAAATCCATCCATCCATCTTCTACCACTTATCCGGGACTGGGTCACAGTGGCAGCAGTCTAAGCAAAGATACCCAGACTTCCCTCGCCCCAGACGCTTCCTCCACCTCCTCCGGAGGAACCCCAAGGCATTCCCAAGCCAGCCATAGTTCCTCCAGTGTGTCATCTTGTCCTTTCAGTCATGACCCAAAGCTCATGACTATAGGTGAGAGTAGGAACGTAGATAGACCGGTAAATTGAGAGCTTTGCCTTTTGGCTCAGCTTCTTCTTCATTACAACAGACCGATACAACAACCTCATTACTGCAGACGCTGCACCGATCCGCCTGTCAATCTCACGCTCTATCCTTCCCTCACTCGTGAACAAGACCCCAAGATACTTAAACTCCTCCACTTTAGGCAGGAACTCTCCTCCAACCTGGAGAGAGCAAGCCACCCATTTACGGTCGAGAACCATGGCCTCGGACTAGGAGGTGCTGATTCTCATCCCTGCCGCTTCACATTCAGCTGCAAACCATCCCAGTGCACACTGAAGGTTGTGGTTCAATGAAGCCAACAGGACAACATCATCTGCAAAAAGCAGAGATGAAATTCTGAAGTTCCCAAACCGGACTCCCTCTGGCCCCTGGCTTCGCCTAAAAATTCTGTCCACAAAGATAAGGAACAGAACCGGTGAGAAGGGGCAGCTCTGCTGGAGTCCAACATGCACTGGGAACAGATCTGACTTCAGCTTGGGTGATGGCTGAGTCCACCTCTGAGTCTTCACCCTCTGCTTCCTCAACAGAAGGTGTGTCGGTGGGATTGAGGACATCCTCGAAGTATTCCTTCCACCGTCCTACAACATCCCCAGTCAAGGTCAACAGCTCCCCAGCCTGACAGCATCCCTTACTTTAAGTGTCCACCACCACGTCTGGGGGTTGCTGTCACAACAGGCACCAGAGACTTTATGGTCACAGCTCCAAACAGCCGCGTTAACAATAGAGGTGGAGAACATGGTCCACTCGGACTCAAAGTCCCCAACCTCCCCCGGGATGTGATTGAAGCTCTCCTGGAAATGGTCAGATGACACAACAAAGTCAATCATTGAGTTCCGGTCTAGGGTGTCCTGGTGCCATGTGCACTTGTGGAAACCCCTGTACTGTACTGTACTGTACTCGAACATGGTGTTCATTATGGACAAACCCTGTCTAGCACAGAAGTCCAATAACAAAGCACCACTTGAGTTCAGATCTGGAAGGCTGTTCCTCCCAGTCATGCCCCCCTTTGTAAAGGGGCCCTTAATAAGATCTGGTGGTACTTACCCTCAGAAGTCACAAAGTTTAATTTATCATTACAACATGTAAAAAAATAGGGATCCACACCAAACCTGCCTAGAGACTCACAAACCAGGCAAAGAGTGCAATCAGAGAGGCAACAATAAGACCAAAGGAGACCCTGAAAAAACTGGAGAGCTCCACAACAGAGACTGCTGTATCTGTCCACAGGACCACTCTGAACCCTACACTCCACAGAGCTGTGTGGAAGAGTGACCAGAACAAAGCCATTGCTTGGTGAAAATAATAAAAAAGAATGTTTTGTGTTTGCCAAAAGGCACAAGGGAGACTCCCCAAACACAGGAAGGTCTTCTGTCAGATACAGTAAAGTGAGCCATCAATGAAAGATGCTATGTGTAGCACAAACCCAACACCTGACTGTGCCCCCTCTCTAAAGTGAAGCCTGGTGGTGGCTGTGTCCTGCTGTGAGGATATTTGTCATTGGTAGAGACTGGGAAACTGCTCAGAACTGAAAGAATGAAGAGTAGGCATAAATACAGAAAAATTCTTGAAGAAAAGGACTCAAACAGTGGTGTACAATGAATCCAACATTAAGGAGCTGGAGCTGTTTTTAGATGAAGAATGACCACAAATCCTACTGGTTATATGAACCAAGCTCATAAACACTTATCCTAAAAGACCTGGAGCTGGAATTCCTTCAGAAGGTGGTTCTGCAAAGTTCTGACTTATGTTCTGTTTGTCTGTATTATTTTTTGTTTGCTTCACAGTAAAAAATACTTTGCATTATCATAGTTGTTGTCATATGATGTAAAGTGACGGACATAAACCTCCCAATGATTCATTTCAATTACAGACTGTAAGGCAACAATAAAGGAAAAATGCTAAGGGGGTGAATACTTTATACGCACTGTAAAATGGCAGCAGTTTGAGGACAGATGGATGCCACAAGTGAATCACATCTCAACAGCTGAACAACCATTGTACTGCACTGAGTAAAGACAGTCAGGGGAGTTGTGAGTGGTGTTCAAGACATCACAAGTGTCTTGTGAGTTTTTGTGGCACAAGATCTTACAAAAAAGCTTTATATAAAACTCTTCACTTTCAGCAAATACATTCAACAATATATTTTTGAACAAACCATTAAAAAATAATTGCCACTTTAGAATATAATTAATTCTTCAAAATCCAAGTGAGACTATAAAACTAGCTTTTTATAGCTTCTTTTTGGCAGCATTTTAATGTGAAAATTTCCACCAAATAAAAGTACTGCATTGTAACCTTGAAGAGGCAAAGGATATCATTTCTTTTTCATAATTCACACAACACGGAGTCATAAATAACAGCATGAGATAAAACAAAGAGAGCAGAGTCATGAATGTGGTCTTTTATCTCTCTGACCAGCCCATTGTGACTTATTATCATACTGCCTCAATGTCCACACAGATTAACATCTCTACCAATCACAAATGCCAAATAAATCAGTCTAGCACAGGGGATTTCTTTTGGGTCACAGAAAAAGTCTAATTCAATAATTTCAAAAAATAAAAAGTTTAGTTCATGGGCCTTTTTTTTATTTGGAAGTTGGTGCAGAATTGTACTGTGGTGATTCAGAATACTCTAAGAAGACTAAAATAATAATAACAGTAACCAAAGTAGCATTAAAATACAGTGAAAAGCACAATTCTCAACTGGGGTGGTTAAACTTGGGACCCTAAAGTGGCTTGCAGGGAGGTTGGATATACTTTCAATGTTCAGCTTATCTAAAGCTAAATATTGTTTTAATTATAGGCAATGGTGCACTTGAGATTAGTGTTTATTTTGAATTGATTGTTTACTTTCACACGTTTGCAAAAGAAGTGTTAAGATCCCAGTTTGTGGGACACAGCAACTGAGAAAAATACCAAATAAGAAAGACAATAATAACTAAGCTAACTTTATAAACCACTATGTCCACTAATTGTCATTAATAAGACAGACATGCTATTGCAAACTCCACATAAATCAAGAATACAGTATTTTCCGCACTATAGGGCTCTCCGTATTATAAGGTGCACTGTCATTGAATGGTCTATTTTCAAACATTTTTCACATATAAAGCGCTCCGGACTAAAAGGTGAAACAAAACAGTCAGATAAGTCAGTCAGTCAAACTTTATTCAACGCGTTCACCATAACTCCCAAACTTGTTCAGTTGTAACGCGTGAATAAAAAACACAATCTGAGACCGCTAAATCAAATGATAGCGTATTCACAATAACTCATAACTGTTCAGTTAACGTTATAACAAAATACAAGACAATACACTCACTTTTTCAGTTCATTCCTCGTCCACAAATCCCTCAAATTCTTCATCTTCAGTGTCCGAGTTAAACAGTTGGGCAATTACGGCAATATTATGGTGAAGCCCAGTATGTATTACTCCGCGCTGCTCCTGACTACGGTAGCCGTAAATAAATTCATATATAAGGTGCTCTGGATTATAAGTCGTTTTTTGAGAAGATTGAAGGCTTTTAAGTGCACCCTATAGTGCGGAAAATACGGTATTTTGTCCACTGTAGGCACCCTTCCAAAAAGTCTCGGACACTTTCTTTGATTGGCAGCACAACCTTGAACCCTCTCGGGCCAGTCTTTCAAAAATGGAATTAAAATCCACTGCTGCATCTAAAGCACACTTCAATTATAACATACTTTTCACTTTAGGCCCACGCTGTGATGAGGGTGATCCATCAAACACAGACGTGATAAAAATGTGTTTCAGAGACACTTTTTTCCTGGCAACTGAGACTGTAGTGAGGCTATAGCTGCACCATATATTAAAAATGTGTTTTTATTTTAATATTCGAGAAAAAAAAACATATCACAAGAAACTAAATGTATCATATTAATGTCATGACAGAAATGTACACTTTTCAAAATATGTGTCTGGAGCCTTCAAAGAAATTACTGACCAGGTAAAAACAATTAATTAAATCATCATAATTCAGTCCTGATTTAGACCTGGTTTGGTGCTGATTTATAACTGGTTTAGATATGGTTAAGTCCCAGTTTGGACTTGGTTTAGACCTGGTTTATCCTTAGTCCCTGTTTTATCCAGTGAGCCCAGAGCCTTGCAACTCTCTGAACTTTTACAGTGACTATGGTAAACGATATCCTTACTAAGGGTATCTAAATCAGTCATATTGTTATTGTGATATTCAACATAGTCATTGGATATTGAATGTTTTTCTAATATCACGCAGCCCCAGTGAAATGTACGGTAAAATATTTGATGCCGGCAGGAAACAAACCAAGAAGCACAGTTTGGCTGTTGGGAATAAAATGATTTGCTGGCTTTCCCTCCTAATGCAAAGTTATAAAACATGTGGAAGTGTACTCATTCATTTTACATTGATTTAAAATGCATTAAGGCAAAAACAAATGGCTTCTTTTGTGACAGCGTTGCAGTTTTATGCCAGATACAACTGTGAGACCTCTGAGCCGTGTGCTTCATATAAAGGTTTAAAACAGCACTCATATTTCAGGCCCAGGCTTCAGTGTCCCCAGGTGCGAGTTAGCTTAATGATTGCTTGCTGCCACTAGCACTAACACAATAAACGTGTGTGTTTCTGCTATACTGCTCCTTTATTATTCTTTTGTTTGTAATGTTTTGGGGGTTTGGGCTCTAACTGGTCTCTAGAGCCTTTAGGAGCCATTTTGAGTGACTTTTTGTGTGTTTTTCAGTGTTTCCCAAACCTTTTTTAATAGGAAAAAAGAACAAATGACCCAGGATCTAATTTCCTGGTCTCTAACATTTTGCCCAATTATTTTATTGTGACTCAATGTTTACAGAACCAATGTTATTTTTTTAAATTATTTTACCACGTTATGGCATTTTGATCACTTTGATTCATCATTGATTTAGTATAAATAACACTGGCTAAGATTTGTGACTTCCAGAAGGCATAATGCAAAAGCAAAAATATAGCGCCCAGACCAGGACTCAACTAAGGAGCTTGTAGTTCAGTGGTAAATGCTCTATCTATTGAGCCACAAAGTCCTTGTATGTCATCCAGAATTACATCCAGACACACCAAAAACTAATCATGTCTTCTTAGGCCCAAAACTGACTTTTCCTAATTATTGTGTTATCTTGCTGACACACTAATATACCATTCATTCATCTGTTTTCCTCTTGTTTCTGTTAGGGGTGGCTGGAGCCTATCCCAGAAACTATGGGCCTTACGCAGGGTACAACATGGTCAATGGTTAGTCACAGAGATGTACACAGACAGACAACCATTCACTCTCGGATTCATTCATTATGGGCAATTTAGAGTAACCAATTCTATTAACAAATGCATGTCTTTGGATGAGGTAACACAGGGACGACATGCAGTCATCTCAGAGAAACTGTTGCCGGCGGTGGTAATAATGTGTGTTATAGTCCCTTGTCTCAGCAAACAGGAGAGACTAATCTGAGAGAGGCACTGTTGACACAAGCCACATTTAGCCTTGCACCATTCTTTAAAACCTTCTGTGCAAACATTGTGCATGCACAAAGATGGATGCTTTATGATCAATCCAAAGACAGGAGGACAGGATTACAACAGTAATAATGAAGGTAGTGACTGTGGAGGAGGAGTTGTGTGAATAAACCAGATAAAGGTAAACAAAGTAAACGAATACCATGTTATATCAACAGATAGAGCATTGTGGAAATACCAGCTTATTTCAGTTCAAAGTGAAACATATAGATTCAGTACACACAGCTAAATATCACAAGCATTTACCTTATTTTGATTGCAATTATAATGATTTGCAGTTAATGAAAACCCACATTGTAAGCATCGCTATTAAAATGAATAAATGTTTGAAATATTTCAGTCTGTGTCCTGACTCTAATATGCCTTTTACTTTTTAAATTGAACTGCGGAAATATTTCACTTTTCCACAGTATTTCAATTTAATATTCAAAAACAAGTTTAGGTGAAGCAGAATTCCTGACTGGGTTTCTTCTCACTTCGATAAAAATCCTTCCTCTGTAGTAATGCAGCCTAAAACCTAATGATGTGTGACATTGACATTCTGGCTCGGTGTGTTTGGACTCCAGCCCGCAGTACCTGATTCTCGCTGTGCAATTTGATAAAACGCAGTGAACACAACACCAAGATGGGAGCTGGCATGAGAGAGAAAAATGCAGGAGAGAAAGAGAGCACTCCACGTCCCTTCGAGATCTATAAATACACTGGACGCATTAAACCCTAAAAGCATCACAATCGGCGCGTCCCAAGGGCTGTCCATGTGCCGCTGCCATCTCACTGAGATCCAGGATGTCTGAGAACAGAAGACCTTGGACTTGAGCCTGTCTGGCTTTTCTCCACAGTTTTAAGAGGCTCACATCCTGATATATAGCTGTTTATTGATTGCCGCAGTTACACCAGAGTGGCTAGAGACAAGTCTGGGCTGGGTTAATGTGTCCCATTGAGAGGCCAAGTCACGTTCCTGTTGGGGAGACGCCAAATCGTAAAAATTATGAATGAAAGTCATTTGGGAGGGATGCACTATTTTTGTTCTGTCTGAGATGTGCTGGTGATTTCACAGATGTTTGATAGTAAAAGATGTGTTTTGATGCCAAGGGAGCTGTTGCCAGTTAAAAAGCTTCTATTTACATATTTGATGGGCTACACAAGTTACTTATACAGTATAATGCAGCAAGCAAGCAATGTTGAGGCAGTCTTATCACTAGCCCTCTACAAACACAAATATGTAGTCCAACCAACTATCCAAATTCTTTTCTATACAAGTCGTGTCTCTGAGGATTTGAGTTACATCTGCACACAGAATAAACTACCTCTGGACATAACTGGATAAACATACAAACTGTGGGTTAAATCATAGAAACAAACTGTTTAACGTCATTTTTAATTAAAAGTTACAATCTCTCAGTAAAATCATAAATATTCAGTTTCTAGTGGAATGCATGCTCAGTCAGTGTCCTAGAACCACACCAAAAACATATGGTTCCTTAGCCCATTGCTAACCTCTCTAAAATATTCATCCAAATCCCATCATAACACTTTTGAGTGACAGTGTTCACAATCAAACACACTTTCAGACTCTATACTTGTATAAAGTGCTGCTTTAGGGCAGGGCAAGCTTAAACGTTTGGTGACATAGGAAATAGCGCAATTATAGTCCGCATATAGTCTGCATAAACAATTGATTGCATTCTCCACAATGGAAGCAACAATGTAGCCTCCCCATTGCTTTTTTTTTTTTTTTTCAAGAATCAACACTGTGCTGCCGCTATAAATCTCTTTTATTGCTTTAGGATGTCTGTGATCAAGATTTGGAGACATGTGGGTGGTGGTCCCAAGCAAAGATGCCTCACTCAATGAAGCTCCAACTGCTGTAAGACCTGACAGACTCAGGTTTAGAGGTAAAGGCTGAGCTCCAAGACACAGATTATAGTAAATATGTTTGTAGAGGATGGGTCTTCAGGACCAGCCCACTCCCCTGTCACATTTCATCCTGTCTGCTCCTACAATACTCTACAAACATGCACCCGGCTTCAAAAAGTATGAGATCAAAAGGAAACAATGTGAACATGCAAACTAATGAAATATGTATTACAGCTAGAAAAAATCTTTCATTACAAAAGAGAGACAATAGTATTAGGAGTGAATACGATTATTGAAGTCAAATAATAAACCAATAAATTTCTGCTTAAAGGGCATATTATATTATATTATGCACAATAGACTTTTCTGAGCTTTCCATGTCATAATGTTGTTTCCTGAAGTTGCATTTTGCTTCATTCACACATTTTTAATCCTGCATTCGCTGGGTTTATTTTGCTCATTTCTCTGGCATAGAACCCTGTAGATCAAAAACTTAAAAAGCATTTGTAGCCCAAGCTCTTCTCACACAGCAAGTTTGACTGAGATAGTCTTATTGGTTTTCTCAACAAACTCATCTTTAACTGTTCTCACTGACCAATTCTAACAAGTGTTTGCATTTTAATAAGTATTACTACGACAAATGGCTATTTCTTTCACAAAATTAAGAAAATCGGCCCCACATATCGGTCCCAAAAATCTATTGACTGCTCTGAATTTTAAACATTGGCATTGGCCATAGAAAAACCCATATCGGTGAACTTCTAGTTCTGAGCCCTCAAAGCACTCACTTGCACAAACTCTCGCCTCTCCAGTCTGCTTTCATTCCTTTGTCCATAAAACAATGTACATCTCTGTTTCCACTGAATTCTTGCAGCTATTTTTCAGGTTGTACTAAAATGGCACCATACAAAACATTTAAGAAAGTGAAGTGTTTTTTTTTTATTCTGCACTCTCCTTCACTCTGCTGCCCTCTGCTGGTCTCTTCACCTGTTTCTTTATGGCACCAGTAGAGTACTTATTAAAAAAGTTCTCTTTTAGTCAGATAATGTTTTCAAAGGTTGTAAAATGGGCATTGCTGTTCTAGAGGTGACCAAGATTGGTTTCAAAATATGAATAAAAGCTGCACAGACAAGCTTTAGACCCCAGAGACCTCAACTGGGAATAAGTGGAAGAAAATGAAGGGTAAGGTAATGAATATACTGCGGTATAATGGCACAGGTTTTCATCCCAAATTCTCTTCTCTGTGCAAATGAAAATATTTACAACCTTCAATTGCTAACTTATATGTTAATTTTTTCTGCTTCTCAGATTGAATTTAGGAGTTTATTTTATTAACATCTACCTTGTGAGTAATAATTAGCAGCACCATCCATTTAAATTATTATTCTGTTATGTTCAATAAAGATTTGTTTTTGATGTTGGTTATGGTATTTTCTTTTAGCGAGTCAGACTCCAAACAGTGTTTTTCTTCTCAGCACATATTGAATATCAATTACACAGACAATTAGTAATGTCCAGTATATCTGTGTGGCCAATACTGCAGTTAGTATAATTAAGAAAGAGAGGCCATATTTAATATAACAAATAGATGTGCCAATATCTGTCCATAATTACTTGTTTAGATTGTATCACAGCAACAGAAAAATGCGTTGAAGAAATATGCCTAATGTCTAATGTTTGTAGGAAGATTTGATGAAAAGGAACATGCAGTAATAGGACATTTAGAGATTAACAAAATTCCCTTAAATAAAAGCTGCAAAATAATCAGGTAACGCTTGTCAATCTTAATGTTTAGAAGCAAATGTGCCTCGTACAGGTGAAGAGAACATTTAGTAAGAAAATCAATACTTGAATAAAACGTGTCCAACTGTCCTCCTCCACTTTACAGCGTAGGCTTCAGAAACATTTTTACATTCTCTGATGCGGCCCAGTGACCCCATTGCATCATCAATAGTGTTTGTTTGTAATGTTAGAAACACAGCCATAGAATATATTATGCAACTACATCCCACCCAAAAACAAGAGCAACAGTAATTTTAAACATAATTTCTATCATTATTAAGGTCATTTGTACTCTACTGTGCAAAAGCCAGGTTTGCAAAGAAGATGAAGAACAAAGAAAGGAGGATCAATGTACAAAATCACAAAAGGCAATGGTCCAAGCTCGCAATGGTTAAGATATAGTGCCCAGACCTGGACTCAAACTAAAATGTCTTCTAGTTTAGGAGTAAATGCTCTTCCCATTGAGCCACAAAACCCTAATATCTTACTGTAGTAAAGCATCAACTAAAACTAATCATTTGTTCTTTTAGTGAGTGAAGTTATTATCTTCGGTCCATATCGCAGAATGGTACAGAATCACTTAAAACACTCTGGATTTAAACAGTGATCTGGATCCACACCAAAATTAATCAATTATATTGCTTAAAACACTCTTAGTTAATATCACTTTTCACATCTCACTAAAACATCTGCACACTACTGTAGTTGTAGTCTAAATGTAATGCATCTATCACTTTTTGGAAAAGAGAAAATAGCCAACATAAAAAATATCCTTTTAAGATTCACTTTGGAAAACTTACAGCGAACCGAACTCTAGCGTAGCCTTGTTTGAACCGTTTTTAATGCAGTTTTGAATACACACTGCTAATGGTCTCTTTGATGATGAAAAGGCTAAAGGGACCTTAAACACACATGCATGCATTGCCAAGCACTGCACCATAGCACTAAGCCTTGAAAAAACTTTAGCTTTGGAGCTTCAAAATCCCCAGTCGAGACTCAAAAAGCCGCTGGCAGAACAAAACTCAGAGCGGAGATTGAGAGAGAGGGAAGACAGTGGCAGAGCGAAGCCAGACTGTTTTCTGTCTCCTCTACTTTTCCACATCTCTATTGTACTTTCTGACATACTACCAGCTCATCATACAAAAGCAGCCTTTAGTACTAATGTTTACAAGCACTAGATTTCAACTTTTCAACTTCCATACATAGGCAGATATATTGATTATATTTGTATATTGACTGACTTCTGGTTGGTTTTTATTATTTTACTGCTTTGTTTACATTGTCTTAGCTAGGAATAGCACTTGAATGTGTGTACAAAAACTAGTTGGTGTAAACAATGATTCTAATTTCTACTCTCAAAGAGAGAAGATGAGGCATTGAGCTGCCATTGTTTACATTTGCATAAAGATGTAAGGTTTTAAATGTTTAATATGGATCGCTGTTGCAGTCCAGCCACAACATACAGTAAGAGATTGACTCTTATACAGTGTTACACACAACTAATTCATTCATTCAACTTCCTTTTATCTCCTTTGGGTGTTGCAGGTGTATGGAGACTATCCCAGCAACTATGGGCCTTAGGCAGGGTACAGCCTGGACAATGGGCTGATTCTATTAATCCTAAAACATGCAAGTCTTTGGGAGTGGGATTAACCTGTAGCACCCAGAGAGAACCCATGGTAACACAGGGAGGAAATACAGACTCCACTCAGAGAGACTGTGATAGCCCGAGGATTGAACCCACAACCTCTTTGCTGGGAGGCAAGAATCATAACCACTCTAAACACAAGACAATCATAAAAAAAAGAAAAAAGAGAGACAATGACATAGGCCTGTTTTGTATAGTACGGTTATGACTTTGTTAACCATCATATTTAAAACACAATATTGCTGAATAATAAAACTGCCTTACCATTTGACAATCATGTATATGGACTATTCCCATTCCTCCTAAACTGTGGTTTACTGTGTTTGGCTGTCCTGAGTAAAAAAAAAAAAAAACCTTGTACAGACAGATGGAGTGATGAGTCTGTCCTCCTCACACCAGTAAATTGGCTCGCGCTGGGAACATGGAAGGAGCTATGACTCGGGGCAGAGTGGACTTACAAGAGACTTGCCGCAGATGAAAAGGGATTGATTGCCAATGATACAGAAGACAGAAAAGACTTATGAAAGAGGAAGTGTGTGTGTGATGGAGAGGGGAAGCAGAGGGGGGTAACCCATCCAGGCAGTTTACGCTCATTAGTGCAGCTCTGCCTTTGAAGCTTTATATCTCTGACACAGGAAACAGCCAGAAAAAAACAACAACATACACACATACAGAAAATGTCATGTTTACTTACATTTCCAAAAACTCAAAAGCATAAAACCTACTTAGCTCTATTTAGTTTCAAATCACCCACTAATGATTATAGAGGCTTCTTGTTGGTATTTGCATAACCAAAGTCTGCTTATGTAATGGGTCATCCATCTACAACTGGACATCCATAATGCATAAGGATTGTATTTGGTGCATGGTGACACATCCTACCTGCCCCCACAGCTTCTCTGTATCTGGGCAGAGATGATTAACCAGTGATGAAGAAGAAATCGTGCAAAAAGTACAAAAAGGAAAATCAAAGAGACTCAAGGTTTCTTAAGGTTATGGTAATAATCTTGTAAGAATATTTTAACATTTTCAAACTGCAACCCCAGTGAGACTCGCTTGTTTATTTTATCGTTGTTCTTGTTGTTGTTGTTTTTTTAAGAATAACAGTACAGCAAATGTTATATCAATTAACCTAAATTGCCATAATAGGAAACACCAGAAAATATGAGGCGGGTAACATTAAAGATACAATAACAGAGAGTGTTATCATATATTTGACTACAGGAGTCATTAAATGGTGAGTGTACTATTTGTGCCAATCCCAAGCCTGGATAAATGGAGAGGGTTGTGTCAGGAAGGGTATTCAGTGTAAAACTTATGCTAAATCAATGTGCGAATCCATGCACACATGGAAGCACTGACTATTTCAGAATGAATTTGACTAACCAGATCTGTTTGAATCGCCAGTGGAGAGTTGAGAAAAGTTTATTTAAACGTCCACAAAAGAAATGTCTAAACCTTAAAGAGTACCAGACAATGTTAGACCATTTGTTTCAATCAAAGAAGTCCAGGTCTTTTTGACACTGTGCATGGCAACAGTATTCAGGAAAAGCAAGATGTAAGTGGGAGCAAGTATAAAGAAAAAAAAAGAAGCCCAAAGTTAGCTACCTGTGGAGAAATGGCTGCCTCTTGATATAGTACTTTAATTGTTGTTTACAATTAAAAGAAAACACCAATGGAAAGGTCTAGTCAAGTTGCTGATAACATATTTTTGGCTATCTAGCTCAGCAATGTGAAAGAGTATGAATTACATACTGCATTATGTGTTCACAGTTACCCGGAGTGTGACATGCTATCAAATTGAAAGTCACAACACAAACAATTTTGACACAGCGTATTTACCTTTTTAAGTTGACAGGCAAAACAGCATACAGTAGCTTGAGGCTCCTGACACGACAACAAAATAATAACCACATACATAAAGTATCACTTGTGGCTCTCCTGGTAAAGTATGTCACATGTCATCCTCTTTTGTAATAAACTGTCAAAAATAACATCTTATAAATAAAAAACATTTGCTTCCCTACATACTGATTACTAGAATTTATAAAGCACTTTTTCCAATATCTCCCCTGCCTCTTGAGACACTTTTACCATCGTCAGTAGTTGTCAGTCATCTCAAAACAGACACATAACGCTTGTCACAATAATTTCCCAACAGCTCCTCCTGTAGAAACTGATTGTTATGATCTTTGTAGTGGCAAAAAATAAGCCTGTACAATTCCCACTCAACTGACCTGAATGAATCAATAAAAAACAGCCTTAGAGGAGCAATGGACAAGAAAAAACATTCCTCAGTTCAAAGACAGTGTCAGTTCCTCTCATATAATGAAAGATGGGTATCACAGTTACATAACGCTCATGAATGACAGATATTTCTAACACTAACAGAAAACGGTCTCGCACCCAGTCGACAAAATAAAAAGATGCCAGCACAGAAAATGTTATTTAAAAATCTTATACTTTCTGAGCCAAAGTAAGTGAATCACTTGGATAAAGAAGGTCAGTGTCTTCTTTCAGGGCATTAAATTAAATTAAATTAAAATGTAATCAGAGGGAACAATGTTGTGGGCTATAATAAGCTCATTAGTCATTACAATTGGAAAAGACTGTTGACATTTGAATGGAGCCGTAACATACTCAAGACTCGCCACCTGCAACGTAATATTTGTAAAGAGATTTATGAATATCTTTTTAATGCCTGATAGCTGCTACACACTTTGCTGCGTTTTAGAGACAAGTAACACTGCTCAAGATGGCATTAAATTGTGATTACTTGGAAGAATATGCGCTGTGGAGGAGGTGAGTGATGACTGTAATGTATTTTGCCTATATAGCTATCATTCATTCTGCACTGTAACTACTGCTTTGCAAAACTACACACTTTCCAGCACATAAGTGACTTACATGTCAGGACATACACTGGATATTGTTAAAACATTAAAGTAAGGTAAGATAAGACATGGTATATGATTTTTATGGCACATGTAATTCAAAATCTGTTTTACAATTTTATGTAATGTATGTAAACAATATTTAGACAGCTTCCCTGCAACTTTATTTAGGATAAAGACAGGACTAAACCAAGTCAAAGCAAGGACTAAACGAGGCCTAAACAAGGACCAAAACAGGACTAAACTAGGACATCAGTTTTTCTAAAATCCTGTGTACGGTCCTACCCTTGGCGTACTGTGCACATCCTGCAATTCATTTTTAATGAACTACACAAAGTAAAGGCTACATATTAGAAGTCAAAGTATACGTAATTTATGCAAAACAAGTAGTAACAGGTAACCATGACAGACCACAATAGTTTATCAATGTACGCTTGAGTTTAATCCATAAGACCACAAATCCTACTTTAATAAGTTAACTTAAGTGAGTGGAACTGATTATCAGATTTTTGTGCTATTACTTAAAGTCAAGGTGTACAGAAATATACTTAGCGACCATCATTTTTGTCACCTAAAACATCTTATTTATTGGTTAGTTTGCTCCTTTGACAAATGAAACAGGAAAGGCACCTATTATTGTTCTCAAAATGAGCATGGAAGGGTCTGTACTGAGGTCAACAAACTATAAACATCTGATTATCATCTCATCTACTCAAATAGAACAACCATAATTACACTTGGTTCACAAGTCATAAAATGTTCTGTGCTGGAGTCTATGCTCACTGCTAAATTAAAAATTGCATCAGAGATAATTCAGCCCTTTAAATAGCTATGGACAGTTGACAAGGAGAGGTTATAGTAAAAAATTGAGCAAGCAGCACAACAAACAGATCCACAGTGAAACACCCTGTCATGTCTGCTCCATGTATTATACCCGTGACAAGCCAAAAGTGGGAGCACCAGACAAAGAGTGCGGTCAATAATTCACAACTGCTGCAATCCATTACACAGCATTTATTATACATCATATGGCCAGAGACATGCCACGCAAGCCTGAACACAAAATCTCCCCATCTGAGTCACAACACATACTTGCAGTACATCACATAAAACTAACAGGCTGGCACTGACATGAGTGAGATGAGGGAAGCAGGCGGAGGTGAGCCCACACAACGTGCGAACACTGGAGATTGATGTGACTCCCTTCTCACCTCTGAAAGTGACAAAATAGCAAGTGTGGTACGTCACTGCGCTCAAATGGGTAAAGCACAATTTTGTATTATTCATAAGTCAATTGTTTCAAATATATAAAGTACAGTCATCCATAAATGCAATATGTATTTTAGTGATGAAAATTACTCTTTAATAGAGCTTATTGAATGTATTTAAAATAAGTTTAGCCTTTTGAAAAATGGCGGCGTTTCATTAGAAGTTTATTTGATTTTCATAGTTAGTACTTATATAGCAATTGCAACAAAACTACATAAGAATTACTATTATGTATAAACTGACCCAGGTCATAAGTTGTCCCCCTGCCAGGCTTTAAAAAATACCAACTGTAGACAATGTACAGAAGCATTGCAACAATATTAATTTATTTATTCATTCATTGATGCTTAATCCAGTTAGGGGTCGCAGAGGCTGGAGCAGCAATGCCAGCAACTATAGACTTGACTTAGAACTCTGAGCAATGGCCAGTTAGTCATGAGGGTCAATATTTCGAGATACACACAGACAGACATTTACTCTCACATTCATGCAATAAAGGCAATTCTACGATTCCCCAATTCTTTTAAAAATGCATTGCACAGTGGAGGCAAAATTGAGTATTTGGATGAAATGAGGCCAAACCAAACCGTGTCCAAAACATATCCAGTGCTCTATGATCATACAGGGCTGGAGTGATGTGTTCAGGTGGTGGTATTAATGCAGACTGATGTAACAGCTAATTAATGAAAATTGTGGTACTTTTTTTCAGAGAGCTAACTCACCTCCATACTGGTGAGGTTACAGCGGTGAGTCCCAGCAAACCAGCCGCTGTTGGAGCACTGGTCAATGTCCACATCCTGCAGGTTTACATCGACACGGACAACACCCCTGTCACAAAGAGAATAATCATAAGACATATACACACAGATATTCTCTTTGCTGTGGCACCTGTTAGTGGCTGGGATATATTAGACATCAGGTGAACATTTTGATGTGTTAAAAGCAGAAAACATGGACAACCGTAAGGATTTGAGCGAGTTTGACATTGGCAAAACTGTGACTGATGGATGACTGGGTCAGAGCATCTTTAAAACTGCAGCTCTTGTGGGGTGTTACCAGTCTGCTGTTTTAAGTATGTATCAAAAGCAGCCCGAGGAAGAATTGGTGGTGAACCAGCAAAGGATTATAATAACACATAACATAATAACATAACATTATCATCACCAATAACAGGCAGGTGGTCATAATGTTGTCATTGTGAATTTAAGAAACACCTGTCAGGAATAATTAAATATGATGAGTCAATAATACATTCAAGGCTGCAGATACACTGCATTTGGTGGTAAAAATCAGAACTATGGCAAAGAAGGTGCAAAAAAGGTGCAAGGACAGACAGTGAAGTGCATTATAAATTGTGCAAACTCAATAGATTGTAAAATGTGATTATAAAGAGCTTGAGGGAAGTAAAAAGAAATGAATCAAAAATAAGGCAAGGTGATGATGACCTAATAACGGCAAGGGGTATGAGAGAGTCAAGGCCACAGTTTTAAAAGAAGACGACAAAATAAAAGAATGAATCACTGGTTAAGATCAAAAGTAAAAAGAGGAGAAAGGGGACAGAGTAGTAGTCCAACAATGGAAATTAATAATGTAGAACAAAGTAGCGTCTAATTCTAGGATGTTAAAAGGCTCCTGTATGAATTCTGCATTGCAAGATAAGGACATTTTTTGTGCGTTAACAACATGACTTTACATGTTGACCAATATTGTTAGCTAGTGACCAATATGGCCTTCTATTTGTCAATGCGCACATGAATGATTCTTTGTGGCAACCTCTGTATTAAAACAGGCTGCGGAAACGGTCACCGACAACAAAAACAAAATTATTAGTGACCTATAAGTCAGTAGGGCATCAGCAACAGCCATCCTGCTGCAAAAAGTCAGAAGGATGTCAAAATGTCTTTGTGGAGGTCTGCACTCTCCCTGTGCTTCTAGTACTGTACATATTTTACTTTATTTTGGGGGTTAAAAGGGATTTTAATAATTTATCAGTATAGCATTGTAAAGAGTATGGTACAGGAGCATATGGATATGGTATGGCAAGGCTATTTTTAAAAGTACTGATGACAATACCATTCTTTTTCTAACTTTAGATCTCAACTTAAACAGAGCCAGGAAGAGATTTAGCAGTCAATCTAAAAAAAAACTAGAAAGATCAGGACCACTGTCAGATAATGCATGACCTCTGCAACTATATAATGTATCAAAGAAGCAACTTGGCAAAAACAGCTGTCCTGTGAACCCTGTGCTGTTTAAAATAAATGTTAAATTGTGTCACTGCTTGTCTTTATTTTATTTTATTTTTTTCAATATATGCCTGTAGTAGAGAGTCTAATGTTTGGACATATGCAAATGTTACAGCCTGACATAAAAAATTAAGTAATGTTTACATTTGATTTTATGTTTTTGAAGCTGCAAGATTTCTTGGGGCCCAGATGGAGTAGAGAGGCTGCTTTGAGTTTCTTGGAGGAAAAGATGGTGGAACTGACTTGATCATCTACACCAGCTTATGCTTTGCTATCATGAGCCAAGACTCATACTATTTATAGAAGCCTCATCGTGGGTTGAAGATAAGGAGAAGTAGCTATAACTGAAGGCGGATGAGGTAAACAGTATCTTGATGTCAGTTGTTAGATATTTAATACTTTGCTTTTGGAATGACCACAAACTCTTAGCTCGTACCCCACTCTCTGGTGAAGTGTCACAGTCACTTTAAGTTTCCCGCGAAGTGCCCCAGGTCATGCTCCAAAAGTTAATTGATTCATTATGAATACATTAGCTGAATTCATTTAACCACACTTAACTTAATCAGAAGTCTTAAGCAAGTTACACAAGAGCTGCCATGTCTCTCCACTAAACATCCTCATCATGTCACGCTGATGGTTTGAGGCGGCCAACGACAGGTGATAAGTCACGTTGGAAGATAACAGAGACATTTATGTGAATACTAAGTAACTCCAGAGATGAGAATGACAGTAGATTTAATAAAACTGTAGCTTGTTACATTATGTGTAAGTTTTAGCCAGAGGTGAAAGGTACCTTTTGTCAAGTAATTTAATTGAGTAGATTTTTTTATAAAATTGTACTTTACATTTTTACTAAAACTTTTACTTACATACTTTCACTCAAATATTACTTTAAGTATTTAAATGACTACTGTTTGGCCTCAGTGGCAACCAGAAGGTATTTGGTTCAAGTTTGGGTACACTGTTGAAGTATTGCAATAGTAGTAGTGGTAGTGTAGTAATAGATTTACATGCACAACTACAAATAACCTTTGAAGGTACTTTATTTCACATTGATTACTTAGGTACTTTTTTTATGTATTTTTTTCATTGACCACTTGTACTGTTTCTACTTAAGTAATATTACTTTTACATGAGTACAGATTTTGAATATATGTCCACCTTTTAGCTATAATAGACACTGGCCAATCTATTTGATGTGAATACAAATACTTTTGTCTAAAGAAGGACACAAAGAATTGGCTGAAGCATAATTTATGTTTATAAATTTTCACCAAATACTAATGTGTTTTTTATCTAACAGCTTTTAACCTCACACAGATGTCTTCTTGTACAAATGCTTGCAGCAGAAAAACATGCTCCTGTTATGATGGTGACTGCAGCAGAGGCACAGCTGCATTTTGACAGGTCTGCATATGAAATGTGGAGCTTACCTGTCTCTGAAGTGCTATACACCATCTGGCTGTGCCATCAAAGCTACAGCTGAGCAGAATATTTATAACAAGTCTCATAGTACATGGCTTTACATTGGCAATGCTACTTAAAAAATTGAGGATGTAGCATGTTTTCTTTAAATGGAGAAGCCAATAAGCTGAAGTAATTTAAGTTGTGTGCTTGTAAAGTTTTAACCATTTCTATATAACCATAGCCTATACATAGGTATACAATGTACATTACATAATGTCAGTGGCAAGTGATTACATGTTTGGACATTTTGCTACAAGTTCTCTTTCCAAAGAGATAATAGGCATTAATTAGAGTGAAAATAGCCTGTGAAATAGAGTTTGGTGCTTGGACTGTCGAAAAGGGCTTTCCCGAGATTTAGAAGAAGGTAGGGTGAGAGATAGGGTGAATAAATTAGAGATAAAAAAATAATGATTTGCAGTAATGCTATATCTTGTATAAATAAAATATTCAGTGCTGAAGAAGCTATCAGAGAGTTGTGCTCCGTGACTCACCTGAACTCTGGTGCAGAGTTGTTCCTCAGTCCGTAGAAGCCCGCAGACAGAGTGAGCAGCCAGTAGGGCACAAACACCCCGTGCTCACACTCCAGGTACGGAGCAGACCATTTGATCTGGTTCTTATCTAGGAGATAACTTCCACCTTTAGATCCCGACACGTCCTGCACTCTTCTGTGAGTGAGGGGTCTCCTCCCGTCTCTAAACTCATTAAACCAGTCTGACTCGGGACCCCTGTTTTTAAGGCGTCTGTGCGCGGACGAAGATAGGTCTTGCAGCACCACGTCCTTCTCGGTTCTTGTCGCCTGGAGGAAAACGTGAGGACCAGGTGTCGGTGAGTGAAAAGTCACTACTGCTCTGTGGATTTTGGGGTCCCCTTCCAGGATGCTCTGAACCAGCGCGTGGTACCAGTGTATGTCCCGGCGCAGGCTGTGCTCTCGGGAACTGTTCGTTTGGAGGATCACGTTTAGGAAGTTGGTGGCGTGCGTAACTGTATCCAGGATGCTGTGGAGGGAATAATGCGACGCCACATGTAGGCCGCCTCTTAAGCTGCTCAGCTCGTATCTCCGCGAGCAGTTCACCTGCCTCAGCGCCGAGGAGTCCCCCGTGTGCAGGAAGGCGGTCACCACTCGGGGCAGGTCCTCCTCAATCTTGTGCGCCACCACTGTGCGCTCTGTGGCTGGGACATAAGAGTCGTGCGTGGGGTTGTGGGGCGACTCCCTGTAAATGTTTTGGGTGCTGAAGACCGGGGGGTTCTTGTCGTCTCTGTCACTGTCTGACCACTCCACGTATCCGTAGTTTGAAGCCCAAACAACTGCTGTTTGTAGCAGTAGGGTAATCACCAGAGCCATAGTTCTAGTTCAAAGGCGCATACGAAAAACCCCAAACAGTTGGCGAAGGGTGACAGGCATTACCAAAACCATAGCGATCAAAGAACATTTAAATAAGCAGGGTGAGAAGTACACAGTGTCATGAACATCATATCCACATAACATGAGAAAACAAATGCGTTGCCTGTTCAGTTCCCACGATCTTCCCACATCCTTCGCTCCTTATTATTCATCTCACCGTGTTCTTCCTCTGTATTCCACCAAAGCGCCTCGTTGTTGTTGACGTCCGAGTGTCTCTCCTCCTCAGATCCATGTGAGAGCCCTGCGATGACAAGGAGCACGCCAAAATGTTCCCGAAGCCCCGTCCCTCCCAATGAAGGCGGAATTGGCCACTTCAAGTGTCGTCTGCCTGTGTGTGGCTGCTCCTCGCTGCCAGTCTGCTGGAGGGGGGCGGAGCGTGGGAAACACACGGGAACTGTCCGGGACTGAAAGTGCAGCCAGGCTGATGATGGTGAGGAGGATGAAGATGATGATGATAGAAGAGCAGCATGGCAATTAAAATGACTCTAAAAATAGACATGGATACATGAGGAAGCACCGGCATGACACATGAAGGCTGGAAACAATTCTGGATCTATGTGTAGGCTACTTTAACATCATGGACAATTATTACATCTTTTAGTTCGTTGTGCCTTAGAAAAGCTCATTTGTGTGTTGAAATTGAGAGCTAACAAGTGCTACAGTCTCACCACTAGATGGAGTCATGAGCTAGCCTACTGACTCAATTTCATTTTCACAGTCATGTAGGTAGGAAAGTAACATAGGTCACAGGTCCATCTTGCCCCATAAACAAATCTACAGCATTAATTTAGTAAAGTATTTTGACATTGTAATGAATTGCTGAGACCAAATTTCATCATAACTACTTAAGATAAAAGCCATGTTGATATGAAGCACAAATACCATCTTCCAGAGGAAAGTTGGCTTGTTCAGTTTGTCCCGTACCACCTACCACTGCAGCAGGTAAAGCCAAGAACCAAAACTGCATTCTTTCTCAAACATAACTATCTGACAGAGTGAGTGAGCGTACAAAGGACTAAACCAGATTTAAGCAATCCCCAACCAAAGCAGGACTCAAACGGGAATAAAACCGACTTAAAATTAATCAAAAACTGCAAAAGAATCCTGCGTACCACCAACAGTACCCATACCAGTTTTATACTCACTGCTTTACACAAATAGAATTGATTCAAAAGCAATGAACATTTTCCAGTCATAAGACAATGACAGGCTTGAGGTCTCACCCTGACTTGTTTGTTTTGACAAAGACAGCAAGTTAATTCATTCAGTGTGATGACAGCAGGTATTCAGTCTAACTGTGAATTAAAAAATGAAAGTACAAAAAGTGCTAAAAGAGGCTTCGTAAAAACAATTACCACAGCAAAGAGATAGATGTCACACTAAGAGTCCTCCAATAATTTCCTCTTTCTGTTATTAAGATTGGTCCCAGACTGTTTAGAGGTGTTGTACTTTGCAGCTCAGGGTAACTCTCCAGCTGTTGCCATGGCAGTAGAAGGTGATGGCCGCAGAGATCACTCCATGAGGCTGCTGCACCGAGCTGTTTGCATTTAAACATTTGAGAACGAATACTGTAAGATGTAAGACAAAGACATTTATTTAAAGACAAAGTACCCCTTAGGCCCCACTAAATGTGTGTATGTCTCTGACTCTTGCCTTCAGTGAAGGCAAGTACTTTTACTCAATGTAGACCTGATTTAGCCTTATTTTAGCTCTGGTCTTTTAGGTTTATATTTTGACCCAGTTTTGACAAGTAAACAAAGAGACTTGTATTTCAACTTGAATTAAATTGAACTTACATGTCAAAAACAATAGCCAAATATCACCAGTTATGTCATCATTGTGATATTCAACATAGTTATTGCATATCGCAGGCCTATGTCAAAGCAGAGTGAAATTAAGAACATGCCCAGCATAATGAGGCAAATAGTGAAGAGAGACACACAGAGTGACTGCTCCTGCACCCTCTGTTTCATCTTCCTTTAGCAGACCCACAGCCTCCCTTGGCCTAATGAATATTTGATAGGCGTTTGCTGCTTCATCGGCACGCTTTACAACTTGGGTCCATACAACCGCAGCCCTGGTACAGACTGCTGTACCAGCCATTCTCTCACCCACGCGCTCCTTTAGATTTTCTCAGAAGAGAGCAATGAAAAGGTGAATTTCATCTAGTGTTCTATTTATGTCTAATTTCCTGTATTTCCTGTGTGCAAGTAGACTCAACTGAACTGCAAATTGAATAAAGTTGAGATATGGAAGAAAGCAAACTTTAAAACAAAGAAATAAAGACAAATATTTTAATTATTATGTTCACTCTATAGTCTACCTGTGATTCACCTGAGAAAATATTTGGTTTTCAAAGTAGGCCTACTACTTTAGACTAAAATGTACATTACGGAAAAAACAGGGATTAGACCAGGACTAAACCAGGTCTAAGCAGAGGTACCGTACACACCAATGCAGTACTGAAACAGTTTTAACTATATCTCAAATTAAACCAATTCAGAGCTGCAAAAGACTCATGAGTAACACCAAAAAAATCCTGCGTACCACTGGGGGCACCTGTACCACAGTTTGAGAACCACTGTTCCACACAAATATAACTGAGTCAAGCGCAATAAGAAAAGGATTGATTTAATATTAACAATGGCAAAGAATAGGCTTTTCTAATGTAAAGGGCAGAACTAATTTGGACTGATAACAGAGACAGGAGGCAGTAAAGTTGCTTATAGTCTACAATAGGTGCTAGACTTTGATAACCTCTAGTTTAATGATAACACTGTTTTTAATTATACTTTCTACACAATATAAAGATGAATAGAGAAACTGAGGTTTCAATTCATCAGTGCTGCATTACAGCAAGTAATATCATCTATGGTCAGGACATGTTACACATCTTCTTCTGCTTTATCTGGGGCTAGGTCGTGAACAAGACCCCAAGATTCTTAAACTCCTTCACTTGAGGCAGGAACTCTCTTCCAACCTGGAGAGGGCAAGCCACCCATTTCCAGTCAAGAACCATGACCTAAGACTTGGAGGTGCTGATTCTCATCCCAGCCGCTTCACGCTCGGCTGCAAACCACCCCAGTGCACACTGAAGGTCCTGGTTTGATGAAGCCAATGGGACAACATCATCTGCAAAAAGCAGAGATGAAATCCTGTGGTCCCCAAAACGCACTCCCTCTGGCCCCTGGCTGCACCTAGAAATTCTGTTCATAAAGATAATAAACAGAACCGATGACAGAGACCAGGCAGCCCTTAGCAAAGGGCCTCAGACCCCATACTCCCAAAGCACCCCCACAGGACGCTACGCACAGTCGAATGCCCTCTCCGAATCCACAAAGCACATGTGGACTGGATGGTCAAACTCCCATGAAGCTTCGAGGGCCTAATAGAGAGTGTAGAGCTGGTATACCGTTCCATGAACAAGACAAAAAACTGAATTGTTCTTCCTGAATCCAAGGGTCAACTGTTCTCTTCTCCAGTACCCTGGAATAGACTTTAGCTGAGAAGTGTGATCCCCCTGTAGTTGGAACACACCCTCCAGTCCCCCTTCTTGAAAAGAGGGACCACCACCCCGGTCTGCCACTGCAGAGGCACTGTCTCCGACCACCATGCAATGTTGCAGAGACGTGTCAGCCAAGACAGCCCCAAGACATCCAGAGACTTGAGGTACTCAGGGCAGATCTCATCCACCCCTGGAGCCCTGCAACTGGGGAACTTTTTGACAACCTTGGTGACTTCAGCTTGGGTGATAGACGAGTCCACCACCAAGTCCCCAGCCTCTGCTTCCTCAACGGAACGCATTTCAGTGGGATTGAGGAGATCCTCAAAGCATTTCTTCCAACAACATCCCCAGTCAAGGTCACTAGCTCCACACCTCCACTGTAAACAGTGTTGGAGAAGCACTGCTTCTCCCTCTCGAGGCCGCAGACGATTTGCCAGAATTTCTTCGAGGTCGACCGATAATCCTCCTTGATGGACTCCCCAAACTCCTCCCAGGCCCGAGTTTTCAGCCCCTCTCTTCACCAGAGCCTTCAAATAAAATGACAACAAAGTCGATCATCTACCTCTGACCTAGGATGTCCTGGTGCCATGTGCACCGATGGGCACATTTGTGCTTGAACATGGTGTTCGTTATGGACAAACTGTGACTAGCAAGGAAGTCAAATAAGAGAACACCACTCGCGTTCAGATCGGGGAGGCCGTTCCTCCCAATCACGCCCCTCCAGGTATCACTGGGGTGCCCATGTGGGTGTTGAAGTCCCCCAGAGTCCCCAGTTGGAGCACTTTCCAGCTTTAACACGCAAGACGGTGTTAAAAGGAAAAGAAAAGGGAAATGTCCAGTGGCCAGTGTAAGTGTGAACAAACAGGTGTGAAATCAGAGTGTCAGGAAATATTATTTTGCAAAAATGTTTAGTCTATTGCAGAAAGGAGTGGACAGATAAATAAATCTTCATGCGATTACACACAGAGAAACACCGCACTGATAAAAAAAAAAAAAAAGAAAGAAAAAAAACAATCCTTGTACATTGTCCTTAGAAGGAGCAAAAAAAATGCATGTAGTAGCCTTTCCCTAAATGTGATTGTTGAGTGCCCTCTAGAGGTATCTTTCTGCAACCTAAATACAACCGACCACTCATTATGGAACTGTAGACAGTAAAAACGTTTTAGAATATTCTGTGATAGACTATTGACGCTTAACGTTACTTATCATAGGCTACTGATATCCATAGTATTTAATTCCATGTGATAGCCTATGCAAATGAAAAGTGTCATTTCAAGACGTTGCAACATTGACATAAACCAAGAAACATTTAAAAATAAAATATACACAAAATATGTCTAGTAAAATTAGAGATGAGTCTGGGATTGATTATAATAACTGTCTCCAGCGCTCATATGTGTCACAGCTCTGACCCTTGACCTCATGACGACGGAGGAAGTGAAAGCTACGGTTTGCTCTGAATAACAACGAAACTTCACGAGAAACAGAAACCGTGGTGTCCGAAAGGTAAAGGTTAGTCCTGAGTGACACTGAGGCTCTTTGTTTGTAAAGAAACCCTGTTCGTGGTAAGTTAGATTACTTGAATTTGTTTCAAGAGTTTAACGTTAGCCTAACATTTAACGTTAAGTTAGCTGTTGTTGCTATGGTGAGGTAACGTTAAGTGCTAACGTTAATTCATATAGATAACTACTAACTACTCTTCTCCTGTCTTAGCCTTGTTGCTTGTACAAAATAGCTTTTTATTTTAGGTTTACGGGCTCAATTAAATAAAGAAAATAAGCCAAACAAATTCAAAGCCTCAAAAAAGTCTTTGTCTTAGCTTAGCTCAGCTGCAGTACCTGTAACGTTAGTTTAACCACGGGATATGACATAAACCGGTGAGACACAACATTATACTAACGATTAACGTTAAGCTAAACTATTCATTTGCTAAAAATGTAAGTTAATGTAGTGTTTTTGATAAAGGGCAAATCGAGGAAAAAGACAACGGCTGCCTTCTCTGTAATAAACTCACGATTTCCAACGATAGTTTATTTGCTAAATGTTTTTACAGTCATTTTCAATGTTATGTCGGTGTTATGTTGTGTCACAAATTCAGCATTGTTCCATAACCATGTCAAGTTGATGCATCGGTCACTTTGGCCTAGTGTATGGTTAAACTAGGAATTATTTATTTTTTATTTTATTTTTTATTTTTTTAGAAAAAGCTTGTAAAAATGGATTCTCCTAGGCAATCTAAAAAGGGTAACCAAAATCGAAAGGCCAGTGAAGGCCAAAACAAGCCACACATTCTTCCTCAAAAAGATGCCTATGCCAGACTTCTCAGCCAGCATCGCAGCAACAGATTCAACTCGTACCTGGAGCAATTTGCAAGAAACACTTTGGGTCAAAATGAAGGCAATGGTCCCAACACACCTCTTCCAAAAGCCCAGAGTGATGGACTCACCATACCACAGCGAAGAAGGGACCAAATGCCTAATGATTTTTCTGACTCAAGTGACTTTTCACCATCTTCCCTGAAAACCAAAGGAGAGAGTTCCCTGTCCTTGTACATGGAGAAGCTCAGTTTTGGGAACGCACAACAAGACTCTGAGATGAAGCATGGTGTGTCTGAGAGGCTGAGAAAAAGCCAGCGAAGGGATACTACTACCAGCCATGATGGGGATATTGAGTCTGGTGAGGAATTTATGGCATTAAATGAATCCAAGAAACATCAGAAGCAGCATAAGAAAACTGAAGATGGAGCATCCACTGAAGGCAGTCATCAATCCTCAAACAAAGCCATTACAAGTCAACAAGCACCAGAAAAGACAAAAAAGTCAAAGAAAAAGAGTGCTGCAAAGCAACAAGAGGATCATAAAAGCAGGGTCAAATCTGAAAGTGAGGCCCAGGTGTCACAACCCACTAAAGACAAAAAACTCCAACAAAATAGAGGCAAGAAATACATTTTTTAAACAATCAAATCTTGCCATATGATTATAAATAAACTAACGTTTTAACCTTAAAAACTTAGGTGCCAGTTCTCCAGCAGACAAGAAAAAGAACAACGCAAGCAAAGGTTCAAAGAAACAGGTGTTTGAGTCGTACATGGCATTAGAGGAGGTTTCCCATGGCCTGAAAAGAGGAGAACTCATTGAGGTGCAACTGAATTTCATAATTTTTAATTTAATTTGAAGAAATAAATAGGTACTAATAAAAAAAGGATAGAGTTCTTACACCAGAAAGTGTAATTTACTTTGTGGTCTGTATTAGTAACTATTTTTGATGTCTGAATTTGTTCAATAGGGTCAACTAAGAATCAACCCTAAGAAATACCATGAAGCTTTTATCTCATCCCCTGTAAGTGACATTATCTCCTGAACCACAGTTGACCCACACCTATAATTGTGTAAAGCCTGTTCCCATAAACATTAGATGTTTTGTAACTGGTACTTCTCCACTGTTTGCAGGATGATGGCCGGGATATATTTCTAGATGGAATTGTAGCTCGCAACAGAGCGTTGAATGGAGACATTGTGGTTGTGCAAATCCTGCCCAGAGATCAGTGGAAAGTAAATCACATCATGTTTTTTAGAAACTAGTGTATTTCTCATGTTAGGATAAGAAAGTCGGACTACTCTGAGTATGTTGTTGACTCTACAGATTGTGCGGTCAGACTCTGACTGTGAGGGTGCCAGTGAGTCAGACACACCATGTAAACAAACTGTAAAAGCCATGAACAAGCAGCATTCTAGACCTGCAGAGGACAGTGACCAGGATCCACCATCAGAATGTCTCAACTGTAAGTAATAATTATAACTACTCCAAATGCATATGTGTAAACAATTAACCTGTAATTTAAACATTTTTCTTTGGTGGGATGAAGCTCAGGATAAACTTTCAACTTCAGAATGCAGTGAGGACACGCTCCAAAAAACTGCTAAAGTAAGCAAAGTAATATTACTTTTTTATTGCAACCAATGTTTCAGAAAACAACTAATGTCTGTTTCTAAAATCAACATAAAGCCAGCCACTGGCTTAAAATGAGTGGCTTCAATAATTTCTGCATGATGTTGCTAATACCCAGCAAGCTCATGTAAATCAAAATATACCTTAATTTTACTTTATTAGCAGACTTTTTGCCTGTGCTCTCTCCATTAGGTGGTGTACATTGTTGAGAAGAAGCACTCAAGGGCTGCCACCGGTTTCCTGAAATTTCTGCCCGACAGAAAGTTTGCTATGTTCTCCCCCGTTGATCACCGTTTGCCACGCATCAATGTTCCTCTGTCTGATTGTCCCCAAGACTTCAGTTCCCGGCCAGACGACTACACCAACACTTTGTTCATTTGCAGAATAGTCGACTGGCCAGCTGACAACAGCTTTGCACAAGGGTGAATGTTTACTCTAAAGCTATGCAAGAAATAGTTTAGAGACAGCATCAGAAATATAATTTCTCTATGTTCATAGACTGCTTGCCAAGTCGCTGGGTCAAGCTGGAGAAATAGAGCCAGAGACTGAAGGTATGCTGATAGAATATGAAGTGGACTTCTCTGACTTCTCAGATGAGGTGTTGGACTGCCTCCCCAAAAACCTGCCCTGGACCATCCCACCTGAGGAGATACAGAGAAGAAGAGATCTCAGGTGAAAAATATTAGTTTTAAAAGGTTTTAAAAGTATTAGTTCTATATCATCTGAAAACAAGTGGGTAACAAAGTCTTATTGATGATTTTGTCTTTTTAGGAAGGAGTGCATCTTCACCATAGATCCTGCAACAGCCCGAGATCTGGATGATGCCCTGTCCTGTAAAATTCTCCCAGATGGTACGGTAATGGCAATATTTAAATTAACTGCAATGTCTTCTTTTCACTCAAACCAATTCCTATATTATATTTACAATTTTACAGGCAACTTTGAGTTGGGAGTTCACATTGCCGACGTGACCTATTTTGTGGAAGAGGGCAATGCTTTGGATATCATGGCTAGTCAGAGAGCTACCAGTGTGTACCTTGTTCAAAAGGTTTGCCCAAGTTTAAGCCATGTTTTCATAATTTTAATTTACTAAACTACTGTAAATTAAACAGACCTTTCTGTTTTAATGTGACTGGCCTTTTGCAGGTGATTCCCATGTTGCCCCGACTGCTTTGTGAAGAGCTGTGCAGTCTTAATCCTCTCACAGATAGACTCACCTTTTCTGTTATTTGGAAAATTACCCCTGAGGGAAAGGTATGTACTAATTTTGTGCATCCTTTTTTGCTTCTTTTTTTTTTTAACCTGTCCTGTCCTCCACAGATACTGAGCGAGTGGTTTGGCCGCTCAGTAATCCGCTCGTGCGTCAAATTAACTTACGACCACGCTCAGAGCATGATAGAGGCCCCTGAAAAGTTGTTTACTGCTGAAGAACTGCCTCCAGTGGACCCTGAACACCCCATTGATGAGATCCACCAGGCCGTGCTTAACTTGCACTCTATTGCCAAAAACCTACGAATGCAACGCTTTACTGGAGGAGCTCTCCGACTGGACCAGGTCAGTCTCTTAACATAACTTTTGTTCAAAACAGGAAATCTTGAACCTTACGTCTGGTCTTTTTTCTTTTCAGTTGAAGCTGTCTTTCACTTTGGATAAAGAAACTATGATGCCTCAAGGCTGCTATATTTACCAGTACAGAGACAGTAACAAGTGAGTAAAAAGCTCCCCATCTCTTCCATTGAAATTAGCCTTACAATGCAATAATGTGAGGGATTTATAGTATTACACACCCTATAATTATAACTATATTTTTGGTCATTCATTAATCTTTGTCGTCTTGTTTAGGTTGGTGGAAGAGTTTATGTTACTTGCCAACATAGCCACAGCAAATCGCATCTACAAACATTTTCCTGAGCTGGCTCTTCTCAGGTGCCACCCTCCGCCCAAAGCCAAATTAGTGCAGCTGCTACAGGAGATGTGCGACACACTGGGCATTGGCATAGATTTTTCCTCGGCAGGAGCATTACATGTACATACTCAAGACAGTCATGAACAGTTGTCTCTGTCACTTTTTATATTTGAATGAATTTTTCTTCACCTTGTAGAGAAGTCTTAATGCCACTCTTGGGAATGACGAGTACACTGCTGCCAGAAAGGAAGTCCTCACCCACATGTGTTCAAGACCAATGCAGGTTCGTACTGTAGAGTTGCTGCTCAAATCACCAATGATAAGATTAAACCACTTTTCTAATAAATATGTTTCTTTTGTTTTTCAGATGGCACAAGTATTTCTGTTCAGGACAGAAGAGTGACGAGCAGCAAGTATAAGCACTACGCCCTAAATGTGCCTCTGTACACACACTTCACCTCTCCAATCAGAAGATACGCTGATATAATTGTCCACCGGCTCCTGGCTGCATCACTTCGTATGCCCTTATTTACATTTTATTAAACAAGAAAAAAATATTTTGCAAACCAATCTTAAGTAAATGTCTGTATCTGTGTTACTGTGAGCAGATTGTGGGCCTATGTTGGGACTGCTGACAACAGAAGTGCAAAAACAGGCAATGCACTGTAATGATAAGAAAACTTCAGCTAAAAGAGTCCATGAGCTCAGCACCGAGTTGTTCTTCGGGGTGTTTGTTAAGGTGAGAGCTCTATGATATTCTAGAAATATGTCATTTTACATGTATACTGTTATTTTTAAAATGTAATAATATGTTAAATACCCAATGTATGCAAAAATAGCTAGTGTTAGTGTTACTGATGTGTGGTATTTAGCTTTGTTACCAAAAGTTGATGCAGTTGTGTTGTTTAGGAGTGTGGGCCTCTGGAGTCTGAGGCTATGGTCATGGGAGTCCTGGACCAGGCCTTTGATGTGCTGGTTCTTTGCTATGGTGTTCAGAAACGCATTTACCCCAAGGTTGGATTCAACATTTGGCACTGTTTAATTTGGTTTTATTGTTTTCTAGTGTAATTGTAGCTTAATCATGATGTGTTTAATAGTGAAATAACCATCTGAAAACTTTTCTGCCCTCAGCACATTGCTGGTGTGGAAGCATTTCACAAACGCAAGGTTGGAAAAACAACTGAGCTGACTCTTGTGTGGAAACCAGAAGACCCCAATGAGGCTCCAGTCCAGCAGGTGGGGCCACAGTTGTAATTATTTGTATATGGAGACAGGCTGAAATTGGGTGTATAATATTAAAGACCCACACAGCCCAATAATTACGGATTTATTAATTTTTTATCATGTAATTTTTCACGTAATTTTTTTTTTTAGGTTATTTCCATCTTCACCTTGGTGGAAGTGCAGCTTGTGTCAGACCGCACGACTCTGAAATACAGCGCAGAGCTCAAGAGGCCAAACACTGGATCTTAAGCCGACACTTGAAGGAAAGATTAAATTTGCACATTTTCTTTGGCACCTTAATTAGACAGATACATATGGTGTCACGTTGTAGTTTAGACACAGTTACTCACAGACCCGAGTCAAAATGAAGTGTTGAAAAAATTTAGAATGTCAGCATTTTTTGCCCTTACCCATTGCAGACAACACAATTGTTGCTCCATAATTTAGATTTTAAGCCTTTTTGGATAGATTTGTTGCAATTAATATTCAAAATTATCAACCAGTATGTGTTGTCTTGTTTTAGAGTTAAAATCTAAGTGAGTGAAGTCATACATATGAAAAGACATTGTATGAATGAAGTGCCAATATCTTATAAACTAGAATATCATAATTTTCAAACCACACTTTGGCTCGGGTTTGTTTATTGATCTATTGAGATCAGTGGTGTAATGTAGCTTCTTTTACATAGTAATATGTGTGAACAATTTCAACAGTTTTTAGTTTATACATGACTGACTGGATTCAGGATTGACAGACCTTCAGGTTTGTAAAGTAAATGTGACACTACTAAAGAGTTTACATGCTTTTTGTGGCTGCAATATTATTGTCTGTCACCATAATAATGAAACTCAAACTGTAGCAATGGTGGCATATTAATACAGTATATTTTAATTCAAACAAAAATGTGTGTTAAAGTAAAAATAAGTTAAATAGTAAGTAAGTAAAATAGTTTATTTTTTAATAAGTGGCCAGTTGTAAGCTGTCTAATTTAGTTTTTTGGACAAAAAGGATGAATATATACCCCAGGCCTGTATTTAGTGTCTGTAACTAGTTTACACAAGTCCAAACAAAGTGTAGTAAGTTAGTAGTATCAACTCATTCTTATTGATTTTAATACACTTGTTGAAAATGACTTGAATGTAATTTGCTGCTGAACAGTTGGTGGCCTTTTACTCATGAATTATTTTCATTTTCATTTGAATATTGTTATTATGACTACTACTGTGAATTTCAGAATTTATTTGTTAAACTGAAGTTTACATGTGGCTGCTACACATTTTCAGGTATTTTTTTTTTTTTTTTTTTTTTCAGTTTTGATACTGTCTTCTTGGTCTTATATTGGTTTAGCAATGCTCTGTATTAAGTTAAACCACTGTCATTTCTTAGCTTTAGTTAAACATTTTTTCCAACAGCACCAGCTGTGTTTTTAAATAACTTGGTTTAAGTGTGTTTTAAAAAATAATTTATGCAAAACTGACTTGTGTTTAAAAAAAAAAATCTGAAGAACAACATCTGTATGATTTTTTCCCTGCATATTCGAAGAGTATTCATTTGCACTGCCATCTAGACAAATGTACAGTGTTGTATTTGTCTTCAGTTTAAAATAAATCCAAAGTAACTTCAACTCTCACACAGTTTTGTTTCTGTCAGCTTTGTCACTTAAATCTATTAGAATTTATTGTTATCTATTGCTATCACTAAGGAGTGTCTTTATTAAAAACACTACGTAAACAGTTACATCAAAGTTGATGTCCCATTCATGATAATCTGCCCGGTGCCAGGCAAGCCACACCTTAACTGAATACATTTTTGTAATAACCCAGTAGCATATAAACCAATAGCAAATATTTGTTGACTTTCTTATCACTACTCTAGGCACACTGACGCCAGTGAATCACCATCATGCACTTTGCAATTAACCAGGTAAGCAGCTGAAATTAATTAAAAAAAAAAAAAAATCCCTTAAGGTTGTGATAAGGGATATAGCCTCAAGCCGAAGTGAGTGACCTGATAGCCAATTCAGAAACTGACCTCTAATCTCATTTGCACATCTTTATTGCAGATTCTATCCGTGAGATGCGCTGCTATATCTTCTCCAGATATACAGTCAGAGTCCAAAGTCTGCACATAAATTTATTACAACACTATGGTTGTTTAACTTTGCATGAGTAGTAAAGGTACATTATTCTCTCACACTCACACAAAGTCTTTGAATTTCCTTACAGGAATATTGTATGAGAGTATTTGAACAGTTTGTGTGTTTATAAAGTATTTTTCAGGGAAGATGACAGGTTTACAGATTACAGACAGATACCACCCTGTTAGGTGATCAGGTTCTTCCTCTTCCTTCACCCACAGTCCGTTCAAAGTCAAAGTACAATAAAATCAGCGCGTCATTACTCCAAGGAGGTGTTGAGGCAAACTGCAAGTCTTCAGGAAGCTACAGAGAATGAAGGATCACAGATAGACAGGTGGTCAGGTAATATTCAGTTCTTTTCATAATGTGTTTTTAATTTCTTATAAGCTTGTTTGGTTAAATTGTTTGCCTAACCACTGACAACTACCTAAATTGTTGAACTTTCAATTGAAAAAAAACTTGTTTTAATGTCTTTGTTAAGGGAGAAAGAATAATAAAATGACGATGCTGAGAAAGGTAAGCGTTTTGAGTATTTATTTTCACATTTCATGCCTCTGCACATTTTGATTTACTGTGCAGTTTTATCTTTGTTTTTAGGGAGAGTGGGTGTGGGTGGACTCAGAGCTAGGGGTGCCCATAGGAGCCAGGGTCAAAGTAACCCCATCAGGTCACTTCTTATTGGTAGATGATGAAGGAAAGGTAAATATGTATTCATCTTTTGTAAACAGAAAGTAGTTGTGTGTGAAGATCCTTTTTTAGTACTGCCTATTGAAATGTTTTTTTTCCCTTTAGGAGCAGTGGCTTTCTCCAGAAATAGAGGCAAATGTCAGAGTAATGCATCCTACATCAGTTGAAGGAGTGGACGACATGATCAAGCTTGGAGACATGACAGAGGCTGGACTTCTGCGAAACCTGCTCCTCCGACACAAGCAAGGCATCATCTATGTAAGACAGCCTTGAGATAAGAATATGTGTTCAATTAACACAAATCAAATAGATCTTCAGTAGTTACACTTCAGTAGTACATTTGTTTTACATTTTAGAATTGCTCTCTTACAAAATCAGAGACCAAATTTAAAATATTTTTGGATAAATTAGTTAGATTTTACATTGATCTGTGTAACTAACCAACTTTCTTATTGTAGACTTACATAGGTTCTGTGTTGGTGGCAGTAAACCCTTACCAGGATTTCCCTTTGTATACATCTGAAAAGGTATGGTTGAAATACAGGTGCTCCTAAAAAAAATAGAATATTGTGGAAAAGCAAAGTAAAAGTAAAACATATAAACTGTTATATATAGATTTAGTACACACAGAATTAAATATTTTGTTATTTGTTTTAATTGTGTTGGTTATGTAAAATTATCATTATATGAGTGAATTTTGAGATTTAATTAACTTAACGCCATCACAATTAAAAGAAATGAGAAATGTTTCACTTTGTGTGCATTGAATCTATATAATACTGTATTTGCATTTCACTTTGAATTTAACTATTGAAAGACATTAACTTCCACAGGATTTTAATTTATCTAGATGTACGAATGGTCCAATGTTAAGTGTACCTGCTGTATCTGCTCCTTCATAGATAAAGTTGTATCATGGGCGAAAACTTGGAGAACTCCCACCTCACATCTTTGCCATCGCTGAAGCCTGTTACTTTAACATGAAACGCCACCTGATGAACCAGTGTTGCATAATCAGGTCAGTATAGATCAGCCTAACTTCACAGTCCTGATAAGTTAAGGTATCTGGCTCTCAGTAAATTGTCTTTTTTAGTGGGGAATCAGGAGCAGGGAAGACAGAAAGCACCAAGCTGATCCTGCACTATCTAGCCTCCATCAGTGGTCGGCTCTCTGAACAGGAGATAGAGCAACAAATACTGGAATCAAACCCAATCCTAGAAGGTATCTAAAATATTTCAGCATTAATACATACTGCTTATGGCTTCTTGTACTTACCCTTGTTCTCTACTCAAACCATGCGACCTAGACATACTTATTGTTTTGTTCACTTTAGCTTTTGGAAATGCAAAAACCGTTCGCAATGACAACTCCAGCCGTTTTGGGAAATTCCTAGAAATCTTTTTCACTGAGGCTGGAGTGATCAAAGGTGCACGCGTGGAGCAGTATCTTCTGGAGAAATCTCGCGTGTGTCATCAGGTCAGCTGTCACATTTCATTTACCCATAATGCTTATCACTCGTTCATTCTTCTTCTACTGCAGCTACAGCCAGCTGCTATGGTGCACTCAGGACAATTGTGTCACAGGACATTTTCATTGTCACCTTCATTTTATAGGCAATTCTAAAATCCATCAACTATACATGTTTGTCTTTTCACAATAGGGCTAGGGACAAAGCAGGATTATCAGCATGGAACCCATAGTAGAAGAGAGAAACAATTTATTATTCTTATTTTACATGTTTTTGTACCATTGTGCTATTCATTTTAATAAAATCTATATTTATGTAACTAGAATAACCCTTATACCCAGACAAACCAACCTTATCTCTCTATAGATGTGATCTTTACTGTTGACCTGTAAATACTCTCACAGCTGACACATTACACTCACACTTACGTAATGCATTTGTGTACAAAGTATATCTCAGTTTGTTCTCTTTCTTTGTCTGTAGGCTCTTGAGGAACGTAACTACCACATTTTTTACTGCTTGTTGGCTGGACTCACACATGAGGAGAAAAAAGTGCTGAGTCTTGGTGATGCCGAAGAATACAAATTTCTTACTAAGGTACACAGTGTCATGCAAGACCTTATGCCTAGAAATAGATACTGGTTAATAGTAGTATTTGTGTTACATTGCATTACATACAGTGAAAGCTAAAATGAGAATATTGTATATAATTGTAAATGTAATGTAATTGTAGTAATTGTAATTGTAATATTGTATGTGTTGTAGGGTGGCTGTATTCATTGTGACGGCAGAGATGATGCCAAAGAATACCAACGCATCCATTCGGCAATGAGGATTTTGACTTTCTCGGAGAGCGAGTGTCAGGATGTTGTGAAGTTGCTGGCAGCTATTTTACACCTGGGAAACGTGAGATTTGATGGTGAGTTAGCTCAAATATCTTTGTCTAGTATTGTGTAAAAATTACGACAAAGAGTAGCAGTACGGTAGCTTACATGAAGCTATATCCTGACAAGATCTGAGCCATTGCCCTCTTATTGGCTCTTAACTTTGGATTAGTACAGTTTGAGCCCATAAGAAGACATTATATAATGGTCATAGTAATCATGTTAGTATCAATATAATATGATGTTTTGAAGTGTAGTTTTGTTTATACTGTGTTTCAGCCAGCATACAAAATAACCTGGACACCAGTGACGTCAGCAAATCAAAACACTTCAGCGTTGCTGCATCACTGCTTCAGGTTTGTGATAATACACACCTGTTATTAACATACACCTATTATTTTTTTTCTAACAAACATTTCTTTGTTGTTGCAGGTACAAAAATCTTCTCTGACCAACAGTTTGACCCAACGCTCATTTATGACCAACAGAGAAAGAGTGACCAAGCCCCTGAGCGCTGAACAGGCCTCTGATTGTAGAGATGCAGTTGTGAAGGTAATGGCTCAGGAGCTGAAACTATTGTCTGTTTCCTTATTATCTGTAACAAAGATTAAATATTAAACATCAGATTAAATATTTAGCTAAATGTCTATGTTTATGAGCTTCACTTGTCAGATCTATTTGCTGTGGATACAATGATTACCCAGCAGTTGATAGAATTTGCACGCCTTTTGCATTAAACATTTTTGTAATGATAACCTGATTTTCAATTCCAGGCCATCTACAATAAACTGTTTATATGGATTGTCAAACAAATAAACAGTGTCATTTACAAGAAACTACACAGCATCAACAAACCCTCCTTCCTGTCTGTTGGGCTGCTTGACATCTTTGGCTTTGAGAACTTCTACACAAACAGGTCAGTATGTTTTCCTCACATGAACTGCACAATAGATTCTCCTCTATCAAAAACATACTATTTTGTATTGTAGTTTCGAACAGCTATGCATTAATTTTGCCAATGAGAAGCTACAGCAATTCTTTGTGGGCCACATCTTTAAACTGGAGCAGAAGGAGTACCTAAAGGAGGGCATAGTGTGGAATAACATCAGCTTCAGTGACAATCAGAACATTTTGGATCTGCTAGCTGTGAAACCCTGTAACCTGCTGGCTTTGATTGATGAGGAAATCAGTTTTCCAAAGGTAGGTTTTAACTTCTTCACATAACATCCAGAATCTAATTTTACATAACCTGTCTTTTTATACATGTTTTGTGGTAAACAGGGCTCAGACAACACCCTACTAAACAAGATGAACACTTACCATAGGAGGAGTAAACTCTTTATCCCCTCCACAAGTGAGCATGACGCAAATTTTGGGATTCGTCACTTTGCTGGCCTTGTTTACTACAACGCTGAAGGTACACATTCAGTACTACTTCTCAATCAGTAGATGGGAAATGGCATGCAATTGTTGTCTTGTGAAATAATTTAGTTTTATTTGTAGGATTCCTGGAGAAGAACAGAGATGCCATCTCCTTTGATGTGATCAGAATGGTCGACTCTTCAAACAATAAGTTACTCCGTCAGATATTTGAAAGTGAGCTTTCAGTGAATGGAGTGAAAGTTGCCAATAACCACAGGATCCTCATGACGCCCAAAAACTCTCTGCGGGTATGTAACTCCTGATTCTGTCTGAAGTTCTTCTGTAAAAACGTGTTCGACATCATAGGTACTGAATATAGTATTGTGCAAAAGGTTTTTAAGAACGGCTATTAACAAACTAAGGTTGTATCAATGTACAAAAATACACAAAATTGTAAAAAAGAAAGGAAAGAAATCAAAACTAGAAACACTAGTGAGAGTGTAAACCTCTGTCAATCACAGATCCTCTATTGCAATGGTAAAGATACTGTATAATGCCCAGACCTGGACTCAAACTCAAAAATCTTCTAGTTTAGGGGTAAATGCTCTTTCCATTGAGCCACAAAACCCTTATATCTCACAACAGTAAAGAATCAACTAAAACTAATCAGTTTTTCTTTTAGTGAGTGAACTTAGTATCTTCGGTCTGTTTGTCAAAATGGTACTCCTTTAAAACACTTCTGAGTCTAAACAGTCACAACTAAAATTTTGTAATTTTGTTCTTTGACCTTTCCTGAAATTTTTATAACCATTTTGCACTGTACTGTATATATAATTATCAGATTTGAATTAACTGTAATATTTCATCTTTACTGTTAGAGCCAGACAGACAACCATAAACAGGTGCAGACTCTGAGCGGTCAGTTTCGTCAGTCCCTGGACTCCCTCATGAAGGCTCTGTCTGCCTGTCAGCCATATTTCATCCGCTGCTTCAAACCCAACAATGATAAGCAGTCTGAGGTAAACAAGGAGGAATGACTTGTTGAGTATTTGTTAGTTAAATATTTAGAACAAACATGAATGCTATCTTACATAAATGATGATAAAGCACAAGCATTAAAAAAGAAATTTCCTTGTTGCCTTCATTAGTGCTAACTCAAGCTTTCTATAAAACTCATTATAGACCTGTTTCCTGGAATAGAGGCACTGTAGGAAAAGTATAAAGTACAGTGTTGTGATAGGGGTTTTCACTCATATCTTCAGACTTTACCATTTGCTGATATGTCAAAAATACTGTAGTACATAATAGAAAGCATGTATATTTAGAACTTGGAGCATATTAGCATTGTACAGTGACATTTTATGGGTGGTTACAGAATATAAAAAAATGTAAAGCATCAATATAAGATTTGAAAATAATCTAACTGGACCTTTGACTGTATCCTGTTTTTGAACTCCATAGACTTACATTACTGTACACAGATGCTCTGCAGTTTTGGAGACGCTTTGACCCAGTCGTTTATCTATCCCTCTCAATTTGGACCTTGTCAAACATTCTGAAATCCTTACACTTGCCCATTTTTCCTGCTTCTAACACATCAACTTTAAGGACAAAACACTTGCTTCGTAATTTATCCCGCCCTCAAACAGTTGCCATAATGTAGAGATAATCTGTGTTATTCACTTTACCTGTCAGTGGTCATAATGTTATGCCTAATCAGTGTATATCAGACATGTAAGAATATATCATAAACTATATAAATATGTCATTTTTCTACTTCAGTTTTTTGACAGAGAGCTCTGCATGCGTCAGCTCCGATATTCTGGCATGATGGACACAATCCGCATCCGGAAGCTGGGATATCCCATCCAGCACTCCTTTGAGCAATTCCTGAAACGCTACAAAGTGCTTCTGAAGACATCGATGTGCAACCCAAACACTGTAAGTACTGACACACTAACTTGCTCTTACACCTGCATGGAAATCTATTAAAGTGAGTTGAGTAATTACCTTTTTTATTTTATGACTGGTATTAGTGTCATCTCTAATTAAAATGTTGTGTCCAGGAAACAGCTGAGGCCTGTTGTGAAGCCATCTGCAGAGCTGTGCTCAAAGATGAGGACGAGTGGAAAATAGGAAGAACCAAAGTCTTTTTAAAGGTAATGAATATATTTAAATTAAAAAGTACCATTACTTTAGCAAAATATTTCCTGATTTATGGAATTGGGTATCTTAATTTACCTTAATTTATCTTTTTAATATGTTGAGTTATTAGAAACAGCTAACATTTTGGACATAATGTTATATGTAACTATATTTTACAATACTGTATATTTACAATATATTAGATATGCATTATATACAATATATAATTTTTTAAATTTTACATCAGGATGCTCATGACTCCATCTTGGAGCGACTGAGAGAAGAAGAATTAAGCAGGACTGCTATAGTGATCCAGAGAGTGATGCTGGGAATCAAAGACAGGTGCAGGCTTTTAATATTAAACTTAAGAAAAATCTCTATAATTAAAGCTAAAAAATATTTTCATTATTCAGTATCAACATGATCATTTGATAGATGTGAATGCTGAAAGTGAGAAATAATAAATTGATGTTTTGCAGAAAGTCATTCCTGAAAAAAAGAGCAGCAGCTTTAGTGCTACAAAAGCATTGGAGAGCATACTTGAAGGACAAAGAACAAAGAAAGGTTTAATAGTTTGTTTTTTCTTATTTCATATTTTCTATTTTTACTCTCTTTTGCCTAGACGATTTCATTAGTTTCTACTCTAACCAGGTTCGGCTTGGTTTTGAACGACTCGTAGCCGCAATAAAAAGGCGGCAGCAGCAGAGACAGTATAAACGACAGCGAGCAGCAGCAATCACTATACAAACTCAGGCATGAATGAATACTTTTTTTATTATTCTAAAGATCTACTTAACCAAAAATCAAATACAAACACAAACAAAAATCTTATCTTTCTTTCTTTATTAATGTTTCTGTGTGCAGGTTCGCAGCTACCAGGCCAGAAAGCAGTGGAACCAAAAGACCTCAGTTGTGCAGGCCTATGTCCAAGGATACCTGGCCAGAAGTCGAGCTGACATTATGAGGGATGAAGAATCCTATCCAACAACTCAAATTCGGAAACAGAATGAAGAAAACAGTGAGAAAATTGCACAGGAAGAGGGACTCAAATTATTAGATGATGCAGTGGAGACTGAGTTAATGACTGACCGGGAATCAGTGTCTGATTGGGAATCAGTGGACAGGTTTGACCTCCGGGCAATCCAAGTTGTGAAAGTAGATGAACAAGATGTGCCACAGCAAACCCAAACTGAGGTTAGTTGCTTTACACATTATCATACAACTGCCTGCTCGTCTATATACTCCTGGATATGTGTTTTCTTTAAAAATGGCAGGACATATCAAAGTTGGTGGATAATTCTTCTGTTGGGACCTCAGGCAGCCCAACTCCATCAGTGGAAGAAGAGAACGATTATTTTGATGATGGCAGTGATCCCTTTTCTTTCAACAATTTCTGCAGCCTTCACTTCCAGGGCAATGCTTCTTCCACTCACATTACACACAGACTGAAGCAACCGCTGCTGGCCCATGATGATGAGGGGGATGCTTTGGTATAAAGATAGGAAAAATGACAATATATAAAGTAAGATCTAAGGATGTCCAATAATATTTTACTCACTCCATTTCAGGCCTGTCTTACTGTTTGGTGGATAATTCTGAGATTTATGGGGGACCATCCTGAGTCAAAATCCCAAGACTCAGTGTCACAAACGTCCAGTACTATTACACGTAATGTTCCTCACAGACAGGGCAGAAGGCTGAGCAACCTGGTGGGACTAGACCAGGTAGAGAAATATCCTCTCTCTCTGTTTTCCACATGCATATACACTGTAAAATATATATGTAATATATCTGTAATGGGGTTATCTACTGAATAGAAATTCATGAGAAAAAACAAGAAGAAGCAAGGAGCTGGAGCCAGAAAAGCCTCTGTTATCCTTGAGGAGGTAAAGAGGTGTTGTTACTATTATTAGTGTATCATGTATGATATTACACATTTTAATAATTATATTTACTGTACTACAGCCAGAAGACGAGACCGAAGATATTTTGGTAGGAGAGGGTCCCACGCTTGATCGGCCAATGTCTTCTTTGGAAAAACTGCACATTATTATTAGATATGCATTATCCAGACCAGGAATTAGGTGAAACATTTGACATACAGTATTTGAGCAATGTACAGGCATTTTTGCTTTTTTTCTATTTGTCTGTATTATTCTTTCAGAGATGAGATTTACTGTCAGATCTGTAAACAGCTGGAAAATAATAATAACAGCCACAGCCGTCAACAAGGCTGGATCCTTCTCTCCATCTGCCTTGGGATCTTCCCACCTACAGATTTCTTCATAAAGGTTTGTACAGAGTGATTTAACACAGAGAATCTGTGGAAATAAAATGCTTATAACACTTCATGGTTGGCTAGCTTCCAGAGGGCTTTTTCATTTACTGTAATTGACGGTAAAGTCATTATAACTTGACAAACATGACTGTTGTCGCTCACACCCATTTGGCTCATAGATACCGTCAGTGCAGTAAAACCAGATAAAGTCACTAAACTAAATCACTAAAACAATATTATGGATAGCAGATAAAGTTGTTGCTCCTGAATAGTATATACTGTCTTCAGTCTAAGCAAATTGCATAGTTTTGTCTGTAAAATAAATTATCACAATACCAGTACCTGTGTCTGTATACATCAAGCTTTATATAACTAGAAAATGCTATCTTTGTGTAATTATTTATTTTAATTATATTTTTCAGTATCTGCAGAGTTTTGTCCGCAAAGGTCCAGAAGGTTACAAAGAGTACTGCTCTCAGCGTCTGAAGCGTATAAAGGCCAATGGAGAAAGGAAAGAGGTGCCCTGTTGGGTTGAACTTGAGGTAGCAAATAATTTAGCTATTTTGTCCCATTTAAAAATTGCAGATTTGTTTAATTTGACTTCATATTACTAAACCAATAGCAGGCCTAGCTAATGTTCCCTTTCCTAATGCCTCAGGCTGCCAGGGCCAAGAAGCCCATAGACACCTCTGTGATGCTAATGAACGACCAGACTGTGAGTCTGACCTTGGACTCAGCGTCTACCTCAGCCGAAGTCTGTCAAGCTGTGGCTGAGAAGATTGATCTTACAGACACATATGGATTTTCTCTGTACATTAACTTTTATGAGAAGGTGAGATGACCATTTCAATTGAACAGTAGCACAAATTGGTCTTGGTTTGTTTTGTTTTTCCCTGTCATATTCTCTTCATGGCCAGACCTGGTCCCTGGGCAGCTGTGAGATGCATGTGTTCGATGCAGTGTCTCAGTGTGAGCAGGAGATGAGGAGGCAGGGCAAAGAGGAGAGGAACACACCCTGGAAACTCTCCATTCGCAAAGAGCTCTTTACCCCTTGGCATGACTGCTCCCTGGACCCAGTCAGCACCGACCTCATCTATCAACAGGTCATCCGAGGAGTGAAGTCTGGAGAGTACACCAGTCACAAAGTAGGGACACTGTGATTCATTACAATAATTGTCTTTCCTTATAATGTTATATGAGTAATAATCCACTGTGATTCACTCTCAGGAAGATGACTATGTCCAGCTGGCTGTTCAGCACTACTACATTCAGTTTGGCTCAGAATACAGTAGCGACAATGCAAAAAAGGTGGTTGAGGACTGTATAACCACAACACTTATTGAGAACAAATCTATGGCCAAATGGATACAACTCATCAGCGCTGGCCACTCTCAGGTACAGTAATACACTGTTGTCCAGTATAGGCTTTACATTTTACACAGCAGACAGACATTGTAGTCAATGTCAATATTAATGTCAATAATATGTCTTTATTTGGTATCTACTAAATTTTAAGAAATATTCAAATTAAACTTTTCATTGCTTGTTTTACAGGCTCTGCATGACAGCGGAAGGCAAAGCCCAGAAACTATAAAAGAAGAACTGGTTGACATTGCCAGACAAAAATGGCCCCTATTTTTCTCTAGGTTTTATGAAGTTACAATGACATCAGGTCAGTCCACATACAGTAAATATTAGAGTTGAGCATTTACAGTAAGTACCATCTGTAAAAAAAGGCAAACCATTTCTTCACACTTCTACAGGACCTGCTCTGTCCAAAAGCAGGTTTGTTGTTGCTGTCAACTGGAGTGGCATCTTCTTTATGGACGGAAGAGAGAAGTGTCTGCTCGAGCTTCCTTACATAAAAGTGAAGAGTGCACTCATAAAGGGGTATAGATCACATTTCCAAAATCTTTATTTTGTTTAAATAGTAACAACAAAAATAACATTAGTTATATTTATTTAGTGAAGGCTATTTTAATGCCCAGTCAGTCACACTGGCTACAGTTCAGGGAGAGATTGTGCTGATGGCAATGGAGGCTGAGGAAATGACTGCACTCATAAAGAAAAATCTGGTTGGACTCAGAGAACGCTCAGACTTTGCAGTAGTCTTCAGTGATAACAGTAAACCAGGTACATCCACACTTCTGTCTGACAGTGTCATAGTTCAGGATTGCACACATGTATGTTATTGGATTTTTTGTGTTGATTAAAAACTGTAACAATTACTATACAATACTTATGTATATCTTTCACTCTAACAGAAAACCCCACTCATCTCGCATGTAAACGAGGAGATTTGTTGCTTATCAGGAAAAATGAACATCCTCCTCAGGAGAACATGTTTATAGCAACCAACCAGCGGACCAATGACACTGGTGCAGTATATAAAAGTTTACTGCAGTTTCTGCCCACTCTCACTATGCCAGGTTCTGAAACAATGGTATGTACAACACTACATTTTGGCTCTAATTATAGTTTTTATATTTTTGCATATTTGTCACCTTTAAAGGTTTTGATTCATCAAACACTGATATGAAACAAAGATAACTTTGTTTCTTTTAAAAACATAATTACAAAGATGAATCCATATATTAAAGGGAAAATGCTATCCAAACCTACCTGTGCCTATGTGCAAAAGTATGTGCACCCATAAATCATGAATTAACTGTGGTTAATCACAGTAATTGAAAAGCTGAGTAAAGAGAAAGGATTACAAAGCCATTTCTAAGGCTTTGGGGCTCCAGCAAACCATGCAGAGAACCATTTTCCACAAATGGAGAAGACTTGAAACAGAGGTGACTTTTTGAAAATATTTTGTGGACTGACGAGACAGAGGTTTTTGGAAGGTATGTGTCCTGTTACATCTTGTGTAAAAATAACATAAAAAGAACCCCTAACCTTAAGTCAAACATGGTGGTAGTGTGCTGCTCTGGGGCTGCTTTGCTGCATCAGGACCTGGGCAATGTCCTAGGTTTACTGGAGTCCCAAAGCCTTAGCAATGGCTTTATATTCCTTTCCCTTTACACAGCAAGTGTTTGATGATCCAAAACATTTAAGTGTGACAGATATGTAAAAATATTATAAATCCATAAGGGTGCACATTCTTTTGAGCAGCACTGTACATAAACATCTTGAGTTTTTTTGTGGATTTTCAGAAGCTGCTCAGCCCAAGGAGAATATCTGTAATAACTGCAACACCTAGCATGCCTCAAGAAACTGTGGCCCCTGTGTCTCTGAAAGACTTTGCCCTTGAAAATTTCAGGTAATAAAGAACAAGGTTAAGTACTGAATGTGTGTAAAATGTTGACAATATTAGCGATTGAGCTTGGCAAAATAATGTTTAGTATTTTATGCTGAAATGATTTATTGTTTGCCTTAATAATCTAATATTTAAGAACGCTATAGTTATCAGCACATTGCAAAAATAATAGAGGGTCTTCTCTGTCACAGGCTGCCGGGAAAAGAGGCGGGTCGACAAGGTGCGTACAGAGGAGGCAGAGAGAAGCTATGGATTAGTTCCAGGGATCCTCTTAAACAACCTCTACTGAGAAGCCTGGTTCGTAACTCGGATCTCAGCTACCTAGCCTGCAGCGCCTTTACAGATATCCTTATCACACTAAATTATGTTCATCTGACATTTTATTTACGTCTGTAGATAATGAAATTATGTTGTGTTAGTACTGCCTTGACGTTGCCCATTACCTATCCTCAAATACATGGGCGACTACCCCATTAAGCAAACCCGCAGCCCCATAGACTTGACAGACCAGATCTTTGGTCCAGCCACTCAACATGAGGCTCTGCAGGATGAGATCTACTGTCAGATCATGAAGCAGATGACCTTCAACAACAACAGGTGCTCCCTCTGTGTTTGTGTTTACCTAAGTACCATTTTGACACATAGATCTTACACTTTTATGTATGTCCTAGGCTGAGTCTGGCCCGTGGGTGGCAGCTGATGTGGCTCTGTACAGGATTGTTTGCACCCAGCCCCAATTTAAGGGATCATGCTAAACGCTTCCTGGAGTCTCGGCCCAAAGACCCCTTGTCTGCTGCGTGTCTGCTTAGGTTGCAGGGGATGCTCAGGTGAATAAACATTAATTTGGTTACTTAATTTAACTTGACAAAAGACATTTGTAAATCAATAACAGTAATTTAACCAACTTAAACCATTACAACTAAACTGAACAAGATCATTTCATTTCTTTCCTTCAGTAAAAAGCCCAGAAAACTTCCTCCTCATTTTGTTGAGGTGGATGCCATTCAACAAGATAGCATCCAGATCTTCCATAAAATCCACTTTCCAAATGAAACTGAGGATGTAAGACTAAACATTCACATTTATAGGTGTAATGTTGACAGCTTAATACATTGTCTTTTGTATGTATGTTACAGTTATTTGAAGTGTCATCAACAACCACAAGCAAAGACTTATGCCAAAGCATTGCCTCTCAGCTCAAGCTCATCTCAGCAAATGGATATGGCTTATATTTAAAAACAGCGCACAAGCCGGTTTGATCATTTTTTTTTCTAATGAAATAAGTTAACCTGTTAAAATGACTTTAACGATTAACTTTAATTGTTGTTATGTGGGTTAGATACAAAGCCTAGATGAGCAGCAGTATTTTTTTGACAGCTTAAGGGAGTCTTCGGACCTCCCAAAGAAAGTAAAAAGAGTAAAAGATGGTAAGGTACCTGCAAACAAGTAACATTGTTTTATATTTTGCCTTCCTTGAAAATGAATATGGAAAATATTACTATAACTTTCAGGGAATCAGGCCAATTTACCCTACTTGGTCATGTTAAAGCGGAAGCTCTGGTTCAATGTGAGTCCAGGAAAGGACTTAATTGCAGACCTCACATTTCACTTTCCTCAGGTATCAGGCACACTGTCTGAAACAGTATTTATAGTCTATTTTTATTTACAGAATTGTGATATCTCTGGGTTTTCTTCATTAGGAGCTCCCTAAATACCTACAGGGATACCATGATTGCACCAAAGAGGATATGATCAAACTGGCGGGGTTGGTATTTAGAGCGCAGGTTGACTCAGACAGGTCACAGTTTGTCATGATTCCCAAAATGCTGAAGGATCTGGTACCTGGTGACCAGATAAAAATCATGTCACCAGAGGAGTGGAAGAAGGTAAAAGTCAGTCAGTTGGACACTCAACAAAGTGTCTGTAAACTCCACTATATTAATACATTATAATAATACTTGCAGCACATCATCTCCTCCTACAACCAGCAGAGTGGCAGTACAGTTCAAGAGGCCAAAATTGCATTTTTGCAAACTATCTCAAGCTGGCCAACATTTGGCTCTTCCTTTTTTGAAGTTAAAGTAAGTTCTTAGATTGAGAGTGTGATCAGAGTACAGTTTGCAAAGTCAATGTATTGCCTTAGAGATATAGAAATGTTCAGTCATCTCACTTTACATCTGTTTGGCTTTGCAGCAAACATGTGAATCTAGTTATCCAAACAGTCTTAGGATTGCCATCAGCAAGCAAGGTGTGAGTCTCATAGACCCAAAAACAAAAGTATGTACCTTCATTGCTCAAACTGCATCATTTTTAATATCATAATCAATCCTTCATTTTTACTAGCGTATCCATATATTCAGTCATCACCTTGCAGCAATAATTAATATTCTAGTATTTTGCTAATAATATGACTCTTGTAGGAGGTACTGGTCATGTATGCTTTCAACCGGATCACAGAGTGGCACAGTAAAGGTGACCAGTTCCAGCTGACAATAGGTACTCTCTTGAGGGCTGCCACTTTCATCTGTGAAACCCCAAAGGTAACTCAGTGCATACAGTAAGCCTTTTATATTGGTTAATCTACTAAAGTTGACCAAGCATTTCTTAACAACAAGCATTTAACTGTATTTTTCAGAGTGACGCAATGGCAGACCTGGTACGCTCCTATGTCAACATGTACGGTGAATACAGAAATATACATCCACTTCAATCAAGAAATTACATGTTGCCCTGAAGCAAAAAAAGAGACTTAAATGCATTCATAATCAAAAGATTCTTTATGTGTGACTTCTATTGTAATATTACATGTTTGTTGTTGATATTAGTTTTTATAATTTTGGTCAGTTATTGTTTCTTATTGTTTTCTTGTCTCTTCTTTTCCTCTTTGTACATATGTAACTAAAAAAATATTTTTTTCTTTAACAAATTGTAATACATCATAAAAATCTAAATGAAATTTTTATTTAAGGTGCAAGTGAGCTGAAGAAATTTCCCCTTGGGGATTAATAAAGTTGAACTGAACAGTATGTTGTGTCTAATATTCTGTATGTTTAGCACTAATTGCTGGACACATGATGCTTAAAAAAAATGCCAAAATGCGACTGAATGTATGTCACTCACTTTTTCATAACAATCAAACCGTTTAAATGACATTGCAGCTTGCACAACCTTACTTGCTGCCTGTCTGTTATGATGGAAGCCGTGTGACAAAAAATAAAAAATCAGGATACCATGAGCAGGTGCATATGAGGTGTAATATTGTGCCTCAGAGTGGCTGCTTCCTGATGCAATACTATTCCCTCTACTCAGTGTAGTCTGTATCACAAATTTATCACAAATTTTGGATTACTGTAAGTTTTACTAAACAATGGAGATCTTAAATCTATATAAAATTTCATAAGCTTTAACATTTTAGTCAAAAAAGATAAGACACCGGAAACACAGCAGCATAAACAGTTATGGATGTGTTTAGGTATGCTGCATACAGGAAGGTATGTTGATGCACTGCACCAAATTTGTAACAAAGACTTTATGCCCAGACCACATCACTACCCTTCCACCTGCACCTTCATCGCCCTCCCACTGCTAAGAAATGTATTATTATATCAAGTACTGTATAATAATAATAATAATAATAATAATAATAATAATAATAATAATATATGATAATAAGTGTCATCAAATAAATAAGACGGAAAGTATACCAAAGACAAATGATTATTTATTGAAAATTGTATAAAGTTTAATTGTTCGTATAGTAGCCTACTGAGGGCATGTGCTTGGTGTACTCTTCTTTAAGGAACTTTGCATTTTTATTGTGTAATATAATATGTAGTCTTTGTTGCACTCAGATTTAATCCACGTTACAGTCTATATCAGATATGTGTAAATATTTTGTTCCATATAGGCTTCGTCACACAAACTTTCGGCCATTTTTCTCTGTGTGTGGTTTCTTGATGCTGTTCTCGGTTCTACACAAAGCCATGTCTTACGTGAACCCAGGAGCGTAGTAAATGATCTGAGATCAGTGTCTGAGCGACGTCAGGCCATCTGTCTATGGGCCGTCCCTAATCGCGCTGTGGTGAGCGCCAGCCTCGCGATACAAGAATCAAAGCAGTGGATGCTGACAGCGCGGTGCGGTCATCATGCAAAGGTTACATTGGATCCGTTTCAGCGAGAAGCAGCCGCTCTTCCGTGGGACCCGCACGGCTCCGAAAATGCGAGGCTTGTAGCGTCACAAACGCCTCGACTCTCGTTTCCAGGCCAGTAGTTTTGGCTTCAGCAGGTGTCACACGATGGACGCGAGTGTGGGATTTCCGCGGACAGCAGCGTGTGCAGTGTGTGCGCTGGCTCCTCTCGGCGGTGAAGCGGCTTCATGAGTGTCCAAAGTAACAGTGGAAGTGGAGGAAGTTTGGAGGCGACGCCATCTTGGTCCTCGTCCCCAACCGTTTCTCAACAACAAATAACGGCGACCGCAAAGAGCAAGGAAGGTACAGGAGCTCAATAAGTCTCTGACCCACCTCTAATCACCAGAAGCTACGCACTTGGTTTAAGAAATGAGGTATTTTCTTTGAGCCAAGGTTACGTTTGTTGAGGAGAAATGGATGTCAAGTTCAGAGATGCCTTGTGTTGTAGCCAAACGTCAGCTGTCAGTTCAGTTGATGGCCACTCTGAAGCAGCTCACGTTTGCAGACTTTGAGCAGGGACTAGCTTGTTGTTTTGCTCGTTTAGACTGCTTAAAACGACACTTTGACTTGTTAGATGTTACAGTAACAGTGTTTTACACAGCTTTATCAATTTAGCGGCATTTACTTCTAACAACAATGTACAGTTTGAGTTTTAACAGCGTTGCTTTTCATAGGCACAATCATGCATTGCGTGCATTGCTGCTCTGCACTGTAAACAAATGATTTAGTCTTTGTGCTTTTTATGGTTTCTTGATTCTTTTAAATTAGTAACATTTAACTTTGGCATCACTGCTGGTTGTTGAGGTTATTATTTACAAATAAATTTACAGTACAGCACATTTATTAACATGCATTATTTGTCATTTGTGTACTGTAAAAATGAAGAAAACGAGTGGATGAATTTCTCCCAAACCCTTCTGTACTCTGTCCTCATATAACCTTTACTGGCCTTGTTATGTGCTCTGGGGCTCATAGCTAAAGGGTTTCATCGTGCTCAATATACCTTTTAGGGCTTGCCTCTGTGCCAGAAGCTATGTTAAGATGACAGTCAGGAAATGTCCAATAAGGAAACAAACAGTAGCAGCAATAGCATTCAGCAGGGAGCAGACAAGAGTCTCAGAGGCCTTGACACAGAGAAACAGCATGTTTGTGTGGCACGCCTCTCCTTAGAAACATGTTGTCATACAAGGCCCACCCAGTAAAGTACTTTATCAGAAGGTAGGCTATATGTTACGCCTACTGTATTTTCTCAACATTATAATTCTTGTTAAGAGCCATCTGGGTTGTCACTGACTGCTACATTTATACAAATTTGTCAAGAAATGCAGTTTCTGAGACGCGGCATAATCAAGGTCTTTGTAAGAATGTCCCCAGAAACATGCGGCACAACCCCCCGGTCTTGAGCATGCAAAAGATAACATTTGTAGTGCTTCTACCTTATCTTGGCTGCCTTATTGTTCCTGTCCTGCAAGATTACCAAGCTTTTCCGATCTCTTAATGTCTTAGTTTAGTTTAGCTCCATGCAAATGGGCCATCAAAACTGTAAATGATGGCTTGACCAACTTGTCCACCCAAACTCCCCTCTGTCAGTGCAACAGTGTTCCTCACAAACTGATAAAGTAGTGACATTTTTTTAAAACTTTTCCTATTAAAATGGATTTGTTAAAGAATGACCCATTGCTGAGTCAAATCAAGCCCTTCCTCTATTTGTATACACTATCCAATTTTCTCAAATCTTTGCTTCTTCTTCTTCATACTCCTTTTTGTTCTCTTTTAGTCAGGTGGTTGTGATTTAGCCTATACCTTTGTTCTAACCTTTCCTTTTCTTATGTTTTTTTTACCAGGTCCAATGGAGGAGTTGCACAGCCTGGACCCCAGGAGACAAGAGCTATTGGAGGCCAGATTCACAGGAGCTGTCAGTGGCAACACAGGAGGCAGCACTGGGAGCACCAGTGGTGGTGCTAAGGTAACCTCAGCACACAAAAACTCAAACCTCATTAATGTTTTACTCTAGACAGAATCATCAAGAGTTTGTCTGATAAATTTAGATCCCTCTGAGTGACACATCCACTGAAAGGTCACCTGAGAAGTAAATTTATGTAATTAATTTAAATTAAATTAATAATGTAAGATATACTTGTTCTGTTATTAATAGTCTCTGTCAGTAGTTACTTTCAGTATTCAATAATAAAACACTTGATAATGGCCTGGTAACAGAAGTAAAATCAGATTTTCCCATGGGACTTCTGTACAAGCAAGCAAGGCAAGCAGTGACCAATTAAAGCTAAAACAGACACTGGCCATACAATTTCATTTTGACCCTGAATCAGAGCATTACTTCTTTGCAGTCATCATGTACTTTTCTGTTCCCTACTGGCCACTCTAGGGTGCTCATTTTCACAGGCATGCAGGCGGAGTCCTGAGCAGCTTTTTCGAAGTTTTGTGCATGCATGCTGTGGAAAATACTCAGGCTCATTGACAGAGTTTGCAAGCTGCTAGTAGAAAAAAAATACATGCAGGTTAAGTGGTGCACTCCACAGCTTACAGCCCTGTACAATACTGTACGCATGCGCATGTGATAACAATACAAAACTCTTTCTGCAAGTGTCAGTGTTCACTGCTAGCCAAAGAGCCAGGGTTAGTGATAGAAACGTAATAAGGTTTCTACAGTTTGTAGCTTGAGCCCTGTTCACATTTGTGATCAGTACATGCTTGAAATTATAAATTGCGTGTCATTTACATCAATAGCTTGATTTTACAACAATGTTTGGCAGGCTTGTATAATAATTGTAACACTCATACATGTGCACACGAACCCATGCCATTGAAGCCTTACGAACAGGTACTGAATGTGGTTATTCTGGACAAACTCAGCTTTAGGGAACTACAGGAGACTAAAGTAACATGGATTCAATTTGCATCTAAAGTTGAGTGGTGAGGGTCAGCTCAGCTTATAGTGCATATGTTGAACCCATGATGCTGAGAAAGGCTGTAGTTGCTCTGTATATATGCAGCAGCTCTACCACTGAGCTATACAACAAGGCTTGTTTTGTGGTGTCGTATGTAACACATAAGGTTTCTGTGGTTTTGTTTCAAGGAAACTGCGTTAACAGCACACTGTTAAGTGATCTCAGGTGTGTTTGTGTGTCCTGATGTTACTACAGAGTGGGTGCATTATAGCAATACTCACTGTAGAGCTGTAATGTTACTCATTCATATATCTGTCGATCTTTTAGCGCTTATGAACTATAGTGCAAAAACTGAAGAATAAGGGAACACTGATAAAGTGATTGAGTACTTTGTGAAAAAGAACAATACTGAGTTTGTATACAAATAGGGTGTATACAGAGATAGAGTGTAAAATAATTCAAAATACCATGCCACTGAGACTGATGAAAGTGATGACCAGAGTGAATTTAAATTAACTGTTGGCATATACTGAAGTCAGGTCTGTGCTGTCTGCTTGCCTGCTTTAAAAAGTCACCATACGCTACTGGATTTTCCCATTTGTTTCTGGAAGTTTTCTGTATTTTTGGAACAGAGCCAACTGACACACCTAACAACTGGCAGGCCTTGTGAAAAAATAAAATCATGAAGATGTGTACTGTCTAGCTTAAAATAGATTTTCTTCTGTTAATATATAGACATGTAAAAAATATGTTATGAAACATGACTTATTTGCTTTTGTCTTGATTGTGTTTAGGGTATCGCAAATGAATCATCTAACCATAGTTATGGCAGCCTTGGTTCGTCCAGCGACAAAGAGTCGGAGGTAAGAAGAACAAACAGTGACATTCCCTAAAGCATTATTACACTGAACTTCTGTATTTCCATTTGCGCCTACTGCAACATGCTCAGGGTGAAATATTAGGCAGATAGCTGCAGGATAATTAGATTATTAGGGCAATCCTAATCCAAATCCTAGAAACAATTTATGTTGATATTAAGCATTTACATGTACATTTATTGTGGTGGATCTCTATAATGTCACCTGTTTATTTTACTGTTTAGCCTGTGTTTTAAACAGTATTCCTCACTGTTGACCAGTCTGAAGATGTAAATCTTCTTTGAGACAATGAGAAGGGAAGTACACTTAACTCTCACAGACAAAAACAAAATTTGTAATGTCGTCGTAGTACCACCTCATCAGCAAAGTCGACATTAATTGCTACACACATTGGTCAAAAATAACTGGCTTGGTCTAAAATGTCTAAAACCTTTTTTTTTTTTTTTTTTTTTTAAAGAGAACTGTTTTGGTAAAAACAAGTAGTCAACAAAATGTAGCATCTGTAAAAAAATAAAAATAAATCTGAAAGCAAATGGCTAAATTTTACTTATACTAGAAGGCAATTTTGTTAAAGACAGTAAATAAATGTCATGTCAAAAGTAGTTACACAAAATACAATGCTAGTATGTGCTTTGCTATACTTTGTTCTGGATTCCATTGAACTTCTTGTTTGAAATTATTGAAATTATATTGAAAATCTGTTGTTAAAGCCTCTTCATATTATTTATATTTATTATAGAGCTAAAACTGGACACAATAAAAAACACTTATGCATGTGTACTGTTTGTTGCTGGTCTCTCCTGCACTACCTCTGTCTCCCCCGTCCTTTGTCCTAGAACTCTGATTTAAAACGCGGAAGCTCCCCTGCCTACTCAGTATGTCCTATACTTTCTACTGCATCTTCCTAGCTTCAGCTATAGAAACTGCTTTGTAAAGTAAAGCACTTGGGATTAATATTTTTATTCTGCTTATGTTTCAATAGACTCCAGAGAAAAAGCACTCAGAATCATCCAGAGGCAGAAAGAGGAAAGCTGACACCTACTCAGAAAGTAGTCAAGGTACAGTCGAGAGATGCAAGAAATCAGTGTTTTTATTGATAACTTGAGGCTGAAGGAACAAAGCAGCTGATTCAATAATGTTATTTGCTTTAATGTTATATCCAACATTTCCTCCTAACTTTGCCCTCACCAAGTGTTTATAACATTACATTTTTTACACTTCACTGCAGGGAAGACCTCAACACGTGGACCCAAGATTAGTGACTACTTTGATGTGAGTATCACACTATTGTGTTACTAAACTAATTGCAGTCATTTCTAAAACCAGGTTCTAAAGGGCAGTCTTCTCTTTGAAGTTTCAGGGAGGAAATGGCTCCAGTCCAGTCCGGGGTCTGCCATCGACCCGCCGCTCTCCTCAGAACTCCCACTCTGCCCCTGGATCAATTGTAAGTATTAATAATTACCCCAAAAATGTAAGTTTTTATTTATAGTTGCTCACTTTTGCTTACTCTTCAATGTTAGATTCGACAAAATAGCTCCTCCCCTACTAGTCTTTGTTTTGGGGAACATGGTCTAAAGGCCTCTTCAAGCAAGTTTGTCCAGGTATATTAATTTAAGGTCACTCCTATCAACTCCATCCATTTCCCACGGCTAACTTACTGTTATTCATTTGATGTGTTCAGACGGAGTTAACAGGCCTGAAACTTGCAGCTCTGGAGAGCAACAAGAGTCTGGACTTGGAGAAAAAAGAAGGCAGAATTGATGACCTACTCAGGGTGAGTTTAATGCATAAGTAGCAATGACAATTGTGCTTATGTGCACAGTGTCATGTTTTACACACTGTCTATGCTGTCATTGGATTACAGGCAAACTGTGACCTACGGAGGCAGATTGATGAGCAGCAAAAGCTCCTGGAAAAATACAAAGAGCGGCTTAATAAATGCATCACTATGAGCAAGAAACTGCTTATAGAGAAGGTATTTGCATATCTATATGTCTCGTCTAGAAAAAGAAGTCTTGTGAGGACTCTTTATTTGTACTGAACACTTCGTTTTAGTGCAGCTCTCATCCAAAACCCCTAAGGAGAAAATTTCCTTTTTTGGTTGGTAAATGTAAAAAAAAAAAGATTTGTGCACTTAGAGCGGTGTTGGGATATGGCATGCAGTCAAAATATGTATGGTACTAGGGTCTCTATTTTAGTTACTAACTGTTCCTGATTGTGGACATTTAATTCTTACACCTCTTATTTTATATTAAGCATGAAGAAGGCATGAAAAGTTGTTGTTGCCATTGATTTTCACTGAAATGGTCTCTGTTTATTAAAATAACATAATTGCACATCCACAGAGCACTCAGGAGAAGCAGTCATGTCGTGAGAAGAGCATGCAGGACCGCCTCCGGTTGGGTCACTTCACAACAGTCAGACACGGGGCGTCCTACACGGAACAGTGGACTGATGGATATGCATTCCAAAATCTGATCAAGTAAGAGACTGTGAACAGAAGCATCTCTGGCCCTAAAAATACAGCCACACAATGCTTCATTTCACAGCCTGGAGTATGTGAAAGCCTGTGTTTTGTTCTCAGTATTCTTCAGTATTAATATGCGTTTTATGTTTGGATGTATGCAGGCAGCAGGAGAGCATCAACCAGCAGCGTGAGGATATAGAGCGCCAGAGAAAACTGCTGGCCAAAAGGAAGCCCCCTAACCCAGCCTCCCCTTTTGTATCAGTGGCTTCCACCTCTGAGCCCAAACAGAGGAAAACCAAGGTGGTCAACGGCAATGATTCAGACCCCTTTCTTAAACCTTCATTGCCTCAGTTGTGAGTATAGCCTTGTTCTGTTGAATAATGCTAGAAATCTCAATCTCATTTCAAAATCACTGCAACAAATTTTCTGTATGTTTTTCCTCAATGTTGACTTTTTTTTTTTTTACTGCTAGGCTAACGCTTGCTGAGTATCATGAGCAGGAAGAGATTTTCAAGCTTCGTCTTGGTCATCTAAAAAAGGTCAGTGGAAAATATTACCAAGAATACACTATCAACGGCAGTAACAGGCAGAACCAATACTTAGTGTAATATTTGGCCACTTGGTTTTTGTAGGAGGAGGCCGAGATCCAGGCAGAGCTGGAAGCGGCTAGAGCGTGTGAGGAACCTCCACATCAGAGAGCTAAAGAGGATAAACAACGAGGACAGCTCAGCGTAAGTTTATTTGGATCAACACAACCACAGGATTCATGACAAACCTGATGTATGTGGCATTAGTTTACTGTTCTGTACTGTTACTTACCGCTACATTATGTCTACCTCTTTTTACAGCTTCAAAGACCATCCCACACTGAACGAGAGGTACCTGCTGCTTCATTTACTGGGCAGGGGCGGCTTCAGTGAGGTCTACAAGGTAACATCTTCAAGTGCTCTTTTAAGTTTTCCCTTTTTTTTTGGTAATGTATTCATGGAGCTAACTGGGTCTGTGTATATTTTGGCACGCTTAGGCGTTTGACCTGTTTGAACAGCGCTATGCAGCTGTTAAAATCCACCAGCTCAACAAGAACTGGAGAGAAGAGAAGAAGGAAAACTACCACAAGTGCGTCTATGCTCACACAATCTACAAGGCTAAAACATGTGTTGTCCCATCTATGCAGTCTACATTGACATTTCTTTCATCTCAGGCATGCATGCAGGGAGTACCGGATACACAAACAACTGGACCACCCCAGAATAGTCAAACTGTACGACTACTTCTCCCTGGATACTGACACGTGAGTGACCCCCGACTTCTGCGGCTGGATTGATTTACAGTACACTCAGACTCCATGGCACTGTGCAAAGTCTTTCTGACAAAGCATCAGAAATTGTTAAAAACTACATGCAACACTGGGTTTATAGTCAAACAATGAATGAGTTGTTTGCGTTGTGCCTTGAGGCTTTGTATTATTGGGTGACGCATGTATCGGCAGAACTTTTCACAAAACAAGGAAAGTGTGTATTGTTAAAGCAGCTTTCTGAAAAGTGAATCTGAACCAACATGCCCTCACAGTGTTATTGGGTCACTTTAAAGGTTGTCTCGCAGTGTACAGTATAAAAACATTAAAATGGTCTCTGTTCTGTCCTTGGTGGCTGTCTGTCATTATGCCTCTCAGGTTTTGCACAGTCCTGGAGTTTTGCGAAGGAAACGACTTGGACTTTTATCTCAAACAGAACAAGCTGATGTCTGAGAAAGAAGCCCGCTCCATTGTGATGCAGATCGTCAGTGCCCTGCGTTACCTCAACGAGATCAAACCTCCTATCATCCACTATGACCTAAAGCCTGGTTTGTGTGATAAAAGCTTTTGACACATTAGTAATTAACCTTATTACAGAAGGCAGTACTGCTTTTTGCTCTCCTTTGATGCCTTGTCTATATGAATTTCAGGCAACATCTTATTGGTAGATGGGACTGCATGTGGAGAGATCAAAATCACAGACTTTGGCCTGTCCAAAATAATGGATGATGATAATTATGGTGTGGATGGGATGGACCTCACGTCACAAGGGGCAGGCACCTACTGGTATGAACACATTTGTTTAGGGATGTCATGATTAACCAATTATACTATTATTCGCAATTGTAAACGTCACAGTAGGATGATAATTTTAGAAGCCGTGGTATTGCATGGTATAAGTGTTAGTTGTAGTAATAAAAACATGCCACAAACTGGCCCACAGTTGGTACATGTTTATATTGTTGATATGGAGATAAAAAAAATGAAAATTGAGGGCTTGGAGGCAAAGGGGCATAAGTCCCAGTTTGGGCCTAATGAAAGCTCTCAGTGACCTCTTCTTTTCTTTATAGTGAAAATATAATTAGTTAATATTAGTCATAATTTATATTATATAATGTTTGTTTTGTTTTTTTAAATAGCCTCAGGCAATGATTTTTGCCCCTAGAATATAAAAAGCCCTGTGAAAGTTGCTGCGTGTTTTCAAAGATGAAGATAAAATTTTCAATTCAGTTTTATTTGTATAGCCCAGTATCACAACAAAAGTCGCCTCATAGGGCTTCACAAACAGTTAATCAAACATAAACACACAGACTTAACACACAATCAACACAAACAATAACTACACTAAATTAAACAGACCCAGGTCCTTAGACCCTCCTTCTCGGTAAGGAAAAACTCCTAAAAACAAACCCAGCTGTGGGGAAAAAAGAAACCTTATGGAGTCCATATTGAAGGAGCGACCAGGACGGACAGACAACGTGTCTAGGCCTGTTAGTTCATTAGCTCATCTATAGGATCAGCTCTGTAAGAATTCATCCAGATGGGAGTGGGGTGAGGTAGGTAGTTCTATGTTTATTCCATACGTTTTGGGAAAATGTTAGTGTCAAATAAAAATCTCACTTTTATGCAATTTTTAAAAAGTTGAGTAAAGAAATTCCAACTGTGGTAGTATGAATTTTCAACGAGATTCTCAGTTTGATAACACGAAAATTTGTTTGGTTTGAGGCAGCAGCAGGATATTCAACTTGAAAATTGTTTTGGCTCTTCTGTAAAATGCCCCTCTGCTTCCAAGCCCTCGAAGTAAAAATATCTAAAGTTAGGGGCCTGACAGGTTTAGCAACATTTAATAAAAAATAGTGTAAATAATTGTGAAAACTGTGTAATTCATCTCACAATAATTGTGACACAAAAATTTGGCATTGTGACATTCCTAATCTTGTTATATTTTGTATATCTTGTTGTCTCTAAATCTGATTGTCTGTGTCTGTTTCAGGTATTTGCCCCCAGAGTGCTTTGTAGTGGGAAAGGAGCCGCCCAAGATTTCAAATAAGGTGGATGTGTGGTCTGTAGGCGTTATCTTCTTCCAGTGTCTTTATGGACGCAAGGTATAAAATAATTTTCATACAAGTATAAAAATATAGTGGGAAGCATTGTGTGTGTATTGTTGTTGTAGATTAACACTAGTGTTTTTTTTAATAATGTAAAGGCACATTTTAACAAGTAACTGTGACTTAGATTAATTTTTTTTTCACCTTCCCATTCATACTCTACTCATCCCTAAGCAGACAATATTTCTCTTACTAAATGTAGCATCATATATTGGACCGTATGACACCATTTGCAAAGAATTTGGTTCAAGTAAAAGTTTTAAAAAGTACAAATATCCATAACATGCACATCTTTGTCTCCATCAGCCGTTTGGTCATAACCAGTCTCAACAGGACATTCTGCAGGAGAACACTATCCTCAAAGCCACCGAGGTCCAGTTCCCCGCAAAACCACAGGCCAGCACTGAGGCCAAGGTACACACAGTGATGCTTTGTGAAATGAAGAGACTAAACGTAAAATGTGGTAGCCAACTTTATGCCAATGTTCATAAAGATCAAAAGGATATAAGATGTTTACTTGATATGTCATAATTATTCATTTGTAAACTATGTATGTGCTACCCACAAACATTTAACCTGTTATAGTTTATGTAGACATCCTCACAATATCCATAATACATTATGATACTTTAATTTCGTAATATTCCAAGTGTTGCAAGCTTTCTAATGAAATCTAAAGTTTGTCTAGAAATATTGAAGGTGTGGTCTACATCCGTTCATGAGAATTGATGTTTATATTTGGCTTAGACCTGTGTAGGAGTAAAACCTCAGTTGAGACATGTGTAAATGTGGTAATATTAAAAGGCACTGTAGATGTGTATTGTGTCAAATACAATGCCAGTACGACTACAAGCCAGAACATGTCAAAAGTTAACTTGTGGTATGTGTTGTCTCTCAGGCGTTTATCCGGCGTTGTCTGGCCTATCGTAAAGAAGACCGGTTTGACGTTCACCAGCTGTGCTCTGACACTTACCTTCTGCCTCACATGAGACGCTCCAATTCATCTGGCTCCCTGCAGCCCTCATCTTCAACTGTCCCTACCTATTAATGCACCGGAGTGAGTGGACTCTGTGCATCGATATACAGCACTGCTGGAGAGAAAGCAACGGAAGGACAAGCCGAAAAAGAGTCCAAAGTTAAGTGGAGGACAGGAGCGTCGGCTCTTTTTTGTACAGTGTTTTCCCATTGAACTCATTGGAAGAAATGGGGAAAAAGTGAGACAAGAGTGGAGAAGGACTGAGTCTTGATCAAGAAGCCAGTGGAGCTGTGAATGGCTGTAAGCCCTAAGCAATGTTCGAACAGCTCTAGGTCCCAGATGTGCTGTTTAAGTCCACCTCTGTCTGTGTTCTTGTCCTATGATTGCTGAGTATTACATCAACAATTGTTCTTTGTTGTTGATCCATTGACCATTAAAGGTTTGTCATAGAGAAAGTATGATCGCTTATGTCAATATGGTCAAGTTCTGTTGATACTGTGTGGCACAAAATGGACTAACCCACTGCACGCATCAAGGTCACCTGGTTTTGGAGTACCAACATGAACCCATGTGGGTTGAATCCTGGCCTAGTTCAAGTAAAAGTTAAATACTTCTCAGATTGTTGAAAAGCAATTGCTCTCTGCTTTGACCACTGAAAGTAAATTTATGTCTTAAATTGTTGCTGTTTAGTCAAACTGTATCACAAAAGCAGAGTAATGCAGTACCTTTGTTACTGATGTCCTTATTAGCGTCTACTTAAAGAGATGGCTAAATTTTGTGTCCATTTCACATTACATTCTGGCTAATGTATAAATGATGATTCTTGCTTTGTTTCCTTCTGAAAGCTGTTCCCAGTTTGCTGCTATAAATGTTGCTTTTAGTTTGTAACATTTGAATTCGCCTCACATACAGTATGTGCGTCCTTGACTCATGGATCTGAGATGGGCCCCGGCTGTGTTCAGGGAACGAGGCTCCATGTTCTGTCTGTCTGGAGTGGTACAGTTTAATTCATTGACACTGATGTAAAAGTCCAAATTCTAGAGATTTTTTTTATTGTGCTGTGAGAAAATAATGAAACCAGTCACAGCTAGTGGTGCCAGGTGCAGAAAGCAGGGCCTGAATCTATACTGTTTCTGTACTAGAGCTAGAAATCAACTGACTTTATCCAAATGGTGTAAGATGCTGTAAATAAAACAACTGTCTTGTGATAACAGTTACCAGCGTTCAATGGGTTCTCTTTATGAACCCTCGTCTGCTGTAAAAAATCTTAGTTGATTTTGTACAAGTGTGCTTCTGGTTAAACAAAGCGACACTAAAATGACAAAGTTATGAAGAAGTGTCTGCTCACTTTGTTTGAGGCACCCAAACACAAAATAGTGGGTTATTCACTTTGGTTCAGATGAATTATTTACAGGGAGGCACTAAGCTAATTTTTCTAAAACGGTAGAAAATTGGTGCGCGTTCAGTGTCTATGTCCTGATTAATGAAGCCTTGTGTAGGTGTAGCAGCAGTTACTTGCTACGTGTCATATTGCGTTAGCAGTGCAGGTGCAAAGCTAGGCCAATGTCATTCATATGCAATAAAGATGGCTTTACAATTCCTGCAGTGTGACCCATATTTCCTGTGCCACAGTGCACATCATCAAGATGGAGCAGATAGAGCTTGTAGCAGCAACAATATTAATGTTGAGCCATGCTAGACCTTTGTCTTTATTTGCAATTGATAGGACAATAACTATTTTTCTTGTTATCCCAAAAATCTTAAACAGGTGTTTTCAGCATTTCAGATTTTTTTAAGTAGACCTCCTGACAAAAAACAAGGAAAAATAGTGACTAATGTATTTCTTGTATTTCTATTGAAATCTCTACCATTTTATTTGTTAAAACGCTTCTCAAGACACAGGTGTAAAATTAATTTGGCTTTATTGCTTGCACTGCGCATCTTGTTGGTTCTCACAAAGGTCCTTTACAGCGACATCTTGTGGCTGCAATGTATCAATGCAGTAACAGTTCACTATTGACACAGGCCATGCCAAGAGGGGGAGATGTGCTGTGCATTTAATAACCCTTCACCTAAGTAGCATCCACACAATGTTTAGTAGCTCAACCTTAGGCAATCCCCGTCCCTGCTGGCATGGCTACTCAGAGTACACAGACAAAAAGGACATGACGACTAATTTCAGATTTTAAAGACAGTGCAAAATAATGCAAATGAGAAAATAATCAACAGAATAAACTATGGGTCAAGGTGCTACCATCTAATAAGCAGTTAGAGGCTGGACGATACCATGCGATATTTACCACCGCTCTGATAACTATAGCCACAGTAGGAATAATGTTGGAAACTCATGATTTAGATCACTTAATGCACAGTTTATCAGCCAGCCCTGTTATATATACACATGTAAAAAAACAGAGAAACAAAGGTTTGCCAGATGAGATACAGAGAAAGTTCATTGCCTGGGTGTAACTGCAGATGATGAAGCAACCTACAAACTCAACACAAACCATCCCTCTAACAGCAGTGTAGGAAAGCTGCCGAGCTCCAGATCCTCTGCAAAAACCTCTCCATCTTCAAATCCTTCATTGCCCCACAACATGCTGCCTTATGCATATCCGAAACTGGCGTACGCTGCTCTCCACATGTGAACTGGTGCAGCCTGTCCCACTTGGCCAAATAAATAGAAAACAGAGAGGAAGACAGGGGAGAGAGTAACCAGATATGTGTTTGGTTCGACAGGGGTGAGTAGGGTCTTCCTGGTTAGGACGGCATTTCAGTGGGAACTTGTGTTTCCGTGGGGATGAGCGCTTCTGTGGGAGCAGCTGGTGCAGGAGCTAGGACGTCTGCGGGGGGCTCAAGCGCAGAGGCCACGGTGACTGTGACTGAGGCTGGAGTGGTGGTGGAGGTGGCCAGGATAGGCGCCACACTGTGAGGCAGGAATGGGGGCAACTGGGAAGGCAGCATGGTGGGCATAGGGGGCAACGGGGCCAGACCGGGCAGGTTGAGAGGCGGGAGCGAAGACAGAGGCGGGACAGCTGCACACACAGAAAAATATCTTTTAAAATGATGCGAATACAAATACTAAACAAACAGGGTTTGTACGGCTGCTTGAAATCCTTAAAAATGCTTGAATTTTATTGTGTTGTTTTCAAGGTTTGAAAAGAGCTTGAATTTTGGATGTGCTTGAAAATGCTTGAAATTGCTACCTTTCTCACAGGGGTCGAAAGATTATTTCTGGGTCGCCAGTTAATTTTTAAAAATGTAAATTTAGGAAATGAATGGGCTAACGGACGTGATTTTCAAATAGGGAGCAGTTTTACTAGTTTTCTTTGTCATTTTGTCCAAAATTTCTCAACTAGACAGTTAAATACGATTCTATTCAGGTACAGAGCGTGAAAAATAATAAACAGCGTAAAAGGAAAAAGAACACATTGTGGAATTACAGAAATTTACCAAATTGTTTTGTTTCATTGGATTGAACATTCAACAGTCAGGAAAAACACAAAAAAGGCACGGGTGAGGCTTTGTAGGGCACTGAGTTGTAAATATATAGTTTATTCCAGTTGTAAGGTGCAGGAAAATACTTGAAAGTATAACTTAAAGGTGCTTGAAAACTGCTTGAATTTGATCTTTAAAAGTTGTATGAACACTAAGTTTAAACTATAGAATTGTGTTTTGACTGCAGATAGATGAAGCAGCTCTTGTTTCTGTGTGTCTGTGTGAGCGTGAATTTTACAAACCCAATTCTGAAAATGTTTATGGTCTATTGTGAATAAAAGTTTTAGGACGTGAAAAAACATTATCTCATATTATGGTTTATTTGATGGTACGCAGAGTAGAGTACAGTGATTTTAATTTGTGTGTAGTTATAAGACTAAAGCAGACAAGCTAACTGCCACATTGAAGTTCATCTTGAAAACACTGGTGCCTTTTATAGTCTTTCCTATTGGAATGTGGTTGTTTATCCCAGGAACAATACAAGCCTGATTCTGATCTTAAAAAGTGATTTCTACACTTCCCAGAATCTTAACTGCCTAGTCAGTGTTTAGATCCACATTTTAGTAGTAGTAACGTGAACGTGTGCCACCTCTTTCAACAAAATGAGTATTATAAACGTTTTGAATTTACCTGTTGTTCCCACTGCTGGGGGCAGGCTGCTGCTGCCTGCTAACGACACAGCACCAAGGTCAGGGAGCGGCAGATTCAGGTTGGGCAACAGCGGGGGGAAACCAGCGGGAAGGGGCATGAGACCTAAAACAAAGAGAACAGCTGTTTGGAGGAGGGCTAAATAATGCTGCTCTAAACATTTTGTCTAAGTATTTTTAGGTTGTCTTATAAATCCCTTACATTGGGATTAACACACTTCTACAGATTCAACAAGAACTCACAATAGCTAGCACTTCATAGGCCATGTCACCAGAGTGTAGGGAGTGCCAACTATGACCCTAAGTCAACAAATCCTTTCTGAGCACACTGAAACTGAGACAGGTTTTTTTTGCTTTTTTTTAAACAAAGGGTATTCCCCGCAGAAGAGGACATACAGAGACTCGACCAGGCCTAATTTGAATAAAGATGTCACCATGTTTGGATGCTTGAGAAGTCACCCACCTGGTAGTGTGGCAGCAGAGCTGAAACTGGCGGAAGCAGGATTCAGGGGCGTGAGAGGACTGAGTGAGGGCGTCGTGGACGAGGGTAGCAGCGGTACAGTAGGCAAACCTGCGCAGAAATTTTTTTACAAAGATTTATTTATGCAGCAAAGCCTACTCTTACTTTCTGCTGATATTAGACAAAAGGTAAATGTACCAGTCTGCAGTTCACTGGGCATGGTGGGGGCTGCAGTGCTGATTGACAAGCCAGAGAGAGTTTCTTCAAGGCCAGAGGGAACAGCGGCCGCAGTGGGAGGAGGAGTCACAGCTGAGAGCTGAACCTTAAAGAGTTAAAAGGAAAACAATGTGCTGTGGCAAACTTATGCTGCACTGTTAGCAAAGCTGTAGAGGTTAAAGGTCAAAACACAAACACCTTCTGCCTAATTCCAAGTGCAACACAAGCAAAGTACTGGGACAAAACAGTGAATCAAAATTAACATACTGTGTGTTCAGCAAATAAGCACACAAAATGCACAAATCTACACAGCAACAGCAGTTTCAACCAACTTTCATTATCTTTGTAGATAAATGTCTTACAGTACTTCTCTAAAAACACAACATATGTAAAGCAAAGGGTTATCCAATCCAAGCGGGCAGCATTTAGGAGGCTTAGACTACTTAAGAGTACAAGACCACAGTTCTAACCTCAGTGAATCCATCCTTTAGTGGACTGATGGGCTCGCTGGGCGGGCTTCCTGGGAAACTGATCTTCTTTCCCTCCTCAAAAGGTCTGGTGGGAATTCTGTGGAGGTATCCGTAACCAATGCCACATCCCAGACTACAACATGCAGATAAAACAATGTTAATGGATCATTAATGGGGTCATACATCCATTATAATGTGTATTCATATGTCTTACCTGCCCTCTCCCCCCCAGGCACTGTTTGGAGTGATGACAACTTCTCGGCAGTTGTCAGTGTCTGTGTTGTACACATACAGCTTTAAGGGTTTTCCTTCGTGGCTCTCAATCAGAGAAAATAGGTCTTCTGACTGTAGCCCACAAAAACAAATGGAAGTAAATCAATATCTGGCAAAACAGTTTAAAAAAAAATGAACAAGTGTACCTCATTCATGACAGTGTCTGCACCAATGATGTAGTCAGTGTGTGGTCGCAGGCCAGCAATTGCTGCTGGAGAATTGGGTTCCACTTCCTGTGCAAAAGTCACAAGGAATGACAAGTCAGCTACTGCAGCACAATAATAAATATTACAGAATAAACAGATGACAACACAATGTATGTACCAGCACATGCCAAACATTCTCATTGGCTCCCTCGAAGCTGCAGAAGCGAATGGACACACCGAGCAGGCCCTGACCTCCCCAGAGGTTACTGGGGGTCACAGTGGACTCCCGTAGCTCCAGGGTCTTTGAAGAGTAAACCAGCATTTTAACAGGTTTCTCCACACTGGCCTTAAGTAATTCCTTTAACGTGTCATTGTCTTTATTCTGTAGAAGTAAGAGGAAACATGGATTTAAATAGGCAAAAAAAAAAAAAAAAAAAAAAATGTTGGGGCAGCTGTGAGTTGATACAGTCAGGGAGCACCATCTCGTTAGGTGGCCCTGAAAAAGCCAATGCCTTGTCATTGGACATAGCTGTTTTAAGGTTTTATCCACAACTTCTTACCAGTCTGGTGTCATTGATGGAGACTATAAAGTCAAAGAAAGGCTCCAGTCCTGCTCGATGTCCAGGGGAGTTCTCTTGAACCTGGAATACAGTAAAACATATCATTGTTTTGAAATGAAATACAGTGTGTGTCATCAGTTGTAATTTGAGCGCATCTAAGGCCAGATGAGACCACAGCAGCACACCACTTACTCATTTTTTAAAACTTTTGTGGTACTTAAATGAAGATGTTGCAATGCTCTATACAATCTGGCAAATGTAATTCCCTGTGCCCCAGCTAAGTGGCTACAGTTAGCTTAGCATTGATCATCTAACGAGCACAGTCCATTAACCAGTGTCTGAGGCAGGAGTTGTCCATCCTAGCAATTGGCGGTGGTACATTTATTGACATTCATTTGACATGGTTTCCAGTTTGGCAGAAACAGGCCACGGTTGTCATCCCTGGCCTCTCGTTATCCCGTAGTCCTCCGCCTCTGAGCAGAGGTTATGCTAACGCTAACAGTGGGATATAAGTGTTAAAGCTTTAAACTCACCCGGAGGACGTGGTAGCCCTCTGAACCTCCGCCCGGTATTTCCACACTCTGAGCGCCCCCCATAGTACAGTCCTGTCGGGCCTATTAGGTATCCTTTGATAAGGGTTTCCCTGGTAGACTAGAGAAACACAATCAGCTCACGCTAGGACCGGGGCCGCCGGTACACGTCGCCAAATGAACAGAGTTGTGATGCGCATGCGCCGTTACGTGGCAGGAAATAAGGCCCTTTGATTACGCCCTTTCCGCAATTTTTCCTTTAAATTATATTTACTCACAGAAACTCTTGGTTTCTGACCATAAATACGGCTGATAGACCAGTATTGCATTACTGAATATCAGATCAAAAACAGAACAGGGCAAGGGCTAAGTAAATGTTTTTACGCAAGGGAGACCTCCACCAAGCGTGAATCCCAACATACCTCCTCTCAGCGTCAACTCCTCGATTCCTCGCTTAAGCCCTGCCCACAGAAGAAAGAGGCGCATAGGAAAGAACATCTCCCTCTCTTCTGTGGGCAGGGCTAACAGCGAGGAATCGAGGAGTTGAGGCTGTGAGGAGGCGTGTTGGGATTCAGCCCAAGAGCGCGCTATTTACTTTGTGAGGTTTTAATGCTTGAAGTGACCACCAGATGGGGCTGTCTGCACGTTAGATGTTTTTTATTTATATGGTAAATCCACGTTTTGAGCTGAGCCCGTTGGACAATAAATCCTCACCACTAGACCTCATTTTGATACATTTATTTACTTATTTCAAATTATGTGGTGATTTCTAAATAAACATGGCATGTTAATTATCATATTAAATTGCAAAATATGCAATTAATAATTAATAAAATGCCACTATACATTTAGGTGATGTGAAATTATGTTTTAAGAAAGGTAGCTGTAGTAGGAAGTTGCACACTGGAAACAGCCGATTCAACATACAGCTGGAGGTAAACAAAGCCTTTTCTGGGAAAGATTAGACCTTGGCAATAATATATAGGTTTATCTTTGTATGAACTACTGAGACACTGTTTAGAGGCACCACAAGACCAAGAAATAATTTATAAATGCATTGCTCTAAGAACATGACATTAATGTTAGTGTGAGATTTGCATTATGCTGTTGCAGTAAGTGAGTCAGGCTCAGTTTCTTTTGATAGATTTTATTAGTTTAGGAATTTTTAAAGATGGTTTGATTCTGATAAAGTGCCTACTGGAAAGCTCCTGGAAGACCCTTCTTTATATCTGTCACCTTATTAAACCTGGTCTTTAGCAGGAGTCACGGCCACATAAAGAACACATATTACCTTAAATATGATTTATACAATTGTGCCATTCACATATGGTCCCTAAATACCATAAATATACTTTGTTAACATAATTCAAAAATAATCCTTTCACACACCAATACACAGGAGGAAGGTGAACATTGTGCAAAGACAAAATCAGGAACTCCAGATATTCAAAGAGCTCCCATAACACTGGGAATACAGGTCATATGCAGTACAGCCAGTACAGTATATTACAATAAAAGCATTAGGATTTGACAAATACAACAATCTTTTCTTAAATATCTAGACAAGAGTACATTCTCACAACCTTGTGCTTCTCTCTAAAATAAAGGACTGGCACAGAGGCCAGAATTTATATAGACTTCATTCTTAATCTCATCAAAAGGCCAGGCAGACGTCTAAAACATTCATTCAAAACACTAAAAGAAATTCACTAAGAATTGCATTGCATTCCAGGTTGTAACATTTTACAAACACCTACTGTATAATTAATACATTATTAGTTATATGACTCACTGTGATTTGCTCTGCTCTCGATTCTTTCTTTGGCTGACAAAATTACTATAAATAATCTTTACTCAAATTTCTTTGATTACATTTACAAATGTATTACCATGTAATACTCATAAAGGTACATTTAAAACAAAATACCTGAATCTGAAAACAGTGAAAATGCAATAAATATATATTTAAATATTCATATTATAAACACATATGGTTATCATGTTATGATTGCATGAAAAAGACAACGAGCCAGCGTTTTACATGTTTGTCACAGACTTAAGTTATTTTAAATCCTTATCCTAAATGTCTACAGGGGAAAAGTTTGTTCACATTGGGTGATATAAGCTTATTTTAAATATCTCTTTAGGCTAAAGACATGATACAGAAGAGAGTGTGCCATCAGCACACGTTCCCACACACAGACCAACACGTGTAGACTAGTGTATGTATGTACATATGAAGCACCATGGACTCAGTTCAATGTGTAGTAAATGATACAGCAGACTAGTTTCATGATATTCTGTAATATTTTGATCTGTGCTTTTTCCCCTTTTAGTGTTTGACAGACACACACTCACACTCACAGTGACGCACATACAGAGACAATAAGGGACAAACTACCTGAACATCGGACAAATCTAGATTAGATACCCACATATTACAAGATTTCACAGCACAAATGTTCATTAAGTGTTGTGCCAGGGGCAAAAAAATATTATTATAATATTAAGAGAGGAATAAGAGGAATCTCCTCTGTGGAGGAAACATTAGAGAGCCAGAGGCAAAGACTGAACTTGAGCATATCCGCTCATGACTTTGTCTACAGCACTGAGTGTTTCACCTCACTGGCATTAGTGTTAGGAATGAAGGAGCTTTATCCATCTACAGGTCCTGACCCAGCCTCTCGATCTCCTCAATGAGGAAGTCGATGTCTGACTGAGTGGCTGCAGGGTTGGACACCACCATTCTGAAGAAGTTCACTTTGTTGCCTTGAGGCTGGTAGCCCACCATGGTTGTCCCTGACTCCATCATCATAGCTTTGATCTTTGGTGCAACCTAAGAGGTAAAAAAAAAAATCAACAGTGGCATCAAACTGATGAAGCCCTTTACTAGATAAAGTAATCTTAAGTCTTTACAGTCTTTCATTTTATTTGATATGAAATAAATAAAGTGCTGATAAATACTAATAAATATATTGAATAAATGTCTCACTCTGTGGAGTTTTTCCTGTCGCTCTGGTCCATTGGGCAATCCTCTCAGACTGGGCGGGATGTACCAAAAGCAAACATTGGTGTGCTGAGGCTGCAAAAGAAAAATAGATAAATCAGAATTAGCCATATCATTTAAATGTCCAATATATGAGCTAAAAAAAAAGATACATACCACTCCATCAAACACCATCTCATATCCCTCTCTGTTTTTGATCTTGTTGTACAGATACTGAGACAAATCCAAGCATTTGTCTATGTGCTGCTCAAAGCCAATTGTGCCCTGAAGAAAGATATTTTTGTACGAGTTAAATAAATTAATCTCATAAGAGTTTAAACTCAAAGTAGAAATGTGTTGCTTACTTTGGCTTTCCACATGAGCCAGAACTTGAAAATATCAACATGTCGACCACACTGAATGGCTTTGTCTCCTGTGTCATAGGTGACGTCATATTGTTTGTCAGGTTGGAAGAGGTATCCAGCACACATGGAGTTGCAGCCACCCATTATTCCCTTTAAAAACATATTGATAATTTACTATTCAAAGTTTAAATAAATGAAATGAATAAATGAAAAAAGTAAATAAATTGTGTTGGTCTAGATACCTTTTCTCTAACCAAGATGGCCGAACACTGAAGTGGTACACCCATCATTTTGTGAGGGTTCCATGTGACAGAGTTGGCCCTGCAAAGTTCAGTGAGGGCATTAATGACTTAAAAGTGTCACAAATCATTATAAATCTAGTTATTTTATTTTACTCACCGTTCGACTCCACTAAGCTTATGGCGGTGTTTCCTGGACATGAGCAGTCCACCACCCCAAGCTCCCTACAGAGACCAAACAGCACACTTAAGAAACAATGTAGTTGTAAGCATATAAACAGAAAGTGGGCTGTGTCGAAGACTCACATCAACATGAAGCCAAAGGTTGTATTTTTCACAGATGTCAGCAATCTCGTTGATGGGGTCAAATGCTCCGTACACTGTAGAACCAGCAGTAGCATTGACAAACAGTGGCACATAACCCTGCATAATCAATCAAGACACAAGCATGAAAAAAATGCCCAGTTGTGAGTAAAAAAAAAGCAGGGGGTAAAGAGCAAAGTAAAAGCCACTGACTTTTTGCTTGGCATCAAGGATCTTGGCCTCCAAGTCTGCAGGAATGACTCTGCCCCTGTGAAGAAGACAATTTAAAATGGTGAGCCATAAAACAGTGTGTTATAGATAGGTCAATGCCGGTTTTTGTAACCATTTATTATCAGTGCCTCTGAAAATTGTGGCCCAACAGATATGTTTTAAATTTAGTTTTGTGTTACTCAGCCACTTCTGGATTTAGTGCAGTGGTTATTAACTGGTCTGTGGTAACCAGATTAATTCCTGATCATCATTATTTTATTGTGACACATACAAACAATTATTTTCATAATTATTTTAATACAACGGGCTTGGGACATGCATTTTCAAATCTGCTTTACCATTTTATGTAATCCAACCCAACTATTCAACTATATTTAGACTTTAGATAGGATGAACATTGAAAGTGTATAACTTAATATTTGTGCAACCAGCCTTTTAGATCCTGACCCACCAGTTGGGAAATTACTGCTTCAGGATTATTGTAGTATTCACGTCATGTCAAATTAAACTGTTGCTTGTATTTGTGAAATTGATTCTAATTCACTAAGAAAGCTGGGTTGAGTAAATAAGACAAACACTGTGTCTGCGGATTCACAGGCACAAACAAGAACATTTTACACAGGAAAATGCTTACTATTATTGGTCAAAACCATGTAAAAACTGCAAAGTATGTATAAAACTGAAGGCTGTTTGGACCATATGTGGTTTTGATGAACCAGCATTTCTACTTCCTGAAGAGATTAACCATATTTATTGTGACTTAAAATGTATTGTTTAAAATTAAATACCTCTCATCGGTGCTCAGCAAGATCACATTCTCTGTGCCAAAGCCCAGAGCAGCACCAGCCTTTTTAATTGAGTAGTGGCTCTGAAAGAAAAATATCACACATTTTAATGGAGAACTAATTAGACCCTAAATGTTTTTGTCTTTCTGTAATGTTGACTTGCTTGTAATACTTTACAGACAAAAATAGATACCATAAAATAGGAGGACTGCATTACAATGGCCATTACTTTGATTTAAAGTGAGCTGCTGATTGTAACAGAGGTCTTCAATGGCCTCAATCTCCAACCAATGAAGCGCAGCATCTACTTTATGACAGTAACCCAAATTGGCTGTGTGTATGTGTGTTCGCGGTCACTTACGTGTTCGGATGTGAAGAGGACGAGGCGGGGAGCTGCCGACATGCCCTTGGTCTTCACCTCGGGATAGAACTTGTACCGGGCAAACATCACGCTGTACATATTGGAGATGGCGCCCCCTGTGGAGGACAAATTTCAATGTAGTGCTGATCTAAAAAGCACGTTCAAAAAAGACAATGTGTCATGCAGGAGTAAACTGGTAAATTCAGTGTAGCATTTCATCAAAGAAACTGTCCTTTTACACTAGAGGCTGTAATAATACTGAATTACTGTAATTTCTCACATGGCACAAAATCTTATTGCACTTTGCAACCACCAACGTTATATGTCACAGTACCCTGCCTGTCTCAAGTTATGGTAATTCTGTGTGCTTAGAGTCTCAAAATAAAAGTGTGTGCCAGACCTTAGATCCATTTCCAAAAAGTAATGATTTCTTTCTTGGCCCTAAAAATGGTATCAAAATCTGGCCATTACTAACAAAACAAACCAACCATGCACCTAAACATGACACATCACCATTTCCTACCAAAGGTGGATGTTGTATCATTTTTCTTAGTAGAACTAATTTGATTACATTGAGAAGTGATCAGGTACTGTTTGACTAACCTGGTGAGAAGAGGCCATCTCCTTCTCCGCCAGGCCAGCCAATCATTTCCCTCATTTTCTTCAGAGTTAGCTGCTCCATCAACACGAACACTGGAGCGATCTCATAGGTAAACCTGCCAATCACATCACCACATAATGAATACAGGCAGAAACAATGAGTACGGGGAATAAAACATTTGATCTCAAGAAATACACAGTCTCTTTAGGCTTTGTGTAACTCTAACCGCACTGCAAAAATGTAAGCTTTTGCTGACCAGGCTAATTAAAAAACTGCCTGATAGGAGTCAGGCTGCAAACATTCATATTCAAATGGCATCTGGATTCACTCAGTTGTTTAATTAAAGCACACAAAGCTCTGATGGCTATCTGTCAATCCTGTCAATCTCTGCACAAGAATGGGTTCGACTTGAAGTGCGTAAAGGACAGAGAGAAGAATGGGCTGTTTTTAAGAGATAATAGCTGCTTCTCGAGTGCACACCAACACAGTAAAAATTACACCTTAGCTAAGAGCTCTTAAGCTAAGAGTTAACAAGAGTGAAAGATGAATGTTTGTCTGCCAGTACATGTGCATATAGCAATGAAAAAATAAATGTATCATCTACCACATGTTCAGACATAAAATCTGTGAGTTGGATTTTATTTGGCCTGCTCACATTGGCATAAACAAATCTGATCTGAAACACTTTTGTGGTCAATGTAGACCAGGAGTCTGACATCAGTCTTTGTCAACATTAATGGATCAAGGAGAGTTTGTGGCTCAAACCAAAAACTCCACATAAGTAGGTTAAAAGAGTCACTGAAAGCCAACTCTTAATGCACGGCTTGAGCTTTTGTTCTTGCTGCTAACTGGTGCTGCCTCCTACGCACCCTCAGGACTGATCCCTGTTTTGAAAGAGGCCAGTTATACAACACTCCTCCACTGCTACTACAAGCTTTACCAGCTAAAACAACAGTGACATTATCTACTCGCTCTGCTTCAATTGTTCTCAGCATCCAAACAAGCACAACAGCATTTGGGTTGGTTTAGGGGGGCACGGCTGTGAGCTGAGGCAGACAATGTGACAGAGATGACAAAGGAAAAAAGTGACGGGAAAGCAGAGCAAAGAAACAAATGGAAAATGGACCAAAAAAATTATGGACAAAAGGAAATTAAACGAGAAATAAAAGAGTCATTTTATTTCCACTGAGGACACACCCAGGGGATAGATTTGACTGGAACATTGCCTTCTCAATACAGATCAAAATGGCTGGGCTCTGGCAGAGACAGCTTCACATCTACACAAAGATGAAAAATGTCTCATTTTGAGAATAATTTATGAGCTGAATCTTGGAAAAGGAATAACAATGTGTAATGTCCTGGATATTCACCCTTCATATTCCCTTTTATTTATATCAGCTTTGGGTGAAAATGGACAAACCTAGAGCACCTTTTTAAAATTCTCCTTCTCTGCGAGTCATTTCACGCTGTAATGACAATAATGGTGATCATTATCACAATCACAGCCAATCATTGGTCTTTTCAAGGCGAAAATTACCCCTCAGTCACCTGCCTGTCTCCAGGGACAGCCCCTAAATGCCCTTATTATCATCATCAAGGGCACTAAGTGTAGTGTGTGTGTGTGTGTGTGTGTGTGTGTGTGTGTGTGTGTGTGTGTGTGTGTGTGTGTGTGTGTGTGTGTGTGTGTGTGTGTGTGTGTGTGTGTGTGTGTGTGTGTGTGTGTGAGTGTGTGAGTGTGTGTGTGTGTGTGTGTGTGTGTGTGTGTGTAACCCTGTGACCCCAACCCACAGACACGTATTTCCTTCGGGACAATGGGCTGAAATGAGTGCTCCATGGGGAACAGCAGAGCCGGTTTCTTGGGACAGGGTTTTCTGAGCAGCCGGAGGACATTGTGTGTCAGAGAGAGGCCCAGCTGGCCTATCTGTTAAGACTGGCTCACAATGAGCCTGCAGTCAATGGACTGGAAACTGGAGCTGCTGGATCTGGGACAGAGGAAGCTGGTGTGCGTCTGTGTGTCATTACAAAAATGTGCAGGAGAGCTTGTGCTAATGTGTGAATTCAATGTCCCCTGGGGGATTCTTCAACCACAAGAAAATACAGTTTTTCCTTCAAGGATGTGGTCTCCAGAGCCAATCTTTTGGGAATTACAAGAATGAAGCGACTCCATTTATCTGCAGCTACTGGTTATTTTCCTACTATTGATCTTTAATTTGGTGCAAAGCCTCTCAAATAGACAATAGATTACTGATCTGTGAAGATAACCTTGTAGTGGCCTTTTGAGATGTGACGGCAACACAGTTTTATGCTGTTGTTGACAATAATCTGGTATGCACCAATCTGAAATGGCAAAAGTTCAGAAATTTGGCATAGAATTAAAAATCATATAATTTTTTTTATATAGTTAATTTGACATATTTCAGTTGTGTCTCTTATATCTCTCCTGCAATATAACAATGAGAACCATGAAAGTCTCCTCCATTGAGGACACATAAATGCAGAGTGTCCCAAATGGCTACACCCTTTAGTTCATCTTATTACCACTGTCATTTTCCCATGTCTCAGTTGGGCACATGACATGAGGACATCATATTAACATAAAATACATTTTTTTTCTCATCAAAGATTCATGTTCACTTAACTTGAATTACTGCTGTCTTCAGATAATATTAAAGATGTTTTTGGGTTTGTAGTGTAATTTTGCAATAGTAAAAAAAATGTATTGCATGTCAAACCTAAATGTCTCATATTTGTGATGCAGCATTAGCAGCAGCACTCTTACGATGTTTTTTTTATTCAGCGACAGAGTGCGCTTGTGTTGCTGTGGTTCATGCCCTCTATCAGACAAGACCACCGTGTCGCTTTGACCTGAAATCAATATGCAATCTAACAGCCCCTGGGGCGGGCCGCCTACAATATACAGTAGAGACTGTCGATAAGGGGACAAACCTAGCACTTTATATAACCGGCCTCAGAGGGGACCTCCACAACACCAGACTATTTATGACCATGACTGGGAGCTGTTTCCAGTGGCCTACAAACTGGAAATCTCTGTTGTCCTTTGCTGACATTTAGAGGTGTTTCCCCTTTACATAAAACTGCATGTTGTACACAAACTGCCACATCTGACTTACATGTTAGTGTTGGCAGTAGAGGTGAGCCACTCTCCAGCCAGACCAATGATGTCCAGTCCTGAGGACAGCTGGTTGAAGAAGCGTGGGTGACCTGAAAGAAGAGCAAAGGATTTTAATGAAACTCTTGTGCTTCTGTAAATAAAATGACTGTTATTTCTGTGTTGTGATAAAAGCTTTAATGCACACAATCACTGCAGTTCCCTGTGGATAAGACTTCAGTTTTGATTGGAGAAGAAAGGAAAACTAAAAAGTGAGAATATACTTCTCAAGGCCGGTAATGTAATCTTCTGCCTATTCCACAGTGTTATTAAAGAAAATGTTTTTATTGTTGTAGTTCTGCTTAAAATGTATGCATATAGCTAAGAAATAAGATGCATTTTTTTTTTAATTAGTGATTGGACTGGATATTAGTTAATTATGTTTGCAAGATAATCACAGGTAGATTGTGCTGAAATTAATTTAAAATCATTTCAAAAGAAAATGTAGTCTCTTCTTATTCCCCAACCACATCCTCAGAGCTATTTTCAGCATCATTAATAAGACGTCTATGATATTATTTAGGTATAGAAGATGGTTATATGAACCGTTGAGGAGAAGCATCTCAATCACACCTGTCCTCTTATACCTGAAGATATTTTTTATCAATTTAGTACTTATCAAAGTATTTAAAAGTAGTCCCAGTTCGATCTAAAATGACAGATGTAGTACATATCCTTTTCAATTTCCTAAATTAATTCTAAAATGTTGTAACAAAAAGCCTTTCTTTGATCCATTTCAGTTTCTGTTTCTGCAGTGTTATTTCACCACAGACAAACTCACAAATTACACTCATGAAGTACCACTTCCTAAAATTTCGGGCACAAAAGAATTCAAAGCCTAGACAAATAAACATCATCTTTTTCTTTTATAAAACTTCAAATAGCCAAGTACTGGCCTATTAATAATCCATTCTCAACACAACAGTGTAGTCTTTGTGCCAGCCCCAAGCCTGGATAAATGGTGAGGGTGGTGTATGCAAACCTCTGTACAATAGTCTAGGAGGCAGATCATTTGCAGGGGCAACCCTTTAAAGGGAAAGGCCAAAATGAAAGAAGATAGTCAGCTTATAACTACAGAAGTGAGCAAAAGTCTTAGACCGTTTTCTAAGAAAGCTATGAACAGTGTACAAGAATAAAAAATACACACAAAAAATAGAAACACTTGGAGAGCGTAGTCTTCTGCCAAGACACTGGTTCTATCTCACAATGGTAATGATATGCCCAGACTTGGACTCAAACTTCAAACAAATTGTCTAGTTCAGGGGTAAATGCTCTTTCCATTGAGTCACAAAACCCTTATATTTCACAGTGGTAAAAAATCTATTAATCATTTGTAGTGAGTAAAGTTTGTAGTGTATCTTGAGTCCTTATCTCAAAATGGTACAAAAAGCCAATAAAATCACATTGTGTCCTTGTCCTTTACTGACTTTTCCTAAAATTAAAAATAAAATTGTGCATTTATTAAAGCACTCTTAACTGCATTTTTTGCACCTCACTCAAACCCTTGTATAACACTGCACATTCTTTACATTGTTAGTTGTCATGTAATATTTAAATGTTTAACATTTTCTTAACATTTACCTGATATTAATCAGACAGTCTGCTTATTTGATTGCCCTTATGCGTTTAACAAGGGCTAATTTAGTATTCCCCTGGTCAAACGTGAGGCTTAGGGGATCTGACACAGCAGTGCTCAGCGTCCCATAATTACTCGAGCAACAAGGCAGCTATATGACAGCTATTTAATCTCAAAGGTGCTAACACATAGTCAGCGTCAACAGGCCTGCAGCCCTGAATACGCAGTCGTGTAGATTATAATACACTTGTAAACCATAATGCATTGGTTAAAATAAGGATTTGTGGTGATGAAGGGCTAATCTAGTAAAGCACTGTTTTAGCTACTACACGTCAGCACCACGGACAGCTCCCACAGATGGACTTAATAAAAATGATGTAGAGGAAAAGACACGTGTAGACAGTGCGAACCCCAAGTGATAAACAAAACCCAAGGGATAGTTTGTCGTTTTAACAACTTGAATGGGGCCATGTTAGGGGCCCCTCAGGCAACACTTGCTTTAATAAGTAAAAGATTAAAAAGAGGGATGATGTCAACTGAAGTGGTACCAAGGGGGCAATAAATAAGACAGATATGGTAATGGGACTTACACTATCGGGCAAAGAGCTTTCAATAGAGTGGCTTCTTCTGAATTTATACTGGCATCATTCTTCAGGTCCATTAAGTCTAGAAATTTTCAGACTGTGAATCATTTTTGGAGATGTGTCCGAACAAAGTTAATATGTAGTGTTGTTGACAAATACTTTTTATACTGATTTACAGAAGGTGCTTTGAAAGTCTTTTTTTCTTCAAAGAATGTTGGTCACAATTGCAGATTTAAAAATCCATGCCATATCAATTATATGACTAAAAGTGCTTTCATAAATACATCTTTTATATGAAATATTCAGAAGATGTCAGTAATGGCCCAAGGACATAATTATTCATTTCAGTGTGGATCCATATTATTCTTTAGGTCCAGAAATGTTTAAAGGGAATCTGTACCATTTTGAGATACAGACCAACAATACTAACTTCACTCATTAAAAGAGCAAGTGATTAGTTAGATTTGTTACCATTGTGAGATACAATATAAGGCTTTTGTGGCTAAATGAAAGAGTTTCTATAGGGAACTATATCTTTACTATTGCAAATTAGGATTAGTGTCTTGACAAAGGTCTACATTCTTCCAGTGCTTCTAGTTTGGATTTTTCTACTATTTTTATAGTATTTTGCCAATTTTTGTACTTTGATACACTTTCTTTGTCCTTGCCTTTTTAAAACTGTCGAAGACTTGGAGGAAGGGAGGTATCTTACTATTTAAAGTGTAGCACCCTTAAACAAATAGCAAGACTGATTTTTCCCCACCATAATTACTTGTTACAAAACACATTTCATCATCTTTTAGACTTTTACTATTTGCCCTTTTGCCTAACATTAGCCACATATACCAACATACGAATTTTTTATTTTTTTTTAATGGCAAAGGCTCACACCTGTGCGGACGCCATATTTGAGCGTGTCTCTACAGTCCACCAGGATCTGCTCCAGAGACTCAGGCTGGTCGGACAGCTCTAGGTTGAAGCCCTCCATGCCCTCCAACAGCTGGTGTGGGTGGTGGAAGTCCAGCACCTTGGTGGAGCGGTCAAAGGTCTTCTTGACATAGTTGGTCAGAATTTCAACCACTTCTAACAAAAACTGAATGGTCGGCTCCTCTCCGTTTTTGGCAGGCAGCAGGTCTAAAGGTCAAGAAGACAAGAGCCTGGTTAAGAACAACAGACCATCAAAGCGTTGCTAATGAGCCATAATGACTTGTATTTTGGCCAACTAGAGGTAAATATAAAATGTTTGTGCTATAACAGTAGTGATTTGTGTATAATATACGGTATGTCACTTGGCAATTCTCTTTTTATTATTGTGTAGTCTGTAAATGTAGCAAGAAGGATATGATAATGGCAACATCCAGCAGAGGTATATGAGCAAGTCAGACAAAACAAATATCATGGCATTTATAGGCTTTTCACATGCAATTTTTAGAGCTCTTTATTGACATTCAAGGACTATAAGCTACTATTATAAGCAAGTATTTTATTTAATAGGCTAGAAAAAGTCAAATTGAGCTGCCCTTACATTTGGCTACATACATACAGGGCAGTTACTCCACTGAGCATAAAAACTCTTCATAATTACGTCTGCGTCCTAGGCTGGGAATGATTTATTTACTCTAGGTTGGTGTGCATTTCCACTATTATTATATTCAGGCATTTTTGCAGGGATATCGCCTTTGCGCCTAACAGCCTAAAGCTTTAAGGGTCCTTCAGAGGACATAAGAGAATGATATGAGTGCCAAAATAATTGAGAAAATATGGCAAAATTCTGTATACTGTGTTTACTGAAAATGAGCCTAAAATTTATAACTTAGGAGGCCATAAATATCGACGCTGCCTGACTTAATGGCGCATTATTTGTGGCACGTTCCCATCTTGGAGCGCACTGATCTGCCAGACAGAGGCGACAGTCAGCCGTGATGGCTGTTTTAAAGCGGAATGATTAACGACAAAGTCTACATAGCAAATGGCCCGGGCAAGACGCGCTTTTATCAGACAGAGCCGAAGTAGAGAGAGGGTTGTTTTAGTCATAGGAAGGAAATAGATCACCCTGCACGAGTGTCTATGAGCAAAACATTTGGTAAACGAGGAGGTGTAGTCTATAAAAATAAAATGTATGTGGTCTGACCTCTGGCAAACAGGTTGGAGAAATCGGTCTCTGTGCGGTGGAAGCGCGTGTCTCTGTCGCTGTTGTCGCACGAGAGCAGGTTCTTGTGGCCAGCGAGCCTCCCCTTCTCCTCCAGACTGTTGTTCTTCTGCAGAAACCCTAAAGTGTTGCACGGTGAAGAGCGGGAGTTATCACCTAACACCTCCATCATCTCCCATACACAACAACAACAACAAGGTCAAATAAAAAACAAAAACAAAGTGAAAACAGGTCACATGAATAAGGGCCTTTGGATGATGCAAACCAGTCAGTCGTGTGCGCTATTGCTGAAGGAAATCAAATAAAAGAAGTAATTTATACCACACACCAAAACAGTTTTTTACTGTGCCCGCCTTACCCTGTGACATCACAATCAGGAAGCGCCCACAGACACCCCGCGCGCCCTGCCGTGCCCACCCACACGCGCACGCTGTGATGTGTTCAGTGGGGCGGCCTGATCTGATGACCCACACCGCCAATAATAGACTCCCCATAAAGAGGGGTTAATGAAGGATGAGCCCTGGAGCGGTGTTCTCTGCGCACGGGGTAAACGGGTGAAGAGTCACGCCAGGAGAGCAGCCAAATGTGATGCGCTATTAAAGGCCTAGGTAAAATTATATCATAGGGTGTCGAGATAGTCAAACAGGCCAATCACATGCGTTCTTCGTCAATGTAGGCGCTTTGTGTAGGCTAGTGTAGCCTCCAGGGCTTGACATTAGCACAAGCCAACTGGTCAAATGCTGGTAGAAAAAAACAAAAACTAAAAAAAAATATATGTATTAAGAAAGACCACATGCAAAATGTTCACACTTATTCTGCCTAAACGTGTTTCCCACATATGTGTCCTTGTCTTCTACAAACAAAACCTTTTAATTAAGCTGATCATATGTTTTAAAATATGATAAAATATCAAAATAAACACCCAAACTAATTATATTTTGGCTCGTAAAAACACTAATTGACTAGTAACATGTGGCAAGTCCATTTCAAGACTTGCCACAGTAGCCATTGAGCAAAAACGTTCAAGCCCTGGTAGCCTCTCATATTAGACTATTATAGCCTACCGTAAAAAAAAGATCAAATTAGTTGCATCACAGATTTACAATTGGGTTCTAATGCAATGTATGATCCCTATTATTGTACTATAAATTTTAATTAACCAAATCACAGCAAAAATCACAATGTATTAGGATTATAGTGCCGATTTTGTTTGTCAGAATTATAAAAAAAATCAAATAACCATACCTACTTTCTTACATTTAAGAAGGACCAAAATGATTAAATGTTACAAAATCTTTCAATAAACACGCCCTATCTGCAACGCCACGCCCACTGCCCTACTGTATGACTCCAAAATATTCCTTACTACACAACATATAAGGACCCACGGTTGTCTTGGTAGTTGTTTTTTCCACTGGAGATGATGGCAAAAGACACGGGGGGTTTGAGGGGCAGCCGGGAGTGTTACCAAGGGCCCTTATCATCAGAGCAGCAGGCTAATGTCCACTGACCTTTATACGAGATGAAAACGCACAGTGACAGTCATGGATGGCCCTGTTGTAATAGCGTTTACTGTGGCCTAATTCAGGGCCTTCAGCTTTTAGTTATTAAAACTGAAAAAAATGTGGGGGAAAACACGAAGGCCATATAAAACATATTGTAACTGCATTTACATTTGCGGCCTTAGGAACTTACCACAAATCTTCATCCCAAGTTTCCGTGTGCATCCGTGCATCCACGCGTATTCGTAGGCTAAAACAGAATGGACGGTTGTTTTTATTTATTTACTTCTCTTTCTGTTTCTCCAGGAGGAGGAGCCGGTCGCGAAAGAAGAAGAAAAAACGAGCATGAGTGAGTGATGGAGCTGATGAAGCACAAAGCACAGTGCAAGCCTGATGCAGCGTAGCGTATGGCTCTTGGTCGTGTGTATGATATTTTTACAGTACTGACACAATGGCATTATGAAGACGATGTTGAAATGTTTTAATTAATAATGTTTGAGGTTACTTACATTTTAACTTTCAGTTTTATGAACAAGATAGGCCTAATTTATTTGAATTATAGGCCTACGAAAACAACAGGATAAATTGGCTGAAAAAAACGCGTTCAAACGTATCCACACTTTTGCGTAATGCTTCATAAACTTTCAGTAAAAATAACATTTGTCAAGAGAAAAAGAGAAAATTATTAAGTGCTTTAGTAGTTTGTCCTAGTGGGCATTTTTGGCGGGTCTGTCTTTTTGCATGAGGAATTGAGGCCGTGAGCTGTCCCGTTTCTGTTTACCACAACAACTGTGATAACATTACACTTCCGATTCAAAAGTTAAATCAATAGGAACAGACAGTGGCCCGTTTGGCACATCCAGGCTGGTTCACACACGCCCAGCCAAGAGGCGGGTTGAAATTAAGACCCGTGAAATGAGCTCACGGAGGAGGGCAGGAATTAATTGAGTGAAACACGGTGTGTGACTGGAGCGAGCTGCTTGAATGTCTTTGGCCGGGGGATTGTGTAGCTTTCGCAGGCAAGATGCAGCAGCGAGCTATCTGTTCCTCATCCACACGCGCACATGCATTCATACATCCACAGCCCGAGCATGCCTGAGAAAAGCCGACAGGAAATGCAGTAAAGGCTGATAGGCTACCTGATAAAAGTTTAAAAACACATACGAATAATTAAATTGAATGAAAGAAAAGCAGCTTGAGGTGCTCAGGCCAAGACGCACACATGCATGCCCACACGTTCGTCGTGGTCGCGTAGAGACACGAGCAGCCGCCAGGCGTGAGGTGGAGCGTGGCAGAGAAGATAATGGCAACATCCAGCAGAGGTATATACAACCAAGGCAGACAAAACAAACATCATCGCATTAATAGGCTTTTTACGTGCATTTTTAGAGATGTTTATTGACACCCAGGGGCTATAAGTATAAGCCTTATAAGGATTTTATTTGATAGAAAAAGTCAAATTGAGCTGCCCTTACATTTGGCTACATACAAACAGGGCAGTTACTCCACTGAGCATAAAAACGCTTCATAATTACGTCTGCGTCCTAGGCTGAGAATGATTCATTTACTCTAGGTTGGTGTGCTTTTCCACGATTATTATATTCAGGCATTTTTACAGGGATGTCGCACATCGCTTGTCCCTTTGCGCCTATACAGCCTACAGCCTTAAGGGCCCTTCAAGTCTGGAAAACGAGATAAGAACAATTATGACGCACAACCCATCAAACGAAATAAAAGAGGACATAAGAGAATGATATGAGTGCCAAATTAATTGAGAAAATATGGCAAAATTCTGTATACTGTGTTTACTGAAAATGAACCTAAAATTTATAACTTAGCTGGCCATAAAGATCGACGCTGCCAGACTTAATGGCGCATTATTTGTCCCCATCTTGGAGCGCACTGATCTGCCAGACAGAGGCGACAGTCAGCCGTGATGGCTGTTTTTAAGCGGAATGATTAACGACAAAGTCTACATAGCAAATGGCCCGGCAAGACGCGCTTTTATCAGACAGAGCCGAAGTAGAGAGAGGGTTGTTTTAGTCATTGAGGAGGAAATAGATCACCCTGCACAAGTGTCTTTGAGCAAAGAATTTGCTTAGCGCCTGTCAGCCCCAGTGAGCTGTGCTTTAACGAGGAGCTGGCCTGGGGGTCAATAAGGGAGCGCTCCGTTGTTAATAGAAACAGGAGGCGGAGAGAGGGGACCTACTTGTGGACGGGGGTCTTAAATTTGCGGAGTTTGGGTCCTGGTCTCCGCCGGTGGCTCTTGGTTCAGACGTAGCCATCAGTCCTGTGTTATTTCCCTACAGCGGCGCTGGGTGTGAAGTCTTCACTGGGGAATACAAAGGGTCCAGGTTAGAAGAAAGGTGGGTTAAATATTTACAGCACTAAATCAAATCAGTTTACCAGAAAATTGGCCGGAAAATGATTGTATTGACCAAACTGTTCGTCGCCTCAAACTCCGTATCCACAGAGTTAATGGCGCGGGACGCGCAATAGTCTACGGTACAACATGTGAATATTCATTCAGATGTGGTTTTAAACCTAAGACCTAGCCTATGTTTGTGACTCTAACGTGGTTTAAAATTGAAGTTGTCAGTCATAAAATATGGAATGTCCGACATGTTCAGCAAAATCATGTTCGAGGCGTTATTTTTGACAAAGGACTTATTTCTAAGAAAATCCCCCAGCTCAAAATATTCCTGTATAGAAGCCATGCAAAGTGAAAGACAATATTAACTTATAAACTGTAACTCGTTGCACATACATAATCTACACCATTTACCTATTGACGCAGAAATCGACATTTCAATTAAGTTGAGCTTTGAACAAGCACACATGCCATCATTCGCTCAATGTCATTGCACTGAGAGCAGACTGAGCACCTAATGAATGCATCCTGTCACTCATCACAAGCTAATTTTTATTAAACAGCGGCGCCAAATGAAAAACTAAATGATCATGCTCGATTTATTTATACAGACAAAAAAACGCATCTTCGTGTAGATATCTAAAATATGAACCTCACTTGTCTATTTGCGCACTGAATCAAAGAGACGGTTGAATTGAAGCAGGAAATGCTTACCGGTGCACAGGTTGTCGACTCCAGACTCCAGAAAAACCACAACTAGATGTAAAAAAAAAAAAAAGAAAAGAAAAAAAAAGCCACCCAGTGCGCGATAAGAAACAGTCCCGTGGCGGAGGAGGCGGAATACAAACAGAGCTAACTCGAATCTCATCCAGCAGGGCGCAAGTGACCCTTTCTCCCCCAAGAATATATTTTATTCGTTATTTATATCTCACGCTTCGGCTGCCCATTGGTCTCTTCACGCAAGCATGACTCACAGCCTTGCCTCTCTCCGACGAATAATGAAGCTTCTTTGACAGCTGCTGACAGCCACAATCCACTTTATATGAAAAGCCTAAAAAGCAAAATAAAAACCACCTCCAGTGACGTATATGCCCACGCAGGAGTGGCTGTGCGCGAGCCCCGCAGGTGTGGATGGATGGGTGGGTGGTGTCACGTCAGGGGCGTAGCCAGGATTTTTTTACGGGGTGGGGGGGTCAGGGGTGGGGGGTTGGTGGGGGCAGCTGGGTCCTGTCATTTTACTGTGGTGGCACATGGCAGATTATTGTTATAGGACTAATACAAAAAATGTGAATTATCTTCTGTTTTGTTTTGAAGCCAGTTATTTGGATGGAGTCAGAGACCTTTATATGGCTTAAGGACGTTAGGAGCTGAGCCATGATGTTTGCAGCTCACAGGAGAGCAAGTTGAAGTTGAGCAAGTTGTGAGTCACAGGGGTTAAGTAAGTAACAAATTTACAGGGGGGTCTGGGGGTCCTCCCCCACTGAAAAATAATCAATATAACAGACAATATTTGCTGTATTCTGGTGCATTTTAAAGTGTTTTAGCTGACTATAGAGTGAGTAAAACAATTAGCAGTTTTCTATAACCTGTATGTAGTGTGTGGGAGAGCCAGACCGTCTGGAAGCATGTTGTTGTTAATTAGTGCAATGTGTTAGATATTTTTGCTTTAACAAACTTACACTAACTTACTAACTAACAACTTTGTCTACATCAAAACTTTTCATGACAGTCTAAGAGCCTCTTACAGTCTGCACTCTGTCTCCAGTCTGCACATCTCAGAACTCTCTGCTCACACCACAGACAGCTGGCTCAATCAAATATGTAGGCATTTTTTACTATAACAATTCATCTCAAATAATGATGAAATGCAAATTAATTATTCATAAAAGAAAGAAAAAAAGAACCAACAGAGAGATAAGGTTTAGATAAGACTGAAAATCTTTGTGTTTAATATCTGACTCTGAAGGCTCAGTTACTCAGCTGTAGCCTTGCTGCTGTGGCACAACCCAGCTCCTGTCAGTCCCTGTCTGCTCCTGTCTGCTCCTGTCAGCTCCTGTCAGTCCCTGTCTGCTCCTGTCAGCTCCTGTCAGCTCCTGTCTGCTCCTGTCAGCTCCTGTCTGCTCCTGTCAGCTCCTGTCAGCTCCTGTCAGCTCCTGTCTGCTTCTGTCTGCTCCTGTCAGTTCCTGTCTGCTCCTGTCTGCTCCTGTCAGCTCCTGTCAGCTCCTGTCTGCTCCTGTGAGCTCCTGTCTGCTCCTGTCAGCTCCTGTCTGCTCCTGTCTGCTCCTGTCAGCTCCTGTCTGCTCCTGTCAGCTCCTGTCAGCTCCTGTCTGCTCCTGTCTGCTCCTGTCAGCTCCTGTCAGCTCCTGTCAGTCCCTGTCTGCTCCTGTCTTCTCCTGTCAGCTCCTGTCAGCTCCTGTCAGTCCCTGTCTGCTCCTGTCTGCTCCTGTCAGCTCCTGTCAGCTCCTGTCTGCTCCTGTGAGCTCCTGTCAGCTCCTGTGAGCTCCTGTCAGCTCCTGTCTGCTCCTGTCTGCTCCTGTCTGCTCCTGTCAGCTCCTGTCTGCTCCTGTCAGCTCCTGTCTGCTCCTGTCAGCTCCTGTCAGCTCCTGTTAGCTCCACTGTGCAGTGCTAATGCATTTTCTTTCAGGCTCTGCCAATAAAGTTGTTTCTGCTGCTTGAAAAGAATGAAGCTTTATTGTGAAGTGGTGATTGCTGTTAACAGAAACTTTACAGTGGTTCCGCTCCAGCTGCAGTTTTTCCTCTGCTCTTCTCCATCTCTCCTCTTACTTTTGATTATAATTAATAACAAAGTTATTGAAAATAATCATCATTTTTGTAATAGCTTTTGAGCAGGGCTTAATTTGTAAATCAAACGATGCCAGAACAAAAATTGTGCTTTGACACCTGAGTCCATAAGCCCAACACTGATCCCAGAACGCACACACAACACAATGCTTAGGCGCACACACATGCCAAAATACCAAGCAACTGCTCATTTATACTCAATTTTAAATTATATTTTAACATATTTGTTAAAAATATTATACATTATAGCGTTTCACTTCAGTGTAATGCGTATTTGCTTGATTGCTCTGCTGATCTAGAAATCAGCTGCTACACATGATTACTGCGTTTTTGTAGACTCACTCTGTCATAGATCTACCACCAGTCTGAAGCAAGAACACAGACTCATGCAGCTGTGGTCTGTATAAACAAAGTCTAGAGTAGCAAAGGGAGCACACGGCAGCAGTAAGCTTTCAGCCTATGTCTCTCCTTTTGCTTTCGCTTCTTTTTAGTGACTGTCGTGGAGCGTAGTCTTCTCTGCGTAATGGCGTTTCGTGGCTCCAGGCTCTGTGAGCCTCAGCGCATTAGCTCGAGCTTACAGATGCATTTGAACAAACAAAAAAAGAACAAACTGCTGTGGCTCTATGTCCCGTGTGCACAGGGCATAGGGCGCGTGGTGTAAGCTTTCTCTGCATAACTATGGCTACACTGTAACAGATTGTTGTAATATCAACAGTATTATACTGTAATATACACAGTACATTACTGTAAAAAGTTTATACAGTAGACTACTGTAATGTGCATTGAATTGTGGGGGAAAAATAATGTTACATTAACCTACTGTAAAAATGACAGTAATGAATTTAGGCGGGAAAATCTGACCAATAGGAAGAGAGATTTGGCAAATTTGCATATGATGACATTTTTGTCAGTTGGTGGAAGAAAACCACACAGAGGAGACCTGCAGACTGTATCCCTACTCACACTTTAATAAAAGTAAGTACCTATATTATATATATGTTATATTATTATTATTATTACATGTTTAACATTGTTTAGCTTGTATAAATTTATACTCACTTTTATAGTTACGAGATAACTTAACAGAGTCAACTAATATTCATTATGTCAGTTACATGTGCTAACTAACCATAAAATAAAATAATAAACTGTATTTTTTCTGTTTATGATGTTAACAAATTTAATATAATTTGTACAAAGTTTTAAACTAAATGAAAATTAAAATAATCAAATAATAACTCAGCACCAAATGACAACTGACAACACTGACTTCATATTGTGTCCAATCAATGAAAAATATTTATTTTATACTTTCAGACGGTTTCTCTAAATGAACAAGAAACATGGTTCTTTCAGGAAGCAGGAGGTGCACTCAGGTAACGACCAAATCTGTTAATACAACTGAATATTGTTTCACTCTGTTACATCAAGAATACACTGTACTGATAGTAAAAATACATTTTTTTTTATTACAGAGAATGTTATATTCATTTTGATGTTCTACATCTTTAGTGATTCTGTTTACACCTGTACACCTGCAGACACCACTGGTGTTAACAGTGGTGAATAGATCCACCGGATTACCTGTACACTCTATAGACATGAATTACAGCGCGGGGACAGTTTATGTTGTAGCCTATGCGCAGGACGCTCAGGGGGGGCTGATGGGGTGGCCAAGCTCTGACCAACAGGGGCCGTGGCCACCCCAGGCCACCACATGGCTACGCCACAGTGTCACGTGAAAGATGTGGAAGTGACATAGATTGACCTTGATGGGTCAAGATATTTGGTCCAAATCCTAGAGTCTGGAAACAGACTCTAGGATTTGTAGGTGCTTTTGGTGACTTACCAACACACAAACATTTTACTATATAAGAATATATATGGGAACAAAATGATTTCCACTGTATGAGCCTCTAACCTTGAAAATAATAATAACATTGACACATTACACTCGCTGTCCTATGAAAGACAACGACAGTCATTTCTGTCATGCCCATGTCCCGGTCCGCTGAATTGGGCAGCCATTATGTTCATCCAACCTGTGCAAATTAATTAAAGATTTGGTCACATGGTGCTTCTTTTTTCTTTTTTTTTTACAAGCATGCATGAGAATAATACATAATGACGACCTCTGAGAGATTGATGGTCAACCCCATAAACAAGCATGGCTACACACACGTTTTAGACCTGCTCTTAGAAAGCAAAATGTCATGATTGTCCAAAGAACATGCTGACATTTGTTTGTAGGACAAAGTTATTAAAGAGAAAGTATGTTGTGTGTGTGTGTGTGTGTGTGTGTGTGTGTGTGTGTGTGTGTGTGTGTGTGTGTGTGTGTGTGTGTGTGTGTGTGTGTGTGTGCTTTAAAGTCTGGGCTGTAGTCACTCTGTATATGCACCGCATGCTCTACCAACTGAGCTACACTGAGGCCACATTTTTATTTTTTAATAGAATAGTTGCAGAAAACATAGCTATGCTATTGTTGGGAGGGACAACTGTAGTGTACAGTTAAATGTATTGTTTCCTTAACTCTTTGCTTACCATTTTCAAACAAATTGTCTTAGAAATGTTTTGAAATAGGTTTGCAGTGGATTAAGCTAAACCATTAACAAAATACACATTCTTATTGAGAAAAGAGAAGAATATTTGAATAGGATTGTTGAGTAAAGATTTCCAGAGTCCCTGATCATAGAGGTGCAGCCTCTTTATGAACAGACTGTATCTTTTGCCTTGTTTCAACATGACCCAGCACAGTATCGACAGTACATTGTGAGTAATTACTGGTCTGCGTTTACTCACATTTTCTAAGAGGTAAGATTGTGAATGACTTTGCTTTTGTATTATTGTGTAACACAAAAAGCTTTCACTAGCAAACATACTACTAGGTAAGAGACAAGCATTAGCAATCCTTTTCCAAGAGCTAGATTCACATGTTCCAACAAATTTTTATGAGCTGTGGCCACATATAGTGCAGTACTGTACATGCAGTAACTATCGGAAAACTCCTTGTATGTGCTATGAAGTTATTGTTTTCATAATTATTGACTTTGTTATGTGATCAGTCAGGTTTGTTGATAGGGTAATGATGAGATTTTCAGAATAATCACAAAGATGTCAAAATGATGTTTTTTTTCTTGCTATCCAATACTCAAAAGCAGTTAGACCCCAGGGCTAACGCTGTTACAGAAATCAGCAAGTCTGAACTTAAACTGCCTCTATGTGAACAGCTTTACTTCAGAATGTATTTGAAATGTTTGTCTCCATTCAAATGCTGACATTATATGACCCTATATTAATAATAATGTAAAAAAAAATCTGAGAGAGTGCCCCAAAGAGTTTTATACCAAGATTCAGAGAACCACATAAATTCAAAATGTTTAATAATATAGAAAAAAGTGGACAACTTTTCATAGTATTAAAGTATTTAGAGTTCAGGTACATTCTCCTGATTTATTGTGGAGATAAAATGTGTGATAAAATGCCTAAAAGCTAACCACAATCCTCCTCATACTCATCTTCAACATCCTCTTCATCATCATTGGGGTTTTCTCTGTGACTATTTTTATCACCACCACCATCTTCATCGCTCTCATCGTCATCATCATCTTCATCTTCACTGCTCTCCTCTTCCTCCTCCTCCTCGCTCTTATCTTCATCACCATCACTGTCATCCTCATCATCACCAGTCTCATTGTTCCCTGAAACCAGAAAGAGAAGAGCCTGAAAGTGTTGAAAAAATGCCCTTCATGTAAAAAAGGTTTATGTGTGTTGTTACTGGAGCATGTTTGTTTATCTCACCATTTGGCCGGCCTTGACGCATAGTGTTAAGAATGTCAGCTGCTTGCTGGTCGCTCGGGTCATAGACGAGGACTGAGAGCAAGAGACTCAATAAGTAATGTAAGTGGTATTCATGTGCCTCTCAGTGTCTAGATATAAAGTCATTAAAAAAAACACACACAATGTTTAGTTTAGAGTTTCAAATGTCAAGCTTAACCTCTAAGCTAATGCTAATAGTCATGCATACCTTTACTAACACACTTGACTGTTTAGCTACAAATGTTTTCACCATGAGTCCTGTTAGCATGTGTAGCTAAACCAACACTAATTTGTGCCACCAAAAAGTCAAAACCATATGCCTCTACGTGTGCCACACCTGGCCTTAATTGGTGGGGCCGTTTAACCTGTAACCAAAGGTGGTGCCTCGAGCGCTCTTAAATGGCTCCACCAGAGGGGTTGGCCAGCAATAGATAGTCTACTAGTATTATGATTTACACTTGAGTGAAGATGCAGTGTGTAATAAAACAATATGACATTAATGCTACAATATTTATGCAAAAAATAAAATATTAGTCAAACACATACTCATCTGACACAGCTGTCTGACCAATGTATAATCCTTATCCATTAAAGCACACAAGATCTGAAAACAACCATCAACAAATTCATGATGTTTAGTCAAATATACTTGGGATTAGGAAAAAAACCCTTGTGTCCCTTCACTGAAAAAAGATGGAGAATAAGGAAAAGTAACAATGATGTCAATGGCATAAATGCTGTCTAAACCTAAATTGTTTTTCATTTCTGCTTACGTGAATCAACAGGCAATGCAAGAAATTGATGATTTTAAAGACAATGTTTAGAGAAAGCAGAACTTTATAACAAGCATCAGTATTTGTATACTTGTTGTTTGTCCCTTGTCCTTAAGTACTGACATCAACCTGCCAAGGGACTAGAGATGGAAATTAGCCTTAAGCTATAATCTCACATATTTACATGTCAAATGTTCATTAATATGTATTGTCCCTTTATAAATAAATAAATAGCAACAATATAACAGCTACACATATACAAAACTGCTAAATAAATTACCGGTAATGTGTGTGTGTGTGTTTGTGTGTTTTTTTGTTATTTTGTTTTTTTTCAGTGAACAGTGGTACCACCAGGAAACTTATGTTTTATTTTATCTTTCTCTATTCTACACATTTTTCCATCAGTTCACTGTCTGCCAAACTCCATGTAAATAAAGAGTGTTTTAACAGGTCCTTAACAGACCATGAAGCATGGATAAAGAGTAGAAGTATTGACAGTGTTGGTCACTGTACCTGGACTTTCAAAGTGATCAGTTTCTGAAGCAGGTCAACCGCATACTCCCCTGAATCATTCAGTTCCTCTTGATCAGGCTCTGTCAGGACAGGCTCTGATGTAGGACATACCACAAATATTACTATAAGTTTGGACGAAACCTAAGTATTACTCAATACTGTGGTAATCCTAGGGTTAAACTCACTGAATGGTGAACTTGGTTGGTGTTCACACTCTGACAGCCCTAAATGCTCTTGTATAATGTAACCATAATTAAATTCAGTTTTAGCGTTGAAAAAAAAAAAGCGCTTTTGAATCAGAGCAGGTCTAGACTAATCTCATAAACCATTTTGCTCTTCCTAGAAAAGCTTCACATCTTGAGTGACTTTCAAAGTGCTAAGTTGTGTTGGTACACTAAAAGATCTTTTCATGTAAAGCTGTTTTTTGTTGTAAACAAAAGCTCCAGATGTCAGCTCAACTCTTTTCTTCCCACCTCTTTGATGTTTTACTGAGACAATGCGTGTAAAATGATCCGAAATCAATTGATCTATTGTGAAATATATTTGACTATAAACACAATGCCAGGGATGCATTTTAAAATCTCACAGCATGCAGTGGTTCTTTTCATATGGTCCTTGCAACCTTAAAAAAAGCATTACAGTTGAAAGCCAAACATAGCAGGTGATATTAACATGTTGACATAGTTTTGATCAGACATTTGTAAAATGGCTTAAGAGACCACACTACTAAGTCATATCTTTCACCTCTAGCTTTAGTTAAGACAGGTGTTTCACAAATACCTTCAGTTTCAAAAGACTCAGGGGTTTGAAATTCCTTGAGACGAGACATTGAAAAAAAAAAAAACATATTATTAAATAACAGCACAACATGTTGCGACCTTAACCTACGTTCCTTAAAAATACTCACCTGCGCACACTGGGAAGGGGAAATAGCAGAAGCACTTGGCCTGAAAGCCGACAATAACAGTGAATGAATGAGAAGTTGTTGCCTCAGGCCAGACATCAACAACATGAAACATTTCTATACCTGGGTTCTTCCATTAGTGACAGTTTCTCCATTGTGCCTGTACTGAATAGCAGATTGATGTTACACACAAATGAAACTGCAGCACTTAATGAACTTCAACTTTGTTTCAGTGCTGACTTACTGGTGAGTGTTTGCAGCTCTGTAAAATCAGGGGGTGCCTCCTCTCCAAGCTATACTCAGAAATGTAGGTAAAAAACATAATCAATGTAACGTTAGTATTTATGGAGTGAAAAAAAAAATAAAGTGTTTCATCTTAACGTTATACGATGTTACCTGCGTCTCTGGATTTAAAGATTTATCCTGTAGTCCGTAAACAAATTTCAAAAAGTAAAGACAACCATTCGCGTCAAATCATAAGGTCCAGTGCAGACATAGTGGCGTCTTTCATAAAATTCATAAACATAAAAAAATACAGTCTCTTAGCTAAAACTGTTTTTAGCTTTTTATCAACGATCAAAGGCGAGAAACTGTTAACGTTAGCATTTTTAGCATCTTCCTACTGAACGTAAGCTAATGCGGATAATACCTGCTCATTGGGGAAGGTAGAGAGCATATAACGCCACAGTGCGAGGTATCGGGAATAGCTTTGTCCGAAATCTAGGTTAATTTAAGTTTTTTTTAAGTTAACTTGACAAAAATCCTTCGTTTGCCAACCGTCTGCGGAGTAACGGCAGAAATCGGACCTTCATAGTTACCATGGCAACAAAAACGCCGTGGTCATGAGGGATTCTAGTGTTGACCATGGCGTTGACGGGATTTTTACCCTGCAGCTCTGGATCATTTCCTCTAGGCGCTATTTTAAAAAAGACTAGTCTAAAAATATGGAGCTTGCCAGTATTAAAACTGATCTGATGGTTTGTTTGTTTTTTTGTTTGTTTGTTTTTTAAACAAAGGACTGCAATCAATACCAGAACTCAATTTCTTTACTTAAGTAAAGTACAGCAAATTAAATGAGAAAATATTTACTCAAGTAAAAGTATCACCTTAAAAGTAAAAGTATAAAAGTACTCACTTTTAAATGTAGCTACATTCAAGTAAGAAAGTAAAAATATTTTGAACAGACTCAACAACTAAATGTGTTAAATGTGAGAGATTTGCTGAAAACGTGTGCTGATTAAATGAACAAACTGGTGCAGTATAAAAGACCGAAACTGTCGGTGAGGTCTTCTGTCTTTATTCTTCTGATGTTTCTAAAGGAGTACTGTTGTCTCTTTTATACTGAAGTACTGTGTGTATACAGTGAGGCCATTACAAAACAAATGTAACTAAATGTAGCTAGTAGACTAAAAAGTAGGTCTATAGATACTTGCTCTAAAATGTAGCTAAAAGTACCCCTTGCAAAATTTACTCAAGTAAAGTACAGATATGTTAAAATTGTACTTAAGTAAAGTAACTAAGTATTTTTACTTTGCTACATTCCACCACTGAAAAATATACAACTAGGACGTGTAAAAGGTTGTAAAATGTAGGCTATTTATGCCCCTTATGGTTTGCCACTGCAGTTATCTTTTTTATTTGTTTGTTTATTGTTTGTTTATTAACAGCTGTACTGTTTAGTAAGTGCATATAGCTTTAAAACAGAAGTTTGAAAATGTCACTGAAGGTTGGTAAATAAGAAGAAAATAAAGAATTACATTGTTTTGAATTGTTGCAATTATATAGCCATGGAATCATATCTAAATTCAGTGTTTAACCAGCTGAGATCAATATGTGAGACAATGATGAAAAAGGGGGGTGCACGGTGGCAGAGCGGTTAGCGTTCTCGCCTCCCAGCAAGGAGGTCATAGGTTCGAGCCCTAGGCCAACCAACACACCATCACACGAGCTCTCTGGGTGGAGTCTGCATGTCCGTGGGCTCTCTCCGGGTACTCCGGCTTCCTCCCACCATCCAAAGACATGCATGTGTTAGGTGAATTGGTGACTCTAAATTGACCCGAGTGAATGGTTGTCTGTCTGTGTTCGTCTCTATGTCAGCCCTGCGACAAGCTGGCCCCTATCCAGGGTGTACCCCGCCTACGGCCCAAAGTTACTGGGATAGGCTCCAGTCACCCGCAACCCCTAACGGGAATAAGTGGTAGAAAATGAATGAATGATGAAAAAGAGCCATTTTCAAATAGGCTGACTTTCCTCCATCTTTTGTAAGTGGGCTGTCCACCTTCTGTGTCAGACATTTTTCACTGTATAAGTGGCTGTAACTGCTACATTAGCTGTGCATGCGTCAAGAGAGCTGCCTCCAGTCTTGAATTTTTCTGTTTAAATGAGACAGAAATATAGTGAGACTTAAGTTATTGTGTGTGACTAATAGGTTCATGGTTGTCTGGAAAAAAAAAAAAAAAAATAGAGAGTGATATGCAGTGTCAGTTTGACAGGCCAGGCCACCCCACACACCCTAAATGAAGATGACTGACAGAGTTCAGGCTACTGGACTAGTAATAGACTGTGAGGTTAGTTTTCTCTCTCTCTCTCTGCCCACTCACATTTTTGTAGCTACATATGAAAAGCCCCACATCAATTAGGAGGTGCAATGAAGGTGCTCGAACTTAACGGTCCCTCGGTGTCTCAAGCATGCAGGCATGTCTGTGCACCATGACTGTATGTTTTCAAGGGGGTAAGAACCAACTTAAACACTTCATTTGTGTATTTTATATAAATCATTTAATGCAGCATTATGCACCATCATATATATATATATATATATATATATATATATATATATATATATATATATATATATATATATATATATATATATATATATGTATCAGTATAACTTAAAGATACACTACACCATTATTTTATTTTTATTATTTTATTATTTTTATTTTATTTCCCCATCTGTAAAAATTTACAGATGGGGAACTAAAGCAAGGACTGAATATTTTGATCAATCACACACTCAGAACAAAGTGGGATTGTTCCTTTTGGATTAGTGAAACTTTCATTGATTCAGTCCAGCTTGTGAACGTCTGTGTGATACCAGGAAGATGCCACAGCTGGAAAAAAATTCAGAAAAAAGAAAAGCACAGTGCTTCTGGCTATTGATATATATTTGTTGCACATTTATAAACTTATTTCACGCAAATGCACAAAAAGACCATTGACTACATCCAGGCAAGACTATATGCTCCTCTATTGCCTTTCATATAAATAATTTCAGCGGTATTATAAAGTAATTAGATACTTTGACTCAAGTAATTTACTGTTTGTTTGTTTTTTGTTTTGTTTAGATTTTAGAAGTACAGTCATTTTGTAAAACATACTTTACCAGTTTGTTCATCTCATCTCATCTCTAAATGAGTAAAAGTTTTTTTTTTTTTTTTTTCCTCAGCATTGTTTAGAGACAGTGACACTGAGAAAAAGACAGGAGGCAGAGCTGGGGGTAGCAGAGCTGAAGATGTTGTGGTTCTTTTTGTAAGTGATGAAGATAGGAGTAGGAATGAATACATCAGAGGACAGCTCATGTTAGATGCCTTGGAGATTAAGTCAGAGAGATGGTTTGGACATGTGTAGAGGAGGGATAGTGAATATAGTGTCAGTAAAAGGATGCTGAAATTGGAGCCGACAAGAAGGAAGCATAGATGAAGACAAGCCAAGGAGATGTAAAGTATGTATGTAGTCAAAGAGGACATGAAGTTTGTTGTTGTGAGACAAGATGATGCAGAGGATAGAGCTAAATGGAGGCAGATAATTTGCTGTGGCTTTTCTTTAATTGTTAAATGCCAAACATGAATGTGGAATATGAGCTCTGGGACATGCTCTGCCTCTGTCCTCTTGTTTTGCATCTAACACTATAAAAACACAATTCAGCCACAAGGGATCAAAAACCAGTGTACTTATTCTAACTCAATATATGAATCACTTCACACTAGGACGCAGATGATTTGGTGTGGCGACCCCAGAAGGGAAAAACCAAAAAGACAGACTATGAGAACACAACACATAAAACCACAAACACACATATGCAATATAGAGTGAAGCCCTGCAGACCTCCACACCTGCTCCAGAAGGTGGATGGGAAAATTTATTCCACACAGACGACATGATAACAGAGTCATTTCACACTCGGCTGCCCCTCTTCACATTCCCTGTCTGTGTTCGGGAGCGCATCTATTAGGAGCTGGCATCTTGGCTATGTACTGTGTATGCCTTGAGAGACTCCTACTTCACACAAATTTCCATATGATGAGCCCAGAGGCCATTTTGACAGCACCACAAAGAGGGAACATGAAAAGGCGCTTCAATGTGTAATGTGCAGCATGTATTTCTGTGATGACACAACCGCTGAACATACTGTACTCCATAGTGTCATTAACAGGGATTAGCATTAGAAAAACACAGTAACATCATAATGACTTCATCGGCATTGTAGGGACATACGTGGGCGCCTCCTGTTTGGATATGTTAGTGCTAAAATGCAGCATCTGTGCAAGTCTATCAGTGTGATGTGGAGTATATCGGTCCGTCCACACGCCTCACAGGCCCTGGCAGACTGAAAGCTAATAATAAATGCAAATTACAATCAGAGGAGCAGATCCGAGCTGGAGAGGATAATTGCTCTATAATGGCTGTGCATGTGTGGGATGGGTCGGGGGGATGTATGTGTGCATCTTGTAAACTGAACAGACAGAAAGAAAGGGTTACCAAAAGCCAGGCGCTTACGTCACTTCCAGACTGCGTAACTGGACAACAGAGGTGTTTGGAATATTGATTTATTTGTTGGACGAAATTCTACTTTTCCAGTACCAGGGCCAAGTAAGGATAACTAAGTGTTACTGTGACGTAATGAGAAAAGGTGTAGACCACTGCTTTCCAACCTTTTTGACCTATGACCTCTTGCAATGAGGCTAAATATAGTAGGAGATAATAATGCTACAATGCTTTAGATGCAAGAGGCATGACCACCAAGTGGGATGAGAGGAGGTTTGTTTTCACCATTGTTGATTGATTAGTTAGTTAATAACTCAAAAAGTAATTGTTCTGGAAAGGTCAGTAGTTAGCCAAGGAAGAAATTATTACATTTTTGGTGTGAAATCTAAAACACTATGTAATACACTAGTACACTAGTAGTACATTATGTAGTGCACACTTTGTAGCACACGCTATGTAGTGCACACTTTGTAGTGCACAATATGTAGTGCACACTTTTGCGTAGTGTACTACACAGTTTTGACAAATCCTTCTTGTAACAGTTTGTCATCAGTGTCAGTTATGTTTTGTACCATACTGTATCAGTCATATATTAAAACTGATGTTAAAAGCAAATCCATCTTGAAGGGGAAAAGTGTTTTTCTGCTTAAATTTTAACTTTGCACTTATATCATATGACTGGAAAACAATAAATATCACAAAATGGCTGCCAGTTACACCCCCACACATCACTTTACTGTGCTCACTCTGTTAAATCACCTCTTGTTAGTGTCTCGTAACTTAGGCCAAAGGGTTTACTGCTAATGTTTAGAAGATTACACATACTTCTCTTTTAATATGAGGTCTTTTTTAGAGGAGCTGGCCTCTGGGCATGTGATCTGATGCATGTCTCTCTGTCGTAATCATAATCACTTTGGTCTTTATGAGCATGCTTTTCACTTATTCCCTCCAAGTCGAGCTGTCCCATCTGTCTCTTGTTGGGCCCATTCATCACTTCCTCAGACGTCAGCTCAGTATTTCTTCATTTAGTTCCTCACTTCATCTTTGTCTCTACCTCACTCATCACCCTTTCACTGACTTTTTCTTTTTTTAAATGATGAATCCATCTGCCACTTCTGCCTCTCCGGTCTTTTCTAAGCATAATTTTCTGTCTCTATCAATTTTAGGGAGCTGTCCATCTTAAAGGCACTGAGATGTTTTCTAAGCATCTACTAAATGCGTCACAAATTTAAACCAATTGAATCAACAGCAGCTTTGACTGCAATAAAAAAAAAATGTATATTGAGGATATGTATCCACTAGAAATACCAGCCATAATTTGATACATAATACTTAAAACAACACTATGTTACACATTATGTTAAATGACATTGGCCTAGAATTATTAAATTATGTAGCCTTAAAGACACTTGTTTTTTTTAATTTTTTTTTATTGTTGTCTGACATAAAAAGAAAGAACTAGAGGCAATGACAGAGTACAGACCCCCATCAACACCTTGGTCCTATCTCACAGTGGTACAGATATAGTCCCCAGACCTGGACTCAAATCTGTGATCTTCTAGTTCTGGAGTAAAGGCTCTATCCGCTAAGCCACAAAGCCCTTGGTAAAGAATCTAAAAATACTCCACACACCCAGACGATGAACAGGAGTAATATTATTATTATTATTATTATTATTATTATTATTATTATTATTATTATTATTATTATTATTATTATTATTAGGAGCCATGTGAAAAAGTGATAATTTGTTCTTTTTCTGACCCCTTGTGGTTGGAGTTACAATGCCTGCAATGCCCTTGATAATGGCAGGGGTCCAACAAAGGCAAATGCACTAAAATAAAGGATACACCTGTTGTGTATTTTTCCATGACACCAAAGACTGGAACACAAAAGTTCTAACCAGTTAGACCAGAAACAACAATAGTAGTTCAACAGAGAGAGCCTTAAACAGAATTCAACAAAAGCCACTGACTTGTTCTAAGTATTTAGTGGTGTCTAGTTTCAAGCCTGTGTATAGCTTATGTAATATTTATACTAAAGGTAGGTAGAAGTAAAGTAAGAACAGCAGCTAGGTGACAAAAAAGTCACTTGCCATCATAAAGGTACCACATACCGGCCAGTCAGGAAAATTAAGTTTGGAGTTTGGTTTATACACATTTTTTCTTTGTTCCACAGTCCCTGCTCCACCTGGCTGCCTGCACCAGCTGGTTGGCTGCATCCCTCTGACTGCCAACTTTCTTTACCTACCTCTGCTCTTTCTTCACTAATTCAGCCGCTTAAATCTTTTACTCAGTCATGCTCACAATTCTGGTCAATAAATGTGCTGTTTGTTTGTAATTAGACTGTCTGTGCTTGGTTTTATCCTGAATTTTCTGCATTGCTGAAGTTTGCCTTAGATGCACTTTAGATGCTGTTAACATTACAGATGTACAACCACAAGTTGAGACACTGTGTAAAATGTGAAACAGAATGGTTCATAATTTACATTAAACCACATCTTACTCACAACAGAACACGAAGAACATATCAGGTATGGAAACTGAGATATTTTACAGTTTCATGAAAAGTAATTGCTCATTTTGAATTTGATGGTAGCAACACATCTCATAAAAGGTTGGGGTATGTTCAGCTTTAGGCTGGAATAGTACTCTACGTCATAACATTAAAAAAAGTCATCAGCATGTTGCAACTAATTAGTTTAATTGGCAACTCCAAAGTTTTTTTTTTTTATTTATTAGTACCATTTACTTTTTCAGTGGCACAGTGGTGAGCACTTACAGCAAGAAGCAAAGGCTTGTTTTCATATCTGCCCAGACCCATTTCCTCGGGTGCACCGGTTTCCTTATGGGGAAAGAAAAAACATAACAGTGAACTTGCAGGCTATTTTAAATGCCTTTTCGCCTATTGTTAAATTATTATTGTTTATTTTAGACCTTTAGATTATATGTGGCATTCAGTGAAGATGTACAAAGAAAAAATGTCATTGTACAGGGAAACACATTTCCTTAGTGTGCATGTGACAATAAATGCAAAAACGCTTTGAATCTTGAATTTTTGAGTGTCCCAACTACATGTCCCAACTACATGTCCCAACTACAACTAAAAACATGTGGGTCAGGTTGGCCCATAGTGGTGGCGCGCTGAGTCGCAGTGGCTCAGGGCTAACCCTCTATCTGACCATCTTCGCAATTTTATTGTACACCTTGTACAGATAAAACTTTTAAAAAAAACTTTTGTTGCCGGTGTCCTAACTTTTTATAAATGTGTTACCATCAATTTTTTAAAACGCTAGTATTTTTCCCATGTAAATATAAGTTTGCATGCAAGATATATTGTTTATTGTTTAAATGTAGCTTTTTGAGCTTTGTGATAATTTAATTCAGCTTTTATTTACATTTTACAGTGTGCCCACTTAATACAGTACTGACCAGTGTGGCTCTAACCTGCTGTGGATTTACAGGTGCCACATGACAACAGCGAAGTAGCATCTGTGTTGTAGCATTGAGTTGAGTGATGAGGTCATTTGATGGACAGCTGGAGTGGCTATTTGTAACGCAGCCTGAGCAACAGTGACGCATCACATGGTTGTTGGGGGACTGTAATGATTTATTCCCCAGGATGCTCTGGTGGCACTGGCATGATTATGATACCATAACACAAGGTGCCATAAAGAAAGCGCTGTCAGCTAAATGAAGAGCCGAGTGCTGAAATGTGCTCCCCATTATGTGATCAATCACAGCTGTCAGTCTGGGCAGTGATCAGGGACCTGTCACACACTTCCTCTGTCTTCTTTATTTGCCATAGGTTTATCCTGGTGGCACAGGAAAAAGTACATGGTGAGTTGTTAACTGTAAAGCTGATGAGGAAGTAAGGAAGAGGTGGGGCACCAAATGACCTTCTATCCTTTCGGTATTTTCTTTTTAAGGACCCCAAAGCAAATCACCTACATCAGTGAATGGCATAATGATTTGTCATAGGTTTTTTAACAGGATGCTTCCTGATGCAACCCTCCTCATTTAGCCAGACTTTGGACCGGCACAGAGAACACACTCCCTTGTGACCCCCTGTGGATGAGTAGTGCCACCAAATGACCAATTTTCAATAAATATATTTTGTTTATAAATATAGGGCTGATACACCATCACCCTGTGCTGAGTCTGCATGTCCTCCCCTGTGGTACAGTGGATTCTCTCCAGTCATTATCTCCAGTCATACATACAGAAAACACTAAATAATTTGGGAAATTTATACTGACCCACGTGAATGAATGGTTATGTGTTAGTATATGTTTCTACAATAAATGTCAGTCCTGCAACTCACTGGTCATAATCCAAGGTGTACTCCATGCCATGTCCATAGTTGGTGGAATATGCTTATGTTTGATATGTTTTAGGTTATTGATGAAATATTATATATGCTTAATTGTGAGTGTGCACAATAAAGAAAGAGGGATGTGAATATGTATGTAACTGCATCAGTCAGATAAAAACCTTCATATAACAAGTTCAAACTTCACCAGTATTGAAGCAGGTTGCTGTGCACACTGCACTTTGCCATATGGGCTTTTGAAGGTTAATTAAACTTTGCATATTTATTGTTTTGGATTTCTTTCAGCTCTCTCAATGTTATGAAGTTTATTAATATTTTGTTGGCTTCAAACTTTATACTGTATATGCTGATCATGTCTCTCCATAAACTCATAAACACCTATATCAATATAAGTTTAACATCACAATCTGACCATTTCTTCTTGCCATCCATGTGAATGCATCCAGGTCAATTTGCCTTTTTTCCCTGGTGGCCTGAGAGCTACTCACCTACAATAGCTCATGTGAGCGCTGATAAGGAGTGAGAAATTACCAAACATGCAGCCACATGCTGGTCTGTGATCACACACGCACTGCCCTTCTCTAATATTTCACTGGAGGAAGAAAGGGCTGCATATATCACCATGACAGAGGCAGAATGGACAAAGACATCCCTGTGTTATCTGCACACATGCACTGTCAGAGATTTATACTACAAGGCTTTAATGGAGGCCTCGCACACCTTGCTCTCTGTCTGGACACAAATATCTATCCATCCTTCACTCACAGTCTGCCTATCTGCTGCCCAACACCCATCTCCTTCCACTTTTTCCCCTTTCTCATGGGACACCTCCCAATTTCTCTTCCTCTGTTCGGTTAATTGAAAGAGGGCTCAGAATAAAGACGTCAGATTTTAAAAAGGAGAGGGAAAAGATAATTCTTGCAGTGACTTTCACCATGGAAGTAAATAAAAGTTCAACTGCTTGTCAGCTGACCAATGAAGTAGACTTATAAACGACATAATCTGCACACTAAACGCTGAGCTAACAGCCATCATGACTCTCTAATAGGGAATGCTTAGACCCCAAGTACATCGCATTTATCCACAAGATTTATACAGCAGCACACAAAGATCTTTTGTTTGCTATATCGACATTGACTGGCATTGGTTTGTTTGTCTTTCAGCAGGATAAAAAGGTGAAACTACAGTATAATGGCTTAGGCGAGGTCCATGCTTTCTGAACTCTCTCTCTAAGGGTTTCTGTTAACATGTTAACACACACACACAAACACGCACACACACACACACACACACACACACACATATATATATATATATATATATATATATATATATATATACCAGAAAGTAATATGTGAGAACTACTATTATAGAATACTATTATACTAGTTTTGCTCCTGTCTTGTTCATACTATAATATATAGATATATGATCTCAAAGGGCTGTTTTTTTTTTTTTTTGTTTGTTTTTTTTTTTGTTTTTTTTGTGACACTGACACGCAGTTGTTTATTTAAAATCAAAACTAAGGAAGAACTCTGCACATTTGATGGACATTTTTCATTTCACACAACACATACCTGCTCTTCACATTGTCCATTATATTTACATTGTTGATGTCTAAATGTAGACTCTGGTCAATCTTGATTAAATCCAAGCTGAAATACACAAATACTGTAACTATTAAATATTTAATGATTAAAATAATATGAAAAGATAAATAATGACATTATATTGCTACTTTTTTCCTTTTGTAATGTACAATAATCCATATTTTTATTTAGAGCTCTTAGTGTTCAGTTTCTTTTGTGGAATTAGTGCAGTAACAGTGAGAGTGATTTGAAGTGAAAATCATGTTTTGTAATAACTCCATTAATTTGCATTCTTTGTCACTGATGAAGATGAAAGATGATGTCAAGGTCATGTGACACACCTTTACTGTAAGTGACTGTATTCTGACTGATCAAGCACAACAGTTATAAGGCTTCATAGTAGAAGAAGCCCTGCAATTACAGACTCAAATCAACATTATTAATGAGCCATGCTGCGTGCATCTACATTTATGTGTGAGTACGTTACACACCACTCACCTCTTGTGTGGAGTGAGAAATCGACTGCCTGTAAAAATAACAATTGATCATTTAGTTTTGCTTGTCATTTTTACCTGAGAGCCCAGGTTTTGTATGCAGAGGAGGTCCACAGTCTCTCACAATCGCACACCCTTGCACCCTTCAATACCGCCCTATAATTTGCCAGATGCGGTGAATCACTGGTTACTATGGTAACTACAACAGGGAGAGTTTTTCTCTATTTTGGAAACAGGGTCTCACACAGACACACTGAAGTGCAGGGGATGCTCATGCGTCATGTGATCACTGATGACGGGAAATGGATCTGACACAGACTCATCCAATAGATGAGGCCTTAGAGGCAGGTGACAGCTGTGATTGGTCACGTGACGTTGTTTTTCTGAGGAGAGATGCCATTTCACTGAGCAGGTGGCCACAGGAAGTTTATTGCAATAAAAGGCACAAATGAAGCTAAAGGAGCTGTGCTCTGTTACTCATTGTACCAACCACTACTTGTATCACTGCATAAACGAAACAAAAGAAATGCACTCACAGGGTTTTTTACCTAAAAATGCAAAGCAAAACTGTATTGTAGTCCTTGAGTCTAATTAATTAAAACAACCACCATTGTCTGTTTTCAAAAGTCAGTGTTCTAAGACTCCTCACAGTGCACTTTCATGCATTCAAAACAGCAGTTCATTTCAGCCCGGGGTCCATTTGCTTTTCTAGTCTGCATGTAGTAATGGCCAATGTATCTGCTAATACCACATTTAATACCTTTAATACATGTGTACTGCAAAAGCCAGTGAGGGCTTCTGTTAACCAACACATATCTTTATTTGTGTTTAATGTAAATTAAAAGCAAAAAATTTGCCTCCTAGTGTGCAGTGATACTCAGTCCTCTTCATTTATCTGGACTTGGGGACACTGGCTTGTGACACCAGACTTTTACAAATAATTATACAGTCAAACTACTTTCAAGAAATGTCTGTTGCCGCTGCATTAAATGTGATGGTGTCTCTAACGTAAACCTTTTAAAAAGCTGTAACAAAAATACCCTGTAACAGATAATCCTGTAAATTTAACTGAAACTGAAATGTCACTGCCTGATATTTTGTGTTGCAATTACAGCTGTGCCATTTAGAGTACCACACAAATTAAATTCTGGTATTTAAAATAAAAGAAAATGCAACTCATCAGCAACACCAAACGTGTGTTAGCACTGAGCCAGTTAAACCACAGATTATCCACAGGCATACTGCTGCATCTGCTCTGCTCTGATAAGAGGAATTTTCCTACCCCTCGGGAATCAAGCAAAAGGAAAACATGACAAAAGGGAGATGTATAGGGAGGGGCGGAGCCATGGTGAGTCGATGAGGTCTTCAAAGGCTGTGAAGACACACTGTCCTGGTCACATCCACAGTTACCACATGTTGGAAAACCCAGAAGAGTAACTTATGTGTGATCCAAAGCTGAGGGGCATGGCTTTGTTTAAACAGATGGTTGATGGGCATTGGCATCTGATCAGTTCAGTGCTTGAAAACACTGATATTCAAGGCTGTAATGTCCTAAGTAAGGTTTTGGTTACTTAGCTGAATAAATTCACTTGTTGTAAAATAATTATACCTAAATAGATGTCATTTTTGGCAACTAACTAATGGTACAAATTAATCTTTAACTAATAGTTTGTTTTTTGTGTGCAAAACAAAATTATTGGCAAGTAATTGATGTAACATGCTTCAATTAGGCAAGAATTTACTAACCAATAAAATGTATGTACATAGGCTTATGGGTGGTTCCTATTTGGTCAGATGAGACCCAGTTTTATCCCTGATAATTTTACTGTGACCCACAATAGAACAGAACAGTTTATTTTGACTTCTGTTTCACAATGTCAGGTAAAACAACATTTAGCATTCAAATTTGCAGAAAAATTTAACTATATTCAATCTTCCACTCATTTTACATGAATGGAAAAGCATTGTAACTTTATAAGAGAGGCCGGTAAAAGCTTACTATGGTTTATGATCAAAACAACAGATACGTGTACATATTTTGTTAATAATAATAATAATCCATTGGTCTTATATAGGGCTTTATTGGACACTCAAAGACAACAACAACTGCATTATTCATTTACTCCCCACACTCAGCGGTGGTAATCTATTTCTGTAGCCACAGTTGCCCCGGGGCAGTCTGACAGAAACGTGGTTGCCATTCTGCGCCAACGGCATCTCCGACTACCACCAATCACACACTCTCTCACACATTCATACAGGCAATGTCAGTGAAGTGTCTTGCCCAGGGACACAGATTTTTTTTGGCTTGAGACAGGCTAATTAACAAGGAGACAATGTCTGGAACAATGAACGAGTTGTCTTTACTTTACTTGGGCACAAGGAGAACACAGTACAGAGGAGAGAGATGTAGAGTGTTCATGTTCTGCCGTGCTCTAGCAGCAGACAGTTTTTGTGGTAGAAGTCACAATCATACCACAAGACAAGATAACTTTCCCGAGGACTGAGCACCTTCCATCTAATCTATGCTAGGTCACAATGGTCTGACCATTATGTGCGCTAAGACATAAACATGTTATTGTATATCAGCTGTTAAGCAAATCATTGCACTGCACTTAGTTCAGACAATATGATAATATAAGATTTCCATCACAGACACAACAACAGTATGCAATGCCAGCAGTGGGGCTCAACCCGCCAACCTTTGGGTTAGAGGGGAAACGTCTCTATCAACTAAGCTACTGCCACCCCTACAGAACATTTAATTTTTTCAGCTTTTGGGTCTCAAAAAATATATATATTTAAAGGTGTGTATTATATCTCTTTGGTTATGATCAAATATCCTGGGGCTGCCCTTGAATTGTCTTTCATAAGTAGTGTTTAGATTCGAGGACAGCCCACATATGTTTAAAACCCTGCGTTACGTATTTCTGACGCCTCTTGATCCAGAAACGTCATCTTACAAGAAGCCATTACTCTCTGCCCCCACCCCCCACCCCTGTCAAGTTATGCAAATCTAGATTTAAGCTGGGAGTTGCTTTAAAGAGACCAGCCAATCAGAGCGAAGCACTGTGGCAGGAATTAACATAAATCTGCATGGCTAACGTGCTGAGCAAATTGAAGGAAGTAACCTTTCCTCTGCATTGATATAATACAACAACTGACCTTAAAGTCAAAATGTAATGGTCTGAGAAATCCATTCATTTTCTTGCTGTCAGACTAAAACAAACTGCATTTGTTTGTGTAATTGCCCATGAGGAGAGGAGACAGCGGCAGAGAGAGGAGTGTGAGAGAGTCGTGAATAAACAGAGCAGATGGATAGGTCTATTAAAACAGCCGCTAATCCAGGCTATTAGTGAGCGCAGTGAAGGACTGTAGAGGAAAAGGACACATACGTAGGGCTAATGGTGCTAAATACAGTGCTAAAATGAGTAACATGCTCATGCAGATGATTATAAATGTACCCAGGGGCACCGCAAGGAATTATAGGACTCCTCCATGTTTTTCTGAAAGTCATAGACTGTAGACGTCTTTGACAAATCCATGTAACATACATGATCATATGATACCTTGTTTTTATGGCCTTTCTCAGACATTGTTGTCAGCATATGTTATGAAAAAACGTGCACATATCTATACATTACTATAAAAATATTGTTTTGTGAAAATTAACAAATGGTATTGTAAATACAGTTAATCATAATAATATGTATTTTCCTCCAAAACAAGTATTTGGGAGTTTAAACCACAGACAGTTTGTCAGCTAGAAACATGCTGTAGAATGGGAGAAAGAGCCATACCATTTGTTTTGAACACACCATAAAATGTTTTATTTTACTAATGACTGTGTCAGAAGTCAAGTTTCTTATTTGGTAAATGCACCACAGTCCACATCAACTTCCAAATACTACAACCATTATTTGACATTAATTGGTACTATTGATTTTTTAAACCAACACTACATAACTCTGCACTGTATTCTAAGCAAAAAAAGTTACATAATTATTAATATGAAGCTAAGCTGAAATGTTGTTATGCTTCTTGGAAATATGTATCTCAATTTCATATTTTCTTAACCACATTCTGTCAAGCTTTTTCATTTATTGGCCATAAAGAGGCCTCTTTACATTGGATCAAGGTCGTCCTTTGATCCTATAAGTGTCTAAGGTCAAACACAAGGACCTTGAAAAACAGTAACACTTTGCCATTTTGTACTTAGTTGACCATTTTAGAGACTTTTTCATCACAGAGTAGCCTTCAACTTTTTGTTGTTGAACAATGAAGGCCTTGATAGAGGAACCTGCTGACAAGGCATGATCATTGAGAAACTAGGACAACAAAGCAACTCATACAAGGAGACAGGTGTGTTTTTAGGACTCCTACTTCAAAGCATGGTCACATACGCTGCTGGCCCTGGGGATTTCACAATGACATTTTACAAAACGTTTACAGTAAAGGCATATTCAGAGAACATGTAAGAATGTGAGTGTTGTAAATTCAAGAATTTTGACGTCATTGTGTGACGTGGGGGCTCACCTCTTGAATCCAGCCTTGATGCTGATTGGACCAGGGTGCAGGCCTCAGTGGACTCACAGCCAACCAGGAAGCGGCGCGTCAAATCCACTGCCAAAAGGAAAGGGGGGGGGTCTGGGAGGCTGTGAGAAGCAGTGAAAGAGGGCATGGTAAACAAGTAGGACAGACTCACACAAGCAAATACACACACGCTAACCATAGTGGACAAGCTTTCGCTTTCCATTAAGTTCAGCGATGCTCTGAGCATGAAGTAAAAATACTCAGCAAAGGGACGATAGAGTCTGTGTCAGCGTGATGGCCAATGTTCTTTACTGTAGCCACCATTTTCACCGAGGAAAAGCAATTACTGTAATGATGATGGCTCCACTTTGACTCTACATTTAAAAAGCATTAATACAATTGCACACAGGCTTGTTCTCACTACATTATTTAGCTGTAACTGGCTGTAAATCTTTTTTCTAGGGCATTTTCTCCAAAACAGAAGGAAAATACAAAAAAAGAGAATGGAAATGCAAAGATGAGTACATGTGAGCCTACATTGGGGACATGTGTGGGTGTTTAAAGCCTTGAGCATGGTTATTCCTTAATCTGCCATGACTTTCTATAGGCCACTTCGAGCCCTAAACTAAATAAGATGGATGATTCATAATCTACATGTGTTTTATATGATGGGGTTTTTACTGTCAACACACAGTTATGTAACTGGTGACTTTCTAGTTACATACAATGTCACTATAAGTTAATGTCACAACCTACGCAAACATGTATTTAGAGATTTAACCAGTCAGTGATTGTGTGACATTAGCATAATGTGCCTTCTGTCGCTCAGACTGACCACTGCTTTGCTAACACCACATCTCCATTGTCCATCAATGGTTAGTGAGTTATGGAGGTTTCCCAGTCAAAACAAATGCGTAATATCTATTAGTCTAGTTGCTATCATTTATTGGCAGTATTGCACAAACATGTATTTATCCAATAGGTCAGGAATCCCACAAGCATCTGGACCTATAAGAATGTATTTATAAAATACATATTCTTTACACACTGTCCTGATGGATTAGGAAATTGTTTGTGTCAGTGTGAGGCTAATCCAAACTATGTTTTCATTTTAGCATTTTTTTACTTTCTCATAACATCCACAATATTGTGGAGACTTGTGCATGCATTACAACATCAGCAATGACTAGATCTGTGTTTAAAGCTTTGTAGTTCCTTTGTAGATAACATTACACTTTTCTACCAGAGACAGTCTCCTAATTCTTATTTACTCTAAAGAGATGTATAGACTATTGACTATATTAAAGTCTGTAAAGGATCGTCTGTTTTTATAGTTTAACTAATTCAGCCATTATTGTTGAAAGTCATTACATTATAAAGTGTGCTTTTATCTGAGCATAGAATGCTCAATAGCAGATTACAAATGACCGAGTAATGCTGGCTTCGTGCTTACTTCTAAATAATTGTAATCTTTTTTCTTTTTCATAACTCCACAAACAGAGATATATTCTATCCTCTATTATCACAAGACTGTTCCCCAGCAGCTTTTGACAAATCACCACATTAAATGTGGCCATTTTTAGGCGCCACACACTTCCCCTGTGCTTATTGGTTTCAGATAAACCTGTAATATTTCCATTCATTTGTTTCCGTTTGTCAATGCTGTGTGTACATTGACTTGTGCACTACACTCACACAGTATTGTGTACAGCCATACACACAATGGCTCTTTCTCCATGGTCATTTATAATGTACTGATCACAATGTTGAGGTTACTGACCCGTAGACAAACCATTAATCAAACAATACAACTAGCATATGATCATAATAAATATGTCTGAGATGAAAGTCCTACACTCACAAGAGGAGACAGTGTTTCTCACAAAAGCAAAAGGACAAAAGCGATAGAAAACAGATAAGATGAAGTTAAGCCAATTATACACAATATATGTGCATTGCATAAACCATAAATTATAGTCAAGTCCAACAGGAATCTTCGACGTAGGCTGACATAGGTTTAATTCACACTCTCCTAATTAACAGATAGATTAAACCTGCCCTGGTCTGTGTTAAATAATTAAGGATGTATTCAGTGCCTGAGACATAAGGTATCAAGTGTCTTGGTGCATACTGTCACAGTGGCCTTATACTGACATCTACTGGATATACCTTCAAACTACACGCACTCCGTTTGAATATCCCTTTACGAGGTCGTTTTAAAATAAAGTAATAAAGTAGTAGCTCTTACAAGCTCATATATTTAGTAGCTTAATTGCTGATCAATTTACCAGAATATTATTGGTCAGGCAGAACTAGAGTTGTAGGCCTATGTAAAATATGCAACAGCAGTCCTACCTCAGAAAACAAGGCATGGTATATAAATAAAATAAAGTGAAAGTAAATCAAACACTTTTGTAACATTATTGTCTTATTGAAAGTTGAGCACTCTGATTGCAAACTGATAAAAAAATAAATAAATAAGGTCTGACTATGCAAATCTTAATAAATAGACATACAGCGCCTCTCAGTGGCCAGTAGAGGGTAAACAGTGGACTTCAAGTGATGTTTCTGCCCAAAAGGAATGTTTTTATAAAGCTTAGCAGTTTTTTTTTTTTTTTTTTTAACAATGTATTAGCGCTACAAAATTGTTAATTAGGCCAACATAATGTTGCAAAATGTATGTTTAAATTTCATATACGCTACCTAAATTGATTTCCCAAGCCCAAGTACTGCTGCTGTATAATTTATATTTCTAAACGTAGCCTACTGTTTTAAAAGGCATAGCAAAGGATTTGATTACAGTTACTGAAACCGGTGAATGTGGTGCTAGAATACTGCAGGTATAGACTAAATGTCAATCTACTGTAGCTCTACTATTACTGAAAAACAAAGAACTATATCAACAGATGATGAGATAAAGCGCATAAAATAACATTTACTGAGCTGTCGGTATATAATGTAAGAACACTCAAAAGAAACAAAACAATTCATACTTCCCAGTCTCCTCATGTCCTAAATCTGAATCTTACAAGTTTCGTTTGACGGTTTTGGTGCTATTGCCTGGAGTGTGATAATGGCAAAATGTGTGGTCACGATTGTGAATAAATCCAAACAAAAAGCTTGCTCAGTGGCTATAAACATTCTTATCTCAACTTTCTGTCTGAGGCGGGATCGTCTAGAAAACCATGGTGGGCAGGGAAAGAGAAAGTCTTGGCCAATCAGAGGAGACGTGCGCGGTGCGTTTTCCTGGAGCGGCAGAGGCAGAAGGGTGGAGGGGACGCACGAGTTGCTCCTGTTTCTTCACCGGTAGTGTACTAAACGTAGCCTAGGTTTACATTTTAGCTTTGATCCCAGTCAACGACCCCTAGAGAACCGTTTTACCTTTGTATCGGTTCTCTGGACATTTCCCGTTAATATTTGGCTGAAGACCAGAGACAATGTCTACGCTTAACTGGAAGCCTTTTGTTTTCGGCGGGCTGGCGTCTGTAACAGCGGAATGCGGTGAGTGATGAACTGAGCAGCGGTGAGGTCGTGTGAGGTCTAAGGAGCCGACGGCTTATGCTTTTAATCTGGTATCATTGACGCAGATTTAATCTGGTATCATTGACGCAGATTTAATCTGGTATCATTAACGCATTGTGTTGCAGGGACATTCCCCATTGATTTGGCCAAAACGCGGCTTCAAGTACAAGGCCAGGTGGGGGACAGTAAATACAGAGAAATCCGCTACAGAGGCATGCTCCACGCCATAGCCCGGATAGGAAGAGAGGAGGGGCTCCGGGCTCTTTATTCAGGGTTAGTGTGTGCTTTTGGTCGGGTTTAGGCTATTTGGAGTGGATCTGTGTTTTGTATGCACGCCATTTTGTTGCTTCATAACTCTTGCTTCCTGTAAACTTCCCCTTTTCTGCAGCCGCCTTTATTTTATTTTATTGTGCAATACCCATGAGGAACATAGCTTTGGTTGATATGCATCAGACCCTAGGAAATTTTCTCTCTTACACGGGAGCTTTATTTAGTCAGGTCAACTGCTGACCTATATGATATTTTGGTATGGTATTACTATTTACAGTATGCATACTATTAACTTGGTATTTCGGTCTCAGAATTGCCCCTGCCATGCTCCGTCAGGCTTCATATGGGACCATCAAAATTGGCACATACCAGAGCTTCAAAAGACTTCTAGTTGACAGACCTGAGGGTAAGTCCTAGTTTCTCCAAATGTGAATTCCTCATGAAGGTCAAAAGAAAGGCACTGACTTCCAGAGTCAAAAATACTGTTAAAAGTTACTAAAGCTGCAAATAAAGCCTTGGAAACCTTAGTGAAGAGTTTGATTTTGCTTTTTCAAATTGTTATGGTGATGTTATTATGTGCTCTTTTCTTTTTTCAGATGAAACGTTGCTGACAAATGTATTGTGTGGCATCCTGTCGGGAGTTATATCCTCCTCTATTGCCAACCCCACTGATGTACTGAAGGTAACTAAAGACATAAAATAGTGCTACAGTGATCGTTGAGCTACAAACCATTCCTTATTTAAAGAAGCATGGCAGCACCACGTACATGTCATCAATCAAACCCTTCTTCATTCAGAACATTTACTACTATTATAACTCATAACAGTGCAGTTTGTTTTTGTTTTTAGCATGCAGCTCAGGCCCAAGTTGTGTTTGATTTCACAGCTTGCATAAACATGTCAGTCAGACACTAAAGTAGTAGGGTAGGTTTGAAATGCAGTTGTGCGTCAATGAGGCATAACCTCATTCTGTGCATGTGTTCTGCTGGTTGCATGCCGTGTGGAGTAAAGGGCATCTGCAGCTATTAAGACCCCACTTGTGGATTATATAAAGACTGGAGCGTCAAGAGTTTAACATGCTATGCTGTAAGTGATAGGACAGACTAAATATGAAGTGTACTATGAGTTCATATGATACCTGCCAACGTTATGTTTTATCTAACACTACAGTCTGCTCTCCTGGGGGTGGGGTTAGAAGATAATTAAAATAGCTGACATTGGGAACATTGTGTCTTCCACACACTGCTCTCATTGTATGACATAGAAACAGAATCAGAACAAAATAAAACATGGCTTGAGAGTTTTCTGGAAGGTGGAGTGAAAACATATGTAGGACTCTGTCACTGCCAACTTTTTTTCTTTTGCATTCCAATCTTTGCTCAGGCTACTAACGTATTTGAGTTTGAACTACTGTTTTTCCTTTTGAGTGCATTTAAGGACGCAAACTCATAAACAGCTTACCCACACTGGTGTTTTGTTTTTGTTTTGTTTTTTTCAGATACGTATGCAGGCCCAAGGAAGTGTGATCCAGGGCAGTATGATGGGCAACTTTATCAACATCTACCAAGAGGAGGGAACGAGAGGACTATGGAAGGTATCCTGTATACACAAAACCTTTCTAACTAATGATGTTTACAGCTGAACCATTCACCTCTGTCTGCTCAAGCATATAAATGTTATAATGTTCCTCGTCTTTGTATCAGGGTGTCTCTCTAACAGCTCAACGGGCAGCCATCGTGGTGGGGGTTGAACTCCCGGTCTATGACATCACCAAAAAACATCTGATCATGTCGGGTTACATGGGAGACACTGTCTACACGCACTTTGTGTAAGTTGACATCTATCCTTGAGTTTGTGATATCCGTCATGACATAATCTCTGACTGCTTGTCCAAGGCTGTGTAGGGGAAGGCCAGAAAAAAGCAATACCCATTTTCCAAATCTATTAAAGGTACACTCCCCAAATGGTTCTTTATTTGCCCATCCCAACAACAGCATAGCTAAGTTTCATTGTATTATGTTACAAAGGAAACCTGGACCAATTTGCTTCTACAAATACTGAAACATAACATTAATCTAAAGGCTTAAGGCTTGCTTGAACTTTTACCGTAGCGTTAAGCATTAGATTTACACCCCACCCCACAATTATCTCCACCTTGTTACACTCTGACTGAATCCTTTGACAATATTTTTCTTTTTTTCACTTTGCTTCCATTATTCTCCATTTACTTTTCCTTTGGTACTGTTTCATTGTGTAACTAAAACTACATGTAGACATTGCTGAATTGGCAAGCCTTGAGGACGTCCTAAGGTCTAGTCACAAATAAGGATGTAACGATTCACTGAAGTCACAATTCGATTCGATTCACGATTTTCTGTTCATGATTACGATTTTTTTTATTAGCAGATTTAGTTGCAGTATAATTATGACCAACATATTTTTTTACATAGCCTATTTGTGTCTCCATACCAAACTTAAATTGGTGTACATTTCATAATTAATGAGATGTAATTTAAAAAGTAGATATTAAAACAATAACATCTAAAAATTTAAAAAATGTATAACATAATTTGTTAGTGACTTTTATATTAACATCTTTCTACTATCCTCCAAAAACAGAGACACTATAGTAGCCAGCAATGCACAGAGAAGCAGCTTGTCATAAATCAACACCTCAAGAAATATAAAATGGGCCTAATATAAGTCAAGACTTGTAAAAATATCAGTGAGGAAAGACGCATCCTTAGTTAAAAATCTGATCTCCAAACGCTGGAAACGCCCTGGGAGGAGGGGCCACTGAAACTTCGGATAAACTTTAGGCTGCTGTTAGCCACTTAGCTTTCCTTTAGCTCGCTGCTAACAACAAGCTACTTTCTGAACGATGGCAAACGGAGCAAACAGGTATGTGCTGCCTAAATAATACCTTCAGAGGTGTGTCTCTGTCCGCCCCGGGCTTGTTGTTGTTCCCCTGTGAATGAGGGCACTGTGCGCACTCCCGAGTCGCTCCGAGTAATTAGTAAAAAGTACAGCCTCTTCACGTTCACAGCACGTCGCCCTAGTGATTTTACGAGTTCTGTCAACTAAAACTTGATAAAAATGCATGTTTCTTTTGAGTAAAATGGCCAGGTAATGATGTCTAGCGCCAAGCAAGTGAGCCAGATTACGCACCAGTGCCCTGCATGCTGTATTAAAGGGTAATCGCGATTAATTTTTTCCCACGCCGATTCAAAATGATTTTCTTTTGTATCGATTTTTAGCCGATTTACGAAGAATGTTACATCCCTAGTCACAAATCATTACTATCACAACATTTGCTCAAATAATCAAACATTTTATACTTCAATTTTATTCGATAAGCACTACTACTAAACATATATTTTGTCTATTATGTGCAGGCACTTGAAATGCTGTGGTGCAGTAATGTTAATGCCTCAGACAGCTTGGTTGTGTACCAATAGAAGTAAACTTTATGTGGTCTTCGAGAGATAAAAACACTTCCTGCCTGGTCCTTTTCAAAATATGCAACAAAGCAGTTTTTTCTACATTTTTGCTCAGGGTGATATTTAAAAAGATTTGTGAAAAGAGCTCATTTAAATTTAATAAAAATGCTGACCTCAGATGGGGATTGTATTTTTGTTCAATTATGATTCAGTCAAAATGTATTTAATGGTGCTTTAGAATAAATTTCCATCTCTAACTTCACCAACTATCACCAACACAAAGCAGCAGGGTGCATTAGCTTCTAGCAATGTGACTGAAAAGTTGAAAAATATGAATTTCCATAGCATACCTAATGCCAAAACATATAGTAGCTATTTAAAAAACGTCAATAACCTCTGCTTTTTGTGTCCTCAGGTCTAGTTTTGTATGTGGTCTGGCCGGAGCTCTGACCTCCAACCCAGTGGATGTAGTACGAACGCGGATGATGAACCAAAAAGGTGGAGCGCTGTACAAGGGGACTTTGGACTGTCTACTGCAGGTTGGCCAAAGTTCCCAATCTTACTGAATTATACAAAATATGTTTTACATGGGATGGACTTCACATAAGCAGATATAGGTTTAAAAAAAACCTTTGCCAAAACCTTTGCCAAAGGTTTTAAAAGGCCTCATTATCTGTTAAGTATGGCCTGCTATTTAAGGGTGCTCCAATCGATCGGCCGCGATCGGTGATCGGCCGCGATCGGTGATCGGCCGATCATGGCTAAAAATAGAGTGATCGGTGATCGGTAAAATGGGCCGAAATTACAACAAGCACGAGAGGCTCTCACATTTACTGTTCTGCAACTCCGGTTTGGTTAAACAGCAGTAGCGTTATTCTAGCAGTGTTTTTAAGTTAAGCCCTGGTTATAACTTAACACAAACCTGCCCTGGAGGCGCTGCTTTATGTCCCTGCTTTGTCCCCGCCTGCTCTTGGAGCGCATGGGACAGAACCGAGGCGCAGCGGTGAGTTTATTTGCAAACGCCAACGCAAATAGAGCTACAGCTAACCCGCTAACATTTACGTTAAAAGCATTAAGAAAGTTCAGAGTCTGCCTGTGTCTTGTTACGCGGTGGAAACTGTGCGTTTTGTGGCTTAAACTGCACCAAATGGCTGCTAATGGAAAGAGAAAGTAAAAAAGCAGCCCATGTGTCCGTTTGTCTGGGAAGAGCACCTTTCATCGTTGTCTTCTTTGCTCTCTTTGCACGTTTTCTTCGTTCAGACGTTGTCAAAACTGGCTGCAGGAGCTGTCTGCTCTTTAGTCCACTGTGTTTCAACCTGGTTTGGCTGTGCGTTACGCAGAGGCAGCACCCGCGGACTAGCACCAAAGGCACCAATTAAGAAGAACAGCTGATTTTTACATCAGCGGAGCATTCAAACAAAGCCACACAGACACTGGGCACACATTAAAGGCCAATAATGCAACAAAACCTCTTCTAAAACAAAAATAAGTAGAATTTTGTTGTACTTTTACATTTACAAAGGCTACAGTATTTTACAAATGGAACTAATAATAGCCTGCATACATTACATTACTACACTGAAGACCACGTGATCGGTATCGGCCATGATCGGTATTGGCCGATCACAGCAAAGGCTGATCGGTGATCGGCCTCAAAAATCCTGATCAGAGCACCCTTACTGCTTTTAATAATGAACTGTAACAATTAATAAAATACAGTATCAGGTTTCACAGATCAGATTTAGTAAAAAACATAAATTCAGTTTATTCAGAAACTAACATTTTTATTATGTCGCAGCCTAATGCTAAATGTGTTCAAATTCATTTTACTTCTTAAAATTCTACACTCCACGCCACAATAAAGTATAAACAGAATGTTTTCATTTTTTGCAAAGAAAGAAAAACTGAAATATCACACTAAGGACTGAAACTTAATACTTGGTTGCACCTTTGGCAGTAATTACTATTTGGATATGATGTAACCAGCTTTGCACACCTGGATTGGGGGATTTTTTTGACATTCTTTGCAAATCCTCTTTGCAAATCCGATTGGCCGCGATCGCCAATCATGGCTAAAAATAGAGTAATTGGTGATTGGTAAAATGGGCCGATCAGAAGGAGCGATCGAATTACAACAAACACGTGAGGCTCTCACATTTACTGTCCTGCAACTCCGGTTTGATTAAACAGCAGTAGTGTTATTTTAGCAGTGTTTTTAAGTTAAGCCTTGGTTATAACTAACACAAACCTGCCCTGGAGGTGCTGTTTTATGTCCCCGCTTTGTCCCTGGTGCAGCAGTGCGTGTATTTTCAAACGCCAACGCAAATAGAGCTAGAGCTAATCCTCTAACATTTATGTTAAAAGCATTAAGAAAGTTCAGTCTGCCTGTGTCTTGTTACGTGGAGAAAACTCTGCGTTTTGTGGCTTAAACCGCACCAAATGGTTGCGAATGGAAAGAGAAAGTAAAAAGGCAGCCCATGTGTCCCTGTGTCTGATAGGCGCACCTTTCATCGTTGTCTTCTCTGCTCTCTTGTGCACGTTTTCTTCGTTCAGACGTTGTCAAAACTGCTCTTAAGTCCACTGTGTTTCAACCTGGTTTGGCTGCGCATTACGCGGACGCAGGCGCTGCAGCCGCGGATTCACACTAAAGGCACCAATTAAGATGATTTTTACATCAGTGGAGCATTCAAACAAAGCCACACACAGACACTTGTGGGCACACGTTAAAGGCCAATAATGAAATCAACCTCTTCTAAAACAAAAATAAGTAGAATTATGTTGAGCACCCTTAAAACAAATTAAAACTATTTTAATAAAATTGAAAAAAGTAAAGGGATGTCTGAATACACTATATTTCTGAATGCACTATATTATCAAAAGACAGAAAGATAGAGATTGTTATTATTTACGAGTATGTTTGCTTTCAGACATGGCGTTCTGAGGGTTTCATGGCCCTCTACAAGGGTTTCTTTCCAAACTGGCTGCGACTAGGACCTTGGAACATCATTGTATCCTTTTCCCATCCGACTATTGTGTGTATACTTTTACATCATAATTGATAATATTTTAAAGGGAAAATTTAGATGGTAAAATTGGTTATTTGCTATAGATATTATTTATTATTACATAATGATGTAAAAAGCAATCCAGAAGTTGTTTTTTTTTAATTCCATGTTATGTTATGCAAGTTTCAAATAGTACTAACAGAGTCTACAGCCTGTGAGAGTTGAGAAAGTCAGATTAGTTAAATTAGCAGGTTCACATTGGTGTTCTAATTTTGGGGACGCAGGAGAGGCTCAACGACCCCCTGGTAAAAGATGGCTGATAAAGTTACAGGAGGGCGATGCAGGCTGGTCAGTTCTCATGGTGCCTAAAAATATAACCAGATTAAGGACGTGTCAGGTTTCAGCTGTGTAAGCTAAAGTCACAGGGAAGTAGTAATAACAGAGGCTTTGAGCTAAAGTAGAGAAAATCTTTTCAGGCTCAAACATTTTCTTTAACCTTGTATCCAGTTCTTCCTCACCTATGAACAGTTGAGGAAGATCAATGTGTGATTGGAAAAGTGACACCGTAAAACAGACAAATGCGATTGAAGGCAGGTGGGATGAGCAGAGAGGACCAAAGCAGGACTGGATCCTGAAACTTCAAAAAGTGGGTTTGCAATGGCCACATTGAGGATGGCATTAGGCTCTGCCAGAGTCCTGTTTGGGCTGCACATATTTTTAAGCGTGTGGTAAGTTTGGAAATGACTGTTACACACCCAAATGCATGCAGTACAGTACAGTATGCGGATCTAGCTTGTCCTAAGGCCACTTTAAACCAGTCATTGTAATTTGACCTTATTTTTATTCTTTAGTGTCTGTTTTGTTAGCTTTCTTTAAATTAAGTGCCTTAGAGAATGTTACAGACCTCTAGGTCTGAGTTATAAAGGACTCTGAATGTTAGATGGCAGCTGACAATCGCTGTGATCATTCCCTTTTAAAAAGATACACAATTTAATAATAGGACATGGTGGTGTTTCACATTTTATAAATATTTTTACAATAACTGATTGGTGTATGGAAAATTTATTCAGTCTCCCTCATGTATTAACAAAAATTACTGCTATACTGTAATAGTCACAGGACCAGGCTGAGTACCCACTGTAGACAGATCACATGACTTTGTGGTGCAGCTGATGGTTCCTCATGCCACAGTGCAGCTTGTGAAGCCAGTAAATGTAACCTAAGGCAGCTGGGGGCTGATGCGGGCCTCTTTGGATTCCCCTGATATCAAATACTTTGCTGTGAGAAGTTAATACAAACACTGACATGTTATGCAACATGCTTATTACATCAGTCTCACTCTGAAGGTGATGCCACTGGATTTCAGGAGTTATTACAAGTGTTTTAGACATTTTTATTGCCTGAAAACACATAATCAACTGTTCACTCCAGGTTGTATTTTCTTATGTATTTGCACATGCTTTTGTGAGCTTTCACTGACAAGTGAACGTGTATCTGGCTGATATAAGCAAGCCATAAATGCTGCCAAAGTGTAAGTGTTGTTGTATGAAACTTAACTTGTGAATGCTGCTGTATCCTGTAAATTTAAAATTAAAGTGAAAAGCTAAGCAATTGGGTTTTGTGTTGTTATTTTTTGCGACCACAGCGAGGCGCTGTGGGGCCACAATCGCTTTGAAAATCTTTTTAAATCCCAATGGCCTTTTGAATCCCAGCTCTCAAATTTTTAGGGCATATATCTAGAACAACCCTGTTGTTTCTGACGGATTCCCGTTTTTCTTTCAAATGCTGCATTTCCAAAACAACAAGTTATAAATATTTCTGAGGAATCTTTGAGATTGTTCTTTTATTTTAGGATAAATCACTGTTTTCCCTCATCAGAGCTGTTTTGAGGAGATCTGATGAACTCAAGGGAGTGCTCTGCTGTAATAAACCTTCAGTCTTGGTAATATTTAGAGAGCAACTAACTTCATCAAAATAAAATCTATCTGCCACTTAGAAACCACAGTGCACTGAAATGTCACATGTGACAAGCACACATCCTCTTTGAAACACTCTTTTGGTTTTGATCTAAGGACATTTTGCATTTTTAAGAATAAGAAAACCTTTATTAGTCCCTCAGTGGGGAAATTGCATTTATAAAAGCAGGAAAAAGTGCTCCCTACACAATTTATAACCTATTTAATAAGACTAAGGAGAAAACTGAGCCAAACTTTGGCATCTCTAAGTTGGTTTTGAAGCCTGTCTGGCATCATGTCTTTGGCACAGCCCTCTACAAGCTGGACAAGTATGGCGTGGGGGACTCCTGCAGTCAGACATGCTGCATTATGGGTATTATTTGTGGCCAGCCCCAGGGTGCAGAGGGCTGGCTCTATTGTGTGTGAAGAGATCAGAATGAGCTTTTGTATCAGAGGGATAAGGCTCTGCCTTGCACTGAACCATGGTCTTTCTTTGCTTTTTGTTTTGTCAGCCATTTCTCACATTCAAATGTTTTTGTCACTGCACAACACAATCAATGGACAGATAAATGGAAGGGCAAAAGAAAATGTAGACATGTAGACAAATCTATAGTAGCAGTCCATTTAGAGCAGACTGTGGCATGCTGACAATGTAAAAAATCATAGGCTTATTGTCATCCATTTTGGCTTAATACTGCTGCTGAGATATGATGCCAAAGCTACTGTTTTTATTAACTGACAGATGTTAGGGAGCATAGTTTAGACTAAAATAAATGATTTTCTTTTCTGCCAAGACGCATTGTTTACAAGTCATATATTTAACAGAATTTCAGAATATCTATCTAAAATATCACACTAGGATAAGGCAGCACAGACATGATAAACAATATGGCTGACCTATCAACAACCAGCTGACAGTGAGAATTTACAAATGAAGTATTCTGCATAAGATACAGTGGTGTAATACCTTAATTGTTTTTGTTCTAGTTTATTTCCCAGAAAGTGGTTTCACTTCCTGTTTATTAGACAAAAACAAGACAGCCGCTTAAGAGTGCAGACGACCTACATTCACACACACACTGCTAGATGGGGACCGCCACCCCGGGGACCAAGGATCACAAGGATGAGCCGCTGGTAATGCTGCTCCATTGTTCCATTAAGATGACAACAGGCCAACACGCAGACTGGTAAAGGAGATAAGTGAGGCTAAATTTGTTCCACATGTTGACTTCTGTGAACTCAGTTTCTTTGGCAAAGTTTGAAGTTTGTAAATGTAAGGGATTTTGTGGCATCCACAGATTGCTTAACGGCCTTTCTCAAGCATCGTTATGTATTTATGTACTGTACCTGCCTTTAGTCCTCTACCGAAATAATGCTTATGACATGGGGAGTGAACAGTGGCAGAGTGGATAGCGCACTAGCCTCTTAGCATAGAGAGTGTAGGTCCAATCCCTGAGCCTTGGTGTTTTGGTGTAATTAAAATTGCTGTCTATATTGTTCAATACTAAGAAATGAAATATACTGTGTTTTCTTGAGGTCAGATTTAGCCATCTTGAGTTCTTCTCAGATAACAAGTAGGACAACATTGTGTAATTTATGTAATAAATTTTAAATAGCTTTAGATCTTAAAGAGACTCCAGGTCCCACTACACAGCTGGTCTACCCATAAGAGTGATCAGTCAGTGTATCAGTGTCAGTCTATGTCTTTAAATGTCAGCTCTGGGACTAATTGTATATTGTCCAGGGTATACACCATCTAAGGCCCATAGTGGCTACAGTCACTACCAACCTACCAGCCCTTTATAGGTTGCTAGGTTTAAGATGAATGAACGAAAACTTATTACATCAAAACGTGTACTGAAATGACACTATATATATATACAGTATATATACAAGTCATTTGTTGTAACAATTCAAACTATTATGAGGTATACTGCCTAAACAGAAAATGAACCCTGACAAAGGCATGTAAAAGTTTAAAATGTGTGAGTCATGCAGTGTTATACTTATCTCAGCATACACACTGGCACACTGATATGTCAAAAACACTTACCATATTAACAACACCAATTAAAAGCTGCTGCTTGAAAAATTAACAATAGAGATAAATGAACAGATCAATTTAAACTATCCTTTTACAGTCACTACTACTAATTACATTCCATTACATTGAAAATGTAGAGGTATGTGGCACCTACAGTACACTAGTTCAGACAACTTGCTGCCTGGTTGTCTTGTTTTAATAGTTACGCTGCGTAAAAAATGCATTAGTGTATATTGGTGATGTACAATATCTGGTATAAATGTGCTGTTTGTCATTGGGTAAACAATGTTTTACCTTCAACTTGCTTACCAGGTAATGCACTGCTGCAGGGTTTATGAAATTAAAGCGAGACTTTGCTCATTTCAGTGGGAGTAGCTTAAATGTGCATTTTAGGCAAGTAAACCGGTACTGCTATCTGTCATCTGTTTTGCATTTTGTGTTTGCATACTACCAAACCTCCAAAAATGTTACACTGAAATAGTGTCAAAATAGTGTCACAACAGCCCCACTCAAAAATGTTTGGCATTATGTAATTCGCAGGATAAACACGTGGCACAGTTAATGCTTACTTCCCACTTAAACATGAAACTGGAGGAGAATAAACAGCATCTGCCAGTGCCCAAACACCACACTTTTCCCTTCCTCCATAACCCACTCAGTCACAGCTCCCTCATTAACATCCCAGCTTCTGATAAGAAATAAATATTCAAATATTCAGCGGTATCACTTTCATTGGAGGCCTGATTTAAAATTCCTTGCCCTCAAGCAGAGAACTCACAGCATGCACAATCTACACAAACACACTTTTTGGTGTGTGTCGGGCCCTGTAAACTGGCATTGGCTCCCTCCTACAACTCCAGTCTCAGGCTCATGTTCCCTACTTTTACCAAATTTACACAAAAATCATTTTTTTAAGAAAGGCTATGAACAAAGAAATGTACAAAAATACTACACTTGGACAGTGTAGATCTCTGCCAAAGCGCTGGTCCTATCTCGAAAAAGAAAAGATTTAGTGCCCAGATCTGGACTCACCTTTGAGGATAAAGACTAATCAATTGTTCTTCTAGTGAGTGAAGTTAGTATGGAGCTATATTTGACTTAATAAAATTAACTGATACAACGATAAATGTATTGATGCATGTAGAATGATTTATTCAAAATCCTTAATTTGTGACTTGCATACAGCATTTTGTAAATAAATACTATTTTGCAAATATATTATTAATCTGTAGTTTTGCATGTGAACAGTCCAATCTGCATTTGTTGATCGCTCCATTAGTACATTCATCAATTGTGCGCATTTGGATCTTTTTGAGACACTTGTCCCGCATTTTGAGACAGCTAGATTTAGAAGAAATCCTGTTCCAATGACGAACACTGGGGGCAGTGTTCGGCAACAGGGGTTATACTCTCACTGTTTCCTGACTGTAAGTCAGCAGGACAAGTACTGCGGCAAAAACATGTGGAGGATCAATCCAACTGTATTATAGACAAACTAATCCTTTTAACAGGGGTTTAAGCTGCAGCTCTGTTTTTAGTATTTAAGTAAGCCACATATTTAATGCACTCTGTAGCCACTTAGAAGCCCACTAGCACTGAACTCTCTGTTTCCCTGTCTGTACTGTGTCACACTGCATTTAATGGACTCAATAGTCACCTTTGCACGGAGCAGTTATAGGAACATAACAGGCCTATTTCTGTAAAATGCTGGATTTAATTATGAAGTATGCAGCCCCAAGAGCCTTCAGATTTGTGTTGCTAATAGCAACATTGATGGGCAATCATACCGCACTGTAAATCCCCCTCCAAGGCCCTCAGTACAAGTGGACTCTCTCCTAAGCTGACAAAGGGCTCCTGGTGCTGGGTAGATCATAACAAAATCTGGGGTGGACAGTTCACACAACTGTTCTGGGCGAAAGTGGTTTCTGTGCTTGTCCTGCAGCTAACTTCTCTGATTATAAGCTGCTTATAGTGAAGAGATAGTTAGAAGTTGCTGAACACTGCCCCCAGTGGTCGTCATTGGAACAGGATTTCTTTTGTGAATAAATCTCGCTGTGTCAAAATGCAAGTGTCTCAAAAAGATCCAAATGCGCGGAAGTGATGAATGCACGAATGGAGCAAGCCACAAATGCACATTGGACTATTCACGTGCAAAACTGCAGATTTCTAAATGACAAATATGATTTATTTGTGAAATAATTGCAAATAATAGGATTTGCAAATTAGAATTTATTTGCAAAAATTGCTGCATCCATTTCACAAATTAGAAATTTTGAACAAATAATTCTATGTGCATCAATACATTTATTGTTGCCTTCCTTTTATTGAGGAAAATATAACTCCATATGTTAATGGCTTCGGGTCGTATCTCAAAATGGTAAACTTCCTTTAAAACATTCTTAACAATGATCTGGATCTACACCAAAACAATTGTTTTGCGCTTGACACATTACTGACCTTTCCTGTAAATTTCATAACAAAAATACTGTATTTTTAATTCCTTCAGTTTTTGTGGTATAGAAAGATGGACAATAATGTAGGAGGACGTGATAAAAATGAAGTAAGAATGAGATGTAACATGGAGTCAGTGGGGAGATGTGGAAGAAACTTTATTGGAAGTTATTGTAGCAGAGGTGGAAGCTGGGACGACGAGAGCCTGAAGAAAGAGAATAGGAGATGACAAGAAGAGAAGGATGCAACGCCTGTCCTGATTCTCCGCTGCGCTCCAATTAGCATCCATATGAAGCCTCTAAGACAGTGGTTGTCAACGGCAATGCCAAGGAGTCAAGACGCTAATGGGGTGGGAGACAAAGGTTTATTGGGCCTGACGTGGTTTGACTGGAGAATATGGGGGGGGAAAACTGGAAAGTGTGGTTTGGTGTGTCAAGCCAGATGCCAGCAAATATTGTAAAAAGAAAAACACTGAGGATATGAAAATGACAGTTTATTTATATTGTTCAATGAGCGTGAAGGTCATGTGATGGTTAGAAAACTGCATTAATGGAGGAGAACTATATGGGCCATAGCTAGGGTACACCCACAATAGCCAGTTACTGGATAGTTGCAGGGCTGCCACTTAGAGACACTCTTACATTTCTCTATTACAAGTGTTATTTTAGCACGTAGCATTAGTATATATGTATGTCTAAAGTGAATGAAAGAATTGCATGATACTGTTTGTGACAGTGCTAAGATAGGTACATTATAGGTACAATATTACAGTATTAGTATATGTATGTTTATTACACAACTAAACTGAATTTTCTCAATTATAGACTTTTAAATTTTCATTAAAATGACATCTTAGAGGGCTGAACCCTACCCTTTTTTTCATAGTTTGGAAACAACAGTCATATGTGATAGAAGCAAAAAAAGAGAAAAAGTCATGACCACGCCTTTATGTCATTTCAGCATTATTACTCTCATCAATGGGGTTAATAATAAACTGTTTAAGAAAATCAAGTCTCTCTTAATACACAACAGAAACGTGATATTTTTGGGCCTAATGCCCCCTCCTCCTCCTCCTCCTCCTCCAGTGTGCTGTGGGACCGGGGATGTCTTCTGTTGTTGTGGTTGTATTTTCTTTCTATAAAGTCAAGAAAACGAGATGAAAAGCAGAGTAGTGGAAACCCCCTATCATGACATCCATGGGCCATCCACTTACTGTAAAGGACCGTGCCTGTCTTTTATATCAGAATCGCTTACTTCAGTAATACTTTAGAATAATTACACACTATAAATCATTAGTTAAGTATTAGTTAAGTTATTTCATTTACAAAGCATTACTTCAACATGTGTAAACATCACAGAGTTATAAACATTCATTGTAGTTAATGTTTATTTCTTAAGTCAGCACTGATAAACTGTTTATTCATTCAATTGTTAATTACATATTTACTAATCAGGGGTGGTTCTAGACCTCTTTTAACTGGGGGGGCACACTGGGGCCAGCCTTTTTTCCAGGTGGTGCATGCAAAGTTTTGATGTAAACTGACAGGAACTTATTTTAAAAATAACTCTGATATCATCTTTGTAAACATGATTAACATATATTCCCCCTTTTTTAATGCTAGAATAACCCTTGAAACAAATTTACAATATAATGTGTGAGTTTCACAAAGCATTTAGGACACTTCAGAGGGGTGGCCACTAGGGGGCTCCAGGCTCACGGTTACAGGGGCACTGGCCACCCCTGGCCACCCTCTAGAACCGCCCCTGTTACTAATGCTTTATTACTGCTTATAAGCTGTAAATTGTGGTACTATATTATTTCAAACCTGTACAGTTTCTGTAGGTTCAATATCCACCTCCTTTTTGTCATTTGAACTCTCACTGGAACAGAGTCACAGCCTGACAGATAATATTAGTGGTATGCTGTGTGGTTAATACATTCAACCATGAGTTCACCTCACTGTGGCAAAATAGCCAAGTAGGCCAGGCGCTGTAGGGACTCACAATCAATAAAATACACAAACACAAGCACACACACATAGAGCAAGGAGCTGGACAGATAGACACTGTATAACTCTTCGCTATCTCGACAAATACGAGTCACATGTCCGCTGGAGGCATGAGTATCACACAGTAATCTGGTGAGGGAACAATTGCACCAGTGTCTGTGCAGCAGCCTGTCAGAGGTGTACCCTGTCCCTCCCCCACTCGCTCAGCTAAAAACACTCCACAGGTGCACTAACGCTGACAGCTAACGTCCCATAGAGGAGTGCCAGGGTGCCATCTTGACAAACTGTGTGCTGATGGCTGCCCAGACTTCCCCTACATTGCAACCAAACGTGGGTAGTGAGTAGAAGTAGAGTTTTAGTTTTTTTTTTAAAAGATGAAAATAGGTAAAAAGTATAGTTATCTAAAGCTATGGTTTCCAAACAATGAGTTGGGATCCAAAAGTGGCCAATGAAGATTTTCTTTGGGGCAAAAAAATATTATGTTGTGAAAGGCCATGAGGAATAAAATCATCATGAAAAAAGACTAAATGTATTCTGGAGTAAAAATAATCAAAGGAACATAAAACAAAGAGATTGCAGAAATATCAAAATAGCATTAAATTAAATTACACACAAAAACAAAGTATAATAACATGCTACTAATAGCCAAACCTATACAGAAAAAAATAAAATTTGGACTCCTGAAAGCATTTGGGAATCATAATTCATTCATTAATTTTGTACCGCTTATTCCTGTTAGGGGTCGCAGGTGACTGGAGCCTATCCCAGTAACTTTGGGCCATAGGCGGGGTACACCCTGGACAGGGGCCAGCTTGTCGCAGGGCCAACATATAATAAAATCATTAATAAAACAACTATTCCGGTTACTAGATTCATTGCACAAATAACGAGAACTAAACAACTACATCAAAGGCAAAAGATGTGGCCAACAGAAAAAACAGAGCTGTTCTTATAAATAATTAAAGACAAAATTAGCATAGAAAGTCACCAAATGCATGCTATGCCTAAAAGTGCATGTGTTTTCAACTAAAACACAATTAAAAGATTCTAAAAACATGTAGCTAAATATGTCCATTATAAAATATGTTTTTTAAGTTACTAGAGTCATTGTAACTTTGGCTGTATGTGGACCAGATAGGGGCAGTCATGTGAACAAAACATTATTGAATCATGTGATAAATGAAGAAAATATTGAGATTAGATCTGTGCTGATTATGTGCAGCATTATCAACTCATCTTTTCTTGTTTTATATAAAAAGTTTGACAAAAGACTCAACAAAACACCATTCACACAGACGGATCCACACTAAATCTCTCCCCATTAGGTCAGCGCACACATATTGAAAGCTCTTTTTTATGGCTTCAGATAGTGACTTCTCTTTCATACACAGCTACAGTGTGTCAGTATTTGCTCTTTCACGGTCCAGAGCCACATGCAAAGATCGATGTGTCATGCTGCTGTGTGTGATGCCAGCCAGAGCCAAATGATAGGATCTCAGTCATTAGTGAGTCCACTCTGTCTCCTAACACTGAACTATGTGGAGCCAGACCAGTATCAAAGTTGATTACATCTGGTTCAGCAGCTCTGAAGTTGAGTTTTCTTAAGTTGTCATTTATAAAGGAGGACCAAGATTATTTATTATGACCAAGACACATTTTGCATTTACATTTGCATTTACATTTAGGGTGAAAGCGCCAGAGAAGAGTTTTTTAGGTAATGCAACTTTAAACAAACAGACTTATGTGTTAAGTCAATTTATAAATGATTAATGATGTAATGAGTTCATTTCCTAGGCTCCTATAGTTTACTTTGACAGTAGCTCTGAGGATGCATGCCATGTCCACCTGCTTGATCTTAGCACAAACAGTGGACTCCTAACCTCTCAGAGCAGTGGTAATGGATGGCATGCATTACCAATCTCAGCATTAAGACCTCATTCCAGTGGTAACATACTTACAGCATGTCTTTGTCCACTTTTTTCCTGTCCTCCTCTCATGTCTTTAGGATCACACATAACATCAAGGGCAATGACACCAACCTGGACAGAAAAAGGTCAAAGGTCAGATCAAGGATGTCGAGGATCTTCCAGTTTCATAATTAGCAATATATGAACCCGAATAATTTGGTGGTGAGTTACAAAATGTTGACACAATAACACCCTGTTTTAAATCCTCATGGAAGGAAAACTGTCATGCTCCAAAGCAAAATGATTAGTAGTTTATAAAACACTTCATATTTTGGTATCCTCAGTTTACATACTTCACTAGTATAGTTTTACAACTATTTACTAATTACTAATTACTTATCGAGTGGTTAATCACATATGTGAACTCTCACTCATTACTACAGACAGAAGTACTGAATTTGAGCTGACCTAATCCCATTTCAAAAGCTGGGCTTTTGTTTATTTTGGACAGAGTTAAACCAGACTCAGATCAAGGAAAGGGTATTCTCATCTAAAAATTTTATTCTCCCATCAGTCATATCTATGCAGCCTCCACAGGGACAATGCAAAACAATCCAGCCGCAACAATCTCTCTTTTGTAAAGCTCCTCTGCAAACCCTACACATCACTAGGGTCAAACATAAATCTGATTAGCTCCAACAATATAAACACTGTTTGTTTTTGTTGTTGTCCTTCATATCTAAATCAATTACAAAGGAAAAGATGCAGCAACATGAATCAATATCATGAGGATGCTTCTCATATTTTATGCATTCAGCATATTAAACATACCTCAAGAGGAATGCACAAAATGCCCAAACATTTGGTTTGTGTTTCTTTCATCCCACAAGACTGCCATCTGTGGGCTTTGTCTAACTCTCTCTATACTTATTTTTACTCAAAATCAAACAACACTAAACTGTTCAGCACAACAACATACTGTATACCATAGGGATGTTTCACATGTCGCACCACATTAGCTACAGCCGGACTTTGCGAGGTGATGATTTTCAGAAGCACAAGTTTGTCTGCTGCAGATTTAAACTTTTATGTGAAGAATCAACCACACTGAAAATTGTGTAAAGCTAATACCAAACATGCTCATGTAATGCTCATGTACAAGATATTTAGCTTTTTACCTCACCTCTCTTTGCTGACTAATAACATCAGCATAACAAGATAAACTGGACAGGATGCCAAACATATGAAGAACTATTTACGCCTTCCTCTACAGCTCACCATTGCGAGATGGAGCCAAAAATAGTCCAACCTCCAAGGTTTCAGCAAAGAAGTTAGTTAATTTTTTTTCCCGATTCATTATCATTGTCCCATAGAGGTCAATGCTTTCCAAGTGCCTCTAGTCGGAGATAGTTCGTACTTTTTTTATCTTTGTTTAATCATTAGAAAAGATGACGGTGCTTGTGGATAAGTTAGCAGGCTACAATTGTTTGTATACAGTTCACAGCATATCCAGTTTAAATTAAAACATGATAGAGCTGTTTAACTCCAGATCTTTTTACACAAGAAGCCACTCGTAAAGTGGCTGCTTCAGAAAAACTCAACTGAAGTGATTTGAACAAAACTGTAAATCTCAGCCAAAAGTGTTCCTCCTCTTTTGGCCCCTTTGCAAACCCTCTGTACACAAAAGCATGTTGTCTTTATGCATCAAAAACTGTGTCTCTTTCTTTTGCATATTTACCAACAGTAATGTTGGTAAATACAGACTCCTTTGTGGCTGACACTGGTTGCACCACGTGAACACCACCATGCAAAAGTTTAGCATAAGCCATGTACTGTAATAATTCTTTCTGAATCGGTTTGAAGCAGCGTGAAAGGTTTTCTTCAAGGACAGGAGGCAAAATATAAGTCACATTGCAACAAACTGCTTATGTTAAAGTTCTGCCTCCTTTAGGCTGCTCCACCTGGCCTTTTGTGTCTTGTCTGTGTATTTGCACTCTACACCCTTATCTCCTTTTCCTATGGCAGTGTTAGACTGAAAAAATAATGTATAGTCTTGGGAGGCAAAAAGTGTGATGTGTTTATGGCAAATTGGTCCAAAGGATGGAGGCAGAAATGCATTTCATCAGTGAGACAGAGTAACAGAGGGCAAGAAGCTGCAGACGTTTTAAATCATAGCTGGCACGAACATGTCAGTTCTGTAAAGCTTCATCAAGATAAAAATACATGAACATGTAAGGCAGCATGTAAACTTCTATAAGCAAAACACTAGCAACTGGAACTAAACTGAAAATGTTATGGATGTAGTTTGAAGGTCAGTGTTCAGTATTTGTTTGTTTGTTTGTTTTTTGTTGTTTTTTGTTTTTTGATATTTGAAACACCAAACTACCACAATGTTTAATTTGTTTGGTTTCCTGAGGATATCACCACGATGTATGTTTTGTATAAAACTTGTGCTCCGGTCTCTCCAAACTCCAAACTGGGAATTGACAAATATCTACTGTAAGAAATAATTTACATCATTGATATATTAATATAGAAAGACCACAATTATAGATTCATTACAGAATTATGTCCTTTTTAACATGTGATATTGGTAAATGTTAGTGTTGTTCCTTAGGTCTTAGCAATGCCTCTAGGTTTTAATTAAAAATGCAATTTCTTCCCCAGGTTTGGCCAAATCTCTCCCCGTCAGAGTTTCTTAGCATCATGTTTGGTTCTTTGAAAATTAGGAGAAGGCATTTACTTTCTGTTCTTTATCGGTTTCAAAGAGGTTTCTGTTTAAATCAAAGACACACTTGAGTCTTTGTGAGGAGGTGAAGCTTAAGGCTAGTGGGACTCTATCACAGAGGCACAAGCACCACACATCCTGGAGCAGCACAGGCCCGGGGCGGCTGTTTGGTCATTTAACTAGCAATGACATGATGAAGTCAGGGGGACCATCAGTAAAAAAGTTGTCTTTTTTGTATTTTAACTAAAATTCAGTGATAGGGAATGTTTGAAATAAACAACTAGATAAAATCAGGCTGAAGTTAAATTGAATTGAAGTAGTGCAACAGAAGGATCAGAAAACATGCAGTCTATGCTTCAACACAAATATAAACAAATGACTTCACCCGCTCACTCTCAATGGTCTAAATAATGATTTCCAAACAAATCCAGCCACAAGGAGTCATAAGCAAATGTACTCTTTGTGTCAAACCCTAAGCCTGGATAAATGGAGAGGGTAGCATCAGCATAGGCATTGGGCATAAAACCTATGCCAAATAAATATGCAAATCGTTGCACACTAGGAGGCAAATGATTTTCTGTGGTGACCCTGAAAGGGAAAATCCAAAAGTAAAAAAGAAGTGGTTCCCAAGCACTAGGTTGGGGGTAAAAAGTGAGGTTCAAAGATTTTATTTAGGTTGGCAAATTTTGAGTTGGTGTCAAGAAAATTATGAAGTTTATGGTATGGTCATCAGGCTTTATCCAAAGGATACAAAAAGAGAACCAAACCATGACACAAGCCAAGTACAATGCTTTTAAAAAAAAAGAAATTGGGATAAATACATATAAGCTAATACAAATACCAAAGTTGTTTAAATTAAACACCACAACAACAGACCAGAAATATGGTCACAGATCTTGTTACATTGTTTGGGTACCACTCACAATGCCAACATACTTTATCATAGAGCCATGCTATTGTTTTTTTTGGGAGAGTTTTTAAAACAATCACACTCAAAATAAAGAGAGAGCCCCCTAAATTTGGAATAATCTTCAGCTGCTTTTCAGTTAGATTAACAAGAATAAAGAACATAATAATGATTATTAATGAGAATAACATGGCTGAGAGCTGGATACTTCTCATCTTATGTAGCTCATTAAAGGATATCCTTGACATGAATTATTATTAAGCCTTCACAGTTTCAGTAGCCACATTGTAATGAATGGACACAGAGAAAAAATAACAAGACTATTATATCATCCTCACACTTTTATTGATCTAGTGAAGAGGCTCTAGTTAACCTCTAACTTCCCCCATAAGGCCGCAGGGCAGAGGCTATAAAGTACTTATACTCTGAGTCACACACAGAGCAGCAGCATTAAACAGCAGTGGGTACAACTGGGCTGTAAAGTCAGGATGTTGTGGACCGAGCACGCTCAGTGGCCGTATTGTTGGTAGGTGAGCTGCCCTCTTGTTGACACTAAACCAATGAATCTGTAAAAACAAGTCAGCCCCTTGTCCCTGCCTGCACTATATGGCGCATCTAAAATGATTTTCTGCTTAAAAATAAAACTAGTTTAGGAAAGAGAAGGTCATTTTGTTTCCACATATTAACAATAAAGGTCAAAGTCTGCTGTAAAAAACAGGAGAACAAGCTGTGCCTGTCTTTGTTGTTTATTGAGATGTTAGTCACAAAGCTGAGGTGAAGATCTAGCAACATGTTTGAGTGACAGCTAACTTCCTTTAACAGCTTCCCCAGCTCATTTGTGAGTTTGAGATCTCATCATGGCATATTTCATAGTGTCAGACCTGACTATATGGCAGTGAACATGAGGCAGCACGAGAGGACACAAAACAATAGAAATAAAGGAGGGAAAGAAGAGTTGAAAAGGCCAAGACTAAAATTATCTGATATATTTTCTCGTGTAATTGTTTAAGGGAACCACAATGTACCATTTAGTTAGGGTATTAACCAAGTGCTTATCAATACATGTCAAATAGATCAAGCTATGTTACACACATCAAACTGATAAGGTGACCATATGGTGACCATTAAATTCACAGAGAAATGCTTTAGAAAAGGCTGCGTGATCCAGATGTTTCACTCAAAGGCTGTTCATGTGAAAAACAAGCTATTTCTGTTATTTCCAACACAGGTTTTAAAGATACACTTCTGTTTGAGCCAAATGAATCCCTGAGTCTAATGTCATCACAAAATCTTGAAAATCCCAGCGCAAGCCTACTGAGCTTTTTCTGAGGGGAAGAAAAATCTTAGCAAGGCCAAATGAACTCTAAATGAACTAAACTGAACTAAAGTAAATTGCATTTATGTTCATTGGTCTGTCGTCCTTAGCTATATACATGTGGACTAAAGACTATGGCTTTTCCAAATAGTTTCCAAAAGTTCTGATTACATACACTACGTTTTCTATGACTTCGTGTGCAAGCACCCAAGTGTGACAAAGCTCTTTCTTATTCAACACTACATTAGACTTTTTAGAGGTTTAATATTGTATCATATGTGAATTTTTTTCGTAGTATACAAAAAATTACACCTTCCTTTGGTTGCTTGGTGCAGGGGCTGCCACTGCTATTCATCTGGTGGTTCAAATATTTTGTCTGACAAAAGATTTTATTTTATTTCTGATTTGATGCCCTTCCTGATGCAACCTTCTCTATGTTTTATGATGGCTTGGGACAGGCACAAAAATGATCTTGTGCCCTCTGGGCAGACCTCTGGTCTACCACATGACATGCACCACAGGGGGTTCTACAGTTCTACATCAAAACACTGACTAGTAAAAGACAGTTCAGTGGCTGTACTGTAGATTACTAGCATTTTACATATATAGTGTATATGGGATAGTCTTTCCTTCTAATTGACAGAACAATTTTGTGCTATTGTTCAAAAAAATGGTCCAAAATTTTAGGAACAAATTTTTGAGTAAATTAATTAAATAAACACTGAATGAAATAAAATTAGTGACCCTATAGAAGTCAATAAAACACAGTAGTTAAAGAGAAAGCCAAAAGTGAGACAAGTAGTCTAAACCTTGTTTATTCTTTAGTTACTTCTTCCTGCCTGCCTGTGTCCGTCCTCCTCCAGCTCCTCTACATAAAAAGAGGAGGGGTGTGAGGGCTCAGGGAGCCTTGAGTCTGAGTGAACTGAGGGAGAAGTCAGTGTGAATGACGGGACGACCACCACAAGACCTGGGACACATGTGAACACACAGCTGGGGTTTGGACATGACCGGTCGCTCACAGCATCCCTCCACTTTTGGATTTTTTCTATGGCCTGGACTTGCTTCTTAGGAAATTTGAAGAGGGGAACCCAAACTTCAGCATATCTTTAATAATTAGGTAAGTACAGATTTAAGAAAATTGAGATTTAAAAGCTAATGTTTAATTGAGCCACAGAGGATCACAAGTCAGTGTCCTCTTTGTGCCTGTCTCATGCCTGGATAGAAAGGGTTGCATTCGGCATAAAACCTAAACCAATAAGCCAACCACTAAACACTAGGAGGCAGATGATTTGCTGTAGCAGCCCAGGAAAAGGAAGAGCCAATCCAAACTATATGTTTTTTTATTGTTATGTAAAGCAGACTGCATAAAAAATTACTGTCACAACATTCAAGCCTAGCCAGTGATTTTTACCTTTCTTACAGCCTCTTTCAAGGAATCTCAAAGAAGAGCACTTAGATCTTATAACCCAAAATAGCAGGATGAAGACATTATTTAACATCTGCTTGGAGTTACTTATTCTGGCTGGCCTAATGCTGTTGGTCAGTGGGCAACAGCAGCAGCCCCCCTCGGTCCCCCAGAGATCCGGCCTGGTGGAGAGAGAGGTGCAGAGTCCAGTGAGGCCTAACTTCACCATGCCGCGACGCCGCCTGCCACCAATGTGCACTGGCCCAACAGAAATCAGAGATACATTTAAGTACATCAATACAGTGGTGTCCTGCTTAGTGTTTGTCGTCGGGATCATCGGCAACTCCACACTATTGAGGATCATCTATAAGAATAAGTGCATGAGAAATGGGCCCAACATCCTCATTGCCAGCTTGGCACTGGGTGACCTGCTGCATATTATCATTGGAATTCCTATCAATGTTTACAAGGTGAGAAAAACACTAAAACACAATTGATTTTTAACTGCAAACTTTGATTATTTCTGTAATAGACTATACATATGTGCATGCAAAAAGTAAAATATTTCACTTTAAATGCATTTGCAGCATTTTTCTCTGATTGCAAACATATGGCAGTATTAAAATGATGAAGGAAAAGCCACATGAACTAGAAGATGACAAAAAGTTGAACAAATTAAATCTTTAAAACAATCTCTACAGGTACACACCCTTAAAGGTGGCTTCCAAGTACTTATTACTGCATTGGTTTTGAGCCATCTATATCCTTTTAGGTCTCTGGTATGTTATTATCAGAAGGGGTCATTCAATGTGTGCAGGAAAAAGCAGCCCGAAGTGTTTGTATATTTGACCAAGGGGGCACGCAAGTGAAAACAACAGGTCGCGCATACCAGAGCAAAGACAGGAGAGAATCAGTGGTATAAAAAGATACAGGCCCCACATATGAGCCTAATAAGTCAACATTTTTCTTTCATCGCATATTGGAAACAGGGTAGTACTATCTAACGTTGTAAATCACATAGTGGTGATTAAGATATTCACACAATCAGTGCAAGATGCTGAGGGTTAATCAGTGATGGAAAGTAACTAACTAGATACTTGCACTCATGTCATTTACTTTCATAAGTATATTTCTAGAAGTAAATGTACTTTCTGAGTACATTTCTAAAGCATATCTTTACTTTTACCTGAGTAAATTTCTAAGGGTAAAATGTACTCAATGAATTTCAAAGTCAAAGTAGATTTTACTGTGCAAAAGAAAATCTTTGTACTCAATTAAAGTGTACATTCAATACTTTTTACTTTTACTCAAGAAATAATATTAATGCTGGGATAAACTACAGCCACAAAAGGTCACCTGCCAGTGCTCTCTTTGTGCTAGTCCCAATCCCGGATAAATATAGAGGGTTCCATCAGGAAGGGCATCCGTAAAAAGACAAAAAGCCAGATCATTGTGCAAATCTCTGTACACTATGAGGCAGATGATTTGCTGTGGTGACTTTGGTATGGGAAAAGCCAAAAGGAAATAAACAATAATTTTGTTGAGTACTTCTTCCACCTTCAGGTCTGTTCAGTACTTGGTCTATCTTTGTCTCTGCAGCTTCTGGCAGAGGACTGGCCGTTTGGTGTGACTCTGTGTAAACTGGTGCCGTTTGTGCAGAAGGCCTCAGTGGGGATCACAGTGCTGAGTCTGTGTGCTCTGAGTATCGACAGGTGAGGCCACACTAGCACCAAGTCATAATTAAATTCAAACTACACAAATCAAAGATATATTGAATAGTTGCACAGAGGTGATGGCTGGCTTGTGGCCATCTTCTGGGTTGCTAAGTATTGCTTTGTGTCAGGGGCCATTTCCTCTGAAACCATATTTCCATATATCTATATATATATTTTATTTGTTTTTTAATCTTTCTGTTGCTTCTTTTTTCGTTAGGGTCGCCACAGCTTAACCCACTGCGCCCCTGTGGTATCTTCCTCTTATTTACCTCACATGTGCTTGGTCTAGATACCGTGCTGTGGCCTCGTGGAGCCGTATCAAAGGGATCGGTGTGCCGAAGTGGATGGCCATCGAGATCGCCCTCATCTGGATACTGTCCATCATCCTGGCTGTCCCTGAGGCCATAGGCTTCGACATGATCACCATGGACTATAAGGGGGAGCATCTGAGGATCTGCCTGCTACACCCTATGCAGAAAACAGAGCTGATGAGGGTAAGCTTCATAGACACTTAGACTGTGGGTGAAAATGCAGTGTTGACACAGGTGAACACCTGGCTGCTGTATAAAAATTTCTTGCAAAAAAAAAATACTTCAAAAGCTCTTGTAAGGGTTAGATGGAGTTTAAAGTGATAAAGCAATGTCATAAAACTATTAGAAAGACATATCAGAGGACTTATGGCTCTCAAGGTCAGTAAAACATGATCATGCTGTCTGTGTGCTTGGAAACCTGTGCATTTGTATGTCTTCAGTCAACCTTAAAATCATAAACAACGGGCCAGGTTTTAATGCCTCTGAGGTTGTCTGATGAATTGGTCTTCAAATGAACCTCAGTGTGTCAGTATGTGTGACCCACCCACGGGCCCCTCTCCCATTCTCCAAGAGTCACTTCACTTTTGTGTAATTTGCTTCCGACACTGCTTCACCTACCCTCCAGGGAGGATGTCTGTGTAAACTCAAACACTATTTTTTTCCAACTCTGCAGTTTTATAAGTCTGCAAAGGATTGGTGGCTGTTTGGTGCATATTTCTGTCTGCCGTTGGCCTGCACCGCCATTTTCTACACCCTGATGACCTGTGAAATGCTCAGAAAGAAGAACGGAGTCCAGATTGCTCTTAGTGATCATCTTAAACAGGTTTCACAAGTTTTATAGTCTTTACTTGGGTTGCACAATTTTTGAAAAGACATGCGAATACAATGTTAAGTATCACAATAAAAGTTTATGACTTTTAAACCAGAATTTAAACCAGGGCTAAACAAGTAGTGAACAATCAGTGTGTTTTATTACATTTAGTAGCCCAAAACAAAGTTTTAATTAGGATTGGACAATTATTGTAATGGTGGAAGACTATAATAATCGTACGATACATTTAATTTCTTGCAATACAGATATTGAGTTTGCTTATATTGCATTGTATGCTTATATAAATATATATATTTTATATTTGTCCAGTAATTGTTTTTTTTTTTTATACTAAAGAGAGTTTTATTGATTGAGCTTTGATATATATTTTTTAGCGAAGAGAAGTGGCCAAAACCGTTTTCTGCCTGGTGCTGGTCTTTGCTCTTTGCTGGCTGCCTCTCCATCTCAGCCGCATCCTCAAACTCACCATCTACGACGAGAAAGACCCAAATCGCTGTGAACTGCTCAGGTATCATCAAACACCATCTATGACATAGAACTGTGCTATTCTTTTTAAGAAAGCCTATGAAAAAAAAAGGTGTATCAATGTACAAAAATACACAGAATTACCAAAAAGAAAAATCAAAACTAGAAGAAAACACTCTACTACATTCAAGGCATTTCGCTTATCTTGCAATGGTAAAGATACTCTAAATAGTGCCCCTAAATAGTGCCCTGGCCTGAACTTGAAGATCTTCTAGTTCTTCTCTTTCTGCTGAGTTACAAACCCTTTATAGCTCACATGGCTTTCACACCTCACTAAAACATTTGTCCAGGATTACAGTTCCATGCTAAATGGATGTATCACATCTCTCTTTTAGCTTTTTCCTGGTTTTGGATTACATTGGCATCAACATGGCATCTGTAAACTCGTGCATCAACCCTATTGCTCTGTACATGGTCAGTAAGCGCTTCAAGAACTGCTTCAGGGTAAGTCCTCACACCGATCAACGGGACCTACAGAAAATCTATTATAACCTAGTCTAACATTATACTTCCTTCCTTAGTCCTGCTTGTGCTGTTGGTGTCTGCCGGCTGAGCTGCTGATGGACGAGAAGCAGTCTTGCATGAAGATGAAAGTGTCGGACCGGGCCTCGGACCAGAGCAATTCTAGACTGACCAACAAGTCCACTACGGCCTGAGGGGGCAGGGCTTTAGACAGGAACTGATAACATGAAACATAGGAAGATGGATGAGGTGCTGGCTTTCATCCTTTTCCTTCAACAAGACTTTGGAAATCACAGAGAAATGGACTCTCAACATGCTGCATTCTGCTTCTTGGAGTGAAGCAAACTGTTGTGGACAATAAAAATTTGATAAAGTAAGTGTGGCTGAAGGAACTGGAGTTGTGTAAAGCAGTGAAAGTAAGGGTTGGTGGACAAAGACAGCTCATTGGGCTCACAAGCCTGAATTGTGAATGTTATTTGTACATCTATTATTATTATCTGTGGTTGAGTCTGATGCTGGATAAGTAACTGTGATCTAGGGCAGCATGAATTAAGAACTCCTGTAAAATGTACAAAAGGCACTGTAATAGGATTGTTACCACAAAATATTATCCTCCACAGTTGAGAACACAGATCATTTTGATTTTGACAATAATCCTTCCCTAAAAAGGGGGAAAAGATGCACTTTTACCAATGGCATCATTCAGAGCCCAAAGAGTGCACTGGCCTCACGCCAAATACAAAGTTATTATTATTATTATTATTAAGATCATTATACTGCATTATCTGTAAATGGTCTGGACAAAATGGGCAACAGGACATTATGGTGGGTGAACGACTGCAGGCAAAGCAACAATATGCATGCTCTAAATAGATAAGCAGACAAAAAACAGGATTAAACCAGGATTTGAAGATGGGGCTCCAAAGCCTCTCCAATGTTAACTTTTGACAAGCCCCCTGGATTGTGTATTTTTTCACGTTTGCCACTAGTTATTATTGAACTACTGATGCTACATGATATGAACTCTATGTATAATATGGCCTATTATTCACCATTATTAATCTATTACTGTATGTATGTTCCTGGGCCAACATATCTATCTATCTATACGTGTAACCTCAGCTGGTATACACTAGGAAAAGTCTTTTTTCAATAAATGTTTTTTTGTTTTTTGTTTTTTACAAAATGCTAACTTTTTATCTCTACAGTTTAGGCCTAGTGTTTAGTCTTGTGGCCAGTATGTTGCATGTGTGGTTTTAAAGTAAGCGTGACAGGATTCGTATCATGTGATGCTTGGTGCTAACACAGAGCACACTGTGATCTCTCTGCTTTTCAGTTTCATTTACAAACAGTGTTGACCTGGGGCCGTTCCTCAAGCTAAACCAGTGTCACACATGACACATTAGTTGTCAAAGATGCTCTCTGTCTTGTTAAAGTCCCTAATTTCTCGTTATTAGACACTTTCCTCTCCACTAAGCCGCCCTTATTTTGGCCTTGCCGTTTTCTCAGTACACATTACTGTCCCTGTTACCCTTCTGCTTCTGTTATCCTAGAGCGTCTTCAAACAATTCAATGTGGTTTGACATGAACTCAGAGTCAATGTTGCTGCCTGTGACGAGCCCAGAACTAAAATGAAATAGCATTCAGAACATTCCTCACTAAATTATCTCCCATTATGCTTCCAGACTTTGCAAATATAATCCAAAGACCACAGTCATTCTTGGGTCAAGTTTTGATTTCTGTATTGCCAAAATAAATAAAATATATGAAAACAACATGAAAGTACACCAATCAGAACAGATAGCCAGAAAGAGTCAGTTACTAAATCACTCTAGTTTGTTGTAATTAGAGTGATGTAGCCTATATTCCCTTATGGTGTTGTGCAAAACCGCTGTTTCAAATTATTGTCCCAAGATGCTGATTTATGGACATTTGGCTTGCAGTAGCTCCAGTCAGAATTACAACAAAGTGAGTAGCGTTTTCAAATCCATTTTCCTTTTTGTAGATGTATCCTTCCTACTCACATGACTGATCTTAATGGTGATTTTTTTTTTCTTTCTTTTACAATGCATCTTCAATTAATGGTGGGCATCTGAGTGAGACAACATACGGATCTTGGTTTGTTCAGCCAAAGCTAATAATGATATTAGAACAGGCACTAGCTGAGATTTAAAGCCACTTTTATTGCTATTAGGAGCTGAGGAAACAGAGGCGGAAAACACAGCAGATGGATGTCAAAAGGGTAATGAGAAAACACAGGCTCATTGAGAATAAAAGCGACTGTAAACTTTTAATAGAGTGGTACTGCTAGCTTTTGCAGAAGAGGTCTTTACACTCAATAAAGATTTACTTTATCTCTGCTACAGTATGTGCACTAGCAGGCTGCAGATATAGACAAGCATACCACAGACAGCTTCTCTTTCTCCAACATCTGTTTAAAGTGGTGGAAAGTGCCAGAACAGTTAATAGTTATGGGGTCTGCGTCTCGTGGGTTTGGTTGTGAAAAGACCTGGCTTGGCCCCCTTTCTCCACACATTCCTCTGATCCTTCACATGCCCCGTTTGCATATTTATACAGAGCTGAGTGTGGCAAATTGTGCTCACAAACACATAGCAGCATTTGTAGAAACATGATGTTTGACTATTAAACGCTGAAGTTAGTTCTTTACTTGGTACATGCGCCTCCTGAAAGCACATAAACGTATCATAAACTACAATCATCAAAGTTGAAAAGAGATCATCTGAACATGGTTTGAAGAGTAGAAGAAGTTTTCTCTCTCTTTCATCCAACAGACATAATGATTAACTTGAATGACTGAGAAATTTCAGACAAATGGCAGTCAAGGTTTCTCTTTTAAAGGTTCACAGGAGGCCAGAACAGCAAAAGACAAGCTAGCCAGTGGCAGATTGGCCAAGAATATGTATGTGTCTTTGCTTGTAAAGTATAAACACTTGACTTGGTTCTGTTTGAATACAGACTGCTGCTGAACGCCTCTTAGACCTTAATCGCAGTAAGCCACAATAATCCAGCAATGGTGCAATAGAAAAATTTGAATGATTTCTCCCCAATTGGTGTAGAATGTTTGCAGACTGTTTAAAACTCAACTTTAGGGTTGCACAATACATTGCAATTTTTTGTCATTATCTGGATATCAGTAAACGCCATATCTGTATTGTAAGAAACTTAATATACTGCAATAAGGTCTTCCATCCAACCAACAGAAATGGTCAAAATAAGTGTCTGACAAAGCCTTAAATCAGACTTTGTTATGCCCAAATGATTTAGCCCTAATAAAGTCCTGGGGGACCTGCTTTAGTCTTTGGTAAATTTTGATTGTGAGTTCAGAGCCTTGCATCTTACCCATAATAAGAAAATCCAAATATCACCAATTATATCGTTAGTGCAACCTTAAACATGGTTATGACATATGGTATGGTTTTATACTGTATGTCGATAAGAATTCAATTTTCTATACCTGCTCATAAACATACGGTCTGACACAGGAGTATGTTAGAATAATTTGCGACCTTCAGAACTCACATGCAGTCCTAAACTTTAGCTGATAAACTACTTCAGTCCTTACTGCATCCGACACAAGTGTAATCAGTCAAATGCATATACACTTTTAAAATTTGTAACCTCTGCTCTTGCACATATTTATGCTGGATTTAAATCACAGTGTGGAGATCTTTCTTACTGTCTGGCATACGATCTCCAAACATTTGGAGAGAACAAAGAAAATATCTGTTTTGAGTGAAGTCCATCCATGGAAACGTTTCAAGGGAAAAACGTTTTTGAATTGAGATCAAACCAGTGAGTAAAGGTATAAGAGCTAGATTTCCTATTTCAATTCAGTTATTATCTGCATTAACATCCTTAACGCTTTTCTTAGTAATCTGTTTTTCAATCACTGTTCTCTTAATCAATCAATATCAAACCATACCAAGACCTCAATATCAGTTACAGAGATGCACACATTTCTCACACACCACACAGAAGTAAAAACAACATAAGGTGAGCAGACTGGCCTGGCAGAAGGAATTCATCATAGAGAAATGTACAAAGGCAATTCTTTCATCTTTTATCTCTTTTCCCACCATCAAATCTTCAGCTGTTCGTCAAAACCTTATACTCTTGATGTACCACCTCTATAAGACCTCTCGGTCAGTGGGACAACAAATCATGCCGCTAACACAACGAACAATTTATATAAGCCACAGATCCGCATGTGGAGTGTGAAGCGACCATGACAGAAGGATTTGCATTGTAGCAGGTCCCGGACACTGACAGCACATTGGTCAAGGTGTATGCAAATTTGTTGATTAATTTTTCCCATGGACTAAGACTGATGGGTTCCACACAAATAGGATTTCTTGCAGGTATTTGTTTTTTCACATTTTTTTCATTTTTGCTACAGACTCTCACACATGCACATATTGTAACAATCAAGTTCTTCCCTCTGCCACTTTTAGGGAGTTAACCATATTTAAGAGCCAAACCAAGCACTGGAAGCATTCCTGAAGCGGCCCAATATTCAGCCAAAGACAAATGACAAGAAGATACAATGGGAGGCTAAAACTTCAAAAGGATGGTTGCGCAAAGGCGCCAGTACCTCATGTTCAGACTGCCTTTAATGACAGCATTAGGTAACAGATTAGCTAATGCATTTTAAAAAGTTTTTAATAACTGTATGTATATATACATTACATTCTGATGCCTTAATTAGATTTTAGGCTGGCATACCACAGCATCATTAGTAAGTCTACATTGTTTTCTTTCTCTAAACACAATTAGTAAATTGCAGTTTTACTACGCTATAAAAACATAATTATAATAAAAACGTAAAAGTGAGGGAGGTCCACTAATTAGCTTACTGCTGAAGTATCAAATACACTGATCCTTCTCTTAATGCTATTTTACATGAAAACTATTAAGCTATAAGATGTCTGTGGCCAGGACTCCTTCTGTATAAGTTCTGTCTGAATAATGTAAACACTGCATGTCTATGCATCGTATGCGTTAAAAAAGTGCAGAGTGAAGTGGTTAGAACTCCTGCTGTTTAGCAAGGAGGTTGTGGGCTTGATTCCAAGACTGGTCAGCCATCTGGGCAGAGTTTCCATGTCCTCACCGCATTAAAGTGAGTTCTCTCTAGTCTCCGGACACCTCACTGTCCAAAAACGTGCATGAAAAGGTGAACTAGTGATATATCCCTATAAATGTGGCCCTGTCACTAACTGGCCACTTTCCAGGATGTACCCAACCTCAGGCTCACAGATGTTGGGATAGGTTCCAGCCACCAGCAACCTCTAAGTGGATTAGGCAGAAGAAATTGAATAAATAAGTAAATGTACCAGACAAGATAAGTCATGTCACTTTTGTATGGTATTATGAGCTAATCCAACCACAAGGGGTTTCAAGTCAATGTAATTTTGTGCCAGTCCCAAGTCAAGATAAATGGAGAGGGTTGCCTCGAGAAGGGCATCAGGTATAAACACCTACACCAAATGAAATATGTGAATACAAGACATGATTTCTGTACCAGACTGACCTATTAGTGTTATGAGGTGCTCACTTAACAACTCGTTAATTTATGACACAAACAAACCAGAACATAGCTTTTGTGTCCTTTGTGAATTTTCTCAAATACCTTCACTAATTTCTCACTTTAGATGTAACAAAACTATTATGACAAGCTTAGAGCTATATCATTTGCTTGAGAAATAGGGCAAAAGATAGATTTCTCTTGATAATGTTGAAAATGTATCAAAGACGTGCACATGAAATACTCCTCATCTCATTCCAGATGCGTGAGACTGTATACACCCATATACTTTTCACACATTGATCATCTCCCACTTTAAAGCCCTCACAACAAAACATGCAGCACTACCATTTCACATTTACTGCCATGTATTTTGTTCACCTAATCATAGACCACGATCTTCTTTTTTGAAGTTAACACATAGGGATAAAATGTGTTTATCGCTACTACACATTAAACTTCCCAAACAGATTATGCTTTTTCTTAATCTAAGATGCTGACATTTTTTCTTTTCACTTGTGCCAATGCCAACTTTTGCCACTAGGGTGCACAAGGGACTGAATAAAGACTGGTCCCTAGTTTGAATGTGTGTCCAGCTACGTTTTAGGCCACATGTAAGTTTTCCTGTGCATTTTATGTGTATTAGAAAGGATTTGTGTTCAGTCTAGCTTTAAATATCAAAAAAGTGGCTCTATATGTTTAATTGATAATAACATTGATTATAAACTGACCTCCTCTCCTTGATTTACTGACATTATCTTAAGTCCGCCCTCATATAAATCCCATGGTTGTTTGCAGATTGGCCCCTGGCCTGTCAGTTGCTTTACATTGCAAATACACCCGTGTTTACATTCGCTCCACACTGACAATGGTCACTATGGGTTACCTTGACTCACAACACAGGTAACCAATCAGAGCCTGAAGGGAGGGGAGTTTACTGGGAAAAAAGAGGAAGTAATATTTGACAATGGCTCTAGAGAAGACAAAACACTGTCCACTCTGATATTAAATCTCACCTTGTGTAGGCCTAAGTAAACTGATCCCAGGTCTGTGAACAGAAGAAGCCTCTCATGTGGAATAAGACCAACCTCTGCTCTACCAGTCAGCTGCTGCTCTGCAACAAAGTCAATGTACAAACATAAGGTAAGAGGAAAGCTTTTGATTAACTTATCTCAAAATCACTGACGATTCTGTTTGGAAAATTGTCTTCATTTTTGTAAAACATACATTGCAGAAAAAAACATGCTATTTGAGTTTTGCAGTACAAGAGCTTAAGAGAAAGTGAAAGTATTTGAAGTGCTTTTGAGCTCAAGTTGTTTTGGTCTGTTTATAACATGCGCCGTCACTGTTTTTATCAAATACTTGCATATCTTTTTAAATGACAGAGGCATAAGCAATGTTTGTTGTGGCCACCTTCACTGTTCTTTTACATTTTCTTGTGTTCGTTTTACAAGCCCTGTTACCCAAGCAACAAGAGGAGCTTATCAGCAGCTGCTTCACTTAGCATACTGTTATCAGCCTGGCCTAGTTCACACACAAATACACAGCCTATGCCCCTCTCTGTCACTGTTTTTATATCAGTGTTTGACTCTGTCACACACACAAACTGGGGAATGAATGTCCTCAGTGTCCTCAGGGGCCTGGCACACACTTCACAGAGACTAACCTATGTGACGAGAGTGCAAATGAACAAAGCCATACAGTGCTGTTAGATATGTATAAGAGTGGCAGCTGCAGGGGAAACCAACACATACAGTTTGTGCAACGCAGTCAGGAGCAGCCTCCACTTACACCAAAATGTGTCAAACACAGATGGCCTTCTTAATCTGTAACAGTCAAACAGCCCTAAATACAAGGTTGTAGCTGTACTTCAGTGACAAAGTCTTGTATTTCGTTGCCACTAAAATATTGTGGCAACTTGCCAAAATGTAATCCAGATTTTCCAGTTGGGGAGTACAAAGACACACATTACACTATTGGGAACCTGTGTTGCAACTTAACAAAACCCTTAGGTTTAAATAGGGTCAACAATGAGTTGTATTTTTGCATAAACTGCTTTTCTTATTTACTCTGATGGGTGAGCCAGATGTTATTTTTTCTCTATCGTGCTGCAAACAACAGAGGAAGTTGGAAATGAGAAGGACACTGCTGGCAGAGATGTTGGCAGCAGTTTGGTGCAAAACTCAGGAAGTGGTGCCTCCTAACTGAGCTGTGCTTCCTGTGTGATAACTGACCTCAACATGCTGCACCTCTATAACACACAGACTTGCACTCTGACTCTCACTTTGGCAACTGGAGTATGCAAAATGAACAACATGACGTCAACCAAACAGAAGATTAAAATATAGGAGTATTGAATTACTTGTAACAGTTTTGTGCTGTAAGAGAAAACAACACCTACAGTAGACGCCAACAGGTATGTTTACAAAAGAAATTATGAGGGGCGGAGGCTGTGTGAAAAGCAGCAAATGGCCAAACAAACCAGTAGTTAGTCGTAACAGACTGAAGTACTTTTGTACGTAGAGAAAAAAATCAGACAGGCAAAAATAAAAGAGCATGATTCAAAAACAAAGGGAGTAGGGGAGTTGTTTTAGTAAGTGTCATGTTAGGAATGTACATAACTACCCTGTAACCTTGAACACTGGGCAACTATGTGATGTTTCAAGTTCAACACCACTGCTGCCTCCCCCTTCGCACTCTGCACACGCCGCTATAGAAAACACTGCACCACAAACGCTTCCTTCCTGTGCCTCTTTAAGAAGTATGATAAGAGAGAAAAGTAGTAAGATAAACGCCACAGGAAGGCAAACTGTGCAGCCTTCTCCAACTGCATCTTGTGGGGTAATTTATGAAAAACTGGTTACCCCCTGATCCTCATTTTAGCTGTGGAATTGTATGTTGTTTGGCATCTAGCAGCTTTCAAAAGGCCCACACCCTTTTATACAAACTCAATGTGGCTCATGATTTTCTTTGTTCTTCTTTAGCAGGTTCAGTCCGACCACAGGACAGTTAAGCAGCCCCCACTTCCTCATCAAGAATCGAAAGAGAGCATCAGCTTCCTGTGACGCCTCTGTGTCTGTGGTCAATCAGTAAACTCGCATCAATGTTCTTCATTACTGCTGAGTTACGCTGCATGGGATGAGACTGGCCTTGTCATCTCCAAGGGAACACAAGCCTCTGATTGACAGGAGGCTCCACGTTGACAATAACTTGCTTTTACAGGAGGTGAATCTCTTTTAAAACTTGATCAGCCTAGGTAGAAAACATACAAAAACTATTTCTGAACTCTTTAACAAAAAGCTATGCAGTCATTCAGTTGAAGGCTGGAAATATTTGGACACCCAGCCATGCTTCAGCAGTCAGAACTCATCTTTGACTTTGCAAGTGATCATGTTAACATGTCACAGGTGACTACTCTTCATCAGTTTACTTCTTTTTGCACTTTTAAGTTTATTTTAAATTGACTTGTATTGTTTGTGTGTATTGCAGCTAATGGCTTGCCCTGATTACCCTGCGGTGATAGTAGAGCAAGTTCCCCATTCTCAACTGCTGTCCTACTCGGGTTTAGCCTGTGAACAGTCCAACAAAGACGACCATCAGCATCTGATCAAAGGTGTGTTCACAAAGACCTACTACCTACCATCGGGTCATGGCGCATCACTTGCTTTTTGTTAAGCGATGATTATGTATAATAGGCCTTTGTACACATAAATTAAAGTGGTTGCTGCAGGTTCGGCGCATGCGCAGTCTTAAACTCTGAACACGACCACCGTCTGGAAAAAATCAGGAAGTAAAACAAAACATTCCTGGTGGCTGTCTTGGAGACACAGTTAAACACCATAATAGGATGTAGACGTGGTGATTTTGGGCTACAGCACCTATGCTATAGCCATTTTTTAAAATCAAATCTTTAAGAGTAAGTGGGTTTACGGTTGTGGTATTTTTGTTTGTTCTTTCTGATAAAGAGCGCAGTGAACTAGAAGTTAGACATGACTTGAATGCTATGCTAATTTATGCTAACGACAACAAAAGCACACGTTACTTCTTGTGCCGTTTGAAAGTGTTATTTTTAGTTAATTGTGGTAGAATAACGGCTGTTTTTGTTATCCCATGCTTTATTTCGAAGGGACTTCTTTGGTAGCAACTGTATTTAGAAGTTCTCACAATACAGCTGTTAGCAGATGTTGCTAGCACAGCGTCTAGCAGCAGTGTCAAAATGTGATGATGCATTTTTTTTCCAAGTAGTATTAATTCCGATTCAGTACAAAGTCTGTCTGAAGTTTGTCTTGTTTAATAAGGTTTTGCTTTTCAAAGATAAATTTTACTTATTCTGCATTTTCTTGTCTTCATGTCAACACTTGTAGCACGTTTGTGAAGGATCTTTTTACATAGTTTACTGATAAATGGAGCGTTAGTGTTAATGTAGACCTTAGCAAACAAAATGCACGACCCAAATTATCCAAACGTGAGTATAAGCAATCCCTGCCTCTTTTTTTCTAGTGGAGCCATGTGAAAGTGGAGAGGAAGAAACCATGGAGACACTTGTTGCTGCTGACTCTCTTCTCAACATGGACTGTGCTGACACACTGTCTTTGGAAGAGCACTACTGTAAGCTGCTCACATGTAAAAAACAAAACAAAAAAACTGTTCCTGTTTTTTGAAGTAGGCACATTAGTAAATGTTTTTATTTATAATTATATTTTTAGACAGAGTGGTCACAATACTGTTTGCTTTCATTAAATCTGTTTATGTCCTCCTGCAGCCCAGAACTTTCTGCCGTCACTGAGTGATGTCATCACTGCTCCTGTTACCCAGGTGACCGTGTCAGCAGAGGGCATTGTGGGAGCTGCCGACCAGCAGCAGTGGCACACTGTTCACCAAGAGAAGCCTTCTGCAATACTGCAGTCCAAAAAGAGAGGTCAGCCACTGCAAGCACATATAAAAAGTATCATTTAAATTTGTATTTGCGGCATTACTTTATTGTTATTGTATTTCAGGAAAGAAACCCAGAAACCGGAGGGCTGATTCTCCCACTCCAGAGATTACTGTAAAAAGAGACAGATACAACAAAGGTATTTATCTAACCAAGAAGCTGTGAAAACTTGACATTTAAGTGATTATGAACCACGTTCTAATCTGTTTATTACTTCTATTTATTGTTTATGCTTAGGAGGAAACACACTATATCTGTGGCAGTTCCTGATGGAGTTGCTACAAGACAGACAAGTCTGTCCCCGCTACATCAAATGGACTGATCCTCATCAAGGAATCTTCAAATTGGTCAATTCAAAAGCAGTTGCCAGACTCTGGGGCAAACACAAGAACAAACCTGACATGAATTATGAGACAATGGGTCGAGCACTTAGGTACAGTACAAAAACTCAATTTACAACTGAAATATATGTTTTTAAATTATTCCAAGAAATGTATTTTATGAATTTTTGTTACATTAATGCCATGAAAATAAATAAAGTAAGTCTCTTTTGACTGCACCCTTTTCTTTTATGGGCTTACCACAGTGATACATCAGATTTGCATATTTAATTTGGCATAGTTTTTAACAGAAATGCTCTTGGTGGTACAATCCTCTCTATTTATCTGGGCTTGGGACCAATACAAGCAGTATGTTGGCTTATGACTCCTTCTGGCTGTTGCTGGGCTTGAACCCCTAACCTACTACCTGCCAACCAAAAAGAGCTATATGGAGAGTTTTGTTTTGGTTCATAACCAATTTTGGATCATGTTATTAATGTATTCATTAAAACATGTGACCAATAATTAACTCTTGACGTCTAGTACAAATTATAATACACCCTCATAAAATAATATATTTACTTGCAAATGCTGCACAGTTTTGCTAACTTGAGATATTTTGTTTCTGTTTATCTAGGTACTACTACCAGAGAGGCATCTTGAATAAGGTGGAGGGCCAGCGTCTTGTCTACCAGTTCACGTCACTGCCTAAAGATATGATTTATATCACTGATGGAGAAGGCACCAAAGAAGAGGAGGATGATGATGATGATGATGAAAACAGCTCTGAAGAAGCTGAAAGTGATGGCTCTGAGGACAGCACAATATCCTCTTGTGACCAATCATTCGAACCAGAGGTATTTTCCCCACCTCCACAGAAAAAAATGTCTGTACGAGCCCCTGCCCCACCCAAGACCAGGCCAACCTCAAAATCCCCAGCCCAACGCGCGACAGTGCTGAGATCTGCCAAGAGCAGCCTCATCCAGGAGCAGCATCTGCCCATTGTCTCTGCGGAGATGCTTCGGACCCTCCAGAACCTGCAGAAGGTCCGGTCTTTGCAGCCATCGGGTCACGGCTCCGTCTTTAAAACCGCTCAGCTGCTGGGGAGCCTGTGTGAGCGGCAGGCTGCGGCTGAGCTGACAGTAGACAGTAAAGATGCTGCAAAAGCGCACAATGCACTCAGCAACAGAGAGAAGAAGTCGCACTGTGGAAAGACTTCAGTGGAAACGTCATAGCTGCTGCGTATAACTAGCTTCACACGAATCTATAAAGACCACCCACTATCGAACACTTGCAGAATCCGTTATAGATCCACTTCGTGTTGTTGATCTAATATAAACTGGACTAAAAGTTTAAGCCTACAGTACCTTTTAAAAGTTTTTTTTCATACAGGTAAAACCTGACATTAACAAGTGCCCTCACATGCATCGCCAGTGACCCCTTGTGATTGAATCTCACAATCTTGAACAAATGCAAATAAAAGAAAAATTCTTTCCTAAACTAAACCAATAATTACATTTACTAAACTAATTCCAAAGAATATAATTTTTTTTGTACCAGCATTATACAGTATATGTTTTTGGTCAGCTAAATAAAAAATGCCTTTTTGTTGTTTTAGATACATCCATGTACACAACAGACATTAATGGTTTTATTGCGACCACTGTGCTTTTGTTTTATGTAAATATATTTTGCCCTCTCCCAGTAAAGGTTGTAACCTCTAAATGGCAAATGTAGAAAAGAAGCAATAATTCACTTGTTTTTGTGTAAAATGTGGGATGGTGAGATTCAGTCACAAATAGTTTCTCAAGATGCAATGAGATACCCTCCAGGATACAGACTCTATAATCTTATGACCTCACCTTTATCTCAGCCTTATTTAACTTTTTTATTGCCCTTTACTTTTCAAACACCAAAGTTACATGCACTGGAATCTCCATTGCTGTGTCGTCTGCAGACACTTGTGCTTGCACTCCAGCTCCTGACTGTGGAACTATTTTCTGATTATCACACTGTGCCCTTCTGCTCTCAGTCTTATCCTTATATTTGTGTCTTTACTGTTGCACGCTAATTATTGTCTGCCTTGGAAATGGCTTTGCACTAATGTTTACTTCTGCTGTTTATTTTCAAAGTGCCTGAAGACTGGTCGCAGAGTCCTTAGTTTTTGAGGACCATGAGGTCATTAAGGGAAACATTCCATTAATTTACTGCTTTAGGTTTGTGAATTATTGAAAACAAGGGATTATTGTTATTTCTGAAATTGCAGTCCAACACTGCTGCTGTTCTGTGACAATCACCAGTGAAATGTCCCTGTTGCTCATTTTGCTTCTGTGCCTTATTTGTATTACTATTATTTAGTGGTTATTGTGTTAGTCAAATATTATGAACTTCTATGGACCTCTAAAGCCTTAATGTCTAAAGCCTAATGTATCTTTTATTACACAATATACTGTACAACTGTGCTTGTTGCCATTTTTCCTCAGGTTTATAAATTTTTGATTTGCTTTATAGACTGTAAGCTTTTTGCACCCAGTTATCCTATGCAAAAATAAACAACTAGCTTTTGATGAAGTAATGCTGACTTTTTTTTTTTTTAACAACACAAATTTTCTATCACTTAGGTATAATTATGTACAATTAAGTATGGCTTCTTCAGTCTTTATTGTTGTACCTTAACATTTGTTTGTTTGTTTTTGGTTTGTTTTGTTTTTTGCTTTTAGGATTGGTTTTATTTGAAAAACGCAGTAAGTTTAACTCACATAAAAATGTGTGTTTTCTGCAGTCAGTATCTTGTTAAGATTCTATTGCAAACAGTTGTATTATACAATACTTTTGTTAACACTAAAGCAGTGACTACACTCAATATTTTTACAATACAACAATTTGACTAAATACACTCTTAAATTTTATTTATTTATTTATTTTGCCTAAGCATTTGTAGCCTAACCTACGCAAAATCATTGTCCCTTGTCACACTTATCAAACTGTGAACTATTTGGAGTATACAGTTCAAGTGAGTCGTTTTCTCCTTAGTTTTACTAAACAGTTGTTGAAAAATCAGTCAGGCGCTTGTGTGGTCCTCCGGACCGCAGAGGGCGCTCTCGGTGTGAGTGGGGTGCCGCCGGATGTTGTCAGACCCAGCGCTGAGCAGTGGCCGCCGCTGTTTCACGTTTCTGTGGAGTCCGCTCATCTCGAACTTTCCTGTTACCGCTCAGTCCACAGCGGAGCGATGGCAGCCAAACGGCAAGTTCACCACCGCACCTCATCTTCTACATTATATTCTGCATAAACTTAGAAACCAGCTGTTTAATAATTGTTCTCTCTTTCGTTTTAGCAGTTTCCCTGATAACCTCATTGACGATGACCCACAGAAAGCTCTAGAGGTAAACAAACACCCATAATATTACATATAATATCTGTCAATTCGTTACATCGTTTTATATTAAACGTTCGTTGTTAGTTAGTTGTTGTTACATTTTCCTCAGCAACTAGCCCGTTATGGCAACCTTTCCTGTTATTTTACGTTGCTTTTGCTTAAAAACACATTATTATTGTTAAAGGACTTTATTCACATAATTTTACGGCACACGTTTACACATTTATTGTATAGCCCTCTCTTATTACACATTAGTAAGTTGGGAGTGCACAAAGTAGTTTCAGTTTCACTAAAGATCCTGGCTAGATTCAGCTTCATTTAAACCCAGCATAACACTGCATTATAAGCTCATCTATCAGTCATAAAGTTAATAAATGCTAGTCAAATTTGCCAGATTCTATTTTAAAATGTGTGTGTAGTGTAATTTATGCATAGTTCTTTTTCAATCAGCACATTTATTTAAGCATTATTACTGTCAATCTATTACATATCTGTATATTTTCTTTTAGGCACTGAATGAAGCCTTACAAGAAGAGTCTGACAATGCTGAGTGGTTTTGCCAGCGTGCCTATGCTCATATACTCCTAAAAAACTACAGCTGTAAGCCTGCACACCACACGTGTATTGTTACTAGGTGTATAAATATTTTTTGTCAACAACAGGAAGATGCAAAGGGCTGGTAGTTTTACATTTCAGTTGTATTGATACTGAATAGCCAATATCACAATTGCTCAAAAAGCCTCTGTAGATGGTACAGGACAGCAGACTAAGGACTGGTACCTAGATCCTACATCAGGGAGAGGGAAGGCCTAAAAAAACAAAGCCATGGAAATAGAGTTGTGTTCAATAGCAGTACGTCAAACTTAGTGAATCTCAAAATTGTTATTGTAGCTTTTATTTTCACATATGCAAATGCATTGAGCACACTGCTCATTCTATTGCAAATCAAAACATGATCAAAAAATTATCAAATTTGTTATTCCTTTACAAAAAGTGAAGAAAAAAGGCTGTTCAAAAAATAGCAGTGTCTGCACTTTTCTTAAAACACTCAACTTCAGCCCATTTGAATGGTATTTTTTGTTTTAACATTTTTCAGGTTTTGGTTGCCATTTTAAAGCATTTGAGATCATTAGCTGAGCAGCAGCATTATTTTCTCCACGTCTTTATATTTTCCCTTCAACAGTCAACTTTTTAATCAAAGTACACTGTTCTTCTGAACAATATCTCAAACGACCCATTTTACCTCGATTTTTTGAGAGAAATGCGATATAAACAGCCTGCACACCTTTGTCGTTTCATAAGGGACAGCTGTTTAACACAGCTGACTGAGGTCCCAGATAGCACACCAAACTGCCATTACTTTGAACATGACCCTTTCAATTAACTGTTCAATTAAAAAGAATTGGCAGCATGCATTTTGCAACTTTTGGCTCTATTGATTTTCTGTTATTCTACTACACCTACTAGTAAGTTATTAGCGATCTAGATGTGATGTTGGACCGCTATTATTTTGAACACAACTGTAAGAAAAACGTTAGGGAGGACCACAGAAGGAAGTATACTGTATTACTGATTCATCAACACCAGAACAATGGGGTATTCTATTCAAAATCATATATATATATATATATATTGTAATGGTTAGTAAAGTTTATAAATATAATGAAATGTTAAAGGCGTGCTAGTAATATGTCCCAGTAATAGAGTCTTAATTTATCAAATTAAAACCTGCCATGAACCACATTAAAGTCCCTAACTTTCTACCTAATTAGCCTGGATGACTGAGGGTCTGTACAGACATGACTGTTTCATTTTCCAGGCGCAGCTGATGATGCTAAGAGAGCTCAACAATTAAAGCCTAACCTTCCACTTGCTTTTATGCGCACTGGGTATGTATGACCTAGTACAGTTGTACAGTGAAAACTTGTATTTCTTGTGCTTTCAATAATATCAACTTAACTAAGGTAAATACTTATCAGTAACCAGACCAACTAAATCTTGAAGTCCCATGTTTTGGTCTTATCTATAATGATGTAAAAGTGGCATGCTTGTCTGTTGACTGTAGAATAGCAGAGTACCACTTGAACCACCTGGAGCCCGCACACTCAGCCTTCACTCAGGGGCAAGAACTCGATGGTAAGTACAGACCCTGGCCCCAAGTACAAACTTTACCACATCCCACTCACCACCTACTGCTGTTAGTAGCAAAGACCCGTCTTCTTAACTCACATCTTTCAAAGCTGGCTCCATTTTGTGTTTTTTATATAGATATAGTTAAATTTGTACTGTTGTGGAGTGTTTGATGTGGGTTTGTATGATCAGTCAAGATGTTTGAACTATTCTCACACAGTAAAAGGTCTGGAGGACAATTAACTACAAATACAGTATTTATTATCTAAAAAAACAACAACTCACTTTTCCAAGTCTGTTAGTATAGACTGTGTACTTCTGTCTCTTCTCTCCAAATATTTGTCACAAAAATAACAATCTTTATTATTATGTTTCTGTCAAATTCTGTCAGTTTCTGACAAATCCTTTGAGGTCTGGATTAAGCGTTGTGAGGAGAAAATGGGTGGTAAGTATCTTTTTAATATAAGTACATTTATTACTTCTGCTCAGACTAGTTTTTAAAGAGAACCCATCATGATGGTGTGTCAAAAAGGACAACAAAAAAAAGATTTTTGAAATACCTGTGAAGTCTCAGGTCTCTGTTTTTTTACAGTTATCAGAAAATGGAAACAGAAACATTTGTCAGCTCTATAACATTAACCAGAACTGCCTTGGTGTCTATCTGGACAAATGCATAAAAATTTGAGTCTTTGCGCTCACTGTTGAGGAATAGTAAGGCAGTCCTACTCTGTCCAATAAACACTTTTTGGCTTGCCTGCATGGTGCCTTTACTGCTCATGCTGGGACCCACTGGATCATCAAACAAACAAGAGCATGAGTTTTGACAAACAGACTTCACACCCGCTCGCACACAGACTCCCAGGAGCCATATGATTCATCAGAGTTAACGTTACTGATGTTAGAAAGCCCCTGATAAGACCCAGCCCTCCCTCTATAAGCCCACTGCTCACTGGCACGCATAGGCTGTGAAGGCACAAACTGCACCAAAATTAGAAATATCCTACTTTGCTCTGTGTTCACACCATGACAAACTGTTGTTTCTTCAAGTCCTGTGGTGTTAATTTGAAGTCAGCACAAAGCATCTGGTAATGTCATGATTTCTGCCTTGAGAACACACACACAGAGAGCTCCTTAACCCCTAAGAGCAGCCCCCCTCCACCATTTCAAACACAGCCTCATTAAGACGACATTAACACGCCTCCAATCATCTCATCTCTGTCTTCTGTCTCTGTGCTCTCTCTTTCTGTAATGAAGTCTGTGAATAATGTATGATAGCATGCTGTTAAATGGTGATCAGGCGCTCTGTTAATGGGCGTGGATGGGCCAGTAAACAAACCAGTGAATAGGCTTGTGTCAAATTTAACTAGTATGTGCATGTTAGGATAGCATATTTTACTCCTGAACTTGAGTTACAAATAAAAACATTGTTTTACAGCCTGTGCACCTGCTATACACATGACTGTGTTCTCTCTTTGTCCGCAGAAGACAAACAGAACGGCTGCGTTACCAAGGTGAGTTTCTGTCCCTTGCCACCAGGGGGAGCTGTTGTTCTCAGCATCAGCAGCTTTTAGATGCACCTGCTACAAAGAGTCAAGCCTCACTAAGTCTTGCTCCCTGTTGTAATGCTCTTTTTGCTTGTGATTTGTTTCCTATCAATGCTTGTTCATCATAAAATCATGGATGCCCCAGCAACCGCCAGCGGCACCTCTTGTAAAGTAAGTGCAGTAGCATTAAGGACATGTAGTTGTTGTGTTTATTTGTGTCACAAAATAGTAAATCTCCTTAAACATACCCCCATTGATTGAAGAACGCTTGGGAAGAGGAGCTGGGCTTGCAGATTGGAGACGAGGTCTGGGAGGAGAGCCTAAAGAATATCCAGTCCTGCTCTATAAATGCAAGGCATCAATTGATTGAGTTTAAAATGTTACACAGGCTTCAATATTCAAAGATTAAATTGCACAATTTTTTTCGTACCATTTTCCCTTTATTTAATCACTGCAAATCCCCAGAGGGTTCTTTGACCCGCTTATTTTGGACCTGACCTAAACTGTTTAACTTTTGGCAGGAGATTTTTAATTGGTTTTCAGGTGTGTACAAGTGCATGTTGGTACCAGACCCCGAAATTGCATTGTTTGGAAATTCTCCTTCCCTTCTGTATCTTAGCTCCTCTGAACAGACTACAGTTGTGTATGGAATGGTAATTGCAAAGAACGTCATTCTAACATTGTGGAAATCTGACACTGTACCTCTATTTAAGATGTGGCTTACTGAACTTCCCAGTGTGTTGCACATGGAGAGAATTAGGTATACCCTGGAAGATAAGCTTGATAAGTTTTTTGACATGTGGCGGCCTTTCTTGGATCACCTGACCAAGTATAAAACTGTCACAGCCTGACCACAACAGACTTAATATGCTGTCCTACCTTCTTTTCTTTACTATCTGCTTGGAAATAATTTTCCCATGTTGCAGTGTTACTTAATGAAAGTTTTCTTTGTGTTTTTGCCCTTACTTGTTTTCTATAACAAAAAAAATTTTTATAAACATATATATAAAACCCACCCCCATTGATTGTCATGAGCCCTCACTGTAGGTGTAGTAACTAGTATGTATAGTATATGCATAGTTTTGTCAAATTGATTTGGACCTATTAAAGGACCTGTATTTCAAAAACATGTACACAAATGTTAGAATCATTTTGTCAACATTCTGTATGATCCGTGTGTCTTATTTGAATCATTATAGTCCCCTATATGTATTTATACTGTACTTCTACTGTATTTGTTACAGACATGACTGGTATCAAACAGAATCTCAAGTCATTGTCACTGTTATGGCGAAAAACGTTCCCAAGGATGGAGTATGTGTCAACTTCATGGAAAGAGAGGTATGAACTCTTAAATGCAGCTACTGTGACTTTGAGAGATTGTGAAATCCACTGAGCTGTTTTTTTTCTCTAAGACACAGAGATGGGTTCGCTCTTGGAGTTTCCTCAGGGGGGCCCATTAGACGGGTCTCGCACACACACACACACCCTCTCCCAGTGGACCCAACTATGCCTCCAGTGGTGCCTTGTTAACATTGCCCCCAAAGTACAGATCTAAGAACAATTTACCCTCCCCAGATTCTCCAACCTCCTAATTGTCTGTAGATAGAAGCCATCACTGATCTAAGATCAGCCCCAAGCCCCCAAGGGACAACACTTTTCTCTTTCTTTTTCATTTTTACTTTCTTTTACTACTTCTCTTCACCAATCTCTGAGGGGTAACTGCAGGGCACCCAAGAGAGCAGCTTTGTCTTTACTAATAGAATAACAAACTGAGTTTACCCCATTTAAAGGAAATGGCTCACACTCTCTGAATCACACATTCATTTGTTAAGCTCTTTCTCTCTGTACTGTGAAGCTCAGTTAAGTTCATGTATTTTTTACTAGGTCAGTATATACAAAAGAAATTAAAGATGAAAGGCGGTAGTCATTTTCCCTTGTGATGCAGTGTGCAGCTGCTGTATATCCACAGACAGTGCAGCACTTTCTGCAAATGAATTTTAAGTCTTTGATAGCTTTGTGGAATTGCCTGAAAGCAACTTAACTTTCTAAGCTTTTATCCCTAATCAACTTATTTTATTTTTTCAAAGTCACAAAAGTCCATTTTTATTAAAATGGTATTTGGGAGTCCTAGGAGGTTTTTATTTTCAGAAACAAACATTGTGCAGCGTATTGTGACAAAATGACCAAATGTTTAAATTTGAAGTCTGCATTTAGGACTGGTCTTTGCATTCCCAGCACCAGTCAAGTTTGTGGGCCATAGCTGTGCCCATTCCTCTCTGAACGAAGCAGCGAGGCGTCCAGTGTGCTGAGTGACAGGCTGTTAGGAGCTGTCTGACCCGCCCCATCATTCCCTTTGTGGCTCAAGGGGACAGCGCCAGCTTACTCTTGGCTGTCACAGTAGCGAGATCAGATGATTATTCTCACAGACATGCTGACACCTCCTTGTCTGTTTTGTCTTTCTTCAGATAGTGTATCACATTCTTGGATTTTGTCTGCGGTCAAAGAAATCATCAATCTGTAAAATCCTTTGTAACATGTGCCATTTATAAAAGTAGTGTCACATTATTTAAGACCACAACAGTCTTGGTTTTAACTTGACTCTTAGGCATTAAAATGGTTATGGACATGATGGATTCAGTATTTTAAAGGAAGATCAGTGAGTTTATTGTTCGTCTGATACTGAGCTTGCACAGTTTTAATTTTAGAGCTGTATTTTATTTCTGCCAAGAAGGTGCTGTTTTTCACCCACCTTGGTCTGTTGGTTTGTTAGTCTGTTAGCAAGATAACACAAGATAACTGAATGTAGCAGGAATGATCAGTTTTATAAAGGCTTTGTGGTTCAATGGATAGAGCATTTACCCCCGAGCTAGATAATCCCCGCTTTGAGGCCATGTCTGGGCAGTACATCTTTATCATTCAGTCCAATGCCTTGGCAGAGGTCTACATTTTCCTAGTGCTTCTAGTTTTACAGCTGTATTTTATTCTGTTTTTGGCTCATTTTCACTGATCTTGACTACAACAGTATCGCAACAGGGGTTATTGATTGCTGCTAGGTTTTAACTCATAATGAAAGGTCTTTGCTGGAAGCTGTAATGTGTCTCTGTCTGTCTCCTCAGCTCGCGGCCACAGTACGACTGGCTTCAGGGGACAACTACAACCTCAATCTTCACCTCCTTCATTCGGTCGTCCCTCAGCAGAGCAACTTCAAGATCCTCTCCACAAAGGTATCATGCATTTTACATTAAGTCTGCTTTCGTCTCTTACATTGCCAGAGATGCTCTTTATAGAGGGAATTGTAACCTAACCTACTGCTTTGTTATGCCAGAACCCATTTCAATATTTATTTATTGTATACCTTTCTTTATATAAATATGGGACTTTCAATACATAAAAGCTTTGAATGTGGAGGAGATGTGGCCTCTTTGACATTTGAGGTTTAAGAGTTGTTTATTGGCACAACACAGGTGACATGTTAATGAAGCAGAAACAGACATGCATGCTTGACACCATTTGTGTTAAATTGATCATTGTGCAGTAAAAGCCATATCAATATGGGGATTGATTTTGTACTGCAAAGCTGCTGTCCACTACAGAGTCAAACTGACCAACATCGACATGCAAACATTACTTCAATATTGTGTTTGTTGTTGTGTATATGTAGCATTTATACATTATGGAAAAATACATGCCTTAAATTACATCACTTTTAGATCAATTTCTGTGTATGAAAGCAGCTAGAGCTAAAAACAACCTGTTTAACGCTTACTAAGTTGAAAACATAAACCCAGGAAGAAGACGCAACATTTTGTTTTTTCAAAGGAACACTTCAGCTAAGTTTTTGAAAGTCAATAAAAAGTCCTTCAATTTTGATCAGACCATGTTTTAACAATGTATGTAGCCTTGCCATCATAGCCTTTATTGTCAACAATAAAGAAGCAGACTATTAAACGTGTCAGGGAACATCTTTTATGCTGCTATAAAGAATATATGACGTAGTAATGTGTGCTAGTGGAGAAAGACGAAACTCTCCAGCAGAAGAGACTCATACATTACGATTAATTCTCCCATATGTTGTCTTAAGCGTCAAATAAAATCTTAGTTGACTCTAACTGATAATGCATTTATTTATGTGACATGATAAAAAATGCATCAGTCATGAGATAAGTTTAAAAGGCAGTATATGCTAAGCTGCTACAGATCATCACTTAGTTAGCTCTCTGAGATTAATGTCTTAATCTCCTCAATAATTTAAAGTGCTGTAAAGTAGGCTGTCACTACCTGTAATACCTTAATGCTGGTAAAGCCAGCTGCTGCTGCACCAGGAATAAGGAAATCCTTATCTCCGGTTTTATTTTGTGTGGATAAGTTCACGAGAGGAGTGAAGAGGAGATTCACACATGTGCTAAAATCCTCTGCCTCTGCACTCACAGACATTTATTAGCTCTGTGCCCTCCTGGATTTTCTTTAGCGCTGTTTAAGGTGATTTTAGGGCTAATGAGTAGGAAGAGCACTTTTACTATACTCTAATTAGTGCGTATTATAAACGAAGTGGGTTAATGAGGATATTCTGAATGCGTGCTGATTCAGGGTTTAGACCTCTGTCCGGTTTTAGACAGTGGATCAAGACACTTTTTTCTCAAATATATTTTCAGGGAGCGAATAAATTTTTCAGAACATTGATCAACCCGGCCTTGTCGATACTGTACTATAAAACTGTAGTCTCCCGGCGCATCCTGGCAACTCAGTCGGATGGAGATGGACGACCTTTCCCTCGTATTGGCATAGTGCATCTTTAGAAATTGTTACATTTACTCCATTGTAAGTGACTTAACTAAATTCAGTCCATTAAGTTTTGATATACAAGCAAAATAGATCATTCGTTTGTGTAAATCTTTGTAACCAGGAATGTGGAAGTTGATGCTGTGATGCGCTCTAATTGTCATTTCTTCAAACAGCAAACTAAATAAATTTCCATATGTCTTTGCATTAAATAGATTAAACAGATTTACTCTCTTATCACATTAACGCTTCAATATTAATCTAGGAAAGCATAGACCCCCGCCAAGGCATTACAGTTGTGATTTGAACACACACCAAAATCTTATAATTTCTTTCTTTCCTTATGTGCTTTTGTGAAAACTTCATTAATGTTGTATCTGCCTATAACATTTTTTGAGTTGTGTTTCTAACAGACAAATTGTCCTTCTCTCACAATGGCAAAGAATCCTGGGGGAAAAAAATCCTGGAAATCCTGAACAGTGATCCACACCAAAAACAAATAATTTGTTTTGTTGCCCATTACTGACCTTACCTGAAGATTTAAGCAAAATGCAATCCTATCTAAATTGTTACCAACAGACAAACTAAACTTTGGCAGAGGTTATAACTACTGACATTGTAATTAATCTTGGATCTGAAGAGATGATCATAACTATCAGTAGTTCTTATTAGTAAAGGAATAGGTTTCAATGCACTCACTATGAGTTATATAAAAGCTGACTTTTAGCTGTTGATGTTTTAAAATAAGAGATTTTTAAATGCTAGAGTAGGATCAATACTTGCATTTGTTTGTATTCAATCAAAATGTAGAAGAGTAGTTCCTAACTCTGTACTGTGTATGGATGTAGTTGTAGACAGATGAAATGCAGAGAATCTGATGCAGGTAACTTTCTATTGAAACTTCCGTTTGTTTGTAACATCTTCACACCATTGTCAGTAGGTGTATGAAAAGTATAAGAGGCAAAGCAGAGAGATGTTGGCATATTTTCTAGTGACTTTATTGATCTTAGTGGCTAGCTGGCTACATTGGGTCAGGGTGCTTCATTTTGACTGGCTACCATGCTGCCCCTCCTCACAAAGAAAACACTCGCTCACTTTCTTACTTTTCCATGGCAACAGCAGACACCGCATACCAGAGGTGCACGTGGGCTGCAGCTTAAACAAGAGCTCAGTCTTAGAGGGACCAGTGTTCATGTTAGTCCCACTCATCTTTCTGCAGTTTGTTTTTCTTAATCCAACTTCCTGTTTCATCTTCCTAGGCTGCTGTTCTTTGTGCCTCCCTAAAAACACCTACCTGCTGCTGGTCTTGCTGCCTTTCATTCATTGAAAACACACATCTACCTCTAGGATCACCACATACAGTTAAAGCCCTCTCCCACAATGGGCCAACTGTTCCCTGGTCCAGCGGGCTCCGAGGGCACACATGGTCCTTACCAACTCTGCACCAGAGTGCACTTAAACACTCATAGTGAAATCAACATACCTTTATGACCACTGTCAGGTAGAGCTGGGTACCTGGTTTTCGATACCAGTACCAGAGCATTTGTATGATTTATTCTGTGTTATTTATTTGATTCATACATGCAAAGAAACATTAAAGGTTCCATTAGGTATCCCATTAGGCTTGGTATCGAATAAAAAAATATTTTTTTCAATACCAGTAGGATCATATATTTTTTTTCGATACCACAAATGGTACCCAGCCCTATTGTCAGGTGAATAACACAGATCTTCTTTGAAAAAGGTTGTGATGGCTAGGTGACTGAGTGTTTTTGGTCTGCAGTGGTCAGTATAAATCAAAAGTGGTCCAAGGAAGCAACAGTGGTGAAGCAGCAACAGGTAGTGCACGTGGGGCTGGCCTGTGTTGTCCATTCTAACAAATGAGCAACTGTTGCTCAAGACTCTTAAGAAGTCATGCTAGATAGAAATGTATTCTGATAGAAAATTATCAAAATACAGAGTGCATTGCAATTACCGTATTTTTCGCACTATAAGGCGCACCTATAAAAGCCTTTAATTTTCTCAAAAACCGACAGTGCGCGTTATAATCCGATGCCCCTTATATATGGATCAGTGTTGGTTAATTATGGCTACCGTATTCAGGGGGCGTCGCCGAAGTGACAGCGGTAAAAACGGTAAAGGGGAATTCCAGTCCCAGCTGTTCATGTGTGCCATAGGCATGTTTATGCATCCTGCCGCAAAAGAACAAGTAGGCGCGGCCTTTGCTCCATCTTGTAGAAGAGTTGTGACATTGACGGGACAGAAAACTGAGCGCTCGAACGCTGTTCATGTAGCGTTGAACTAGGGCTGTTGCAGTGAGAGAATTTCCCCTGCGTAATTATATGCGGCTCAACAGGGTGTGCGGTATATGCGGTATAGCATAAGCTAATAATAACACCTGAAAAAATGACATGTCCAAACAAATTTTGATTGTAAGCTAATTATATAGTTAAGCCTCTGCTTTAACAAAAACGAGTCAGGCATGAGTGAATGCCCTTGCAGCGCTTGCCTGGAAAATCCAGACTGATATGTCTCTGTGTTATTCTACAGAGAAATATCAGTCTGGCCACCACGCCGTCCGCAGTGGTTTACTCAAATCCCAACCGTACCGTGCATTTTAATTGGTTTATTTAAGTCACGTGTTCTTCGCGAGCAGCGTCACTCGTACGCGTCTCCTCGCCGACAACAATCAAGATGGCGCACTGAGGAGCCGAGAGTTTGTTTCATTCAGCGGTATGGTACGGTAATGTTGAAATAACTCCCTCGTGGCTTCACTACTCCGTTTGTTTACTTTTTCACTTTCTTGTAGCTTTGTTAACGTCACGTCCGCCATTTTCTGATTGGCTAACTCCGCTGTCCGTTAATTCGGGTTTGCTCCGCCCTAGAAATCGAATTGATCCTAAGGCGACCAGACTGGAGTTTCCAGCCAATTGCAGCGCGTGTAACGTGGTAGCTTTAGAAAAACCCACATGTTCACCTTTTGTGATTTGAGAGATGAGCTAAGGAGGCTAGCAGTGTTCCCCGCAGCACAGACTCTACAGAGCGACTGTGTCACACACGCACCTGCGGCAGGTGAGAGGGCAGAGAAAAACCTCACGTAGTTATCGCGTCACTGGGTGAGTGGATCGTCAGTCGAGTCTACGGCTCCTCCTCTGAGTAACGCGTAAGCCCAGTATCTGCTTGGGAAGCGGTTAAACGTTGATTTATACTTCCATGTCAAATCGACGGCGAAGCTCCGCGAACCCTCTCAAAACCTACGCCGTAGCCCTGACGTGCACCGGGCCAAAAATGTAACTATGCGTCGAGGCGCCGCGGACCGCAAGCGCTGTGATTGGTTGCTTGGTCTCGCGATGAAATGGCACTGCATGCAACAAGGGTTTTCAACGCCGTCGAACCAACTGCGGTAGTTTGGCGTCAGGAAGACGCGGAAGTATAAATCAGCCTTTAGCTTCAATGAAGCAGCGCAGCTCCTGCAGAAGCCTTTTCCTTCCTCACCATTAACCCTCCGTTCTCTACTCCCAGCGTCTCTGAGCGCATATACGTGCGTAAACATTAAATGCTTCATGGTTTACAGTAAAATGAAACTGTGCATCCCATTAGTGCATCATTAAAATGATAAACTGCGGTTACCGCGGTCGCTTGTGCCCCAATGCGGTTGGATTATTAACAGCGCGGTATGACAATAATGCGGTCAACAGCCCTACTTTGAACTGTGACAAATGGAGTTGGAAATACATTGTTTTCAACGAGGGAGTTGTAAGAACGCTGGTTTGTATTCTATTAATAAAGTTTGACTGACTTATCTGACTTGTTTTATTGACATTCCCTTTAGCGCAGCGCCATCTAGTGGATGCGCCTTATAATCCAATGCGCCTTATAGTGCGGAAAATACGGTATATGTATTGTTACCACCTATAGTATTAGGCAGGTGGTCATAATGTTATGCCCGATCAGTGTATCTACAAGTGAAATGGTAACACAATTGGCTATGTGAGTACATGCCAATAAACCATTGGGGCATGTCTAATTTAAATATTTTGGATCAGTAAAATTTTTCTGAAGCCAAGCAGCCACTAGGGAAAAAAACATTTAAATGAACAACAGCAACAGCAAATCAACTTTTTCCAGATTGGCACGCATCTCTAATGAGCATTTTAAAAAATACGTCACCCTCGGAGCTGTTGATTCCCAACCAATGTGTGTCAGTAATAGGCTGCCCTGCACTCAGCGCTCCACACTGTTTACGCTTCATCTCCTCGCTGTCTTTAAAGACAACTTAGCAGGGGGAAGCTAAGCCGGGCATGTGACTCGCAGTAATCTTTCAACACTCTTGTGCCATTAACATAAAGTATTTGCAGTTTTTGTGTGAGCGAGTTTCTGTCTGTGGCACGTTATCGTCAGGGCGACCTCCTCCTGTCCTCTGATTCCAACCGCAGGGGTCACCGCGACAACGGGGAGCCAATTACACACCAGTGTATTTGATCAGAGGAGACGGCTGACACACACACACGCGCACATCACAGCTCCTGATTCACATTGGCTGCTTCATTCACTCCCAAACGCATCTCTTTTGGGGAAAGAGCTAAAGTGATGTCTGTGCTCTTTAATTTCCATGCCTGTCAGTGTCGGCGAATGTTTATATTTATAGCATTTATGTGCCTTTGAGGCGAGTTTGTTTTGAAATATTACGAAAACGGATGTGGAATAAATAGGGAAAAGAAGCAGGAGGAGGTCATGGCATGGAGGATGGGTGGCAATGGCTACAAACGTGACGGGGGACCCCTGTGAACCTCTGTAAATACAACGAGAAGTCCATAGTACAGCTCCTGGGGTCCTGAGGTGGTGGCCCCTGTATGTTGTTCTTCTGTCACATCTTTTTATGAGCCAGGGACCAGCCTGTCACACGCAATACACACGCACACCAACACCAACAGTTCAGGGCCTGCCACGTCCCCTTAACATGTCCCAGGAAACACAGATGTGGCAGCAGATTAATGTTGTATTGGTCGAGAGCATGCGTGCACGCTCACTCACACTAACATTTTCAGCTCTGCTGCACCAAGCACAAGAGGACCATGTTCACGTCACCTGTTATGGGTTTAAGATAATGACTTCTACTTTTCATTTAGTACAGCCTTGTCTGCTATTACTAATACATTGTGCTTTTAAAAGACTGACTTCTTGAATACTTAAATCCTGTACTAGTTATATGGTTTGATACAGAGGGATAAAAATAAATCTACATAGTTAAAAGACAATCATGGATGAGAGTCATCTATACAATTTTAGACTAAGGTTGTCTAACTAGCCTAAATATTGGTATTGTTCAGCTAGGTTTGATTAAATAAATTATGAATACACTAAATCTAAGAAATGTCCAAGGTTAATAATTTAAAACAATAATGAAAAAGCACCTGTTATCAATTTAGGGGGCACTAAGATATCAGTATCTCAGTATCCCAAATAGTATGAAAATCTGAGGACGGCTGCCATCTTTGTAACTTCTGATCAAACATTTTTGCAACACTTTGAAGGAAACACTGAGCTTGAGAGAACATCTGTTTGCAGGAACAAGGTACATCTGCCAGAACAATTGTCTGACATAGCTGTATCTAAAGGAAGTTTATCAAGCTGCCTTGAAAAAGGCAGATAAAACAGCTAACATGTTTTAACCATGTTTGACTAGGCTAGTTGTATTGACATTGTATTGTATTGTCTCTCAGAGTGCAAAGGTTTATCTGTCTACGTTTGTGTAAGATTAAGGGCATAAAGATCCGCACAAAGTAAAACTCATGGCATTGCTTGAAAAATGGCCATGAATTATTCGGGCTGTAACCTGTATTCTCAGCAGGGTTGGTTCTTTTTTTAGTCGGTCAGCCCTTAGCAGGTGAGCCAAAAGTTAATTTCAGACACTGTGCAGATGCCTCAACGAGCACAGGGCCTAGTGCTGGGGCCAAAACCGCTGACACAGACACCCGACCAATGTGATCTATCAGCTGCACAAGGTTGAAGAAGGTTGAGGCAATCGCACTGTCTCATTTCCTTCAATCTGCTTGTCTTCCTGCACTGTCAGTTAGCTGCTCCTCCTCCTCATCCTCGTCTACCTCTGCTTTTCTTCTCTCCCCTTTAAATAAATCATCGCGCCGGCCAGCGGAGCAGAAATGTTCCTTAATTGCACCGGCACGTCTTCCTCACGCACAGGTTCGACATGTTAAAAGCACACAGCTATAATGGCAAGCGTCGCGTGTGTGGCTGGTATGTGCCCTGTCACTACAACTCAATGTTAAAAGCCCATGTCCTCTCTCGCTGCCTTCCTCGGCTCATTGTTGCCACTGCCTTGTCGTCCCGATGTAATGATTTAGATCAGATGCTGCTGTGTTGAATTAGGAGCCATACACCTCCCTCCTGCTTGCTCTGTCTCGCACTGGCCCTCAGCTGACAGGCATCTCGTTAGTGCAGTATGTCTGTCAGTGAGGTTCGAGATTGAGTTGTGCCCCCGCATATCCCTGATGTCTCTTTTTTTTTTTTTCTTTTTTTTTTTCTTTTTTCTCACAAACACCCAGATTTGACGCTGGCTCTGAAAACACGTCTCTCTCTGGCCTCTAATGATCTGATGTCCCGCACTTTAAGATGTCACTGTAATGGAAGTGTTATTTTTGTCCTGAGCAGAAAAAAGACCACCATTTTGTTAAACATTGTTATTCTCCCTCTTTTTCTTCTGTCAGGTGGAGATCAAGATGAAGAAGGCAGATGCCATCAGATGGGAGAAGCTGGAGGGAGAAGGACAGGAGTCCAACATCAAACACTTCAATCCCAGTCAGTCCACAGCTTCAGCATTTTTATTCTGTCTCTCTGCTCTCATATCTCAGTCCGACTTGTGCGTTTCATTTCTCTCCCTCTCTGCAAAGATCAATATAAGCTCCAGCATTTGTCTGCGCTGTGCTACCAAAATGAGAGTGGGCAGTGGAGCTCTGCTAGACTCTTTCATTAGGCTGACAGTAAAAGTAGGCAGGCAAGGGAAAGGTATGACAGCAAGTTATGACTCAGTATTTTAGCCCACACGTTCACATTACTGACAAGATTAATTACTAATATAAGTATGCGTGTAAATGCTGGAGAGGGACAGGGGAACTCAAAGTGGCAGTAGCTCAAATGGAAGAGCTGTTCGTCCATTAACCTGAAGGTTGTCTGTTTGAACCCCTCTACCAGCATTGTATACAGCCATTGTGTCCTTGATGTAAAGCGCTTTCAGTGCCCATAGAGGGAGAAAAGCACTATAGAAATATGACTATTTACAAGTTAGGTGGGGAGCAGAACTTGCCCTTTTCCTGTGACCAGTTTAGTATATAGCAGTATTTGACGTCCAGTTTTATGGAAAAGAGCAGTATGTTCACGTCTGGCCTCAATACGTCAACAGTGTGTCAGCCGCTTTATTTATGTAAATCTGTGTCCGGATTACATTCCCGTCTGGATCCAGATGATTCAGAATTAGAGGTGTAGTCTGTGTTTGTCCATCGTCTAAGTGCAACAGAACCACTCAGCTTCATGTAGAACATCACTATGTTTTGGGTCAAATCAAATTACTGCTAGCATTTTTAGCTTTTTTTTTTAATACTCTCTGTTTCAGATCAGTATCCATCCTCCTCCCACTACACTCAGAAATGGGACAAAATGGTGGTGGACCTCAGTGAGGAAGAGAAAAATGAAAAGCTGGAAGGAGATGCAGCACTAAACAAACTATTCCAACAGATCTATTCAGATGGCTCAGATGAGGTCAGACGTGCCATGAACAAGTCTTTTGTAAGTACAACACTATAATATCAATAACCTCAGCCTTTGTTGTTGCATCTTTACAACACACAAGCTGTAAGCTTTTGTTACAAGCAGAATGAAATGTCCTTGACTGCCAATAGATCCCTTTAGGTTTATTCAAACATCTTTAGTCTTTTGATTTGATTTGATTAAAGCCTTCTTCAGTTCTGTAGTATTTTGAACATAATTTTTTATTGCTTAAGTTGCTATATCCCACTGGATATGGTTTTATAATGGTTAAAGGATACTGTATATATGTTAGCTATGCAGAATTAATTGACATGTTTTCCTGAGAACCCAGACCAAGCATTTAAGAAAAGTACTTTTTCTTTCAGTTGTGATTCAGCGTATTATGTTCTTTGACTCTTTGTAGGAAATAATTTTAATGGAGTATTGTCAGTTGAAATGACCCCACTGAACCAATGAAACCATGTTTTTTGTACTTGTACATGTATATTTAAATAAGATGGTACTTTATAAGAAATGTAATATCTTTCTCCATTGTAAAGAGTTTTTTTTTATTCTGTCTTTTTCCAGATGGAGTCAGGTGGTACAGTTCTCAGCACTAACTGGACAGATGTTGGCAAGAGAACTGTTGAGATGAATCCTCCTGACGATGTAGAGTTTAAAAAATACTGATTTTGTTGTCTGCTTTTCTTCTTTGTCTCTGTTTTCTCCCATTTTACACTCGGTGCACCTGAAATTAGCAGTCTCCACGGTTGATTCCTTTCTCTACGAACCAAACCACCCGTGGCCTGCTCATGGCCAGCAGGGGTCACATCATTTGAATAATCAGTTCAGCAGATCAGTTTGCATGATTTGCTTTGTGAAGGCTTTCATACTGACATGAACAGACTTCAGTGCAGATTCTTCTTCAACAAAAAACACCCACCGCCTTGCTACAGTGAGCCTTCCCACTCCCAATATCAACACTTGTAAAAATGTACAATTAAGATTAGCTATCTTATAGATTAGAAACTATGAACTGATTTCTTGGCTCATATTCTCTTTGTCAGCTTGTGGTTCAGTACCTGTTACTCTCCTCAGTGTGATCTTCAGTGTAAATAAAAGATTTGATGTTTGGCTCGAAGTCAGTTTTTGTCTTTTGTGGTTTGTTTTCTGTGGAAATGTTTTTGGAGTGGCCAGGAAGTCTGGGAATGGATCCATCTGACACAAAACACTAGTATATTACAACGAGAGCCATGCTGAGTGATTATGGTGCTGGGAGGGATGAAATCTGGCGTTACTGATATGACTGCACAGTGTAGATATGGGTGGCAGCTCTGGGATAGGGTTTACAAATCATTGTTCGATCTCTATCTCACAGGAGTGCTGCTTTGGAAAAGGACACAGGAGTGAGTTAGAGTGGAAGAGCGGGCAACTCCCCAGCCGCACATATAGGGTACAGCAACCGTGTGAGGGGGCGTCCTGCTGAGCCAAGAGGACATTAATATGGATCAGCCTCCTAACCGCACCATCAAGCTTCTCACACTCAGTTAAGTGTTAAATTCATCACACATCGTTTCATCTCTCGTGATGATCAAACGCCCATTTGTGGCTGTAGATGGGACTCTTTAACTCACAAACGTCCAGCATCTCTGACACAGACGCACAAACATTTACCCCCGGCCTCTGCCTTAGGCGCCTCAGACACTTCAAAAGGACCTAAGCACTTCATGGATAAGATCTGGGAGCGTGACGACTACAGAGTCTTTAGTCTCACTAAAGAATTCGAGACCTGCAACATTAAACATCTTCGGAAACTTCTTTTTGCTCGTCCCTTTGGAGCTGCTACCAAATGTGACACTTCTCAAAGCAGTTTGAAAAAGAGAAGGGAGTCTCAACGTGTCAATGTATAAATATGTAATTATGCAATGATTAGATAATATGAGAACAATAGTCAGTGGAAAAGAGGCTGTTTACTTAAAAAAAAGTTTATTTGGTGATATTGCACTTTGAGATCCAATGCCGTTTGATTTATAAAGTTCTTCAGTGAAAGCATACAGTACATCATTTTAATGAGACCTACTCCGATAGAAAATAGCAAAGAGAAAGCGTTCAAAACATGAGAGTCAAACATTTTTCATGAGAGTAATGACCTCACAACAGATGCTGTTTGTGCCAGCAGAAATGTTTTTCACTGAATTTATTTACAAGAAAAGGCAAAGAAATAAACAAATAGATTATCAGCACCATAAATATAAGCTTACCTGCTGTTGTTACACATATATATGTTGCAATGTACATTTTAAATCTAATCTTGGTGTCAGTAGATGTCTGTCATAAATGGGAACTCACATGTTGGGTGCTGTCATGTTAAAAATCTGCTTTGTTGTGAGCGCAGTAGTTCACAAGGGTCTGAATCCAGGGCTGCTATGTTTTTATAATAAGACAAGCTGCGCTGCGAACACCTTTACATTTCAAATCATGTGTGTCCTAGATTTGGTATCATGCATTTTATATTATATGAACATCCAGCCTTCTGCTAGTCCTCAGTAGATCCCAAGTCTCCCTTTCCCTAAACTAAAATCTCTCCACTTCCACCCTTAAAGGTTCATATGGGTTTAGACAATGCCCAGGATACGTGCCACCCACCAGTTGCAGGGCATGATGACTCTGCACACAGGTCTGCAGCCTCTGTAGTGATAAGGCCACGGGTGGTAGCCCCCGAGCGGCTCACACACTCTCATACAGTGAGTGTAGCTGCGGCGGCACTCAGCACAACATATACCATTGTGGTCCAGCATTGGGTTGATGTTCATGTCACCCGTCTCACCTTCAAGGCCTCTCTGTAGGATATACACAATATGAGGTAAACATTCAAAACAAAACATTAGTCAACAAGTTAGTATTTGTTAATTACCTATAGACTTCTTGTACAACAACAACAACAACAATAATAATAATAATAATAATAATAATAATAATAATAATAATAAAAATAATGATAATAATAATAATAATAATTTATAGCGTTTATCCAGACGCTCAAAGTCTAAAAGCTTTACAATTTGGTGCATTATTCATTCACTCCTCACTCACGCTTGGTGGTGGTGAGCTACTTCTGTGGCCACAGTTGCCCTGGGACAGACTGATGGAGACGTGGCTGTCAATCTGCACCACCACCAAACCCACAATCATAACATATTCATACAGGCAAGGTGGTGAAGTGTCTTGGACACAAGGACACAATGGCCGTATGCAATGCTGGTAGCGGGAATCGCACCACGGTTAGTGGGCAAACAGCTGTACCTACTGAGCTATTGCTGTCTCGAGAAGGACTCGATAAGAGCAGACCCCTGCCAAAGCATTGATGATATAGATTGATATATTGATTGATGCAGTGCCCAAACTTGAACTTAAACTGGGGGATCCTCTGGTTCATGGGCAGAGACTCTATCCACTGAGTCACAAATTATTAACTCTAACAATGGTTACAAATCCACTAAAACTAATAATTTGTTTCTTTACTGACCTCTTATGGTTTGTCTTCAGCTCTATCTCACAATGAAACAGAATCCACAAATAATTTACTAGATCCAGACAGGATCCACACAAAAAATAATAATTTGTTTCTTAGCCTATTAGTGATTTTTCTTGTAAATTTTATAAAAAAAATTTACCCTAATGTTTTTGCTACAGAGTAAGCAAGTAACCAATGAATAAACCAATGCTGATAAAAACATAACTACCTATCTAGTACTGTGTACTATGAGGTTTAGTGGAGCCAGTAGTAAGGGGGCAGCATATTCAAACATAGCGCCTAATATCTAATGGCAAGCTCATTAATGACTAATGTTTTTTCAGCCTTGACACAAATCTTAATTATTAGTCACCACTCATATTTACCGGTGATGAACAAACTTTTCCCAGTGCCTCACTCTCACAAAGGACTATGGAGAGTCTATATGACAAGTGGATAAAGTTGACAAAGAAAATTGAGGTTAGACTTTTTACACTGGTCAGAAACACTTATCCTGAAGAGCTCAATTATTGGGACCATTACTTTGGTAACAAGTGACACTGTATGTGAAGCTATTAAAATTAGCCTTAGCAATACTTAGATTGTAATGTATAATTAATTTAGAGTACAGCTCTGCTGATAAATGTACATACATGACATATGTAAATTCATGAGCACAGCTGTATGTGTGGCATCACTTCTAGTTGTGATACTGTGCATCTTTAGAGGCAGAGGAAGCTTGTTCCAAACCAATTAAAAATGGATTTCCGACAGGCGGGATGGGGAGGAGGGGATGTTGTCAGCTGTGGCTTTTTGTTGTCAAATATTTTTCTTTTCAACAGCTCGTACTGATGCTGTTTACCCCCTTTCTATGGATGTCAGAAGTGTGTTGGCGGTTTGGGGGTTGTGTCGTTCTGAGGGGTGTGAAGACGAAGGGATTAGGGGAAGAGGGGCCCTACCCGAGGGGCAGAGACGTGTGTGTCTGGGGGCTTGTGTGCTCAGAGGGGCAAGGGGCAGTAGTGGAGGTGGGGTCAGCTGTGGAATTATTCATAAGCTCCAATGGTGAAAGAAAAGCTTTGGATGTGCTGCTCTAAAGGGCTTGAGAAAACAGCGCAGAGATGTATGCTCAGAAAACACACCCACGCATACGCTCAGATTCGCTGTGACAATCCAGGCCCAGCGCTGTGACCCCGGCATCTGCTGCAGCTCGCACATCTGTGAGAAACTCTCCTCCACAAACACACTCTCAGGTAGCCCATAGATGTAAGAGGACAGTTGTGAGCACTGGAGTTTGTTAGAGTGACTCACCTGATAAGGGTTTTCAGGGTTGAACTCTGCCTCTACGTCTTCTTCGGCATCAACCTGGCGCCTCTGCCGAGGGACTGCCCTCTTCTTCCTCTGTCCGCCTGCACACATCACATACTCACAGTATGACAGCATGCCAAATTTAGCCGAGTGGCAATAATGTGGCTTTTGATGGCGCAGCCGCTTCTCAGGCAGTATCTGAAGTCATTAGAGAAAGTACAATGAAAATGTCTGGAGAACTTTTGACCTCTCAGCATGCTAAAATTGTACACTGCAGAGCTCAAAAACTTCAAAAGGACCTGTGATTTTCTTTTTTAAAACTTTCTTTTTTCTTAATAGCTGAGATGTTAAATGAAAATATTTTAGACCATTTGACCCATATCATCTTTGCTTTGTGAAAACACAGAGAGGCATTTTAGTGTTGCTTTTCACATTTTCTCTTCTCTATTTATAGGCTGTGTGCTGTTGCTTACTGGTGGCATAGGTGGGGCGGAGCCAGAAGATTGGCAGGTCTCCACACAGATCCTTGATCCTGTTGCTGAGGAAAGTCGAGTCCGAGAGCGGCGTGTCAGCTGCTACCCAGATCATATCGTCTTCAAACTTGGCGGGCATCACCTCGTCCTCCTAACAAGAGAGAAGTAGGAAATAAGCAATGCATACACTACATGTGGCTTAGCAATAATGGGCAACACTACTACTTGCATACTTTTTTGTAATCTGTTATAGGGCTGCACAATATATCACAATTTCTTCATTTCTTTTTTTTTTTTTTTTTTTTTTTTTTTTCATTACAATATCAGCAAACACATTATACACAATACAACTGTATGGCAAGAAACTACATTTAACATTTACAGCCTTCCAATGTATGTATTCCAATGTATATGAATTGATTATATCCAAATATTGCCCGTCATATACAGTAGTTAACATGATATTCGTGTATTCACTGGATATCACTGTTTTTCTTTTATTGTGCAGCTTTATTCAGTATTATCCTAGAAAATTTCTTAGACTGGTGAGAAATTACATTCAAATTATTATTAAAGATATAATTGTATTTATTTACAATGTTAACAAAAAACAAGTGATGTTGGATAATTAATACTGAAGTATAATTAATTTGTGTTTTGTGTTTTATAGTTAATTTGTGTTTTCTATTATTCTGAATTTACTGTATCAATGTTATAAGAAGCTATACCAATTTAACAAGTGGACACTTTCTTTTGGCTTTTCCCTTCTAGGGTTGCCACAGCAAATCCTCTGCTTCCTAGTGTACAGTGATTTGCACATTAATTTAGCCTAGCATAGGTTCAATTCCCAGACCGTGTGTGGCCTTTCTGTGTGGAGTTTGCATGTTCTCCCTGTGTCTGGGTGGGTTTCCTCCAGGTACTCTGGTTTCCCCCATCAACCTCAAAACATGCACAATAGGCTAATCCTCCAGCTAGGTTCTCCTGACCAGGACCCTGGCTCAAGATCTGGAGAAGGATCCCTGGGCGCTGCACCGCGGTCGCTCACTGCTCCTGACAGGTTGACCCAGCGGCATTGAAGGATGGGTCAAAAGCAGAAAACGAATTTCCCTACAGGGATCAATATAAGTATACCTAAACCTTAACTTAACCTTAAAGCATAGGTTTTAACGTTGGCTGCCCTTCCTGACATAACGCTCTTCATTTATCTGGGCACAAAAGGTACACTGGCTTGTGTTCCATATAGCTGGATTGCTTGTGATACTACAACAAATTGGTTAGTGCACAAAAGATTTCCTAGCCCTTTATGTCAAATTATAGTTTATTAACTTTTTTTCACTGTAAATCTCTAAACAGTCAAAACAACTGTGCATCATTTGCATGCCTGTGCGCCTCCCCCTTAAAAGCTTCATAATTCTCCCTTCAGTCTGACTAATTTGCATGAATGAGGTGCTTTTAATGCTTCCCATAACAATATGAAATCAGGTAGTAAAAAGGAAGTCCTTGAGGCAACATTTAGCTAACGTTTAGCTGGATACGGGATGTCAAGAGTCATCAACATCTGAATAAAAGATCTGGCTTGGCCTGATTTCACAGGTTAGTGAAAAACAGCAGCATATTAATAAATGAGGAGCAGGCAGTGTAAACATGCAGTGTGTCCACAGCCCACAGGTACAAAGGGAGAGTCTGCAGGGATGTTTCTGCCCAGAGGCTGTTGTTCCTGAGGGCCGCACTGCACTAGCTCTACTCATGTTAAGGCAATGTTATCCCGCGACCTTTCAGAAATGCTCCAGCTCATATGATTTGCTGGAGGGACAAATAAAAGTGGGGGGTTCTTCTCCGCTGCTCTGCTGATAAGAGTTTATCTGACCCCCCTCTCTCCAGATAGAAACGTGTGTGTGTCTCGCCAACATTTGCCATCACTCTAAATTATAGCAAATGACCAGCCTGCAGCAACCATTATGACAACAGCTCCCCTCTACACCGCGGCACAAACAAAATATCATTTATGAGTAAAAGACAGACAACACACAAGACCGCAAACGTGAAATAAATGATCTTTATGAAGCAGAGAGAGGCAATAAGAGCAGCGCTGCGTGAAAATGAATAGTGTACTTGCATTTGTGTGTTGACAGTAATTTTGGTAATTCTGGCGATGTGGATTTATATGGAGCTTACGCAGAACTAAATGATTTTAATTATCAGATAGCCTCAAATCACAGACTGTGGTGTTTTTAGAGGGATGCTTGTGATAATAATTGCCCCACACACACAGTGCACTCGGGCTGCTTCAGGTTATGTTGCTTTTCTTTTAATGGGGTCCGCTCAGCTTTTAGTGCACTGGGCTGCAGCTACACAAACACTTAAATAACACTGTCCCCTGCGTGTATGATTTACTTTAAACAACTGCTAATGCTTTGTGAGGGGTCACTATGTGGTCATATGACTCTGAAGTGTTATTGTTATTTATTACTACCTCCACCAAGGAGATTGGAGTTTTTCTAACATTTGTTTGTTTATATATGTATTTATCTGTTAGTCAAAGTTTGTCAAGGGACCATGGAACAAATGATCTTCACTACAGTTTGGATGTAGGATTTTTTTAAGGATTGTGTACCTTTGCAAGCTTTGTTTGTTATAACTCACTGTAACTCAATATAACTCAAAAATGTATGGTCAGGTTTTGATGAGATTTTCAGTAGAAACCACAGAAAGATCTAATGATTTTAGTGTAGATCTAGATAACTTGCGACTGTAATGCTCTGATTGAGGTCTAGATTTTGTTACTACTATTATCCATCCACAAGGGGTCACAAGCCAGTGTACGCTTTGTTCCAGCTCCATGCCTGGATAAATGGAGAGGGTTGTAGGGCATACAGTGTAAAATTCAAATCAATATGCTGATCACTACATGCTAAGGAGCAGATGATTTGCTGTGGCGAATGTAATTATTGCTATAGTATCAATGAACCAATTAAAATTCCCCATGACAAATTGTACTTAAAGGCCATATTCCTTGTGTCTAAAAGCACCCTAAACACTTAGTGACAAGTGCTAAAACTCCCAACAAAACCTAATTGTGTGGAGCGTAAACCCACCAGGTCAAAGGTCAGCGAGTCTTTGTTGAGTGTGTCCACGTCCGGCAGACGGGTCTTCACCTGTGTCTTGATGTAGCACTTTTCTCCTCCTGCGAACCGGATCCCTGTGATGCCCTAAAGAGAAACTCATAAGTACCTTGTACAATAGGTCAATGTGCAAACACTCCTGACAAATCTCTAGAAATATCTGTGTGCCTACACCACATCACCTGTACGACATCCCAAACCTTTCTAAATTTTAATTAAATTTGAGTAATATGCCCTAGATTCAAAAATGAACACTTGGCAGGACGTTATGATTAAAGGTCAAACCACTGATTGTACTGATTGGGGTGCTTAAAGTAAAGGTCAAAAACCAGCAGTCCGAATTTAATGAAAATTGGAGGGCCGATATGACTTGACATTGATAGGCCTCTGGGGCAAACTTATTCATCTCTGTGCTGCCCGTCTCCCCACATGAGTCTTTAAAGTTTGAGCAGCTCTGACCAGTTTCTCAGTGGCTATTATTTCCTCTCGCCTGCCAATGTGTACCCAGGCTATTTTATTTTATTATTAATTCAAGTCAAACTCACAATCTCAAAGTCATGGACCTCCACTGCCTCGTCTGCCCCGCTGCCGGTGCTGAAGCTCTCCATGTTGTTAGCAGAGTCGATCTCCATTGTGCCCTCCTCGACTTTGCCATTGATGCTCATGCTGTAGTGGACATTGTAAACCTGCATAGAGACAGGATTGGCATGTCAGCTATGAGACACGCTCCCCCCTCCCCACCCTCCAGTCCCTGCTATTTCAACACTGCCTTGCTTTTCCAATCTTCCCCCATCACATATGACCTCTCTCCTCTGCATTTTGCTTTCACACTCTCATTCATAGTCGGCATAAAAAAGCCTTTCTTCTTTACAGCCCTTGGTGATGATGACCCCTCCACAGAACATCATGTATTTGCCGCCTTAATAGCTTTTTTCACATAATGGAGAAAAAACCCACTCAAAAGCAGCACCTCATTTTGCTTCTCATCTCTTACACCTCCTGCACCTTTAGCATCAGCCGGACCAAAGAGCCTCCCTCACTAACCCCCACCTCCGCCAACCCCCCCCCCCCGCCAGGATCCTCCAGCTACCACACATACACACAACGCCTCCATTCACCAACCTTCTTTGCCTCAGTCTGAACCAACCGAGCTGCAGTGTTTCATTTGCATTTCACTGTTTGCCTACGCTGCAGAAAACTCTTGACTTTAAGGACTGAGTTTCCATTTCAACTAATGCTGAAAAGATGAAGTCTATTTAGCTTGTTGCAACATCACCCTCAATCATTATTTATGTAGATTATTATGCAATTATGCAAGTGGCATGTACAATATCCCTATTTGTGTGGCATACAAGGGAAGTCAAGTTATCTGGAATCTCAACTAAAGTGAAAGAGCAGCACTGTTGTTGACCAAAGTAGCTTCTAATTTAGGCTTATGTTGGTTCTTCTCTGTACAGATGGTACTGAAGAATCAATTGCACTGTCCCTTACAGAATCCACAAAATCAACAATCAAATGTTGGCAACAAACTGCAAAGACCAGCACTAAATGTGGACAGTGGAGCTCAATTTATCTACTTTTTAAGGTACCAGTCTTTCACAAATCATTACACTTGGGTGGCAGTTGCCCATGTTTTATCCGCTCCTATTCTTTAGTGTAGTAATTCCTATGTACATATGTGACAGGACTTAAAGATCCTGTCAATAAATAAAGTCAAAAAATCTCTCTCTTGTTTCTCTTATGCACACAAACTAATAACACTACCACTCTTACGTGTTTCTCGTTGTTGTTCCAGAAGTAGAAGGCCCCCACGGCCCCCAGCAGCAGCAGAAAAGCCCCGGCAATAAGCACCGCTATCCCAGCCTTAATGAGGCGCCCAGTGGCGGTGGGCTTCACGGCCACCGCAGAGTAGGCCTATACGGTCAAACAAACAACATTAGAGCTGGCATTATTGGGGCTACGTTACCATTAGGGGTACGTTTCAGCGGTAGCCTAATAACGGCTTCACGGCAACAGGTTGGGGGTGCCGTGGAGTTCAAATAAGGGTTATCGGGAAATAGTGGACTATTAACTGAGAGTTCACAGATTCAATAAAAGACATTAAACCTGTTAAAACGACATGAAATCAAGCAAAACTGTAGTTTAAAAGGGATAGCGCTGAGTATGTTTATAAGCAAGCAAAATTTAAAACGTGAACACCTCTAAGAATGCGCAAAACTGAACTATTGAAGTTAAACAAAACTATGATTCTTAGAAATAAATGTAGGCTATATAACAAAAGTAGATACCCTTAAAGGGCGTAATACTGTAGTATAAGCCAGAGTTTGACCATGCAGTAAAACGTTTGCACAGGGGCCCAATGCAGCCTTGCGCACAGACTAAACGGGCTACTTGTTACAAAAACTCGTACAAAAACTAATCTTTGTTGAAGCTTGCAGTTCGTACGCGGAGTAATCTGGTTTTCAAAGTTGCCCGGAGGCTGTGGATACTCACCGGAGGTAAAAACTGTTGCAGGTCCTCGGGTCCCGCTGAGGCGATCGGTACTTTCTCTGAGCTCCCAGCCATGACTGTAGCCAAATACCAAAACACCTGAGGACAGGAGACGCGCTTCATCCAGGCGCATACCCCTCACACCCCTGCTCCAGTGCCCAACCCCCTCTACTGGGGACAGAGTCAAGAAGTGGTGGCAAAAAAATAATGGAAAGACTAAACTCACCTGCCTGAGCAACGTGAGCAACGCAATTTCTCAAAGATATTTTTATCCTATTGCCAGCCTTAGCTTATAAGGTAGGAGTGTAATTGAATGTGTTTTAAATATGTTGGCTGTTGCTTTGAAAGCTTCTTTATAAGACATGACTCATCAGCGTTAGCATTTAGAAGAAACATCTTTTTGTTGAAGTTATTGCACTACAAACCAATTACAGACTCATTATCACCCCCACATGTATAAAAGTAAACACATTTAAGATAATGGATTATGTATTATGAAAACATTTGATACTTAACCTCTCATATCCTCTCATGTTGTGCCTGGTGATTCAGTTGTGTGTTTTTTGTTTGTGTTTTAGTGACCACGGATCGATCCGATATTTTCCATTTGGTCTAAAACAGTAGAAGTAGTGTCCCCACCGCCCCCACTTTAATTATGAGCTCAAGAAGTAAGGGTGTACTTCCTTGTCCTTGGACATTGGCACTGATTTTAAGATTATATTATAAGTCACAGCAGCACTGTGGAGGTGGCATGCGTCTTCGTTAAAGCATGATATAAGCAAAAACGCATTTTTTTCATCGGTGCATTCATCATATTTTCTCTTTGAAGATCGTATAGGCAGCTCGTGTAACTCCCATAACTTTGATTCCCGCTAAGATCCTCAAAGTTTCATATCATTAAGCCTCCTGCAGTCTCTGTAGGCTACAAGACCGACTCAGCAATTAATAAGCTGAAGGGGGTGAGATGGTCCTTCTTGTAAACCAGTGTACTTCCCTATTCCATCCCCAACCGCCCCCTTTCCTGTCCCAGACCAGACCATCCAGGGTCAAAGGGGACACCAGTGGAATGTCGCGAGTTTTCTCCAGACTGTATTTACACAATTCTGCAGCTCCTCTCACAGACTTCTCACTCTTATCTGTATCTTAGATGTCTGCGTCACGAACCGCGGTGCACTTATTAAAAATGCCCCGAATGCTTGAATGATAATGGGGGGATTACGTAAGGGTGCACGGCGCGCATTTGGCACAGAGACAAATAACTGACAGTGAGCTGTGGACTAGAAAGATTTCCACAAGGACTTTGTGTTATTCAGCAAAAATCACTTCTGTTTGGGTGTCTGATGTATAAGGTTTCAACTTCCCCAGGTCCATTTCCCCGTCATTCCCTCTCATCATTCATGCCTCGTCCGTGCGCACTTCGCAGGTGACGGGTGGAGTTAATTCATTTAGGCCTACAAAATAGCAATCAAGGCATAACTTAATTTCCAAAAATAGCACAGACATGTCTTTGGCAATAAAAAAATACTTATTAAATCTATGAAAGAAAGACGTGTTATTGTGGTTACTGCTTTTGGTATTCTTGAGGTGACTCCCTGCTCTGGCGCACTCCCAGCAAAGTGGTTTTCACTGAAAAAAGCTCGACTGACCTTCCACAGTGAGCTGCAAGGACAAAGGCTTGCCACACTGCAAAAACAGCGACGCCTGTTGACAGACGAGTGCCACACACCTCTCTCAGTCTGCCAACACAAAACCAGGACTAAACCAGGACCAAAGGCAACTAAATCTGGACTGGACTTAAAATTAAACCTATGTCTGTGAATCAACAAAACTAAATTGTGATTAAATTCAGGACTGAACCAGGAACGTGTAAACCTGATAAGCACTGCTAAATCAAGACTAAAGGATTAAGCCAAGAAAGAAAGTCTAAACCAGGACTAAACTTTGAGTTCAATGATTTAAGAACTCTTTACAATGATAAAAGTTTTAGTATGGTATTTCAAAAGTTTATTTTGTCTCAGAATATTGTGAAAATAAAAAAAATCACAATCAATCATTCAAGTGTTTAACCCTTGATTCACTCAGGGTCCACTGCCTCAAAGTGCACAGTTCTTTGAGGCCATTTTAAATAGTAAGCATGCTTTAAGATCAGTAATTACAATTGATATGTACACATCTTCACTTAGTTATAACTTTATAAAAATAAACTCTTTTATGTACAAATCTTGCATATTATACACGAAATGTCCAACAAGTGATTGAATGGACTTTAAATGAATGTGGCATTTACATTAAACAAAATAAAACAATAATAAAAGATATACACACTCTCCATAATATTATCAAATACATTATTCTCATTGTCGTTTTTTATAAATTAAAATGTCCATGATACATTTCCTTAATAGTGAGTGTAGACACGTAATGTGCTGAGTCTTTAGACATCATTGTTGTTGGGGCAGTGTGTAGGGGTAGGAGTGTAGACCGGGATGCTGACTTCGCTAATCTCCTGAACCCGTACTGGTCTTGGAGGGGTCACAAGCATGTAGTCATACTCCCTGTGCAGGACCTTCTCATACACACTCTGTAGACCCACGGTTTTGGGAATATGGGCTTGGTAATAGTTGTCCCTGCGGTTGGGGTCCCGGGGCAGTGAGGCTGTCTTAGGTAAACTGCTGAAAGAAGACAGGGTTGGAGCTGGAGAGGGTCCCGCGTGGGCTCTGACTGCTGTAGGACTCCAGCAGCGGTCTGAGTGGCCCAGGACCTTACATTCACTGGTACATGCCCACAGAGCTGCAGAGAAGAAATTAAAAAAAGAGTTTAATTTGCTGTACAAAATGGCGTTGTCATGTTGATGCAGTTACTTAAAGTGTGAAGATTTGGGTATATCTACCATATAGCTATCCTGCAAACATGCATCAGGCAAAAATTATATCTAGGACAATCTGCATCAAAAATGCATTTGGCATAATGAGCAGCAGCAGCAGCACCGTGCTTCATTTGTAACAATGGCTGAGTGTCACCTTCAAAGTAAAAATGCAGCTCTTGCAGTGTTTGATATAATCTTAACGCTTATTTCTAAGCCTACATACCGTTTTGTGTGCCCATGGGAGGGACAACGACTCCTTCTTTCTTCAGTGTATCTCCGCTTACATCGCTGTCGCTGTCATTGAAGTCGCTGTCCCCTTTGCCACTGTCTTTGCCGCTAAAGACCGGGTCCCGGGCAGAGATAGTGGTGTAGGAGTTGCCCTTCCAGATGGTGATGGGCCGCACCGCTTCTTTGCCATTGCCATAGCCGGGAAGCGTGGAGTATCCCTGTGAGAGAGAAGCAGAAGCAGAGGTTAGAGAGTCCCTTGGGGTCCTGCTTAGTATTTTCTGTGTATTACTTATGCCCTTCCCCTTTCACACGCTCATACACACAAACGCTCTACAGCTGCACTCACCTCGTGCTTGTTCCCCGCGCGCTTGTTGTTGCTGTCTGAGTCGTAAACACAGGGCGCCTCGCTGCCGTCCTCTGAGGCTGAGCACATGTCAGTGCTCCCGGGATGAGCAGAGCTGAACCCAGGCTGGCTGCTGTAAGAGTGTCCATCAAAGGTCACAGAACCTCCTGCTGTCCCGTGCAGCGGCAGCAGCGGGTTGTCTGCCACGTGACCTCTTCCCCGCTCTAACGTGCCCTTCTCATGATAGGACTCGTTGTCTTCCTCGGTCTTGTCGCGCTTGCGCCGGTTGCACGTGGTGGCAATGAGGATGATGGCCAGCAGCAGTAGAGTGCAGCTACCCGCGAGGACCACAATGATGACCACGGACAGGTCCCAGTGCACATTTAAGGGGGCCCCGCTCTCGGACTCGTACACGGCACGGTCATTCGGGGGCGCGCCCGCTACGATCAGGAAGTGCAGCGTTGCAGTGGAACTGAGTGCAGGCCGCCCGTTGTCACTGACCGTGACAGTAACGCGCAGCATCTCGTCCACGTCATGGGTGAGGGCGTGGTTCAGGTAGACGTCCCCCGTGGCTTTGTGCACTGAAAACGCAGAGGAGTCACTGGAGGCAAGGGCAAAGGACAGCTCTGCGTTCAAGCTCTCGTCTGCATCTCGCGCTTCCACTCTAGTGACAATGTAGCCACTAGGGGCCTCACGCGGCAATATTAGCTCAGCGGAGCCATTGTGCAGTGCTGGCTGTGTGATCACGGGCGCGTTGTCGTTCTGATCCACGATTCGGATGTAGACAGAGGCGCTGCCGGCCAGTGGCGGGGACCCGCCATCACTGGCGATAACTCGCAGCTCCAGCTGCTTCACGAGCTCAAAGTTGAAACTGCGTAGCGCATACAGTGAGCCACTTGCGGGGTCCAGGCTCACAAAGGTGGATATGGGGGAACCCATAAAGTAGGTGTCTGCGAGTTTGTAACTGATCTTCCCGTTTGACCCCAGGTCCTGGTCACGCGCCACCACAGTGGTGATGTAGGCCCCAGGCGCGTTGTTCTCCGTTACGGCCACGTCATACAAGGCTTTAGTGAACACTGGTGCGTTGTCGTTTTCATCAGTCAGGCGGATGGTGTAGTGTGTGATGGTCCTAAACGGAGGTGACCCCAGGTCTTCGGCCACGATCGTCAGGTTGTATTCCGGTATCTTTTCGCGGTCCAGTGCACTCGTGCTTACAATCATAAAACTGTCCTCGTAGGCCTGCTGCAACCGGAAGTGCTCGTGCCCATAGAGCGTGCAGTGCACCTGTCCATTGGCGCCAGAGTCTCTGTCTGAGGTGCTCACGAGCGCCACGAAGCTCTCACGCGCAGCAGCCTCTGTCACATAGGCAATACCAGCGGTAATGGACGTCATGGGGCTTATGGAAATCTCTGGAGCGTTGTCATTCACATCCTGCACCTGGACCACAATTTTGCAGATAGCGGGACTGGGGTTTGGGCCCAGGTCTGTGGCCTGGACGTCAAACTCATAAGTGTTTTTGGTCTCAAAGTCCACTGGGCTCTCAAGTGTCAGGCGCCCAGTCTTCCGGTCCACGCGGAACAGCTGGCGAATTTCCTGTGGCACCTGGTTGCCAAAGCCATATACCACCTCTCCATTGAGCCCCTCATCTGGGTCCTCTGCGTTCAGGTCCAGCAGCAGCGTGCCCAGGGGCGCGTCCTCAGCCAGCTCCACAGAGAAGCTGTTACGGTCAAACACTGGGCTGTTGTCATTGTAGTCTTTCACCTTGACACTGATGCGCGTGGTTCCGGTGCGGGACGGGGTACCACCATCCATTGCCACTAGTTCAAGCGCATAAGACGCCTGTGTTTCGCGGTCCAACTCTTTCATGAGCACGAGCTCCGCATATTTAACCCCGTCAGCTCTGCTCAGGACATCAATAGAAAAGTGGCTGTTCACGGATATTTGGTAGCTCTGGATGTAGTTTGAGCCCACGTCTGGGTCCACAGCAAAGTCCAGTGGGATGCGTGTGCCCACTGCTGTGTTCTCTGAGATCTCGAGACTGGACTCTTTCCGTGGGAACTCGGGGGAGTTGTCATTGATGTCCTTGACCTCCACCTCAACGTGAATGAGTTTGAACTGCTCTTTGGAGAAACTGACCACGTCAAAAGAGATGAGGCAGAGCTGGCTGTGTTTGCAGAGACGCTCGCGGTCGATCCTCTCTCCGATGCTGAGCTGGCCGTCGCTCTCCCGGAGTCGGATCAGGGAAGAGTTGAACTGTTTCATCATCCTGAAGCTGCTCCTGGAGCCAGAAGCGGAGATGTCCTTGGCCAAGTTTCCTATCACTGTCCCCGGTGCGTCTTCCTCAAACGTCTGATATTTTACTGTCTTTGCGCGTGTGACAACAGGCATGCACGCACACAAAAGCAACAACAGTCCTTTCCAGACTGTTTCTCCCATCTTGACACCTTCACTCTTATAAAAAGAAAATCAACAAACTAACTCCACTTTAAAGGTTAAATAAAATACAAAAATCCCCCCCCAAAAAAACCCTCTTCTTCCACGCTCTGGTTTCTCTTTGGGTTTTGTTTTAGTGAAAAAGCTGTGATAAATACTCCATATGTCTCTGAATGCGCACTGATGCGCTCCGCTCTCTCTATTTCTCTGTCTAGTGGAGGTGCTCACAGCGCAAGAGGGCTGCAGTGTCTGCGGGAGGGTTTATACGGCGAGGCATGCAAATGAGCCGCGCTGTGACCAATCCGCGCTTTGACTCGGGAAAAAGGGGGACTTCTGAAAGACCTCTAAGCCCTGTTTAGAGATTCCTGGACTGTGCGGGGAAACTTGGCATCCAATATGTGGGCTAAACGCGGGACTTGATTTAATACAGCTATAGTTTCCGTTGCTTGTTTATAATCCTGGAGCTTTTTAAATGCGCGCCGACACAGGAGAGAACAGAGATGCGCAGTGTCCCCGAGCTAGAGGACAAAGCATTTGAAAAGAAAGTCTGGTTGGGATGCTATAGGCGCACGTTGAATGTAAAGTGATTTATGCTTAAGCACTGTCCCGTCGGATCTCCACGCGTGTCTTGTGTGCGTAACACACCGGAGCAAAGGCTGTCCCTATGACCTCTCCTCTGCTTCTCACCTCCGTGTTAAAACATCACTTTGTGCACACTTCTGCGGGACTTGTTTTGTCATTTCACTACCTTTAGCGACTCGCCCATACAGTTTCTTATAATGCACTTTTAATGGACTAATTACGCTGACGCAGCTCAACGCACAAGTAGACAGTCCAACAATGCGCTAATAGAAGAGGTTTTATTGCTCATTTTATTCACATTAATAAATCCCATAAATTTGCTCTGCCTCATATTCCTCATCCCCCTTGTGTGCAGTAATCCAGTAATTATTTGCCCAATGTGAGATCGTATCAAAAATGGCTTTATCCACTCTGATTTTATTTTAATTTGACTGGCTCACGTGATGCCTTGTGAGGGCAGACGAGGGGATTTTTTAATTAAAGCCTCTCCTTGGCCTCGCCTGCCAGAACAGAGCGGTGCAGTGCAGGTGATGACACAAACAATCCAACGCGGTCTTTCTGGAGCCCGTTACAAATGGGATTTGGCTGAAAACGCAGGGGGGATTTAAGGGGATCTCAACAGTGAGATTATATCAAAGGCATATGAAGCCCTCGTTAGTAGCAGCGGGATAATGGCATGGCAGGGTCTTTCTTTGCAGCCGTCCACGCCGGTATTGTGGTCCTTGTGCGGGTCTGAGGGGGCCCTAACCCCCGCCGTCTACACGCACTCCCGTGTCTAACTGCAGCATAATGAGCCATAGTCCCTCATCACCCCCCTTTGTACAGAGCTGCCCTGGTCCAGCACGACTCTTTTCATTGTGAGAAGATGGGAGATGAATTGAATTGGACATTGGGGTCTCTCCTATTAAAATACATTTAGAAAACGACCAGGGCCCCGTCACGGTTCCTTAAGAGATTTTCTTAGATTTTCTCTCTTCCCACTCCCCCCAGGTCTCCCCCTCCCCTTCACGTACAACGGGCTTTTTTCAGGGGCAACACTTGCTTTGCAGTAGAAGCTAATATCAGTTGGCATGTTTTATAAAGAACCCATCTGCCACAGAAAGTCAAAGAGCGGACACCTGAATGAGCAGCGGCCAGTCCGGCAGCTTGCACGTTAGATACAGTCAAGCCTGTCCTATGTGACAAGAAAACATCAGGATTACCACTTAGCCTATCACAGCACAACACCCGAGGCAAATGAAAAGTCTTTAAAAGTCGTCAGTTTGGAAAATGACAGAAGGTGGTAAAAGTTTACTGAACACCACTTTTGATTATTATACATGTGTTGATTTTGTATCTAATCAATCTTATTGTTGGACTTCATCTCGACATATGTCACATTAACTCACATTTTTTAGGCTGACAGAAAAGAGGCAAATATTCTCATATTAATGCCTGTTATTGATCAATAGTGAGCAAGTCTTCTTCTTGGTGCAGACCCTTGTGACAGTGATGTTGTTCATTGTTGCATAAAGTAGACTGACATAACTATACAAAGGAATAGCTCGAGTTCTGTTCTAAGGCATAACGAAGAAAAACAGCTGCTCTCTGACTGATGCAACATTATTAAAGGTGTCAGAGCTAAACAATGTGGAAATTACCAGCTTTATTCCAATATTAAACTCAGCCCAGCTTCTTTTTACAGAGTAGTTTTCTTTTTAAAACTATTGTTATATTATGATTTCTATATTAGGCTCTGTGCTGACTAGACCTTGTTATACTCATTTCTTTTCAGAACATTCACGGTGGCCCTGGAAAGAGAATACCAAGGAAACAACTTTAAGATGAATATGTGAGACATATAATACTGTACATTGTGTTTGTGTAAAGCCTATTCACTCCAAACTGGTTCAATTGTTGCGCGCTAATAATGTTTTCATTCCTCCGCGTGAGAATTGTAATGTTTACTCTTTTCCTTTACGTTTGTAGTCTGAAGGTATTTTAAAACCGTGCTGCATTCTCTCGCTCACGCCGTGCACAAATCCACATTACACTATAGAGGCTCCCGGATTAAAGATTGCGCGTGCACATGAGCGCACCCCATAGGATAAGAAAAGAGGCAGAAAGGGACAGTTGTGGTGCTTGTGTTGGACAGGCTTATGCATCCCAAGCTTCTAAAAGCAAAGCTGTTGTTTGAAGGACACACACATACACCTATAAGACGTCTCTCTCACGTGACCACCATGTCAATCTAGCCAGTCTGCACGCGAGTTCAACAATAGCAGAATTAGTGAGAGTCCTGAAATCCCTCTATTCTTCATGGGACGTATTAGCATTTTCTTTAACATATATAAATATATCTTTAGACCCCCCTCCCTCCCGTCCACTTGGGCTTTCTTCACCATTGTGCGCCCATTTGCTCGAGTGATCGCTGGGTATTTGGGGTCTGAGCCGCTCGCCCGAACCGTGCCTCTAGTTGAGGCTTATCTTATTCAGATGGAAATAGGCGATTTGGTATCTTTTGTCCCACAGATAAGCAGTGGAAGGAGACAGTGGACTCAGGGGCAGCAGGATGAGAACAGAAGTTGCCTGCGTTGGGGGGTCCTTCAAGATAATCGATCATACTCTAGACCCCCTTCAGCCGCGCTCTCCCCTCTTGGATAACCTTTGGTTAACTCGCGTGCCATCCCGAGCAGCACTGTCCTAATTGGTTCCCATCACTAATTATCCAATTATCGCCTCCCACTGGAGAGCTGCACTCCAGGCTCCTCAGAGTAATGGCCTCATCCTCTGCTATTGATGGGAATGATTAGGACTGAATACGTCCATCAGAGAGCAGAGTGCAACACTTGAAAACTTCGCCTACGTCTTTAACCGAGGACACTTCACTTATAGAGGCTGATCGACCTGCATTGTAGTTCAAAACTCTTATTCAAATTGAATTCATGGTAAAGTGGTATGCAGGTTAATTAACCTCTTCTGTGTGAAGTGGGCAAGGTAAAAATAAAGGTTGTTGGCTGAGAAATTAAGGTCATAACAGCTCTACGTGACACGCACATCTGAAATCAAAGATAGATTATCTGGAGACAAAACAGTGTTACAACAGTTTAAACAGGGATTTTATGCGCAACAGCGGAGAAAGGGGACTGTTTATAATGTCAGTACGTGCAGTATAAAGCCAAATGTTTTTGTTTTGTTTTTTTTAAGTGAAGAGATACATTTGCGGCCACTTATAGCCTCAATTTACTATATGTCACAGGGCAATTAATAATGTGAAAGTAGTAGCGTTTGGATAGACTGCGGGGACCAATAGGCGACAGTGTAGTGTCTGGCAGCCAACGTGAGCGGAGCAGCCGGCAGAGACTGGCACCAGAATGACTCCAGATTGATAACGTCCAGTTACATTAAACATTTATTCTCCTCTATTCTGCAGCTCTTTTCTTTTAGTTAACTTCTGCGCCCATCCATCACCTTCCAGCCCATCTGTCGCTGATAGCTGCAACACTTTGAATAAATTCCTCCCGACAAACAAAACGGTTAACATCTCATGAATACAACTTTTTACCCCCGCGCACAGATTGAGGGGAAAGTTTAGGGCCAGTGGAGTAACTAGTGCAAAGAAATCTGTCCTGGGACACTCCCTCTTCGCTTCCACTTCATTACCAGTATTGTAGTGAGGAGCGCGCAATCTGTGCGGCCGTCTCTGTCCGGCCCCGCCAGCTTTCTAATGAGTTTCCAATGATGATTTAAAGGCTCGCATAGAGGCTATTCCCTCCTAACTCCACCCACCTCCCAGTCTTATTCTTCCATTCATTGGCTTTGTTTAGCTGTTTCCATCGCTGGCATTTGGGCGTGATTCAGGAGAGGTCACGGGGATACAGATTCACACATCAGACACGAATAAAAGGACGATATATGGGGGCAACAACAGTGCTCCGATGCAGGGAGGAGAACCGAGGGGAAAGAATTAGGGCTCTGTGTCTGGAGCAATGCGAATCTGTGAATGTTTAAGGCCCCTCTTGTAAGTCCACCCCCAACGCACATTATATGACCTTTTTACCTATTGAATGTAATTGGAGTTTGTTGGTCTGTTTACCAAATATTTAAATCTTTACCGATAGTCTTACTTTATTACTATTATTTGTCCATGGTTTAGATTTAGTTTAGCCTTGAATCAATATCTGAAAATCCTGTTAGGCACAAATTTATATCCTCTTTCACACTTCTCATTTAATTACATACAAATCCATGTCCAGCCAGGAGGACAGGAGGTCACAAGCCAGTGTACTCTTTGTGCTGGTCCCATTCCCAGAAAAATAAAGAAGGTGTAAGGGAATCCAATGTAAAACCTATGCCAATACAATATGCACGCCAGGAGGGAGATAATTTGCTGCATCGACCTTTTAAAAAGCTGAACTAAAAGAAGCATAATTTCATATCATGCTAGTATGGACAGACTAATATTAGGGTGATGTCTTCCATGTTATTTTGAGCCTCTCCTACTTTTGCTGACTCTTCTCTTCCAGTCCTTATTATGACAGGAGGTGACAGTGGCAGAAGTGTGATCCAATGAAAGACTGCAGGGCTCGCTGTGCACACCTGATGGCTCAATGTGCCAGATTGTGCCATGCTCAGGATGAACAGATGGGCTGGATGAGTTAAGAGAAGCGTGGAGGAGGGGAGCGGCAGGCGTCTGGATATCACTCATGTAAAGTTATGTTTCCCCCTTTGTTGGTCCGTGTGGCTAAATCACTTTAGTTAATCATGTGTTTAATTTGTAAGTTTGAAGTTGCTTTAATAACTATCTTTCAGAGATCCTGGACAATAGTTTTCTTTGTTTTCTACATCTATTCATTCACACATACATGCTTCACTTTGTCTTTCCTTCAATAATATAGATTTTAGCCTAAGATGCACAGCGGTACTTTCACAGTCTCCCACCTCCACATTTAACTGTTAAGATTTTAGGGCCATATGCACTGTGCTCCACTGGGACTGCTTTGTTAAACGTGTTAAAAACTGTTAATAGTATTGAGGATAAGTAAAGATTTGGCTTTCATAATTAAGATTACTGCTCACATTATGCCAAATTAGTCTCGTAAATCTCCTCTAAATGTTAAATTGTACAACCCCAAGTCAGACTCTGCCCATGCCAGTTACTATATTACATTTTATTTCTGACAATTCATCACAACTGGTTTGCGCCAGCATCTTGAAAAATCCAAAGGCAGATTGCAGCACTTACATTGCAGTGAATATGCTGTATACTGCATATGTTTTGACCTTGTTTGAGACTTGCACTACAATAAGCTAACCTCCTACTTGTCCTTCGAATGGCATTTTGAAATTTGATCACATTCTTGTTTTACTTATAGCTCTACATACAGTATCTGCTTTTTGTGGACAAATATGTGATTTTTTTCCATGTTAATCTTTACATTACCCCTAATTTTTGTATCTTCATTTGTTTTTCTCTTTCAGTTGTTCAGTGGTGGACATGTTTTGTTTTGATATTTTTACACTGAGTGCCCTTCAGGATGCAGTACTCCCCATTTATCTGGGCATAGGACCATCACAAACTGGCTGGAGATTTTGGCTTCACACTGGGGAATAACCTTTGACCTCCAGCACCACATGTGGCAGGAATAACCACTTCACTAATAAGGACCCCACATTATCCCTAATGTATGATTAAAATAAATGGTAAGGTAAAGGTAACAAAGTTTTTTTTTTTTTATCAATAGGTTTCTCTGTATAGGATAAAATAAGTTGGATTAATGGCAAATTAGCTTTTTAGGGTGGCTTAACCAAGCTGCCAAATCAAAAATAACTTCTTAAATTGTCACTTTAAAGCCTGGCATTATATACTGAATGGTTTAAATTGTGCGGCTTGACTTTTCCATAACAATCAGATGTTCAAAATACTCGAGAGATGAACTGTCAAATAAATAAGCCACACTTTTTTTTGTGAGCATATTCATAAAGCATTTCAATATCACAGACAAACTTTTACGCTACTGCTCTGCTGCGAATCCCATTGTGGATAAAAACATTTTGAGGCTTATTAGCTCTTTAACTTTAAGCAACCCAGTAACCTACTTTATGGCGTCTATGAGTCACAGAAGACAATCATCAAGTGCATTAGGAGCCAAGGTGGGATTGCTTCTTCGAGACAAAACTCCCACTCTCTCTGACTTTGTAATTCCTCTGTCTTATCTCCTTTGCCACTCCTTTCTCCATCTTACCTTCATCACTTCCTTTCCTACCTCTCCTCTCTGTTTTCAAGTCTCCGCCGTGCTATTTAGAGCTAGAGTTATATTAATATGACTAAAGAGGATTGTACAGGTAGCTTGGGTCCAGCTGGCTGTAAACTCGTCGGCGCAGCTCTCCTCTCACACAATATTAAAGCTCCCCTGTTTATAGAGTCACCCTCAATAAACAATGCTATATAATTCTCTTTGAACAGCATATGCCTTGTATAAAAAACAATGCAAAATATGGCACTACACACACAAAAACCAACGCTTCGTACGACCTCTCTGGATGTGCCTTTGAAGGGAAGCCACTGTTTTCCTCTGGGAATAAACAGCTACTATATGCATACACCAAAATGTACCAAATAAGAAGAAAAGTGCACATATATATCTGTTCGGTATAGGGCTAATCAATTTTTCAGCAGCCCAGCCTTGATTGTTCATGCAGGCCGTGAGAGGGCTAATGAGGTGAGGCTGCAAAGACAATGTGCTCACTAAAGTGGGCTATCTACTAAAGGACAAAACCATTTCTCACATCCCCTGCATCAGTCACTCCTCTGTGGTGAGGTGGAGAAGATATACAGACAATAGGTGAGCGACTGTCTCACAGGGCAGCGGTGGCTCTAGTTCAGATCGGTGATGTCAAAGTCCCCTCAGCTTTATATGCCATTTGTTCTCAGCACACAAAGATCAAATGCAAATAAATAATGCTCAACAGAAGGAGTGCAAGTTTTGAATGTTTTGATTTAGTTTTAGCAAAGAACTACACATTTCTAATATATACCAGTAGTGTGCGGTGACTTTTTCAAGCGGGCAAGCAGACACCTTGACTTCATTAAGTTTTATATGGCAACATTTTGATTTAATTTAAATTTAATTAAAAATCACTTAACTGCAATCCCATCAGTGTTTGTGTAGCAGGCTGTTTCAAACTATCTCACACTCTTTCTATATAATTACTATTAGTAACGCTGTTTGTGTACAAAAGAATGACATTACAACGTTTTGTTTTGTTGTTGTTTTTTCCCACAAAGCTGGCCTTCTCTGTCGCCTTATCAAAGAATGTACCCTAAGTTTTTGTTTTAAATTTAATTCATAATCACTAAAACGAGGATGGATAGAAGATGAGTGAGGTTACAGCCTTACAGATGAGGGCAGTCTGTTAATCAGCACACACACTGAGATCAACATTAGACAAGTGCACTGTTAATGCTGCTTCACTATAATAAAACCTCAAAAGAAGCCTTACACATCACATCACAAACCTCCATTTAAAAACACCGCCTCACTGACACTCACCTCTCTACTCAAGCTGCAAATCCAGTCCATGTTACTTTTCAGAAGAAACGTCCTGTATTTCCTACAGTTTGTCCAGAATAACCAGAGCCCAGTTCATTCACAGTTCTGTAATATTCACATCCAGTCCCAGGCACGGGCCGCTGGTTCCTCTCCACTCCTCCAGCTCCACTTCTTACGAACATGTCTGACACTTAACGATGTACGTGAAGCTATCCATTTATATGACACGCAGTTTTATGAACCAGCATGTACTCATGAGAAACATGAACAGGGTTTAAGCTACAAACTATGATTTATCTGTAGAAATGCTCTTAGACACTTTGGCTGCGGATTCTTGTGGAAAGTTTTGTTGTCTGACGTGGCGCATGTGCACTGTAATGTAATGTAATGTACGGGGCAGTAAGCTGCACAGTGCGCTGCTTATTACCCGCTGCTATCAGCCAGAGATCTCTGTCACTGAGCCTGAGATTGACCACAGCACGCATGCGCGAGCCTCCAAAACAAGCTGCTGGCCCTCTGCTTGACAAGGCCCAGGCAGAAACAGTACACCATGACTCCACCTCCACAAAACTGAAAATGACAGAAATGAATGACAGAGAGGAAACCTAGCTTGCCTTGACAGTACCTGGAGTGGCCAGCAGGGCGCAGAAAAAAACATAGTGACTGAAAGCAGGTAATAGACTGATTCTCTATGGAAGTGAACGTCAAAATGAAATGTATGAGAGATACCGATTTAATTTCGTTATAGTTTTAATCCGTGTGTTTTTTAGATTTGATTGGTCAAGCACTGCTTGCCTGGCTTACCCTCACGGCACACCCATGATATATACAGCAATATGGTTGGACTTCCTAAACATGACAAAATGACAAATAAAGAAATAGAGTCAATTGCTCAGTTGGTAAAGCATCTGCACAGGCTGGCAAAGAGAGGATACTTACTCCAGCTACAAGTGCTCAAAGCCAGAGTACTCCTTGTGCTGGTCCCAAGCCAAAATAAACAGGGAACAGTTGCAGAAGAAGGGCATCTGGCACAACAGCCAATCAAATGCAAACCTGGATGGAGGCTGATGATTTACTGTAGCAATTCCTAACCCTAACCCTAACCCACCCAGACACAGGGAGAACATGCAAACTCCACACAGAAAGGCCCTACACGGTCCGGGAATCAAACCCAGGACCTTCTTGCTGTGAGGCGAGAGCCACCGTGCCGCCAACTAACCCTAACCCTGGTGAAGCAGGTATTAAACTTCACATGCCATAAAGGATGAAATAACTTGATCAGGGGTAAAACATTTTTTCCTAAAATCAGGCCAGTTGAGAACCACTGAGATCAAGACTTGCTTAAGAATTTTCAAATGTTAATCCCTGGTTGCATTGCACCTAACCATACCCACGGTTTTGCTAAATCAAATGGTAAATAGTTCTCTATTATTTCAGCCATACTCCTCAAAGGAAAATGGTTTTGAATGCTCACTTGAGCTTGCACCTTAAGATAAAATATGATGTTATGGTTGCAGGACTAAAGATTAAACATGTTATGAGCATGCCACTTTGGGGGGTTTCTATAGCCATCAAAGCAGAAAACAAACTATGTAAACATGCAGCTCCTCGCAGGCTCCCAAGCACACTCAGCAGGCTACACCCAATTATCTATGCTCACAATAAATGAGGAATAGACAAATTAGCGGTTGGCCTGGGAAGTATACTTGTAGATTAGAAAATAAAAGATGAGAAAACATTGTCAGTGACAGTTCCTCACTGAGCCTCGACACAAAGCCAAATGTAGGCTATTTCATAAAACTACAACCCCATGTCTTCAAAGCCATCCCAGCGGAGGCGTTCTCCCTGATCGCTCCTCTCGTCTAAGCGCCCTATTTCTACACATCATCATTGTCTTTGTTTGCAACACTTGTCTCACGTCACCATGAGGAAAAAGCCCGCGCTCGATTCATCTTAACAGTTTGTGTGTCACTGAGAAAAATAAAATGGGTGAAACTCTTTAAAAAATCAGGCTTTTGTTGCCAGAGAACAGAAGGCTGACAAAGTTTTATAGAGGCAGCCATGAAGTTCTGCCTCATTAGATAGAATAGCTGTTCTATATTCAGGGTCTCTGAGGGGCTAACAAATGCAATGAGTGGGCCAAACTCAGTTCGTTCCGCCAGAGCTACAGCCTTTTTGTCTGGGTTTGGTGGGAGGGAACGGCTGCCTGGGACTGGGACTGGGGGCTACAGGCAGGTTCCTCAAAACCCAGATATCATGACCACACATGGGACCTAATGAAATGGACCAGAGCATGAGAAAGCTTCCTGGATCTCAAGTTTCTCAGCTTGTCCCCAATCAAGCTCACCCACCAGCAGACTGATGTGGTGTAGAATATGTGTCCCATTGTGGCATCACACAAAAAACAAAAAATACTGGGGACATTATTTAAGTGCACCAATAGATTCTAAATTTTAATCTTTATAATCACACTTAATCACTACATCACACTACTTTTACTTCAGTTTATCCACTGACTCTTTCTGGAATATTTTAATTGTCCCTTTTTTTGCTTAATTTAGTACTATGACCATTATATGTCCTTTATTGGACTTTATTGGTCATTAATAAGAGAGTTATGTAAAGCACTTTTCTTCCAGCTACTGTGTTAGTAACAGCTTAAGTCAGTAAAAGCCTCTTTTATTTTTTGGATAAGATGTTTTAATAAAAAATGGTAAAGCTTGTCTACAGTCTGCTTTATGTAACCTGACATTGTTCAACATAATAAAATGCATTGTTTTATTATATAATCTTAATTGATATAACATTCTGTCATTTATCAGTCTGTTAAAAATATCTGCAAATATCTGATGTTCAGTACAGTGAAGTGTTACAAAATTGGAAATCAAACCAACTTTGCCTGACTCGTACAGGGTTTGCGGCTGCAGTCATTTGCATGCACTGTGTAATTTTAACTGCATTCATATTTAAACAGTGCTCCGGCTAACTGCTGAAGGCAGTGGCTCTGAATATTTTGGTAAAATCCACAAAGTTTAAGGACACACCTCAGAGTTGTCCTCCTTAAAAATTAGAGGATTAAAGAATATCTAAAAGTTAGTGTGCTCCAGATTTAAACTGATATCCTTTGATTGCACAAAGCTTTGGGCATAATTGAGCTTTGCCATTGTAATTATTTTGATCCTGCTCTGTAGCAGTCATTTATTAGACGGTGTTAATTGATAACTTAATAGGCCTGTTGTATTCTTCTCATTAGAGCTCACTGCAACTGTAATGTGGCTATTAGTGCTTTTTAGGCTTGTGTCAGAAGACGTGGGTATTTGTTGGGCAGATGGATGCAGCTCGGGGCTGCCCTCACCCCTGACCTGCTACAGATGTCCCGGCCCAGCCTGAGCTCTGGCACGAAAGACTGGAAAATCAGTAATACACCGGAACCAACTTGTCAATACGCAGAACAATTAGGCGCGTTTGAGCGCCAGATCTGGCTGCGCAGCGGCGCTCTTTACGCAGCTAAACACGCAGTTATTACCGCGGGGATGAAAGAGGGAAAGGGGCCATGCGGTGCTTTTCTATGGAGGTCTATTTGACCGATGGCTCCTGCATGAATAGGACTCTGGTGGTTATACATAAATTAAGAGGTTAAGTGAGCCATCAGGAACAAATGTTTGCATTTATTAACTCAGAAGAATGGCTCCCAGCAGTGAACTCACAGCCTTCTTTTCCTTCGGTGTGAATTTAAAGTGTTTCCAACTGGCTCTAGGGAGCTGATTAGTTTAGCCTATAGAGCAGTTTGTGTATTCTGATCAATCAAGTCCAATTATCTTCAACAAGGGCTGTTCACACTCTCACATCTCGGCATAACTAGTGCAGTGCTAATCAATAATATCACACTATCACCCATTACTGCCAGTGGTGCGCAAAACACCCCATGTGCTCCTTGTGTGCTGCTTTCAACTATCCCCTATCTCAACTATCATCGATTCTGAGACGTGTTTTGGAACTATCACTCCAAAGTTGCTTATGTCTTTGTCAGACAAAATCTCACTCAGACCGTGTGCCTGCAAAGGATATCTTACTTCTGCCTCTGGGGGACAGTTGGACTCTTTTATGTTTACATACGGACCATTACAGACACCAAGAGTCTCGATGTAAATGCAAAAATAGTTTAAAACCAATAATAGTTTCCACGAGAGACGTCCACGAGGCTCGTTACGCAGAACAAATATCCCGCTCGCTCGAGGAGGGCTCCCGCTGGAATGCGTGAGGCAGGTGTAAATTTAAACTGTTAATGAGGCGCATCAAAAGCATCAAAGTGCTTCGTGCTGCGGCATAGTCCGCACTAGACAAAAGCCATGAGAGTTTTCCTCGCTAAACGGCTGAGAATAGGTCCGAGCTGCGGGAGTCATATTGTACCCATAAACCCCCGCGGACTCGAGCACACAACCAGCAAAGTCTCACGAGGTCAGCCTCTAACGAGACACTCAAAACGCCTGCTGTACGCGCACAAAAAAACACCCGAACATACAACACTTTCATTTAACTCAATTTTATGATTATTGATCAAGCTTAAGTTCTCACAGATGACCTGAACACTGTGCAGCTTGGACTGAGGGTCAGGCTGCATCCACACTGGAGGCAAAAGGCGCGAAACTGTCAACAATGCAGAAGCAAAAAAATAAAAATAAAAATAAAAAATAAAAATCATTGAAACAGATCCAAGACCTTATGGAGACAACTGAGATCCATTCTTGATGTTTTGCTCACACTTGACACTTATTAAATACATCTGAACTTCAGTAATTCATTGCATGTGCCTCTGACTGGGACAAAACATGCTTTAATATTGCATCCATTTGTTGTACCTTTTTATTATATGGATAATTACTTGACAAAGCCACAGTATAAAGGGGTCAAGATGTTGTGCCACAAGATCTTGCTAGATCAAAATGCTACAAGATTTCTTGTAACGGTAAAAAACTGTCTTGTGAACAGTTTGCACTTCTTACAGGGGACAGTCAGTTAGGTTTGTGACAAAAAACATTTGCCCGTACCTGTAAATGTGCTGTTATTGCCTATAATTAAAATTATAGAAGTAAATGTCATTTATAGATGATTTCAAAATGCACCAAAAGTTTTGGATTTTATGATTTTAAATAAAATAAAAATAGCCTACACTTTATTTATCTAATCTTTGAGGAACTCTACTTATCTTGTGGTATCTGCATCTCATCACACCCTAAAGGTCCCCTATTATGCTAAAACGTGTAGTAGTAGAAGTAGTATTTTGTTTCATTCACACGTTTGAGTAATCTAATGCCATTTCTTTGCAAGAGCTGGAAACGCTGGGTCTCACTACGCAGGTTCATACTATTATGAGAATGTCCACATATACACAAGTCATGGTTCTTTAAAGTCAATCACTCAGTAAACTTTGGACAGTTTGGGTGCATTCCCTGTAGTGTGAACATAACTATTCCATTTTGAACAGCAAATCTGCAAAGGTTTACATTTTGGCTTAATCCTTTTGTCCTCAGTCATATTTGAATACCTTCAGCATCTCATTTTTTGTCAGTAGTATGGGTCAGTGAACTGGCCTTTGGAGCAGTGGGATATTCAAGCATTCAGACAATAATGACCGAGCAGAGCATGTCTCCTTTGTTCTACCTTCTGTCACCAAACTCAAGTCACAAGCGAATTTCACTGATATCTATTTCTCTTTATGATCATCTGAGGCTTGTAGACCTTTGTAAACCTTAGACCTTTCCTGTGTGTTGGTTTATTAATTGTCGTCTGTATATTTGCCTGCCCTGTCCTTTTAGGAGAAAACTCATTTATAATGGAAAAATTGATTGAAGTAGAAAAAAAAAAATCTGTTGGTTGGAAGAATCAAAATTGAAAAAGACAAGGATGTTTGAATAATGTTCACATCTGACTTTTTCTTTGCATGGCCGCTGTAAGCTATGTTTACAGACAGTGGTTTCCAGAACTGAACAATGTCTGTTAATAATGCTCTATTCGCTTGAGAACGTCAGGATCAGGAGCATCCAATAATAAAATAATAATACAGACTCCTTTCTAAAATGTTCCCAGTTATTTTATTGAAATGTTGCCAATTAACCTAGTAGTAAAAGGCTCACTCCAGCTGCTTTTATTAGTACAACTTTATTTTCCAGCTTTTTGTTGCCTTGTCCCAACTTTTTTTTAATAAATGTTGCTGCCATCAAATTAAAAAAAAGAAGCTTTTTTTCCCCCAACTTTTTTAGATTTGGGTTTGTACTTGACCTCAACAAGACATGCTACTGAAAAGTCCTTAGATCTCTCCCTGATAACAAATGCAACACTCGCTTGGTTAAAACTGAGCATTTGAGAAACATTTAGATTTGTGTCACTTCTGAACTTCAAAGCTCTCTGTTTTATGCAGCGCCCTCCTCTTTGATATTGGCACAGTGACCTTTTCCATGTTATTTTAATTCATCACGGATCCATAGGAGTGGGAAAAGCTCTTGTGTTTCTGGAGGGGGAAACTACTAGTGAGTGTTAACTAAAACATGATAAATTGTCCTCGGGCAAAGGAATAACATATTTGAATGATGAAATCCGGCACAGCTCCCCGTGGCAGACAAATTCCTCTAAATCCTTACATCTCGGTAGGGCAGCCTTGTGGAGGTGGGTTTGGGGAAATTGGCTGGAAGTGTGTGTGTGGATGTCCCCTAAGGCCTGATGCAGTAGCAGTAGATGATAATACATGTGTGTATCATTTAAATAAAAGAGAGATTATTCAAATGAGCCCGTGTGACCAACTCTAGGGCCGATAAAAACCTCACACAACCCCAGTTTGAACATGAAGCAGCATAGCAGGCACATCAAATGGACTAAATGTGGTATAGATGTAAACGTTTTACCCTGAATAGTCTGTTGTTAAGGATCATTATTAATCTACCTATGCATTAAAAATTTTCCCTTGAAACATCTGCACCAGCATTTTTCATGTTATAGCATTTTATGTCAGTTATTTCTGCCTTTAGTGAAGAATCCAGCCACTTGCTCACAAGCCAGTGCACTTTTTGTGTCCCAAGCCCAAATAAATGGAGAGGGTTGTGCCAGGAAGAGCATCTGTAGTTAAAGAGGCGCAAGTCAGTTTTTTTATATAAAATTAGTCCTGTAGTCTCTAAGGGCTTAAATACAACAACAACTTTCTAAATTTAGGTTAGGGGTTAGAGTTTGCTAGATTACAAGATTACAGCACAGTCTAGGCATATAACCTGTTATTTGGTCTAACCTCGGTCTCGGACACAGTAGACATGACAATCCAAGTCCAACCAAAATAAAAATAAAAAGATTTGGATTGGGGACTACATGTTTCCTGGTACTGATATTCTACCTTTAAATTTGTACACTGTAGATATAGTGTACTTATAATGCAACACTACATGCATCACATGCAACCTTATATGAATAGTGGAAACTGAAGACAAGTATTTTTGATAATGTTAATGCTGTTGGCTTTATCTGATGTGTAGTATATTGATTTGAAAGATATTTTGTATGTCTGAAAATAATGACTCAAGAAAGAAATGATAAATTAGTGACTTAATGCTTGTTGTAGCTACTGCAGTAGTAGTGATATGCATCAGGCTGTAGCCAATGCTTTTTACTTTGATAGTGACTCTTTCAACTAATACAATAGTATACAAAGTGCCATTGGTGGTATCCTATCTTTATGACAAACAATGAGTTTTTGACATACATACATATTTTCTAGTCAACAAAAAAAGGTCTTTCATCCCCTGGGGTCAATAAAAAAGACGTATATTTACGTCTTTAGGATGACGAGTGACCATTGCACAAAAGCCTCATACATTCAACTCCTGCTTATTCCTGCTAGGGGTCGCTGGTGGCTGGAGTCTATATTCTACTAACTATAGGCCTCAGGCAGAGAAGAATTCACCAGTTCACCTACTATGCATGTCACTGGAGGGTGGGAAGAGGCTGGCGTACCTGGTGAGAGCCTACAGTAACATGAGGAGGACATACACATTATAAAACCATAGTAAAATTATTATACAACAAATTTTAAGTAAAGATATCGTAGTTGGCCTCCCCAAGTATTGAACCCATGAACTTCTTGCAGAGAGGGAGGGGTGTTAACCACTCTACCACATCCAATAACCCCCTCTCATTTAATTAAGATTGGTTGGTTGGGTTGATTTGGTGGATTTTTTTTTTTTTTTAATTGCGAAGTTGTACACTCACTGGAAAGTGAATGGGACAGCCCATAACATTGCAGATGTGATAAAAGCAGTCCAATATTTGTGCTGATTCTGCAGTAGCTCTGGGGCTGAACAGAGGCATTTACACTCATTAGACTTGTGAACGGTCCTCATGTGGGATGACGGCTCGGAACAGGCTCAAAAGCTCTGAATTAGCAGCCATCGGGACTGTCCCACTTCTGGCCTTTGGAGAGTTGATGGATGACAAGCGCTGTTTGACACATTGGCATGGCAGTGGCAGTCTGTGCGTATGTGTGTGCTTTTCAGGGGGATAACAAACAAGATGGAGGAGGGGGGGTCTCCTTCTACCTGTCCTCTTCTCTCTTCTGTCCCGCGCCTGTCACTCATCCCTCATCCTTATAGGACAGTGAAGGTGGCGCACCTCCAAAGCATGGCCTACTTTTCCCCCCACTGCTCTCACACAGAATGGAAATGAGCCCTCAAAGTTATTTTGCTGCAAACGTCTGTCTGATTTTAATTAACGTTGGTGATAAAACAGTGCTGTGTCTATATCTTACAGCCACGTCCGCCTTCTGTGTGTAAATGTGTGAGGCAGTGACAGAGAGCTGAGATCCATAATTTAAATGAATGCCCAGAGCTGCACACAGCAACACTGATTTTAACACGCTCCTCGCACGTCTCTTGAACAAGCATTGCTCTCGGTGGTGTAACGCACACACAAGCTGCACTGCTCCTGTATTTTTAATTGTGGTTCATGCTCTAGCATCGTAAAAGTTCACCTGACTTATTCTCATCCTACGGTATAGTCATGTTGGATTATTGGAGCCTCTACAGACATTGACTAAACTCTTCTGTGTTATAGTCCTTTGGTTAGTTAAGCCATCTGCATGATATGACAAGGATCCATTTATAAGCTCTAAATTTGATGAAGTTGGTAGCAGCAATACAAAACTGCACGCAACATATAATTTTTTCTCTAAAGCAATTTGCTACTTTGTTAAAGGTTAGAGGCAATTTAGGAAGATCTGTTGTGGTTTGAAATATTAGGAGTACAGACCATAGATTACATACGGTGTGCGGAACAAACAGACATAAAGTGAAATTATTTTCTTCCCCTTAATCCCATTAAGGGTCATGAATGGCTGGAGTCTAGTCCAGAAACTATGGGCCTGAGGTGGGGTACTTTCATTTCATTTAACCTTTATATAACCATGCAGGTGAATTGAGACCCAATTGTCATTTACAAAGATGACCTGATACATCCTGGACAATGGCCAGTTGCAGGGCCAAAACTGACAATTCACTCTCACAGTCATATAGGCAAAAAAAAAAAAAAACATCTACCAATTTATTTGTCTTTGGACAGTGATATGAAGCTAGACAACCCAAAATAAGAGAGGCATGCAGACTCCACACAGAGAGATCAAAACAGAAGTAAATACTAAAAAAGTACATACACAAACTTTCAAAATACCACTTTTACAGTTTGCCAAAGATCCCTGTGTCCTATAACAGAGATATAGTCTATATTGTGGACTTGCTCCCTTCGCACTACTAACCCAGAGACAGTTCTCATTTCTTATGATTTCTGTTAACATACATTAAAGAGCAACTCAACCCTAAATCACTTTTTTTTAGCTGATCACCTGTAGAAGCAGCTCACTATTTATAGTTGTATCTTTGTCCGTTTTGTAAAAAAAGGTCTAAATTCACATTTTGTGGTGCCCTCCTAGGGTCAAACGGTGGGTACTGCTGCTCAATAGTTTCAGATTGACAAGTGTGACGTAGTGTTTGACCTTGTTACCACACCTGTGCCGTGCTCCCCACGCCCTCACTGTCTCTCCGCCCTGCATGCTTGTCCCAGTCCTGTAGTTGCCAGATGTGGGTTGTTTTCTTAAAAACACCACGCATCCCCATATTTACCGTTCAGTACCCTCTGCCCTGCCCATCCTCTCTCACAGTGGAAGCGGAGTCAAGAACACTGGACTGACTCTGCTCTTGCTTGTTAGGCTCAGTGGAGGAAAAAAAAAATGAAAATGTACAATCTGCATCCAAAATAAAAGGCATTTGTGGGACAAAGATGACAGAAGGCTAAACGAATGAAGTCACAAAAGGATTTAGGCCTTTTCTCCGCATCCACATGAGGTTTAGCCACACACAGTCTGATAGTAGACAACAAACACAAGTATACATTTACACAAATATAGCCACTTTTTCCCCAATGGGAAAGGTTTGGATGTGTATTTTTTTTCTGGGACTTGGCAAACCTGTTGTGGAAGACGTCTATGATGGTGCTCTGACAGCCGTCAATCACAGGACTAGGCCTCGCTCCACCCCCAGTTCTCCCCCTCCGTGTCTGCCTGGTTTCTGCCCACTTTTTGAGCTGTTTTCAATCCCTGGCAGTGGGCGGAGTAAGGTCTGGGCAAGGGTTGAGTTGCTCTTTAAGGCATGAATATTATATGAATAATTATAAATTAATAATTCAAATTTGGTTTATAGTTTATAGCATTTCTTCCTCTTAGATCTTCATAACCAATCTATAGCTCCTTATCACAACATGTTGTATAGATAAATCTGTCTAATACAGACATTTCACTGCTGCTGTATTTTTAATTGTTGATCATGTCACTCTCTCTCTAAACATAAAGCGTCACCAGAGTTGAACATCTCTCTGAGTGTTTGTCATTGGGTGTATTTATAGCATACTCTGTCAGACAATGTTCTCCATTTGTGTGTATTCATTTGGAAATAATAACATTGACAAGTGCTTGAGAGATGGAGGGGTTGGGAGAGGGAAAGGGACTCATTTTGAGTATGTTTCCACTAACGAGCTGTATTGTGCTGCAGGCGATGTGTATGATAGCTTCAAGCCGCCGTGTGTCTGAGTGGAGCAGTGTGTGTTGTGCGCCTACTTATTGGCAGCTGAGGGATCTTAACAGCACCTCATTTTTATCATTTGTCTGTGCTTCTCGCCAGCATTTTTTTCCTCACTCTATCGTAGTTTGTTCTGTAACAGTCCAGAACCGTTGTTTAGAGTGAAATGCATTATCCATCTCGCTTTCCACTTTGTTCACTCCACTTCGTTTCAAGCAGCTACAGCTTCACACGTCCACACAAACAGCCCGGATCCCATTAGCTTTAATATTTCAGCAGAGTCGTCAGAGTGTGTCGCCGCCGGCCTTGTCACCGCCTCCACCCCAGGGACGCAGATCCCGGATCAGCCGGCCTTGTCCTCACCACGGAGACTACATAGGACACAAGGGGAAATCGCACTGGGCTGACCTGAGCTGAGCTAGCGCCCAGCAATCCTAGTCCCCAATCTCTGTCACTTACAGCAGTATCATGGCACCAAAATCCCAACTCCACAATTTCTGCAAATTCAACATAAACGTAGACATGGGGAAAGGTGTTTTATTGTAATATCATTGATTGACTCATTGTGTCCTTGTAACAAAAAGTTAAAAACCTTTTTTTTTATGACGCAATTACCCTGGACAAGTGAGATTCTTCACAGACATTGTGTCCTTGGTCTTAAACCTTTGCCTGGAAGCATGTTTAAGTGTAAATGTCTAGAGGGACATTTGTAAAAGAGGGTTACAGCCTTTTTGGTCATGGAAAGTAAACAGTTTGGTTTACAAAAAACTGGTATGTTGGTACAATCCTTTTCATTGGGTAAGTTATTTAATGAAATTATTCTTTATCTAGCAATGGATTTCACAAAGATCAAACAATGTTTCAAACTTGGACACCAATCTAAACACATAGCAAATGAACATTACAGAGTGAAGAACATGGGGTATTACTAAAACCTGGAAACCTGGTTTTTGAAGCTCAAAAACTTGAATGTATTCACTCATTTCAGTGTTAGTCTTCATTCCCCGTTGGCCTGTGACTTAACCCATTCATGCCATTCTGCAATAAACCTATGTGAAAAAGTGAGGTGCCAAGGACCAGGCATGGAAAGCGAGCCAGCAGTCAATCTGTTCACACGCAGGTAGTCCAATTAGAACTGGAGTTTTTAACGGCATGAAATGTTGTACTCCAAGTCATTTTTGGACCAGTAAAGACCTCATACTATACTTCATCTCTGCCAGTGGCTAGCTTGTTTTTTGGTTGTTTTGGTCTCTCGTGTTTTGGTCTCTCGTGTAAACTTGAAAAGAGAAGGCTTGTTTTAAAAGACATGTACTGAGAGTGGCCCACACTGAACTAAATGTTGTAATGATTTTGCTATTGACAGTGTATTAAAAAGGATATATATTTTTTATTTTATTTATCTTTTTAAATCAATCTCGGGGAGGTCAGGTGGCTTTGAGGGATCAGAAACTCAGAGACTACAGGATTACTTAAACAGGCATGAATGAAACAAATCACAACTCCAAGTATGTTTTTGATGAGGGAACCACAATATAACATGGTAGAAAGCTAAAAAATATTTATATCCCATCCCAATACATTTATGTATTCTATGTAATCTATGTTACTAGTAAACAAGAGACAGTGGTTATGATTTACCACAAGTACAGTACATCCAGTTTAGTCCCAATTTCCTATATCAAACATGTCAACCCACTATTCAGTAATGTAATATTATGTTTTAAGTACATCCTTATCCTCCAGCAGCAAAACCTCTCCATTAACCTTGACATAATGTAAATGTATTTTCATCCATATGTTTTAAAACACCCTGTAGTACACCAAAAATGTAATTTTTCCATTAGCCCCTGAGTTGTTAAATAACTATTTTAATTATTTCTGGTGATTGGCTCGTGCCATCCCTTTGGCCACAGGAAGCAGCAGAAAGAGGAAGTGTAGGGAAAGTCTGGAGGAGAACGAGCAGAGTGAGTGGGTGGGCTATAGGGTTCTGATTAGACCCTGGGTTTGAAGTGTTCAATGTGTGCGCTCTCACAGACCCCTCTGAAATTATAACTGATACAGTGTTACAAAGGCTTCAAAAGTGTACGGAGAGGACGGAGCGCACGTTTTGGTATTCTGTTAGAAGGTCTCTGCTCTTTGAGGTGCAATATTTCCCTTTTGTTCTGAATTTCGTGCCTGTGATCAATTGGAATAGAGAGGCTTTCTGCATAATGGCGCTCACTCTAACTGTGTTTCATCTGCACGTCTCTGTCCGTCCATCTGTGTGAAACTCAAAGTGAAGATCTTATTGATGGACAAGGGGGAAATTTGTCTTTGTGTTCACCTGAGGAAGAAAAAAACACTTTGTAGCTTTATACATCGTCAACAAGGTGCTATGGGCATAGACAACAGTGGACAAAAAGATTGTGATGTTACCCATATGAATCAGAATCGGGCATAACATTATGACCACCTGTCTGTTGTTGATAGTCATAATGTTATGTGTTACGCCTATTATGCAGCCCCATAAGCAACACGTTATGCTGCACCTTTCTATCAGAAGCAACATAGACTTCTTCTGTAATTTGAGCTACAGTAGCTCATTTCTTGGATCAGGCAACACTGGCACACTTTTCAATTTGTCCTGCTTCAAACACATCAACTTTGATGACAAAATGTTCACTTACTCCCTAATACATATCACCCAGTAACAGGTGCCTAGCCTGGCCAGCCAGACCCTACTTTCTTTTCGAAAGCAGGAGAGTCTAGTTCCTCAGTCATAGGGAGCCGTTTCAATTCAGTTGTTGTGGAATTGACCTATCGCCGCTGTTTATCTGCAGAGCATCTTACAAAAGCAGAGGATATCTCCTATCAAAAATAACCAAGATGGGGGCAGCTAATACTGAGAGAAATTTATAATTTCTTTCACCAAATTAAAGGTGTTTAGTGCTTTCCTTTGTCACCTGTTGACTCTGCTCAAGTCTGTGTTGTTGTTCAGTCTTCTGTGTGTTTTTTTTTTAGTCTTCTGTGTGTTTTTTTTTATTATCTTGCCATTTTAATAACAGTAAAGTACTGCTGACGTCTGACATAACATCCACATTTAAACAAACTGACTTTTTCCGCTGCTGTCACCTTTCATAAATAAGTACAGAATTGCTAATAATGCAGCGTATTCTGGTGTTTTATGGCAAAACTGGCAACACTTCTTCATAAGCACCATGTTTGTTTTGGTTATGGGTCAGCGGCGCGCTGCTTACGTCCCGCCCTTCGTTTCTCTGATTGGTTACTCTGCCTGTGATTGTTCTACTTACTAGACTAAGACTACTAACTACTTTGTATAGAATAGGAAAAGTTTAAGTCTGGCTGGCCAGACTAACAGACTGTGTTATTCACTCCACCTATCAGCGGTCATAATGTTATGCCTGACTGGTGGTAAGTTGGACTTGTGAAGACCAATGAACATCCTGGTTGATCAATTTTCATTTGCATTTTTGTTTGTTTATTTATTATTAGGAACCCCATTAGCTACTGCAGAGCTGCTACATGTCATTGTTAGTATCAGTATTTAATCAAGACTTTTAGACTAAAGTTGCTGAAAACCAATTTAAAATGGCAGTATTATGTGGGGAGAAAAAAAACAATGCTGTATACCTGACAAATTATGTCTTTAAAATTGAATGTTATGTATAAAACACTAATGTACAAAGTAGACATAGATTGTTTTAAATGAAAATGCATTAGTCTGGCTGGCTCTGCAAGGAGCAGACAAATGTGTCAGACTGGTCTGCTGTGAATTATGACAGTTGTTTGACTTGTCATTCAACTCAGAATCTTGTGTAACAGAAAGATAACCTAAAAAAAAAACTCAAAAAAGGAAGTATACTAACTATATTAAAGCAGAAGAAAATGGGATCAGGGGTGAGCTGGCGGCTAGAAAAAACATTGATCTAATATCTATATGAGACTCAATTGTAAGAGTTTAGATGACCAATCCCACTATCCACTATTTACCGTCTATGGTTGTAGGTTTGTTCGGTCGATTTACCAAGGTCTGACCGCTTGTTAGAGATGAGATGCTAAAGGCATGAGGACACAGAAATCTAGCGCTGCACTCGCCTAAACAGCAGCAGCCTTGTCCAGGGAGTTATAACTCATGCATGATCACTAAATGGAAACATTTGTTATCTGCGCAACAATACAGCCCGAGGAGCTGAATCTTTTATGACTCCCTCAGCCCCATCAAAAGTTCCCCACCACCTCCTCCTCACACAAACACACAGCAATGGCCGCCACACTTGGAGCGCACAGGTCATCCTCAAGTGTATACAGCCAATGAGGACGCACTGATCCGTAAACAGCCACACGCTTCTCGAAACTTCATGAAACATTCAAACACACACAGCAACTGTCACGCCTTGATAAATGAACACTTATGAAAGATTAACACAAATATATCCCTGTTGTCTCACCATCAAACATTCACTTGAGTTCACACTGATACATGCTGCTTCTTCACATGGTCTAAACATGAGCTCCTACCATCCTCCAAAATGTCTGGGTTTTAAGTGTTGACCTACTTTAAAGAACCACAGAAGTGTGCATTGTCTATTCCCTCCAATACAAACACTACCAATGGTTTTATTTAAATGTTAACGCGCCTCATAACGCACACTTTTGTTCACTAAAGACTTCAAGTCCTGGGCTTTGAGGACATTTGAAAAGAGACCTCTGAACAACTCAAAGAAAAATGGTTCCAATTTTAGAGAAGGATTACCTCCTTTAAGGCATGAAGAAGTGACAGGTTGTAGCTGTGCAACAGGTCCAATAAAGTTTTACATTAACTGAAGCAGCATTCATTTCACACTGAGTTTAACTGAACATCAAAGGAGGTCACAGGTATCTGCCTGTACATTTACAACCAAGAAGTTTTTTTTTTTTAAGAGTGGAGGTGCACAGTGGCAGAGTAGTTAGCACTGCTGTCTCACAATAATAAGATTGTGGGTTAGATTCTTGGGCATTAATCTCTCTGTCCAAAGGGTTCTCTCTCGCGCTCTTCCAATGCCCAAAGACACGTATGCATAGGGAAAAGGATATCCCTGACTGTCTGCATACATTTCTAAGTATCACCCCGGTGACTAAGCGGCCAGTGTGCAGGGTGTATCCTACCTCATGCCCATAGTTGCATGCTTGCAGGCTCCAGCCAACCAGTGTTTCATAATGGGGTTTTGAGCAGAGTTTTGGGACATTTATGAACTAAATATAAAAAGAAAAAATCTTTGACACTAAATTAAAATCCCCAATGTCATTGGAGTATGACATAAAAACAATGAGATTACAAGCGAGCAATAGTAGCTCTGTATAACCACCACCGCAGCACCACACACTATACCAAATGAGATACTGCTGTAGACTGTGGCACAGAATTAAATGTTTTTATTGTTTGAAAAGATGTATTTTGCCAGAATCTGTGTCTGCAATGGGAAGCTCTTACAAACACAAGTATACAATACAAAAACCCTTCTGTGGTTATTACTTCCCTAGATTTACTATACCAATTTAAAAAGTAATGATCATTGATTTTCTTTCTCAGTTTAATTTTATTGCTTAATGTCTGTGTTGTAAAGATTAAAACTTCAAAACAAACAGTAGTGTAGTTGCCCTGTATTGTTATTCATTTTGGACATTTAATATGTTCACGATTAATGGGCCAAAATATGTGTTTTACAATACAAGTCAAATTATTGATCACTGATTGATTGATTCTTTCCTACTATAGAGGTAACTGGTAATGGGTAAATGTTGAAATGTGTAAAAATATGTAATGGGGCTAATGATCTCCTAAGGTAGTCCTCACCTATAATGCCAACTTAAATGTTGACAAATGACTATGGAACAGATTTATTCAAAGGTTGCTTATTTCTTTCTTTTTTAGGTATTTTTAGCGCCAAAGTACATCTTATCTCCAACATGATGCACTCTGATAAAAGTTGTCAGTACATTTGTTGTGGCTGATTTCTATCTGTACAGAGCAGTGAAGTAAAAGGAAAATGAATGTTAAATCTTTGGAGTAAACATTGTGAAATTAGAAACACAGGGAAGCGAGTACACGGTTTGGGCTTTAGCACTTAATCTGAGCTATCATCAAACCATAATAGGCTGAAAATGAATATGGCTTTAATTTATTCTGAAATGGTGGAGTAGACTAGAAAAGATGATTACGCTTTTGTCCTCTGTTGCTAAGTCACATGATTTGTGTGTAGTTGTTGTTGTATAGAGAACCACAGTCAGGAGAGGAGCACAAAAGCAGCACCCTGAAGAATAGGAGAGAGTAGGAAAGGGCTGAGTGGACGCACACACAACAACCTAAATCATCATTGGAAAATCATTAGAAATCTGGCAAAGTCGTGGGGCACAGATTGAGGGACAAGCCCCCCATTCAAAGGCACATAAAGACTTGCCGGCGCAGAAGGGGACAGGGGCGTATCCGCAGTTTCCAAACACAGCTCGAACCCTCTCTCACAACCTCCATGGTCCATGTCCCGCCTACCTCCACCGACATTTATTGGTCCTTCTGTGTGAACGTCTCCCACTTTCATTCAGATGTCGGCCTTTGTGAGCCTGTGAGTGCCAGTATGCATGACACTGTGAATGAGAGCTCCATTAGTGATTCATTTGTGTGTAGTTAACCATTGTGAAGGGAAAGTAACATTTTATTTGCCTGATTCCAACCCGACCATATGGCGACACTTTCACTCCTCACTGCTTGTCTTCAGATTCAGCTTACCAACTTTACACCTCTCCTTTTCATTTGGTTAGCCCTGGTTCATTTACTTTTTGTCTTGCGCTAAACCATGTTGCTGTGTAGACAAAGATATCTACAATTTTTTTCTATTTTCTGAACTTCTTGGACATAGAGAAAGGTGATCTACAGATGTCTGAAATAGCAATGCTATTTCTGGAAACACTGTGGTTATAGTGCTTTGTCTGCCTGATATGTTCATCTATGATACCAATGTGCATGGACAGATATAATGTCAGATGTTCATTCTCTATTTTGTCCAAGATGCATTTCAAAAATGTCTCTGTCAACACTGTTACTTTAATATATAGTAGGTTGGGCAGGTTATGATGATGATGATGATTTACATCAAAAATAGGACTTTGTGTAAAAATAACACTACAAATCTAGCTTAAAACCTAACCATAAGGCTTTTATTTAAATGCTGTAAGCAGCAGACACTCATACTAGTTTAAAAACAGTACTGCACACAGTTGTGTCCACAACTGCTCCTGCTACTTATTAGCCTATGGGGCAACCTGATCATGGAGCTCTTTCTGTTTTTTTTTTGTTGTTGTTTTTTTTGTTTTTGTTTGTTTTGTTTTTGTTTTTTGCAAAGGTTTTAGAAGCAAAACAAAATGTAAACATAAACAACTAGGCAATAATGTAAAATATTTTTTTACTTGTGAATTAATCAGCTGTACCATTGTTGTCAGTAAAACTAATATTTGATTTGAGCATGTTTACATCATATCTGGAGATAGCTGTTTACATCTCATGTTGTATCTAAAGCAACAGCTTAACTGCTAAATTTGAGTCCTTCCACAGTCAGTTAGTGTTGCCAAGTGTTGGGTTGCAGGAAACATTTGGGGCAAATTTGATAACAATGTGACTCCAGCTGCTAAGTCTAGGTATTTGTGGTCTAGAAATTATATAAATATAAATTAATTCTTAGATGGAACAGGGTGGACTTGTAATTCCATGGTGGAGGTCTACCCTCTTCCTAGCCAAACCCAAAGGGCTCCCTTTAATTTACAGACACATACATATATACAATATATTTCCAAAAGTATCATCTGAGCCAAAAGTATTAGCTCATCTGTGATAATACTTCTGGAAATATAGTGTATTTGCTGGCTTACTTGACTGTACAGTTTCCCTCTTTTATTTCAGTCTCTGACTTTTGGAAAGCCTGAGCGCAGCATGTGTGAATGTGTGCTGTAGGTCGATGGGGACAGCCCTCTTTGCCTGTCAGCTAGCATCAGGCCTCACGTGTGCCAGTAATGTTGTGTATTGTCCGAACACATCACCAGAGGAGCATCTGAGACGTCCATTAAAGTTCAAAGTAATTTATCACTGGCTGCCTCCACCTCCTATTCCCTATCCCACTGCTATCCGTCCTGCTGTGGTGAGTCTCCCATCATCCCAGCTCCTCCTCCTACCGCCACTGTCTTTATCCATCACTGCTGCTCCCTCCCTGCTCTGCACAGATTTAAATTCAAATAGGATTAATCTCAGGAGAAGAAGAGTTTAGACTGTTTAGCTGAGGCAGGCAGCTGCAGGTGAAAATATAAGGCGTCAAAATTAGGTTATGTTTACACTAATACGCTTTATAACTTTTGCTGCTGTATCTGCACTGACACTACTGTATACTCCAGCTTTGTATCAACAACAAAACAAAGACTTCTTTTCTTTTGGCTTTTTGGCACAGCAAATCATCTGTCTCCTAATGTGCATATTCATTTGGCATTGGTTTTACATCAGATGCCCATCCTGCCACAAACCTCTCGATTTATCCAGGCTTGGGACTGCCTCAAAAAGTACAATGGGTTGTAACTCCCTGTGGGTCACATTTTGATCAGAGGGGGTTGTGTACTGTAGTGTGGATGCCCAAAATGTAGTAATGCCATACAGTGCAACCAACTCATAATTACGACTACTCACTGTAACCTTGAGGCATAGAACCATTACAATTTTATTAAGTGTGGTAATACACATAATACTGTGTGTGCAAGCTTTACAATCTGGAAATTTGCTAAAACAGTAATGTGGAAAACGTTGAGTATTTCACTTTAAACATCCTGTGTACACAATATTTTCTCTCACTTATCAGTGCCACGTGTGTCTCTTCCGATTCTTCTGTCTGTCACACTTACTAACTTACAATGCCCTTGACGTCTTGAGTGTGATTTGTGACAAGCCGAAGCTCCTAAAGGCTTGAAGTGTGTCCGACTGTGTGACAGAAGCTACCCTGCGGAAGGACGACTTTAGACATTCAGTTTAAATATTAAAGTGGCCTTAACAACTGACAGCTCTCTAACACCCGTTCAACACTTGCGAGCTGCGTACGTGAGCGTCGCCCACACTTGTTCCAGCCTTGACAGTAAGTAGCTTTCTTCAGCATTCATAGATGTCTGTGTTTGTGTTGACTCTACGCATATGCGACACAAGGTTGGATTTGGACTTGTTTTTAATCAGTGGGATTTTGCAAATGGCCTCAGGCTTCTCCCAGGGACTAATTAGTGATGTGACTTGAGCATAATAAATAAACACACACACACTGGGCCAGCGTGTGGCAGCGCAGCTTCAAAACACAAAAAGAGCACACGCTTTAGAAGAGAGAGTTCGGATCTACATCAGACAAAGAGAGTTACATTTACAAGTGGAGTAAACAAATGCAGCCTGATAAACTCTAGGTATGTTTATATGTATCCTGGTATTCCACTAATAACAGAAATAAATACGTCTATGAATAATAAAAGGGTTTACACTTCAATCAGTTAAAGTGACTCTGGACAACACAGACTGGTTAATCATATACCAAAACATATCACTGATGTAAACACAGCCACAGCTATAGCCATATATTGAGTGATGGTCAGTCAACATTAAAAAGTTTGCTTTGCTCACAGACAACCTACAGTGCTGTAGAAACTTTTTTTCATATCTTTTTCTTTTTGTAAAAATTAGAAGAGTTTTTTTACATTGGGTATTTTTTCTTTGTAGTACAACAATTGGCCACTACCCCTTAACTCAGTGGTTCTCAAAGTTTTTTTTTTTTTTTCAGTTACTTACACCCTGTATGAAAAAAAATGAAGCCAAGTATCCCCCAACCACGCTTCAGCGTTTTTGAGGAACGTGAAATGAAATGCCAAGTGAAATACCATTTCCATTACAATGTTATTGTATGAACATAACATTAATGTATTTTTTTATTTTTAATAATTATGGTTATTTACTAATACTAGTAACCTCTTTTAAGAAAAAGGGATTTATGCCATTTAATTAAACCAACAATGTTTTTACTATATAGGAATTGAAGACCTAGAGTGTTACTTTAGTTTTAGTTATTGACCAACAACTTAAGCCAGAGCAATAGCATTTATCTGTAACAAATACATTCAATAAAATCACTGAGTATCACAGTTCCAAAGAGATACCAAACTTACAATATGGCTACAAGAGAGATGCTAGTTTCACTGTCATCTGAGCCCTGTGAACATAGTGCCAGTTCTCTCTTCTGGTTGGACAAAAATCTATTCCTCGTTTGTTGCAAACCAGAGCAATGTCATTGTCACTGACTCAACAGTATATCAGACCTTTGAAAAATCCTATAATACAGTACCTCTACTTGAGCATTTCACTTTATTTTTTCATCATGGTATATTTCGCATCCATTGCTGCAACAGTAACCTGTGGTGTATTGGTTTAATTCGGCTCTCGTCTGTTCATTTTCGCTGCCAGTGCTGGGTCTTCACTTCCTATTCCACACTCTGTCTCCCACATAGCTCTCAGTTTTAATGTGTTGACAGCCTGCGCCCGGTGAGAGCAGAAGGTGGAAGGCCTGAGAGAATTCCTGGGGCTTTTCTACACTGCACCTTAATGCGCACACATATACAGATACACACCACAGCCGTGTAAACCAGGGAGATTAGCAGCTCATTACCATACCGCAGGGGGGCTGCCCACATGGGACGTGTACAGCCCTGTGTACTGTATATGTGTGTGTGAATGTGCCAACACACCTCAGAGCATTGTCTCCTGGTCATAACAACAACTGTTCATTATTTGCATGTGCCCGAATGAAAGTGTCTTTAATCAGGACAGAAAAACAGACACCACAGAGAATTACTGAATATGTTTTCTCTGCACATACAATTATCAGATTAAACAAATTCACCTCGTTAAGCGGCTAATCCATCTGTCCAATGGCGAAGCAGGACACAGTGAACACCTGCTCCCCAGCGCTGACCTCACACAGATGTGGGGACGATCCACTTTTTAGGTTTCCACATTCGAGGGAGGCTTGTCTGAGTTCTGTTTGAAGTCTCGAATTTGGCACCAAAAGGAGAATGCAACCTAGTTTACAAGTTCAGCTTTTTGTGTTTGTTAAAGGAACACCAAGTAACTTCATGAAATACATCATAAGAATGTCAATGTGATTCTGGCATGATAGCCCCTAATAGTATACCACCACTATATAACACATCTAAAAAAAAACGTGTGCCAATTCAACACATATGCCCGCATATGCATTGTGGTGCGGTAAGTTGAACAGACTGCAATACGTTTTCAACTGACAAATTACCATTAGCCACCAAAATTTACAAATTGTGCAGAATTAACATACTAGAAGCAAATGACAACCAATGAGATATGTGTGTTTAACATTACTCCTTGCATAGAGGATAAGTGCAACCACCGTAATTATAGCAGCCATTAGCGATATATAAGGTAATGGCTACACACTCAAAGTCATTGCATTCAATTTTCTGGACACAGGATGGACTTAAAAACTAACCATAAGGCATAGAATCATGACAGGACACAATACATTTCTAATAAGGGTGCTCCGATCGATCGGCCGCGATCGGTGATCTGCCGATCATGGCTAAAAATAGAGTGATCGGTGATCAGTAAAATGGGCCAATCAGAGGGGCCGATCAAATTACAACAAACACGCGAGGCTTTCGCATTTACTGTCCTGCAACTCCGGTTTGATTAAACAGCAGTAGCGTTATTCTAGCAGTGTTTGTAAGTTAAGCCCTGGTTATAACTAACACAAACCTGCCCTGGAGGCGCTGCTTTATGTCCCGCTTTGTCCCCGCCTGCTCTTGGAGCGCACGGGACAGAACCGAGGCGCAGCAGTGCGTGTATTTGCAAACGCCAACGCAAATAGAGCTACAGCTAACCCGCTAATATTTACGTTAAAAGCACTAAGAAAGTTCGGAGTCTGCCTGTGTCTTGTTACGCAGAGAAAACTGTGCGTTTTGTGGCTTAAACTGCACAAAATGGCTGCTAATGGAAAGAGAAAGTAAAAAAGCAGCCCATGTGTCCGTTTGTCTGGGAAGAGCACCTTTCATCGTTGTCTTCTCTGCTCTCTTTGCACGTTTTCTTCGTTCAGACGTTGTCAAAACTGGCTGCAGGAGCTGTCTGCTCTTTAGTCCACTGTGTGTCAACCTGGTTTGGCTAAGTGTTACGCTGACGCAGGCGCAGCACCCGCGGACTAGCACCAAAGGCACCAATTAAGAACAGCTGATTTTGGCGCATTCAAACAAAGCCACACAGACACTGGGCACATATTAATGACCAATAATGCAACAAAAATAAGTAGAATTTTGTTGTACTTTTATATTTACAAAGGCTACAGTATTTTTCAAATGGAACTAATAATAGCCTGCATACATTACATTACTACACTGAAGACCACGTGATCGGTATCGGCCATGATCGGTATAGGCCGATCACAGCAAAGGCTGGTGATCGGCCTCAAAAATCCTGATCGGAGCACCCTTAATTTCTAACGTATGTTTGCATGTAATCCATCTATAAGCGCCACATGTGATAACTTTGTCTAACAGAACTGGCTACCAAATCTATGTGCTATTTTGTGAGTATGTGATTTGTACAACCGTAGCCATGAGCCATGGGCCATGCACTTGTGAAGTATTGTGAATAAGAAAGACCACTATACTATCCTCAAAATATGCATGTAGTTTCTTTGATTACATTCATCATAGAGGGATTTATATTGATGTGTGTGGTTTCTGTGTAGGAGTTGATCCACCTCACAAACGAGAATGACTTTGTAAACATGGAGATTAGTATAACATATATCTATATGAGCTAACAGGTAAAGAGGTGTTCATAATGCATCTTATTATCTCATATTATTTTACACCATACTACCACTATACAGAAAATCTAAGCAGGTCATTTCTTCGAGCCATTAATTGATTCATTCATCCGTCACTACTAATTCCCACTGAGGGTCACATAGTATCCCAGCTACTTTGGGCCAGTGCTGGTATACCCCGGGCAACAACCAGTTAATTGCATTTCATTCACTCTCATTTACTCTTGATTTACCAATTCAGCTACAGACAGTACATATTTTTGGACAGTAAATGCACATATGACTGAGAATGAGTTTTTAAAGGGTTGAACATCAAAACAGTATGCAAGATTTTGATTAAACTTATATTTGGACTTCTAGTATACGAATCGCCAGTCTACATCCTCTAATCATCTTGGACAAACTGGTCTGCATTGCCCTAATCCAGGTAACATAATAGCAGAGCACAGTACAGCAGAAACAGCTGAATTGGTACTAGCTTTGACATATCTCTGCAGCGCAATGAAGCTAGTGCTGAACTATTATTCTGGCACAAAGGACAATCTCCTTTAATGTTGTACAATGGGACACTTAACTCTGCAGACTCATAAGAAGGCTAAATTAAAATTTGTCCTCTAAAAAAACTTCCTATTAGATTGTAATTTTTGCTTACACCACATTTTGTCTGCCTCGTTTTAGCTCTGGCTTTGTCTATACTCACTGGCCACTTTAACAGGCACAGCTGTCCTGGGACATGTTGAAGACAAACCTGCTGAAGTTCAAAATAAGCATCAGAATGGAGAAGAAAACAGATTAAAGTGACTTTGAACATGGCAAAGACTGGTCTGAGTATTTCAGAACAGTTGATCTGCTGGGATTTTCACACACAACCATCGCTAGAATGGTCCCAAAAAGAGAAAATATCCAGTGAGCTGCAGTTCTGTGGTGAAAAAGCCTTGTTGAAACTAGAGGTCAGAGGAGATCGGCCAGACTAGCTCCAGCTGATAGAAAGGCAACAATAACTCAAATATCCACTCGTAACAACCAAGGTCTGCATCTCTGAACAAATAACAACCTTGAAGCAGATGGGCTACAGCAGCAGAAGACCATACTAGACCACTTTATTAGGTACAGGGTGTGTTTAAATGGAGAGAATACATTGAAACAATATAGTGAGAGAGCAGGATAGTCTCTTAGTGTTTGTGGCTATAGGTAATGCACACTACATTGACAGCCACACCCTTGGGCAGATCCATTTTAAAACCTCAGATGTGGCTCTACTTTCCCTCTAAAGAATGAGGAAGTGAAGTCCAAACCCTTGATCAGGACATAGGCCAAGATTTATTTAGATTATTTAAATGCTTCTTGTCAACTGAGTGGGTGAAGTATGTGTGTAAGAGCCATTCATTGGAGCACACACACCTCTTCACAATCAGAAATCAGTGGATGGCTGCAGAGAGAAAAGAGAATTCATTAAACTCAGCCACCCACGCAGCGCTACAGAATAGACGAGGGGCAAGGGGAGGCGGCGCTGATGAGAGGGTAAAGATGGGGAAAGACGAAGCAAGAAGGAAAAGGGGATGGAGCCCCGTAAGCATGGGCCCATCACGAGAAGTACAGAGGCGGTCAGCTCCACAGAAAAGCTCTTTATAGAAGTCTGAGAAAGGCTTGGCAAGACATAATGCACTGACAGAAAAGTGGAGATGACCGAGGGAGAAAGAGTGGTGAGATAAGCTGCGCAGTGGCAAGAGGTAGTGAGACCGTAACACGCACAGAAGCAATCAAAGTTTAATGTCAAAAATCAACAACTCATCGGACCAAATCTTTCCCAAAGGTTTCAGCCAAGTGGAGCTGTGAGTATCTCTACGCACACCGGCTGTCACTCACAGGGTTTACATGCAGAGGTAGGCTAAGGTTATACACCATATCATAATACTGTCCTTGCCATGGTGTACAAGCAGAGATGGGATTTTATTTTTTTTCACTGCACAATGTCCGCCAAATGTTCATGTTTTTGAGTGAGAAAAAAACTGACAGCACATTTTAGTACCAGCATATTGTATACTAGGAATCCTGGTCAAGGTGAGCAATTGTGGAGCATCAAGGCCAATAGTGTGAAGCCTTGAGTTTCAGGAGTGAAAATCTAACTTCATTATATAGACTATATGAGACATTTAGTTTACTTTGATTAGGAAGGGACAAGCCTGTCTTTGCTGAAGTGGTGAGTAGTATGTAGAAGACAGAGGTTCAATCCCCAGAGAGATGGTTTGATTGTCATCCTAAGTCTGGATAAATGGGGATTGTTGCATCAGGAAGAGCATCTGATGTAAAAACCTGTGCCAAACTACAAATGCTGACCACTAGACAATTTGCTGTGGTGACTACTGAAGACAGTAGCCATTTGTTGGGTTTTGGTGGAACAAAGACATTTATTACCTAACACAAAACATAGAATTCATGTAAACACAATACAGCAAGCCCAATCCACTGTTGACGTGTTACAGAGGTGGCAAATCCTTTTTTTTCTGACTGCACTGAGATGGCTAAATATTCAAAGCCTTTATATTTAGGAGTATTTCAGTGGAAGAGCAGGGTTTGGTACCCAATAGGCCAATGTTTCAGCCACAATTTCACCTATTTCAGTTGCCTGGAAATTCCAGACTCATCCGCTGGTCGCCTTAGAATCAATTCGATTTCTAAGGCGGAGCAAACCCGAGTAAACGGTCAGCGGCATTAGCCAATCAGAAAATGGCGGACGTGACGTTAACAAAGCGACAAGAAAGTGAGAAAGTAAACAAACAAAGTAGTGAAGCCACGAGGGAGGAATGAGGAAGTTATTTCAACATTACCGTACCATACCGCTGAATGAAACAAACTCTCGGCTCCTCGGTGCGCCATCTTGATTGTTGTCGGCGAGGAGACGCGTACGAGTGCCGCTGCTCGCGAAGAACACGTGACTTAAATAAACCAATCAAAATGCACGGTACGGCCACCACTGCGGACGGCGTGGTGGCCAGACTGATATTTCTCTGTAGAATAACACAGAGACATATCAGTCTGGATTTTCCAGGCAACTATTTCAGTCCCAAGTCCAGGTAAATAGAGAAGGTTGCATGAGTATCTAATGTAAAAACCTGTCCTAGACTATTATGTGAACCACTAGTCTGGTGACAAAAAAATACATTTACCTAACACAATACATAGATGTCATGTAAACATAAAGAGTTACATACAGCTAGTCCAGTCAACTGCTGACCTTCTTGACAGTAGGCCCCGCTGACCTTTGCCACTCCGTCCTCACCCAGGTCTAATCCACAAGGCGCTAATCTGGTTAACTTTAGCCGTTTCTGCTGCAAACAAAAGCTTAATCTAATTCCCATTTAGTAGTAATTAAAAGATTACTGACCTCACATCCTATTATGATAATCATCAAGCTTTGGCTAATGTTCATAATAAAGCAAAGTGAGTCAATAAAAAGCCAAAGACAGTGAATCATTAAAGGGTGCAGGAGAGGAGAGAATGTACTTTCACTCCGAGTTATTCTGTGAGTGAGGCCAGCGCTGTGATAAGATTGAGAGATACACTGAAGGGAGAAATGTATGTGCCTCTGAGACATTCTCCACCTTAAGCCTTTTACCGTCCTGAATGTCAGCAGCCGTCTCCTGCACCTCGGCCTGTCACACCCTGAGAGCGCAGCGATGTGAGCGTGTTGTAGAGGGAGAGGCAGAGGGAGGGGTGTCCTTGAAGGAGGACAGAGGTGTTCAGCTGGATCTAATGTGATGGAGCAGGCACGCACACACCACAGCATCAATACTTTTCAGGGAAAAAACATTGCTGGAATAAATTTACAATCTGCCCAGCTAAAGCCATTTGTCCCATCCAACTCTATGTGGACTGCTCTTTTGTACAGCCACTATAGGACCGGGATGGGGAAGGAGCCCGGCCAAACTCAGCCTGCCTCTGCGATGGGCCTCGGCATCATTATCATCACCAGCGGCCCCCTCTCTGATGCACCAGTCCAAGATCAAAGGAAAGCCTCTCAATCTTCTCCCCTCACTGCTGCAGCACAGAGCAGCTTTATAACTGGCATCTTGGTCCTGCGATAATCCTCCCATTGATCTACTTCACAGAGTTCGGTCTGCGCTCAGGCTCCTGGGTTGAGGGTTAAAGATGCTGAGGAATGTCTGTCAGAGTGTGCAGTGCCGGGTGCCAGCTCTTATTAAGCCGTATGCTGGCCAAGCTGTGCTTTATAGTTATCCTTTCACCATGATACTTGTTTTCAAGGTGCTTTGCTGACAAGTTACTTTGAATATTTTATAAGTTTTCTTTTCATAAGGGCTTCCAGCATACACCGAGATTCTACAAGATCATCACTTAGGCTTTTGTAAAGGATACAAAAATAGGTTATGTATTTAGCCCAAGCAATTAAAAGCATATCCGCAGCAACATGCAGGCCTGGGATGGTTGGGGCAAATGAATTCACCTCATTTTCAAGTTCCTTCCTCTTCTTTGAAGTCCATGTGGGGGAGTTTAGACTGGAGGCAGAGGTAGAGGCAGAAGGTGTAGGGTGAGTATGGAGACAGGGAACAATAGACCAGAGAGCCATTACCTCAGCTCTGCTGCTGCTGGGCTTCCCTCCTCTCGACATCTCCATCTACTGGCAGCCTGGAGAAGTGCCGTTCTGCCTGAGCGTTTCTGCTGACTGGCACTGCTGAGTTGACAACATGCAAGTACAGTAGTGGCGGCAATGGCTGTGGCAACTCATTAAACCGGAACAAAGAACCTGCAATTCATTTCACACAGCACTGGAAATTGAAGTTTGAATGCAAATACAATATAAGTCACTAAGACAGACTGAAAAAGTCATCAGTAATGTTATCCCCGGGTTATAGTTTCTTCACTTTGTATTAGATTAGAGTTCTACTTGTTCATAGATTCTCTCTTTGGTTGTATGACCTCTAAAAACTCATGGGATTCTCTGTCTTTCCACCATTGTGCCAAGTGTCTATTGCATTAGATGAATTGTTGTTTTTTTTTCTAACCATTGCAAGAGACGATGACAATAATGGACAGAAAAAAAAAATCACACAAAAAAAAATTAAATTGTGAAAGGCAGAGACAGACTCTTGACCAAGGCACTCAATATATGCTGCAGTGGTAAAGATACAGTCCCCGGTTCTAGACTTGAACCAGGGGTTCTTCTAGTTCAAGGGTAAATGCTCTATCCATTGAGCCACACCCCTACATCTAGGAATCCACTACCTGCAATAGTAAAGAATACTTTATAGAAAATTCTGAATTCACGTCGGACCTACAGCAAAAACGTATAATTTCTTCATTAACGTTTACTGACTATTGTTGAACATTTTATCAAAATACAACCATTACATTTGGAGTTATCTTAGTAACAGACCAACAAACAAACAAACCAACAAAGAGGTGATAAATGCAGAAATTAATGTATAAAAGGACAAATGAATGTTATTATGATCCTATTCAAGTCATCGTATAGGCTGGTTGCATATCAAGACAGTTAATACTACAAAAAATGCATTTGGTGAAAAGGGACTATTACCTTCCATAACAGCATGAAAATTGAGGCCATTGTAAGGGATATATTGCAGCTGTGCTCAAAATGTACCCATATGTCTGTAGTGCCACCTCTTCATATAGCTGCAATGACTCACTACACCTTTTAAAAGTGCTATGAAGGCGCAGGGCTATCATCTCTAGTAGATGGATAAGTGGTAGGCAGCTGTTTCCTTCAGAAATGAGTTATTGTGGCGTTTTGTGGATACGGTCTCAGGAGTGAAATGAAATCGTAATGAATTTATTATGTCTTTAGTATATGGGAGTTTGGAGTTTTGTTAAACACACCCAGAGTAAACAAGTACAAAGGAGGTGCACATGGGAGGGTTTGCTTAAGTAATTCAGGTTTAAAAATACAGCAACGAAGCAGTAATGTGCAGGTTGTAATGTGCAGGCTGTACTCACTTCATGAGGAGAGTAGTTTGATCAGTTAAAGTAAATGTAAGCAAGGTATGTGAGGTTCATAAACATGTAGACACACACATATGGCCTCTCCCTTAACCACACAGTTTTTCCAAGCTTTAAGAAATACAGTGATAAGCAAAAGCAACACACACTTACATAGACCGCAGTGTGAAATTGGGTCAGCAGTGGAGAGTGGGCTTTAATGCTGAGCACATACGCTCTCTAAAACTGATCTGCATATTCATGTGGGTGGCTATCAAAATGACACGTACACTCACACACACACACACACGTTAACGCACAAAGATACAAGCGCGCACATAAATAACTACACGCATGTTCGCTGCGGCCCTAACTTAGCCATCCCACACACGTGCCCACATCCGCACTCGCAGACGGACAACAAAGCACAAAGGGAGCCCAAATCTCATGGATATTGTATCTGTCAGGGAGCTACAGGGGGCAGCTATGTGCATCTCATTTTAATTCCCCGGTTGAAAAATGAGCGTCTTCCACTACCAACTGCACCATGCCAATCATTTTACTCCCTTCTGCTTTCTCTTCTACAACTAAAGGCTTTCCTAGACAGGAAAATAAGCAGTGAGAGACATAGACACAACTTGATGCTAGATATTTTCTTCCTTTGGGGCATCTCTGATTTGGAAGAAAATTATAGTGACAGTAATAGTGTTAACCCAGCTGCTGACACGATAACGTTGGTCTGCGTCCGGATCGTAATCTTTGCATCTAAAATTTGAAATGTGTTCTACAGTTACATACCTTTTTCCACCATATCAACAAAACCACAATGTTCATATTTTGTGGTTTGCAAATTTTCTTGAGAATTAGTTAATGATACATAGTTGTTTTGAGTTGGGAAACAGAATGTACAGTCAGATACAACAGCATTCAACCATAATTAGTCTAGAAGATATGCTAAGCTTGATAGCAGTCTCAGAAGGTCACAAAAATATAGCAATTCACCACAATATTAATACTTTAAATTTCCTAACTAAAAGCACATTGTGAAAAGATATTACTTTTCTATTAATCCACACAGACCTTGAGAAGGTCCCAAGTTCAATTCCCAAACCATGTGGGGCCTTTCTGTGTCCTCTTTGTGTCTGGGTGGTTTTTCCTGCGGGTACTCTGGTTTCCCCCATCAACCTAAACATGCACAATAGGCTAATCCTCCAGCTAGGTACTCCTGACCAGGATCCTGGCTCAAGATCTGGAGAGGGGTCCCTAGGCGCTGAACTGTAGTCGCCCACTGCTCCTGACAGGTTGCCCAAGTGGCATTGAAGGATGGGTCAAATGCAGAGAACAAACTTCCCTACGGGGACAATTAAGTCTACCTTACCTTACCTTGAGTTTTTGCTCAGAGCTATTTGTAATACGAGTTAGCGTGAGTCTTTCAGTTGTAAGCACATGAAAACACCAAAGTCAAAACAGCATTTTAAGATCACAGATTGATGCTTGAGGTAGGTATCTGACACCTTAAGGAGAGTCACTTTTTTACTAACTTGCATTTGACTGGCCTTCTTGAGTTTTAGTTTTTTTGAAAGAGTTTCAAGACCTATTGAACAACTTGTCCAACTTGTATCTGCCCAAAATTCAGAGTCATCCCATTGCTGAGCCCAAAATAGAGCTGGAAATGGACTGATGGGGAGAGAGGTGTTGAAGGAGAAAGATGGAGAGAGGAGAATAAGAGGGCGCTCCCTAAGGATATACTTGTCAAAAACCCCTACTTTGCGTTTCTGACTTCTTCAGCGATGAACAACAGTTTTCTCTGACAAAGCATTTTCCTGCTTATTTGCAGATGGAAGGAGGAGACGGGCTCAAGTTGGAACGTGAGAAACTGAAAGCATGTAACAAAGGATTCCAAGGCAGTAAGCAGATCGCTGTGAAGGCCGCTAGGGGCTGGGGTGAGGGGAGAGGGGTGAGAAGGGAGGGGGTTCACTGGTGCTGTTTGAAGGGAGGGAACGAGACAGTGTGTGTGTCTCCTGTGGATGTGTTTGGGGACGCACACAGTGAAGCCCGAGCATGTGATTTATTTCAGAATACTAATGTCTCTTTGATCTGCTCTGCTTAAAAAAAAAAACACCCTGCTGGGATTGCGGGTACATAGATATATATAAATATATATATGTGTGTGTGTGTATTTATATACAGAACACACTCACGCATACCTAGCAGCACAGCACATTAATATTGTAGCGTCCCCTTCAACTGAACAGCACTCATTTATGCACACTCCTACACTCCAGGCCGTCTAATCTACTTTAACTATCCTCAAATCCATAGAGATCCAATTACAAAGATAGAGGCATATTTGTTTTTCGCTCTTCATCCTAAAAGGCTAATTAAATTTTCATGTAAAGATGGAATTATTTGATACAACACAAATGTCTTTTCATTTTCATAATTGTAACGTCAAGTGTTTTAATTGGGATCTCGTTCTGACTGTCTCAGCTGCTTTTTTTCTTGGCTACATCGTGGTAAACATTGAAAAATTACTCACAAGTCCCTCCTTTTTACTTTCTTGTTGCATTGTTGTTGTTCCAGGTCAGGTCATGAAGGTTAGAGCTGATCTCAGCGTGCAATAGGCAGAAGGTAGTCAATCAAGGAGCTAATAAAGAAGCAGACAAACAAACACTCACTTTAGACCCATAGAAAATAGTGCATCCTACTGAGTGGTGTGTGAAGTGAACACAGGGTGGATGTTTTACTGAAAAGCAAATGCTGAAGCAGTTTGCTCATTTGTTAGACAAACCAAATTCCACAAAAGTTGTGAATGTCTCTAATCCTGCAAATGTTTGGGAATAAAGTTTTTTACAGCTTTATAAACAGAACTCTTCTACACAAACTCTGTCTTTCTCTGGCTGGAAAAATTCAGAATGCTTGAGGAATAAGATGTTTGACCAAATGCCACTGCTTGATATTATTGCCAGTGTTCACTTTTAAAGTGTTTTCTATTTCTATACTCTGACTCTCTGCCTAGAGAGAAATGTTATATAAATATTGGCTTATAGTTTTTGAGCTTGAACAGATTTGACTCAGGTTAGAAAACATCGTGTTAGTGGTCACAGGTGGCTGGAACTGTGCTCAGTACTTTAGGCTTGAGGCTGGTACAACCTGGACAAAGTCCATTTAGCCGCAGGACTGACAATGAGAGACATACACTAACAGACATTCATTTACTATGGGACAGATTTAGATTCAACTTTTCCCCTAACGCATGCATGTCCGTGGGGAGTAGAAAAAGCGGGGAGAACCCAGACAGAACCCTCTCAGAGATCGTAGTCAGCTGGCCCAAGGATCAAACCCACAACCTCCTTGATGAGGAAGCAAGCTGCTAATACACCCAGATGAGTTGAATGTGTTTAATATCAAAACTATGTCCAAATGGAATGGGGTATGTGTTATAGAAGATTTAAAGTTATCTTGATTTGCCTATTATCACTTTTCACCGCTTGGTAATGTTGTGAATAACACTTCAGATGCTCATTTTGTCATTTATAATATTAATATATATGTATTTAAATATAATTCAGAGCACTTTAATCTCTACGTTTTGTTGACAAATATATTTTAAAAGGCATAATTTACATATTTCTTATTTTAAAGAGGTTGCCTTTTAACTTAATTATTCATCTAGTTTGGGTGGAGATAGTGGCACAGGAGGTTAAGTGGGTTGCCCACAAACCAGAGGGATAGCTTCCCACTTGGATTAGGGTTAGGGTCAATGTCGTTGTGTCCTTGGGCAAGACAATTTGCCGTCTCCAGTTACAATATGTGGCTGATTGCAAAAGGAAGGGCATCAGGCATAAAATCTTGTCACATCACTGCGCGATTGCTTCTTATACAGTTCATACTCTTACTTGTGTTTGAGAACAGCAAAGAGAGAATTTAATTGTGCCGCAAAACATGTTTTCTTACTGTGCAGTATATGAAAATAAATGTTTGAATCTTGAATGATGAAAAAGTGCACTTCTAATGAGCCAAATACCTGATATGTATGCTAAAACTAGCTAATTGCTGTATACAAAAATAAACTATGTATGTGCGTGTAGGTTACTCCTTATGCAGTAGTGTCTGTCTGCACTGTTGGGCACAGGGGACACAGGGCTTCCTCAGAGTCTCTGTTGATCCATGATATCTGTCAGACTGCTGCTCTTCCCCGATGAACACCTCCAGCCTCAGGGACCCCCAGCACCGGCTGGTCGGGCTCAGAGTTCTCCCCCATCCCTGCAGCAAACACAGTAGTTTGTTCATCTTTCATACAGAGCTTCAGCAGAGAGCTCTTAGACATTTAGGAATTCTGGAGCAGTTTATTAGTTATCATCACACTTTGTTTTATTAAAAATAAATTGTTATGGTTAAACTGCTCTTTTCAGATCATGCTTTTGTTTTTACTATGCTTTGGCAAAAGTCTTTTCATTCCCTGCTTTGACCAGAATTATTTTATCCAAGTGGTAATATACTCTAGTTTAATGTGTTGTTTTGTCAACACTTACATTAGTCCAGCAAGGGCATTCTGGTATCTATGAACCAACCCGATGGAAATGGGTCAGGTAATGAGTTAACCTCAGAAACCTAGACACAAAATTACCTTTTTTTTTTTTTTTTTTACTACACTTACATACAGTGCCTGAAATGCTATTATTCAATAACATAAATGCACTTCTCCTCCAGTGCTCAGTTTGTCTTTCATGATGTAACGGTGGACAGTTTTTAAACATAAAGGCAAATGTAGTGCTATTTTAAGTTATTAGAGACATCATACAAATATATAAATATACTCATACATACAGCCTATGCCCAAAATGTTGCACAAAGCAACTATTAAGTGTTTTTTGTTTTGTTTTTCACTAAACCTATCCTTAATGTCAACGTGTGTTATCTATTAATGCAACTTACGTGACGTTAAATCAATTTGAGCATTTATAGCTTTTAGTAAGTTAGTTTAGTAAGTAACTTTATCCGTATGCAAACTAACTTAGGCCTATATTATTTTGCTCAAACCTCATAGGTAGGTAGCAACCTGAAACAAAAATGTGTTGTATTTTTATAAACATTTACATTTGTAGTATACTGTATAGCATACTGTAGTATCGCAAAATTGCCCCGTTTCTTACCTACTTGAATAAATTTGCATTTGGTCGCCTTCATCTCAGCTTTGTTCCGAAGTGCCGTCCCCAATTCCCCAGGCATTTCGTTTGCAAAGAACACAGCGCCATCTAGAGGCCTCACCCCAAATTTACACCGGAGGCGTCGCAGAAGCGGACCGATTTGCCCGCGTCTGTTTAAAAGCGGCAATTACACTGAGTGCTACAGAGCTGCTGCTGCTGCTCCGCTGCTGGAGCCAGTCTCCCACTCCCCTTTTACAGACTACTCACCGTCTGAACACGAAGCTGTGGTCAGGCATTCAACTTCTGCATGTTGTCCTTGTAAAATGGTTGTTTGGTGTAGCAAATTATGCTACATTTCTCACTCTCAAGAATTACCTTTTCGATGCGCCGTGTTTACATTACCGCTGTGTCAGTGAGCCTTTATTTTGAAAGTGTAGCGGAAGTTTATTTTGACACTTGGAGCCTGTTTCCTGTGTTTCCTCTGGTATAGCACTGCAGATCGCCGCGGAGCCGCTAGAAAACCTATCTGTAGCTAAGCGGAGCGGCGAGTCTTTCCTGGGACGTCCGGTGTGAATTGTCAGACTGAATATACAGAAAGCGGTTCAGACGCGGCTGCCGTAACCGTTCCGTTCCGCGCTGCTTCTGCTTTTGGTGTAAACTGGGGGTCAGCCCGTGTGAGACATGGGCGGAGCTTAAGGAGGAAGACGTTTGTGTCAACTTTCGGCTTTTGTCAGGCGGGGAATGTCTGTGAGGATGTTTCGTGAAGATTTGGTGGTCCGTTTGAGTAACAAAGAGTACACAAACTGGATAAAGGCGGGACAGTGCCTGTGTTTACTGGCACAGGGCCTGCAGTCTTTTATAGACACTGAGATGAGAGATTTCCACGCAAACCTGCTCAATCAAAACAGACTGCTGGAAAGACCCTGCGAAAATTTTTGCAGGCCAAGCGGGAATAAGGTCTGAAGGTCCATCTGCTTAATGAAACTTAGGCTACAGTTGGTTCAGTGTAATCCATAGTCAGTAGGACTCAGTATCAAAATGCTGAAAAGTTCTGAGATTCAGCGCGAGGCTATTATAGGCCACCTTGCTTCCTGGACTCTGAACTGTTTGACAAGATGAGTCATGTCCATTATTTTAGTTGCTGTTTAGCTGCTAACTTCAAGTTTAGGCGTGTCACTAAGATATTGTGTAGTGGAAATTTAAGGCACTAAAAGTTGCCCATCTTCTCTTATATAGAGTTGTCATGTTTATAGCACATGTTTTTTGTGTCCAGCTTTTAGGAGCATGCAAGTTTTGTTTGGAGTGGCAGAGAGCCATTCTGGCACACCACAGACAGCCTCAAAACACCATCAACTGGGACAACTGCTCACCTGTGTCCTGGAGAACCAACCATTGGGAGGTGGCTAAGGTACTCTGTCCACTTTACATAAACAAATGACAACATGACTGAGCTGCCTGGGATTTTAATTGTATATGTCATTGCATGTCTTAATTGTGCTGGCGCTGTTGCAGGCTTTCATGCCTCGAGGTCAGGGAAAGGTCAGAGGAGCAGATCAATTTGATGCTTCTGCTCTGCTCAACCTCATCAACTCCTGTGACTGGTTTCAGTCTGTTGATCCAAAACCAGTGAGAGAGGTAATGATTTTGTTATTCATGAGTAAATGTGTTCTTTGCTCTTCACAAGTGTTTTTTTAAACCATAGGACCCTGTGTTTACTGAATGTATAATGTATGCATTAGACTTTTTTAATTGAACTACTGAAAAAAATAAATGTATAAACATGTACCAGTTTATAGAGCATCTTGCTTTCTTTATTAAATTTGTACAGTGCATTCACTGTACATGACAAATGTTACTAGTACTATGTTAATGGCACAGATATTCCAATAGGATTTTTAGACTATGCTGAGTATTACAAGTATCAATGTTGCATACATAACAATGCTTTCACTGCTGATTGCCAAATACAAATAGTGCAAAAATGTATTTTTGTTTCCTTCATTACATTTTGTTTTGTGTGAGATTATAGGTAATACGATTCAGGAATGAATTAATGCATTCATCAGACTTTCTTGTGAAGGATGAGTGGATGAAACACTACAGCTTAACTCTGAGAAACCTTGTGCAACAGTTCAGAGCTGTTCCTCTTATGGTCACAGCTGAACGACAGATAAACCAGGTGTCTGTGGTGTTTTTCTCTGCATCTTCATGAGTCATATACATGGATGAGGCATAACATTATGACCACTGACAGGTTAAGTTAATAAAACAGTTTATCGCTTCACCATGACACCTGAAAAAGTTAATGCTGGTTCTGATATAAAGGTGTCAGAATACACAGGTTATCACAGTTTGTTTGGTATAAGGCTGCCTATTTGGCACGTAGTCATAAAACTTAACCGATAGTCTTCATAATGTTATGCCTGATTAATGTATTTGTTCCTTACAGTAACATGATGTTTCTGTAGATGCTCAGGGCCGATTTGTCTATCCATGTTCACGGCTTGGACCAAACGGACTCAGACGATATAGTGACTGATTCTGTTCATGACATGATCAGTACTGACTTAATTAGCCAATGGGAAGCTGAGTTGATCCAAGAGAGACTGCAAGAGCTGTTGAATGGCACAGATGAAACCAACACGTTGGTATGGATTCAATAATATGTTCACCACAAAATAAACTGAGTTGATCAGACTTTATTTAAATTGTTTGTTTGTTTGTCAGAGCACTGAGGAGATGAAGGATCTTGGTGGTTTCTTTGAAGCAAACAAGGATTTGGGCGAGCGCTTTTCTTCTGAGCTCCAAAACATTAACTCATTAAAGACAAGTCAATGAAAGGAAACACAAGAGGATCGACAGAGGAGCAAGTGCTGTGTTTCATTCAACTTCAGTCTCTGCACCAAGTCAGACGACATGATTATAAACTGAGCATTTCAATAAGGAGAAGCTGAGAAGACCCTTTTTATGGTTAGTGTCTGGACATGTTGTTCACACACAAGAAAAAGAGATATACATTTGGCCAGGTTTCATAATTTTTTAAGTAAATCTCTGGTTAGAAAGAGAATGTGGCATGTTTTATTATAGTATTTGTACCTAGAATATTTTTATTTATCGAAAGCCTTGACAGCTTTTCAGTGCTGAATGTTCAACTATGAACATGTTTTTGGAAGAGACAATCACATGTTGCTGCGTCCCGATGATGAGGAGAAAGTGCTGAGTTTGCTCCATGACCCCTTGACCTCCAAAGTGTCAAAAATGTAAATCTTTTACTACGTCATACTGTATATTTTTAGGAGGGTGGGTAGGTAGGTAGCAGTTTATTGTACCCATAAGGAAATTGTTTTGCAGTGAATAAAATCAATCAACAAATAAGATATTTACACACTACGCATATAACCGTGTACTGATCATGCAAAATAAAAAAAAGTAGGAGAAAAATCAGGTTTAGACTCCAATTCTTGTGGCATGCAGATACAGTAGGTTTGTTGAATGGATGTTTCAGCACTGCAAATTGCATTAGAAATTTGTTTGTGTTAATATGTTCAACTGGTGCCTAATTTATTCATCATTAACACAAAGCTTTTATATTTTTGGTAAAACATCTGTGAGGGGGCAGATAAGAGAATTTTTTGGTGCGTGTGGTGTGCCGTCTCGTCCTGTGTCATGCTGCTGTGTGGTTTTGATGCCATCTTCAATGTTAGTAGTAGTATTTTGTGATTAAAAGATTAGTTTTACGCTCTGTACGTTTTGAAGCTGCTATCATTACAACTCATGTAGACAATATATGAAAGATAGTTGGCGCAAAAGTGCACACTACAAAAATGCAAATTTACTGGCCGTGTTTGATGTTGTATGGTCAGTCAATGTTGGCATCTGACAGTTAGTTTTTCTTTTAAATACAACTAAACAAGAACTAAAGTATATCTTCTTCACTTAGTGGCTTTTTTGCAAGTATTGTTCAAGTTGGACAAAGTGCATGCCTGCCTTTGTTGTTTGCACTCACCGTACAAAAAGTGTGAAAACCATAGAGGTGTTTTCCTGCCTCTTATACTTTGACACACTTTGTTACTGCCACAGTCTGCACTTCACCTCCAGCAGCACACGGGCCCCTTAGCTTCCTCTATGGGACATGGAGCGGGAAGGGGAACTTGTCACCTCCATTTACTATGGACGGATCAGCAGCCAGGCCACAGAGCAGCTCCTGGAGAGGTTTGGACAGGACGGCAGCTTTCTGCTCCGAGACAGCGAGACTTTAGTGGGCGCCTACTGCCTGTGTGTCAGGTAATAGAAAGACCCCTGTTCATTTTGTTTCCATGTGGCAGCAGTTTCATTTCTGTAATATTTGTGTAAAGAGTAAACTAGGTTTTGTTTAGACAGCGTTGTCTTTCTTGTATCATGTATTCATATAAACTTAGGAAACTGAACTGAAATCTCATCACCAATGTCCACCGATGGAGACTAAAAACAACAAGTGATCATGTGAATGCAAGATGACTTTAAACATACAGTATCTATTGAATTTAGTGGTCAACCTTTTCAGATTTCATGTTTTAAAAACTGCTCTAATTCTGAGTGAGTCTCAAAGTGAAACTAACAAGTTAAGCTATGTAACTTTACCACTTTCTTAAAACACATTAGTAATATCAAAACCTGGTATTTTTGCAGAAAAACCCCTTTTGTTCATACCTACCGACTTGTACATTATGCAGATGGCTGGTCTCTTCAGGTGAGTCCACAAACAAGTGCTCTCAAAAAAAGACATACTATTAAGAATGTTTGTTTATAGTTTTATTTATAAACAGGGCCCAAGTTTCATCAGACAAACTTTTCAGAAATTGGAATCACTGATAGAAACCTACAGAAGTGGCTCCTGCTCTGAAATGACAATAGTCCCCATGACAGAACCCCTGGACAAAACACAGCTGCCATACTTAAGCTTTGGACCAGGTAGGGGATCAGGATTACAACCTTTAAGAATTCACATATGTATTTTATAATTATACAGAAAGCAACATTTGTACTGCTCTTCTTTACAGAGTACCTTGAAATGTCTGAATAACCAAGATGTCTATTTGGCTATGGCTCACATATAAGAGAAAATTGCACATTATGAATTTGCTGATTTGCAAATGAAGATGAAGACAACAAATAAAAATAGAAACTTACTTACAATTACATATTACCAGTTTTCTTTAGATTTTAAGCTTAGTAATTGCCTCTTTTCTTGTAAATTCTGTCGATCTCACACCATTTGCTTCTGTGGTTTCCGTTGGGCATGCTGCTCTAGTCGTGTTGTACAATCTTAATAATGTTTAAGCGCTTCTGACTAACAGCCACGTTACTTGTTAATTGTTTGTCCATCTGTCCATTTCTCAGTTTGTATTTTTTGGTTTGTTTGTTTGTTTGTTGTTAGCATGACTAAACATGGTCCAACAGAAATATAGGAGTTGCTATACTGGCAATACCTTACACAACATGCAGCTAATGTGGGGTTGTGTACAAGTTAAAGATAAAATATAGTATGAAACATGAAATTAAGAATATATATCACACTTTCACATAATACAGCAATATTAAAAACCTTATAGTTTGTGTGTCTTTTCTTTTTCCGAATAAAACACCAATGTGATCTCTTCTTCATGTTTTGCCGTCAGGTCAGGATAGACAAACTACAGATACAACAGAAGCATTAGCACTATAACCATTTAAATGAATGAATGAATGAATGAACGATCTTTTTACAGGGTAGTTTGTACTTACAGGGTCATTGTTCTGCAGGACTTGCAAGTACTTGGGAGGAGGGCACGGTATAGGAGGAAACAGGAGTTTGGAGACACTAAAACAAAAAAAACAAAAAATCTGATGTTAAAATGAATGTGACCATTTATATAACGAGGGCTTCGAGGCAAAAGGGCATAAGTGCCATTTTGGATGAATACAAGTATTATATATCAAATGAAAGCTCTCAGTGAGATCTGTTCAGTGGCAAAGGGACAGAACTGAAATGACAAACCATAAGATGTATTTAACTTTTTTTACAACATAAGTAGAAAACTCTTATTTAGGATCAAAATCTATTTTAAAAGAGTGTCCTGGCCAAGAGGCAGCAGCAAAGTGTCATGTTGTTACAAACAGAAATGGAAGCATCACACACATGACGAGAAATTTGCTTTGGTCAGTTGGCGCATACATAAAACAGTAATGTGTTATAAGAAACATGCAGAATGAAATATAGAAGATATAAATGTACTAATCTAAATGTATAAAATAAATACAAAAATAAAAGATACAGATACGAATAAAACTGTTTATGTGTATTTATAAAACAGACTGTAAAGTATAAACTTTTAAGCAGAGTAACAGACTAAACTCCCTTTATTAAAAGATTAGTAGATAAGAAGACTGCAGAAGTGTGTTAAGGGCTGATGTTCCTGATGTACTGAAAATATAATGATTTAATGGTAGTTGTAGTAATAGAACATACTTTTGTTTTTAAAAGAAAAAATGGCATCAGTCTATTTGATACATTACTTTTTTCCCCTAGAATATAAAGAGCCTTTTGAAAGTTGCTGTATGTTTTCAAAAATAAAAATCTTCATTCAGTCTCCAGTCATTTACTTACATTCGCCCCAATGCTATATGTTTATTCCATACACTTATTGAGAAAATGTTAGTGTCAAAAAGGCATATCTCACTTCTTTGCCATTCTTAAAAAGTTTAATAAATAATTTCCAACTTAAACTGTGGTAGTATGAATTTCAGAAAGATTCTCAGTTTGATAACACAAAAATATCAAATATTGTGTTTGGTTTGAGGCAGCAGCAGCTAATTCAGTTTTGATGAAAATTTGTTTTGGCTGTCCTGTAAAATCTGTCAAATCACACTTACACCCCTCTGCTTTGAAACCTTCGATATACAAGAAACATTGGATAAAAAGCCACTCTTACTAAACCTAAGGGTTCCGGTGTCTATATGTTTACTAATATGTTGATTGTCTAGTCAATAAGAAATGTTTTTTTTTCAGTTTATCAATATGGGTCATCCTGCTTTAGAATCCAGCCACAAAGAGTCACCCAGTGTACTTTTTGTGCCAGTCCCATGTCTGCATAAAGAAAGAATAGAGTCGGCCTGAATCAAAGTTGATGTCTGTCTTCTCCCTTTTTGGAGTATGTGACCAGCTATGGTTGCTACAGAGGCATACTGTAGTTGATCTTTCCAGATATATTAATGTAAAAAAAACTATCATTTTAATGTGAACATACACAACTGAAAATACTACTGTGTGTGCACCATTTGTAAGACACCACCCACACTAAAATGTCTATAGACCAGAAAATTACTTTTAACCTTAGTAAAACATGATACACGTCTGAAACCATATTTTGAGCTTCCTCTTGTTATATTTTCTACCACATACATACTTGACCATATTTGACACCCCCTCCCAGGAAGTCTTCTGTTATGTTTTGTGGTGGCTTTTGTGAAAACAAGACACACTCCTCTCACTTCTCTTTTTTATTTGTGTTGGCAACATGGGGTTCACACTCCTCACTTCTAGTCTTTATAATATGCACACAGTAAAACAGTAGTTTCTTTTAATACAGTACCTTTGATGCCGAACTAGCAGCAGTAAAGCCAAGAGGATCATGGGTATTCCCAGTGAAATGGCTACAATCGCCACAGCATTTAGTTTGTACGTTGACTCTCTTGCTTGTACCGCTGCATAAATAAAAACATTATTGAATAAATAAAAACATTGGTAACACTTTAGTTTGAGGTCCACCTGTTAACCATTAACTAAGTGCTAATTAGCATACTAGTTGGTGGTTAATTAGCTCTTAATTGCTAATTATAATTGGTAATAATTTTTGTGGTACTATTCCCTAATAATGCATATACTCTTATTAAGATCATAATTTATGTCCAACAAATTCCTTATTGCCTACTAATGAGCAGTAATTATTAGGGGGAGTTTATTAGGGGGGAAATGTTAGTTAGTTGCTAATTAGTTGTAGAATGTGGTCAGACAGAATAAAGGACTAATAGGTGCTTTATAATTTCCAATTAAGAGCTAATTAACCACTAATTAACCACTAACTACCATGCTAATTAGCACTTAGATATTGATTAATAGGTGGACCCTAAAATAAAGTGTTACCAAAACATTTTATGTTGCATTTCACATATAAATGCAAAAGTATTTATGCATTTTTTAAATTAAATGTCTTCTTTTTGAGGGTTAAATTAAATTTCAGATCATAAAACAAAGCACTCACTGACAGGTTTACTCCAGTCACTCCAGTAATTTGATCCTGAACAATCTTTCCTTATCCTCGTCCTTACTGTCACTGAGTAGCTTTGCGTGAGGTCCACATTGAGCTTGGTGTAAGACTCCTGCCTTTCCAGGTACTTAGGGCTTTCCTAGTTTGAAAAAGAACAACCACACATTACAACATTTAAAATTTGTAACCAATCTTAACTAAGACTCTACCTGGTCCCCTAGATGTAATTCATATTCTAAGCAATTCCTTGTGCATTGTGTCCGGCATGAAGGCAGGCCCCAAGTAACCAACAAACTTTTGTCTTTGACTGATCCTGTGACATTTGGTGGTGGAGGAAGGACTTCTGAAACACACAATATAATACAATCTATTTCAGGTATGACAGTTGCATAATAGTTACAAAAATGGTTCTCACGTTCCAAATGGTGGTACCACTCTACCTCTAACCAGGCCCGTGTGCCTGTTGATATGCCAACTGCTTCCAGTTCACCATGTTATTAAGTTATTTATGTAAAACTTATTTACCACCTAATTTAACTTAATTTTAAACTCATAAACATACCTAACATTTCAGAGTCATACTTGTAGTAATAGACTTCCCATTGGTCTTGCAAGGAAATGTTAAAGTGCAGGATTACATCAATCTCCTCCTCCTCAGTTCGATTATAACCGGATCCAACTCTTCTCTCAATTTGACTATTGCTGGATCCAACTCTTCCCTCAGACTCCAGAGTTTGCACTGTTTTGCCACCATCACAAACACTAGCCAAACAAAGACAAAGTGAGCAAATTGACAATGCATTCTTTATGTTAATTTAAAATATAGTACTTTATATTGACTGTGATCCAAGCCTCCTTTTCCAAGGATCTAAATGACCAGGAGCAGTGAAGTACATTTGTTGGATAAAGGAGGCATGTGATGTTTTTCTTGTCAGGTTTTTTTATGTCAGTTTTATTATCATTTGATGAACACAGACTGATGAACTGAAATAAACAAAGAACAGACAATTGGTAGACAATGTCTAAGCAGTTTAAATCTTTGTAACAGTCAATGATTCTCACTTCATGGGGGAAGCGATCCTCATCTTCACAGGCATCTGTAATGCTAGCTTCCAGCCCTAAAAGTTATAATTGTGACTATTCAGTTAGAACCCAACAAACACCTGTTAAAACTTACATTATCACACAATAACCATATTGGTGGTCGTAATGTCATGCATTAGGGCCACCTGCCTAATATGCAGTCCCATACACAACTGATCTGCACTGTGTATTCTGACACCTTTCAGTAACAACCAGCAATAACTTCTTCAGCAATCTGAGCTTCAGTAGCTTGTTTGCTGGATTGGACCATAGGGTCAGCCTTTGCTCCCCACGTGCCAAATGTGTTGCCAGTTCACCACTGTTCCTTCCACTTTTAATAGAAGCACGCCACTGCACACTATTTTTTTTCAATCCACAAAAGTTACACTTTTAGAGATACTCTGACCCAGTCGTCTAGCCATCACACTTTGGCCCTTGTCAAATTCCAGCTGCCTAAAATAATTTATCCCACATACTGAAATGTTCCATGATGAAAAGATAATTTTTGTTATTCACTTAACTTGTTAGTGGTCATAATTAGCCTGGCTGGCCAAACAAACTCTTTTCCTATTCTATACAAAGAAGTTAGTCTGGTGTCCATTCTGGTGGTTTGCCTTTTTTGCCATAAAACATACAGAATACATATTATGAGCAGTTTTGTACTTAGTTCAGAATTGGGACACCAGCAGAAGCCAGACTTGTGGTTGGTTTCTTCAAATGTGGTCATTACGTTGGACTTAAGCAGGACTTTGCTGCTGTTAAAATGGCAACAAGGAATAACACACAGGACCGAACAAGGCGAACTTTAGCAGAATCAACAGGTGACGAGGAAAAGCACTAAAAATTGTTAATCAGGTCAGAGAAGTTATAAAATTTGCTTGGTAGCCAGTGCCTTGGTTAGCTTCCATATTTGCAAGACGCACTTCAGATAAACAACTCTGATAGGCCAGTTCCAAATTGACCAGAGAGCAAGGAGTGAGGAACCAGACTGTCCTGCTTTTGAAAAAAGTAGGAGAGGCTGGCTGGTCAGGCTAGGTCATATTTTATGTCTGATTGGTGTATATGAGCTGTGTGTCGATTAGTAAGTGCACCCACCTCTGTATGTGCACCCACAAAACAGCAAAGTGAACCATGTGACTTGATGAAAAGGTGACAGCGTCATTCTCATCGTGAAGATAGAGCTTCAAACACACAAACACTGAGAAAGTAATTTCCTGGTTTGACTTCCCTTTTTTGAAGTTAAGATGTCATTTCTTTTAAAAAGTCATTTCTCTACATTGTCAAAAGGGCAATTTACAGAAAAAGATTGTTAGGAATTATGAATAAGCTACATTCAAACTTTAAGCATTAATGATTAGTTTCTGCCAACTTAGTATCGTATCTGTTTGTAGACTTTTAAAAATAAATATTGTGTAATTACAAGAGTCTGGTTATTACTTCTATTAGCTCTGCAATAAGTTACAAATACACCTCTATAACATATGGTTATAAAGAAGATTTTGAGCAAGCCTTACCTTCTGTTGCCTCTCCTTTCTGGCACTGACTGTGGTTGACTGAGATAAGTCTCACAAAGGCAAGTGTCACATTTCTGGAGAAAGAAGAAGTATGACGTCACCTACTGTAAAGTTCTTCAGAAAGACAAACTACTTTTTTTTACACCTTCTATTTCCATGTAACAATAGAGTAAGAACAAATGACTCTAACCACCCAAGAAGTCAGATGATATGCTACCATCCCCATATAGTCTAGTAGCCTATGTAGCGTACATATATAAAAATATATACATACACAAAATTACTCTAGAATGTACTACTACTTAAGGGCTATAAGGCTCAGCAGTTTAGATTGGGTCTGAATGCTTTTTATGATTTTTAATAATTTTTTTACAGTAAAATTTTTCATTTTTCTTCAATAGCTTTTGAGTCATGTGACCCACTCACACAAAATTACTCCATCCTGTTGAGTGTCTATTGCTGCACTACTTCAATAAGAGTCTCTAAACTACTGCCTATTTAACCAGCCCTCTCTATTATTTTTTCTAGTCCCCTATAATCTCTTTTTCTGAGACTGCCCCCCCAACAGACTGCATCATAAAAAACAGAGTTGGCCATTACCGCCTGAAAAAACATCTGCAGCAATTTAGTGTTTGCATTAAAATGCCTTAGCTTTCTTATAAAGAATAGCAGGCCTTTTGTATGAAGTGCATTTGTATTTCTGGACCAGTTCAGCTGTAAATCCCTGCACTCCCAGGAATTTATAAAACCCCAATCTAAACTGCTGAGCCTGATAGTCCTTAATTAGTAGTATATTCTAGAGTAATTTTGTGTGAGTGGGTCACATGACTTAAAAGCTATTGAAGAAAAACAAGAAATTTTACAGTAAAAAAATATAAAAAATCATAAAAAGCATTCAAACCCAATCTAAACTGCTGAGCCTGATAGCCCTTAATTAGTAGTACATTCCAGAGTAATTTTGTGTGAGTGGGTCACATGACTTAAAAGCTATTAAAGAAAAATGAGAAATTTTACTGTAAAAAAATTATTAAAAATCATAAAAAGCATTGAAAAGCAATCTAAACTGCTGAGCCTGATAGCCCTTAATTAGAAGTAGATTCTAGTGTATTTTTGTGTGAGTGGGTCACATGACTTAAAAGCTATTGAAGAAAAACGAGAAATTTTATTGTAAAGAAATTATAAAAAATCATAAAAAGCATTCAAACCCAATCTAAACTGCTGAGCCTTATAGCCCTTAAGTAGTAGTACATTCTAGAGTAAGTTTGTGTGAGTGAGTCACATGACTTAAAAGCTATTGAAAAAAACAAAACATTTTGTTGCAAAAGATTAATAAAAATTATAAAAAGCATTCAAACCCAATCTAAACTGCTGAGCTGGGGCTATATAATTATATTATATTTGTCACTATTGTAATATGATCCCATAAGAAAATGCTTTTGGATAATATATATATTTTATTTTTTGCGGCATCGTTTTGTTGACGGTCCCTAAATATGAACGGAAAACTAGCAGGCACTTCTTGCTTGCACAATCCGCCTCACAGGCTTCTCGTTCGGCTCGAGTGCCACAGTTTTTCCCGGAGCGAATATCTGCTGAATATCCAATATCCAACCAACTTCACCTTGGTGGGATAGGATCAGAGTTCTCGTCTCCTAAAGGAATGTCCTTTTTTTTTTTTAGAATTTCAGCAGTGGTCCTATACTCCTACACCTAATTCTTTATGAAATGATGAATGCATTCTGGCATACATGCATCTGCTCTACTTGTAGGAGCAGGAGTACAGCATGGGAAAAAAGGTGGCCTGAAAAACATAATGTGAATATGGAGAAAACACGAAAGACTGATACTAACACTTTTATTTATTTATTTATTTATTCTTCAGTATAACTGAATATATATATAAATATAAGGTTGCTCCATACCAGTCACTAATGCACAGATGTCCAATCACATGGCATGACTTGGTACTCCCTCCAGAGGGCGCACGATCCTCTCAGGTTCCAGTGTGTTGTTGGCGGTCGTTTAAAAAATTAACCGCTCACGTTTTCGTAAAACCTGAACTATAAAGGCAACAGATTAAAGGTAATATCTAATACATAAATAACACATAGTATTGGCGCATTGAAAGGCAGTTAACTTAGTCCTACCTCACGGGTTTGAAACTGAAACTGAGCTCTCTCCGGACGCGGGACAACAATACATTATCCCACAAAAGTCGCGTATTTCCGGGCAACATCGTGGGTAAGTATAAAGCAACATGCTTTTATTTTACAGTTTACCATTGTGGGTTAAAGTCATGTTAGTTTATTACAGCTACTACTGTCTTAGGAGGTTATACAAGTAAAAAGCAATGCAGCGTTTTAAGTGATGAAATAATATAACGTATAATCTGCGCTCTTCGTAAACCTAATCACTTAATCATTCAGGTATAAGAGGAAATAGTTAATGCCTATTTTTAACCAAATATAGGCTACGTTTAGGCTACTGTGCTGTAAGGTAGCCCTTTATTTAATGAATACTAACTTATACCTTTTGGTGAAATAGAGTCTATTCTGTTATACCCCTTTGGATTTCCTGGATTCCCTTTTAATGTTCCTCCCCGTGTTTGGTATCGGTTTCAAACCTGAATACCTTTTGCCTAATGATGTACTGTATATTTGTGTAGAAATAGCAAAATAACCACTGCAGTACTTTTGGAATGTTAAAAGTTTGTTGTTTTTTTTGTTTTTTTTGTGTGTGTGTGTGTGTTTGTCTTGTGTTTTGTTTTTGTTTGTTTTTTGTTTTTTTGTTTTTTCAGAAATGTAAAAAACAAAGCAAAAAAGCAATAAAATTGTCTTGTTATTACTATTATTAATCCAGAGTTAGACTTTTTAAACTGGACAATACTTCTCTTTAAAAAAGACAATTGCTTAATAACAAGAATAACTTACTTAGAAAAAAATGTGCACAGTAGCAGATTATTATTTTATTTTATTTTTTTCTAGATTTGCCATGTCAGCCAAAGCCATTATGAGACATAATAAAACATCTATTCAGAGGATTCTGTCTGGAGACCACAAGCTTATCATCAACAAAGTTCATGAACACAGTCTGATAACTGACCGTGAGTACAATAACCTCAAGGGCATTTACAAAGAAAATGTGGAAGGGCATATTGTTGAGCTTGTGGACACACTCATGGACAAAGGAGAAGAAAGATGTCAATGTTTCCTCGACCTCCTGCAGACAGACGATGAGATTAAAGACACTTTCCCAAATTTGAAGACCATCCGACTGACTTATGAACGCCCTCCAACCAAATCAGCAAAAGAGACTTGTTTAACGGACAACACAGGTTATTATAAATTATGTACAGTGGTAAAACTCATTCTAGATATTAAGGTAACAATTAGATGTACTAAATAACTTTTTTTTTCAGATGATGGGTCTCCAAGAAGTAAGAAGCCAAAAAAGGTGATTGTTAACGCTTACTTGTCTAAAAATGTCAGAACTAGCATGTACTCGTGCTGTAATTTAATGGGACATTGTAGGGCTTTAAACCTGGTATTCAGACATAGACATTCAGACATAGACTATATATTATGGACAAATAGTGTATTCTATAAAAGTTTAAAAGACTGTCTTGTATAGAAAATGTGTATTTTTATTGTTTAAAGGATGAGCCTTATCAGGTTGACAGTTATCCCACTGGCCTCTGCTTGATTTTGAACAACATGAACTTTCAAGATGGCTCAGTGAGACGTGGAACTGACAAAGATGCTGGTACAATGAAAACAGAAAATAGTGTTATCCTGTTGTAAACTGAAACTAAACAATATTTCTGTATGTTTTACAGAAAGTTTAGCAGAGGTCTTCAGCTGGCTAGGATTTAGAGTTCTAGTGTGTGAAGACCAAACAAGCAATGAGATGTCTCAGGCACTGAAATGCTTTTCCGATCTGAGGGACACCTCTGTGCTGCAGCAGTTCAGTTTGAAGGAGTGGTCTGCCATGGGATTTGTTGAGCTTCAGCAGCCTCCAGAGCATGGCGATGTCTTCATATGTTGTATTTTAACCCACGGAAACAAAGGGGTGGTCTATGGGACAGATAGAAAATCCATTTCTATTAAAGATATTACAAGGACTTTTAGAGCCACTAGCAACTCACCCCTTACTTCTAAGCCCAAAGTGTTTTTGATCCAGGCTTGTCAGGGAGCAAGAAATGTACAGCGTGGGGTACTGGAAAAAGACCTGGAGATGGACGAGGGCCCTTCAGTGTCTGTTCCTGAGGAAGCAGACATCCTGGTCGCTGTTGCAACTGTTGAAGATTATGTTTCATTCAGACATAAAGTAAATGGCAGCTGGTTCATTCAGTCTTTATGTCAGCAGCTAAAGGAGGGGTGTTTAAGGTAAATGTTGCACTTTGCACTTGCATTGTTACACTGAATACAACAATTGTATTATATAATTCTTTCAATTACTTTACTATTGTCTTTTTATTTTAGTGGTGATGACATTCATTCCATTCTCCAGCGGGTTAACAATGAAGTAAGTTTTAAAGAGGGAAATCCGGGAAATCCGGGACAAATCAAGCAAATGCCTGAGGTCCGTTATACTTTGACAAAGACACTAGTTTTGTCACCATGTCACAATTAAATAAATTTTTTGAAGAAAGTAGAATATTTTATCTATACATATTATTTTTAATTATCAAGGTGAAAATGATCAAAAGATTTTACACAGCACAGTTGCATAAACACCACACATTAATCTGATACCTGTACATCTTAAATGCAACTATACATATATTGGACATTATTATGTTAAAGGTATATCTTCAGTGGATGTAGTGTTCATATTATTTCTTTTGTATAAAATAAAAAGTATTTGTACCTATATTTTTTGTCTACTGTTAATTTATTAGGAACTGCCACATTAGTCGGTGTTTAATGATATACTGATACTGGTCAAAAATTGTTGGAACAAAGTAGTTAGGGAACTCAGGACTGCTAAGCCAAACCTCTTTATTGATTTGATCACACAAGCTAAAGACTCAGTTAGTATGGAAACATATCAGTGAGATTTCCCGTAAAGAAAAATGCTGCAAAAAATATGAACTCAACATCAATCATGTACTAACCCATGAAGAAACAGAAGTAGCAAATGCTTTTAATAGGTATTTTAAAGATTTTGTACAAGAGCTTGCTGTTGTTTTTGGCAACAGAAAAACATATATAATAATCATATATGTACGTGTCAAATCAAGCCAGAGAGCTGCATCTGTGCTCAAAGGCACTTTAGAAAAAAATTGCAGATTGGATGGGCTCTCATTCTTGACCCTAAATGTTAATAAAACTGTCAGCATGTTCTTCTCTAAAAGAAACAACATTCGTCTTACATCGGATATCATTATTTAAGGAGAAAAGTTGCAAGAAGAAGATTCTGTTAAATATTTAAGTGTTGTGCTGGAGAGCACACTTTTAAAAAGCACATCTCAAAAATCTCTAAAACTGAAATTTAATTTAGCTCAGTTTTGATGAATTTGCCATCAAATGAGTACAGATGCAGCCAAGCTTTTCACGCATTCCATGATCTTTTTTATTTTACTTAGGCCTATTGCATAACAACTTGGGCTCAGTCAACCAACACCGCTTTACAACCACCTAAAAGTCTGTACAAGCAGGCACTCAAAATATTAGATAAGAAACCTGTCTCCTACTATTATTGTAACATTATTAAGAAATATAAAATGTTAACATTTGAAATTTCATTGTCCTGGCTAACGTTAGTTTAGTGTACAAGATTTTGCATAACATGGCACAACAACCTTTGAAAGTGTTTGTAAAAAATCATGTGTCCAGTTCACCAGAGCCTCCACCAGACAAGACTGTTATGTAAATTTTACATCTTCTACTTTAGCACTTTAGAACATTTAAAATTTAATTTGAAGAAATGGCTGAAGGATAATCATGTGTGTGGTCATTAATGCTGATAGGTCTGGTGGTAGTGATGATTTCATAATTTATCAAATGTAATGTATTTGACTGTTGTGGATCTGAATCTTATGCTGGTGCTTTGTTACTGTTGGGTGTTTTATTTATCTAAATTTTACATTTTGTACAGGAATAATATTATGGAATTGGCTATTAAATGCACTGTTACCTGCTGTAACCTGCCGACAGATAAAAAATAGCTAGTAGCTATCTCTGTTCTGTGCAATATATATATATATATATATATATATATATATATATATATATATATATATATATATATATATATATATATATATATATATATATATATATATATATATATATATATTGTGCAATGTCCCTGTCAAATAAATAAATAAATACATAAATATAATGGATTTGTGTGCGCATTTTAAGCCTTTTGTCCTGCGGGTTAGATTTGTATTTACGGTAAAATGGCGTCGTTGCCCAGACAACCAGGCTTTGCTCCTCTGAAAGGAACTGCTCTGTCAAGTGCCTCCAAACACTCGTTAAATCCCAAAGTACCGAAACACGAGGTCTGTGTTTATAACATTTGGATAACTAGTGCATATTTTACTTAGACTTGTGCTACAAATGGAAAACGACACTCCTGCCGGACAGTCAGCGGCCCTCGAAGGTCCTCAACGTGAAGGGGACATAAGCGCCTCTGAGGAAGCTGTTGCTTTCGTGACCACCATTGGTGAGTAAAATGGAGAAACTAACGTTACCGCGTAGAGTTACAACACCTGGGATTGGCAGATTGGCTAGCTCCTGCTTAAAGTTAGCAGTGAATACTCCAGAGTAGACTAAAAAACAGTTGCAAAACACTTTAAGTAAAATGTTAACGTTATCCTTATTATATGCAGCTGCTGAAGGCTAACGTTATTTTGTTTACAGTAGGCCAACGTCATGTTATTCTGTGATATTTTTTAAAATATTTACTTTATTTAAGTACTTTATTAAAAAAAACAACGATGCACTGGGTATAGCTTAATTCTATGTTGTTGTTTTTTACTATAATCACAACTGAAAATGTTTGTGGCCTAAAAAGGTGAAGACTTGACATTTTGTGACTTCTTATTTTCTCCAGATCCTACTGAGCTGCAGAGGTGTGTTTTCATGGACAATCTGGTCACTGTGTCTGAAAGTGGTCGAGACCTGGGGAGGTTCAGTGTGACAGTGGAGTTTGCCTGCAGAGCTCAGCGGCCCTGTATGTTAGTGCATGCCCAAAGCCAAGGAGCCATTGAAGAATCGCCCTGTGGGACTACAGTGACAGGTGAAGCAGGCTGTCAAGACAATACCCACCACCACACTATTGCCTTTTTTTATGTTTAACGCTCATTTTCGTTTTGCTTTTAAGCCTATGTTGCTTGTGACATGGATGTGCTGGAGGAAGACTACTATGAGTATATGAAGGTCAGGGCAATTGTTTGAAAAAAAGAGTAACCTTTCATTCAGTCAACACAATGTATGTATGTATGTATAGAATATTAAAAAGAGGTAAACAAATAATCATACATTTTAAAAAGCAGCAAAGTGCCTTGATGTAAAATTATAAACCAAGTAATCTTGTGTTTATTTAACCTTTTCAGCTCGAAGAACACAGTTTGGAGAAAAGATGCCACATAGTTCAGCGTGATGGACACATTTTAATCAACAAAGTTACTACTGTAGGACAGGTAAGAAGTCAAGTTGTTATCAGTATTCAGCAGATATCAACCTCACAATTCACCAAACATTGACTTGATTGCTCGTATATTCTGTGTATGTCTTACAGGAGGTGACAGAGCAAAGTGTTTCTTATCCCACATCTGTCATCAGAGGGCTCATAACAGAGGGATCCAGCTTACTGCTAATGCGTTTATTTGCTCTAAAGAAGAAAGTGCCAGAAAACATGTCATTCATCTCCACTGACCAAAGTTTACACATTATCCGTTCCACCTTTGTATGTACCCCTATTTATTCCAGGACATTTAATCTTAAGGGCTATTCACTAGCTCATTACATTTTAGGGCTGCAGTAGAATAATGAAAACAAGCATAAAGTGTACACTGTTTTATGTTGTATTTCATTTGCATAAAGTGGAGCACTTTGATGATTCTCTGGGATTTACAACTAACCACTTTCATTTAGTTCTGTGTGTCTGGTACATGGCAGTACAATATACTGTTTTGCATCTATAATATGTTGAGTTGAAGAATATATAAAAACATTTCCACTCAATTACATAAACCTCTGAGATAACTTTGCTTTTCACTGAGGCAATAAGGTGTATTTGGCATTACTGTATACTACATATTTGATTACATTAATAGTACTAATTGCTTGAGTTTTGAGTTTTTTAAATTAAAAAACATTTCTTTTTAGGGAGAGCTGGGTATGGAGCGGCAGGAGATTGGTGGTGAGTGTGTGGAGGTGTTTGGCATAAAAAGGACTCTACACTTTCCAGAGGATAAATCCCAAACATGGCTCTCCTACTTCCTGTCTGATGGGTAATGACAATAAATTAACCATCAAAGTGCATACAAAATAATCTATGCACTATGCTTTGTAAAGCAAACAATATACAAACTGTGTTACTGTCTCTCGCCCAGGTACAATATATTGTAAATGCATAGACTAAATAGATTAGATAGATACCTTATTGATCCCAAAGGAAATTCAGTTTAATGTGAGTTGCATAATTTCTTTTTCAGGCACATGGCCAGCAGAGTGCAGCTGGGCTCTCCAATGGCTATGAAGATTCTGCAGCTTCCATTACATCAAGAGAAAGGTTGCACTTTACTCACAAACACAAGCTCACACAATAGATTTGTACAAGTTGGTAATGTTGATATATGTGATAGTGGCAGACACTGATAAGATACCCCTCACATGGGAGGAGGACATGCAGATGCGCTCCAAGTTTCTGCACAGACAGGTAGCCCATTTTATATATTACTTCATAGAATAAATAATATATAATACACAATATGTTGATTTATGTTTTATATTTTAGGAGGAGCTAAAAGCAGACCATGCCTCTTATCTGAGACGTCATCCAGAGATCCGGGCTCTTATATCTGACTTTTTGCAATTTCTGCTTCTGAGAAAACCAGTTGATGTTTTTCAGTTTGCTAGAGAGTACTTCCTCCCATTTGCCTCCCATCACCCTGAGTGAAATCACTTGAGCAGTCAATCCTTAAAAATAAAATTGTTGTGTTTTTGTCCGTTCATGTGATGTCATTACATTCTAAAAATCTATTGCTGGGTTTCAGATGACATCACAACATTCTATAGGCCTATAGTATTTAATTGAGATGGGGGCAGGCAAAATCTGTATAATATGCTGATTTTCTGGTGTGGGTGGGTACATATAGGAATATCATGGACCTTGTCACTAATATAAATGATCAGGTTCAACATCTCGGATTTTCTTTTTGGATATTTCTTATGAAAATTGCATTCTACATTATAGAATATGAAAACAACCAATGATAAAAAAATTGCTGCTTTAATAAAATGCAATTTCTTGGCCTTTTGTGGTTAACATCTCTGTGATTTCTGGGCCTATAGACATGAAACAAAAACTGGCACAAAGTTTAACATCTGCTCTCTGTCAGTACACATTAACTTAGGTAAAATTAGTTTTTCACTTTAGTGTCAAAAAGTGGTGCCAGTTTTTATCCCACAGGTGTAGTTGTTGTAAGTAGACAGGGCATTAAGCCACAAGTTTAATATAGTGAGACTGTGGAGCCAATCCCTAACAAAAATTCATCAGGTTCAGTCATTGTGGATATACATTTATTTATACAGGCCCCTGCCCTCCTGCTGAGGTTCTGACTTCATCAAATTCTTCAAGGATTGGTTTCAGATTCTAGAATGTGATGGCCTCTCAGATGGGGACAGGAGCCAGTATTCCTGTATTGGTTAGAGATGATATTTTCTTAGGAAATATCCACCGGGACAATTCACAAATGTTGATCCTGGAAATTTAGACAAGGTGCATGATCTCACTATGCCACGTTAAAAAAAATCAGCATATTCACAATTTTTTTTTTTTTTTTTTTTTTTTTTTTTTTCTTGCCTGCCCCTATCTCAATCAAACACTACAGGCCTTTAGAATGTTGTGACATCTCGTGAATTAGGTAAAAGTGATTGATAATGAATAATGGATCTATTGTTTTAGCAGGTTAAATTGAATTATGCTATTCGACAACTAGTCCACTGGAGGGCGCTATAGCTCTACAGAGGCCGGTAGGATACTGTTTTGGTTTCCCAAACATTTATTGGCCAAAGTGAATACAAGTAATTCGTGTAAACTTATTTTGTTTTGTTTAAAATAGAATGATAATAAATGTATTGCTGTGGGAAAGTGATGACTTATTGTGTTTTGTTGGTTTTCACTTTCGACGGAAGTGTGAGTGTGCATTTCCTTGTGTGTGAAGTGAAACTGTGGATTCCCGGTGATTGACTGGGAAGGCGAAAAGTTCAACATAGTCTTTTTAAAGTAAGTCCTACTATTTTTACCTTGTGTTTACTCAAAAGTGTAGTAGTTATTAATTCCATAAGAGTGAAAAAGATTCATCGTTCATACATTTTGACCCGAGACGTCTAAGTAAACACCGTACTTACCGGTAAGTTTAAACTTGGATAACTTCGGCTTTAGTGAGATGGCGGCTAGATTTTTATATTGTGATGGTACAGAAATATGGTTTCAGTTACTGATTGCCATGTAAATGTACTTTAGAGTATTGTCCTTCGTTCGTGTTTTGTTTACGCGTTTATCACTTACTGTGCACTTTGGGTGTTTCCCTGCATCGAGCCCTCTGATATACGTAAAGGCCATTAAACCTTTATTTTTGCTTTACGTTAGGTCAGGGAGACGAGTGAGAGGAAAGTACAAGTTAAATTTATATATTTTTTCCTTGTGTTAATTAAACCTTATTAGAAATTATTAATGCCTCATACTAAATAACTATCTTATGTAACTCTTCATTTTGTGGCATTACCTGTCATGACTTACCCCTCCATAACATCTAAGCAAGGAGTCTTATTTATAGTGAATGTAGCCTTTACTAAATATCTATGGTGCAGTTATACAGGTCAGAAAGATAGTGAGAGGGAGAGGGTTCCTAGTTTAAAAACTGTATTTTATTTACAATCTGTTTTTTTTAAACTATGTTTTCAGAGCTGAGTCCCAGGTCTCTGCCAACAGTAGAAGGGTAGCTATGGACCGGCTCACATTGTCCAAAATTGACGAGGAGCTGGAGTCGTCAGAAGTGGCTGCTCTTCGCTTTTTGTGCCGTGATGTTGTCAACAGAAAACGTCTGGAGACGGTCAGTTCAATTGTACTGTCATCTATCACATTAGTTGGACTTTTATTTCTTCATAAGACTGAATAGCATCACATATTATAATTTTGTGTCAATGTCAACAGGTACATGATGCTAAGGAGTTGTTTGTAAGACTTGAAGAAAAGGGTCTCCTTGAAAATGATGCATTCCTTTCCCAGCTGCTCCACACGATAGGTCGGGCTGATTTAGTCAGACTCTTAAGGACAAATAACATTAATTTGACAGAGACAGATGCAAATCCTATACTGTCAAATTACAGGTATAATTGGTCAAACTGTTTAACTAAAGGGTTAATAGGCTATTACTTTCTAATATGCTCTTCGATACATCTATCAGGGTGAAGCTGTATAAAATACATGAGGACATAACTCAAGAAAACCTTGAAATGATGAAGTTTTTATTGCAAGACAAGCTGGGCAAACGACAAACAGATATGTGCAAAGTAAGGATATACCACATTTTCACCTTTTAAAAATGATTCCCTATAGTCTATAAAACAACAAACTGAGAGTCACAAATAAAATATAACTTTGAACCATAGTGGCATTATAAGAGAGACTTTCTTTACCTTGTTGTATAGTCATTGCAAACCTGCTGTATATCTTGACTAACTTGTCCTCTTTTTATGGCAGACAGCCTTGGATGTGTTTGCTGAAATGGAAAAGAAGAATATTCTCTCAAATACTAATTTAAATGAGCTTTATTTTGTTCTATGGGAGTTTGATAAACAGCTGGCAGCAAGTATGAGGCACACATAAAGCTTTTGAATCTCTGTCTGTCATGAAAAAATCTTAACACTATGTTTGCAGGCCTGCAGTTTCAACCTCAATTTGTGCCAACTCCTCAGCATAGCAGCATAGATGAACAGGTCTGTTATATTATAAATTTTACTTGTTTAATGACATGTTGTAATGTGATGCTCACCAAGTGGACTTTGTTTATTTCTCTCAGAACACCTTAAATCACAGTTTACAAAATTGTCTGTCCGTATCTGAGACTCAACCAGGCTGTAAGTTCTCCTGTCTCTGTTATTTAACTTAACATCCATTTAAACATAGCTAAAAATAATTTTTAATAATTGTTTTTGCAGCAGGTGAAACTGTATTTTCTGATTCAGAGCCAGCAACAAAACCCACCTCTTCATTCGATGAAGTAAACACATTAACATTTTATTGTTTTTATCTGAAGTGTATTGAAATGTATTCTCACCATTATTATGTGGTTGTACTTAGACCGAGTACTACCCTCTCACTCATAAGCCCCACGGTCTGTGTGTGGTCATCAATAATGAGTTTTTTGCACAGGAACTTAAAACGAGAGCAGGAACTCAGGAGGATGCAAGTGTGTAAAAATAAAAAGATAATAAGACCTACAAATAATTGAGATCAAGAGCCTTTACATTTTTGTCCCTTTTGTCTTAAAGGAGTTCTACGTGAAACCTTTACCTCTCTTGGTTTTAAAGTTGAAACACACCACGACCTCCGTGGGGCTGAAATTAAGGACTTGCTAAGACAAACGAGCAGACGGAATTTTCATAATGATGATGCCTTGGTAGGTATAGGTAAAAAGTTCATTAATCATTTATTTATTTTTGTTTTTTTACTTTTTTATTGATGACTGAAATTATGATTAATTCAAGTTGTCTGTGGCTTTAGGTGGTTTGTGTCCTGTCACATGGAGAATATGGATGCGTCTATGGCTCTGATGAGGTTCAGATTCGCCTGCGAGACCTCACACAGCCCTTCACTAGTGACAATGCACCTTCATTGGCAGGAAAGCCCAAATTGTTCTTCATTCAAGCTTGTCAGGGTAGCAGCTACCAAAAAGGATCATTGCCCTACGTCCCAAAGCCAGAAGAAGCTGTGGAAACACCCCGTCTGGAGGAGGATGCAGGTCCAGTGCATGGTGAGACCGTGCCTTCTGATGCTGACTTTCTGCTTGGCATGGCCACTGTCCCGGAGTGCATGTCATTTAGAAGCACAACCACAGGGTCCATTTACATCCAAGAGCTATGCAAGCAACTGAAAATTTCAGCACAATGGTAAAAGTAAAAGCAATGTCTTAATTTTTACTAAAACAAAGACATAATGTTTTGGAAGATTAGTAACATCCAGTTTCTTCTGTCATCCCTGCAGCCCAGAGAATGATGATATCCTCTCTGTTTTGACAAGAGTAAACAGGAATGTCAGCAAAGGGGTGTTTAAGAGCCATAAACAAATGCCAGAGCCTAAATACACGCTCACCAAGAAGTTGGTTCTCAGATATGTGTGAGGAAAGGCATCACCAGCCTTCAAGAGACAGTGTCCTTTTTTGAGCTTATTTGAGTTTATGAGACAATTATCTATATTTTTGTTTAAAATGTAAGACATAAGTACTAAAATTGTTATATTAATTGTAAAAGTCTGTGATTCTCAGTCATCCAGCGTTGTTGCAATCAAAAAGTTTAAAGTCATCTGGAAATTTTTAATATTTTATATGATATATTAAATAATACATTTTAATAATTTTATCACAGTTTTGTTTTCAAAACTGAAATTAATTGTCCATACATTTTTAAAATGGTACAGGATTTGAACTTGGGTGAGGTGTACTCCTATTACTATGGTTACAACCTAACTTATTAAATAGAAGCTAACGTTAATTCAAGTATCAATGGAGAAACGGTATGTGCGAGACTGCTATTGTTTTGAGGAATGAAATACAATTGAAAGGTAAGCGTTTTTACTGCTTCATAAAACTGTGATCAGTGTTCAATACTATTATTTTATGTGAATCGATTTAATTTCTTTTATCAAAAAACAGCAGCACATAAAGTGTCCGTGGATGTATTAGAGAATTAACGTTATAACGTTAAGCATGTATTAAATATTATTATACATCCATGGACTTGTCCCGTGACCTCTATTGCACCGTCTCGCGGCTTTAACGGTGGAGCCGTTATGGAGATATTTCAGTAGTAACTTAGGTCATATGAATCATTCATCAATTGCGCAAAAAGTGAGTAGTATGAAGCTGTAGCCACAGAGTCTGCATTTACCGACCCGCACTCAGAGACCCGCACTTTCAGGCCCCTCGTTTGTGGGGACAGCGCCTCCTGTCAGTGAATAACATCGTTGTCGAGTGATTGACTTGAGCCAAACGTGATCAACAGAATCATTCATTAGAAAAATGTGTTTTTAATCAATCGACAGGCTACCTCATTGATACACAACATATTCTTAGCCTGAGCTATTTAATATTTGTAACAATTGCTTGTGTTAAAATAAGCTGCCAGTCGATGTTTATTCTGCTTTTTTTTCCGAAGTCGTGCTAGTATAGAAAGCTATAAACTTAAGTTAACCTTGACTTTTTATGGACAACTAGCTAATTTAAAAGTACAGGAAAGTAAATAGGTATCGTTAATGTACCCTAATACATTAGACAGGGTCAGCATATCATATAATTAATCATTTTTATTAGATTACAGTTTGTCCTGAAGCAAAAAAATATTACTGAAGAAAAATACGCTAGATGCCTTTTTTAAATTATTATTAATTTGTATATGTTTACCGTATTTTTTCTCCTAAAACTATCTGTGAATAGTATAAAGTTATTTATTAATGACAGTAAGTCATTATTATAGATATAAGGTGGTGTATGCTCAAGTAACGTTATATTGCTACTTCAGAATAAAATTACTCAGGTTGAAAAGTAGTCACCAAAATAATTTGGTTTGGATTTATGTGTAGTGTCAATCAATAACATATACAATACTGTGCAAATTCTGTTTTTTACAATCAAAAGATATTACTAAAGCAAAATGGCATCTTTATATAATAAAATATGATACAAGAAAAATAAATCTCCCTTTTTCACAACCTAAACTTTTGAAACAAAGACTAGTGGGTAGAGCAGCCAAAATGCAGGCTACACAAGAAAGAAGTATAATGCTATAAAACTACTCACAGAAATACAATTTATTTAAAGAGTTACAGAAGTAAATGTAACTCATTACTATACATAAATGACCTGCCAAGGGCCTTATCATTATCAACATCTTCAACTGATAATTAATTATCCAGTTTGAGTTTAGCATTCTTATAGATGGAAAATTAATCAGCGAAAAAAAAAACATTGCAAAAACTCTAGAAACTATTGCATTCTATTGTTTTTTATGGCTTTGCATCAGGGTGTTATGAGATTTTCCGACCAGCAGGTGGCACAGTATCAACAAACAAGGTCTGAAAATGCAGATAATATTGGGGAGTCAAAAAGTAACATGTTTTAGTGGCCTCAAAAAAACAAATAACCTATGTTTATAAGCCAACGTTAAATGCGTTACGCTTCATGATTAATTACACTGAGTGAGCTCGTAGCCTCCTAACCTAAGGGCCTGCTAGCAGGGCGCACTCCACATTGACATTACACGCAGCTGTTTGTGGATTCCTGTGTACTCCACCCTGCTGTTCGTTATTCCAGGAAATGCTCTTTCTCTGCTCTGACATCTTACTGCTCTGCCTACTGGACATACCGACAAGCCAGAAAACAGCGAAAAACTACTAAAAGCAGAGGATAAAACTAACTATTTAACATAAAATATAGAATTACATGTTTTTGTAACTTCGCGCGGGAGTGGCCCATAGCGCAAGTTTAACTAGTCCTCTGGGTATTGCTTTGGCAGCGATAGTAACTGGTAAGTTAAGCTACGTCTTTTATTTCATGTAAATGGGCAAAAAGCAAAGCAGTATTATTCAAACAAAAGTTTTCAAACCCTAAATGTTGGATGTTATTTTAGCCTTGTTCACGTTCTGCTGACGTGTGGAGCGGAGGACTCACCTGAAAAGGCTTTTTGTGTGTGTACCCAAATTAGAGTGAGTGGACACGCATGGGGTAAAACCTATTCTCAGCCTTCAAAACACTACTAACTGGTCACTGCATAGGTTTTTATGATCCTATTAAGAATAACGAACTATTATACACTTTCTCAGAGACATGCTTCTGGTCTTTCATATGTAGTTTCCTTTACTTATTGTTTTATAGGTTGTAAATATGTGTTATTTGTATATCATCAAGTATATTTTGTGAACAATGTATTAATTAATAAACAAACCTTACAAAACGTCCAAAATAATTATTAGATATCAGTGCATTGTTGATTGTTAATTGGTAAAACATGTTAATTGGTATATTTACTGTGTAACCTTTAAATATGATAAATCTCTGCTGTATTGTTAGTTTGATTATTATAAAATTGGGCTGCTCTAAACAGAATTGTGGTTACAAGCATTAGCAACTTTGGACAAACTGGTTTCTACTGTATGTCAATATTGTTTCTCTTATCTAGAGATATTTTAGGAAGTAAAGACTAAAACAACAAACAACCCCATTCTTGATCACATGATGGCAACTAAAGCTAAGACTTGTCATAGTGGTTTTGTAACTGTTGTTTCTGTTTTGAACTCTCTGAGTCAGAATGGCTACTCCACACACTGTGCCTGAGTCTGAAGCAGTTTTTCCGTACAGCATTTGTGCCGTGTTACTAGGAGCACATAATGTGATGTAATGGCATTACAAGGTGGAGCCAGCTCATGAACTGTTGTGTCTGTGCTTCTTTTCCTAAATATCCCAGTGATTACATTGCTCTGAGAAGTCACAATAGTCAGAAACATAACATAGCATACAGTAGGTTTATATGGGTTGACTGTCTCTCCTATTTTCTGCTGTTAAATTTATTTGAGTTATGTTTGAAGAGGGAGGTTTGTATGTTCTAAAGTTTTCTAGTTTTTCAGTCTTTTTCAGTTTTCCTGTTAAGTTAATTTAGGACTTACTTTGTTGTGGGGCATTAACTTGGTTCTGGTTTATTCACACCGGATGCTCCCTCTTCACAGATCATGTCCCGGTCCGACTATCCTCCAGCGTATGATGACCTCAACAGGCCACTGCATTCCCATGGTGGAAATTACCCTCCACCCCCAGCCTATGGGTTCCCAGCTTACGATGGTTCTCAGCCCAATGCACCATACCCCTCTGCTCCCAATGCCTCTATGTACCCAGGGCAACCCAGAGGCTACCCACCTGGCCCATACCCAGGACAACCTCATGCTGGCGGACCTCCCCGTTTCCCTCCCATGCCTCCTGTGATCCCGCCTACCATCCCAATAGATGCCGTGGAGTCCGGTAACCAAAAGCTTTAGTTTGCATAAATAAGCTTGTGAGGGTAGACTAGGATCACACTGTTTGTACTGTATTTATTTGTCATAATGAAGTTTGATATGTTTGTTACCTTTTAATTATAATACTAATATTTGTGTTCATGGGCAGGTGATGGGTTTGCTGCAAGTGGCAGTGGCTGGGACAGTGTGAGCATTCGGCATGCCTTCATCAGGAAGGTAAAGCATCATAATATAATTTTTCTTTTAAATGTATTGCACAAAGCAAACAATTTAGAGCTAACACTGAAGTTATTGCCTGTTGTATACATTTTTATTTGTCTGTAAATGAATGGTGTATTCATTGGCACATAATGTAAAAATATAATCTGTGTATGTTAAATGTAAATAATATATTGTATAACTTTGAACTTTGACAAAATGTTTAAAACTTTACCATTCCAAAAGCAATAGCTTTATATATTGATTTTACATATGCATATGTGAAAATATAAGATTTAAGGAACAAGAATATAAAATATTTTTAAAGGTGCTTGACTTTGAACAAAAGAAATGTCGGAACTGTAAAATTACAACTCAATGCAATATATACTTTTTTCAGGCAGAAATGTGATTAAATATTAAAATTATTTGCGAGCAAACACACTGTACATCATTTTAAGCAATTACTACTTTGTACTTGTTTTAACTGCATGGATTGGCCAATAGCATGTTCACCAACATTCACTAATAGAAATGATGATTGTCAGGATTGCCTGTAATGTCCTTTGTTTGTTTTCAGGTCTATATGATTCTGGCTTCACAGCTTCTTGTCACCACAGGCATCGTGGCTGTTTTCACATTTGTGTGAGTGTATGGACTGTAATTGAATGTGTCTCTTGGTACTGTATCTGTAATAGTGTTTGACCTGATTTATTTATTTTTTCAGTGGATCTGTCAAGACGTTTGTTCAGGAAAACCAAGCAGTCTACTGGGCTTCATAGTAAGAATTACTCTAGTATTATAATCAAATGGAGATAAATTATGTTTATATGTATATGTCTCTCCTTGTCAGTGCTGTGTACTTCATCACACACCTGGTGCTGGTCTGCTGCACAGGTCCCAGGTAAGTTTGACTTTCATTTTCCAGATCAAACATTACATGATTTGATTAATAAGTGCATTATGAATTAAATTATTATAACTGAGCATAAATCATCTCATCATGATATTAAATTGGGTTCAGTCACATCAAAGTAAACCAGAGTGTGTATTTAGGAGGAAGCACCCATGGAACTTGATTCTGCTGCTGATCTTTGTGAGTTTAAGACTTTTACCTTTGTAGCCTGATACTCTCGCCGTGTATCTTTATTGGATTTTAAACTCCTAGTTCTGGGTTCATTATTTGACTGTTACAATCTGCACTTACAGTTGCAAGAAAAAATATGTGAACCCTTTGGAATTACTTGGATTTTTGCATGATTTGGTCACAAAATGTGGTCTGATCTTCATCCAAGTCACAGCAAATGACAGGCACAGTCTGCTTAAACTAATGCTGCAAATAAATGTTTTCATGTTTTTTATTGTACATTTATTTAAACATTCACACGCAAGATGGAAAAAGTATGTGAACCCCTGGGCTAATGACTTCTTGTAGAGCTAATTGGACTTAGGTGTCAGCCAACTTTGAGTTCAATCAATGTGAGAAGACTCTCCCTAGGAGTGGTTGTCCTGTAAAGGTGACTGCAAGAGCACAGCGCAGAATGCTCAATGAGGTGAAGAAGAATCATAGCGTGTCAGCTAAAAACTTACAGAAATCGCTGGCACATGCTAAAATCTCTATTGACAAATCTACAATGGGTAAAACATTAAACGAGATCGGACTTCATGGGAGGACACCACAGAGGAAGCCGCTCCTGTCCAAAAAAAAAAAACATTGCTGCATGTCTGAAGTTTGCTAAAGAGCTCCTGGATGTTCTACAGCACTATTGGCAAAATATTCTATGGACAGATTAAACCAAAGTTGAGTTGTTTGTAAGGAACACAACGCTATGTGTGTAGAAAAAAAGGCCCAGCACAGCACAGCAACATCAAAACCCCATCCCCACTGTGAAGTATGGTGGAGGGAGCATCTTGGTTTGGGGCTGGTTTGCTGCCTCAGGACCTGGGCGGATTGCTATCATCTACAGCAAAATTAATTTCCAGGTTTATCAAAACATTTTGCAGGAAAACTTAAGACCACCTGTCCACCAACTGAAGCTCAATAGAGAATGGGTGATGCAACAGGACACTGACTCAAAACAGAAGCAAATCAACAACAGAACGGCTTCAACAGAAGAAAATACACAGGTCTTCTGGAGTGGCCCAGTCAGGGTCCTGACCTCAAGCCGATTGAGATGCTGTGGCATGACCTCAGAAGAACAATTCACATCAGACATCCCAAGAATATTGCTGAAGTTAACCAGTTTTGTAAAGAGAAATGGTCCAAATTTCCTTCTTAGCGTTGTCTAAGTCTGATCTTCACTACAAAAAATGTTTGGTTGAGGTTATTGCTTCCAAAGGAGGGTCAACCAGTTATTAAATTCAAAGGTTCACATACTTTTTTAGTCCTGCACCATGAGTGTTTGCATAAATGTTCAATAAAAAACATAACATATAATTTGTTTGCTGCATTAGTTTAAGCAGACTGTGTTTGTCTATTCTTGCAACTGTTTCCGTCCCAGGAAACAATGTACACTACCAATATTTAGGCCCATCTTACTTTGCTCTGCATTTTCTCTTTCTGACTTTTTGTTATATTGTTTGATTGTGTAAGCAGGCATGTAGACTAGTAAGAAATGCAACTGGCATGACATAACATGAGTTTCGTAAAAATTTGGTTAACTGATACATTAAAGCATAGATCTTGTCTTAAGGTCATGTTTTTCAAACAACTTCCCTCAGTTTAATTATTTATAAAAGTAACACACATAAAATGTGTTAAAATGTACAATTTATTAGTTCCAGGTTTCCTCTAAACCTGTTATTTTTTCTTCCCCTGTTTGAATTCAGACTCTGGCCTTGTCCTATATGACTGGAACCATATCCAGGTAAATAGAGGACTGATTTAAACCATTGTTAACTAAAATTGTCTTTACTTTTAATAATTTGTCTGTTTTATTTACTTTTTAGTTTCTATAGCACACAAACTGTGTTCCTGGCTCTGGGCATTACCGCTGTTGTTTGTATTTCTGTCACAATCTTCTGTTTCCAGACAAAGGTAGAAAATGTCTGCAGACTTTAGCTTTGTTTCACAAAGCAGGTTGAACTAACTTGGAGTTTAATTCTTAACTCGGTTATCCTACTCAGACCAGGCAAACTCCATTTCCTGTTTCAGAAAAATGGTTTGGAGTTAGGTTAGACAGCTATGGGTCAATCCCAACATAGCATCCTCATAGCCTCAACTCCTCGATTCCTCACCGCAAGGCCCTCCCCACAGAGGAAAGAGGCGCATAGGGAAGAACTTTTCTCTCTCTTTGGGCAAGGGCTTACAGTGAGGAATCGAGGAGTTGAAGCTTTGAGGAGGCATGTTGGGATTTACCCTATGAGTTTATTCAGCTTGATTTTAGCCAAGGGGAAAAGCCATTATCAATGGAGCCAAGAAAAGAGGATTCACCATGACAACAGTAAACCAAAGGAGGCAGCCATTTTAAAGAAAACGGATGTCATGTGACTGTAGAGGTTATATTCAGGTTTGACATTACAGAAGAGCTCAGCTTATGGTTTAATGAATAATTAGTTGGACACAAATAAAAGAACACACTACACTACCAGGTTAGGTTCACAGCGTGAGTCACCGCAGTAACTGATTTAGTTTAGGTGAACAGGTTAATAAACTCTGAGTTTAAACTAAACCTGCTTCTTGAAACAGGGCCCTTATCACTATCAAACGGCTCACATATGTTTTTGTGGTCATGTGATTATTTACAAAGCAAACGGTGGCTTCACTTACAGGTCGACTTTACCAAGTGCCAGGGTCTGTTCTGCGTTCTTGGGATTGTAATGTTTGTTACTGGTATTATTACCGTCATCGTTCTGTCTTTTAAATATGTAAGTGCATGCAATATGAATTTCTACATGTTTAGGTAAAATCTTTGGCTTTAATTTTATTGTTTGTTTTTTTCAGATGTTGTGGCTTCACATGCTTTATGCAGGCATAGGGGCCATTGTCTTCACTATGGTACGTGCTTTTAAATTTTTTGTTTACGAATTTACTTTAATTGTGTAATCTTTTTGTTCATTTTTTTTCTTGTAGTTCCTGGCGTACCACACACAGTTGTTAATTGGCAACAGGAAGTATTCTGTTGGCCCAGATGAGTATGTGTTTGCTGCCCTCACCATCTACACTGACATTATCCAGATCTTCATTTTCTTGCTGCAGATCCTTGGTGCATCAAACAGATAAAAGCAGGTGTCACTGACATTTACTGGTGCAGACAATTCATCCTCAAATCAAAAAAAGTCTAATCAATATAAGATGCACTTTTATGTAATATACAGTTAGGTCTCTAAGTATTTGGACACTGACTCAGGTTTTGTTATTTTAGCTTTTTTTACCAAAACTATTCAAAAAACTGTTTCATAATTAATATGTGCTTAAAGTGCAAACTCTCAGCTTATTGGAGAAAGGGTTTAGGAATTACAGCTCTTTAATGTGTAGCTGCCTCTTTTTCAGGGGCTCAAAAGTAATTGGACAGTTGCTTCAAAAGCTATTTCTAGAGCTGTGTGGGCTTTTCCCTCATTAATTCATCATAAACTGAGCAGGTAAAAGGTCTGGACTTGACCCCAGGTGTTACATTTGTATATGAAAGCTATTTCTGTGAAATCAGAACATACAGTATCTCAATGGAAGTGAAGCAGCCCATAGGCTGGATGAAAAAATTGTTAAAAAAAAAAAAAAAAAAAAAGCCCTACACAAAATTCACTCCCCAGGAAGTAGGTCAGTGTCTAGGTCCACTATAGCAAGAAGACTTTGTAAAAGAAAATGGGTCACCACAATGTGCAGACCATTCATCAGTCTCAACAATAGAAAGGCCACATCGGACTTCGCCAAAAACACCTAAAGCCATCCCAGTTCTGGAACAGCATTCTTTGGACAGGTGAGACTCAGACCAACCTGTACCAGAATGATGGGCAGAGAAAAGTCTGGAGAAGGCTTGGAATGGCTCATGATCCAAAGCACAGCACATTTTCTGTAAAACATGGTGGAGCAGTGTGATGCATGAGCTGTATAACTTCCTGTGGCACTGGGTCACTGGTGTTTACTGATGATAAGACAGAAGTAGCCGGATGAATTCTTAAGTGTATAGGGATAAACTTTCTGCTCAGATTCAGACAAAAGCCTGTAGTGAAAGTTCATAGACGGCGCTTCACAGTACAGATGGACAGTGACCTAAAACACTGCAAAAGCAACCCAGGAGTTTTTTAAGGCAAATAAGTAGAATATTCTACAATGGCAGGGGTCAGCCAACAGATCTCAGTTCGAGCATGAATTTGACTTGTTTATGACAAAACATAAGGCAGAAATGCCCACAAGCGTGCAACAACCAAAGATAGCTGCAGTAAAGTTTGGTGATGTCCATGGGTTCCAACATCATTACCTGCAAAGGATTTTCATCGATGTATAAAAAAATCAACATTTTATTCATAGTAATGTTCATCTGTTCAATTACTTTTGAGCCCTTGGAAAAGAGGCAGCTACACATTGAAGAGCTATAGTTCCTAAACCCTTTCTCCAATTTGAATGTGGATAATCTCAAATTACAGCTGAGAGTTTGCACTTTAAGCACATATGAATATATGTCTGTATCTTGAATATGTTTTGGTTAACAGCTAAAATAACAAAACTTGTCAGTGTCCAAATACATATGGACCTAACCGTACTAGTAGAAACAAAAGCTCTTGTAACAGCACATTGCTAAATCTTTAGCTTAGCGTCATAGCTCCAGTCAGTGTGCGATTGTAAATTGTAGCAGGTTGTTTTATTTAGATGATTATATGGAAGTAATGTTTTTTGTATAGACAGTTGCAGGCAGTGATTTTGTTTGCTTCAAACGTGATGCTGTTAATGCCATAATACATTTTTTGTGCCATATATAAGATGACAATACAGTTAAGTTACATGTCAGTTATACTGTTCATGATTCTACATATTGCCTTATCCAGCAATCTGTTTATTTTAATGTTACTAATTTTTTTTTTTACACTCATTGTGAGATCTGTCTTTAAATCCAAATATGACACTAGACTTTTTAGTTCTGTATTAAATGCAAGCAAATTAGTGCAGAACTTTAAAATACAGCCATGAGCACTAATAACATGGGTCTCATTTATTAACAAATAAAGATTTTATTTAGATTTTTTATACTGTTTCATAGTGTTAAATTGTACAACATATTTACACAATATATTTATTAGATCATTGGTAACCGAAGGTTCACGCTCTTGATCATCAGTAGCTCCAGTCTTACTAGTCCAGTTTAACGTTCAGAGTGACGCTGGTAGCGGCTCCCCTCAAATTCTCCTTCGTTCGACTCTTTCATCCTCTGTCGGATCCTAAGCTGCTTAAGTCGGTTTTTATCCACCTGTCTCTTGGCCAAAATGAATGTGAGTATTCCTGTCGGTAGACCTATCATCCTGAAAGAGACAGTACAGGAAATTAGTAAAAGAAAGAAAAAGTAATTAGACGCCAGGTTCATCCCAATAGAAAGGCTATATTTGAGTCTATTAGAGTGCGCATACAATCTTAGCATACAAGTAAAGATGACCAAAACAGGATACTACATCTGATTTCTAATGGAATAAATGCTTTAGTAATTTGTGGCTGGTCAGATAGTTGTTTGTGTTGAGGAATAATATGGTACACAGGAGCCGTTAAAGAGGCTGGAGACATGGATGGAAATTTGAGTATTAGTTTATTAACCATCAGCACGGGACCTTATCTTGCACAGCAAGCTGGATTGTCGTGAAATGTGTGAGTCCACAAATTCACGATATCCATCTTGTCAGGCTCCCGCTGAGCCGTTTGGGTCCGAGCCGGTGGCGGCCGGGCCAATGTGTGTCAGTATTCCCGTGAGTGGGCGGGTTTTAGGTTTGCCTACAGCGAGCTCTTTTTACTTGTTAACAAATGGCGACGCGGAAAAACGTAAACTATGATGCTCTACATTTACAAAACAGAAAAAATTTTCTAACAAAGTCTTTATTGTGTTGTTTCATTGTCGTAGCGGTTTGCTACGCTTTATCCAATCAGCTCCAAGTGAATGTCCCGCCCCTTCACAAACGTTTTCAACGGGAGCCATTCCAGACTGCCAACGTTTCATCAGTCTGGCTTTTACCAGGTTACACGGGACCTGGAGATAGTAGAGCACTAAACACGTAGTAGTATACATCATTCAAGTCTGCCTAATATTTTCTAAGGGAGAGGCTATAAACCTTGTTGCTTAGTCATGGTGACACAACAAATAAAACTGCAGTAAGACATGCTTAGAGCCAAGGCAATAAATGTAGGACAGCATAGGCTTCATACAGTCAAAACAAGTACTATGTGACAGAGAGCTACATTCTTGGTAAGGAACGCCAGGCTAAAGGGGAACATAACATATTCAAGATGTGGGCAATATTAGAATATAGTAATGTATGTACTAAGAATTAAATAGGTGTTTGTATGTGGCCTCATCTTAATTTAAAAAATGAAGACAATAAAATACTGACCATGCATATCCAATCTTCATCATTGGATTCTTGGCCTTTCTTTTAGGAATGTATTCCGGCCCCTCCATCTCCTCCTCTTCCTCCTCTGTGGCTCTATTGTCCTGTTTTGGGGAGTGTCCCTGCTGGACAGGTCTGGAGCTGAACATAGAAGGGACAGGGGAGAGATACTGGGGACGGATTGGTGCAGCTGGCAGCCGGGCACTCTGGGTCAGAAGGCATCGCACAGGAGAGAAATGCACACCTGAGGAAACAGAGAGAACTGAAATGATGACCTCTGACAGTGTTTACTTTCCCAATATTATACTTGGATCGACAAATAAACAAATAGTCATTTCCATGTGCTAAACAAATCGGATAGGGTGAATGTTGAGTAATAACATCGAGCCTCAAAATCCTACCAAATTCTCAGACATATTAAATCAATATCAAAAAGACAGCTCGGGGCACTGCAAACCAAAAGTAACGTATGCATTTGTGTTAAAAAGTTTTTGGAACCGCGTATCAGTTTAGTCAAGTTTTACCTTTCCATGGTATCCGTTTTGCTGCTGCCCTGAAGGCCGCCATGTTGAATAAATGACTCATGCGCGGTAAGAATTTTTAATTTTGAAGTAATGCTGCCACACCGCGGCTATTTCACTACTTATCAACTAATAATAATAGCGTCCAGAGACGTTGGTTAGTAGCCCAGTATACTTGTCCAAACAAAAACTCATCTTATTTTTTTATTTTATTTAATAGAAGAAACAATCATTCATATAATCTTAAAAAAGAACACACGAGCTTTTTTGAATGCCATTAGGCCTGTACAAGTTCAAGCTGAGAACAAGCAACTTATTTACAAATCTGTCCAACTGAGCAAACATTTTAAGATTTCTAAAATGTTTTTGTTACTGACTAGGATTAATATCTTGAGCACTACAGTTATGTACTCTTTACATACGAGCATTCATAACAAATTAGAAGTTTTACATGAGTTTCGAAAAGCAGCCAAATGTGTTATTGTATAGTTTAATCTTCGAGTATGTAGTTAGGGTTGACAACTAAGACGGCCTCTTCCTCCGTGCTTGCAGGCTCAGACCCCTTCAGTCCACCTTGTGACAGCTCAATAAGGATGTGATCCTGAGGAAATGGGCAATGGACACTTTAAGAACAAAACAGCTTATTACATTTAGATTTTTGTTAATCAAAAGTAAAAGACTTACATAGTGAACAAGCCTGTGGATGACTTTCTCTACAAGTGCCTTCTTATTTATCAGATCCTTCTCAGACTCAATATCTGCCTCAATCTCCTTCAAATACCAGTTCACTACAGCACTCTTCTTCAGTTCCTCCTCTTCCTCAACTGAAGAGTTTAAGATAATTAGAAAACAAAATAGGACAATAGAAAATTTAGGGGCATAGAGAACTGTATTTAGTGGATTTTTACCTTCTTCTGCTTTGCGCAGGTGCAGAACTAGGAGGTTGGAGATGCGTCTGTACTCGCTAAATGACATTCGGATAGATGGTTTGGGCTGGCCCTCTGTGTGGCTGTTAACTCCGTCCACATGACCGTTGAGCCCATTCATGTGTCCATTTATTCCATTAACATGGCCATTAATGCCATTCACATCATGAACACCATCCACTCCATTAGGCACATTTCCTGTCAAATGATTTACCAATTAAGAAAATGCTAGAGGAGTAAAGTGCTTTGTCCCAAAAAAATTTCTACATTTTGTGTACCTTCCTCGTGTTGCTCTTCTTCCTCCATCTGATCATCCTGCTCCAGGTTAATGTCAGGTGTCTCAACTCGAATTATAGACTTGTTCAGAAGACGGAAAGCTTCCTTTACATGTTTGGGCTGAACCTAGAAAGACAGACATTACATACTGGTTAAACTCAAGCCTTGTGCACAATGCTGGTGATATGGACATATTGTACTTGTATGACTATTGATAATTAGCACTTTAGATTTATAATTAGGAAAAAAATATGAAACATTTTGCTAAACACCTCATCACAACAGTGCATTCGAGCCATGGCCTCAGACAGACGGATCATACTCTCCAGCTGGCGCACTGTAATTCTCCAGGCAGACTTGGTCACACCCCCAGAGCCGTCCCGCTGACGTAGGCGCTTATACTGCTCAACAATGAACTCCTCAGATTCACTGGAGATCTACAGAGCCAAAAGACAATGGTTTTAAAGTCATAACAAAAACAAATGTAAGACAGACGGACAAAGGCACACCTTAGGCTTGAACTGACGAGCAAATAGCAGATATCTCCGGATTTCATCCAGAGAATACAGTCTGTCCACAGACTCCTCCACCCGTGAGTGTAGATCCACAATGCGTCTAGCAATGGCATAGTCTGTCACCTATGACAGAGACTACACGCATTAACAATATAAAATTTGAATAATTTCATACAACAGTGACCCAGAGAAGCCATGTACCTCATTACAGTCGTCAACTAGGATGAAAAACAGGTCAAAGCGGCTCATAATGGGCGCGGTCAGATTGACATTTTGCTTGAGACTCTTACTGCGATCGTAGCGTCCACTGACAGGGTTTGCAGCAGCCAAAATGGACGTTCGAGCATTTAGAGTGGCCTGAAAAAGTCAATTATTATTTTAGGTTAGGAAAAGCTTTAAAGTTTTGCTTTTGTCCAACTTATCCTGTGTATGTATTTTACCTTGACTCCAGCTTTAGTGATGCTGATGGTCTGCTGCTCCATGGCTTCATGGATGGCCACCTGATCCTTCAGGTCCATTTTGTCAAACTCATCAATGCAGCACACACCCTTCAGAAAATACTAGCATTAATATCTTTTATCCATACCCTCCACGATTTTTACACATACAAATAGATCATATTGGACTTAAAGTCCAAGACTCACATTGTCTGCCAGCATCAGGGCTCCAGCCTCAATCACAAACTCATGGGACTCTTCATCTCGGACCACAGCAGCAGTGAGACCGGCTGCACTGCTGGCTTTACCGCTTGTATACACTGCCCGGGGGCTGAACTCCTCCACATGCCTACACACAATATAAAGAAATGTACATTTGGAGATTATAATGAACTACAGAGTTTTGGCAAATAGTAAAGAAATATTTTGTTTCTTCATACTTGAGGAACTGGCTCTTTGCAGTACTTGGATCTCCAACAATGCATACATTGATGTCTCCTCTCAGTGAAGTGCCCTCCATAGTTGTCTTAGGAACACCTCCAAAAAGCATGAGCAGGACACCGCGCTTAACCTCATCATTACCTGCACAACCAATAACATAATAGAAAAGAGATCTTTAACTTTCATTTAAACTTAAATGTGGATGCACTGACCGTGGATGGTGGGGAAAAGACTAGTGCACAAGTTGTGGTACAGGTTCTTATCTTGACTCATTTCAAACACTTTTTCCCACTCTTTTTCTGTCATCTGACTCTTGATACTTTCAGCAGTCTGCTCCTCCTCTCGCAGCTCTTTGCCTCCGAACTAAAGAACAGACAATTATTAGTTAGATGCATCCTGAATATTGAATAGTAAAAGGCCATATCCAGTTTAAACGTGACTTACACGAGGGTTTGTTGGCGCCACATTGCAGGCAAGGAAGGCCAGTCTGTACGACAGTTCCCTCACTCCCAGAGCTTTCAGTCCCCTCAAACCCTCAGCTTCAAATCCTTGTGGTCCCCCGCCTACTCTGGTGCTGGTCTCGGCACGGACCCCTAGAAAAAAAGAAGTCAGTTTGAGTTCAAACCAACTATTTGTTTTAATTGTTGCCTCTTGCTTCACAATTTACAGTCCTCTTTACATTAGGATGAGCTTCCAGACGCATCACTCTACATTTCTCCAGGCCTGGGACTGGCACAAGAAGCACACTGGCTTATGACCCCATGTGCCTTGATTATTTCATAATGTGCTCAAGAATGTATACATTTCATCTTTTTTGCATCAAATTTACACTGTACCTGGAGTGGCAAGCTGTGAGACATCCGGCACAACAATGAGAGTTCCTGTGAAGTCACAGCGATCTCCAGCCTGGGCTGTCTCCACCGCCTCAGCCCTCAAAACTATCTCCAGTGAGCGAGGGATCGAACCACGGGGCAGCTCTGCCTGTGTCTCCTGAATACGGACCTGATCACACAAAATCTCTGGTCAGTTTTACACACTATACACATATGCTGCTTCCTCATGTGTGAATAAGTAAATGATAGTACCTTCTGGAAATCAATAAACTTGGACTTGTGTGTGTCAAGGTGGAAACGTGCGCGGTTGTTGCAGACAGGGTTTCTGCAGATGGTTGGTGGGGAATATTTAAACTGCTGCGGGACGTCTTTGATCAGAGCCTGACAGTCCATGCAAACAAAGGTCCCGCTCACCTGTAAAAATTTAGTCCTATTAAGCCCAGAGAAATAATACTCCCTTTATTTTAGTTAATATCTATTTTGTCACATATCCAACACTGCAGGTTGAGGCCTCTAGAGCTGTACAGTACATAGCTCAATGTTCAGTGTGTGCATGACATCAGTGGCTGGCCAATTGTAAATTAAGATTTGTTTGGCCACATTTCTTACCAGTTCAGGGTGTACAGGATGCGTCCTGACCACCTGCCCACTGATTCTCACCAAGGAGCCAATGCGCATGGATGACAGCTCACGAATCCTACAATTGAGTACAACAATGTGAATAAGCTCAGTGTATGATTAAAGCGACATAAGTTTTGATGTGGAACATGGCAACAGCCAGGCTTTTGTAATAGCCATTTAAAAATGCTTTTTACTTGTGTCGGGTCGGCAGTTCCTGGATAGCAACGTAAAACTCCTTGTTGAGAGGGACGTTCCCATGATCCCGAGCAACGTTACGGACAGCACGACACAGGAAGGGGTACACTCTGAAAAGTGACAACTCATGATTATGTGTTTGCGTTACTACGCTGTAAACTCAGTTGCTAATGAGAAAAAATACAAAAAAATTAAAGCTATGTACTTTGACATATAATGTATAACAAAGGAAATTTGCAATGTTACAGGAGGAAAGCACATTACAAACACAGTCAATAAATAAGAACTAGTGAGTACATACAGGTAATTGGTACAAGGTTGCAGAAGAAAATAATGCACCCTTAACACATTTATACAAATAGTAACATAGCACTGACGCAGGAAAAGTGACGCCATGACACCGATTTGATGGTGTCCATCATTTGACAACAAAATGAACAGTGGAGGGACTCCTAACATTATTTAATACTTTTATTACTAGTGTAATGGAAGTTACTGACGTTTATCTTGGATTTAGAGCAGTCAGTATCGCGGCTCACCTGTAGTACTCCTCCTGAATGGTGGTGGCCAGCTCTTGGTTGAAGCCCTCCAGGTCCGTGAAGCTCACCAGCAGCGTGTTCCTCTCGGGGCGGATGAGCTCCTCCGCCTCACGGACATACTTAGCCTCTCCGTCCGCGCTCTGATACCTGCAAACACAGCATGTTACTACACCGAGACAATTGGTCAGGAATGATATGGCGGGCAGATTTGATAACACTGGGCTTCAAAGAGCTTTCTCTTTTCTGCCCCACTGAGGCCGACGCTGACAAAGGAAGCCTGAAATAGTTGCACTTACTCCTCGAGGAAAGCCTGGAATAACTTCTGGCATTTCTCCGCTAACTCGTCCTTCACCAACTCTGCTGCATTCTCCGCGGTAGCTGTGGCTACATCCATGCCGAAAAACTGTCAATGTAGTTTAAAAATATGCAGAAAACTGTGAAGACAATACGGCAAAACTTCTGTCCGCACCGACGCACGCTCAGGTCCTGACAACAGAGCCCACTTTCGCGCGAAAAGACATACCACGTGACGTTTGGCGCGCCGCTTTTGGCCAATGGTTGACGCCATGCAAATGTTTCCAGCTGCGAGCCAATCAGTGATGGGCATTTAATATGACGTAGCAATGTTTCTTTACTTCAGCTAGTTTTTCGGTTTACAAAAAAAAGAAAAAAAAGTTTGTTTGTTTTTGTTTATTGGTTTACCAATACATCTGCAAATAGTACAAAAAAACCTTCAAATTATATATAATACTTCCATATACGAGTACAGAGACGCAATACTATAGGGATAACACAGTGACTTGAAAATTAGTGACATTTACCGCAAAAGTCCTCTGCGGTTTCGTAGTAGGTTTATGTGTGGCATATGAACTGTTTTATTCACTGTTTTAGTTTGTTAGCTACTTGTTACTGGAATAATTTTACCTTAGTTTAAAAACAGTTTGGAACATGAATCTTGTGTAACTCTTTGGTCTTCCCCGTTGAAGAAGCAAAAATGACCACTAGGGGAGGATGTTTCCTGACTTGGACCTGCCTACTGATCAGATAGATACAGTAAAAGGCTACAGTAATGGGCTGTGAAGGCTCCATCTGTACCACTGGCTGTAGAAGCGTTATCCATACACATACCGCACACTCAAATCTATCACTTGAACTTAAAAAAATATTTTAAAAAATGTTTAAGATTTTATTGCTCTTGACATGATGCTGAAGTTTTTCTTACCCCTATGAGGTAGGCAAGGAGTTGCTGTCTGTAAGTGGTGCATTGTTGCATTAGCCTATTTAATTTTATTTAATTATATTTAGTAATGTGGACTAATTCCCTGAGACACACTGTAGTGTACCTCTTACATAAAAGAGAAAGAATCAGAAAGCCCCCGATATTAAACATTATTTTAGCATGATGGGCATTAATGGTGACAACTTACAACAACAAATAGGCCTACTGGGACTCGCATACATAGAAAGGGGAATCAAAACAAAAATAACAAATCTACTCATGTCTACAGTTGCAAACAGAAATATTCAATCCCCCAAAGATTTTAAAAATTAAAGACTCAAGAAGACAAGAAGATCCTGCACATCCTCTTAGTCACTTAGATCTGAGGAGATTTAAAGAAGGCTGCATGGCAACCATGAAACATCACTGTGCTAGAGGGTTTTGCATATAAAGAATGGGCACACTTGAGTGGTGTGAAAAGCTTGTTAGCAATTATCAAAAACTTTAGTTTGAAAGTACAGATGTAAAAGGATGCTCCACAAAATACTGAAGCTGAGGGCTGAACAACACTGCCTCGGGCCTATGTTAAAACAGTCACATTTTTCATTTGAACTTCAAAGTTAAATTATCTTCTGTTGTTAAAATAACTCAGATATGTAATCGTTTTTGTTGTTCAATTAGTTTTTTGTAATTTATTCTCATTATCTTTCATTCACATCATCTTCATGTCTTTTGAGATGAGGGGGTTGAACATCACAAAACAGCACACTAGTCAAGTTACTGCTAAGGCTACAACTTTTTTCTGATATTAACGCAAGTTTCAGAATTTCACCTGAACAATACATTTAATTATTTTGGCACTGTACAACCTGTCCAATGCTCAATTTCTGTATTTTATGTGTATTATTAACTACAATAAACATCTTACAATTTTTGTAATTTGTGAAGAAAACAACATAATGCAATACAGTATACAGTCTGTAATAAAAGCAGCAACATAAACTATCTCTGTTCCCACATTACTCATCTGCTGCGGCCCATACAAACACTCCCGAGCACAGGCTATTGGTTTCACCTGTCTCATTGTATGAATCCACCAGACTCAGAACAGGAAGTTATTGTGGACCATTTGGACTCAGACCAGTATTTCTCTGTCGCTATATTTCTCTCTTTGTCTTGACCTCTGATTTTCCCACGATTGTTCAGCCACAGGAAACTCAAGATGATCCTGAACATCTGTGACCCATCACACACACAAGCACACACACATTTGTTATTAAACACTATAGCCACAATAAATAAAATAATACCTTAATTTTATGTAATTATACTGAGACATTATTTTTCTGTATAGACATAATCAAAACTACAAGGTCAACATATAGCACTAGTGCTATTTATAACTCTAAGTTTGGTTTAGATCAACTGGTGGGAACCTATTATGCTTAGGGGTTACTGGTGACTGAAGCCTATCCCAGCGACTACCAGTTACTCACATGGTTGACACAGATGACAGCTTTATTCTGCAAATTGTGCTGCTTTATCAATAAGCACCCTCCCTTGCATCGCCACACATGGTTTCTAGTGGCACCGGGTCACTGGTGTTTATTGATGATGTGACAGAGGTCGGAAGAAGGCAGATGATTTCTGTAGTGTAAAGGGATAAACTTTCTGCTCAGATTCAGCCAAATGCCACAACAATGATTAAATGATTAGACAGTGACAATGACCCAAAACACACTGCAAAAGCAACCCAGGAGATTTTTAAGGCAAAGAAGTGAAATATTCTGCAATGGCCGAGTCAGTCACCAGATCTCAGCCCGATGGAGCTGCATTTCACTTGTTTAAGACAAAACTTAAGGTAGAAAGACCCACAAGCAACAACTGAAGACAGCCACAGTAAAGGCCTGCCAGAGCACCACAAAGGAGCAAACCCTGTGTTTGGTGATGTCCATGAGCTCCAGACTTTAGGCAGTCATCTCCTGCAAAGAAACATAATATGAATGAACATTTTATTCATGGTAATGTTAATTTGTCCAATAACATTTGAGCCCTTTAAAAAACAGGTGGCTACACATTAAAGAACTGTTTTCTTAAAACCTTTCTCCAGCTGGGATGTACAGTGGGGCAAAAAAGTATTTAGTCAGCCACCAATTGTGCAAGTTCTCCCACTTAAAAAGATGAGAGAGGCCTGTAATTTTCATCATAGGTATACCTCAACTATGAGAGACAAAATGAGAAAAAAAAATCCAGAAAATCACATTGTCTGATTTTTAAAGAATATATTTGCAAATTATGGTGGAAAATAAGTATTTGGTCACCTACAAACAAGCAAGATTTGTGTCTCTCACAGAGCTGTAACTTCTTCTGTAAGAGGCTCCTCTGTCCTCCACTCGTTACCTGTATTAATGGCACCTGTTTGAACTGGTTATCTATATAAAAGACACCTGTCCACAACCTCAAACAGTCTCACTCCAAACTCCACTATGGCCAAGACCAAAGAGCTGTCAAAGGACACCAGAAACAAAATTGTAGACCTGCACCAGGCTGGGAAGACTGAATCTGCAATAGGTAAGCAGCTTGGTGTGAAGAAATCAACTGTGGGAGCAATTATTAGGTAATGGAAAACGTACAAGACCACAGATAATCTCGATCTGGGGCTCCCCACAAGATCTCACCCCGTGGGGTCAAAATGATCACAAGAAGCATGGGGGTGGGAACATCATGCTTTGGGGCTGTTTTTCAGCAAAGGGACCAGGACGACTGATCCGTGTAAAGGAAAAAATGAATGGGGCCATGTACCGTCAGACTTTGAGTGAAAACCTCCTTCCATCAGCAAGGGCATTGAAGATGAAATGTGGCTGGGTCTTTCAGCATGACAATGATCCCAAACACACTGCCCGGGTAAGAAGCATTTCAAGGTCCTGGAGTGGCCTAGCCAGTCTACAGATCTCAACCCCATAGAAAATCTTTGGAGGGAGTTGAAAGTCCATGTTGCCCAGCGACAGCCCCAAAACATCACTGCTCTAGAGGAGATCTGCATGGAGGAATGGGCCAAAATACCAGCAACAGTTTGTGAAAACCTTGTGAAGACTTACAGAAAACGTTTGACCTCTGTCATTGCCAACAAAGGGTATATAACAACATACTGAGATGAACTTTTGTTATTGACCAAATACTTATTTTCCATCATAATTTGCAAATAAATTCTTTAAAAATCAGACAATGTGATTTTCTGGATTATTTTTTTTCTCATTTTGTCTCTCATAGCTGAGGTATACCTATGATGAAAATTACAGGCCTCTCTCATCTTTTTAAGTGGAAGAACTTGCACAATTGGTGGCTGACTAAATACTTTTTTGCCCCACTGTAAATAGCCTCAAATTCTGAGAAAGTCTACACTTTAAGTACATATTGGTTGGAACTGTGTTTTGATAAAAAGCAAAAATAACAAAACTTTCGTCAGTTCCCAGATACTTAAAGACCTAACTGTGTTGCTTTGGTCACTATGGTTTTGAAGGCCCATCATAAGCCTTCCTGCTGGAGTCAAGCCTGGTGTCTGAGAGCAGAGATGTCTTGAGTATTTGATTGTTTTAGCTGCTTGTTTTTCCTAAAATGAGCTGCAGGAAGTGTTTCCTGTTTTGTCCACTATGAATAGGTGAGAATTGTGTTGCTGTTTGTGTGCGAGGGGGAGTGGACCTAGAGGGAGTGAATGGCTTTATTTGTATAACTTTAAGGTTTTGATTCTATTGCAACAGTAGAGACGCACAAAGTGATGCAAACTTATTCACTATTCTCACTAATCCATAACCTTATTGTGGAGCTGAATCATGATCCTTTTTCTCACAATACTCTCCATCGTCATCCTCCTTCCTCTAGGAAACTGGCCACAGTAAACTTCCAGCTTCTGTTTGCCTCACTTCCAAGTGGAAGTAAAGTATATGGGAAGCACTAGGAGGCCAAGTGTGTTTGGAAAAATAGACCTCCTGACCCCCATCACTCTCACGTAGGAGCTGACAACTGTTTGAATCATTAACATAAATCCTATACCTGTAACTACAGACAAAGACAAGACGGAAACACCTGGCACAAACAGCTGGTCAGACCATGGATGAGAGGCAATGGCATCAGGCTGAATGAAAGCCAGTGCAAAAAAAGTCTATCTAACTATAAAAGATCCAAAACATCTTTATTAGTTATTAATACAAATCATTTGGAACGGATGGACAGACATGTTTGTAGCTTTAAGTAAATTAGGGTGTACTGTACAGAAAATATAAATATACTTGTGTAACATTTAAGGTGGAAAATCATAAAGAGCATTGGTAAGCAGGCTTGAACATGTCTTGTCTTTGGAGTTGTGTTGAAACCCATTAATGCTTGACCGAATATCAAACTACAACAGGATGTGATCATTCTGAGTAGTAGTTCACTTTTCTCAGTGACAGGTGCCACTATTTTATTTGAATGCTGTGATTTATAATTAAACTAAAGCCAAAACTAAAAGTGAGACTTGGCTTATTATGTTTTCTTACTTTCAGAAATCACTCTACAGTGTCTCACTCTTCATTCATTCATTAAACAATGTTCGGGTCCATGCAGGTACATGGGACAGTGAGAGTGTTCTGATTCTTGTAAGTTAAAGCTGAGAGAATTTATCAGTGAGGCAAATACTACAGAACAATGTGTTTTAGTGTTTTATTATAAACAAAGTCAGAAAAAAACAGCAGCATAAACACATTTGTGAAAACACTATTTACATCAGAAACTTTACAGTGAGAAGACAAGTCATGGTCCAGCAGACTGCTTCTTCTGTTTCTCATTTTCTATGTGTAAACATCTTTAACTCACTATATACAGTAGATACAATTGTGATTGAACACGTAAACACTAACTGGAGTGTAGACTGGATGACTCGGACTCTGTGGTGGTTGACTGTCCTGTGCGTCTACGAGGTAAGATCTTCAAACTGGACGCCCTGCTCAGAGTCAGGGCTCTACGGGCTGAGTTTTTGAACCCTGCCCCGAGAAAGGCATACAGCAGTGGATTCAAACAGCAGTGAGCAAACGCCATTGGTTCAGCCACAGCGAGCCACACGCCCAGCACTGCCTCAAGGTTACAGCTGCGGGGCAGGATCTCCAATCTCAGCATAGCGTCCACAAAAATGCCCGCACCATAAGGCAACCAGCACACAAAAAAACATAGCACCAGAGCAATAGTGGTTCGGACTGCTCTCCTCTTCTGCCTCTGTCCGCCCAGGGGGCCACGAGTCAACCTTGTGACGATGACACAGTAGCAGACCAATAGGACCAGGCCAGGCACCACTAGACCCACCAGGACGAGCTGCAGGTGGAACACAGCGACCCACAGAGGAGCGTTGTTTTCTGGGTAGAAGCGCTGGCAAAGAGTGGCTCCTTCGGCTCCCTCCTGTGTTTGAGCAAAAACCAGGTCGGGGATGGCCAGAAGTGCAGCAGGCAGCCAGGCACCTAAAGACAGGAAGAGTTTATTAGAGCCCGAAGTGTAAAGAGCACAGTAAAAATGAGTGAAGAAACTTCAAACTTTGCTTAGTCAGTCCTGAACGCCAATTTAACTTAATATTTTTAGTACAGCTTTTAGTTTCAAGTTGCTATCTATTTATTCTGTTATATTTGTAATGTTTTTGCTGGTTTTAATTATCTTTTATCTTTTATTAGGGGTGACAGTGATGCAGGCGGACAAGCGCATCACCCATTAACTGGAGGGTTGGCGGTTCGATTCCTGCGCTGACCCAGTGCGGCCCATTTCATACTGTCGTTGCGTTCTTGGGCAAACACTTCACCCATATTGCCTACACCAGTCACAATATGTGGATGGTTGTGACAGGAAGGGCATCAGGTGTAAACATTTGTCAACTCACTGTGCACTTCTTTTCTGACGAGACGACGCAAAAAAAGCTAACTGTGGGTGGTGTTAATGGCTTTTACAGAATTTTGGTCAACTAAAGCTGTTTTAAATGTAGGCCTACTTTAAACCTTTGACTTGACCTAAATGTGACTAAAGACAGCACTAATTTATAAATGAGAAAGCCAAACATTATTAATTTACAGCTTAAGAAAAAGGAAACACTTACCAGCGTAGACCAGTTTGTGTGCCAGCAGCTGCCTCAGGCCCCCAGTGTTGGTGTCTGTGGCTCGGACCACAGCCAAGTATCTGTCCAGACTGATAAAAGCCAGGATAAGGACGCTGCCATAGAGATTGACTGTGTATATGACATGAACGCCGACACAAGTAGCAGCTCCACAACGCCAGTCAGCCAGAGCAGCATCCACCGCCCAGAAGGGGAGAGCCAGGACAAAGAGGAGGTCTGCAGCGGAGAGGTGCAGCCGGTACCGATCTGTGAGACTGCACTTAGACCTAAAGAGAAGCAGAAGAAGGAAATAAGTTGGTATCAAGTAGCACTGCATGATACTAGCAGAAAATTTGCTGATATTCCGTTGCATTACATTTGAAATATAGTGTACAACTGTGATTTTCAAATCAAATGAAATTCAGACATAGGCTCTTACCTGCGCTGGCATCCCAACACTATGACCACAAGTCCATTTCCAGTGATGCCCAGAGCAAAGATGAGAGAATACACCACAGGTAAAAAAACTTGTTGGAGCTCAGCTGTCATCACATGTTCAACATCACAGGGCTCCTCCAAATCCACTCCTAGGTCTCCTGATCCTGATCCCGTGTCATTGTAGTCATAGTCGAAAACAATGTGCTAAAGATTAAAAGCAAGTATTAGGACCAGGCCATAAAACATTAAAACATCTTATTGTTATTATTCTTACCTCATAGTAAGACATGGTGACTATATTCTTTCTCTTCGACTTGTTCTGAGTTCAACCACTGTCCCCTCTAAAAACTGTCTTAAATAATGGTCTTTTGGCTCCTCCCATACACATCTGTGTTCCTGTAAAATGTTTTTCCTGTTTTCGAGGTGTCAGGTGCTGATCCTATCACAGGATACTGCGTTGAGTTTGTGTGTGCTTGAATTGTTTTGGCCCTGGGACCTTTTGCTTGATCATAATCGGCTTTGGACACTGGTAAGGAATAAGGACAAAAAGAAGTGTTTGGACTTGTGTGGGCAGTAGTATCCCATTTTTGGCTACACGGTCTGTTAAATCAGGACAGGTACAGGCAATTTTTGATTTAAATGAGGTGCAAAGACTTTTGTCCTGTTGGAAGAATTTCTTAACATGCAGATATGAATGTGCAAAAAGAAACAGGCGTGAGTCTAAGATTATTATCAGATAAATGCCATTCACTGTCAGTGCACCAGTATGTAACATGGGGCAATGGTGGTGCAGTGGGTTAAGCATTCGCCCAGCAACCGGAAGCGGTTTGAATCCCATCTGAAGCGCATACTGTCGTTGTGTCCTTGGGCAAGACACTTCACCCACCTTGTCTGTATGTATGAATGTGTCAGTGTGGCTGTGTTTGGTGGTGGTCAGAGGGGCCGTTGGCGCAGAATGGCAGCCACGCTTTCGTCAGTCTGCCCCAGGGCAGCTGTGGCTACAGAAGTAGCTCACCACCACCGAGTGTGACTGAGGAGTGAATGAATAATGGACCAAATTGCTAGGCGCTTTGAGAAACTTGTCAAGCTTGAAAAGCGCAATATAAATCCAATCCATTATTATTAACATATGGCCAATATAAAAAAAGCTTTAGACCAGTGGTTCTCAAACTGTGGTGCGGGTACTACTGGTACACAGAGTCAGTTTTATTACTGTTTTAGTCCTTCTCTGGTTGGGGCTTTTAATTTAAAGTAGGGATGTAGACCAGTATGCCTAGTTCTGGTCTAGGCAGAGACCTGGTTTATTGCTATTTACTATATGTTCAACAATTTACACGAACATTTCATTAACAAACATTGCATGTAGTTAAAATAGGCCATCACTGTGTACTATCTTAGATACATTCTAAGTTAGATATTTTACTTTGTTGTTTAATGTCAGTATTTAGGGGTTACATCAACTATCTGTGTATCTGTCCAGCGCCAAGTCAACAGGCAGATTTCCTGGCATTGCTACTTCCATTCGTGTCTGTAAATCCCCATCCTCTTCAATTATACTAATCCCGTAAATAAACAGACAAAAAGTGTCAAATTCTCAAAGTGGCACCCCAACTCTCTTATCTCCAAACAATTTACTCCACCCTTTCCTGCACTCTTGCTGCTATCAAGGCAAGAATCAAAAGACAAACACTGCTAGCCTAAAACCTTGATTTTTTTTTAACTCAGACACATCACTTCAGATGAGAAAAGCAGTCAATGTACAATTTTACATATTTAAAGGGATTTAAAATTACACATTTGCTGTGGACTTGTATCAACAAAGTGATGTTTACTTGTACATTTTAATTTAAACATTCCACTCACCTTTTATTGTTGCTGCTGTGATCAGTGATTAAGTGAATATATAGTGAGTAATAATGTGTAAATTAAACCTTCCTCTAAACTATTTCACAAAACTGAGACAATCATAACCAGTCAGCCAGGGTAGGTTAAAACTGAACTTACATTTTTGTGGTGCCATCATGTGGACATTAAAGAAACTGTACGTTAGAGCTGAAATTTGACCATAGCTTAATTTATTTATTTTGGCTCTTTTCTACTGTCATTCTGTCACAAGCGATTTTATGTTTATACTTACAGAATGTACAACACTGGATACAAAACAAACCTATTTATTATTCATTTAGTCTTTACTTTGAAAACCATAGGTATTTTTAAAAATCTGAGGTGACAGTAGCGCAGGAGGTTAAGCAAGAAGCCTTCTGAGGGTTGCTGAATCACTTCCCTGCTTGGCCTAGTGCACAGTGTCCTTTGGCAAGACATTTCACTCCTACTCCAGTCACAGTACATGGCTGGTTGCCAGAGGAAGGGCACCCAGCAAAAAACTTGCCAAATCACTGTGCGATTGGATCACTACAGCAGTGGAAAAAAAAAAAAAAGTACCAGTAGTGGTACTACATTGCTGCCTTACTACATATACTCATATAAAATAGTATGTTATGTTTCTTTAAAAAAGAAAAGTCATCAGTGTTATGGTTAAAAAACACATTCAAAGCCTTCAGGCTGTGTTTACAAATAAATATTGTGAAATAAGGAAAAGAACAAGTCATTGAAAGTCATGTAAATAGAAGATACCACAAGTGGTATTTATCAAACATCAACAAATAAAAAAAATTAAAAAATTAAATCAGGACCATCGTCAAAGACTTGAGAGAATCACCTCAGTAACATGTTTCCCTGATGATCATGCTGCTGTTGCCACGCAGCTGTGCCAACAAGTCTTTGAATCCTCCTCTTTTAGGGACACTTTGTTTAGGGAAGTCTTTGATTTTGTCTGATGTTTCCAAAGTGCTAGAGACGAACGGCACATTAATGGTCAGATTTGAGTCCTCTAGCTCACTCGCAAAAGACAAAGTCCCACAGAGGCTGCTTATTGGTTCAAGACTGTTGTTGTGAGTAAAGCTGGAGCTGATTGGTCGGTGGTGGTTGTTGTGAAGGCGCTGCTGCTTAGCAACACGAGAACCCTGAGTGTCTTCTCGAGACCTCTTCCTCCTGTTCTTCTTTTTCTCCTTTTTTAGTGGAACTCTGAAGAAGCGCCGGAGATTTCTGATTAAAACAAATCTAATTTAATCATATGTTTTGATTAGATTATGGTTTCCCAATGACTTTCCCAAATCTCACCTCTGTAAAAACAGATGCGGTCTTGAGCACACCTCTTCAGCAGCCAACTCACTTTTTTTCATGCCTTTATTGACCAAACGTAGTTTACGGATTAACTGTATAGGGACCAACCGATTCCTGTTGAAACAGTTGAGAAAATAAAAGTCTTGAAAAATCTTTGACGTAATTTATGTGTTTAGAGTTGATTAAAATATCCCCATTATACTGCCCTCAACACATGACTGACTGACTACATGTATTTTACCCTCTGATATTGGACATCTTCTTGCTCCTCCATGGTTTGAGGAGAATCCACTGGTCACATGTCATTGATTTAGGGTCTAAATAAATCAGCAAAAAACAGCAATACTTAACATTGGTGCTGTCTCTTGCCTCATTTATAAATGCTTAGTCTATACACAATCAATCATGCACTTACTGTTGTCCAGGAGTTTATCTTTGAGAGGTGCCTTCATCCTCTTTGCCTTCTGGTAAAGTTTACAACATGCTGAACATAGGATCTGTGGCTTTTCAGTAGATATGTTATAAGGGAGGGATGGGCCTGACATCACACTGCTGGTGACTGAGATTTGATCATCATCCAGCTGTTCCACTCCTTCATCTGCCACCTCCACAAAGTGTCCATTTTCCTCAGGCGTCTCCTCTATCTGATGCTTTCGGTCAATAATGTCTATAATATCATTGGTGCTCAGCACATCTGCACTACTTCTCCTGTCTCCAGCTTGTGTTTTCTTCTTCTCCTTCCGCTGCCTCCTACCTGCTAGTCTGCGCTGGACGGAATCGTCACTTGAGCCTGGACTATCTTGGTCTTTTGAGGTCTTCAGGCGTTTAGACCTGCGTTTGGGATTCATTGAGTCCTTCCACTTTAGAGAATATTCAAGTGACCTTAACAAGAAATTATTATTAGTTTCTTTATAACAACAACAAACTGTGAAAATGCATGATTTTTTTTACATTTAGAACAAGTCTCACTAAACTGATATGAGCACTTAATAAGTTACAGTATATTCTCAGAAGTAACACAGCCTCACCTGTAATATTCTACCTTTATGGAAAACATATACATCATAGACTCCAAGCTATCTGACTCATCATTTCCCAGGCTGAAAAACAGTAACACGACTCGTCATGATCAAGAGAGGATGGAGTCCTTTACCCAAATCTTAACTAAGGAACATTACTTCATAGTTTTGTGTGCAAATATATAGCAATTAGTAAGTCGTTTCTATACTTTAAATAAGTACAACTGAATTCAATAAATAGGAATATTTTAAAATATTATGTCACAAAGAGCTGAGAAAATGATCACAAATAACAAAGTAACATTAAAGGAAGTAATCCCCTCTGTATGAAACTAATTTGGGTTTAAGGGGCCGTATTTAGTAAACAATACCTTAGGATCTTTAGGAGCTTGAGGGGCGTGTCGGTGCAGTTAAGAAACGACAGATTGGATGATAATGGCACACAGATTCACCACACAAAAACTCAATACAAACTCCTAAGTTAAACTAGTTAGCTTAATCACAAAGCAATACGTTCATTCCCAACACTGCTTTCCACTCACTGCCTCCCAAAACTTACTCTGACCTGTCTGATTCATAGTTGTTGTTTTCGGACATGGTAAAAACTACATTAACATGACGACCACTAAAGACGTTAGTTCACTGTAGGTAGCTGACCGCGTAACCTCTTCAGAGCACTCCTGGAGCTGCCTTCCTTGGGCTTGGGACGGTCCCAGTGAAGATGTCGCTGCTGGCGCCACCGGAGATTCGCGCGCTGCTGCTTTCATGTGTCTTCTTCTGTTGTTGTGTTTTCAGAAGCAACGTCTCACCGAGGCCACCTACTGGACAGGAGCTTTCACTACACTGCACCAGGACAACAAGAAGGACACCTCAAGACAGACTTCTTACAAGGCGAGTAACATGAATCACTAAGCATAGTTTCAGGCCTCCAGACTGCGATCAAATGCTCGCATTTTGCGACCATTTTCTGGGTCTGTGCTAGTGTTTGTTTTTCCAACTACGCGCACATGTGCGACCAGATAATTTCCGACTTTATTATTATTATTATTATTATAACAATTATTTTGAATGAATGAGTTTTCTGAAGACTGAAGCCACAAATGAGCTGGTAACTATAAGGGGAGAACTGAGGGGAATTTGAACAGTTCAGTTCTTCATTAGGCCAACTTATTACTAATTTAATTCTTTATTATGTGAAAACCAGTCTGTTATGAATCTGATATTTCTTTACTTCCAGTTAAATTTAGCTTTATTTAGGGGCAGCATGTCTGACTGTTTAAGGTTAACTACTGATACATTTCTGATTTTATTTTTTAGCCATATTGCCATGATTTGCTAATATTCTTCAGACTACATTCTTTATTCTGTACATATTTCAATTAAACTGTGAGCCTGGTAAGACAGGAGATTTAATTTTTGTGATACAGATTTTTGGCATGTGCCCCTAAATTTTCTGCTTGTGCCCCTGTGTTCAGTCAGGAGTTACAATGCTCCTGAAAAAAAGTTAGTCTGGAGCCCTGAGTTTACTACAAGGTAAAAAGACTTAATTATGCCCGTGTTATATTGTTGTGTTGCCCTTAGTTTGTGAATTCTATTTTGCCCTTTTACCATTTTAACACACATTGAGTTAAAGTGGTGCATGATTATTCTATATAAAAACAATATATTGTGAAGGTACACAAAAGAGACAAGGAGAGGAGAGCTTCAAGTCTCTGCTTTATTCTCTAACGCCAACAATCAACTCATCTGAAATGACATTCCCGCCATACTTATAAAACTGCCTACACCCCCTGGAGACCCACAGCCCTCCCCCTACTATAGGTGAGTACTGAAAAGACTATGGCCTTATTGACCTATATTTGGTTTTGTGATTGGCTATGATTGTGTCTCTTGTCAGCACTCAGGACTTTGGACATACACAGCTCTGCTAACTCACAGAGGAATTTCAACAACTGAGAATCAAGGGGAGAGTTTAGAGAAGCATTCATGACCCAGCAAGGGTGTGTTTTTCCTCCTTTAATCTGAACTTTCCCCTTCCTTTTCCTGTTGTAGTCAGAACGTGCTGTGGACTTTCTTTAAAGAAGAAGAGAACAATGTGGGGAGCAGTTCTGTTTGCGTTTATGTTGCTAAACGTGAAGGTGAACGAGGCCGAGGACAAGGTGATCTTGAGCAGTTTTTCAACCAGTTCTGCACCTTTCTTGGGCAAACTTCTGGTGATCCCAATGGATGGAAGTCACTGGGTTGGTATAAAAGCCATTGCTCAAGAAATGGGCCGCCGTGGGCACCAGGTGACTGTGGTAATGCCTGAGGTCAGTGTCCGAATGGGCCCAGGGAAACACTATGAGACGCTGACCTTCCCAGTTCCTTACGACAGGGCATTTATTGATTCAGTGATGTCCTCGCACAAAGACATAATGAGTAAATCAGCACAGCCCTTTATGGAGAAGATGAATAGAAGGATTACACAATTTCAGAAAATAAAAGGACTAATTCTGACCACTGCAGAGAGTCTACTGTTCAACGACACTCTCATCTCATCTCTTCAACAGCAGGCAAGTAAAAAAGTATCCTTGGAGAACAAATAAAAGTACAATGTTTGTAAAAGTGAAGAAAAACATAATCCATCAGCCTAAATCAAGACACCTGAATGAATTTTTCAGTTGCTTTGATCAGTGCCAAAATTAGGAATGGGCAGTCTTGTTTTAGATGCACAGGCGAATACTACACTTTTAAAGCATTAAGTTATTTTTACACATACAATTAGAGTCTACATATAGCTAGTAATGATGCACTGAGGGCAGATGAGTTCCAGGGAACAGTTCGTCTACATGTTGTAAACACTTAACAATATGCTTAGTCACTCTGAAATACTGGGAGTAGTGCAACACTGTACCAACCATGTATGTGTCTTAAAAAGTTAGTAATGATATTGCATTTTGACATGTGTATGTGACCTCTGAGTTGATTCCCTCTTTATTATTATTGATGAGTTGATTTCCTCTTTATTATCTCAATATTGTTTAAAGTGTCCTAACATGATGATGTAAACTGTTTCGCAGCATCCAAAATAAGCACTATAAATGATTCAATGAGCAGCCTTTCGTTGTACTGTTGTAAAGAAAATAATAATATCGAAGGTAATTAAAATATTGACATGCATGACAAGAAAGAAAGGATGATGGAGGTTTTTAATACATACATTTTGCATTTTAGGTTAAAATAAATCTCTCATATGTGCACAGGGTTTTGATGCTGTTTTGACAGATCCTATGGTTCCCACTGGTTCATTAATAGCTCGTAAATTTGGTAAGTTTTTGCTTTTCTTTTACTGTGTCTTGTGTAAAAGGTGTAAATTGTGGTGTATATTTACCAGCTTCCAACAAATTATGTTCAGGTCTGCCCACAATAAATCTTCTGAGAGGAATGCTTTGTTCATTGGATATGAAATCTGCAGGCTGTCCGTCCCCACCATCCTATGTGCCCCGCTTCTTCACTGGATATACAGACAAAATGAGCTTCAAGCAACGAGTATTTAACACTATAGTGAGTAAAACTTTGAAAATACTTCTGCTATCTTTGAAACACATGTAGGCCATTTCTACACAGTAAAACTTTTAACAAGCAACTTTCACTTATTATGATTTTATGATTACAATATACAATATAAGGTTAAGCTGCGCTAAAGATATGCTGTTTTATGAATTTGTTTAATAGAACTATAATAACTCTGACTTACAGGTGGCTTTACTTGAACCACTGATGTGCCGTTTGCTCTACTGGCGCTTTGATCAAATAACCTCTGAATTTCTCGGAGAGGATGTGAGCGTGGCTGAAGTGCTGTCTGACTCTGATATCTGGCTGCTAAGGTATGTGCAAAAAGGTCATTCACTGACCTATGGATTGAATAGTAAACACAATTATCATTTAAGCTGAGGTTAACAAGCAACAAGTTTGAATGAAAATGTCTTTTGATGTGACTCAAACAGAACTGACTTAACACTGGAGTTTCCTCGTCCTCTCATGCCAAATGTGGTGCTTGTTGGTGGTATCAACTGTAATATAAGAAATCCTCTGCCTGAAGTAAGTGTATTTATTGTTAGTAATCAAATGCATAATATTAGGCTTTACAACTACTGTACCTTATATTGCATTGCATGAAAATGTTTTTGTTTTTACAGGACCTGAACTCATGGGTGTCAGGGGAGCAAGGTTTTGTGGTGTTTACTTTTGGATCCATGGTGTCTGAAATGCCAGATGAAACGAGAACTATATTCTTTGATGCATTCAGACAAATTCCTCAAAAAGTAAATACACAGATTTGTGCATAAATATGAAAATAGTATTTGAGTAAAAATAATTAACTTCTTAAATAGGTCATATGGCGATATTCTGGAACAGTTACAGAAAACATCCCAGAAAATGTTAAGTTAATGAAGTGGGTGCCTCAGAATGACTTACTAGGTTTGTATCTCGATAACATAAAATATAAACTAAATTGCTTCAGAAAATATGCCTTTTATATATTTTTCATCCTAGCACATCCTGGAGCACGGGCATTTATCACCCATGCTGGCTCACACGGTCTCTTTGAGGGACTGTGCCATGCTGTTCCCATGCTCATGGTGCCACTAAGTGGGGACCAACCTGACAATGCACAAAGGTTAGCAAGCAGAGGAGCGGGAGTCGTGTTGGATATACTGTCTGTCACTACTGAAAGCCTTGTTGAGGGACTCAGGGAGGTCATCAACAATCCAAGGTGAGACAGTTATTATGTACAAAAAAATTGACCTTGTTTTTTAATCCTTCCTTTTTGATATTTAGGTATAAAGAGAATTTACAGAAGTTGTCAGCTCTCCACACAGACCGCCCAGTGGACCCACTGGACCTTTCTGTATACTGGACAGAGTATGTGATGAAACACAAAGGGGCAAAACATCTCAAATCTGCTGTCCATGATCTCAACTGGATCCAATACTTTTGCTTGGATGTCATGGCTTTTCTTTTGACTGTGACACTGGTTTTTATATTAATAATCATCAAATGTTTTAAACTATGCTTCAGAAAAATGAGCTGGAAACAGAAGCAAGATTAACTATTAAGACTGCATTTTTTTAATCATCAATCAAAATTAAAATGACAAAACATGCTTCATATGGTGAACAAAAATATTTAATAAACAGAACATTTACAGAATATTATGTTTTTATTATTTTGGGATGAGACAAGGGTGACGTTAGTGGCCTCCCTTTTTGGGTGGGAACAGCGTATATTCTACAGCCAGAGCAACGGTAAAGGCAGCAAAGCCCCACTTGAAACCTCTCAAAAGAACCTCTGACAGTGTCACAGCACGAGCAAAGCCACCGGAATATCTCCAAGCCTCATTACTGTGGGGGAAAAAAGACAGAAAATTTTCAGAAATACTGCATCAAATTCAGATTTTATACACAACACAAAAGTGAGTACTGACCGTGCCCATGGGTCTTTTAGACCCCTGGACGCAAGTCTTTGCTTTGTGGTTTCCAGTGGCGTGCCCTCTACTTTCCACTGCCTCCAGTCTGGCAGGGACACTTTGCTGTGTCCATGGTCCCCTCCCATGCTGTAAGCAATCACAGCTATTGTTCAGATACAAGATTTGTCTCGTCACAGAAAATCAGGTAGACAAAACTGAGACTAGTTATAAGACTATTATAAGATTATTATTTTTATTCTCCGTATCAGTGGTTCTGAAAGACAGAGTGGGTCTCCCAAGTGTTTTTAGTGTCACAATTTCTGAGCTGAGAAGTGTTTGTTGTAGTCCACCGTACAACATAAACTGAACAATAATGTAGATGACCCCCCCCCAAAAAAAGCCATAAACGAATATAAAAAATGAATTAAATGTACTTGCAAAAAGGATATAGTAGTAGGAGTAGTAGTAGTAGTGAAATGAACATGTACAGCGGATAAAGAGGATAAACACAAATAAGTGGAAACCAGTGCACCTCAACAAACTGACTGGATTAAAATCCCTAAAATCAGAGGCTATTTTATTGAATAATTAGCTAATACTAGCTTTGTATGGTCTGTAGCGTTGGCTCACGTTGTGCGCTTGCTAGATGCTAGACCATTTTACATTACCAACCAAAATAGTCATTAAATGTTTTGACATGAATCTACTTGTAAAGCTACACTCTGACTAATGTGACTATTCCTTATAACATTAATAAAACGCGTACCTGAAGTACAGTAACGTTAGTATATCTTTTATTCATAGCGTCGTTAGCTATTTACAGACAGTGTTATGCTAACTGTACGGTATATAAAGTAAATATACTTTCGCAACCAAATTTCTTATTCCTATGTAAAATGTGTGTATCTGGAACCGTCAGGACCATAGACAGTGTTTATAATAAATGACTATTGTGGAAAACCAGACTATACCTGAACGATTGTTGTGACCTCTGCAGCTCCACGACCAACTTTTGCGACAGCGACTGACGTTTTACAGCAACTACGGCTCAGCAATTAGGACAAAGTTTGTCCTTGAACCCTTTTAACCCAGCTTCAGCATAAAAATGAACGAATACAATATACTTAGACGTAGACAAACAGTCCTGTTATGTTTATCAGTATAATGTTTATAAGACGTCACTTTGCAGATGCATTCAATTAACATGTTTGCATTTGATATGAGATATAAAATGCACTTTGTTTTGTGTTGTCACATAACTGTGGCCCACAGTTTACAGATTATGCAGAGTCAAATCACAAGGTATCAACAAGCCTTCAATATTACATTTAAATTTACATGTAAATGTATACATACATTTCAATAACTATTAAAAAAGACATTAGTCATAGGAGATTATGCCTTCCTATACACAATAGATCATTTACATTGCATAACCTGGAAACAGTAGTTAAAATCAACCTGTAAGAACAAAGTTATTACAAGAGTAAAATTGGCTGGATAAGGCAATTGTGTCTAAGTCCATATAATAAGTCCTCTTTAAGGTGTGTCATTGAGGCTCCCGAGTGCACCACTTGTTATGTTCTGTACATTGATCCATAATTTCTTGTGTTGATAATAACTGCTCTTTATATCTGTTGTCTTCATTAAAGTTTGCTTTTTGGTTGGTCAAGCAATTCTTTCAAAGCCTCTAGATTTTCTCCCTCTGGAGCCTCCGGCCATGCACTGTGATCTGCCAAAGGGTAAACACATTTTTTAAAATGGATTTTTACACTTAAACTATAAATTTAATCATTAAGTAAACACTATGGTAAGTATTGTCTACATACCAGGTATTTCCCAGATCGAGTGATACAGACTCTGCCCTGCATCAATCCTCATTGTGGCTCCTGAAATGTAGGATGCACCAGGAGACAACAGGAAACAGACCGCTGAAGAGATCTGAACAACAAAGAGAAAAAAAATAAATAAATCACAAAACTGTTAGCATAATCAGTTTTAAATCCACACTTTGATTAGTGATAATGGAATACTGACATGCAGTTGGATAGCCTTTTAAGGGATAAAGAATAACCTTTGTAAGCTATTTGTACCAGTAACCTTGACTCGAGTGTTATTAGTCTATTATTCACACATATTCCATATCCTGTATCCACACTGCATGTGTAACTTCACTAAACACATACACTGTCGCCCAAAAGAAAAGAAAACACATTAGAGTGCAGTCTTTTTGTCATAACGTTACCTCCTCTGGGAGTCCCAGTCTCTTTGCAGGAGTAAATGGAATAGACATCTTGAATAAAGAAGGTCCAAGTGCCTTATAGTTTTCCATTGCAGTTTTAGAGAATATTGTACCCTAAAGTCAAACAAATATAGTTTAAATATAGTTTATTTAAATAAATACAATTTTAAAAACTGATATGTTTGGCTGTATTCCCTATTGAAACATACAGGCGCAACAGCATTGACTCGGACGCCTGAGGCTGCCCACTCAATAGCCAAACTCTTTGTTAAGTTGTCCACTCCTGCCCTTGCAGCCCCTGTGTGACTGTCCAAAAATCATTGACTTTGATTTCCTTCAACAAATAATGCATCATCATGTTTGCATAAGTTTGACCTGGCATACTTACGCCATGCCTGGGAAGCCTTTCCACATGTCTGCAATTATGTTTATGATTACCCCTCCATGTTCTTTCATCCATGCTGTATACACTGTATATAAGAAAAACATGGGTCACATTGTCCCCACACTTACACTGAACCATGACAAATTTGCAATGCTTTACCCTCTTTGCAGCAATAAAATGTCCCGTTTAGGTTAGTGTCTATCACGGCCTTCCAGCCTTTTGAAGAAATGTTCGCAGTTGGGCTTGGAAACTGGCCTCCACCATTGTTGACTAGAAAATCTATGTGTCCGTACTGTTTCAATACTTCAGAAACAAGTGCCTTTACCTAAAATGAGATGTGCCAAATGAAATGCCACAGATAGGCAGATTATGGTCTGTACAGTCTTGGTAAAACAACATGCACGGTGGTCTTAATCCTTTTAAGTATTGGTCTTGGCCTAGTCATACATTCACAAGACTATATGCTCACCTCGTCCTCACTGCGGATGTTGCAGGGTACAAAGTTTACAGTGGCAGGGCTGGAGAATGAAATCTTCGCCCTCAGCTCCTCCACTGCTGCCTTAAGCTTCTCTACCTTTCTGCTGGAGATTACCACATTGCAACCTGACAGATGACATTACTTTTAAAAGTGCAACACCCATTAGCACTGTGATAAATACATTTGGTTACTAGCCACTATTTAAACTAAAACTACCCCACAGCTTAACAACATGCAGTCTATACGAGAATTTCAATTTTTTCATGTGTAATAAAAGGACAGATGCAGAGCAAAGTTTACATAGAGTTAAACGGTGTCTAGCATTATCGTCTGATCTAAGTTGTTTGTGCGATAAAAACAATCCTCACCTAGCTCCAACAGTTCTGCAGAGATGGCTTTACCGATTCCGGTTCCTCCACCCGTTACAACTGCAACTCTGTGGTTGAATAAACCCGGTCTAAACACACTTGCCGTCGCCATGACTTTACCCAAGCTCGGCAGTCGTGAAAGCTAGTAATGTGTATGCTAGTGATGGGATCGATACTCACACGATACTCAAGTCGGATTCCTTGATTTTTAAAAAAATATATATTAATAAATGAATATATATGACTTCTAGATGTTTTGGGGTAACTTATGCCAGTGTTTCCAGCAGCATATGGGACTGGTCCATCCTTGACAGTCACGGGAATATAGCTGTTGTGTTTGTCCCACTAACAACCACGACTGTACACATGCATTAGTTGATTAATAGCCAGTATTGGTCATGAGCTTTTTTAAGAGGTAGAAGATGAACGGATGATAATTTAACTGAATATGCACTAATTATCAGTGTCAGTTAAATTCCCCATAAAAACAAACAGTATCAGTAACAGTATGTGGTATCGCCCTTCACTAATGTGCGCGGATATGCTGCCATCTTCAGGAATATTTACGCACTTCGCTCAAATTGTGGAATTTTGAAGATCTTTGTTAAAAACAGGTACAATTTTCTTCTAGGTCACTACAGTAGTTTCATAGTTATTTATAAAAATCTTAAATCAGATGTACCTTCCTTTGGCAGCTCTGGAGAAATGCGGTTAACCTGAATCAAAACCAGCGTCTGGTTGACGAGTATTTGCCAGTTGTGTGTATACAAGCAGACACTACCATGTAATACAACTTTCATCCATCTTCTTCCCATGAGGGGTCGCGGGTGAGTGAGGCCTATCCCAGTAACTTTGGGCCTTAAGCGGGGTACACCCTGGACAGGGGCCAGTGAGTGACAGGGCTGACAATCCAACTTATCCTTTGTTATTAACCATATTAGAATGTTTTCTCGTTTTCTTCTATTACAGAAAGTAAAACAACTCATCCTAGACTTGCAACATATACAATTTCACAAAACAATGTATATTTAATAAGCTTTACAATGTCAAATCAAGTTTTAAAGCCATTTTGTGTGTAATAAACCAGCTAATAATTTGTGTTTTGCTTCTTACACATCTTACCAAGGTTACAATTAATCAGCTGTCAAAATGGTACCTGATTGATTGTTGAAATGTCAAAATGAGTACAATTGTAGCAATCCAGTCTAAGTTAGCCTACATATGTGACCCCTCCAGACTGTACAAGTTGAATAATTACTGTGCATGTACTGTGTATGATGAAAAGCCAACTCTATAGTGTCTAAAACTCGAGTAGCAACAGTCAGGGTTCACATTCATTAGAAACTATGGCCCTGGGGCCAAATGTAGTGCTCAGACCAATTTTGTTCACCTGCATGCTTTGTAAACTGGCCAAAATGGCAAAATGCTTCACCTGTATTAAGTACCCCTATAGCAGAGACTAATAAGTACTGTTAAAATTAGCTGCAAATTGTGACTGTTTTGTGCCCATAGCCACCTGATAACCAGAAGCTTGATTTAATAGAAGCATTACTAAAAATTAGAAAGAGACTGGTGCCATGTTCAGTGTATTATAGGCCAGGTCCTTGTATGCTACTTCTAAAACTGAATTATGAATAAACATATCCTTGCAAATACTTGCTGGTAAATTAATCGAGTACTACTGTAGGACAACCAAGACCCATGGAACAATGTGGTGTGCTCCTTATTATCCAAAAGATGTACAACAGACAAATATTTCCACTCCAGACCGCTTTATTTTAGATGTTGAGGCCATGTCCAGGTCGGTTAGGTTATAGAAAACAAAGTCCCAAATCCACCAGTGATTATTGCACTGGTTTACTGGTCCTTCAATTCCTTCAGTCTCCTGATAGCAGACTTTACTGTGACAGCAGAAGTTGTGCTGAAGATAAAACAGGAAATATATTTTAGATTACACATAAGATCTCGATAAAAATCTGACACTTACAAGCATCCTATGTTGAGCATTGTACTGTTAACATAATATATTTATCCACAAGGAAAATTATACAAAATTATGAAACCGTAGTGGAAACAATATTTATAAAGTTTGTACATTTTTATGTTGACTGACAAATGGTAAAAAAGTAACATTTTAATGAATTACAGACTTACTGCAAGCAACAAAGTACAAATGAAAAAACATCAGATCACTCATTAAAAGTGAGCACATTCCAATCATACTGGGCATGGAAAAGAAAAAAGAAAAAAACCTCTGCAGAAAACTCTTTACCCTGCATTACTGCAAATTAGTGTAATCAACTGAGCTTTCAACAATCGAACATAAATTAAGTAAAAAACGAGAGCCTGTAGGCTTACATTTCTACAGTGAATGTGTTACAACTAAATTACAACAAACCCTATACATTTGATATGAATGCCTGGAAAGCTTAGGTTCTAGGTTATGAGTCATGGGCAATATGCTAAACTGATACTTGTTTACCACGCACTCTGAGAACTGCAGTTACAAGTTAGTTATTTTCCAGCTTTAAAAGTATAAGCCACTTACTTGTAAGTCCATGCTCCTCCAGCCACTGTCTTTCTGCAGGACCCACAGTGCCAGATACCAACAGCCCTCCTCTTCATCTTGGTCTGCAAATGAATTAAAACATGTTGTGACGTTAGAATTTATGACATCTTTGAACGAGTGGGTACACAAATAAATTGTTGTACACGGAACTGTCTTTACCTTTCCACAGAAAGAGCAAGTATATTTTGAATGCTGGGAGATTTCAATTTTCTTGACCATCTTCCTCAGCGACGCGCCATAACGCGTGCCATATTTACCAACGATCCCCACCTTCTTGGTGCGCTTGGCCTATGAACACAACATTTGCACAATACATAAGTGCACATTCCCTTAGATACAACTAATGATAGCGGATACCACACCACAAGACGCTCAGACGAGAATAAATGCAATCTGCCAGCTGTGTTTAATAGTGTCTAAAATTGACAACTTAAGGGAGATGTCACCAACATTTTTCACCACTGGAATAAATTGAAAGTACAGTTGCGGGTTTAAATAAGTTTGTTGGCTAAAGGACAAAACGTTCCATTTACATTACCGTCCGTTTCTTTCTTTTTTTTTTTTCTTTTGGACTGAATATAGTACCAGCTTCAACTAGCCAGACCGGCACTTTGGGCTAAGTGGATAGCACTGGCGGCAGCCATTACTGTTACTGGTACGGCAAAAATAAATCTATTTAGCAACAAACACTAATGACAGCAACACAAAAATACGTGGACTTCATTAATGAGCCTTCTGTTAACACTCCCAGTGGGGAATTAACACATTTATCGTATCTACGACGGCAGATTCAATTGGATTTTGAAGGCGACATTCTATGCTCACCATCTTTCAGTGGAGACGTAGGTCCAAAGAGGACGTGCGTATTGCGCAGGCGCGCTTTACCAGCACTTTAATGATGCATTGTGGGAGTTGGAGTTTCATTATCTAGATCTACATTAAAAAATATAAATCAAATATGTGTAGACATTAGATGCAAATCATGTTTATCCGATACACTAGTGAATAATAATATCATGTTAATGTTAATTGAAATTTACATTAGAAAAACGGTAACTAAGGACGCGTGGTTTAATGTGCGCCTGCGCAGTAATGTGGCGGACGACAACATCTCTGAGTGAGCAAAAGAGTAGAAATGTTTGTGTATTCGCTTACAACAATGCGTCTGTTTAGAAAAATATAATGCATTCGAAGTGTCCTTACTTGAAATGAAGCTGACAAGAAAGCTAGTTCTCGTCAAGGCTAAGGCCTCTGACCTGGAAAGCGTGAAGAAACTAAATTGTTGGTAAGGATACAATTTCACCACACCATTAGCTGCTCTTGATGGGGATATCTGCATGTGTTATAGCTTTTAGATATCTAACGTAACTTATTATTTTTGCAGGGGGTGTAATCTGACAGACGTGAGTACAATTTATGTTTAATTTTCTGATTTGACATTATGTCAGTCTTAAGATGCACAAAAGACTAAATCATTATTGTCAACTGATGCACTTTCCTGTGAGTGTTCAGTAGTGCATGTCTAAGTGAAGCCATGTATTATGTTGTTTTCTGTAGATCTCTATCTTCACTCAAATGCCCAACATCGAGGTGCTGACACTGAGGTTGGTTTAAGACATTTTAGTTTGTATTTATGTAAACCCTGATGGTGATGTCACTTTATGTCCTCTCTCCAGTGTCAACAGTATCACATCCCTGGCTCCTCTGGCTGGATGCCTAAATCTGTCTGAGCTCTACCTGAGGAGGAACATGATCCCATCACTTTCAGAGCTGTCTCACCTGCGTCCACTGACCAAACTCAAAGTGCTGTGGTTGGCTGAAAACCCCTGTTGTGGGACTGACTTTAACCGTTACAGACTAACAGTCCTGCGATGTCTCCCACGTCTTCAGAAGCTGGACAACCAAGGTAAGTATTTGTGATTCCCAGCAGCCAACATATGCATAATCTTTCAATACTCTTAATTTAGTATTTACCAGGGCTTACTCTCCTTCACTTAAATTACCATCAATTTTACATTACAAAAAGATTGCACTGCTTTACATACACATAGAAGTGTTAATTGTAATATATTGTGTATAGTGGTGACAGAGGAGGAGGTTACACTTGCTCTAACCCAGGGAGAAGAGGTCACTACACCCCCAGAGCCACTCCAAAACCAGCTTTCAACCAATGGTCACCCAGATCCAGAAACAGAGAATGATCCTTTGGAGTATAACATGGATGAGACAAAGTAAGTTTTTTTTTTTTTCTTACCATCTACAGGTGAAGCTTAACATATAATGTACGTATGTGTATGTACATTTTAGCAAAATCAGAGAACAGTTGGGGATGAAGCCACTTCCAAGAGACAAGTTTCCCTCTCTGTCTTCTCCATCAACCAGAGAAATCAGACCACTCATGAAAAAGGTACATTTGTTTTTTTCTTTAATACTAAATTGATGACTAAGTGCTTTTTGTATTTTCAGTCACACACACTTGATGCAGTTCTGCTCCTGCTCAAAGACTTGGAAGAAGATGAGCTTCTTGTTGTACATACAGCCGCACAAAACAGGCTGAAGTTGTTTACACTAAGTTCAGAAATGAAAAACCCACTGCAGACTCAAAAGACTGAAGAGATTGAGGACTGAAACATCTAACTGCATGCACCAAGTCACCCTTTCCAGTCACATTACATTTTCAATCTATACGTGCATGACACACAAATTAGTATCACCAACTTTAATGATTGTTATCACTGTATTCCCCACCTGCCTTTAAAAAAGAATGTATGTTTTGCTATATTGTATTTATATAAATAAAGATGAAACTTGCAATAATACACACATTGCATCTATTTCTTAATTACACAAATGGAGATGTGTACACAGGCAAATACAAGCAGTACATTTAACAATTCAAAGATGACACATTAAATAATCATGTTTATTGCACAGGGGTTTCTGAGCTACAGTTCTCTTTATTTAGGGAGCCATTCTCAAAACTATGGTGAGTCACTTCAATAATTAGTTAATTCAAGTGTACATTTTCTCCTCCTTAGTCACCCTGCTCATTCTCCAGGAAATCCAACAATGTATTTGCCTCAACTGGAACAATCAGATACTCCACTCCATCCGCACCCTAAAAAGAGGTCAATTACTATAATGCAAGGGGAAAATGAAAGAAACTTGCTGACAGAAACAGGTGTACCTTTCGTGTGCGAATAAGTTTATGATCTCTAAACTCCGTCAGCTGAGTCCTCAATGTCAAGTCAGAGTTCACCAAGAATGCCTCTCGACAGCGCTGATAAAAGTCTTGGAAAGACAATCCTTCACAAACAACAGTAACTGTCAACAACACAGTATTACAGATCTACAGTAACATGTTTTAATGTATAATCACCTGTATATGATGGGTTGTCTTTGTTTTCCAGCTGAAATTTTACCAGCAATTTGAAAATTCCTCTGAAAACAAAAACAAACATAAAGCATACATATGAGTACTCCAATAACTCTAGTTAGGCAGCAGTAATGTATTTTTTCTACCTTGCATTTGGTGTCAAGCTTCGCAGCACATGAGTCAGAGACGACAGAGCCAAAGCTCCTGTCTGCTGCACCAGAAGAGAGTTTTCATATGAAGTTTCTTCTCTATAGTGTTGAAACGTTACACACTCCCACCACAACCAGTTAAACTGACTCTGCTTAAACTGGTCCCACACTAAAACAAAAATGTCTATTAATTAATACACAAATGCATTCATACATACAGCACATTCAAGAAAACAGCACTTGCCTAGTGGCCCATTGATATGATCAATAGAAGCAACCAGATGCAGGTTGGGCAGGGAAGCAAGTTGCCCCAGTGCACTCTGGGTTTTTTCTCCTCGCAGCATTGGCCCATCAATATTGTGAATAATAACATAAACATGGAGATCTGGGCCTATGAAAAAAAGTATTACTTGTAAAACACAATTTTTTTACACATAATGAAAACGAAAGATGCACTCACTGTCTTTAAGGGTCTGACAGATGAACTGGATCTGGTCTGCAGGAGTTCGGAAACTTCCATAATGATCAAGTACGTCACTTGTCAGGGCATTTAAAATCTGTGTAAAAGTAATGTGAGGATATATTAGTTTATTGTTTATTTTGAAGGACTAAAAGTTTTACTCTTAAGTATTGCAGTTTTCCAAACCCAGTAATATTATTTCATAGAGCCCATTTTATACTTACTGATTTGAGCGTGATGGAAGGGAAAAAGCCATTGATCACAAGATGAATTTCTTGTGAAAGTTGAGACACACGAAAGTCCTCCAGCAAAGCTTTTTTGCTGCCTAATCCGTAGACCAGGACACTGAAACCCAACCTGGAGGACAATGTATAAAGGCTCAATACATGAATTACTATGTAAAAATATTGAATGAAAATACAAAATACTCACTGTAACTGTAACATCCATTTGCTGAAATGCTTGCAGTGTTTATTGTGAAGTTCCTGGATTTCTTTTGCATAACATGAAGGTTTTCCTTCTAGAAGTTGAACTAATGTCTCCTGCAAACCCAAGTGAGGAAACTGGTTGGTCTTAACTCTCACATTTATTTAATGTATCAATGCCATAGTTTGTTAAAAACAAACCCTGTTGATTTTAGGAGTGTTCAGTCTCTCAAGGGTCCTATCTGATGTCAGCACTTTTGAACTGCTATGAGCTTCAAAGTACTCCTCCACCATACTGGGCTGGTGAGTTGGTTCAGGTGTGTTCTTGGTCTTTTTGGCAGGAGTCTTGCAAAGGGCAGCAGATAAACCTTTGCTTGGGGTCCGAGGAGCCTTCACAGTCTCCTTGTCGTCTTTCTTTGATTTTTGCTCTGTCTCCATTTTTTCATCTTCCTCTTGCTCCTCCCCAGAATCAGAAGGGGAGAGCTCACTGTCACTGTCCGAGCGCAGGCTTAAGGCTGCAACATAATAAAATAGTGTTAAGAATTAAAAATCCAATTCTAATAATTTTGATGGATGATGGGAGTATTACAAAATTAAAAATAAATACAAAAAATGTATAAGATGTTAATATTAAATAAAAGCAGCAAGAGGATTACCCGGACTCACTAAGAGCTGCATGAGTCCGAGGAAAATATTGTGTAAGTTTATAAGTGGTAAGTTATCGTTTAAAACAATTAAACACAAATTGTTCCTTTTGGGAATTTTATCTTGAGCAACAGCAAAGAATTTTTACAGACTTTAAATGGAAATTCATGAGTAAGAGAATTACTGGGGAAAATACACTCACTTGTCATCCTCTTCCTGAGTCTATGGGGTGTGGTAGAGATAAACTGGTTCTTTTTGCTCTGGGACAAAAAAAGTAAATCAATAAAAATAATATAAAAATAAAAAATAAAAATAAAAATAAAATAGGAATACCAGAGTCTTAGTAATAAAACTACCCTTACCCTCTGTGGTGTTCGAGCTTCTCCTTTAGGATCTTAACAGAAAGAAACATTGTTTAAGAGGTAAGTTCAGAAAAACATACTAGCATTAATATTTATGGAGTGGCATTCTCACGTCGTCCTGTTCTGGTTGGAGTAGATGGTTCAGTGGGTGTTGTATTGAAGGTAACACTCTTTCCAGGGGTTCGAGCCAATTCACTTGCTGTGAAAATAAATAAATAAATAAAATCTGGGACTAATAATAAACAATGTGAATGGCAGTGAGTGAGTAGGCTCCCCACCTGTCTGAGCCATACTGTGGCCGCGTCTATTTTTCTGAAAGGTGAAAATGGATGATCCTGCTACTCTAGACATACCCTCGTCATCTTCTGTTAAACAAAATGAAAATTATGTATAATGCAATGTTATTTAATTGTTTTGCCAGGTTTGACAGACTTGGTTGACAGGTGAACAATGCACTTACATGTCCACAGACCCACTTACCTTCTACTCCCAGAGCTTGTATATAATTTTGTTCATTCAGATGCCCATTATCAACCCCCTCCTCTTCACCGTCCTGCTCCTTGTACCGTCGCCCTGCAGGACTCTTGAAAGTGACCATCTTCTGGACAGCACCACTGTTGCTCTGAGTCCCTGTCAGCAGCGTCATACGCTAATGATAAACACTTGCTTATAGTAATATATGGAGTGAGCATAAATATCGTCCATACCCTCCTGTTTGTCCACGATGTGCTCCAAGACATCTTTTTCTCCAATGAACTTTACCTCTAACGCACTCATAACTAAAAACGCATATACAACTAGTTAGTTTACATGAATAACACTTGTGACCTGTAAAGCCATTCATAGTGCATTAGCTTATTACATAGTAAGAACAGTAGATAAAGTAGGCTAACGTTGCGATGCCGTTAGCTAAGACTAAATGATAAAAAGAACAATTGAAACATCCGCCATACCCGTTTGCTGCGATTTATCCAAACGAAAGAAGAAAAGAAATGTTCAATGAAAATCACAACATGCGGCTGACAAGTTTCCGCGCCATTCCTAAGTTTTTAAACCACGTGACAGTTGAAAGGTCACGTTGTGGCCAATAGACTCGTTCGAGATGAACTGCGCCTCGCCTGGATTGTGAACGAGAGTGCACGGCAGCAACAGGAGGAGGAGAAATACGCCTTTACTGAAGTCGGACAGTTTGTGGTTCAGATCACGCACCATCACGCCCAGAATCCACTTCTCGCGTGTGTTGGATATTATTTTGAAAATAAATGCATTAAACCGATTTGTAAGAACTTTTCTGTCCGGTGCTTAACCACAGTCTCTGCGTAAATGAGGTGCTCTTTTGGAGTACACAACATGAGGCACATTCAGCAGTGATTCTTAGCTTTTATGTCTAAATTTACACATTTTAAATGTTAAACAGCCTTCAATAACAGCAGATATTGTGCACAGTCTTTTTAATAATATTCTACTTCAGACTGAGCAGCAGGGCACAAAGTTTATCCAGGTCAAAACTGTAACTTTAGTCTGTATTAAAAAAAAAAAAAAAAGACGCGGGGGAGGAGGAGAGGAGGGCAGTGAAGTGTCGTGCGTTACGTTTCTAATCAGCACTAAACTCAGATCCAATCACCTGTACGTTCACCGCTGACAGGTGGGCGTTTTCCCATCATGCACTGAGCCGTGCAGCCTCCGCAGTTGCTGGTCTCGTTTGGATCTCACGAGCTTTCGGTGACCGTTGCACTTGTGACATCAGAGCAAGTCGGGAACAAGTCGGACACAAATCTAACCAGCGTGCACTGCGCACAGATCGACACCGATCGAGGTCTTGCTCATCTCGAACGAGCCTATTGAAAAGGCGAATTTCCGTAAAAACATTTCCCAAGATGCAGTTCGAATGCAAGCCGTCAAAAAGTAGAGCTCTCAGTTCGCACTCTTTAAATTTACATTTTATTTATGTTTAAATGATTAGAAATGAAGCAATTTAAAGCATACAACAAAAAATATTAAATTCTGCTATTATGTGTCATTTATTGTTAAGCACAAATCACTTAAAATCGATCTAATAAAAAAAAACAAATTTGGCATTATTAGTTTTTATAAAGAGAGTCTTGTGTAATATTTATTACATACGTACATAATTTTAAACACTGTTTGATTTGTCTCAGTCCAAGTTTACTTTATTACAGTGATTCACCATCCACGTGTTGGTGTCCACTTTCCCACCAGATGGCCTTTAGAGTGGACATAGTATGTAGGATGCATTGCCGCTGTTGCACAGGACTGGAGAAATATAGATAAATTTAGTCATAGTTAAAACCAGACAGTATTAAGTCATCACATTTAAGTTTAAATCTACAGTGAACTGAACTTACATGGTAAGGGATCAGTTTGAGCATTGTGCCCAGAGGATATTTGCTGTAGTCAAGTTTCCCTGAGATGGCCTCAATCCGTCCATGCTCCTGGGTCATTGACAGCAGCCTTACCAGAAACAATTCATGTTCATCACACAAACACTCACACACATATATATGTAGTATGCATGTTAAACAGTGAAATCAACTGAGACTAATTACTTTAAATCTGGATGCCCTTCCACTACAGCATATCCAGTGGGAAGTTTTCCTGCTCCATCAAGACTGAGGAGATAAGAAGACGCTAAATTAGACACATGCCAGTGACATGTTTAATATAATATAAAGAAACCTAAGCAGCACTTTTGTTGAATTTACTTTGATTATTTTTGTGATGTACTGTAAATGAATGAGTGTGTAGGAGCCATATAATGTATTTTGTCACATGGTGCATGTTTCTATGGTTTACGCGCGGGAGCTTGGGTCACGTGGGCTTAGGTGGTGAATGCCGGTAGGGTTTATAAGGCAGGTGCTCACCTGCACTCAGGAAGGAGGAAAGAGGGGAGCTGGGTAGCCGTATTTTCGTTGACCGCTCGCTCATTGGTTTACCGTCTTTGAGGTTACACTAAAACTGTGTACATGTCTCCACCTGTGTGTAACTATAAAGTCGCTGTTTAATAAACGCCACAAAACGCATACAAGCCTCTGTGTACTTCTGTGTGTGGTTTCGGCAGCGCGTCATCTAAGTACAGGACCCATTCTCTTCCTCTTGAGCGACAAAGCTGTCTTTTTTGGAGTCGCAGTAACAGAGTGTGTTACCTCAGACCAGTCCATCCGCAGTCGATCAGAAGTTGGTTTCTGTGAGGACAGTGACCAATGACTCTTGTCAAAACCTTCACTGCTACATCCTCTAAGCTGCATGATCCAATCAGAGACTGCTGCACATCTAAAATAAACAAAGAAACAAACAAGAAAACAACACAAAACTTGGTTATATGTATATGGCCACCACAGCCACTCAGACACACACAGACATACCATAAAAGATGTAATTTCCTGGATGTACTTCACTGAGCTGGGCCATGTCTTTGACCGGATGACTACAGGAGGGTGTGGAGCCAATACTGGACTTACAGGTGATGCCTACAGCCTTCAGTCTATGACAAAACACATAAATTAGAATTAGAATAAAGTGGGAAAGTAAAATTATTTCAATAAAAAAGTACATATATTAAATAGAGTCTCACAGAGCTGACAGAGTGAAAGATTCCAAGCATTTTTATTGAGATGTTTATAAGGTTGATGTAAAATGTGTGAATATTGATTTTCATCAACAGTAAGCCATAATTATCAACAATTGAAATAAAAAAAAAAATGCATGAAATGTTTGAACTCTGTGTGCACTGAATTGTATAACATGCTGATTTATTGACATGTGTCTGTAAATGTATACATGTACAAAGCTGTACAGTACTTAGCAGCAAAATATTAAACAGGTTCCAATCTCTACACTAACTTTTCCATAAACTGCAGTGTTAATGTAGTGGTCTCCTGAGCGACTGGCTGTATCTGCTCCACCCCTTTGCAGCTGTAGGTGTTTCCACAGTGAGCGTAGACACCGGTCAGCTCCACTCCTTCAGCTTCATGAATGGCCTGAGCCAGTTTAAGAGCCTCGGGCTGCGAGTGCAAAACACCAGCTACAGCAAAGAGCAAACAGTGGTCATCATCCTCAATCTGTTTTAATGTGTTAATCATTTTAATCTACAGAAATCTCCTATTGAGACCTCTCCCATTGCCACAATCAAGTTTCATCCAGACATGCCAGAGCCGCCCATTCCTCAGTGGTCTCTTTTTGAGTTGCTCTAAAGCATCAGGATGGTCCAGTAAAACCTGAAAAAGATCCAGCTTCTCTGATAACGTTGCACAGCGCTCCACCTACAAACAGTTGTTAGCAGCAGTTAGGCTGAGGAGGAAACTTAAAATTCTCTCAAATAAAATTATAATAAAAATAAAGTAGTCTAATGTGTTTAAATAATATTTTATTGTTGTTATTTAATACCTCAAGTTTTGCCTTGCCACATTTATAAGTTTATAACTACTAACTACTACTAATTACTAAGTGAATTATAGTAAAATTATTCTAGTTATCTAAAGTCAGTACAGTGTTTCTTGCCTTATCAAAAGGTACAGAATATGCATAGAGGATGTCGTCAAATCCATGGTCAGCATAAAAGGTGGCTTCTGCCAATGTGGAAACCACAATACATCTCTGTGAGCCGCCAGTCATTATATCAGCACACTCACTGGAAAACAGAGCCACGGTAAGAGGCCACCGACTGGTTTAAGTTATAATTGAGTCCAGTATAAAGTGTCGTACATGGTTTTGTGAGTCTTCATGTGTGGTCGAAGTTGGACTCCTAGCTTCTTGTAACGTTCAATCATCCTCTCTGCATTTTTCTTCACTTTGTCTATATCCACCACCAGAGCAGGAGTGCACAAGGATGAGATGGGGCTTCCCGCCATTACAGAACAACAACTACACACACAGGCACATTTTTACACAAACATTTCAGGTAATTAAATTATTATGCACGACTTGCTGCTTAATAGGATAGCCACGACAACATTCCGCACATCTCTAACCCCTTAAGTCCTTAGCAAAAATACAAAATATAACAGTGAAAATTAAAATAAAATACAGAGTAGCAAATTACTTGCACTTGTCTAAGCAAAAAATAGTGACCTTTGAACTCTCTAACCACTCAAATCAAAGTCACACACAGGCTAATGGGACTGTGATGTCTTTTCTACAGGTTACAATTTGTAGATTCCCTATAACAACAGCTGTCAAAATGTAACGTGCAGGAAACTGAATGAACATTAGCAGCATCATAACATGCGGTACCTCACCTCTGCTCAGTCCAGAGAAAGAGACCAGCAAAGGTGATCACGTGACATTTACGGAGTCCGCTGTGGCCAAAAAGTAGGGAGGATTTTTAGGACCACGTAAATAATAATAAAGGATTTAATAAAAGAACATTTAAATTACACTTTAAATAGAGAATTATTAATTGCATTTGCAATTTCATTTATTAATCTTCAAATTGAAAGAGCAATTGTTAAAATATTTCCTAAACAACAATTTAATTGTTAATTTAAGTCAATTTAAAAATACAATTACTAATTCTGCAAGTAATACTAACTTTAATAAATTGATTGCCAAAACCCCTTTTAAAAGATAAATAAATAGTGCGATTTATAATTTCGATTAATAATACAAACTTTAACTTGCAATTTAAAATACCAATTCCTTATTCCATTTGCCGAAGCATTAGCCATTTCATTAGCCAAGTCAGAGAGTTAGAGAGAGTCAGAGAGTTAGAGAAATACATACATTTATCCCTCAAATTAATTCTGAATTTAGAGATACGTGTGAAATGGAATTAAATATTGTGCAGCTCGATAATGAGGATAAAAAACTGACTTTGGGAAAGTCAGCTGGTCAGGATGGGCTTACAACTAACTTTTACAGAGAAATATTTAAATATTTGGAAGGATTCTTTTAACAAAAATGGAAGGCATTTCGTGATTAATTTATCCAGCTTACTCTTTAGCTGTCCCTAAAAAGGTGTATTCAAAACATAAATAAAATTAAGTATGACTTTATTTGGAATAATAAACAACACCTGATTCTAAAACATGACATGGTTAAACCGGTTGAAGATAGAGGTATGAATGTTATTGATTTTGAGATAATGAATGGTGCTCTTTAGCTAAGATGGCTACAAAACTAAAATACAAACACTCAGTATGGTTTAATATACCATCACATCTTTTTGAAATGGTTGGTGGTATATAATTTTTTATTAAAATGCAGTTTTGATCCCCTCAAATTATCCATTAAATTATTAGATTATCATATGCAGGTATTACTTTATTGGAAGTTGCTTTATAATTATAATTTTAGTCCACACAGTGCCACAATCTGGAATAATAAGTATATATTACACAAATGGAAATCCTTGTTCTATAAAGAATGGGTAGATAAAGGTGTATGGGCTATAGTCCATTTAATAAATAGCAATGGTATAATGATGGAGTTTAATGCATTTAAAAACAAATGTAATCTCGAATGTACTTATAAAAGACACTCTACTGTAATTAAATCCATTCCTCCAGCTTTGTTAAACATGGTAAAGGAAAGTGTACAATATTCTTCAGTGATACCTGATCTCCTGTTTTGTTTATTCAGAATTATAGCTTTATGTAAGGGGATACTCAGGCCAGACATCTACTGAGAACAATCCCTTCAACTCCTCTCCTTTCTACATTTACAGGTTTGTACTGTCACACATTTATTAAGATTGTTTCATATTTACACTGACGAGCTGTCACCACAGAGGTTGGAGTGTTGAAGGCTTATTAGGTCAGATTACCTGAGGCAGCGTTTTATATCCTCTGATCTGAAATATTTGTCCTGGCAAAGCTTCTACACATGAATTATCACTGAAGCATTTTGGGCTCATAGTGTGTGGGTTATAGACTACGGAAGCGCATAGTAGTCACCAAAAAAAAAAAAAAAAAAAAAAACAATCTCGTAATTACGAGAAATTATCTCGTAATTACTAGAAAATAAGTCGTAATTACGAGATAGTTTTTCTCGTAATTACGAGATAGTTTTTTTTTTTTTTTTTGGTGACTACTATGCGCTACTACGGAAGCGCTGAACTGCCACAGTGAAAGAAAAAATATTAGTAGCGTTTCTCATTAATACAAGAAAGTTTCACGTTATAATGAGATCTTTTTCCTCGTTAAAACGTGATAATTTTACGTTATAACGAGATAACGTTCTCGTTTAAACGAGATCATGTTCTCCCATGATGCCTCACGAGATGCTCCACTCTATCAGAGCAGCGCAGATTACCTGAGGATGGAAGATGGAAAGACGATTGTTTACGTTCCTAAGAAGCCGAAATATAGATGAACTGCGAAACGACAAAGTAACTAAACATATTCATTTTACAACTCTGCGCAGTGTTGCTAAACTTTAGTTAACTAGCTAGTTAGCTTTGTTTGCCAGGCTAGCTTTGCCCATCACTTGTACAAGCCTATGCCTTTTCTTAGTGGAAGTAAAAATTGTTTTTATTTAATTGTTATTTTCTTCATTTATATATGAAACTGGTAGCTGTCTGTAACCTAAGTTTGTGTAGCTAACATTAGCTGTCACACTCTGCTGGGGAAACCTGGTCATTTAAATAATGAATATTGTTTTTACAGGTTAACGTTTGTGTGACAGAATATCTGAATGAAGACAGTATGGACATCCACTTTTCTGTCTGAAGGATTACAAGGATTTGAAGAAGAAAAGAAAATTGCCTACTGTACAAGAACAGACACTATGGACAATAATCACTATCATTTGCATGACTTAATTAAGTCATACTTCTTATTAGGATTAAACCACAACGAAATATTGCTTTCACTTAGTACTATTGATGGAGTCGTCTTGAGCATTCGGACATTAAGAAGGATCATGTCAAGAATTGGGCTTTTCCGGAGAAAAAAACAAAGTGACATTCTTAATGTTGCATTGTTTCTTATGGGCCTGATGCAAACATATGAACAGCTTCAGGGATACAGACTCCAACACCTTCGGTGCATACAGGAGGGATTTATTGTTACCCAGGCCACAATAAGACATTTATTAAGCATTCTAGATCCCCAGGGTGTACAGCTTAGACAAAGAAATTGACTTAGACGGCGACTTTATCACAACCCAGGTCCAAATTACATGTGGCATGTAGATTCATATGATAAGCTCAAGCCATATGGATTTGTATTAATGGTGCAGTGGATGGGTTCTCTAGGATGATAATCTGGCTTCATGCATACTCAACCAACAGCAATCCTAGACTTATTGCTGGATATTTTATTTCTGAAGTTGAACAAAGGAAGGGTACAGCAGCCAGAATCCGGGCAGACATGGGTACAGAGAATGGTATCATGGAAGACATGCAACGATTTTTGCGTTTGGAGCACAATGACTCTTATGCCATAAATTGCTTCCTCTATGGATCCAGCATTCACAACCAATGTATAGAGAGCTGGTGGGCTTTTTTAAGGAAAAATCATTGCCATTTCTGGATGAACTGCTTTCAGAAGCCCAAGGATTCTGATAATTTCACTGGTGACTTCTTGGATAAACAGCTGGTTCTTTTCACCTGTCTGAATATCATTGAGGTGACTATGTGCACATTTAAGTAAATTGAGAAATTGTCTGGGCTATATCATACCTCTGTTTAGGTTTACACTGTTGTTTGTTTTTAATCCTGACCTGACAGTTATACATATTTGGGAATAATAATTTTTATAATCATCCACTATATTTGTAAAAGGAGATTTAAATGGAGCACTCTTTCTCTTAAAATAAGTAAAAAATAATAATAAAAGATTGGGTTGTCTCATTTGAAAGTGAAAAACAATGGGTGCTTAGGAGCTGTACTGAATTCACCTGATATAAGTAATTTGTTTATTCATATTTACTTGAGTGAATGATAACTATTGGTAGTGTGTCTTTGTGTGTCCTTTTTAACATGGTTCTCTGTGTGCCTCTCAGAAAGAACTTCAGCATGTTATTCACCTGTGGAACACTCACATCATTCGGCAGAGCAGAAATGTAGTTGCTCCAAGTGGCCGGCCACGCATGATGTACATGCTTCCTCAGCTTTTTGGTGGCCAAGATCATCTGAGGCGTGTACCAGGGCAAGCAGTACAAATTTGCAAAGCACGATGTCTGCATCGAGGACCTTATCCTTGTGATGAGACTGTGTTCACACTATCCTGTCAGCTGATGGCAGACAACTTCCTACATGCCCCATGCACACCTGATGAAGCAATTGAACTCTACCTATTCTTAAGAAGCTGCATACGTAAAGATCTGTGAAACAAGCAACACTAGCTGTAAAAACAAGCAGCATGCTTAAAACATTTGTCTGCTCACTATGAACTTCATTAGTCAATAGTTTATTTCAATATTGTTTCTTAGTTTACGTTTTAAGGAACTTTGAAAGTCTGTTCTTCATTATTCTCTTACCCTGCTAAAGGCTTTGCATGTTTTGGAATAAGCATCTATGGTTACCAGCTATCCAATATAAAGGCCTTGAATTGAAGGTAAATATATTATTTGTGTCAAGTATCCTTTATCTTGTACACTACAAATGCTAAATGTATACAAGAGGCTGTGCAGTTACAAACACTGTCACTGTCTCATCTTATCTGAACTTAAGTAACTCTTTTACTGAGTTTTCTGTTTCACATACGGTATATATGAAAATACAGTAAACAGCACAGAATAATTGAAAAATAGAATTTATTTAACAGTTATTGAACAGTACCCAAAACTTTTTTGTCATAAACACAACAGAGAGTGGGTACTTAAGCTGGAAAGCTTCTGGAATTGTGTAATAAAATGTGTACACGTTTTGAACAAATAATATAGATTTTTCTTATTAAAACATTTACAATACATGAATTTATGCATAACAGCATTTTTGTTGTAAACTCTGACATAGCTTCAAAAAGAAAACACTAAAATCAAATTACGTATTAAATGACACGGCCCTCTGAACATACAACACCTTAATAAAGATGTAAACATGTTTGAATGTAATCAGCATTACATAACTTATTATTTTCAACTAAAATAATAAAACAATACATTTGGTAGCTGTCAATTAAAAGCTAAACATAACAGTTGTCTTAAAATTGCATTTATCCTACTTGTATTAAATTGTAAAATTAGACACATTACTGTTTTATGCTTATTCTTCTAAATGTAAGGTTTTCTTCTGCAAAATGTAACATGGTAAACAAGATATTTTGAACTTGGCAAAACAAGTAAACTGTTTTAGTTCACATCATACTGAAAAAAAAAACATTCATAGTGCAGCAGATATCTGCTGTAGCCTATGTTCTTTCTATGCAATGTCCATAACATAGCAGCTGTTGCTGCTGAGAATATTATCAAATTCTACACGCAACTCAGGGAAGGACAAGTATGTCCAAGGTAATTCCAAAGCTGGTCCACAAGTGTGAGCAACTGGCTGGCGTGCAACTCCTTCCAAAGGTGTGAAGATGATTTCAATTTTGTTAACACAAAGCACATCAGAGCCTGTAATGAACCGCAATACCTTTCTGAGGCCAGACTGGTCAAGTCCTCTGATATACTGCTGCAAGTAACGCAAACTCTGGTGCTCTGCTTGTGAAGTGGGGACAGCATCCAGCAACTTCAGAACTTTTCTTGTTGTGGGTTTTGTTTTTTCATAAACTTGCTGAATGCTATTTATTCTGACTATCAAATGCTTGTCTAAACACTGAGCCCACAACTTCTGACATTTTATCCAAAGCATATTTTGGCTGTTGGATGATCAACTTGTGGGCAACACTTAAAAGTGTAGCTTTCAAGTTGGCTTTTGTTGGGATTGACGTTGCTCCCATGCGGTCTAATAAATCAATCAGTTCATCCTTTTTTTCACCAAGAAGATCCTCCTGTAAAGCTTTGTTGACAAGGTCCCTGTCTTCCTTGCTGATGTACAGGAGAAATGACTCAAACAGCAAGTCAGATGACACTGATTTTTCCCCATAAACGAGGGCCACTGTGAAAGCTTGTGCGATACGACATGGAAAGTAGCCATGGTCTTGAAAACCTTTCAGAAGAATTCGACCAATTGATTTCCATTCCTCCTCTTTAGTAGTGGAACTCTCATGTCTTGCCCTTCAGATGCATAGTCCAAAAATTCAGCCCAGAATGCAGAATAGACATCTCTGGAAACTCCATCTGCATCTGCTCCCATTTCATTGATGTAACTAAATTTTAGTGGGCAGGTTAGCAATTTTGGATCTTTGAACTGTGTTATCATTTCATCAAGAAGCTTTGTTCTGTGAAGTTTAATGTGGACATTGGCAATTTCATAACCTGTGACAGCTGAGATGGCATTGGTTGGAGTTGATGTTTCACTAGGTGAAAAGCTCACGGTGGGTGTGAGGCACACAGTAGTACATTGCTCGCTGTTACTAGGTGTAGGGTTGTTTGATGAATACTCATTATTTACAAAGTCAAGGATTGCTGTAGAAGTGGGGAAAATAACAATAACAGATTCACCTTCATCATTTGCCAAAATGGGTACAGTGTCATCTAGCTGCCAAGACAAAGGTTCACCTACATAGGGGCCTATAATGACTTCAGAGGTGCTGGATGAGAGTGAGACATTTTCATGTTCTGGCTCAGTGAGATCAGAGTCTTCTGTGTTTGTAGTTTCTTTTAATTTTGTACAGAGATAAAATCTTAACATCCCCATTTTGAGCACAGAGTAAAGTTCCCCCACAGTAACATTTTCATCCAATACTGCATCTTCTTGATAATCGAGTATATCAAAGCTGAATTCATGTAATTTTCCCTTTTTAGATATTCCATTTGGAAAGAATAGATCCTTTGCGATTTGTAAAATGTCTGCTTTTTTGGAATCTTGTATCAAATCAATTCTCCTTGTTCCACTTCCATTTTTTTTGCGCTGCTGCTTTCCTTCGTGTATCCACCCCAATTCAACTTTTCTTGTCTGTCTTACAGCGATCTTGTTATTTCTCAGATATGCTTTTGAATGTTTAGACGATGCAGCAGGTTCCTCATCATGCTCCTCCTCTGAGAATTTATCAATGCCCATCTTTTTCCTGAGTTTTTGTAACAGAGACTGCCTCTGTGCATCTTTCTCACCTTTTCTTTGGGACTCTGAACAAAATCTTCGAGTAGCAATCCTATCACCATAGATAGGGATATAGGTGGCCAAGATGTCATCTTCCATAGATTCTATTACAGAGATGTCAATCTATAACAACAATAAAATCATCTTAAAAATAAGAGCAAAAAGAACATTATTAATTCACATTAGGAATAATTTACATTTGATTAACATTAGGAACAATTTATCATATTTCTAACACGTCAGGTGAGGTGGGACTGCACATCTGTTGGTCATGTAGCTAGTGTAGTAAAGATACGTTTAAACTGCCTTTAGAAGGACATGCATACAACCTGTTAACATGTTATAATTAGCTATTAGCCTACGATGGCTATGTTTTAGCCAAAGTTTAGCAACACTGCGCAGAGTTGTAAAATTAATATGTTTACTTACTTTGTCGTTTCGCAGTTTGGTGATATACTGTTCATCTATATTTCGGCTTCTTAGGAACGTAAACAATGCCTCCAATCGTCTTTCCATCTTCCATCCTCAGGTAATCTGCGCTGCTCTGATAGAGTGAAGCATCTCGTGAGGCATCATGGGAGAACATGATCTCGTTTAAACGAGAAAGTTATCTCGTTTAAACGAGAAAATTATCTCGTTATAACGTAAAATTATCACGTTTTAACGAGGAAAAAGATCTCATTATAACGTGAAACTTTCTCGTATTAACGAGAAACGCTACTAATATTTTTTCTTTCACTGTGGCAGTTCGCGCTTCCGTACCATTCAATGTCCTAAAGGGTACGTTGATCTTTATCTCGTAATTATGAGAAAACTATCTCGTAATTACGAGAAAAACTATCTCGTAATTACAACTTATTTTCTCGTAATTACGAGATAGTTTCTCGTAATTACGAGATTTTTTTTGGTGACTACTATGCGCTTCCGTAATAGACAGACTGGGGGAGACGTACTTTTATTGTGGGTGTTACTCCTTAAAACGTGATAAATGTTTGTGCTAGCTTTTCATTTTGCCTAAGGACCGCAAATCCTCATGTTACATTAGTGTCTTTCTCAACAGCACCATTTATTCATTAAAAAAAAGTATAGTAATTATGACCTAAGCAAAGCTGTAAGGAAATGTTCATTTTAATTGCTTGTTAGAATTAAACTAACATTATAGATGTATATAGTGACTAAATATGTTCAACATAAGTAGACCACAAAATGTCTATCTTCTAGTACTATGCTTCAAACCTAAGACTATTTTGGTCAACCTGTCTGATTAACAATATTTCCTATTTCTTCAGGTCAGGTGTTTCTACAAAAGCAGGGGCTTTGATGGACCTACCATCTGCATTATATGATTATCATAAAATATTGAAATAAAAAAAATCTTGAAACACTTTGTACAATTTATTGCAATAAAAAGGGGGGGAAATAATAGAAATGGAGTGAAGTGAATACAAAATATGAATGAAGACACCCTCTCCCATAAACACAATGGTTCTCTCGTGACTTTGATTATATGGAGCCTGTTCCACAGCCCTGTGTCTTCTGAAAAACCTCCTGAGTCCACAGCTGCAACTTCTGAGGTGAAGACTTCATCTGGTCCATTTAAAAACTGAAAATACCAAAAGATCACCCAAGTATTTGTCAATGGTATCATCATGGTAAGTGTTATACCAACTTTCACCACTTGATGCTTGACACTATTCCTTGTTTACAAATCCTCATACTACATACATTCAAGTCAACCTACGTTTAAGTCAAGTAATGTTACATTATCTTTTTTCCATTTATCTTATAATATACATCTAATCATGCCATCATAAAATATACAAAAACAAGCTCTGCCTAAAAAAAACGCCCCTTACATACATTAAGTGGGTAATGCGTTAACGTACATAGTAATAGGGCTGGGCGATAAATCGATTTTTTTTTTCCCGATTAATTCAAATTTGTAGGGCAAGTCGACTTGTTTTAATAAAAATCGATAAAAAAAAAATAGTCCACCACCGGCGCTCTGGGCTCCCGTAGTTCATAGTGGGTAGGCCCTCCGTCCGCGCGCTAGAGGTACACAAACAACATGGCAGCGAGGCCACAGTGTCGTCAGTTGTGTGGAATTGGTTCGGGTTTGCGGGGTCAGACGGAGCACAAACAGCGCCCGCTGCAAAGTCAGTCCCTACAAGATTTCGCGATGTTGTGATCGCAGCTATTAATGCAAAATCAAGCAAACCCCGCAAATTCAGCGCGACCCTGCAACTGTGTCCAAACTCCGCAACTTTTCCGCAACGTTTGTCAATTATTGCTGAGATTTTCCTTTAAAACTTGTGGGCCGTCCCCTGTTCCGAGCAGAACAGCGCTCCGGTAATGCGCGCCGAAGGTCGGGCTGAGCCACAGACAAAGCGGCGCGGAAGACGGAGGTGCGGTGCCGAAGTTGGGCGCACACATAAACAGTACGGCATGGAGGAGCACATGAGGTTGCAAGTGCTCACCAGCGGTGCGGTACCGCGGTGAAGTTAGATGGATATTGGATATTCGCATATTCGCCCTGGGAACCGCTACGGTACTCACAGCAAATGAGACCGAGCAAAGAGCATGACAGACGGCTTGTGCTGACACAAAGTGTCGGCGTCAGCCTCGGTTCAGCTTAGGGACCGTCAGTGAATTACTCTACAGCACTAATTGTCTGTTTTTCTTCAATAGCTTCCAGGTCATGTGACCTAGTGATTCCAAACCACAACTGAATATTTCTACTAGATGAGTACAATCGGGCACGGCACTTTATATTACGTTTTAATGCTTGTTCAATTTTATTTGAATTTTTTACAGTAAAACTGACAGTTTTTCTTCAATAGCTTCCACGTCATGTGACCTAGTGACCCCCAAACACAACTGAATATTACTACTAGATGAGTACAATCGGGCACGGCACTTTTTATTACATTTTAATGCTTGTTCAATTTTATTTGAATTTTTTACCGTAAATTTGACAGGTTTTCTTCAATAGCTTCCAGGTCATGTGACCCAGTGACCCCAAACCACAACTGAATATTTCTACTAGATGAGTACAATCGGGCACAGCACTTTTTATTACATTTTAATGCTTATTCACTTTTTTTTTTCTACAGTAAATTTGACAGTTTTTCTTCAATAGCTTCCAGGTCATGTGACCCAGTGACCCCAAACCACAACTGAATATTTCTACTAGATGAGTACAATCGGGCACGGCACTTTACATTACATTTTAATGCTTGTTCAATTTTATTTGTTTTTTTTTTACAGTAAAACTGACAGTTTTTCTTCAATAGCTTCCAGGTCATGTGACCCAGTGACCCCAAACCACAACTGAATATTTCTACTAGATGAGTACAATCGGGCACGGCACTTTACATTACATTTTAATGCTTGTTCAATTTTATTTGTTTTTTTTTACAGTAAAACTGACAGTTTTTCTTCAATAGCTTCCAGGTCATGTGACCCAGTGACCCCAAACCACAACTGAATATTTCTACTAGATGAGTACAATTGGGCACGGCACTTTATATTACGTTTTAATGCTTGTTCAATTTTATTTGAATTTTTTACAGTAAAACTGACAGTTTTTCTTCAATAGCTTCCACGTCATGTGACCTAGTGACCCCCAAACACAACTGAATATTACTACTAGATGAGTACAATCGGGCACGGCACTTTTTATTACATTTTAATGCTTGTTCAATTTTATTTGAATTTTTTACCGTAAATTTGACAGGTTTTCTTCAATAGCTTCCAGGTCATGTGACCCAGTGACCCCAAACCACAACTGAATATTTCTATTAGATGAGTACAATCGGGCACAGCACTTTTTATTACATTTTAATGCTTATTCACTTTTTTTTTTCTACAGTAAATTTGACAGTTTTTCTTCAATAGCTTCCAGGTCATGTGACCCAGTGACCCCAAACCACAACTGAATATTTCTACTAGATGAGTACAATCGGGCACGGCACTTTACATTACATTTTAATGCTTGTTCAATTTTATTTGTTTTTTTTTACAGTAAAACTGACAGTTTTTCTTCAATAGCTTCCAGGTCATGTGACCCAGTGACCCCAAACCACAACTGAATATTTCTACTAGATGAGTACAATTGGGCACGGCACTTTATATTACGTTTTAATGCTTGTTCAATTTTATTTGAATTTTTTACAGTAAAACTGACAGGTTTTCTTCAACAGCTTCCAAGTCATGTGACCCTGTGACCCCAAACCACAACTGAATATTACTACTATAAAGGTACAATCGGGCACGGCACTTTATATTACGTTTTAATGCTTGTTCAATTTTATTTGAATTTTTTACAGTAAAACTGACAGTTTTTCTTCAATAGCTTCCAGGTCATGTGACCCAGTGACCCCAAACCACAACTGAATATTTCTACTAGATGAGTACAATCGGGCACGGCACTTTACATTACATTTTAATGCTTGTTCAATTTTATTTGTTTTTTTTTACAGTAAAACTGACAGTTTTTCTTCAATAGCTTCCAGGTCATGTGACCCAGTGACCCCAAACCACAACTGAATATTTCTACTAGATGAGTACAATTGGGCACGGCACTTTATATTACGTTTTAATGCTTGTTCAATTTTATTTGAATTTTTTACAGTAAAACTGACAGTTTTTCTTCAATAGCTTCCACGTCATGTGACCTAGTGACCCCCAAACACAACTGAATATTACTACTAGATGAGTACAATCGGGCACGGCACTTTTTATTACATTTTAATGCTTGTTCAATTTTATTTGAATTTTTTACCGTAAATTTGACAGGTTTTCTTCAATAGCTTCCAGGTCATGTGACCCAGTGACCCCAAACCACAACTGAATATTTCTATTAGATGAGTACAATCGGGCACAGCACTTTTTATTACATTTTAATGCTTATTCACTTTTTTTTTTCTACAGTAAATTTGACAGTTTTTCTTCAATAGCTTCCAGGTCATGTGACCCAGTGACCCCAAACCACAACTGAATATTTCTACTAGATGAGTACAATCAGGCACGGCACTTTACATTACATTTTAATGCTTGTTCAATTTTATTTGTTTTTTTTACAGTAAAACTGACAGTTTTTCTTCAATAGCTTCCAGGTCATGTGACCCAGTGACCCCAAACCACAACTGAATATTTCTACTAGATGAGTACAATTGGGCACGGCACTTTATATTACGTTTTAATGCTTGTTCAATTTTATTTGAATTTTTTACAGTAAAACTGACAGTTTTTCTTCAATAGCTTCCACGTCATGTGACCTAGTGACCCCCAAACACAACTGAATATTACTACTAGATGAGTACAATCGGGCACGGCACTTTTTATTACATTTTAATGCTTGTTCAATTTTATTTGAATTTTTTACCGTAAATTTGACAGGTTTTCTTCAATAGCTTCCAGGTCATGTGACCCAGTGACCCCAAACCACAACTGAATATTTCTATTAGATGAGTACAATCGGGCACAGCACTTTTTATTACATTTTAATGCTTATTCACTTTTTTTTTTCTACAGTAAATTTGACAGTTTTTCTTCAATAGCTTCCAGGTCATGTGACCCAGTGACCCCAAACCACAACTGAATATTACTACTATAAAGGTACAATCGGGCACGGCACTTTATATTACGTTTTAATGCTTGTTCAATTTTATTTGAATTTTTTACAGTAAAACTGACAGTTTTTCTTCAATAGCTTCCAGGTCATGTGACCCAGTGACCCCCAAACACAACTGAATATTACTACTAGATGAGTACAATCGGGCACGGCACTTTTTATTACATTTTAATGCTTGTTCAATTTTATTTGATTTTTTTACCGTAAATTTGACAGGTTTTCTTCAATAGCTTCCAAGTCATGTGACCCTGTGACCCCAAACCACAACTGAATATTACTACTATAAAGGTACAGTCGGGCACGGCACTTTATATTACGTTTTAATGCTTGTTCAATTTTATTAGAATTTTTTACAGTAAATTTGACAGGTTTTCTTCAATAGCTTCCAGGTCATGTGACCCAGTGACCCCAAACTACAAGTGAATATTTCTACTAGATGAGTACAATCGGGCACGGCACGTTATATTACGTTTTAATGCTTGTTCAATTTTATTTGAATTTTTTACAGTAAATTTTAACCTGTTTCTTCAATAGCTTCCAGGTCATGTGACCCAGTGACCCCAAACCACAACTGAATATTACTGCTACAAAGGTACATATGGTCATGGCACTAAATGTTTTATTTTACGGCTTGTTTTAGTTGTATTTTTCCTTGTAGTAGTTTAATTGTATTACATTTTTTTTTAAATAGTTCTTAGTCCTTTTTTTTATTATTTTAATTATGTGGATCTTATTCCTATATGGTTGCCCTTAAATAATATAGTTTAATAAACGTATGCAAAAAATATTGAGGTCCAGACATGTTATTATTCAAAAATAGATTTATTCTTTCAACCAAAGTTATATGTTCACCTCCACATTGTTTGGGAGAATTCCAAGATTTCAAAGGATTTATATTGCACATGTAGAGTTGCAATCAGAAGTTTAGAATTACTGAAGTTCAAAAAACAGGATACAAAAAAATCAATCATCAAAAAGCTTCTCTGAACTTTCTAAGTTGAGAGAGAAACTGTAACATGTTACATTCAGACACAACCTGGTTTAGTCCTGTGTAGTCCAGAGTTGGGCCTAGTTTTCACTTCATCTAATCCCAGTTTTCTCCAGACTGTGTCCTGGTTTGGATCTGCTTTATCCTGGTTTATTTCAGATGTATACAGTTCAATCTTTGTTTATTCCAGGTTTAGTTCAAAGTTAGGTCTGTTTTATTGCCCAATTTAGTTCCAGTTTGTTCATTATTTTGTCCTGGTTTGGACCTTAAAAACCAAAAATGTAATAAAAAGTGCTGTGCCTGATTGTACCTTTGTAGTAGTATTATTCAGTTGTGGTTTGGGGTCACAGGGTCACATGACCTGGAAGCTATTGACGAAAAACAGTAAATTTAACTGTAAAAATTTCAAATAAATTTGAATAAGCATTTAAACATAATAAAAAGTGCCGTGCCCAATTGTACCTTTGTAGTAGTAATATTCAGTTGTGTTTGGGGGTCACTGGGTCACATGACCTAGAAGCTGTTGAAGAAAAACGGTCAGTTTTACTGTAAAAAATTCTAATAAAATTGAACAAGCATTAAAATGTAATATAAAGTGTCGTGCCCGATTGTACTCATCTAGTAGAAATATTCAGTTGTGTTTGGGGGTCACTGGGTCACATGACCTGGAAGCTATTGAAGAAAAACTGTCAAATTTACAGTAAAAAATTCAAATAAAATTGAACAAGCATTAAAATGTAATATAAAGTGCCGTGCCCGATTGTACTCATCTAGTAGTGTAGTGACTATTTGACAACAAAAACTAACAAACCTAAACGTGACTAAACTTAAAATACATAACTCAAATAATCACTAAGATGCATCCTGGGTTTGTGGTTTACGCAGAACAAAAGTTATTGTCCATACCGAAAGGTGAAGTTTGGTTCCTTTATTTCATTGTTTGGCAGGCAAACAACAAGCAAATTTTAAAGGCCTACTTGCTGCCTCTCCTGCTCCCCATGACGGTTTGACGGTCTGGTAAAAAAACCATAGGCCCACCCAGGTGCATGCCGGTCCACCTGTACTGTGCGCTTTTATCCCCTAGGTGCCCATGGCCTAACCCAATAGAAAAGAACTACTACTTAAGTGCTAAATCCTAAACAATATAAACTAGACAAAAATATTACAAAAATAAATATTAGTAAACTAAGCAAATTAAATACTAAACAAAACAAATAGCTCCTACAAGTAGAAATATTCAATTGTGTTTGGGGGTCACTGGGTCACATGACTTGGAAGCTATTGAAAAAAAAACAGTAAATTTTACTGTAAAAATTTTAAATGAATTTGAATAAGAATGAAAACGTAATAAAAAAGTGCCGTGCCCAATATTGCTCATCTAGTAGAAATTATCAGTAGTGATTTGGAATCACTAGGTCACATGACCTGGAAACTATTGATGAAAAACCGTCAAATTTACTGTAAAAAATTTAAATAAATTTGAAAAAGAATAAAAACGTAATATAAAGTGCCGTGCCCAATTGTACTCATCTCGTAGAAATATTCAGTTGTGATTTGGGGTCACTGGGTCACATGACTTGGAAGCTATTGAAAAAAAACTGTCAAATTTACGGTAAAAAATTCAAATAAAATTTAACAAGCATTAAAACGTAATATAAAGTGCCATGCCCAATTGTACTCATCTAGTAGAAATATTCAGTTGTGGTTTGGAGTCACTGGGTCACATGACTTGGAAGCTATTGAAGAAAAACTGTCAGTTTTACTGTAAAAATTTCAAATAAATTTGAATAAGAATGAAAACGTAATATAAAGTGCCGTGCCCGATTGTACTCATCTAGTAGAAATATTCAGTTGTGATTTGGGGTCACTGGGTCACATGACTTGGAAGCTATTGAAAAAAAAACTGTCAAATTTACGGTAAAAAATTCAAATAAAATTTAACAAGCATTAAAACGTAATATAAAGTGCCGTGCCCAATTGTACTCATCTAGTAGAAATATTCAGTTGTGATTTGGGGTCACTGGGTCACATGACTTGGAAGCTATTGAAAAAAAACTGTCAAATTTACGGTAAAAAATTCAAATAAAATTTAACAAGCATTAAAACGTAATATAAAGTGCCGTGCCCAATTGTACTCATCTAGTAGAAATATTCAGTTGTGGTTTGGAGTCACTGGGTCACATGACTTGGAAGCTATTGAAGAAAAACTGTCAGTTTTACTGTAAAAAATTCTAATAAAATTGAACAAGCATTAAAACGTAATAAAAAGTGCCGTGCCCAATTGTACCTTTATAGTAGTAATATTCAGTTGTGGTTTGGGGTCACAGGGTCACATGACCTGGAAGCTATTGAAGAAAACCTGTCAAATTTACAGTAAAAAATTCAAATAAAATTGAACAAGCATTAAAACGTAATATAAAGTGCCATGCCCGATTGTACTCATCTAGTAGAAATATTCAGTTGTGGTTTGGGGTCACTGGGTCACATGACCTGGAAGCTATTGAAGAAAAACTGTCAAATTTACTGTAGAAAAAAAAAAAGTGAATAAGCATTAAAATGTAATAAAAAGTGCTGTGCCCGATTGTACTCATCTAGTAGAAATATTCAGTTGTGGTTTGGGGTCACTGGGTCACATGACCTGGAAGCTATTGAAGAAAAACTGTCAGTTTTACTGTAAAAAAATTCAAATAAAATTGAACAAGCATTAAAACGTAATATAAAGTGCCGTGCCCAATTGTACTCATCTAGTAGAAATATTCAGTTGTGGTTTGGGGTCACTGGGTCACATGACCTGGAAGCTATTGAAGAAAAACTGTCAGTTTTACTGTAAAAAAAAACAAATAAAATTGAACAAGCATTAAAATGTAATGTAAAGTGCCGTGCCCGATTGTACTCATCTAGTAGAAATATTCAGTTGTGATTTGGGGTCACTGGGTCACATGACTTGGAAGCTATTGAAAAAAAAACTGTCAAATTTACGGTAAAAAATTCAAATAAAATTTAACAAGCATTAAAACGTAATATAAAGTGCCGTGCCCAATTGTACTCATCTAGTAGAAATATTCAGTTGTGATTTGGGGTCACTGGGTCACATGACTTGGAAGCTATTGAAAAAAAACTGTCAAATTTACGGTAAAAAATTCAAATAAAATTTAACAAGCATTAAAACGTAATATAAAGTGCCGTGCCCAATTGTACTCATCTAGTAGAAATATTCAGTTGTGGTTTGGAGTCACTGGGTCACATGACTTGGAAGCTATTGAAGAAAAACTGTCAGTTTTACTGTAAAAAATTCTAATAAAATTGAACAAGCATTAAAACGTAATAAAAAGTGCCGTGCCCAATTGTACCTTTATAGTAGTAATATTCAGTTGTGGTTTGGGGTCACAGGGTCACATGACCTGGAAGCTATTGAAGAAAACCTGTCAAATTTACAGTAAAAAATTCAAATAAAATTGAACAAGCATTAAAATGTAATATAAAGTGCCATGCCCGATTGTACTCATCTAGTAGAAATATTCAGTTGTGGTTTGGGGTCACTGGGTCACATGACCTGGAAGCTATTGAAGAAAAACTGTCAAATTTACTGTAGAAAAAAAAAAAGTGAATAAGCATTAAAATGTAATAAAAAGTGCTGTGCCCGATTGTACTCATCTAGTAGAAATATTCAGTTGTGGTTTGGGGTCACTGGGTCACATGACCTGGAAGCTATTGAAGAAAAACTGTCAGTTTTACTGTAAAAAAATTCAAATAAAATTGAACAAGCATTAAAACGTAATATAAAGTGCCGTGCCCAATTGTACTCATCTAGTAGAAATTATCAGTTGTGGTTTGGAATCACTAGGTCACATGACCTGGAAGCTATTGAAGAAAAACAGACAATTAGTGCTGTAGAGTAATTCACTGACGGTCCCTAAGCTGAACCGAGGCTTACGCCGACACTTTGTGTCAGCACAAGCCGTCTGTCATGCTCTTTGCTCGGTCTCATTTGCCGTGAGTACCGTAGCGGTTCCCAGGGCGAATATGCGAATATCCAATATCCATCTAACTTCACCGCGGTCAGAGACGTGGGACTGAAGGAGGAGACGAACACGGTACTTTCTAGTTTTGTTTGATGTCGCTCTGAATAGCCCTTCTGCGTTGCCATGGTGACATAGTTGCCTAAAAAGTTGAATAGGCAGCGTATTTAGACATATTGAATATTTCTATATTTAGCTTTGCGTATTACCATTAAACTTATATTTTCATGTACTACTGCTAAGGTTAATAACGCTTCAATATTAGTAATAATAATACTTTGATTTTATGTGATGTTTTTCTTCTTTCACTCTACGGTCACTCTACTCTTAGGTGCATTCCAAATATGGCACAAATAATGAGCTTGTTACAAAGTTATCAGACCTAAGGTTGCAGGGGGGCTCCTACGGCCTGTCGATGCGTGGGAAGACGCTGCAGAAACTGAGAACTTTTTGTGGCCCTGCCCTACGCACAAAAAGTTACGAAGCCAAGTAGATGCTATGCAGAGATCGTCATACATCGTCATACATAATATAAAGCTTAGGACACTCCTCTCTCTAGGAGCGCGCTCATTCGGCTGACTGTAACCTTACCTGTGTGATACCGAAATAAACCTTCTGACTTGATTACACTTATGAATCATCATCCTCTTTGATGCTTTCACCCAAAATGAACAAATCCTTACAGACAACAATGAAGTCTGAGGTCATTGTTCTTTAAACGTTAATGTTGCAGCCTAATAACCTTCCTGAAAACCTATAGCACAGCAAACTTCCTCTGTTTTTAATGACTGGATGTTCTACAGCACACAACGGGAATCACCAGAGAAGATCTGAGAGCAATCAGAATCAGCTGCAGGAGCCCCAAAAAACAGCCTAATAACACAGCAATATCATTTTAAAAAGTAGGTAAGCTTGACCTGTTCAAATACAGGTATTTTAAATTAGATTATTACCACCTCACATATGTTTAAAAACAGATTTGGTTAGTTTTTACAGTTCTAGCTAATAGTTTTTAAGAAGAATTATAGACAAAAAAAAATGCAACTTTTAGCACAACTTTTAAGAAAATCCACCGCAAAATCACAGGCCTTCTCTTTTATTTGACTTGTCTGATTGCACTTTAACCTCAAGAGGAAATCAAAGCAATAAAGCTAAACTTGTTTTGGACAATTTCCCTGTTGTCTTCAGTTTGATTTTAGGTGGGGGAAAAAAATTGTTTTTAAATCGTAAATCGAATTTTTTAAAGGCTAAATCGCCCAGCTCTACATAGTAATAATTTTTTTAAGGAGTAGCTCCCACAATAAAAGTACATCTCCACCAGTCTGTCTATAACCCACACACTATGAGTCCAAAATGCTTCAGTGGTAACTCATGTTTAGAAGCTTTGCCAGGACAACTATTTCAGATCAGAGGATATAAAACGTGTACGCTAACGCTGCGTCAGCTAGCACTGGTATTGTAGCTTCCAGTCGAATTGAGAAGGCCAGAACTGATGGTTAAAATACGTTTTATTGAAGCCGTCCATGGTCATAAACCAACGTAAGAGCTGGGAAAACACAAAATAATAATTAAATTTCCCATACCTCATACATTAGCATAACTCTTTACTCTTTAGCCTAACCACAATAACATTACAAACATCAAATATGTATATTAAGTCACTCCAGAATATTTTTGAAACATAAGTATGTTAATCAAACTTGTTCTCCTATCAACTGTCGCCAAATTGATTAACGTTAGTCTTTTTTTAACTTTTCTCCGTTCATTACCGTTGCTTTTTGCTACGTCGTTTGCGTATATATCAAGTATACTTTAATGTACACACGCTTAAGCTCTTTTCACAATAAGACTTCCGCTTACAAAGGAAGTTACCAAAATAAAAGCATTACTCTTATGAATTAGAGTTAACTTGACTTCATTGTCCTTTACAGGTATGACTGATCAATAATCCGACCAAATTGCCTTCAGCACTCAAACCTCTGTGGTGACAGCTGGTCAGTGTAAATATGAGATAATCTTCATAAATGTGTGACAGTACAAACATGTAAATGTAGAAAGGAGAAGAGTTGAAGCGATTGTCTTTAGTAGATGTCTGGCCTGAGTATCCCTCCGCCAAAGATGTAACGCTGTTCTCTCAGCCAATCAGAAGTGTTCTTCTGAGCTCGTGCACGGCTTATTTGCATTGATTTGCCATTCGTGTGTCAAAAGGACCAGGTTAAAGCTAAAGTCAGAGGCTAAATGGAAAAGCTAAAACGAGTAGTTATTGTAAAAAACAAAACAATACAGCATTATCGAGCTCCACAATATTTAATTCCATTTCACATGTATCTCTAAATTCAGAATTAATTTGAGGGATAAATGTATGTATTTCTCTAAAAAGTGATTTGCCTCTGACTTGGCTAATGCTTTTAGAAACGGAATAAGGAATTGCTGTTTTAAATTACAAGTTAAAGTTTGTATTATTAATCAAAATTATAAATTGAGCTATTTATCTTTTTAAAGAGGTTTTGGCAATCAATTTATTAAAGTTAGTATTACTTGCAGAATTCGTAATTGTATTTTTAAATTGACTTTTAAATTAATTAAATTGTTCAGGAAATATTTTAACAATTGTTCTTTCAATTTTAAGATTAAATAAAATTGCAAATACATTTAATAATTATCTATTTAAAGTGTCATTTAAATATTCTTTTATTAAATCCTTTATTATTATTTACGTACTCCTAAAAATCCTCCATAAAAAAGTACTCAAAAATAAGGTGACCAAAAAGTAGTTTTACAAACGCTCCCGTTTGTTTCCAGCAGAGGGAGACAAAGCATTCGACTTTTGGGCCACCTAAAGTAGGGTAAGAGCACGTTGGAAAGGTGTATATGGCATAGGCATTAGAATATATAAAATATGCCAATATTGGCTCAATGAAGAAACACACTGCTACCAAATAATAGTTATTTAATGTTTTAAAAACTACTAAGTAACATCATCATGGTAATTGGTAAAACAGGAACGCAAACATTGTGTCAGTTATAAAAGGGCTTTAAGCAAATAATCACTGAGATCGTTGTTTGACTATTCATTTATCTTCTCCACTTGTCATGCTTAGTTTAACCCTATCCTAGCATCTATGGGCCTTAGGCGGGGTACACCCTGGACGACAACATAGTAAATCACAGGGTTGACACTGACACACTGACAGGCAACCATTTGCTCTCATACTCATTTACTAGGGCTAATTTAAAGTTACCAATTCTCCCAAAAGGCCTGCAAATAAACTTAAAGGGCCATCAACAATTACATTTTATAATTATTAAGAATAATTATTAGCCTACTTGTTACTAATATTATGAGACTGTTGTCTATCAGCAAAAATGCAGGCAGTGTGGGGTTCACCAAATTAGGCTTTATTTGGTTTTGAGTACATTTTGATTGTACATTAGACATGTTCTTGTGTGTAAATGCCTAAAAACAGATGTACATCAGCAAGAATGTGGAATGTGTGTGCATGTTGGTGTTGAGCGTGCTTATGCTCTTATCCCTGGGAATAACATGTTCTCATCATTAACATGTAAACAGCCTATAGTAATTACAGGTATTTTATGGAGTAAACCTTTTAAAACCAGTCACATGGCCTTGTCTTTTTTGTTTAGCACCTTTAATGAATATACTGACTTAGTGAAAAAAAACTGATAAAAACAGTGAAAAACCTTTTTGTAAACTGCCACTAAATGAAAACAAAATAAAGCCTCAAGTTACACATTCAATAATCATACAACTCCTATAGGACAGTGTTAATGTCTTTGGATAGAGTGTATTTGGACTCTTCTTGTGTCCATGGGATGAAAATGAATAAAAAAGAGAATAGAAAACTCAACTATTGCATGCATTTTGTGTCATGTTTTATCTAAATGGACTGGTTTGATTTTTTTTTATTTTTTTTTATTTATTGTTTCCCATTTCAGCAGTACCTTCTTTTGGACCCAGTGTGTCCTTTCTCATTATTTGTGAAATTAATACTGGAGCTTGGCCTGTCCTATGCGTTTTTTTTTCTCTTTGGTGTAAAGCCTTACAGGTCCTCACTAGCATATCCAGCGGATGAAGCGCTGTAAGAATGATGCTTTGTTTAGCATGGCATAGTCATCTCCTCTGAAAATAGCTGTCATGTCTCCGAGTGCCACCTTCTTCAACACTTCCTCGTCTGTGTCCGTTCCCATGGCAATCACAACAGGAACACCCTCTGCTCGTCTCATGGCCGACACACCTTCATCCAGCAGCTCACTGGAGGTGATCCCATCAGTGATGAAGACAAAGGCCACTTCAGCATTTCTTCGAGCAACACGGTCTCTCTGTAACACACAAATGTGACAAAGTTTGAAAAAAATGTTAATGAACTAAAGATTTTTGCAAGTACCCACTTTTACAGTATAACGTAGTCTATAAAAAAATTCAATTACTAATGCAGGTCTTAAAGCTTAAATAATTGCAGTTAACAATCAGGGTGTGTTTGTTTTTACCTGTGAGCGGACAAGATTGTTGACAGCATAGATGATGGCGCCTCCCAGAGCAGAAGAGGAGTCCATGTACTTGACTTTGGCTAGAGCTTCAGTGATCTCGGTAATGTTGTTGGAGAGAGCGAACTCAACCCTCTGCTCTGATGGACTGCCGTACTGCAGCAGAGCTATCCGGGCGTTCTTTTCATCCAATGGGTCATTGGCCAAAGTCAGACTGTTAGCAATGATCTCAATAAACTCCTTGGCCCGGCGGTGGTTCTCCAGCCCCATCCTCTCTGAGCCATCCAACAGGAACACTATATCCACTGGCCTATTGACGCAACTGGCCACAGACGGCTCTGAACAAAAACACAATGTTTTAAATCAGATGTGGTATTCAGTACACTGCAGCTTGAACCCAGATGGTCCAAGATCAGAGAGAGAAAAAAAAACTCAGGCATGCTCTACATACAGCAGTCTGGTCTCATGAACCATCGAGAGTAATTTGCCTTATTCTCAATACTTTTATTTTCTGGAGGAAAAATACAAATAATACATTTATCTCCAACTGAAACAACAACAGCAGGCATGCAAATCATGCACCAATCAAAGCCATATTCAGATTGTACTAATATTGTTATATTTTAATTGTGTCTGTGCTAAACCAAAACTTTCAAAAGGTCAATACTATGATATGCATAGTTAAAGCTGTTCCACAAAGGCCTTTTCTGTCCCACAGAACAGGATATGGATCTGTGCAAATGAGCAATAAAAAATAATGGTTTCACAGTGGAAATGAGATTTCATCAAAGTGACATAGTTATGGTTAAAAAGAAGGGATCTGGACAGCTTTAAAAAAAAGTCTTTCAATATACAGTGGCCTGGATGAGTGAGAACGAACATCTGCATCTAAATATGAATTTGGCAACACCTGTAAAAAATTAATAAATAGCCTGAAATGAACTATATTGTAGATGCAGTTGTTGCAATCATTAGGCTAATGCCACATAGCTTCAGTCTTGTTGCTATCACTGAAGAGTGGAGTCTCTGTAAAAAACATAAGCGCCAATAAAAAATACAAGCAGACAAAATAAACCGAAAAAGTTAAAATTTTAGGTTACTATAAATACTAATAAGCATAACATTACATATTTTTGAAAGCACTTCACAAGGCACCTGTAGGTTATTCTTAAGAGGTAATTTCCTACTGAAAACTTAGGTCTGTCCTGTTCTATTCTTCTAACTTTTCCACCAGAGCAGCAGCGTCATGCACTTGTTTGCAATAGCTCAGGTGTACAACACACTTACAGCTTTTAAATAAAATGCCAGGTTTTGTTAAAAATGATATTTCCAGCAATAAGCTTATTAGTTGAGATCTACTGTATGTCAAGTCTCTATCAGCAATGGTGAGGTAGCATGGTTAGCAAATTAGCAGAGTTTTATGGCTTTCTCTGGGTCGCCCATAATGTCCGCATAGACATATTTGAAGGAGTCGATGAACATCTGGGTCCACTGGTGTCTGTCTGCTCCATGGGTGAGCTTGGCTCTCTGCGCTGCATACGCCATGGTGGCCACACCAACGCCGTACTGCTGCTCATTCAGGCTGCTCAGCAGGCCGGCCACACCCTCCACAGAGGTGGGCACAAAAGAGGGGCTGCCATCCACTGCCTGGGGTTCCCAAGGGGGAGGGGCTTCCCAAGTAACACCCCTTCCTGCAAGAAGCAGGCGAATAACATTGTGGGCGGGGTCCCACAGATGCATCAACACCTCTGCCAATTTAGACGTTGAAGGCAGATGAGGTACAGCAGAACAAAGACTTCTCTATGGCCTGTAACCAAACCTTATTTGAACCATTGTAACCAACCATGAAATGCAGAGAGGACAAGGAATAAAATGACCTGTGGTGGGCATCAGCTCAGCACATAGAGCAACTTTCTAAAGATTACATCAGCAGTGTAAATTCCTGTTTGAACTTATTCATGTAATAATATATATTTGCAGTGCATGATCAGCACTGCCCTGCGACAAGCTGGCCCCTGTTCAGGGTGTACCCTGCCTACGGCCCAAAGTTACTGGGATAGGCTCCAGTCACCCGCGACCCCTAACGGGAATAAGCGGTAGAAAATGAATGAATGAATGATCAGCACTCAAGTGAAAAAAAATTATATTTGATAATATTTGTTTTTGTTTTTTACTTAATGTACCTCAAATAAACCAGATCTTATGCAAACTATGGTAGGCCACATTGGTGAATGAGAGATTATGAGAGATTATGAGAGATTTAAAATTTCATATTTCTAAACCAAATAAAATTTGAATCTGTTTTGTTTTCTTTGTGTAAATCTTACCAGATTTACAAGGCAGCTCAGGACACACCACAATAGGATCTAAAGCAGACAGAATCACAATATCAGAACAGGTGCCAAAAGAAAACTATATCCTGATGATTTATTAACATATGAGGTGTATTATTGATATGTGTGACTGTACCTGGGCAGAGGACTGTCTCAATTTTGTCAATGAACTCCTCAGCCACAAGGTCAGCAAAACGCCTCATCCCGAGCACCCTACCATCTCTCTGACACGCAATGCTCTTCAGGATCTCATTCTCTTCAATCTGGTCAAACATGTCTCCGATACCGATGGCACTGACATCAACTCGAGGGTCACTGCTCTCAAGAACATAAATATAAAGATTAACCTTTGTTGATCTACATTAAAGGTCAAACCTGTGCTTACATGAGTCACCTGCAGAGGTAAGTGAGCAGTGTGTCGTTATCTCTGGGGTCAAAGCGTCCGTCGGTGATGACCACAACCGTCACATTAGCTTTAGCTCTTCGGCTGTCCCTGATAAGGTTGTCATAGGCGTATTTCAGGGCTGATGGTGTCCAGGTTCCTCCAGCGATCCATTCTAAACGTTTCACTGCTTCCTGAAACCGATCAACAAAGCTACAGCTATGTAAACAGTAAATGTGCAAAATTCTTAAATTAATAAAACTTATTTGTCATTTAGCTACTGTCATTCAAGCTTCTTGTTCTTTCTGAGGATGATTAGCGGCAGATCTAATCAAGTGCCTCTTGAGAGAGTGGAGTGATTTGCATATGAAAGTGTGATAGATTTTACACTGAATGCCCTTTCTGATGCAACCCCTCTCCATTTATTTGGGCTTGGGATCGGCACATAAAGTACACTAGTTTGTGACCGCTTGTGGTGGATTTTAGTGCCTTTGCTTCAGGGAGAGAGAGAGAGAGAGAGAGAGAGAGCAGACACCAGATTTTGCTAAAAAAAAGGTCTTCAGAGACTTCAAAGTCCTTTGCATGTGTTTGTGTGGGAGACCTTAAAAGATGACAGTGAATCAATCTTGGGGTCATCGAGACGGATGGCCTGGAACGTCCCACTGTGACTGTACTGAACAACTCCCACCCTTGTTCCTGAAAGCAACGTTTGTAACATTTATTCATGCTTTGTTAATGGTTTAGAGACTAACTGAGGCCAAAGCGACGTACCTGACTCAGCATGTGGGTCTTTGGCCAATGAGCCCAGTCTGTTAATAGTGTTGATGACAAAGTTTTTCTCCAAAGTGAAGTTGGTAAATCCCACTGACTCTGAGCTGTCGATCACAAACACAATGTCCAGGGCTCCACAGCGTTTCTCACAGTCTGAAAACAAATATTTACTGATAAAGTCTGATAACCAGATTAAACCAATCTGAAGTTTTCAAAGTCAGTGAACTCACCACAGCAGCCACATGTCTCTCTGATGTAGGTCATCACGTCGCATTCCTGTTTAAATAAAACAAACATTAACTTCCACCATGATCTGTATTTGTATTTATATGCTCCTTGTGTGTTAAATGTTCTTACAGTGAGCCCGGGATCTCCCTCGGGGCCAGGATATCCCTAAAGAGGAACACATCATTTTTATCATCAAATGCTCATTTATACCCGCTTGGTATTCAAGTTTTGAGACTGCTACTACTGTATATCTAACTTGGAAATGCTTTACTATGACATTGCCTTATTTACAAATTAGATTTATATTACTTACATCACGGCCGCTCTCTCCTCGTGGACCTCTTCGACCAGGTTCACCATGAGGTCCTGGTTCGCCCTAGTAGTACACATCAGACAAGTTGAATTTAGAGATCTTCTTGCTACGCCTCATTTTGCATTAAAAATATGATGGGTACTTACTGGTTCCCCCGGTCCACCCTTGTCTCCTGGTCCACCTTTCTGACCACAGTCTCCTCTGCTGCCACGAGGTCCACGGTTTCCCTTGTCACCTTTTTCACCCTACACCAAAACCAAAGTTCTGTGAGTTTTGTCTCATTTTAGGTCTAATTATCTATTGTTATGCTAGTGTTCCTTACTGATTCTCCCCTTGCTCCAGGAAAGCTAAAGCCAGGTCTTCCAGTATCCCCCTAAATTAGTTTAAATTAACAGTTAATATAGAAAAATAACTGAGCAGTATATCAAACGAAAAGCAAGACAACAAATTTACTTTTGGTCCCGCCTGGCCGGGGTCGCCTCTAGGTCCAGCATCACCAGGATCGCCTCTGGAGCCCTGTGATACAATCAAGTGTTACAACAGGAAAATTACAGAAGTACATATCTCCTCAACTAAATAAGTGACCTACATTTCGTCCAGCCTCTCCCACTGGCCCTGGTGGTCCTCTGGGGCCGGGCAAACCTGGATCTCCCTGTGCAGCAGTGGACAGAGCAAAGAGAAATGAGTGGGATCAAGAGAATTTGTCAAGTTTGTAAATAAATATTAGCACATTTATAATAATGTCACTTAACCAGAAATAGTGCACATATCCTGTTCAGAGGAAAAGAAAGAGATTTTCTCACCCTCGGCCCTTTGATTCCAGTTTCACCTGGGAGTCCTCTCAAACCCTCTGGTCCAGCTTCACCCTGAAACATCAATCAGAACTAAGAACATAGTTGTGAAATAATGTGTTACAAGTGCCTTAAAACATTTTGAAAACAAATATGAAATACATTTTGTGTAAGTGTAAAACATGACAAAATGTACCTTTATACCTGGAGTTCCAACTGGGCCTGGAGCGCCCTTTGTCCCATAGTCCCCTCTTCTTCCCTATAATGAAAACATTAACATCAATAGTGAGTCGTCATTACCACTATCTAAAAAAATATATGAAGGTCTTACTTGCTCTCCTCCTTGCCCAGGTTGTCCAGGAGTTCCCTAAAACAACATACAGTTTAGCCACTAAATTAAATTAGGATGACTGCATGTGACTGTATTGAAGAGACTTACAGGGTTTCCTTTTTGTCCTGGGAGGCCGGGTGACCCAGGACTTCCTTCCTCACCCTGTTCACACCAGAGATTTTTTATTAGTTTTAGCTCTATAGTATACCATCAAGCAGCTACTATTTTTGATAGATTTGAGTTAAGACTTTGCCTTTGGTCCTTGGCCTCCAGGTGCTCCAGGTGGGCCAGATCTTCCAGGGCGACCAGCATCTCCCTGCACACAAGACAAAGATATAAATTTGTTACCAAAACCAGTGACATTATTTTGTTTTGAAACGTGAAAAGCTGCAAACCTTCTCTCCATCAGTTCCAAGAGGACCATGCTCACCAACATCTCCAGGATGACCATCAGGACCCTGAAAATATAACACATGAAGCAAAATCCCAATGCATTTGATAAAATGGTGACGTTAATAATGTTAACAATAGGCTAAAAGCCATACTCTGTTGCCTGGATCTCCTTTGCACCCAGGAGCACCGATGCGTCCAATTTTACCCTAAAATGAAAAGAATCGTTACATAAACATGACTGTGATCCTGTATACATGTATATATTTAAGTTTTTATTCTAGTAATAACAGCAGAATTGTATGTTTGTTTATACCTTTTGTCCATCTGTACCGTCACGCCCCGGGATGCCACCTGCACCCTGAAGTCAGAAGATAGACACTAAGTTAAATAGCACAAAAACTCAATTAGTGTTTACAGGAACATGTTCACCTACCTTCTTCCCCTGTGCTCCTATCTCTCCCTGTAAAAAGACAGACAATTTATGTCATTGTATGTCTAAAATATCACAATGCCTCTTATATTATGGTAAGACAAATATTAATCCTACAAACCTTGTCCCCTTTGAGACCAGGTTCTCCCTAAATAAAATAAACAAAACACATAAATTATAACAGTATAGCCAATTCTCATTTGAGTTAGATGAGTTTATGCGATCTTACTTTAATACCAGGCTGACCAATAGGACCTTCAATTCCGGGATCTCCCGGACGACCTCTCTCTCCCTTAGGCCCTGGTTCACCGTTGTCTCCTTTTGCTCCCTTTGCAAAAATAAAAACATATATTTGAGGTTGAGAGTCATCAGTTTTAATGGATGTTTGTGTGATAAAGACTCACTTTTTGTCCTTTGATGCCTTTCAGACCAGGAGGCCCAGTTGTCTCTAAACAGGACACGCTGTAACACTGTGTTGAGAGGAGAATAACATGGATGATAGTAAGTCAGGCATGGCTCTTTGACAAGAATGTGATTATAAATGAAAAAAGTCAGTTGTCTTACATCAACGTAGGCCAAATGTTTCTGGGAAAACAAATGAGCAAAATGTTAGCGGAACAAAGTGATATTTAATATCGTATTTTTTGTGTGCATTGAGTACCATTGTTTTGATGATGCGGTCGATGGTTTCTGTATCAATGAGGGCTCGTCCTTGGCTCAAATCCACAGCCATAAACTCCCTCCTGTAGACTGCTGCTGGGGAGTTTGCAATCTCCTTCAGTCCATTCTCATCCACGTTCTTTGAGGCCGCCACAACAAAAATGCGGATGCCCTCATCGCGAGCTTTCTCTGCTGTGACTTTGATGCCACCACATGGGTTTCCTGTAACATGTCCGTCAGTGATAACCACAGCGAACCGAAGCGCTTTGGGGTACGTGGGAGAGCTCAACATCTCCTGGGTCATGTTGGCAATGGCACAGTCAATGTAAGTGCCCTTCCCCAGGTATTCAATGTTTTTAACTCCCTGTTGGTGTGAAAAAAAAGTAATCAAAAATCCCAAACCTTCACTCACTTTAAGTATGTTTGAGCATTTGAGAATTATGTCTAAGTAAGATAAATAAGTGTGTGACATATGTCTTTTTCTTCTGTAGAGAGGTTTGATCTTAACTATACTGTTATAGTTCTGTTACCACAGAATAGGAAAAAAGACCTTACGTCTCAAAAAGAGAAGCAACAGCTAATAAATCAGGTTACAGTAGTTGTGGATGGCCCTGTAAACTGTATAATTCTGCATTAACCCAATGGTTTAAAGTTAGAAAAGATGCTAGCACTGTTTGTGTTGTTGTTGTTGTTGTTGTTGTTCATTAATGTATTATTAAGTTTGATAGATGTGTTAGTATAAACTTCCTTAGTCTATTTATGGGTCGATTCAAAACCCATTATCAAAATAATTTTGTTGGCCCATTAATACTTGCTCTGTTTATTATAACACATACATCAGTGTGATAAATCAGTGTGACTCACATTAATGAAATCATTCTTAGAGGCCATTCGGCTGAACACTTTCTGTCTCTGGGAGAAGTGAAGTCCGCCTAAGTTCCAGTTGATCTTCACTCCTCTCATCTCATGATCCTCCAAACGCCTCGCAAACTGCTCTGTGAATAACTACAAGGCAACACACTGTACTTCAATACCAACATCTGAAGTGAAATCAGTACACAGTAATGTGACTGAGATACCTTGATGCTCTCCACCAGTGATCCGGGGGGTGGTTCCTGCAGGGCGATTGTCTCTGATGTGTCGATTGTAAAGTATACATCTATGGGACATTCATTTTTTTCTGTAGAAAAGACAACCACCTTTTAGTTGAGCATCTGATTGACAAGATTAAATTATGCATGCCATGCGACTCACTGGTACACTCTGGCGCCTGGCCATGAGTCAGTGCTCCAAAAAGAAGACAGAGGGCGACAACCTCTAACCCCAACATCTTCTCCTGTGTGCAACAAGTTAGGACACACAAAAGCTAAACACAGGAGATAAATGACATGGACATGAGGCAGGAACAAGGTGGTAAATATTTGAATTATATAACTCCCACTGTTGAGCATAGTTAGTAATTGCATGTACAGCAGGGTTTTCTTTTCTGATATTGCCACAGCAACTTTGATTGTAAGTAAGTATGCACAGAGCAAAATGTCTGCTATTCAGTTATGGCTCGAATGAATGTCAGGACAGACATTTTCTCATGTTTGCAAGTGAACAGAGTAAACTATTGGGAAAAAAACTTTTTGCCTTGGATTAGCCCAGATATAGTTAAATAAGTTAAATAAGTTAAATAAGTTCAGTGCATCACCATTTAATCTAGTGTTTGTAGACAATCAAATAATAAAATACCAGGGATCTTTGCAAGAGACTATAATGTATTTAGCATGGCATTAAAGAGTTCAAAAATAACAACATTACAGTATTTTTCAGAAAAACAAAGCAATTCTGCCCCTATTCTTTACCTTTGATTGTTCCTCAATATGGAGGTGAGAGAACAGACCTCTCAAAAACAGTTGTGTGGTATTGTGTTGTGATATTGGGCCAGATAAGGACACAAAGTGTATAAGATATCAATGAACACATAACAGTCATGTTTGCAGCACAGCATTTAGTGAGTAGGCTACATATCCTTCAAAGTACTAGTGTTGGTACAGATATGTAAAAATCAAACCCTAAAAATATACTCACTACAATTTATGGAGAGTTTATGCTGTGATTGGCAGATTGTTTACACTGGGAGGCGACAGAGAGCAACAGGTGAAGCAAAAGTTTAGCTCTTCGGCCCCCAGAGGCCCCTGTTTCACTTAGAACTAATGGAGCAGAGCTTCCAGAGGAGGGTCTCCAACTTGAAACGTAATTATGCCTAGCAAATGTTTTCATTAACTATGTATGTATGTAGCCTCATATTTTTACGTGTTTTATATATTCTGCTCTCTGACTAACGACGGAAAATCCAGCTGCCTTTAAGCTAACGATTAGACTACTTCGGCTTAAACCACTTCGTTAAAACTCAAAATGTAAGTGGCAGAAATATTTCATTAAAATAATTTGCACTCAGTTTCTGTGTATTCAGTGAAAAGAGACACAACAAAAACGCGTGTACAAGACTGACACATTTGCAGAGTAAGTTTCTACTCTATACGGGCTATTTTAGTTCTGCACCTTTTGTAAATTGTTCTACTCATTGTGTAATTTATTCTGTTTTAATGGTGCCTCAGTGCTTTGTCAGTCGTTACAGTGTGCTCTGTCTCCCTCTAGCAGACGGACAGCTGCGGAGACAGATGTTCTGTCTGAAGAGAAGTGGGAGCAGTGTAGCTAAGGCCAGGTAAAGTAGGCCTGCATGGTATACAATTTAGTTACATTTACATTTACTTACATTTAGTTAAATTACGTAATAATAAATAAGAGCCAGTTGTATGCTCATATATGGCTATCCAGACTTTTATACACAAGCATTTTCCAAAACTTTGCGCACAGCAGATCATTAACATTTTTCACGTAAATATTTTAACTACAAAACACGTTTTGTAAGAATAAAATGCGCCAAGAAAAACAGATACCACTGGCTTCACTAAAAAAGAAGTATGGACTGAGAGCGACACTGCACGCTGCTGTGCGTAAAAGTTTTGCTTACCCAAACTCTTTCCAACAAGTTTAATCCTTGATACGCGGCTGGTCCTCCGCAGACTACCTCCGCATTTCAAGAAGAGAAAAAGCCCAGAGGAAAAAAAGGGGGCACAGGGAAATAAAGCGGGAAATAAAGCCGTTGGATGTGCGTTTAGTTCCCGCAGAAGAGCCCACCGTTCGCCCTGCCGTCCCGGTCCAGCCCCAGCGACAGGCTCAGATCCCTCCTACTGCACGCGCATCGTGCACGAGCCACTGTCCGACTTCACCACTTGGAGGCGCCGTGGCTCCGCAGCAACACGTGCGTGCACGCCTGTACCTACGAATCCACAGATGCGCACCCATAAATCAGGATGCCAAAGCACAGCTTGGGATAAAAAACACACTCCCTTCACCTGGTCCTGCCCCTGACTTTAGGCTTTTCCTTTTAAATTCACTCGGGAAAACCACAAGTCCTTTGTAACACCCTTTACCGTTAATAGGTGGGACACTTGTCGGAAGTGCCCTCAGCTGAACACATGAACACATGAACACAGATCAAAGGATAAAGTTTTTGTCCCAGAGTACAGCATTTTAGAGTTTTCTAGTTAATCTGACAAAGGACCACTTCACAGGAATCAGTAATAGTATAACAGCCTTTATTAACCATAGTAGCCTATCAAAATGGCATTCAACAATGGAGCATTTAAAAACCAGATGTGAACTATGGACTAAACCAGGATTTAACTAGGAATAAGGCTAACTGGACAAAATCTAGGCATTAACCAGAAACATGACTGGTTAACGGCACTAGACCCTTTAGTAGTTACAGGATCACTCACTCTCAGGGGTCCACACCACTCATGTTAGGCCCATTAGCACCGCCTTGGACAAATCACAGAGCGAACCCCCGTTCCATTCCCGTTATGCGCGGACCTCATAATTTGTGTTGCTGGTCTGGTTGCAATTAGTAGGTCTATGAGACGAGTTTACAGCGAGTGTAAACAGTGTCAAACCGTCCATGCGTCTGTTCTCCATGTTTATGCGACTTGGTGCCTTAGCTGTAGTTTCTTCGTTGTTTGTTACCAAGTGGGAGGTCGCTCTTAAAAGGCTTACATCTGCATAGACAGACATTTACATACAGCATAATCTAAAGCATATTCGGCAGCAGTGTAATGTCCTGATGTGAGACACTTGTTTCATAGCGTCCAATACTGTATTAAGTGCAAACACAGAGGAACAACAATGTTTCAGCTAATGTTTTCTCCAGAGCTCTTGACAAGAAGAGCTGAGTTCACATCCGCTACATGATTATCAATTAGAGCGAGAACATATTGAGGCTGTTTGGAAGATTTACTAGTGAGGATAGACCCTAGTTGGTCCAGATCAAGACAAATGACATGCAATGACTCAAAAATGAAAGCCAAAATCTCAAACATTAAGAGACCAGACTCTTTTTATGCACGTTGTCAAGTCCATATAAGGCAAAGCTTAGGCTCAGTGACCATAAATGGGTGTAAATGTTTATATTTGCACTACAAGTAATTTTTCCTTCCTCCATCAACATGTAAATATGTATACAACCTGTGTGTTTTTTCTTATAAATAATTTATACTGCATCTTTTGTTTTTGATGCATACTCACTTTATCTTTTTACTTTTTGTACTTTATTCTGTATTAAGAGCTGCCTTAACAAGTGAATTTCTCCATTGTGAGATTAATAAAGTCCAATCTAATCTAATCTAACCTAGACATTTCTAAATTAACCATCATGCCAGCTACTATGGGCCCGAGGTGCATTGTATTGTGGCAAAAGTGGGTAATAGTACTGGTAGAAGTCATCATAAGTAGTAGAAACAGTACAAAGTAAACATGAATACATTTTTGAATAAAGCTATCATCCCAGCAGCTATAGTGGTAAGACAAAGACTGATAGACAACCATTCACTGTAACATTCATTCACTCTGAGCAATTTAGATTCACCAGTTCACTTCTACATGCAAACACTATTAAGTAGCTACCACTGTCTTGTGTAAAATAAGCATTGCAACAGTTTAGGGGGAGTTGAAGGCTGTAGCTGAAACAAACCAATTGTGTATGAGAAGCTGAAAAACGTGGAGCGGAGGCCAGCTGCAGACCAGAGATAAATCCGTGAAGCTCCTCTCTCAATCTTGGCCTGAGAATGGATTTTTCCTTAAAAAGAAAAGAAGACTGCAGTCAGTGTGTGTGTGTGTGTGTGTGTGTGTGAGTGTGTGTGTGTGTGTGTGTGTGTGTGTATATGTGTGTGTGTGTGTGTGTATGTTTGTGTGTAGTGGGGAGGTGGGGGTCTGGTCTGCTTTAACAGTGTGACTCAGAGAATAGGAATGGCCTCCCTCTCAAATAAGAGTAAACCAGTCTCGTTCTCTCACACACAATGTCTTGCATTTAATTTTTCCTTTATTTTTTTCACATGGGGCATAAAGCGTCTTTGAGTCTTGGGGGATTTCAGTATAATCAGATGCAGAATCACAAAAAACTCTTTTCTCTCACTGTTCTGCAGAAAAGTGGAATTTGTTGCAATTAGACCCAGAGCCACAGAAACCAACGAGAGCATGAAAGTGTAGAGAGAGGAAGAGAATGTTTTAACCTACACAATGTCAAACTGCATAGAGCTGTTGAGTGTCTGCAGTAATGTGACAGATGTAAAGGTGAAGGGCCTTGCAGGCCAAGGAGATGTCCCATGTAAGGAAACAGTGAAGACTCAGAAATGATCATGACTTCTATCTTCTTCACCATGATTCCTTTAGTTTTTTACATGGGAGAGACATTTCTAAGTTGAGTCAGCTGGTGGAAGAATAGAGAACACATAAATAAAATATACAACAGCTGGCAAGAGGTATAACTCAAAAGCAACAGTAAACTTAAATATGAGTTTTGCATTTGAGGATCCAACCAGTTTGGCTTTGAAAAAACAAGAAAAGTGTTTTTTAGATCAGTTCAAAAGTAACAAGCAGATTTAAATTAAACATAAATCATAAAACCTATCCTCACTACATTTTTGTCTCTCATGTGTGACACAAAGACCAGATGCCTTCTTTTAACTTTAAGTTTATGATGACCTGGATGACCTCCAGATACCTCTTTCCTCAATTAAACTCTGAGTCCTCTATTGCTATGGCAACAGTCATTTAAATAAGGCTACTCTTAAAAATTGGTATCTATCGTCACCTGTCCTGTGTAAGTCTTGTGTGCCATTGGAAATGTATGCAACACTTTAACAGTTCAAGGCATAATATGCAGTATTTCGTAAACAAACCATGTAATTAGCAACATCTACCCATTTTATCCGCCATGTTCTAAATTAAATCCAGGTTCACTCCTCACTTGGTTTAAAAGCTTGGCCCATTTTCTTCTCCCCGTTATTGGCTGGGAGTTACACTCTCAATTAAAATTCCAAAATACGGACGTTGGTGAGGAAGATTAGAGTGGCATATAAAAATACAGATATATAGAAACACAGGCTTAAGTAAAAAGCTTAAAAAATATTAAGTCTGGTGTGATATGAGTTCAACATAGAAGGTAATTGTGAAATTCTTGCGAAACCAGAGCTAATTCAAAACAACTGTCTAATAAATTCAAGATATTCCAACATTCGATTGGTACAACATATGCACAGTAGAGCAGTCTTTTTACTTGACTATTGTAATATTCAATCCACAACTATATGCATAAAGTAGCATAAAAGAAGAAAATGCCCATAAACAAACCCCTCCTTGAACCGCCACCTTAACGTGGTGGAGGGGTTTGAGTGCCCTTATGATCCTAGGAGCTATGTTGTCGGGGGCTTAATGCCCCTGGTACGGTCCCCCATGGCAAACAGGTCCTAGGTGATGCGCCAGACTAAGAGTGGTTCAAAGCCTCTTACGTAGGAAAAAACAACAAGGCCAGTTACGCCGCCCAGCATGGCACAGCTGGGGCCCCACCCTTGAGCCAGGCCTAGAGTTGGGGTTTGGAAGCGAGCGCCTGGTGGCCGGGTCTCTCCCCACGGGACCCGACCGGGCTTAGCCCAAAAGGACGATGTCCTCCCGTGGACCCATCACCTGCAGGAGGAGCCGTAAGGGGCCGGTGCAGAGAGGATCGGGCGGTGGTCGAAGGTGGGGGCCTTGACGACCTGATCTCTAGACACAGAAACTGGCTCTGGGGACATGTCACCTCACTGGGGGGGTAGGGGCCTGAGCTTGTGCGGGAGGTTGAGCATTACCGACTAGAGATAGTTGGACTCGCCTCCACGCGCAGCTTGGGCTCTGGAATCCAACTCCTTCAGAGTGGCTGGACTCTCTTCTACTCTGACATTGCCCGCGGTGAGAGGTGGCAGGCTGGTGTGGGCTTGCTCATAGCTCCCCAGCTCAGCCGCAATGTGCTGGAGTTTTCCCCGGTGAAATGAGAGGGTCGTGTTCTGTGCCTTTGGGTCGCGGACAGGTTGTCCCCAGGTCTCACTGTTGTCTCGGCTTACAGGCGAACAGCAGTGTAGAGTACCCAGCCTTCTTGGAGTCCCTGGGAGGGGTGCTGGAAATTGCTCCAACTGGGGACTTCGTCATTCTACTGGGGACTTCAATGCTCACGTGGGGAGCGACAGTGATACCTGGAGGGGTGTAATCAGGAGGAACGGTTTCCCTGATCTGAACCCGAGTGGTGTTCTGTTATTGGACTTCTGTGCTAGTCACAGTTTGTCCATAACAAACACCATGTTCGACATCCCATCAGCGCACGTGGCACCAGGACACCCTAGGTCGGAGGTCGATGATTGACTTTGTTGTTGTTTCAACTGACCTTAAGCCGTGTGTCTTGGACACTCGGGTGAAGAGAGGGGCTGAGCTGTCAACTGATGACCACCTGGTGGTGAGTTAGATCTGCTGGCGCAGGAGAAGGCCAGACAGACTTGGCAGGCCCAAACAAATTGTGAGGGTCTGTTGGGAATGTTTGGCTGAACCCTCTGTCAGGGGGGTCTTCAACTCCCACCTCCAGGAGAGCTTCAACAAGATCCCGAGGGAGGTTGGGGACATTGAATCCAAGTGGACCAACCCCGCGGCGGCAACCCCCGAACCTGGTGGTGGACACCAGAAGTAAGGGATGCCGTCAGGCTGAAGAAGGAGTCCTATTGAGCCTGGCTGGCTTGTGGGACTCCTGAGGCAGCCAATGGGTACTGGAAGGCCAAGCGTGCCCCAGCCCGGGTAGTTGTGGAGGCAAAAACTCAGGTCTGGGAGGAGTTCGGGGAGGCCATGGAGGAGGACTGTCATTTGGCCTCAAGGAAATTCTGGCAAGCCATCTGCCGCCTCAGGAGGGGGAAGCAGTGCTTCACTAACACTGTTTACAGTGGAGGTGGAGAGCTGCTGACCTCAACTGGGGATGTTGTCGGGCAGTGGAAGGTAATACTTTGAGGATCTCCTCTATCCCACTGACACGCCTGAGTCTCTGGATGTCTTGGGGCTGTCTTGGTTGACACGTCTCTGCAACATCGTGTGGCCGTCAGGGACACTGTCCCTGGAGCGGCAGCCCGGGATGGTGGTCCCTCTTTTCAAGAAGGGGGACCAGAGGGTGTGTTCCAACTACAGGGGGATCACACTTCTCAGCCTCCCTGGGAAAGTCCATTCCAGGGTACTGGAGAGGAGAATTCGGACGATAGTCGAACCTCGGATTCAGGAGGAACAATGCGGTTTTCATCCTGGTCGCAGAACGGTGGATCAGCACTACACCCTCTATCGGGTGCTCGAGGGTTCGTGGGAGTTTGCCCAACCAGTCCACATGTGCTTTGTGGATCTGGAGAAGGCATTCAACTGTGTCCCTCATAGTGTCCTGTGGGGGGTGCTCTGGGAGTATATCGTCTGAGGCCCCATGCAAAGGGCTGTTCGGTCTCTGTACAACTGGAGCAGGAGTTTGTTTGCATTCCTGGCAGTAAGTCGGACCTGTTCCCGGTGCATGTTGGACTCCGTCAGGGCTGCCCTTTGTCACCGGTTCTGTTCATTCTTTTTATGGACAGAATTTCTAGGTGCAGCCAGGGGCCGGAGGGAGTCGGGTTTGGGAACCACAGGATTTGATCTCTGCTTTTTGCAGATGATATTGTTCTGTTGGCTTCATCAAACCAGGACCTTCAGTGTGCACTGGGGCGGTTTGCAGCCGAGTGTGAAGCAGTTGGGATGAGAAACAGCACCTCCAAGTCCGAGGCCATGGTTCTCAACCGGAAAAGGGTGGCTTGCCCTCTCCAGGTTGGAGGAGAGTTCCTGCCTCAAGTGGATGAGTTCAAGTATCTTGGGGTTTTGTTCACGAGTGAGGGAAGGATGGCACATGAGATTGACAGGCGGATTGGTGCATCAGCGGTCATTGTATCAGTCCGTTGTGGTGAAGAAGGAGCTGAGCCGAAACGCGAAGCTCTCAATTTACCGGTCCATCTATGATCCTACTCTCACCTGGACCATGGACATGAGCTTTGGGTCATGACCGAAAGGACAAGATCCCGGATGCAAGCAGCCGAAATGAATTTCCTCAACAGGGTGGCTGGGTGCTCCTTTAGAGATAAGGTGAGGAGCTTGGTCACTCGGGGGGAGCTCGGAGTAGAGCTCCACATCGAGAGGAGCCAGCTGAGGTGGCTCGGGCATCTGTTTCGGATGCCTCCGGGACGCCTTCCTGGGGAGGTGTTCTGGGTGGGGCATGTGTTCCGGGTGGGGCATCTCCCACCAGGAGGAGACCCCGGGGAAGAACTAGGACACACTGGAGGGACTATGTTTCTCGGCTGGCCTGGGAATGCCTTGGGGTTCCTCCGGGTGAGCTGGAGGAAGTGTCTGGGGAGTGGAAAGCCGAACAAAGTGATATTCAAAAATACAGAAGTTAAACATGGAAACTGGGAGAGGCTTAAGGGCTTAATTAAAAGGCTAATAATACATATACAGTATTTTTGTGTGATGCAAGCAAGATCAACAGATAACACAATGGTCATTGTGAAATCAGAGTTAATTCAAAATAACTGTGAAGTCTTATAAATGCAATATGTTATTACAACATACTATTGGTTATAGTACAGCATCTGCACAACAGAGCGATCTGTGTACTTGACCATTGTAATATCCAACCCACAACTTCATGCCAAATATATCTTTAAAGAACACAATGGTTAATGTGGGATAACTCTGAGTCCTCTCTCCCTTTGCGTTTTGTTGGAATCGCTTCCTTCCTTTGCTCCAGATGTGCGCTGTGTTCAGACAGGGCAGCTGGGAGTCGTTATCAGTGTAGTGCATGTATCTGCGCTTGTGCACGGTTAAGTCCATGTGTGAAGCATCACTATTACCACTGCAGTTTCTGTGGAAAAATTAGTTCAGAGTAATGTGGTGAGGAGAGGTCCTATCCAAAGCGTTTCACTGTGGCTTCACAAAACAGGAACCAGGAGGAAATTGAGTCTCAAAAAAAGCAGCAAAGAGCCAAGACAAATTTCTGAGGAACAGTCCCACACACAGGCACAGTCCCAGCTCTAAAGCTTCAGTTTCATAAAAATATTTCTTTTAGATATATTTGAGCCTTGATTTAGAAGTTGAAAGGGTCAGAAATATACTCACTCTGAGCTACGCTTTGTGAAAAAAGTACTCACAAATATACTTTTACTTGAGTAGGTCTTTGTAGGGTAAATGCTATTTTTACTGTAGTAATTAGTACTTAGTTGATGAGTAGTAGTAAAGTGGGGAAAAGTAGTGGCAGCAGTATCAGCAGCAGTAGTAGTATTAGTAAGAGCTATAGTTGTAGGAGAAGTAATTGTAGTAGGATCAGTAGTAATAGTAGTAGCAGTAGTAGCATTAGCAGTAGTAGTGTATTTTGTGTGATTGAAAGCTTCCAAAGGTACTAAGTAGTAACATTTTTATTACAAATATTTTTAACTCAAGTAATTTTGAAGTTACAGTACTTTTATTCATGCACTTTATAAAATAAATTAAACATAGTGATATAGATTTGTGAGATGCCCTTTGCTGTTTGAAAGTAATGTTTTTCTTTTTGTTATTAATGCTTTATTGAAAAGAAAAATTATTCAGTGATTTTGTGTTGTGTTTTTGGAAACTAAATTGCCAAAAAGATAACTTACTCTCCATCATACCTATGCACTATGGACTAATTAAATATAAATTATGGTCTTAATGTTGTCACATCTTTAAATTATTAGCATACTCTCCAATCATCCTCGTATATATGCCTGAAATCATTCACAGAAAAATGCCTAGAGAGAGACACTGAGGCACACCCATTATCCCAAACAAACAAACCCAGAGTTTGTAGACGGATCTGATAAGACCAGTTTGGGTTTTGATGCTGAGATACGCACATCAGTGCAGGAAGAGACTGTCAAACACTATGCATGTATGTACACAAGTCAAACCAAGATCAAAAACAGTGGCTCCAATTCTGGATTACACCAAAGGCAGGTCCAATGAAAATCAACCCGAGTGTGAAGCATTAATATAAAACATGTGGTTTTATTGAGGCTTATGTGTGACAGTTTATTTGCTGTGCCTTTATGTAGAAATGGAGGTGTGACGATGCAGTGGTGCACTCTGAGTTTGAAGCAGGATTTATTTTCTTCTTCTGTAGTGATTTTCTCCAGGGGTCAAAGATCGGGTTCGGAAGCACAGGGCTCAGAGGTGACTGAAAGTGCAAAGCTGATAATGGACATTCAGTCTTCTAAAGTGGTACACAGGGATCAGGCGCCTTCCCAAATCAAAATCAAGCACTTTTTAACTCCTATTTTTTTTTTTTTTTCTGAAGACTTTACTGTGTCTTACAATGGGGCAACTGCACTTCTTACATTGCAAACATAGAAACTGAAGTATTTAAGTAATTAAGCAGCACTTAGTTTTTTTTATTTCCACTAAAGAGGTTATGTTTTTGATGTCATTGTACTTTTTTTCAACAAGGTAACTCAACAAAAAGTAATAGTTGGATTTTAATGACAAGATAGATCAGTAATTGGTTATATGTAATAATAACATAGGTAAGTAATAGGTTTTATGTGGCTCCAGAACAAGGATTGTGAACCTGTGAAAGATAGAGTTTTTATTATTATTTTAGTAACATAAGTCAAATAGTTACAGGTGGATTTTCAGAAAACTTTCAGGAAAAGTCGCAAATAACACATGATTAGTTTTGTCAAGTGTCAGGATTACAGGATGGAACTGTTCCAATAAATGTTTGTCAGCTCGTTGAAGTTGCACCTTTGCTAATTCAAACATATCTAGAAGTGTAAAAAACTAAGCGAAACACAGTTTTGGTGTAGCAACCTTTATTGAAGGGCTCTTACAACATACAGAGGGTTGCAGATCCTCAGGTGAAATGATCTTAATGTTAAGAGGCTGATACACTGAGACTTTTAGCACCACACGTATCAACAACAGTACAACCTCTCAGTGACACTGAGTCCGAAGTGTGTGTGAAGGTACAAAGCAACAGTCCCATGTGGTTTTCTTTCTGACATATGTTTTCCTGCATCACTGATGAAGTACCAAGGTGTGTGTTTGACAGAGGAACACCTAATGGAGACCAGGTTTCATTTAGAATTTGAATCAGGGACCCCACAACTGTTTATGTAGCATCCGCCCAAGGGCACTCAGTGAAAATTACCTCCATCCGTGTGAATGCTGCACACACATAGCCTTGGTTTGCACACACATGTAGATTCACACACGCATGTTGACTGCAGCTGTCCTGTCCTCATTAGTCCTAGGTGAAGGGTCACGTCCTGTAGATTAGCTGATCTAATAGAGCTTTCAAGTGGTGTCAGGGTACTTAAAGACAAGGTTAGCCAATCAAGATGCAGCCCTTAATGCTTATAAGTGTGTCTAAAGTGGTTTAATTTGACTTTGTGTGAAATTCTGATTGTAGAAGAAATCCAACACCACTTGAAAGCAAAGTTAGAGATACAAAAGTTCAGCGTAAAAGCAGTTCAGTGATTAGCTGTGGCATATTATCAGAGAAACAAAGGAGTGTTGAGCTAAAGATTTTGACTTGTGATACAGGATGCAGAATACCTGAGTTAAAATCAGATCAAAAGCTACACACCAGTCTAAAAGTAACGAAAACTGATGGCTCTTCTGTAAGCCCTGAACTTTGCCTTTAAAGTTATGATGCCCCTCCAGCTTTTTTACAAAAATGGCATACTTTAGCACCGTAATGTAGGTTATTAGCAACTAAATTAAACAGAAAAATAAAGGTCTGTGTAGGACATCTTATTCAGAAGGCAAAACTCAGGGTAAAGGTTTCTATATTTATTGGCCAACCACACAATCATTTGTCATTTGTATAACATTTTAATGAACTTGAGCACAGTGTTTTGTAAATGAGAGTGAATAATCATGGGACTAAAAAACTAAAGCATGTTGGTCCTGTTGTTTTGAGTTCTGCTTTTAGGACTTGGCCACTCTGCGGGACACGGTTTGGTAGAAGACCCCACGGAGCAGAGAGGGGTAGTCTGCCACACGGAACAGGTGTTGCTGTGCGTACGAGATGTCATCGGGTCGGCCCCTGCTCACCAGCACACGCAGGTTGGCCTCATTCACTTGACTGCCCACTGCAATCACATACAGCTCCAAATTGGCGTCAGAGACTTTACGAACCTGATCCGACAGCACAGCCTCGGTGACGTCCTGGGACCTGCCATCGGAGAACAGCACCACCTTCCTCTTGCTGCCGGATGCGTCTCCACGTCCCGGCAAGTTATCAATGGCAAACTGCAAGGCCTTGATCACATCGGTGCCATCGTTTTGGAAAACGGCCTCTTCAACCCGATAGGACAACTCTGTTAGATTTTTCGTCAGAGACTGGTCCATTTTGGCGGTGCGGCTGTACTGGGCCACGCCCACTCGGACAACAGGTGTTTTTTTCTCAGGGTCTATGAAGCTCTCTGCCAAGCGCCGAACAAAGGCCTTGCTGGTCTCAAAGTTCTTCTGACCCACACTGGCAGAGCTGTCCATCATCAGCAGGATGTCATTGTTTCGAGTGAAAGTGACTGAAACATAGATAAATACCAGTATTAAGGTATACTAGTACTTATTAAAACTGTCCTCTTGGAAAAGGTGTGGAGGCCCTCCTTTGACCCACATTTTTACGTTTATTTTTAACTATTGTAGATGTCTGACTGCTGTGCTGCTTGTGTTTTTTGTTGTTGTTTTATTTCTTTGATCTGTTTATTGTTTGTTAATACAGTGTAAAATAATAAAAATATTCATAAAAAACATCCCTTTTTTCTATGGTCTACTAAAATGGAGGCAATATGTGACATTTTAGACAAAATACTACCAACAGATAAAAAAAGTCACTTACTTGGGCATTTGTAGTCTGGGCACTTCTTATCTAGACAAGACAATACATACAGCGGCTAAATATTTGTTGATATAAAATATAACATTTAATTAAAGGTTTATATTGATAGTATACCTTGGCAAATTTTAGATGTGAGGTTCTGCAGAAAAGTGTCCTCCAAAAGTTCAGCAAAGTTGTCAAGTACAAAAGAAAAGCCTGGTTTCTTCACATCACTTTGACACACCACATCGCCCAGCTGCTCAAGGTTGGGCACACGGCCAGAGTAGTCCTTGACTCCTACACCTCCCACCTGGGAATGACATGAGAGTTGAAGTTCAAAAGAAATTGTATTAGTGTAAATACACTAGTTACTGAGAAAAAAGTCATATAAGGTAAATGGTGGATATAGGGTTGCAGTACTCACCCTTATGTCTTTTCCACAGAGTACAGAGAGAGGAACTTTGTCTCTAGTTGTGTCTGAGCGTCCATCGGTGAGAACTATAACCACTTTGTTGTCCTTTCTCATTAACTTGATTGTATTCTGCAGAGCGTACTCCAGAGCCTCTCCAGTGTATGTGGCCTCAGCTAGCCACGTCAGGTCCTTCACCATCCTGCAAACCACAGTGAAGAAAATACAATTAATAACATCAACAATGACATGTGCAAATCAACAGCAAGAATGTATCATATAAACAAACATTCGTGCACATGTAAGTTGTGTCAGGGTTTGATGTAATTGGTTATCAAATTTGTAAATGGGTAAATTTCAGCTTATTTAAAGCCTAAATATTGCTTTAATTTAATGAAATATTAATTATATATGTGATAAGATCACAATAAAATAATTCAGAAAAATAACTTTGATTATTTGATCATAAAAAGTATGTCAGAATAAAATTAGCATGGATAAACATGGGTCCTGCAATCAGATGCACTATAGGACATTGTCTGCTACAACACTGCGGCACTTTAATAGGACTGTTTAAAATTTAAAATAATTGTGGAAAGTTTCATTGAACTTCTCACTTCTCAAGTTTGGAAACATGCCCCATCACAAATTACATACAGTAGTGCAGTATCAAATAAGCCACTTACACTGTGTCTAAATTGCTTGTCCATAACTTTTTATCTCAAGACTTTTGATAGTCTTGTCACTTGTATGAATTGTTGTATTGGTTGCAGGTGTCTTGTAGAATTACATAATACTGTGGTAATCCATGTGGATCAGTCCACGAGCATTTCAAGCTAAGAGCCTGAAGTCTTAATTCTACATTTCCTTGTGTAAACTCACTGTTTAAACTCTGTGAGGCTGTTGGTGCTGATGCCCAGTTGGACCACTTCTTGAGCCCTGGATCCACTGTACTGGACTACACTCACAGTGGACTCATTACCTGAAAACTACAGAAACATTACACAGTCACCACATTTTCTTAGTCTCTGTGTTTTGTCTACACACTTGAGCTTTCGTCTCGTCAACATTTCTGTGTCCCACCCATCCTGAGTAATTAAATCCAAACTGGAAGAGCAGAGTCATACTGTAGCAAAGGCCAGCTCCAAAAACCAAAGACAGTTTTTTATTTACACTTTCTATTTTCAGCTCTGAACTTGATGCAGCACTAAACTCATAGGTCAATATATATAATCAATCTAACCTATAAATGTAAAAGAGTGTTAAAATTAAAAAGTGCTAAAATGTCAAAATACATTATTATTATAATTATTTATGGTGGGTGTTACCTTGATTTGTTGGTCTTTAATCAGTCTGTCGATGAGTGTAATGATAAAGTCCTTGGCAAGAGCAAAGTTTGTTAAACCGATACTCTCGGAGCTGTCTACGATGAACGCCAGGTCCATAGGTGCACATTTACACTCTAAACACACAAACAGAAACAAATGAACCAACAATCACCCAAAAAGCATGAGCAGTATCTATAATAATGACTGCAAATGAGAACAAACTCACCACAGCATGCTATGAAGTGGAGCAGAGATGTAAAAGACAAACACAAATTAAAACAAGGCCATTAACAGTGTGGAAAAACACTTGAATTCTTTTGGCTTGACGTGGTTCACAATGTGTGGCACATATGGCCTAAAAATAAACACAGCAGAGTATGCTGTATGTATTTATGTAAATATCAAACTTACAGCAGAGTTTCATGATGATATCCAGAATTTCACAATCCTGAGGGGAAAGGTGGCACACATCACTTCACAGTAAGAATATGGACTGTTTGAGGCCTATTACATAACTACTATGAAACTATGAAACATAATACACTGTCAGGCCCCAGACAATGTTTCAAGTTTCAAAGAGAATGGAGATATTTTGCCCTGAATGTTTGCTAGAAGGGTTTATGTTTTTTGAATTCAGGAAATTGGATGTTTGCCTTTAAGCTAAACAAACTGGATCAGTTTCAGACTACATTCAAAAAAGTCTCAGGGGTGTATTAATGTCATAGTACTTTGCAATCATATGCTGGGGCTAAAAAAAGTGCATCCACAGTGGACATTATACTCACTTCAGATCCAGGTGGTCCGGGAGGCCCAGGAGGTCCCTGTCAAAGACAGATAACGTCAGTGATACTGTATAATGTACTACAATGATCGAGAAAATAGTGAGAAAAAAGTCTCTTTTTAAGTGTAAAACTGTGATTCTTTAGAAAGCCATTACTCCTTTGACTACAAACCAAACTCCATCAGTCTGTGAACCCACATCCACACCCACACATTTCTGCGCACTATCATTCTGCAACAACAAATACATCTTTGAAAAGTTCGTTACCACAACATTTTTTTCACTCAGCGGAAAGAAAACCATCTGTTTTGTTTTAAAAGACATTCAACTCAGTTTAAGAGCATTCTCTTCTGTGACAAAGATGTTGTGAGGCTGAGATTTGTGCAGACAATCGCATACACAACAGAAAGACAGACAGAGAGAGTAAGAGAGAAAGTCTGGTATTGTATTAGTGTATTCGACAGAAACAGTCCTGAGACACATGACGCAAACAGTTCATACAGAAATATGCAGCAGAGACAGAAGCCAGAGCCGAACAGGAGGAGGGAAGCAGCATGTTAAGGTTGTGGTCAACAATATGCTTCAGTGTCTGCGTGTGAGCTGTTTACTGTTATATTTAGATCCAGTTTTGTCAGTTGAATATTTTTTGCAAAAGCCAAAGTTCAGTTGCCAGTGAGTGTAGTAGGATTACACATTTCTTTCCTTCTGCACTGAGTCATGGGTATAATTTCAATGTTTTTACATGTGGTTTGATGTTATGTTCAGTGCTGAGAAGCAAGTTCACGGTGATTCAGAATAAACCAAAGGCACTGAAACACAGTAACTATTTAGTGAATACAAACAGAAAGGGGCTCCTGTTTGGTCACAAGTAATTGAGAAATGCAATGTTTTAAAGCATTGAAACGACAAAACAAACCACATAAAAAATATCACTTCACTCCAAAAGTAATAAAAAAATGCAAGCTCAAGCCAAAAGAGAGGTCAGTAGATGGATTCTGTGTCCTAAGCCTGTACTTGCTCAAAATCAGATAAGCACTTCATGCCCCAGTTTCTTACCGGTCTGCCCTCAGGTCCTCTGTGGCCTTTGGCCCCTTTGGGCCCCGGAGGCCCTGGTTCGTTGTTCTGTAAAAAAAAGAAATTAAGAAAGAAAGACATTGTGAATATTTATAGATTATGTAGTCAGCATTAACACCTGTGTTACATAGATGTCATAAATAGACAGAAGTTAAGTGGACTTTTGTTAAAAGAGAAGTAAATGCCTCTATATTAACACAGATTATTCCTTCTGTCTATGTCTCTGGCTTGTCAACAATCATAATGTCTGTCTGTCTGACTGACTGACTGTACTGAATTACTGTATTCACTTAAATACTTTATATGCACATACAGTAAATTGTTTCTTACGCTGAGTCACTTTTAAACAAGCAGCTGCTATGGTCATACATGAGCTGGACATACTGTAAGTAGCCAATTCAGCATTGTTTTACTACTGGTCATTCAGTACTGGACTAATGAATGCTCTAAATCCATTTTGACAATATGAGAGGATCCACCCTTCTTTAGTATCACTTAGTATCAGGGCACCAGGGACAGAAGAGCAGCTCCAGCCTCAGCAGTTGCTTTGGGATTTCAGTGAGACCAAGGCCAGAGTGAGAGAGAGTGTGGAGAATTAAGAGCTTTACACTGTGCATCACTTCTCCCACAGATACCACTGCAAAGTTTAAAAAAGGATAATGATTTATGAAAGACTGTCAACATCTGAGAAAATGAATAAATACAAATAAAATTAACACAAGTTATACATTGTGATCCAATGATTAAATGTACAGAAAAATCAAGGTATGTTTGCAGTTTTAAAAAGCTGCATTTCTATCCGAAAAATAAGTTTGCAATGACAACTGTTTATTTTGTCTATACAGTATATATTACAATCTGTTTGACACTTTAATGTCAAACAGATTGTAATATACTGATAGAGCCAGAGTCAGAGCCAGAAGCTAGTTTCCAGTAGTTTGTTAGCTCAAAGTAAGGTCTGTGGGTAACTATAGAATAAGGAAAAATATATCATTTACATTTTAGCAGAAAATTTGTTAATCCATTTGAACAGTGAGGTGCTGGACATATATGGGAAACAAATGGCAAATATGTTAATCAAAGTTGTAAATAGCATTATTTTTACAATGTCTGGCCTTAGTAAAGACATATTGCATACTCATACTCAAATAAATTCTAACTGGTTTGATTTTAGTTTAGCAGAACTATTTAAGGAAATGCTTCCACATGCAGGATGTGAGCTGCAGAACTAATACTGGACTGTGACTGCATACTGAGCCAGACTTTGGACACTCCAGGTCTAGAGGACAACTATTGGTTTGTTAAACATAAAATGCAATTAATACATTTAAATTCATATATATATGACACAGCTGCTCTGCAAACCAACATTTTGGCAAGACAAAAAACAAGAGGAGGCTGGCACTCTTAACAATCTTCACTCTTCACAAAAGTAGGTGATAAATCTTTTAGGTTTGATGTGAAACAGATGTAGGCTGCAGGATCTGTACTGTTTCATCAGCACAAGCTAGACCAAGGCATTTTCACAAGAAAAATCAGGGGAAACAAGCTGGAAATACCAACCACCTGGCTGCTAAGGTGAGTGTAGTCATTTTGAATCCACACACACACACATGCACGCACGCACGCGCGCACACACACACACACTCGGTTCAAATTACTCCACTTCAAAAACATTGTTTTAGCATGGCCCATGTCACACAGAGACACTCTCATGTCCTGACCTTGGCATCACTTTTCATGACATGTGGCCAGATGTGTCTGTTTGTTGTACCTTAAAACACATATACGTATATTACCATTCCAAGGTGTACTAGCACTAATGGGTTACATAGTTTCTGAGTCAAAGGTCCAGGTCTGTCATCTTTTGAAACACGCCCTTGTCTATCTCATCCTGTCAACTGTGGCCAGGGAAAGTGCAGGCAACCCTGCTACATTCGAAAGTAAAAATCACAATTCAAGCACTGGTCTTCATTCATTATCAGCCAATTTAATCTAATTCTGGAGTGGAGTCAGATCACTAAAAGGAACTTTAAAGGATATTGTAACATTTTGAGATATGGGCCAAAATACCAACGTCACTAACTAAAAGAAAAAAACATTTACCCCATAACTAGAAGATCTTTGAGTTCGAATCCAAGTCTGGACACTTTTTTCATAATAAATTATTTCTTGTTCTAAATATCAGTCCAAAAAGCAGAGAATAAAACTTTCTGTTCTCAGAAAAAAAACAGGATAAAGGAAAATAAATGGGGACAACAAATGAATTATTGATTTTTTTTTTTTTCACGTTGAGATGATTGCATTATAGACCATCTCACTACTTTTTATTAAGGGCTGGAAAGCTCTGAAGATGGGTGGTTCTTCAGCAGCCATACTTGATACAAAATTGAGAAATAATTGATGTATTAAGAAAGTTTTAGAGGAGGCAGCGGTAAAGACTGATGTAAGGTATGTTTTTTGGAGTTTGAATGAGTCCAAATCAAAAGGGAACAGCTGCAAAGGAAACATGCCCTGTGCAACCACAACGTACTGATGAGTGCTAAACAGTTCTGACCTTGTGAATTTAAAGCTTACAAAGATGAGAGGTCTGTGTAGAGGGGGGTAGAGGTCACCGATGTACAGACGAGAGCTAAGTCCAAACATGTGCAGAAATGTTTATGTCATAAAACAGGGACCTTGGAAATGCAGTAATTTTAATGTATACATGATTGAGTTGAAGCTGGGGTTAAAGTGTTAAAAGTGACACACTATATGGCCCATGTACAGTGGCCACACATGCACAAACGCACAACATAAGACGAATAGAGAACTCCTTCATCTCTGCAGCTCATTTGCTTGTATCCTTGACAACAGCATATACACAGCTGCATCAGCTCAACGTCCTCTTCCCCAAAGATACCCCACATACACACACACACACACACAAGCCCAATAAATTGTTCACATCTAATTATGAAGGCATTTCCAGCTGCAAAACATAAGATAAGATGAGCGTGAGAGAAATACTATACATGCAAAAACAAAAGAGATGTTGGCTTTATGCAGAGGAGGAAACAAATATGAAGTTTAAACGTGAAAGGTTTCACAAATGCTGCTATTCTTACTAGAACAAATTTGTAGAAAGAAAAAAATTTGCCAGTTAATACCAGACACGTGACTCACATCCTGTCAGCTGCAAAGGGGATTGAAGACAGATCAAATGAGATCAAATGAGATCAAGAGAGGTGAGCAGAGCCAACAAAGAGACTTACGTCAGGCCCTGGATCTCCGGGTTCTCCGTCGTCTCCTTTAGGTCCTGGGGTTCCCTTACCACCCTGAGGTCACCACAGAACATGTTGGAAAAAGGAAGCTCAAAAATTCTCTTATATGTTGTTCTAATACAAATGCTCTGAGCTATGTTGAAACATTTTTAACTGCAACACAACCCATATTTTATCTGCACAGACGCCCGCTCAGTATCTAACTCTGATTGATGAATGTTTTTTATTTTAACAAAACTTACGGGCTCGCCAGGTTCTCCACGAGACCCAGGATAACCCTAAAAGAATGAAATTTGCTCAGAACGTTCAAATGCAATAAAATCAGCCAAACTGTTCAAAATGCCAATTTGACTAAACATACCTGGAAACCATGACAACCGACAGTGCCGTTACCGGGGGAGCCATCTTCCCCCTAAAATTCCGACAGAGACACACTGTCAGACACACATCCACACAAATACTACCTGGCTTAATAGGCCTCCCACACTCACCCGGTCCCCCATCACGCCTCTGTCTCCTGGAGCTCCTTTGATTCCTCTCGGCCCTTTGGGTCCCTGGGAGATGTGATGAAATTATACAATTACAAACATATAATATTTGCCCTGGCATGCTAGACATAATTTAAGCATTTGTACAATTGGCTTGTTTACCATGAAATGAATGTAAACTGTGGACATTACGCTCATTTATTTTACAATACAAGCAGAGTAAGTGTGATTTTGGACTGACCTCTGGTCCAGGGGGGCCCTCATCGCCTCTGTAGCCAGGAGGGCCTGGTTTGCCAGGCTCACCCTGTATTTTAGAACAAAATATTAGTCCATCATTTGCACATGTTAAGAGAGCTTACACTGCACAATTCCTAAGCATGTATGACATTTGCTTTTTTTATTCTACTGCAAAAAGTGAAAGAGGAAACTTGAGAAAATGTTGTACATCAGAATTTTAAAGTTGTTTTGTAAAGGAAAGATTTAAAGAATTATTAAAAACCATTTTAGCTAACATACTTAATAGTCATAATGAATTGTACCCACATGATTATTGGTAAATTGACACATGGAATACTTAAACACACCACAGCCTCGGTTACACTGATTACAGTTGTACAATAAAAAAAACTTACAGAAAACAAAACAACTCAGTGTCTGCTAAACTTTGCATTGGCATTGGTTCCATCCTGACGACAGCTGAGCACAGCAGCTGTTTGTAATGATCATAACTGTTAAGCTTTCTTTTCACAGAATTAAATGGAACAAACCACAATGTTCCCATGAATTCCCATTTATTAAAAGATTACAGGGTCCAATCTTGGCCTAACTACAAAATCTACATTTACAATATATCATTCCAAGCCACCCAACAGAAGAGTGGAGCTCATGTTTCATTACAGTATGGCAAGAAATACCTGGACAAACGTTGCTGAATGATGCTGGTCTAGTGATGCTGAGGTCATGTGACTATACACAAAAAAGTAGTCCTTCATTTACAAGGTGTTTTCTGAGGACACAGCATTTACTGATTGAGAGCATTTGAGGTGGGTCCTGGGTGTATGTAATTCCATGTTTTCAGTCAATTACTTTTACTTTTACTGCTCATTCAGCACTGATGAGGAAAGTGCAGTCTGAAGCACAAAAGAGCCATTGAAACTTCTGACATCACGAAGGTTACCACAACTAACGCTTGTAACGTATTATTATTATTACACTGCCTGGTGCCTTATTAAGAAAAACCATAGTGAGGCTTTGGCTGGAGCTGGAGAGAAGAAGTGAGTCAGAGGGGAAAGACTGAGTGTGGATGTTCCCCAGAGAAGTAAACTCTGGGAAAGAGCTGGAGGACATGAAGCTTAAAGGGAGTGGGCAGTTCTGGAGCTGCAGCCAGATGGGCCTCTGTTTGGGCTGTGGCCCAGTGCACACCCCCTGAACATCAAATATGGACTCTCAAGAAGACGCGCACGCTTTTCCGAGTAGAAAAGTGGGATGCTGTCCAAAAGAAAAAAGAGGTCTGCTTTGGGCTTTGCCTCTTGAACTGAACAAGCTAATGCTAATGCTAGTCTTGTAAAACCATACCTGTTCAATCAGAGTGACATTTAGAGTGTTTGTGCCTTACGGGGTCTCCATTAGGACCAGCTGAGCCCTCCCTTCCAGCCTCTCCACGATCACCAGGATCACCCTAAAATGCACAACAAATGCATAAAGTAACCAAAATGCATTCAAGATTACAACAATAAAAAAAGAGCACAAATGCCTGGTTTTTGACAACATTACATCAAGAGTAAAACTTTCTTTTGAGCTAAAACTATTTTCATGTTGCTTACATTATGTTGTTTGTTATAATGTAAAAACAAAAGTTCTAATTAGTTTTTTTGTTAAACCTTTTCTGGTCCATTTTTAATTTAATCTAAAATGCCATACCACTGTTCCTCTGGAACCTCTGTTTCCACGAGCACCTGTCTCCCCTCTCTCTCCAGGTTGTCCCTAAAAGGATTTAAAAACAGCAGTTAACACTCTGGCAGTGTTCACACAAACATTGTCACTTAAATAAAAGTAATTGTTTTTACTTTCTCTCCCCGAGGTCCATCTGGTCCCGATTCACCCTAAAAGCCACATAACATGAGTTTATATCAGTCATTAAGTTTTTAAAAATTCATCTTGATGCGACTTACATCATTGCCACGTTCTCCTTTGTCTCCGTTGGCTCCAGGTGGGCCGCGGTCTCCCTGTCATAAAAGACAAATTAAACCATCAAACTCTGCTCTTTATTCATATCTGTGTGTTATTTTACCTTTACTCCTAGAGGGCCATAGTTTCCAGGACGTCCTGGTTCACCGTCTCTTCCAGGATCACCCTGAAATAAGTTTAATCACTTTGTAATTTCTGCCGCTAAGTGTCTAATTAATCAAAACAAAAGTGACATATTGGATAATCAATGACATTGTTATAGATAATGAACTTCACAACTAGTTAGTTAGTGCATTCTCTCACACATTTCAACCTTTCTTGCTCTGGTTTGAAAATATAGGCGTGTTTTTGTTTTACCTTTGCTCCTTTCTGCCCGTAAGAACCAGGGTCTCCCTTCGGTCCTTGCTCTCCCTGTAGACCCTGAACACAGTAGTACACACACTCATTCAGATCATAAGCAGCTGAACTCACATTTAAAAATGTGAGTGTATGCAGGCACATATACATGTGTGCTTTCATGTGTTTATTTACCAAACAACTGTACACTTAATTTATACAGCCTGACAGAACAAATGTAAACCAAAGGGTGATTAAAGACCCATGAGCTTGAGTGGCCCTGGGCCCCAGACAACAACAGAGTATTCCTAAACTCGTAGCCACAGCTAATGGCTAATGTGTAAACACAAATGTCTGTATATGTGTACAATTGATAGATACAATATGTTTGTCAAATTTGGCAATGGCAATGTCATAATTGTGGCATGAACTTAAAAAATGGTACTCACATCTGACCCAGGAGAACCTTTACAGCCAGAAAGACCAGGATAACCAGGCTCACCCTAATGAGGAAAATTAAATTTAACATTACAAATGTATAACTTAACACGCATATATACTGCATGAGCTATACTGTATTTATTTTGGTCTGTTTACCTTGCGTCCATCAATCCCATCTATTCCTCTCTGGCCTTTGTCTCCCTAAAAGAAAGAAGTAGGTGAATGATTTTTTGGGGGAACTAAAACAATATTATATTGATAGAGCACATACAAAGACGTGAAAAGCTCACCTTGTAGCCTTTATGTCCTCTTTCACCCTGCACAAAAGACAGACGCAGTTGTTAAGAATCCATCACTGCACTCAACAAAACATTAAAACTGTGTATGTAATGTAAATGTGTGCGTTTGGCATCACCTTTTCTCCTCTGGCACCACGGTCTCCCTGTAAACACAAAAACAAATCATTGTTATTAAAAAGTGTTGACTATAAGTGCATCTTTGAGTGTTAGCCTTGTGTTTGTCTTGTGTTGACCCCACACCCAAAGCACCTGCCATAGGCTCCAGAACTATGACCCAAATAATTAGGAGAATAAATGTAATAAGAACATTATGAAGCTGGTTTTAAACAGCACATTTCTCATAATTTAAAATTGATTCTACATAGAGCATGTATATAGAAACCTCAGTAGTACATATGCTTTATGATAACAGATGCTACTATGGGACTCAATGGAGCATTACTGGTAAAGCTATGTGCAACAAACATTTGAGAAAAGCCACAAATGAATGGCAGTTGTATGAATTGGTCTTAGCAATGTTCAAATACAACATTACACTACACTTGCACCATAATGCAGTACTTATCCTTAAAGCGTACCTTCATTCCACTGTAACCAACTGGACCAGGGTCTCCAGTGCTGCCCTGTAACAAAAATGTTTATCTTAATCATGAACATATAAATTAAGATTAAAATGATGGTTATGTTGGAAAACAAAAGTCTACCATGTCTCCAACATCTCCTTTCTCTCCTGGCATTCCTGGTCGACCCGTTTCTCCCTGTAATGACGATTAAGGCCACAACCCTCTTCATCAGTGCATATATTAAACTTGGCTGTGATCTAAATGTGCAAATATCACTGTGTCTTACCTTAGAGCCAGGGTCACCATCTGGACCTTTGTCCCCACCAGGAGCCTGTAGTCAAAAAATATATATTTAATGATGCAGTGATGATAGTGGTATTGTTATGAAACAAACAGGATACTTACATTGCAGTCAAAAGAGCAACACTGAAATAAAAGAATAGAAGAACATATATTAGCAAGCATATTTAGCCCAAGCATACCATAACTTTACTTTTATGTCATCATAGAGCAATCTGTGCTATAGGATAAAGTTGTATGTAAATATTTAGGATCTTGTTGTGTTGTGTTTTTGGAGTATATAAAGCTTAAAAGATGCTGTATGCAAGTCACAGAATAGTAACACAATATAAGTAATTTTCAGATGTCTTCTACGTACCACATCCTTTGTTTCATTTGTCTGAAAACAAAACATAAAGCCCACAAATTAGTTTAAACCTATTATTTACATTAAATAAAAACACAGAGGGAGGACTATACATACAATCATATCAATGATGGTCTTAATTGTCCCGATGTTGGTCGACCTGGAGTCGTCTGCTGCAGTGAAGTTCTGTCTATAGGTATGATCGGTGGCTATCACTGACAGTCTGGTGTCCTGATAAAAGTCAAAATATGATTATACATACAATAAAACATGCTCTACAACACATGGGTTATGCCTAAGACATTAGCATTTTCCTGTGCTGCTGTTCAGATATTACAGGTACCATGTGCAAGTTATTAACAAATGCAAATCTTAAACACAAAAAATTGGGTCATTAAGGTTCTTGTGTTTGCATAGTTAGCAAATGAGCAAAAAGCCTTTGTGCTGCCAGCGCTTTTAGCATTCCTTCTAAATGTCTCTTAATTAATCAATCTTAAATGTTTGTTTTAGACAATGGTTTGTCTAAATGTGAACGGTTGACAACTACTGACAGACCATAGCAAATGAATGACTTAAGTTTTATGATCATTACCTCTTTAAAAGTATTATCTTGAGTTACACACAGTGTCTGGTATGTCAATTCATGTTTGGTGTAGGTATATGTTCATAGTGAAAATACAAAATACTCAGACTGCAGGCATCTTTACCTTACAAAAGCTGTGCAAGACAAACAGTATCAGAGAGTACCTCCTGATCAGGTGAAATGGCCACAGCAAACACTTTGACTCCATGCTGTTTGGCTTCATTAGCGGCCTCCTGCACACCTCCACAGGGCTCCTTGTATCCAGTCAAAGGATGGCCATCAGTCACTACTACAATGTACTTGTTCTCATGATAGTGTGAACCCCTGCAGTGAGCACAGATAAAGTCAGTTACTTTCAATGTTATTTTATTAGGTTATATATGTTAAGTGTAGACATTACCCAACAAGCAGCTCTGCAACGCCCCTTTTGATGGCACAGTCGGTGTAAGTGCCTTTGCCAATGTATTTGATGCTGTCAATGGCGCTCTTGAGTTGATTTTTGCTTGTGCTCATTTCCATCAGTTCTCCCACCATCACAATGTCATCACTGTAATGAAGGGCTCCTGAGTTCCACGTCAGGTACCGGTCACATCGATGACGGCTATTGTAGAGAAAAATAAATAAATATAACATTAAGTACATGAAGTAAAAATGTTCAGATTTGGCAGCCACTCTTATTATTATTAAAAGCTGGCATGAGTATGTTAATAATCCAAAAATGCCTTTCTTTTAAAGTAAAGGGCTTCTAATTTGATTTAGTAAAAACAGTGTTGTACCTAGAATGGTGCCTTGATGTACACTTTTTTTTTTACCAAAAATTAATATTAACAAATGGTGGCAGCACAAACTGACCACTCTATTAAGCCACTACGACCACACAGCAAAAATACTGTCCATGAAAATAAAGACATTATTATTGTTCCTTCATTCAAGTTGAACTAGTTTAATTTAGTTACCATTGCAATGATCCCAAAAACTGAAACTTCTGCTAGGATTTTATTAATCCTAATCCCAACAGAAATAAGAGTTGATTTTCTTTTAGTGTAAAAAGGAAACTGGTGGAGACAACCTTCTTACCTATTATTGACTATGGAGATGTGTTGTACATGAATGCTTCTGCTCACTGTCTTTCAAGGCTTGATGGTGTGTACCATGGGGCACTAAGATTCATTTCAAATTGTCGTCCACTTACTCACCATTGTGTACTTTATTCTAAAGTTAATCTGACTTCCTTATGTGCCCGACGCCTTGTTCATTGGTATGTATTCATTTACAAAACCATTCTGGGTAGTATTCCATCATATTTGTCTAGTCGTTTAATAAGGAAAAATGGAAGTTACAATCTACTGTCTACTGAAGTTTACAATTTACTGTCCCCAAAGTACAAACTGAACTGGGCAAAAAAGGATTCAGGTTTTCAGCACCAAACACCTGGAACAAATTACAATCTGAACTTCAACTTCAAGTACTTGTTACACTGAATGAGTTCAAAGCTCTTGTGAAATCATTGCAATTTACCTCATCTATGTGTAAATGTTTTATGTGAGAAAGTTTTAATGTTGTGTTTGTGAAAACACTTGTTTTTGGGGACAGTATAAGCATTACATTAAGGGGAAATGAAGGAAATGAATGTGGGTAATTGTCTGTAAACACATGCACAGTGTCTGTGAATGTCTTACATGTCTCTGAGTTGATCTAGGAACAGCTTGGTGAAGTCTTTGATCTGGTTTATATAAAATGCAGGAGGTTTCTGTCGTAGGGCGACACTCTCAGATGTATCCAATACAAAGAAAAGGTCAACAGGACACTCTGCACAAAACACAAAACAGTAAATGTATTATTGGACAGGGAAACTACTTATACCTCAGTTTAGTATGATCACTACATCACTTCAGTCTCCTGCAACACTGAGACCTAAAGATGTTTATATTACATAAACTTAGATTAATGACAGGTGCAGGCCTACTTCCTGTCAGACTCTCTGTCCTTTTGAGGCTGCTTGAATGATTCCCAGCTGCAGCAGCATCTTGAGAGTGAGGCTTGCCTGATGTTCCTGCTACTACAAACAGCTAATACTTATGGAAGACAAAGCTTGTAGTTTTTTTTAGGGCAAACAGTTAGTCCAGATTGGGCCTGCTAAAGATGTGCTAACGCACTAGACCCTCTTCTTTGTAGTGCTTGCTTTTAGTTCAGTCTTTTTTCTGTGAAGAGACCCTCCAACATCTGGATTTCTATACTTAGCCTATTAGTACGACAGTAATTCCAAACTACATACAGCTATACATTCATGCAAAGTTGTGCGGACCATCCACACACATTTGTATCAGTTAGTGAACTTACCCGCAAATCTGGATCTTTGGACCTGCGCCTGCGTCGCAGCCAGGAGTACGCACAGTAGCGCGAGGAGACTTCTCAGAGTCTCCATGCTCAAACTTTCTCCAAAAGACTACGAAGCAAACACAAACAACCCCTGCCGCTCCAACACAACCACCGAACCCACCCGGCACCAGACCCCGGTACCGTGAAACAGATTCGGTCACTTTTAAAAATCCAGCGCTCCGTCGCAGTCACTCCGAGGCGAGACCCAGAGCGCGCAGAGGAGAACCGCAGCGCACGGCCAGGAGGGAGGAGGGCGAGGAGGAGAGGGAGGAGTTCACGCGCTTTGTGAAGAAAATATGAACGGGAACGCGCAAGGACAAAAGCTATACAAAATCCCAGCAGACATGCTTGTTCCCATAAAAGGGTTCCACAGAAAATAGAACTTCATCAGAAATACGGAAATGGGCTAAATACTGGGGTTGGCTTGAAGTGGTTTAAAAGACACATATAATGGAGTGGGGTGTAAACTTTGAACTTTTGGCTTATGTTTTAACTAATAGATTAAGTTTTTGTCTTTCTGTATATTAACTAGGCTATCTAGATGCACACTGGAGTAATTTTAACACGAAGCAGTGGAGGCACATGGGGGGACATTTGTTAAGGTGACCTTCTCTTACATCTGGTTCACTACGACATCCAGGCCTTTCCTGACCTGATCATAAAAGCAATCGAAATGGAGGGATGGGGATTTTTATTTATTTATTTATTTTTGGCGTTTCTTTGAGCGAAAGTGGAAGAGTCACAGTGCCATCTAGCGTCCATTGTGGCCATAAGTTGGAAGACACTTGGGGAAACTTTTGGGAAGTTTATGGGTTGCAGTGAGGCACTTTCATAGAAGAAACCGCTGTCGATGGAGGAAAAGGTGAGAAGTAGGCATCTGGCAAGGTGTTGGCGTGGGTGGATGCTGCATGGTTGCCGTGGATGTTGGTTTTTGTTTGTATTTAAAAGGTTGGTTTCTGCAGAAATGGCACTGGCCTGGACTCACATTTTCCACTGAGATCACTGAGGAGGAGGAGAAGGAAAAGAAGGGATGGGAGAGAGCGGTAGAAGGGGGTGACATCTGGTAATGATCTGGGTTTAATAGTGGCTCTCATAGTAAATCTGCAGGATTCTTGGCAGAAGTCTGGGACTCTATAAATTGTGCACCAATCATTCATTTGTATTTGAATACTGTTAAACATGGTGATGTCTCAATACCAGTCATCATTGTAAATGCATTTCTTCATAAAACTCACAAGGAAATTCTTAGTCACAGGAGTGTTTCTAGTTTTCACCAGCGCCACATCCATTTATAAGGGTCTGCTGTTTTCACTGAAATTCAGCAAGTGGGATTAAGCTAGTGTGTTACCTGAGGAGAAAAGTTGCAATTAAAGTCATATAAAAAGCAGCAAAACACCACAAGAAGAGACTTCGCGAAATATTTGGATACAGCTTGATGAAAGACAGGATGCAGCCAGACTTTCCACAGAATCCTGGCCATCTGTAAAGTTTAGTAGCACCTCTGAGTCTGGAGGAACAAAAATAATGAAACAACACTGCTATTGTCCACACTTCCAATATTGCATGTGGCTCTTAACACTCTGTAACTCACTGTTTGTAATTGCCCTGAACCTGTTATGAATGGCCTTCATTACACATAATTGAAAATTACTGAATTACTGAAACTGAATATAGACAAGATGAAACATTAACGTGGAACAAGAAAAGCCTGAAAATAACACACAGAAAAAAGCAGCAATTTTCCAGCTAAAACTTGAATGTTAGCTGTGCACACATGGAAAAGATTAGTGGCAGTGTGTGCATGTAACAGTATGACCTCACTGAGCTGGGGTCCAAATAGTGGTAGTTCACAAACAGCAGTCCTGCAGAGAAAGACAGAGAAGATCAAAGTTTATTGAAATAAAAAGGGCAACAGAGGTAAAACTGGCAAAGATAAAATTATTTAGATTTACAGGGGAGTGTCATGTCATAGATTTATCTCTTCTGATACCATTTAGTGCTGATCCAAGGAAAACATGAGAAAATTGCAAAGTGAATGAGGGATAGAGTCTAAGTGATGTTAATGAGGGGAAATGAGCAAGACAGACTTCCTCTACATTTGATCCTCATCAGCTTAATGAATTTTAAAAACCTCTTAGATGCATTACTTTAGTCTGGAGGATAATTCAGGTACACTTCTGCATCTTTAAACTCACACTATTTAATTGAAAAGTATTTAAGTATAAATAAAAAAAATAGGGGATAATATACTGGTGATAACAGGTTACACTGATTTGTACTGTCTATTCAAAGCTAATTTTTAGCAGTAATGCAATACTAAATGCATTATTTTCAACCTTTGATGACCGCAAGATGCAAAGACCACTATAACTCATGACCTAACACCAAAACTAAAAAAAATAAGCAAATTGTTCACCTGCCACCATCTAGTGTTCATAATTTCTTTGCAGAAGTGTTTGTTAAAGGAAAACTAATAAAATCTTAGTGCCACTACAGTAAATCCTGAGATAAAAAGCAGAAAATTGTTTAACAGGAAATAATAACCTTCAGAAACATTGATATATTATAATAAACAGTGTTTTATAATAAACAGTTACCAACATTGACTTTGCATGCTTTTTTGGGCATATTTAAAAAAGAAATCACACATTTTCACCTTCCAAAAATATATTTATCAATATTAATAGTATTTAAACAAAGTACCACATCATGTCCTTCAAATGACTTTCATGCAGATCAAACAATAGGCTTCAGTTTATTCTCTGATGTCTCTGTTTTGTGCTTTTGTTACTTTCTCTTGTTTTAATATTACAATTTACAGCAAGGTTCTTCTTCTGGTCTATAACAGTAAGTGTAACATTTTGTATAATATGATTGAGTTTTTTTGCTCAGTTCATGTTGGAGTGGCTCTTCAGGTGCCTCCTCAGGTGATGTAGACAGGTGTATGTCTTGGGGCAGAGCTGGCAGTGGTAAGGCCGTACGCCTGAGTGGTTGAGCATGTGCTGCTTTAGGACACTTCCATCTGAGAAGGCTTTCCCACACTGAGAGCAGACATACGGCCGCTCCCCCGTGTGGACGCGCATGTGCACTGTCACCTTATGTGCCATGGTAAATCCTTTACCACACACAGTACATTTGAATGGCCGTTCTCCCGTGTGTGTGAGTCTGTGCGTGCGCATGGCCCCCATCTGTGAGAAGGCCTTTCCACAGTCAGGACACACATGGGGTTTCTCTCCTGTGTGAACTCGAGTGTGGCTCCTCAGACCTCCAGCCGTAGAAAAACACTGTGAACAGTGCGTACACTGGTAAGGTCGCTCTCCTGTGTGCGTACGCATATGCTGCTTCAAATCATAACGGTTCCTAAAGCCACGCCCACAAACAACACAGTTCTCCGGGCGGTTGTCATTGTGTCGCAGCTCGTGGTTGGTGAGGCATTTTTCAGACAAGAAACACTTGCCACATTCCTGGCACTGGTAAGGCTTTTCATGGTCCACTCTTTGGTGGTACTTGAGCTCACTGATCCCAGGGAAGGTCTCATCACAGTACCTGCACCTGAAGCGGTGGTTGGGACTGTAGGGAAGCTGATGCTCATTCATCTGATGGTTCCTCAGTAAGTGTGCCATCTTAAAAGTCTTTCCACAGTGAGAGCACTCATACTTTGTGAGCAGCTGCACACACTGGTGTCTGACGCGCTCATGTAGTGACCTGAACTGGCAGCCACATTTAGTGCAAATGTGTGCTGCATTTTTGCACTTTCTCTTCCTGTGGCCCGACAGGTGCGCCTCAGTTCTGAAGGCCTTACCGCACTGCGAACATTTGTATGGCTTCACAGCAGTGTGAAACCTCTGGTGCTCCAAAAACTCAAAGCGATATTTGAAGCTCCTGCCACAAAGTGGACAGTTGTGTGTGACACGTCCACGTTGGTAAACAGCTTTGACAGTTTTTCGAGAAAAAGCCACTGACGATGTACAATGAGCTGTGCAACTTTTTCTGTGTTTTCCTCCAGTCATAAACTTCACTCTGTCCATTTCGCCAACTTCTTCATGACGTTGTTGATGTTTAGACAAACTCTTAGAAGAAATAAAGCTTTTGCCACACTGCTTGCATTGATAGGGCTTGTCATGGTCCACCTGTTGATGATACTTGAGGTCACCTATCCCTGAGAAGCCTGCTCCACAGTGGCTACACTTGAAGAGGCGGCTCTGGACATGAGTAAGAAGATGGTCCTTCAAACTGCTCGACTTCTGAAAACTCTTCCCACATTGTCCACAGTTGTGGCTACGGCCCCGTTTAGGGCAGTGGTGTCTAAATTTCTCCAGTGATGTTGGAAAACTGTTTCCACATTTAATGCAAATATATGCTGCATTTCTGCATTTCCGTAACCTGTGCCCTGCAAGTAGAGTGGCAGTTCTGAAGGCTCTCCCACATTCGGAGCAATTGTAGGGTTGCAGACCACTGTGCACTCTCTGATGCTCAATGAGGACTGAGTGGTGCTTGAAGCATTTATCACACTCTGGACATTTATGCATACCAGACTGCTGTGTTTGACGAGGAGATGAAGGCATCTCAGACCTTTTTGGGGATTCGGGAAAGTCAGTTGATGTGGATGGGTTTGTAGACAGTTCTTCATCAAACATAACAATTTGAGGGACATCATTATTGTCATCATCACAAGCACTTGGATGTGAAGCAATAGCTACTTCCAGCGAAGGAGGCAGAGACAGTGAGGGGATCAGGAGATCATCTGACTGAAAAAGAGCTGTAAAAAGCCAAAAACAGATTAATAATTTAAATCACCTTTAGCTTGCAAATCAGCAAAATAAAGCACTAAATACTGTATGCAAACTTTCTGTATTTCAAATAATAAAAAATGACAACACAACTACGTACCAACACTAGTCTTCGCCAGCTTGCCATGACACTGCTTGCTCTGCAGAAGAAATTTCAGGTCCTCTCCATTTGAGACACACTGCATGTACTCTTCTATGACAGAAGGGGCAGCACTGATCCAAGAAGCGGTCTATTACAGATTGGTCCAAGAGAAAATGTCTGAAAATGTATCTAATAATGAACATATTTATTTAAAGTCACTAACTTTAGTTACCTGTTTAAAGTCTGGTATTGGGAGCAGCTCTTCCAGTCTGGTGAAAAATTCACAAACCAAAGTTTCAAGTGCTGTGTCAAAATCAGGGCCATACTCCACAGGAAACACATTCTGTTTGTGACAAATCAATAATAAATTACACATTTTGAAATAAATAATTTATATCTATTATATAATTTAATTTTACCTTGAGAAAGTGCTCCCTGCCATCAGTATCTTCAATTAGTCCTTGGACCAGCTTCATAAAATTTGCTTCCGGTGCATCAATTACATGATCATTAGACTGAATGGGTAAAACAAATAACAAAATTAATTATCTTCAGGAAATACATTTTATGAAAACTTTGCAAATAATAGACACTAACCTCCTCAATGTAAGATGATCGAATTCTGTTAAGGTGGGTCTCAACAGCCTTAAGATCTTCAGGGTGCTCAGAGCGCAGCAGTTCAAGAGTTGTCTACAAATTAGTAAGCAAAAATAACTTGCACAAGTGTTGCAAGAAAAAGTCAACACATCTGAACCCAACCCTGCTCATCTACATTCATTCATCTTCTGCTTATTCCTGTTGGGGCCACGGGTACTGGAGCATATCCCAGTAACTATGGGCCTTTGGCCAGTGTACACCCTGGACAGTGGCCAGGAGTGTTGTAGTCAAGGTCATACTAAACAAAACCAATGGGTCTCAGCGTCAGAGGGGCCCAGAAATTGTCCCTCTTCTCATAATTTTTATTATAATAGGCCCATAAGAAGCCTACTTGGCTTAAATTAAAGTATACATATTCAGAAGTATAACATTTTCTTATAATGTTTGGTTTAAAAAAAATCTCTGAGATCACCAGATCCGAGACAAAACTAAACTAAAACTAGATTTGAGACCAAGCCCAGGGCCAAGTAAAAACTGCAGTGGAGGGCGAGACAAGCCCAAGATTGTAAAAAATGGCCTCAAGACCAAAACCAGTTTTGGGTACTACAACACTAGTGGCCAGAGACATACACAGACAAAATAACTCACATTCATTCACCAGGGACAAAAAATAGGGTGTTTAGATTATTTTCAGTTCAGTCATTCAGTAAGTTTAGTACAACATGTTTATATAATAACTTTGAAATCGCTTTAGTATCTTTCCGGACGCTCACCCTGGCCCTGAGCCCTAGTGACAGCAGCCTCCCCTCCCGTTTACTCATCAGCTCAGGTACTGCCTCCGTCACCATGGAGACGAACTCCTCCAGTTTCCCATAGTGCTGTATGCTGCGCTGCCGCACCACCTCCCACATCACCGCGGACATCAGGCGAAGCGGAGGCACCAGCAGGGCCAGGGAGGACAGGGGGACGTTAAACTCTGAAGACATGGGGTTGGATTTAGATGTTTAGATGATTTAAACATGTTAACTAGACTATAACTTAACCAGCGCACGAAGTTATACCATGCTGCAATACACATGTGGTCACCAATTTGGGCCATACATTATAACTTGTGTAAGCCTCACTATCCACATTAAACCCAACTTTACTATAATTATACACATGTAAAAGTAGGAAAAACAAACAGCAAATATGGGTCCCTTGGCAAACGACAAATGTTAGCTTTACAATACATTAGTTAAACTTAAGAGTGGTCATAATTGCACAGAAAATGCATAGTGCGAAGTGTAATTAATCACTGCACTTTGCATATAACACAGTTACAGTAAGAAATATCTTAAACTCGGGATACATATCTGGCACACGCTGGAGAACACCGGCTGATTCTAGGGAAAACCATTCTTGTTCCAGAGATTAGTCGAGGCCTAGTGAGTCTTTGCTAACCTCTTCTTTAGCCATGTTGTTAGGAGAGTCAGTAAGTAAAATATAATTTTTTGTTAAATTATGGTCGCGTATACATACCCATGTCATTCATTTTGGAAATCCAGAGTAACCGTTAAAGGAACTATTATTAACACCATTTATTTTGCATACTCGCGGTTAGCATATTAGCTAACAGCATACGCAGCTTCAGGCGCCAACTTCTTCCTGAAACGCGTTGTACTGCTGCACAGTATCGGGTTAGCTATTGGGTAGCAACGGCGCTACATTTGTTGTATAGGGCATACTGAGAAAGGCGGGGTTTATTTTATCTATGGACAACTGCTACCGCACTGCCTATCGGGACAATGATAATACAACATGTAACAAACAAGTCTTTAGTTTTATACAGAAAAAAAAAAAAAAAAAACAGAAACAGATTACACTGCATACAATCTACGCGCATTTTAGTAACTAGTTTCGTTTATTTGCCTTAAACTATAGTACAATAATACAAAATTTCACAAGCTAATGCAAAAATTGTCCGTGAATAAAGTAATCTTCCTTTCTCAAGTTCGTTTACCAAGTTGGACAGTGAGAAATGAGAAATACCCCTTACAACAAACATTTTCATTCGTCAGCTTGAACAAGTGCAAATGAATTACACCTTATACACGGATCAAAAATAAAATCTATGATGCAGATGAGGTTCAAAAAATTTAAAAGGCTTCATAACTTAGATCACTTTTGAGAATGCTACATTTAACTTTAAAGCAATGGCGTTTGTATTGGTCCCATGTCACGTGTGAGTCTCTTGATATAATACAGCACAACTTTGTGGAGCTTCTTACTAAAAAGAAATCAGTTGGTCTTATGTTGTAGTAACTCAAATATGCTGGGGGTGGCAGTAATTCCTTAAAAAGCACATTGGCCCCAAGTATATAGTAATTAGATGGCTCCATCTGAGCAGTAATAGTCATCATGGATAAAGCACTCCTGAATCATGACTGTCAGTCAACGATTAGCATACTTTTTGCACATAATACCATAAGATTACTGCTATAATATGCAGGATTTTCACAAAGAAATAAATTAACCCTCACACAATGGAAATACCTTTTATTTGACATCTATGACTCTTGAGAACAATGCTGAGGTGAACATTTCTGTAAAACAAAAGCCCACAAACATAAATGACAGTGAATGACAGGAGGCTAGATATCATTCAAGACAAAATAAAAGATCTTTAGTACTAGTTAAAGAGAGGATAGGGCTCAGAGCCATTTTTTTTAAAGAACATCTGCACTGAAATTAAATGTTTGCAATTATTAAATGTTAACCTGAGTACAAAAAAGCTGATTCCAAAATGGTGGGTTGGGAACCAAAAGTGTGTCACGGGGTGGCTGAGTTTCAATGTGTTGCTTATTTGAAGCCTGAATATTGTTTTATAACATGTAATTAAAAACTGACTTTAAAACACCCGTGACATGTGCAGTGTGCAGTAATATAATCACTGGGTCATAATATAAAATCTTTGATAAAACTGTATGCCACAAGTACTCTGGCCACCTTTATACAAATGAACAAAGCACATAGTATATATATCTTTATCATTGTTTTGTGCTGAATTGTTTACTGTGAGCTGGTACATTTTGTAATTAGACATAGTGCCTTTTTAATCTTTAAAAATGTTTTCTCTCTGTGATGAAGCTTTAATCTCTGCCACATGTCCAAATGCTTAAAAATCAGATCAGTTACCAAGTCACATTCATTCAAGGCACATTTTCTGACATTTTTTGCCCCACATTGAATAAAAAAGTAATTGTCTATTGTGGGCTAGCGTTTTGTGGTATAATGTGTCACTGTGCACATAAATCCAGAGTGCACTACATGTACATGCATGTATGGTAGACAGAGAGAAAGAGATGCTGCGTGCGTCTGTGAGTGTGTAATTAAAACAAGTGATTTTTTTACACACAGATTATCCCTCTATCCCAGCTGGTCAGAGTTGGATTTGACCACCCCGACAACCAGAGGAAATCTCTTTGGGGCTAAATCCAAATTGGCACCCTTGATGTTTTTTTTTTTTTTTTTTTTTTTTTTTTTTTTTTTACTAAAACGTGAAAGTAGTCAAAGCTCTACTAAAAACCTAAATATGACAAAACACTTAAAATTCTCTAACAGTAAGTCAGTGCAATAAGTAATCTAGGACTTATGCTATGCCACTTATGCTATTACTCTGTTACATTGAGTGTTCCTTTTCTCTAAAGCTCTTCCCTATGGACCTCATGACACACCAAAGTATTTGCAAGTGCTGCACCAGTGTCCGCATTATGAGCGAATTTGTGCTTTAGAGGGTTATACACTCTAACAAGGGCAGCTACTGATGGAAACACAGAGGTTTGTGCACATCTGTCCTGTTTTTTATACTCTGGCTCAGAGAGAGATTTATTTAACTGCCTCCCTGTCCTGTAATGAAGTCAAATCAGCTAACTGCTTCTTTGTGTGCAACAATGCGACTCTTAAACAACTTTGAATGGACCACAACTAATACAGTGTATCTACATGGCAGCAACTCTGCAAAAACAAATATGGAAACACTTTCTTTGCTTATAATAATTTAATATGCAATCAAACAATACACCTAACTGTGTTACAGACAATCAGGTTTTTAATGCAAGTTTCTTGAATACAAAATTCACTGTGTATTTATGGCATTTGATCATTTGAAAGGTTAGTATTATATTCTCTATATAAATTATGTTACAAAAAATAGGTACAAATAAGTTGTACATACAGTATATAACATCCTTACAGTTACTTACAAAATGAGCTCTGAGTGTTATGACACACAATCAGTGCACATCCGTTTGTCTAAATGGTCAAAAGAGATTGTGAAAAGTGTGCGGACTACAATCAAAATCAGGCACATAGTTGAGGGGTTATTAGTACACACACTGCCCATTTACTGTAGTATAATTATAGCAATAATAAATTAGATTTCCTATGGTATCACCAAGTGCCATTTGATTCACTCATCAATTAGTGGTGAATAATAAAATATGTTTCATGACAGACGCAAATACCAGTGTATTTGTTTTACTGTGCGTTTCTTTCTAATAGCTGTTAAATATTACATAACAATTAGGCTAGTGTCATTGAAATATGTCAACAAAAATGATTCATAAAATTACCATTTACAATTAAAACATTTTAAAATTATGCTATCTGCTGAAAATAAAATGCTTTACCAACATTTCTCTTTTGTTATTTAAAATTATAGCTAATTATTTGGGCACTTCAAGGGCATTTCACTAATCCATATTTGTGTGCAGTGGCCTAAATCTTTCATGACTTCCATCATTCCCATTCTATAACTTGTCCTCTTTTATCCTCTATGACCAGTATAAAAGTCAAGTCTGACCACTTTTACATTTTAGCATTGTTCTAAAAAAGTAGAAAACTAGCTTCTAAATGCCCAACATAGAGCTGGATTTTAAAGAAAGGTTTCCTCATAATTATCTTGAAGTCCAAATTGAGAGTCTGATCTATTAGATTCAGAGATGTCACTGGCCGCCCTGGTCACACTGTCGTACGATGGCGGAGAGGACATCGTGGCCTCCTCTGTTTTTATATCCTCCAGCCCATAGTGATGGATCATGGTGGCTATAAGGCCCTCTGTCTCTGGAGCGTTCTCCAGGTCCACCACAGTCTCATAGTTGATTTGTCTGTAGAGGTAGGACGCCTGCTTCATCTGCCGTTGCACCAGATGTCGCCTGTAACATCTCTGGATGACAATGGCAGATACCTCCTCCATTTTGCGACGCAGTGTTGAAGTAATAGGTTCATGGGAAATTTTGGAGGGGTTTGTTGCCATGAATTTTTCCTCCATTTGTTGTTTAAGGGCATCCATTTCACCTGACTCTCCCAGAACACGTTTTGTAAAGGCAAACAAGATGTCCAGGCAGTGAATACGGTCACCACTGACCATGGGGAGATCCATGGCAATCAGTTTGATTTTGTTGGGCTTGGCAATGCGCAGTGGCTCTGACAAACTGTCTGCAAAGTTTGACAACTTTGAAAACTCAATGAATTGTGAAGCTTCCGAATCAAACTTCTCCCAAACCTCGTAAAACATCTCAAAATCATCCTCACTCAGTGGCTCAGTGCTCTCCTCTGTTGCAACACTGAAATTCTCCAGAATGATGGCTATGTACATGTTTACCACTATGAGAAAAGAAATGATTATGTAGCTGACAAAGAAAGCGATGCCCACTGAAGGGCTGCCACAGTTTCCCCGTGTGTTGGTGCCAGTGTTAATAAAGTTCACGTCACACTCATCCGGTAAGTTGGACAATATAGGGCTCAGGAGGTTGTCCCAACCTGCTGAGGTACTGATCTGGAAAAGACAGATCATACTATTCCCAAAGGTCTCAAAGTTGAACATGTCATCAATCCCATCCTGTTTTTTCACATAGGCAAAGTTTGCCATACCAAAAATAGCATAAATGAACATAACAAGGAATAGCAGGAGGCCGATGTTGAACAGTGCTGGCATAGACATCATTAAGGCAAATAGTAAAGTTCTTATTCCTTTGGCTGCACGTATAAGACGGAGTACACGTCCTATCCTTGCCAGTCTGATGACTCGAAACAGTGTTGGGGACACAAAGTACTTCTCTATAATGTCCGCAAGAACAATGCCTGAAAAGAGAGACAAAACAAAGTTAAGTTCATATCTCTCATATACTTTCCAACTAAATGTCTTTTGACAGATCTTTCTATACTTGTGTTTACTTATTCTCAAGTTGTGGGTTGTTATTTAAATATTAAATTCATGAAAATGTGAAGCATAAAGGTTGCAATAAAATTTTGGATCTATAAAAAGTTCAGAATAAAATGATTGATAAGGTATACAATTCCCACAGGCCAATTGAGAACCATTCTTTTAAATATATCAGCATTTTTACACAAAAAAGAACAGGTTAAATGAGAAAATAAATACAAATAACATGACTTTTCCTTTATGAAACAAAAAATGGTGTTTAAAGCCATTACATCTCTTACCCACAATAGAGAGAATAATGACCACAAAGTCAAAAATGTTCCATGCCACCGTGAAAAAGTAACAACGGAGAGCAAAGAGCTTGAGTAGGCATTCAGTGGTGAAGATTACGATGAAGACCAGGTTGATGTTGTTGAGGATAGACTCTGTGCGCTGCGACTGTTCATCAGTTTCCACCATCATTGTCACCATATTGACAATGATGAGCATCATGATGATTATGTCGAAGGCTTGTTTGGACACAAGGTCAAAGAAGAAGGCCTGGAGTATGTTCTAGGATTTGAAAAATAACACATCTGTATTATACTGTCACGTGAACATCTGCATGTTGCATCTACATTTAATCCAAATCCATATCTGATAAATGTGATTGATCTTATTTACCGCGGGTCTTGGTATTGGTTTTTGTGGCTTTTTAGATCCTAATTTCTTCATCGCATTATAGTACTTTTTCTGTTCTTCAGTCATAAAGATATCCTGTCCACCTAAGTATAATAAAAAATAACAGTATTATTTTAAAGGGATCAGGATAATGATTAATCAATGTACTTTAAAAAATGCTTCATAATACAGCTGCAACTATACTTATCTTTCGTTTCTGTTGGTTGAAGTTGTCAATAATGACACCAATGAAAAGATTGAGAGTGAAGAAGGAGCCAAATACTATAAACACAACAAAGTACAAGTACATGTAGAGGTTGATCTCTCTAACAGGCTGCTCTTCCACCTGAAAGAACATAGTATAGTGAGTTCACCGGATACTACTTTAAATGAAACACTAAAGACAGAATATACTTACTCCTCTTGAATCAACAGCTGCATACATAATTTCCATCCATCCTTTAAATGTAGCCTAGTTAAACATATAAGTTGACATTAAACAATATTCTTTTGGTTTCAGAGTCTAGCATGGCCTAATGGGTAAAAAGAAACTGCTCTTTAAAATAGCACCTGAAATCATGACAGTAAGTACAAGTGCAGCTTGAGTGCTTTTTAAAGTGTCTTTTATCTAGTGTCTGTTTGTGACTGCAAATAAAAGCTGTCACTCTCTGAATTCAAGATAGCAAGCAGTGAAAAAGCACTTGTTGCAGTAGTGTTGACAGAGAAGAGATGCAGTAGATATGGGCTTTGTCTTTTGAAAACAAAAACAGTCAGTCATTAAAAAAAACCTCACCACTTGCAGAAGGGAAAGGTATCCGAGTCCCACGTTGTCAAAGTTAACTTTAACTTTTGTCCAGTAAAATTGGGTGTCATTCATAGAGATGCACTGCGACTTGTTATTGACCAAAGAGACACTGTGGATGAATCCCGTTCTGTTTACACATTTGCCAAACTTTCCGGCAAACAGGTTGACTCCCATGATGCTGAATATGAGCCAGAAGATGAGACACACAAGCAGCACATTCATGATAGAAGGAATTGCACCGATGAGGGCGTTCACGACCACCTAACAGAGAGGAGCGGATAGAGGAGAGAAATGACCATTATATTTACAATTATTAAATACATGCAATGTTTTATTATCCTCACAGTCATGATCTTGTAAACGTTATTTGCTCACCCTCATGCCCTCAAATCTGGACAGTGCTCTCAGTGGTCTCAAAGCTCGAAGTGTCCTCAGAGATTTAATGGCAGCAAAGTCTGAATATCCGAGTGAATTTGCAACTAGACTTATCAGGGACACCTGCAGGAAAGAGATGTTTACACAGTGAGATGTAATGAAATAATTTAATTTAACATCTTCATTCATCAAATGTGTTATACAGACAATAAACCATCTGAGAAACTCCTATATAAGTCCTTTATATTTGTTTTAATATTTTGTGTATTTTTTATATTCCAGTCTGTTTATCGTGTTTAAATTGAGTTTAATTTTAATTGTGTTTTAGCAAATTTAGATTTCCACTCTATTCTACATTCAAAAGAGACAGAAGAAAATGATATTCAGCTGCTGAATGATCCTTTATGATTGCTTGGGAAAAATGGTAAGAAATACATGAAAGAAACAGGATCATGTCATGACTGATGATGACTGAGTACAGACCAGTATGCACATATGCACACAAGGTGTTCATAAACACATACTCCTCTATATATACATACAGAATATGTATATATATCAAATAGAGTGAGTTTTATAAAGAACCATAAGTACATCTCGCCAAATCTGTGTCCAATTTGTGTTTTTTTTTTAATTAAACAATTCTTTAGTACAATTTGGGACAGTTAAGGTCCAGATAACATTTCTTTATAAAAGTCAATTTTAAGATGTGTTTGACCAATAAATATATCTAAAGAAGATACTCAATTTTTCTTTTTAAACATTTAAACTGAACGTGTACTTAATCAAAGAACCCTTCATAATATGTCATTTGTTGTCAACATCAGAAAAAGCAAGGCAACAAAACAATAAAGCCATATTTAAAACATTTCATCTTTTCACATTATCTTCTGTAGATAAACTTAACAGTGTAATAAGAGTGCACTGCATTTGTTTATGATATAAAAGCCAAAGTCATGTAGTAAAAAACATTAGAAAATACAAAAACAGCCTTGCTAAATAAATTTTGGCTACAAGAAAGTGGCTTTTCATATCACAGTAGAAAGCACTTACGAGTGAAGAGACAAATCATTTGTGATGCAGATGTTTCCAGTCCCATATCTCATACTCACCATTGACCTGCTAACTACAACTTACCCTAACAATAGAGCGGTCTGTGGCAATCTGTGTAAACACAGGTGAAATCACAGGAAGTCAAGTCAGGCCTCCGGCTGCACACCTCGGGCTTTTTGATTTTTTTGGTTATAAACAGCTACACACTACATGGCCATATGTGAATACCCACCACATGTACCACATAGAGTCATAAAGCTCTCAAGCAGAGAAGCTGCAATAAAAGTATTTGATTGAACAGAGTATTTCTAAAAAAAAAATAAAAAAAGCTCTGATATGTAGTATATGTTTTTTCAGGAGTGCTTTCCTGTCAACACTTAGCTTGAAGGAAATCTTATTATAAAGCAAATGTATACTTACATCCACAATAAGAAAGTCAAGCCAGCACCAGTAGTTGGTGAAATATTTCTTGAAGCCGTATGCAATCCACTTGAGGAACATCTCCAGCACAAAGATGTAGGAGAAGACCTTGTCCGCGTACTCCAGAACCACTTTTATGACTTTTCTCTGCTCAATGTAGATATCTTCAAATGCCTGTGTGAGGAAACACTGATGTTAAATTGTCACAAAGCTGCCATCCATATGAGTCCACATATTTAAATCGTACCAGAGCACCACTGCTCAGCAAGATCATGAAGATGATAAATGTCTCAAACCAACTGTGCTCCACAATCTGGTAACAGGTCTTCCGCAGCCGCCACCAAACCTGACCAAGGCCCTGACTGATGTCAATATGGCAGCACTGACACTGACGAACACACACTGCAAATATAATTAAAGATATTTGTAAAAACACAACAGAACATTAAATTAATGATCCATATTATTATTTTTTTTTTTACAAACCTCCAGGGAAGCACTCCTCAGGCTCCATGCTATCTTCTCCAAGCTCTGATAGATTTTCATGCTCCTCTCCAGGTTTCCTCAGATCCACTGTGCTGCCTTCGGACAGGCTGATTTTATCCTGAAAATGAATACACTGATTACATTTCCAAAATAGTCTTATCATAAGGTGGCCCATATTGAATATGGCTTTGAAGAAAACAGCATTCCACCATACAAAAACAATGTAAGAGCACCATCTCGAGCCTTAGTCACTGCATCCTAAAAGAGAAGGAAAATACACCATCTGGATATTCAACCACAGCATATTACACTCACATTCAGTTGTTTCTTTTTCAGGTTTTGCTCAGTGGACTAGCTTGACTTTCAGTTTCTGCTCAGCCTTAATACAACTCTGATGAGATTTTGTATCAGGTAATCGCAACATATTTAGTGTAGTTCAAAGGACGGGGCTGCAGCTTCAATCCTATAAAGTGGTATGTACTGTAGTCTAATCCAATTTACAGGAGCTTTCATAAACCTGGAGATGGTATTATTATATTGTATTTTATTCATTATATATATATTTTATTGATACCTATTTAGACATAAAAACAAATCTGTAACTTATTTTGTCAATAAAGTGTAATAATAATTGAATTAATTTGAATAAACTAGTGTGTTGTTTCTGATACTGTGTTGGTGTACCAGGGTAAAATGACCAGAGTGCACCAGTCTGCTGCCTGCGCTCACTCACTTTAATCTCTGAGCCGGGCCATGCTCTGGACTACAGCTGGACTACAGCTGTGTGCAGCCAGAGACAGTAACTAGACTGACCCAGCCTGCACCAACAAACCCTGACCTGCACCACTTTCATGTTCAGGACACTGTCGCTGTCAGGGCAAGAGCTTGCATTACACACTATCCACACTGATATACACATCACATTAAAGAGTGATTATGCTGTTGATTTGTTCTCAATTTCAATGGTGGTATTTTTCATATCACTGGTTGATCTCACTTTTATCTGAACTGCAAAACTACAGACACCTTTTATCAGATACAATGCCACATTTTTCTGACTTTTATTAGATCAAGAGGGAGATGGGGAAATAATCCAAAATATGAAGTAAACTTTAGCTATAAATGATTTACTAATATAATATATTAATATAATTACCCAAGCAAAATGTCCAACAAAATATTTAGCTATAGAGCAAAATACCCCAAAATACAAAAAAAAAAAAAAAAATACACAAAAAGTAATTAAAGTAGTAAAGAAAGATAACTAACTACCTATAACACTATACATAACTGTAGTGAGTACAATAGCACTCACCGGTTTGTTTTCTTCATCCTCAGAGGAATCAGTGACATCCTCTTCCTCTAACTCCACGTCGGACTCTCCAGGTGCAATGGGGACAACGATGGTCAGGTTTGGGTTGGTCATGTAGCTGTCCTCCTCGGTGATGATGTACTTCTCTCCATACAGCCCAACAACTCCCCCATTACAATCCAAGTGATTTCCAACCAGTTTGTTGCCATGGCAGGCATCCTTTTGTTTTGTGCCTTTTAATCCACGGTTGCACAAGTTCAGAAAACTCCTAAAAAGCCAGGTGACACAGCTGTGGATGCGGGCGATGGCAAGCTGGATGTTATTCAAGTCTCCGTCTTCATCTGGAGCTGAGAGGTTGTCTGAACTGAATGAGCTGAGCAGTAAGGCCAGAAAAAGATTCAACACCTGTTTATACACAGAAATGAACAAGTCAGTGGGATTACACTATATAACAGTTAAAAATTACACATTCTGTTGGTGACTTTAAAAGCTTTCTGAATATGTGTAAACATGCAAATATAGGTGCTTGTAAAGATCAGACTGCAGAAATACAGTTGTAAGTATACATTCATTAGAGAATCTGCCTTATCTTTGTTATATCATCACTCTCACTCTCGTTCATAATTACACATTTCTGGTCCAAAACACAGAACCAGTTAAACCACTAAAATGTTCCAGTTCCAATACCAGGACTGGTAAAAAGTGATTGAAAGCGTTTTTTAAATAATATAAATAGGAGTTTTATAGTGTATCTAGAAATTCTTATGAACAGCCTAATTCTCTGTGGGCTGTGAGCTCAAGGATTAAAGGACACTGCAAGCTAAGACTCAGACTACATATTTTGTAAACAAATACAAATCCTTTATTGTTCAATCCGGATGATATCGCGCACAGATATCAGCCACATATAGCTTCAAGTGCTACACGAACATTAAACTGAAGCGTTCAAATAGAGAGTGATTTGATAGGCTTAAAGGCCGGTAGCAGGAAGCATGTTTGCTAGTGTGTGTCTGTGTGCACAGTCAGTAAGTCTTCAGCCACTGAGCCTGTCAGAGATGGGGAGCATGAGCAGATGATTAGTGATGAATGCCCTTTGACCTTATCGCTCCTAAGTATCCTGGATAATCTTTAGCTAAACAGCTTTTACACAATTCATGTGTAGTTTTTTGTTCATTTAAGTCCACCAGAAGTAATGTTGTGATATGGCCTGTCTAACATGACAATAAGGTCAAGGCAGGTGTCAACACCAGTGTAGAAGTAGCTGTACTTTTCAGACTTTTTGACCTTGCTGACCATGCCAGTGTTACCTGAAGTACTAAGTGAGCGCCAATGACTCAAAAACCCAAGGCATACAAGTTGGTAGATTTCTTCTGTTGAAAGGCCAACCATCAGTATGTTGTTCAGTTGTAAAATTACAGTATACACATTTTTTAGAAATTGTGACAGTGAAGAGGATTTCTGCCAACTGTCATATCTATCAAAATTCAGAATTTTATATTCTGAAGACAGTGGTAAATATTGTCTGTAATGACAACATTGGGTAATGTTATTGGCCAAAAAGTTTATATTGCTGATTACCTAATAATGACACAAAACGTACCTGTATTAGACAATGCTTGTGTATAATACTACAGAATAAAATATTCTTAACAACTTATATAGCTAAAATATATTTATTTCAAATAAAATAGAACAGTGTATTAATAAATGTTATGACTGCTGACTGTCTACACTTCTGGGATTTCTCTTCCCTGCTCTTATTAACATTAGCTTACAGCACACAGCTGGACAACAAATCGCCATATGGGAAGTTTAAGAACACAAATATACTATGCATACTATTTATACTGTGTCTTTACTGCATAATGAGTTTTTCTGAGTAAAATTTAATAACTGCAATACATTGAATAATAATGTGGTGACCTTGGCTGATCTTTTGTACAGTACTTAGGTCACAATTACACTCATAAGGCTTAGCTCATTAGCTGTGGATAAAATGTCTCTCTTCAGGATGGGGATGCTGTAAAGCCTCCCAGAGCTCAGTGTATCTGTTTGTCCTGTAGTGAGTGTACATACTACATACATATATGACTTAGATGGCAGATGGTTCAAAAGTCCACAGACATGATCTGTTTGATACCTGGCTGTGTTAATCACTAACACAACTTTATGGTGTGATATGAACAAAATACATTATGGGATTACAGGGTTAAATACAACTAAAACCTTTGTAAGAGTTAGTACAAACTATTTCTTTCAACTGCTCCCTTCAAAGCTCACCACAGCAAACTATTGAGTGTTTCAGTCTGGTTTAGGGGCTACACAAAGGTGATTATGTGATTGGAGTTCAGTAAGTAGTAACTCATAGATTACAGGTATGATTATCTTGGAACCATACAAAATATATACTGTAGGAAGCACTTACCACCAGGTTTCCTATGACCATGACCAACATGAAAACAAGGATGCAGAGAGGCTGCCCTGCCACCTCCATACAGTCCCACATGGTCTCGATCCACTCACCACACAGCACTCGAAAGACAATGAGGAAAGAGTGGAAAAAGTCTTTCATGTGCCAGCGGGGCAGCTGACAATCGAAGGAGATCTTACACACACAGTCCTGGTAGTTCTTCCCAAACAGCTGCATCCCCACAACAGCGAAAATGAAGACGATGATGGCCAGCACCAGAGTCAAGTTGCCCAGGGCTCCCACCGAGTTCCCAATGATCTTAATGAGAGTGTTTAGGGTCGGCCAGGACTTTGCCAACTTAAAGACCCGTAACTGACACAAGGAAAAAAGGTAAAGTCAGTATATCAAAATGTATAAAAATAACTTTATACATAGCACAATAAAACTCTTTGATGCACACTCAAAATCAATATTGGTTCCCAGCATTAAAAATAAGCAGACACACTCATAAAGAGCAGACATCTACCAAGGCATTGGCCAAGTCCCGAAATGCGATATACATATAGCGCCCTGCCTTGGATGTGAACCTAGGTCGTCTTATTCTGAGGTAAATGCTCAATCCCCTGAACTTTTTTTTACTTTAATGACCCCCTCATAGCTCAAGTTAGTATTTTTGGACCCATTTTAAAATAGTAAAAAATTTGTAGATCTAGTTTGGTGTTCCACAAAAACTAATAATTAAATCCAAAACCTACTTGGCAATAAGGTAATAAGGAAGAAATAATACCTATTTCACACAATGCACCCAAAATACTCCTTTATGTAACTCTGAGAGATCAGACGTGTTAATGAGAACACTCTCCAAATGTGCACAACTTTTCACACATCTGATAAAATAAATATTGAGATAATCCAGTCTAAATTTGCAGGAGAGCACTTGCAGACAGTGTCCATTTACAAATTCTGAAAACACATACATAGTGTTGCGAGAATAATCAGTACTCATATAACAGAAACTGTGTGCACGATTTTAAGATTTCTTACCAGCCTAAAGGAGCGTAGCACTGACAATCCTTCTACATTGGATAAACCCAGCTCCATCAGACTGAGGCACACAATAATCCCATCAAAGATGTTCCATCCCTGTTGAAAGTAGTAGTAAGGGTCCAGTGCGATAAGCTTTAGCACCATCTCTGCTGTAAAGATTGTTGTGAACACCTGTGAATTACAGAAAAAGACAGAGAAAGAGCTTAGTAAGAGAGTAAGGTTTATAGTTTACAGAGTTAAAATGTGAAATAAGCATCCTCTAATGGCCTCTAAAAATAAATTACCACTAGAGGGAGATGGCAAAAGACAAATAGGAATCAAGTCAATGCTAAAAATATTTCCTTCTTACCAAGGATAATCACAAAAAGCCTAAAGCAGAACCGCTGAAATGGATAAACATGCCCCAGTTTGACCTCATGGCAAAGCACAAGCATACAGTGCATTATCTGAACAATGTCAATGGAAGAGTTTTAACAGCTCTATATCACAATAGCATTGGTATATCATACAACAACCCATTGATAAATGTTGGAAACATGCCAGCCCACATTACACTGGTCTACAAGCAAAATGCTTCCGGAACAAAAGTAGTGAATTTTTTCTTGGATTAGAAGTGCAGATTGGCTATAGTTTCCAAGAAACAGTATTGGGTCAAAATAGGACATTTATGCAAAATAAGGCAAAAACGGTAGTTTATCAGAAGGTACAGTGTGTCTACAAGCAACCAGTTCTATCTGAAAGCTGTCTGCACATTCACATACATTAATTTTAATATGTCTAGAGTTTTGACATAAAATGTTTTGTTTTTATTTGCAGAAATCTCTCTCTTGGAAGTGGACAAAATGTATGCATGTAGAGAAATTAAATATTTTCAAAATATAAATATTATTTTTAAGCAAAAACACCTAAATCTATTGTATAAACAGATGCGATTTTGATGTGAAACAATATCATTAAATATCTTGAATACATTAGCTAACCAGCACAGTTATCAATTGATTTTCAGTTCATCTTATCAAAATAAATGAGTTTTAGCCACTTTTATTTTGGAAGCAGATTGAGTCCAAAAATTTGTAGACCAGTGTTATTAATACTCTTACCAGATTTCCCACTGAGAGCATGGTGTTGAACTCATCCGTCATGGGGTAGTGCTCCAGAGCCATAAAGAGGGTGTTGAGTACAATACATATAGTGATACCAAGGTCCAAAAAAGGATCCATCACCATCAACTTAACCCACTGCTTCATCTTCAGCCACCCGGGGCAGCACTCCCATATCAGGTACCTTTTAGCAAAAGTGTACCAGCGGGGATGGCACTTCTGCTGAGACTCCTCAAGTTCTGCAAACACACAAATATCTTATTAAATTATTGAATTGCCATTTTATTTCACAATAGATAGACAGGGAACATATGAAAGGAATGAAATGAAGACCTAAACTCTAGAATCACCATAAATAAAAATGTTACTTGATAAAATGTTTTTCATAATAATACAATAAACCTAAATGGTTACTGGAATGCAATACAAATTAAGCAGTTATCTGCTTATTTTTAATTACTGAATTTAATTTATTACACTTATTTCCGTTCGGTGTCGTGGGTGGAAGCAGGGTTAGGGTACACACAGCTCCAGTTAGTCACAAGGCTGACACTCAGAGACATGCACTGACCGATAACCTTTCACTCAAACACATTCATTCACTAGAGACTACTTAGATACGTTGTAGATATGTTGATACATCAATGGTGGCATTTAGTCATCGCTATTTAAGATTTTCTTGTTACGGTGCATTATGGTCAATCATTTTTGCGTTTCTCTGACTAACCTTCCATGGCATCACTAAAGAAGCTGACAGAGCTCAGGCCTCTCTTTCTGTGCACTTGAGGAGCCTCTGCCAGTGAGGGAGAGGGCTGGAGAGCTCTGGTTACAGTGTCCTCTGTACCACTGGGCTTCTGTCAAACAAAAAAAAAATTATACATACAATTTACCAAATTTCTATGTCAAAAGTATTTTGTTAAATATTTACTGTGTCTTCCTTGATTCTTTCCATGCTGAAAGCAGACATGGATATAGGGCTTTGCAGTCCTACGGCAGTAGCTCCATTTTGGTCAAGGGAGATGTTTAGTCGTCCATTTACATTGAGGGTAGGGGTAAAGACCTGTGAGCCGTGACTTCTCACACTACTGGTCCTTCTTTTCCAGGGGGTGGTGCTGGAGCTGGTGCGACTTCTGAAGTCTCCGTGAACACTGTGCTCGTCATCCCCCAAATCTGCCTCTGAGTTGTTGCGAGCTCTAAATGCACTGAAGATGCTGATCTGGCTTCCTCGTCTGGTGCTGAGTGGATGAGAGGACAATGTGGCCAGTAGAGGGTGAGCCGGCAGTGGAGACAGGGGAGGCTGCAAACATGAAAGATTAGACACTTCTATATTATAAAACATAGAAATGGGTCGTAGCTCGACTCTGTACCATTAGCTCATCTGGTGGATCCAACTTGTCCTCAGCAGCATCCTCCTCAATCTCCTCAGATAATGTTCGGTGGGATCTCCTCCTTCGTGTGCTGTGTCTGCGCATGTTTCCCATCTTCAGAGAGAATGGAGACAACTCTGGCGACAACATGGCCTCTGCCTCCTGGGCCTGTCTTTTTGCTGCCAACTTTAAACAAGAACATGTTGTAGCGTCAAACATTTAAGGCATGACAGTCAATGGCACATACTTTTTGCTCTCTGCGAAGGTGTTCCATAGCCAGCTGAAACTCCCTCTCCTTCTGCCAGGCCTCTGCGATGGTGGCCTGATTCTGCTCCTCATAAGCCATAGCAACAACAGCCAGGATAAGGTTGACCAGGTAGAAAGAACCCAGAAAGATGACCAGCACAAAGAAAATCATGTAGGTCTTCCCAGCTGATCGCAGCGTCTGAGGGGGCAGACATGAAGGCCATTTTTATTTTATAGGGCTTAGGGCATTTGCAGTGAGTATAAGTTACTCTTTAGTCAGTAGTATTTTTAATCCTATATTAATAATTAAGGGACGTCCATGTCTTATACATAAAAGGCTCTCATTGTAGTGTTTTGAACCAGCCAATAAAATTAGATTATGTTGACAAGAAAAGACAGAGATAAACAATTAAGTAAATAAAAAACAGATAAAAATATCACCTGGTGGAAGAGTTTTTCCCAGTAGTCTTGTGTCATGAGTCTGAAAAGGGCCAGAAAAGCCCAGCCAAATGTATCAAAACTAGTGTAGCCATAGTTAGGATTTCTTCCAATTTTTAAGCAGTCATATCCATCTGGACACCTCCTATGAAGCACACACAGTTAAAAGGCAGACATAAGTTAAGAAGCTACTGATAAATCAATGCTCAGTTAAATGAGAAGCTGTTATGACAAATATAGCCATTGAAGTGTACATGCTGTTAAGTCAAATATACCTCTCATATCTACATAACGTCTTATGGCCTTTAAGTATTGACACTTGAAGTTTACATCACCCAGTAGCAGTAAAATGAACTAAGGCAAATAAGATTACACTGAGCCAAATGGATGTAAAAAAGCAGCTCAAAAATATTTAGCACCATTCGCCAATTTCTTATTTTCATCGTCACATAGTAGCATTGAAGCAAACATTTACATCCAGCAGCTGAGAATAAGCTGGAGGAGTCGTGTCAATCTGAGTACAGAATAATTTTGTAATGGCCGGGAAACAGCTGGGTGAGAGAGCTTCACCGTGAGAACAGCTGTACATGTCACCAACCAGCTGAGCACAAGCGGTCACTGAAATCCAGAGGTCAGAGGAGGAGGGTGTCCCCCCCGAGGGACCTTCCTCCCAGAATACAATCTGAAATTAACTTTTTAAATAAACTGCTTTCATTTAATGTTAATTAAAAAATCAACAATCAAATTTGAGTTAATTTAACTAACCCAGGAACACTTCTCCTCAAAAGAGCATGCTGAAGTATTGAGAGAGAAGAAAGTCTGGGCTCTCTTGGACTTGCACTGCAGACTTGGATAAGTTTAACTATGTGTGGATGAATAAAATATGAAATGACAATGATTTATCAGTTGTTAAAAACATATACACTTTTATACATAGATTTCTAACTCTAAGTGAGTATAAATAAACAATAATAATAAATTATATCAATTATCCAGTAAATCAATTTAGGTAAAAAATGTCTTCCAAAACTTGCCCCTGCATCACTTTTGCACAAAACTATGCACATTTAACTAAACTCAACTTCTTATGCAACCACTATTTTCATTTTGTGCTGTAAAACCTCAGTGACACTGACCTTTTCATATGTAGCATCTTTCACAGCTCTGAAATAATAATTTCCTGTATTTGTGCAGCAAATCAGCAGATGAACATCTGTGACCCAAACAAAATGTTCTTGTGTGGTCGGTGGGGGCTGTGTTTTCCATGCCCACATAAGGCTTGTCAAGGGCAAAAGTTGAAACCGTCTATACAATCTGCAATAATCCTTGATGCACAGTGGCTTTAAGAAGTGAAGGGATAAGCATCTGCTTTACAGCTACAATAGGCACAATGGAAAAGTGCCAGGACATTGAGCAAATCCCAAACATGTTAACCTTTGAGTCTAAAAATATGAGTTTGCAAATATGCAGTTTGTGCCTGTGTTAGTGTCATAACATATCCAAAGCTTTAATTTGGAAATCTACTCAGGGATTACTTGTTGGAATACACTCAAAAGATTAAGCATCCTCTATGTTTTACGTCCTCCATCCTGACCTGCTTAATATTTTGTTCATCGCGACAGCCAACTTCAGAAAGTTTTATAAAACGTGTCAAAATGTCCTAGTTTTTACATGTATGAGTCCTTCTTGGTACTATGTTGTCTGTTACATAACAACCACTGGTCTGTTAAACTACTACAAAATGCAAACCACAGATCACAAATGAAGAGGGTCCAGTTGAATTAACTTGTAGGTAAAAAGCCTTATTTATCCTGATGTTTTTTCCGTGTATTTTAGTCAATTTAATGACATAATTCATCATTTACTTGATGTCTTCAAACGGATCCTCTTTCTGGCACTGAAAAATAACTGAATCAGATTTTACTTCCTGGGAGATTAAGTTCATGTGTTTTGGTGGAGAAGTTACAAATAGAGATTATAAACTACAGGCTGCGCTGCACATTCAGCTCAAAATGAGTGTCCAGTTCAGTCTATAGAGGTTTTAATAGCAATCAGAACAAGTTCACTTAAATTTGTTTGGCAATTGACTATAATATTGGTTATATACTTTGAAATATGTTGCACTATTAACAGGAGTGCAGAATGGAAGCCATTTGTTGAAGTGGCAGGATTTGAGTTTCACACAGATGGGCATTTAGTTCAGTATAACCCTTGAACTGGGCCTGGTAGAGCTAGCATCATCCTGTTGCACATGTTTCAAAAAAGCATTTGGAATTATAGGATTATTCACTGCGTAGGTTGAGTAGCAATATTTGGATGGTGTCACATTGTCCCTTTGATTGAGAATAAAGTCTACTCAGGATACCACTGACTTGTGTGTAGTTATTTTAGTACTTTCAATTTCTAATCTAATGTAAACACATTTTGTTTTACATGTTTCAGCATAACCTAAACATCACCTTTTACACTTTAAGATATCAGTGGGATGTTCAAGGCTCCACAAAAGAGTTAATGTCACAGGGCTTTTGAGATGATGACATAAAGAGCCCCTGTATCCAGCTGCTGACTCTGTTTCTGAGTACAGGGTTCCTTTGGAGCCAGAGTGATTATCCACACCACATGTTGTCTTCTACAGACTATTACACGCTACGCCCCTCCTGTCACTGCTGTCTCTCCTCCATGCATTACATCCAAGTCACAGATAGACTAATGAAGAAAAAAAATGCTTCCTCTATTGTCCACAACTGCAAAGCCTGTGCTCAACCTGCAACATCCAATTATACACATGACATGCAAGGGCTCTAAAGCCATGAGACACTAAATGTTTAAATGTTATGTAACAGAATAGAGATGATTAAGAATTAACAGCACAATGAACTTCCACTTACCCCGCATCACTTCCATATCCACATATTAAGGCATCCTTTGCTCCCTCAATCTTGTAGAAATTTTCTGGAAAAGTAAAGGTAAATTATTAACCTATTTTTTACAATATCAATAAAAATATCAGCAAAAGCAGCACAGCAGCCAGACATTGGGAACACCTAAAATACAAACTGTGGCATTCCTTAATGCAACAGCCCTGCAAAGTCATCAGGCAGTCAGTCCAACAGAGGCTATCACATCCAATAAAATACATTGCATTTCGCCTGCAGGATGGCCCTGAGATGCTCCATGGGGAGGACCCCACAATTTCCAAGAACATTAACCAACTTCTAACTTGCCTTCACTGCTAAGAAAGTCTTCGCTGGAGCTCCAGGTTTTGTTATTGCACACAAAAGATGCATTGGGACTGAGGGAGGTGTTGACGCAATGTGCAAGGCTTCGGATGCACTTTTGTCGCAGGAGGCCCATGAAGAGCTGCAGGCCGATGAGGGCAAAGACACTAAGACAGAAGACTGTCAGGATCATGACGTCTGCCAGCTTTCTCACAGATTGGATCAGAGCGCCAACGATAGTCTTAAGACCTGGGCCAAGGAGAAGTGACAGACTTAGTAACACTGTAGATATGAGACTATATAATTTACCAGTAAATAAAGGTTTCTCACCAGGAATCACAGAGATGGTTTTTAGTGCTCGTAGGACTCGAAAAGTTCTCAAAGCTGAGACATTTCCAAGATCAATAAATTCTGTCGCATATCTGAAATGTGTGCAAAAATATATGTAAATAAGAAACACAGTGATCATATTCTTATATTGTCAAATTATCTTTTTTTTTTTTCAAAGTTTTTTTTTTTGTTAAAACAGCTCAATTCTTATTCTCATTATTGCATATGTAAAACTTATATTATTAAATGCAGCTTTCAACAAATCATTTAGAAGATGCCATTCATGGCATTTGTAATTCAGACATTGGGATACACAACATAAAAATAAGCCTCCTGAACCATACCATACTTAAAAATTTTGTCTAGACCACAATAAACACATAAATCAAATCCAGTATTATAAAATTATGTCTAAAAAGCGTTAGGTAACTTTTCTATATTGTCCAATGTTATACTTTATTGTTGTTCATGTGCTTCTCTTTTGTATTTGTATTTGTTATTTAAGAACTATATTAAATTTGGTTGTACAAAGTGCAATGATGAAGTATCTATGTTTCAGAGATCCACTTTCTGATGTGCCCCTAATGTAACAGGGAGACAACTTTTAGAATTGGCACGTGTTCTTTCAAATCAGCTTAATTTTGGGAAAATATGGGATTTAAATTATATTAACAGTTACTCACGCCATAACAATCACAGTGAAGTCCAGCCAGTTCCATGGGTCTCTCAAAAAGGTGAACGGCACTAAACAAAACCCTCTTGCAAATATTTTAATTGCTGATTCAAATGTGTAAATGGCAGTGAATGTGTACCTGCAAAAGAGACATTTTTACTCCAAAATGACCAAAATATGGCATAAACAATGCTGTTTTAAGAGTACCATGCAGAGAAGCCAAACACAAATTCTATGTGTGTTCATGCTTCCGTAAATGAAATGTGAAAACAAAAGTAAAACAATGTTGAAGTCTAAAGATAAGTAAAATCACATGACCTGTTAATTCTAATTCTGTTTTTGTTTTTGAGGTTTTCAAGACCTATGTCAGTCAGTCATCACAGTCTTATAGAGTCTGCATTGAGAAAAAAAGTACAGTATTGACGTCTGGGATGCACTGATGATAAAACCTTGCCCACATGGCTGACATCATGCAAAGAACAATAAATATATTGTACATTTCTATTCAATGTTATTCAGTGTCAGCTAAATTTGGGATGCACTTTAAATATTACATGCATCATTTACTTACTTTACTTACAGTGACCAGCTTCAGTAATCACTAACAAAACAACAGACCCACCAAACCTCCACATTAGTTTTAAATACACAATTGTGTCACCAGTTTAATGTGTGGTGGTTAAGTACTTACTCCAGGTATTTGGTCCACGTGGGCGGATCGGACATGGCCATGAAAAAACAGTTGGTCAGGATAGTGCACATTATGAACAGACTAAACAATGTGGAAAGAGTTAAGGAAATGACTGGAAAAATATACATTTATGAATGAAACAATGCCATAAACTGCCCCTCCGTGACAAATAAAGTTTTTTTAATTGAATTGAAAGAGTATGCTTAACAAAGCCACAAACATATCCCATATAAACCATTGATTAAGATAAACTATCACTTTGTGTCCCAACAGCATTATAAATAATTAAACATTACATCAGAGAGTGACATTATACTGTCTTGGAGAAGGATTAAGTAAGTATACACAGTATAAATATGGTGTGGTGTTCATGTGATGACAATGCTTCTAACTTTTGATAATCTATCCTCATTTTATTGAAATTTAGATTTTTATTTAAATTTGGATTTTAATTCAACACATTTAAGTTATAGGCAGGTGATTTTCTGATCAATATGACTCACAGAAAGAAAGAGGAGGCTGTTCTTCCAGAGAAGTACAAATCGTTTGTCTGAGAACTACCAGGCCGCCATCACATGATGCAAAATCTCCTTGCTCTTATTTCATTTCAGAGATTAAAAATGGGATATGCAGGGATTTGGTTTGCGATGCCAGAGTGGACCATTACAAAGCAGTTTCAAAAATGGGACTACAGAAAAATCCAATAAAAAACTGTAGGGGTATTTTTATTATAAACTGGCCAGTTTGAGAAATGCTTTTTGTGGGAGATTTTAGCACACTGATACTGTTTTTTTGTATGGCAGTAAATTCTTTAACTTTGACTTATCATTTTGAATTAGCAGCATGCTATCAAGGCTGTAGTACTCCTAATCCGCCCTACAGTTAACATGCACTTAAACTTTCCAAATGCGTTTATAACATAAAGCAAGCAACATTAACACCTCAGAATAGACAGATGCAAAGCATCAAAAGGATATGAATGAACTAAAACTTTAATGGCAATGGATCTCATACAGTGAAATGGACTGAATAAATAAATTGCAGATGTGGCACTAAATCTGAAAATGGCCTTCCCTTTGTTAAGTACTATAAAGGTCTGAAAAAAACAGAGAAAAAAATATCTGTTACAATAAAAAACACAACAAACAAATGTCATCAAAAATAAATAAATATTATCCAAAATCTTATCGCTAACATTTCCAGCTCGTTTGATGGCACACCTATGGTGCTATGTCTGTGTGTACTTTCTGTGCAGGAAAGAGCTATACACATTCAGTGAGCTCAAATAATGGAGGCAACTCAGCCTGAACCTTTCTAACAGATGTTGCATTTATTTAAGTATTTTTGCCGCTGGATAATCCTCCATCTAACAGAGCAACACATGCCAAAACAAAGAGTCGCTGAGAATGACTACCAGGTCCTTTCATCTCCACATAAGCAGCCCATTAAGGGACAGCAGGCTTTCTGCTGACTGTGCAAACAAAAACTTGAACCAAATCCTTTTTTGCATCCACAGCAGTTCGGCTCACTGCTTCTTCATAAGCCTCGAGTCTACAGTATCAAGCTGACCTGGGACAGTCAAAAGCATCTCAAAGAGGTTTCGGGGTGTGACATCTGTACAGATCAGAATAATTATAACTGAATACTTTCATTAGCTGTATGGCTCTCCTAAGGGAACTATGAAGGATTAACAGTGTTGGGGTCTGCAGCCTTCAGCAAATCACAGCTAACAAATGTTAGTAAAAGAGCTGCTACTTTTAATAGCCAGCTTGAGTGTTATTTTGTTATTTTTTGCTTTTTGTAAATAACAAAAATGTTTTTTTTTCTTTGATGAACTTGTCCAGCTTAAGGACCTAAAGCTGCTTAAGGTGAAGCATGAAAATTGTCCTCCTTTGTCCTCCAACTTTCTACAAGTGTCAGCACTTACTCTCAGTCAGTCACAATCTCACACCTTCTCTTCATCACCTCTTCATTTAGTTGACAATACCCTCTATTCAGTCTCCTATAGATACAGTATATCCTCTTCACCTCCACAATAGTCTCCCTTTTACCAAGAAGACATTCATTAAGTGTTGTTTGTTACTCTAGTCATCTGTCTCATTATTTGTAGACATATAAAAATAAACAGGAAAATGTGGTTTATCTGATCTAAAACCTTTTAGCACAGAGTGATATGAGTATGTACTGTACACAGACAGCCTCACCCTCTGGTTCTTGTAGAATGGGTCAATATCTTCCAGCGGCACTCCGATAAGCTCTGGAGGGATGTCACTGTAGATGCGGGGCAGCTGCTTGCCAGCCTCCAAGTCGGCCCTGGGTTTGGGTGGCTCTGTGTTTTTCTGAGCCTCCTGACGAACCTTGGCCTTCTTGGCCTGCTCCTCCGCAATCCGCTGCTCCATGGCAGCCAAGGATTCGCGAGTGAACCGCCGCAAGGCATCAGGACCCGTTGGTAACAGAATGGCTGCCATCTTTTCATCCTGATTCCCCTGTACTAAAATTTACTCACAGCTAAGAAGAGAAACAAAGAAACAGAATATTAATATTTTAACAGACTTGGCAATCATGTGAAGAAATTTCAGTTTTAGTTTCTGGTTTTCAACCTTGATAGTATTGCAATACATGAGTTGCAAAGAGACAAATGGCTCAAGTTTATGAAACATTATTGACATTTACATCTGCCAAGAAGGTAATGGTGCTGGTTTGTGTTAGTTCATTTGTTACATTTATAGCAAGACATCTCAAAAAGTATAGTCAGATTTTGTTTAAATTTGGTGTGGCCCAGATTCTAACTCCAGTCACAAGGGGCCAGTAAAGGTGCAAATGGACCCTTAACCACATACTAGGGGTTTGTGGCTCAATGGAGCATCTAAAAGATACCTGATTTGATTCCAGGTCTGGGGACAATATTTTTACCATTGTGAGATAGGACCATTTCCTTAGCTGAGGTTTATGCTCTCCATCCTGCTTCTAGCTATTGGTATAATCCCCTAAAAGGATGAAGCTATTGTGCTCTTGAGCCACTTGTGAGATTTAAAAATAATGCAAAAAAATAATGCAAAGTACTTTTTATACAATAATAAACTTGCAACAATGCCCCATTCAACCATAAATTGCATTGCTGTAAATATATCATTGTATAAAAAGTACTTTAAATACATATGCATGTTCTAATTTATACCCCAGCAAATCTGTACACCTAATCCTCATGTCAAACATACAAAAGGTGTAATTTCATAAGTTTCTGGTTTTGAATTTTAGCAAAAGACCAATTTGCATCTCTTGTCCTGAAATGTATTGATCCCTCCACACGTCAGTCCTGACACTAATGCTCTCATTTGATCTGCTTATTTGGCCCAGGTTGATCTCGGCTGAGCTTGTCTCATGGAGTGAATGATCCGGTGTTTTCTCTGCTCAAAATAAATAGGTTAAGGTCTCTTTTCAACATGATCAACCAATATTTATGTCTGTGCTCATGTAAATGCACATTTTGATACATGCATTCAAAGTGCAAAGTATTAAATAGGAGCAGTGTTTTAGTGAAATGAAATGTAATTTCATGAAAGCCAGATGTGGTATGACTGTCCTCACTAAAATAATGATTATTAGATTCAAAGTGGACAGGAGCCATGGCGGTTTTGTCATGCACTTAACCAACACAGCACACCGCAGCAGGCACTGACCATAACTTACTTTATTAGGATTTATTGTAATATACTATTTTAGTTTCACAAAACAAATACTTTAATTTATTTAAGATAAAACAAGGAGGTTATGTATTTGTAGTATAAGAATATGTTACATCTATATGTGTAAGGAGACTTCCAATGTTAATCTGTATTATTCATTCATTCATCTACTCCCACTTCCAGCAACTATGGGCCTTAGGTAGGGTAGACCCTGGACAACAGCCAGTTCTGACATTTAGAGACAACATTCACAGACAACCATTCAGTCTCACATTCATTCACTAAGGGCAATTTAGATGCACCAATTCACCTAAAACGTGCCTGTCTTTGGGCGGTGTGAGGAAGGTCGACTACAACCTGAACCCAGAGAGAAGCGCTAATCAATCTGCCTCTGTGCACACCATACTTGTATTAATTCTAAGATAAATCTATTCTAAGAGCACAACAACTTTACAGAAGCATCACTTAACACTTTTACTAACCCTTTTGTGTTACTTGTCTTGGATGATTAAATAGTGTCCTTCACTGGATTTATGAGGTGCTTAAGAGGGTTATTTCAGGATAGGATGACAGAGCAAGTGTTTTACTAATTGTTCACTAAAAGTAATTGACAAAGCAACCTAACCTTGTACTAACTTTTCAAGGCTGGTCTTATTGCAGAATGAAAACTAAGAGACAGAGCTTCAGGGCTGTTGAAGATTGAACAAATGTTTCAGTATAGTACAATATCTTACATGTGCTCACAGTTGTGTGAGACAAGTTATCTTGGTGAGATTGACTAATCTGTCAAGCTAAGCACTCCTATTTTAATGTTGAACGTCACTCAAGAAAACAGAAAATTTGGATTACAATTCTTTTTAAATATGATAAGTGGAGACACTACAGGCAAAACAATATATTTTTAATTTTTTTTATATTTCAGGGCAGTGTTGCTCTCTTAACATGGCTTTTGCATTGAAAAAAAGAAAATGTCAAAATTACCCGTTAAGGTGTTTAGTTTAATACATTTTGTCACGTGTGTCCATAAATTTCTATTGGAAATATGAATTTCTGTTTTCTTAAAATTAGTTTTTTTTCACACTGAGTCAAAAATCTCCACTGCAGTAGCATCTACAGGCACCAAAATGTCCAGTCCTATACTTCACTATGTTCTTAAGGCTTTTACATTAGAATTTGTTGATATGTCATTCCTAGCCTGATTTATTGGGAATTTTACTCATGAAAACTAGTCTAGTTTACTGAAAGAAAAAATAAGATATCAATATTCCCCTCTGTAAAAGCCTTTTTATGTAATATGTTAATACAATTAATCAAGAATTTTAAACCTGGCTCTTTCCAATATTCAGATTTCAAATGTGCGCATTTTTGCACATATAATCCCTAATTTTAAAAACATTAAATGACTAAAAACTTGTAATACTTTTTTTTTTCCTTAAATTTATGGCAGTAATCTATGGAAAGGTTTCACGCTGATATCTGTTTGTTTAAAAAAATCCCTATTCATCTGCAGTGCCTCTTAAAGTTACATAGTGCTTTCAGAAGTCGTGTTGTGTGGTTTTTCATACAGCCACTATTCAGGGCTAATAAACTTAAAAGAGTGTGTGACTGGCTAATACATATTAACTCCCTTTGATGATGACATTGATAAATGATGATTACTGTTGTCCCAGTTTAATGTACTGCCGCCTGTTGTGGCCTGGACATTGTAATGCACATTGTATATGTCACCCAGACATATAATCTCAATTTTAAATATGTCATCTGTGGGTTTTGTTGTGGTCATGCTACATGCCTGCAGCTTTTTCATTGACAAACTGAAATAGGTACTGAACACTGAATTGATGGCCTACTTCGTTTGCAAAAACCTTTCAATGTAATTGCACTAGAAGCTTAAACAGAGGTTACAGTAGGTATAGCCCCATAAATTGAGATGAGCAAAATGATAAGCCCTTCATTTGCAGGCCTAAACATATATATATGTTATATAGCTACATTTTAAGAGACAAGAGATCTCTACAGACTTTTACTGCCCTTAACCATTATGTAACACAGATGTTGGCAGGTGGTTGAAATTGTCCATTTTACATATTTTCTACTCAAATTAATTAATAAAAGAATACAAAATATAAAGTCTTATTACCTATACATAAACAATAGTCTAATACGTCAAATAATATATTTAATACTTACATATGAAATTCTGGGATTTACAGCATATCCGGGATATAGAAGGAGATAACAGATACTCCGTGAAAAATCCATGTCGTCTTTCCAGAGCTCATTTTGCTTCATTAAGGTCCAAAACTCCAATAAACAATATGGTAAAGTGCACACGACAAAAACTGCGCAGATTTATCATCACAAAAGACTTTTAGATGAGTTGCATTATCAATTTAGGTTGACATTTTGAATTAGACCCAAGTGCAATGATGTTTTCCTCCTTTTTTCCATGTGAAGCGCTTCCGTATTCAGCCAACAGAGGAAAAGTCCCAGGCTTCAGAGGATGCTGAGCCGTCGCAGCTGCGCAGCGGCAGGAGGCGCACCTCCATTTGCCCTTGAGCGCGTCAAGAGGGGGAGGATGCCCTGGACCACAGAGGATTACTGTTGCTATAGGGCTCCATGCAAATAACACCAAGGTATAGGCCTACTCAGTGACCTGCAGGATTTACAACTGCAGTAAGTAATTAAAAGTAAAGACAGGCTATCCTAAGTTTTTGAACAGTAACATGCCAAAGAGCGCATCACTACACATTACTAGACAAACGACACATGTGACCTACAAAAATAAACTTGGTGCAGGGTTCTTTATACAGTATATCACGTGAATGATATATGTAGAAAACTAAAATTGATAAAGTATGTGAAGGCTAATTTAAAACTTATGAAAGTTTCAAGTAAGCTAACGCTAGCCTAGCTGTAGCCTCCATGTATAGCTGATTTAAGGCAGAATGTCTCGGGTAAAGTGTGCCCTGCTTTATAAAAAGTAAATTGAAATGTTTATAAAGAGCGATATTACAAGTTATATTACCTCTACAGTTGCACGCATATGAAGCGGAAGATGTGAGTCAACCTAATTTGTTGGGATTGATGTGTCCAATTACTGGTAGAAACTCAGTCAACCTCTGAACTAGCTGTCCCATCCACAGCTGTCCCACACAGCAGGTCTCTCTGCTGCATCACAGGCTGAGGGCGCCCTCTGACGGCGGATTGTGTTCCACTGCAAAAATCTGAAATTCAAAGAGGTATTTCAAAACAGTAGTTTTATATTCCAGAACTTATTAAAACTAGATTAATTCAGTCCACTTCCTTAAGTAATAATTATGAAATAATTATATGGGAATATAAATTCAGTGTCTCTCCTTTTTAAAGGGCCCCTATAGAAAACGCAGATGTATGGCATCTTCCCAATGTTAATACAGTCGTCCAATTCTTATTTATAGTTTCTAGCATTGGCACAGAAGTAACAGCAGAGGTAACAGTGATTTACAGCATAGCATGATCATTCTTAGTCTTTAGAACCTGGTTATGGAATAAACATTTAAGAGATACATTTTAGGTAGCCACACCACATTGGCGTAAATTTGAAAAGTTGACACCAGTCTCAAAAAAATTCAGCAAGTCCTAAAGCCCACATGTAGGCTTTACTTATACCTCTCACACTTTTCCTCCAGTCATTATTATTTTGTGAATAAAATAAACATAATTTGTCCAAGACAAACTACACCACAAAACTCCATGCACATTTAGATGATTATTGTTGGTGTGGCTGACTTTTGTTTCATGTTTTTATTTCTTTACTTATTTATTTTTGCCTATAACATGAACCATAAAAAATACTATCACCTACGTGTGTTGGACCCAATGACTAATTTCTTCAGCTATGGTCTGCTGTAGCGTTAAAACAACATTACCCACAAATCTCAGGTGTGCGTGTTTTCTTTTTTTCCGGATGTAACATCACATGAATTGACTGTCAACATGCAAGATGGCCACGCATCACAGGCAAAATGCTGCTGGGCGGAGAAAAGTACAGGTGAATTTATTATAGCTCATTATTTGTGTCAGTCAACCGTCACTTTTGGGACTTGGTCTTTGGAGTGTTCCTTAGAGAAAGTTAGTTGGCATCAAAAGCTAGTCTCATTACTCGGAGTTGGTATTATGAGTCATGACTTCAGCCGGCTAACCTTAGCTTAGCTGCGTTAGCATCGTCTGCTAACGCTGGCGACTAAATATTTGGTTCTTACTTCAGCTTACTGTCATATGGGTGTAGACCATTAATACACTAATATTGCTGCCACCCTTGCTGTTATGCACGTGTGATTGCCGTACTTTCTTAGAGGCTAATATTTTAGCGGTGCTAAAATAAGATTAGCATGTCTGTATCTGGGCTCCGTCTAATTGCTGGTATAGTGTACGCTCTCCGTGGTCCTGGGCGCGCTTCAAACCTTAAAAGTTTGAGTTTCATATACGTTATTAACTTGTATTGCATGTCCATAATCACTTTTTAAAGCACTGCACTTTACGTTTCCTGGGCTGATTCCTAGCCATACAAACACTGGAATTGCCTTTTTTTTTTTTTCAAGCAAATGATGCAGCTGGAGTTCAATGTGCCATGAATAAAATTAAAAGCCTAGGTTAGTGCTGAAGATTTGTCTGCACTCACTGGCCTTTTGTGCCGCAGGTGTCCTATGTTATTAGGGATGAAGTGGAGAAGTACAATAGAAATGGGGTGAATGCACTCCAATTGGATCCTGCTCTGAACCGGCTCTTCACAGCTGGACGGGACTCTATCATCCGAATATGGAGCGTTTATCAGCACAAAGTAAAGCATTTCATATTCATGTCTTTATTGTTACAGCCTTTCTTGACAAAATAAGTAGTGTATTTTTACTGCCTTTGTCTTTGGTCTTTGTCATTGCAGCAAGACCCATACATTGCTTCAATGGAGCATCATACAGACTGGGTCAATGATATAGTACTGTGTTGCAATGGGAAAACATGTAAGTTGGATTAGTTTACTGGATCCTCCTAAGTCTACACTCACACATTTGATGCTTTTGTTGAATTTCAGTTCCATTTTATATGGAACATTGTTAGCTGTATTATACACACTGCCTCGAAAAAAGGGGCATAAAGAGATACTGTATATTTAGAGGTAACTGTACTTGCATATCTTTTTGTTGCCATGATAGTTAACAATGTAGTTGCACATCTTTTTATACTTTTACATATTGCTGCTTAAACTGTTTTGTTTTGCTGCTTGACTTACACTTCAGTGTGTTTTTTTTAGTGATATCTGCTTCATCAGACACTACTGTTAAAGTCTGGAATGCACATAAAGGTTTTTGTATGTCCACGTTACGAACACACAAGGACTATGTAAAAGCCCTGGCTTATGCCAAGGATAAAGAGCTGGTGGCATCAGCAGGCTTGGACCGGCAGATCTTCCTCTGGGATGTGAACACACTAACGGCACTTACTGCTTCCAACAACACTGTCACCAGTGAGTATTGTATTGTCTTTTCTTTAATTGTTTGTTTTTTACTAAAATCCAGCTAATGATGTTTTTTTCCAACAGCTTCTTCACTCAGTGGAAACAAAGACTCCATCTACAGTCTGGCAATGAACCAGATGGGCACAGTTATAGTATCTGGATCTACAGAAAAGGTTTGCCCAGTGAAATAAAATATGTAGGGTTTTACAGTATTTTTAAAATTTCATTCATAAGCATAATTTCAGTTTTTGCTGTTTAAAGTCAGTTTATTTTAGTTTCTTTTATTATTATTACTGTTCCTTCAGGTGCTTAGAGTCTGGGATCCACGAACATGTGCAAAACTGATGAAGCTAAAAGGCCACACAGACAATGTTAAATCCTTGCTGCTAAATCGTGATGGCACTCAGGTAAAACAGACCTAAAATAAATAGTGGCTACTAGCTGCTTTAAATATGTACAGTACTACTATGTAATATATCATACAGCAGCTGAATATTAATAAGCAGTCTTTTCTTTCAGTGTCTGTCTGGTAGTTCAGATGGGACTATCCGACTGTGGTCACTTGGTCAGCAGAGGTGTATCGCCACATACCGGGTGCACGATGAAGGTGTTTGGGCCCTGCAAGTCAATGAAGCCTTCACACATGTCTATTCGGGTGGCAGGGACAAAAAGATTTACTGCACTGATTTGCGTAACCCGGACATCCGAGTGCTAATCTGTGAAGAAAAAGCTCCTGTGCTCAAAGTAAGAGAGTAACTGTCAACAGCATGTTACCATATTTGCATTTACAAAGAAAATTCTATTCATCTATTCATTGGATACTTGATTGACTTGTTATCAGTGTCAGGTTCTGGTCAGCCCGCACACTGTTTAGGAATTAGACAGAAGCCTGACTGGCGCTTTTGACTTTTTAAGAAATACTGTGTTTTAAACCCCAAACAAAGGTGCACCTGCTGTAGAGGTGCCAAAACTTTTTTTCATTGTGGGTGACATACTGGAAAACATATGCAGAGGGGGGCCACTCACGAGAGGTGCTGTATTTTTCGCCTCACCATGAAAGAAAGTACCTTCGGCTGCTCCCTTTCCTTCAGCCATTTTCATAGTGAAAGTGAATTATCCTCAGGGGTACTTTGGCCTAGGTTTTACTCTGGGTGCCCTTACACAACCCCACATTTATATGGGCTTAGAACTGGACCTAGTATGACTGACATTTTTCTTCTTTAATGCAATCTCACCCAATTATTAAGATTATTTTACCTTATGCTTTAAACCTTGTAGTAAAAAGTATTACCTATAAGTATTTTGTGACATTTGAGAATGAAAAATGGTCTCTGGGCTGCGTTTGGTCCCTGGGCCGTAGTTTAGACACCCCTGACCTACAGTATACCCACTTGTATGATATTTTGGGGCATTTACCACTGAATAATTTTATTATAAAATAGCTCTTTAGACATGTAAGGGAAAGCCACAGATAGAAGTGAAGAGCCTATTCTTTAAATGGAGACTTGTTTATCAGTGTTTTCCAAACAATACATGTCCTGCCTGTTATCTAAGTTATATTTTGTTACTATGTTGGCTTGACGAAACACTAAGGCACAAATTAGCTTCCAAAATAACACCTCTACATGTTCCTTAAAAAGGAAAAAAAATCTAGAATATACCCTAATGACTTGTTGTTTTAAGTTTGAAAAAATAAATATGATCTGCATTCAACTGTACAAACATTATTTAAACAATAGTAGTTAATATGTTTTTATAGTTTCATTTTTAATAACAGTGAGCTGTAATTCCACCTTTTATGTTTTTGTCTGCTGCTCAGATGGAACTGGACAGATCTGCTGACCCACCGCCAGCAATCTGGGTCTCCACCACCAAGTCATCCGTTAATAAATGGGTAAGCATGCATGACACGTTCGATGATCACTGTTGTACTGTAATAAAGCTGGTGGAATTCATTGTTTACAGAGACTTGTTTCTGTGACCACACCAAATACACTCATGCTCTAATCCCATTCCCTTTTTCCCTTTTGCTAAAATACCTTTACCAGCAACGTCCCAATGTGCTCGGTTCACAAAAATGATTGAATTGTTTATTAAAATGTATGTGTGCGCATAAGATGTAATTATAATCAATATGCAAATGTATTTTTATTAGTCTTTAAAGGGAATGCACAACTTCCGATCATCAGGGGAGTATGACAATGACTGCAGTACACCTCTAACACCACTTTGTACACAACCAGAACAAGTCATTAAGGGTAATCAGCTTTGTAAATTTTGTGTTTGTCCCATGAGCACACTTACAATCTTGTCTGTTTTTAAAGGAGGTGCAAGTATTATCCAGTGCCACATTTTGAATGACAAGAGACACATTCTCACTAAAGATACCAACAACAATGTGGCTTTCTGGGATGTCCTAAAGGTAACACAGCATGTAAAGTAGAGAGGCCAGAGTCATTTGCATGATGTTTTTTTGCTGCCTGGCATGATTGTCTGTGTTTTTTTTTACCTTCAGGCTTGCAAGGGAGAAGATTTGGGCAAAGTAGAATTTGATGAAGAGATTAAGAAGCGCTTCAAGATGGTCTATGTGCCAAACTGGTTCTCTGTTGATCTGAAAACTGGGGTGAGTTATAACTGCTGATGGTTGGAGAGTTTTGATCTGTAAACAATATGTGAACCTTTACATTTGTTTTTTTGTTTGGATAGATGCTCACAATAACCCTGGACGAGAGCGACTGCTTTGCTGCCTGGGTATCTGCAAAAGATGCTGGTTTTTCAAGCTCAGATGGATCTGACCCAAAGTGTACTTAGTATTAGAGAAATCATGTTATAATGTTGATATAATAATTTAAGGCAGTATTAACAAATCCAACTTGTTGTATTTGTGCAGTGAATCTGGGAGGATTATTGCTTCAAGCTCTGTTGGAGTTCTGGCCCAGAACTCGCATAAACCCAATGGATGAGGAGGAGAATGAAGTTAACCATGGTATGTGCCATTGGCTCATCCCCCCTATATTCATATGAACATTCATAAACAATTTGTAATGAACTCATATTCTTGTCTATAGTGAATGGTGAGCAGGAGAACAGGATTCAAAAAGGGAATGGATATTTCCAGGTGCCACCACACACGCCTGTCATCTTTGGAGAGGCAGGAGGCAGAACTCTATTTAGGTATGTACAGTGTATATACTACACCAAAAATACACACATGTATTTATATTTAGAGACCCAACAATGTGTAGCTGACACTCGCATATTAACTGATCCTTATGCTGGTTTGTGTAATGTTGCAGGTTGCTATGTAGAGATTCAGGTGGTGAAACTGAATCAATGCTGCTAAATGAGACAGTCCCTCAGTGGGTTATTGACATAACTGTAGATGTAAGTATTACTGTTTTAATAAGTTTCATTAATTGATAATATTTTACAAGGGTGTAGGATTTGTTTAAAAAACACAAACAAATCTTTTTGGAAAACCAACCCAGAGTTGTCTAATTAGCGGTTACAAATAGTATTGCTTAAACAGGTTTAAAGCAGATGTTTAAGTGGGTTTTTATTCTTTAATAAGCCTAGACCTTAGAGATAGTGGACTAATGTTTCCATCAAAGCATAACTTTGGTGGCATGTTTTCTGTTTTAGAAAAATATGCCCAAGTTCAACAAAATCCCATTCTACCTCCAACCTCATTCATCATCTGGCGCAAAAACTCTAAAAAAGTAAGTTTTGTTTTCTGTTTTGAATATTAAAACATTGTTATTTCAAAAGGAAGACTAAATGGGTGTTTGCAGGGACCGGCTCTCTGCCAGCGACATGCTGCAAGTGAGGAAGGTGATGGAACACGTCTATGAGAAAATAATCAATTTGGACAACGAGTCCCAGACCACCAGCTCCTCGACCAACGACAAGCCCGGGGAGCAGGAGAAGGAGGAGGACATGGCCATGCTTGCCGAGGAAAAGATTGAGCTAATGTGTCAAGACCAGGTAGGCTCATCTAAACTGATCACTTTTTATAATGTAAGATTGTGTTGTGTCAATTTAAGCGTTTTGTTTTTCTGAATTAGGTTCTGGATCCTAACATGGACCTGCGAACAGTAAAACATTTTATCTGGAAGAGTGGAGGGGACTTGACTCTACACTATAGGCAGAAGTCCACGTGAAAATCATAATTTTTATTAAAACTCTTGTCATTTGCCAATCACCACCCACCACTGACATGTATGTCCCTTCAACCCCATTGTGTGGTCAAGAGTCGCAGTAACTGTGAGAATCCAGTCAGATTTGTGCATACAGGACGTGGCTATGGTGTAACATAAGGAACCACCAGACTGGACTAAAGCAGCTAAGTCACACCTGGGAGAGAACCGGTCTAAATTTTTTTTTTTTTTTAACTTTTTTATTACACCTCTGACTGCTTGTTTTCCTCCTTGGCGTTTAATTTGAGCCGACTGCAGTTACAGTCCGTGTTGTGTCTGAGCGTGTGTATATGCACATGGATGTAGTAGACTGTTTGTTCTAGTACATTCCAGAAACTGTCCTTGTTCGACAAACACTCCACGAGTATCACCAGATTAGGAGTACACTTGGTCTCCTGGTAGTGTCAGTTCCTCAAAGCTATTGTCCTGTTTTTGGCCATCATAACTTGAACTTAACCTTGGCTTAGACATGTAATTATTGCAGAGCTTGAACCTCATCGGTAGATGCACATGTCTCTGTCTTTGTTTTTAGCTGTGCTGTTTTCAATGGACTGAATGTTTTCTTTTTTGTAAATATATGTATAACATTTTTGATTTAAGAGAATTCTTTCATTTGCAGCAGTTTTATTGTGTTGTACAGTTTACCTAAAGCTATTATTTTTCCAAATTCTTACACACATTCATTAATATTAAGATAATTTGACCTTGTTGTTAAAAAATTGCATTTGTTCACTACAACCTGGAAATTGCAGTTTATTGTTAACAATGTTAGTTGTCCAAGTCATGTTAGCAATCTGGAAACTCTGTATAAGGTATATATAATGTATCAAATAATAACTCATTCTTACTTGCTCTTTTATGGAGTCACAATGAGCATTGTAAGCTCTCCTAATGTATATTTCATTTTAGGTTAAATAGTAGTTTGATTAGAGATCAAGGAGAGGTTATAAACATGATCTGAAATCAGTGGTAATGCCCTTTTCTCTCAGAACCATAGATCCTTTCATTGTAAATGTTATGAAGTTATTTTGCCATCAAGAGTGTGCGTAACGCCATAATGAGAAATGAGTGAGCTTGAATTGGCCAAACAGGATGGGTGATTAGGCCATAACACTGCAATATCCCTCATTGTAATAATTTGTGAAATATGTATATTTTAGGCATTCAACAAAATAAATTGGAATGGTTTAACAATTACAGATTTTATGGACATTATAAATGGCTTCTTGAATTGTATCATCTTGAGTTGCTGGGTGTGAGAAAAGAACAGACAACTTTTTTGAAATTATTGTTTAACCATCAAAGATTTACTCATGTCACAATCGTCAAACATCTCTGCATTCATTCCTAATAAAACATACAATTCATTGATAAAATATATGCAAAAATATTTTCCTTGTTTTACAAATTAGCATCTACTTCATCAAAACATCAACCTCCTAAAAAACTAAAACAAAACATCAACCCCCTAAAATAAAACTAAAATAGTCAATACATTAGCAAAGTTCTTATATAAAAATTCCTCTGTACTATTTTTCCACATGAAACCTGGCTTCCAGTACTGTTGCATAGGTAACAGTATAATTAAAGTAATGCTGGGACATAATTTCTAAAAGGGTAAATAAAAAAACAACTCCACTGCAACACATGAAATGACCTGAAAATTACTTATAGATTAAGGTGCATCTGTGCCTTGTAGTTAATGCAAACGTCTTTGGAAACCTTCAAGTATTGTTCACTTTAGTGTTACAGATAATTATAAAGTTTTGTCAAAAATATCGCTCAGTTTTGCACCAACAGTCACAGATATATTACTGCTCAATTACATAATGAAATTCAGTTTACTGGGTCTTGACCTTAAAATTGTCAGTAACGTATAAAGAAAAGAGAACCAAGTAATTTCAGTGTATTTGCACATACCAACCTTCTACATGGCTTCATCAACTTTTAAGACTAAGAATTAAATAAGAGGTTATTTTTTACATTAGCTTGGCCTGTCATGCAAAATTACCAGTGATTGTCAGATCCTTTACTTTGTTTTTGACCTGATGTAAACTTATTCAAGGGCCTCTGGTTCTATTTTATCATTCTTCTGGTCATAGGTGTGAGTCACAGGTTCTGAAGAAATCTCTGTTGGTACTGAGTTGTGAGGCTCCACTGTATCTCCATCAACATGAGTAGCAGCTTCCTCAGTGATTGGGGCTGGGATGACATCATCAGGAGATGGACACAGAGGGTCTTCAGTCCCCAATAAAGGTGCGACAGGACGCTCTGGAGACTCAGGGGCAAGACAGGCTGCAACATCAGTAGACTCAAAGAGAGAGCTTGGCAGCTCTGTGGACTCAGAGAAGAAGCCCGATGGTTCAGACGGTGGAGTGACTGGATCCATGTCGTTGAAGGCCAGTGCAGCAGTGAGGTCCATAGCAGCCTGAGGACTCAACTCTGGGGCTGCATTTTGGATCAATTCACTGTCCTCAAGCTCCTCTTTAGCGGAAATACATTGTGACATATTAATACAACTGACACTACAATAAAAATGTATTGTCAAATTTATACACATGGTACATACAAAATATGGTGAATGAGAAGTTGTCTGTTTACTCACCCACACCAGAAATGTCACTGTCCTTCTCCTCATGCATAGCAAGGGAAGTGTTGGTCATGTCAATAGAAGACATTGAGAGATCAATCTTGTCTAATAAATCCGCAGGGTCTGGAGTAAATTCTGGCACCTCAGCATCAGAGAAGCCTGATAAAAAAATTAACAGACACATAACTATAGAGCATAAAATAATGGAACACGAAAACTACAAAAAGAAAATCTTGTGAAACAAAAAATTAGATTTTTTTCAGTTCTATAACAACTCACCAGGGTCCATGACTCTCTGAATCGGTGGAGGCAGATGGGCTGTCTGAAGAGAGACCTGCTGGAGATCTACTCTGTCTTCACTAGGGCTTGAAGGGGCCATCAAAGGAGTCTGTTAAAAACACCATTAAGTGTATAAAAACACCAGTAAGTGTAATATCTAAGACAAAAGAAAGAAATTATAAGAACATGCATATTGATCCAAAGCAATTTAAATCCACAAAAACATATTTAAGAATTTGTATTTTAATGTAAATGTTATCGCATGCCTCTGTGTATCCATGATTTGAGGCCTTTGGACATGGTGTCTCTTCAGGAACTGTGGGGGTGGGAAGTTTTGGTGATTGCACATCGGGTTGTACGGGGATTCGGTGCAAGTAACCATAACCAATTCCACAACCCAAACTGTAAAGAGCACACAAACGAGTCTTAAACAAATACTGTAATTAAGCATGAAAGTACAACAAAAAAAGATTTAATTTATCGGGGTGAAGGGAACGTTTTTACTTTGTGACATACCTGCCCTCGCCGCCCCATGCTCCATTTGGTGTTACCACCACTTCTCTGCAAGTGTCAGTTTGTGTGTTATATACCATTAGCTTTAATGCCTTCCCTTCATGGGCCTCAATCAGTGAGAAAAAGTCCTCAGACTGAAAAGTTTTAAACGAAAAAATAAATTGCACAAAAAGTTGAGACAATATATTTCAAAGGACAAGAGGGCCTTACATCTTGTAAAACCTGATCTGCTCCAATAATGTAGTCACTGTAAGGCTGGAGTCCTGCCAAAGCAGCTGGTGAGCTAACCTCCACATCCTAAAAGCAGGAGGAAAAAATATATATATATTATTTCATAGTCAGGAAAAAATATATATACAAGGTCCATAGATTGATAGAATTTGTCTCACCAGGACATGCCAGACATTCTCATTGGCTCCTTGGTAGCTGCAAAAGCGAACACTGGCTCCAAGCAGACCCTGTCCTCCCCACATGTTACTGGGCACCACTTCAACCTCACGAACCCTCATGGTTTTAGTGCTGTACACCTCCATCCATATTGTTCTCTCCATGTTGGCTTTCAACACCTCTTTCAAAAGATCATTCTCTTCGTTCTGAAGCAAGACATTGGCAAGTCAAAAACATAGTAGCACAATATGTCTGCCTATTAATCTGTCAGCAACTTATTAGTGTTTTCAGGATGTATGAAACATACAAGTCTTCTATTGTCCAGAGACAGAATAAAATCGAAGTAGGGTTGCAGTCCAGCTTTTTCTGCAGGTGAATTTGGCTGCACCTGTTAAAATACACCACATATGAAATGTACTACATCTATGTACACAAAATGTAGGTCAGGTATATTGCGTAATTACACTTTTAATCTTTTACAAAATTATATTTTAGCTGAGAGATCCATACAACAAAATATTACGAAAACGAATAATTGAAGACTTTGCTGATTATGCCCATATGAAGAATGATGTACAATTAATAGTATACATCTGTATTTAAGAGCTGTGTGTACACACAGTATTAGCCATTTGTTAGCGTACAGTATGTTCACTTAAGCTCCCCAGCATGCTGCTCCACATTCACACTATAGTAGGTAAACATTTATAAAGCCTTACGCCATGTACATGATAGCCATAAGTTCCTCCTTCAGACACCTCTGAACTCTGAGACAACCCCATTTCTAAAAGCAACGCGAAAAATAGTTTTTTTTTTAAGAATAAGGAGAAGGAAATAATTAAGAGTAAAGAGATTCGGCGGCCATCTTGTCTGCAGTCCAAAACAATCGAGCGTCGCTGACGTAAAACTACGCAGCCACGCACGCGCCATGGTAACCGCCATACATAGCAACCCCACTAGCAACCGCACACTGTTGTAAATATCACATAACAACAGCAGCAGCAGCACAACCAGAAGATCCAGCTTCTGTCTTCTCTATCGAGGACGCTGGCAGCTAGAAGTCAGTTGCCAAAAGAAATTAGGCTGGTTGTTAAAAAAAAACAGTTAACTTAAGGGTCGACTGTATTTTCTGTTAATTAGAGAATGAAGCCCTAAAATGAACAACGTAAAAACACAGGGTAAGTAAATAAATAAATATGTTTTATTAGATAAATTCACCACTTTTTGGTTGAGAAACAATTCATTACATCAGACAATTATTATTCTAGCTAATGGAATATATCCTTGCTGATGATGCCAGACAAAAGAAGACAACTGTTATTATAGGACCACATTAAAAAAAAAAAACTGTTCCATAATTCTCAATTTTTAACGTTATATATAAAAAAAATTACAATTAAATTTTATGGTTGAAATTTCTTATTAATTAAATAAAAACTTAAAAGCATATATTAGATAGCTGTTTTATTTTCTGTAAAAAGTAAATTATTCTTAGACAACAGAAAAAAAAATCATTCTCTGTAAATAGAAATACAATTCAATCAACTCAGTGCTTTGTAAAACATATCCACAGCTAATTGCCATGTCATACACTGTAGGCACCTTAAAAAACTAGTCATCGGTAAGGCCTATCAGAGACTCCAAGAGGTAGGTGCTTGATTCATATTGTGGCAATGAGTCAGAGCTAAATAAGTGTAGGTGGTCCAGGTTGTCTGAGTGACGGTTACTTTTAAAAGAGCTGTGTGGTAGCCCAGATGTGTAATCGCTGTCAAAAAACTCCAGGTCTGAATCAGAGGATAGGCTGAGATCCATGTAGTAGTCCACAGAGGGGGAGGGAGTGTTGGGAAAGTCTTCAAGAGAGTTTTCATCTATTTGGTTTTCATTAAGACATTCAGACTCTGGCGACAAACTGACGATGTCCATATATGTGTTGTCAGTTAAACAAAGGGGCCCTACAAAGTCAGTAGCTGTGTTTTGAGTGTTGCCATTTTGGGTTAATTGTTCTTTTATATGTCTCACTGATAAGTTGTTATTTTCACATATATTTAAATTATGAGACAAGCTAAGATCAACCTCAGAAAGAGTTGGACTTCCAGTGAGGCAGATCACAGCATCCGGGTCCAATGAGGAGCAGGAAGAGTCAGTCATTTCACTGCTGCAACTGTTCTCCTCCACCACGGGCTGCTCTAGGATTAAACTAAATGAACTCATGGTGGGGACTATAGGAGGAAGGTCATTGTCATCTCCAAAAGAAAACCCAATGGGGCAGCTCTTGTCCTGCAAGCTCTGTGGGGCATGAGCCTTACTGCTATGCTCAAACTGTTCAAAGTCTTCTTGAACTTTAGACTGGTCCTTTGGAAATGTTGGTTCATGTTTTAGGCGCCGCTCAAGCTCCAGTCTCATGATAGTGTGGATGTGATGAGTGCGCACACGTCTGGAGTCGAACTCGATGTGACCCTGAGTATTTCCACAACCATCCTTACTGCAGCCACATGGGAAAGTAAAGCGGTCAACCTGTAAGACAATAAAATGTTCAATACTATAGTTAGATATATGATAACTTAAGCTATATGCTTATACTTAATAATAATCATCATCATAATAATACACAATATACCGTATATACAAATGTAATCACACTCTATTTGAAAAACTGATTTGTTGGAATAGCAATTTGTGCAGGAGGTTTAAGGTTTGTTTATTTGTATTTATTCCTTATACCTGACACTTGATGCCTGCCAAGCTGCAGGCACAGCTCTCTGGCTCGCAGAAGCCTTGGCAGTCACAGCCACAGATCTCCCTGGAGAGACGGAGAGCGTGAAGTTGCCTCTTCTCTTCCTTGTCGATCCGTTTAACCCCTGCTGCCAGGAGGATAGCCTGCCTCTGCTTGGAAGAGTATGGCTGAAGAAAACCTCCACCCTCCAGCTCTGCACTGTTAATGTGGATATATGTTTCTTCAATTGGCACCTGGTCGATTGTGAGGCTCTCTGCTTTTTTCTCATTTATGGCCCCACTGGAAATCAACTTGGACAATACAGGCAAGTGAGTACCCTGTACATCATGTGTGTTAAAAACATCTTTAACTTTTTCTACTCACTTTCTGTTTCATCTCCTGAAACTTCTCTTGCCTTCGTCGCTCTCGGAGCTGCTCCCTGCGTCTGTGTCGTTGCTCCAGAGCATGTTCGGCAACTGTGTATATTTGGACATCACTGTGTCTCCTTGACATGCCCAGAGTGGCACCTCCACGGCTGGGGACACTGGTGAAGCCTTGGCAGCGTGGGAAGCTGTAAACAGTCACCTGGTTGAAGCACACGTTACTCTGGGCATCGCCGAGCTTTGGTCTTTTCAAGATGGATCTAACTGTATAAGAAAAAGAAACCACAGAAAATTTGCTGGTTAATAGTCTGTTTTTTAAATTATATTATGTTAATATGATATACTATAATATATATAGATATACTTGATAATATAAACTTGATGTATGAAAGGGAAGGTTAAGCAAAATATGTAACAGAAAAGAAATGCAGAGTCAATTTTCAACAACACTACAACTCATGTTTTTTAATATCTGAGTTACTGTTTGACCTAACAGTTTGGTTTCAACAAATTGTCTGATGTGCTTCACACATATGTGAGGCTGACCTCTCATTCCAAAAGTCAGTAAACAAGAGAGACCAGCTGACTAAGCTCATCTCAGCTGCTCCCTCTAGCTACAAGTACAGTCTATATCACTATAATGTTTACTCTCAGCTTCCAATGTAGGCTATAATAGGTTTACCTAAATAATGACAGTACTAAATAAGTAATGGCATAGTGAGTGTGATTTCAAAAGTGGAGTAATTGTGTCTGTTATCTCAATAGGGCAATGTGATATGAGTTGTTTAAAGAGTCCTTTCTATTCAAATGAATCCCACAGTATCCTATTGGTCAGGCAAATTATGTTCTTCACATCCAGACAGTGCATACATGTTCAAGTCATTCTTGTTTATTATCTTAACAGCCCTAAAGCTGGTGTTTTCATATCAGCAGCATATCAGCCAAAACAGTGGTGTTGCCGACCGATAAGAGACACTCCTATTGAACTCTTATAAGGCAGAGGTTTGCATTATTTGAAAGAGAGGAGGGGCTTGCAGACATTTAAAAACGTACGTGGTATAGCGGAGGCTGTGGGGCTGTGAGGGGTGACATTGAGGCTCTCTCTGTCCGAGTTCCACTCCGAAGAGGCGGGTGACGGGACGGAGGACGCTGGAGATGAAGAAGAGGAGTAGCAGCAGCTATTGTCCAGCTCAGAAAACTTCCTCTTTAGGATGCCCATCATTATTTGGTTCAAGGGGCTATTAAGCAACCTGCATGGACACAAAAGTACATTATTATCCCTTTTTCTACAACCTCCCAAAGTGCACTGACATCATTTATCCAAAAGTGACAACTTTAGGAATGAAAGGTCTTTGCAGGAGACAGCTGTGAGCTGGTTGAACTGGTTTTTGAGTTTGTTTAGGCTAATTACATCTTAATATCTTTCAAAGTGATGTTTCATAAATGTGTAAATGTAAACTGATATCCCGCCTTGCGTACTTCCAGCTGAGCCCTCATAAGAGTGAGCAGGGAAAAACTGAACTGCTCCTTTCCCCCCCCAAGTAATTAACATTCCAATGATTCCTCAAGTTTTTTAGAAGAATGCATGGAAACAAACTGTCCACTGCTGTAATCCAAGTGACATAGCGGTTTGATAGTTTAAGTGGCTCCTATTTTTAAATGTAGAATTTAACAGGCAGATTGTATTGAAAAATTATTTTGTGAAACAGCTTTCTTGGTAAACACTAGTCTTATTACAAAAGACATGTTGGTATTAACCATGTACTGTGTGTAGGTTATATCACTGTACATGCTATATTTATTTTGCTTTACTGATTTTGCAGACTATTTAAACATGATGCCACTATGAGGTCCTGAAAAGTGAAAAGTGTGCAGTGTTACACAACCAAGAAATGTAGAACAATTTGAAATGATTCCTGAAAATTTGTACACCTTGTTAAATGTATTGCATGTGTCTAAATAATTGTCATTAATTCACAAAGCCAGAGGCATGCAGTCATTCACTGTGCACAAGACAAGGGCCTGCTGATTGTCTGTAGTAAGCAAAACCTCTGAGCAGGCAGACACTCAGAGTGAGCAACTTCCTGTATCCATCAGCAAATAAGAGGTGAAACAGGAGACACCCTCTTGTGCCATTACACTGTTTACAGAGTAAGAGTAAAGCCCTCTTGCTGCTGCACAAAGCCAAGGAATTCCTCCTAACCACTAGAACTACCACAGCTCCAGCTAGTTTCGTTTCTGGTCTAAAGACAAATATTAGTGTATGGCTCTTTGGACAGATATCTCTATCTAGATATCTGACAGAGCAGAGACAGTACAGGACTGTATCCACTGAGACAGTATCAATAATTTAAAGACTCAAAGCAGCAAAAGCACATAGAGCAGAGAGGCACGAGGGGGGGTCCACTGTATAAATGTGGCAGTGATATGTGGTTTGTGAGTGACTGACACCACTTTTTAAACACACACCAATACACATACCAAATGCTTAATATAAGGTTCAAGGTGAACATGTTTTCATTGGTGAACTACAAGTTTATTTCCTGTTTGCCATTAGAAAGCTGACCCATTCACCTCACAGAGACAGCCACCAAGAAATCCTGTTCGCCACAATGGAACTCTGTCTGTAAGCTACATACTTGCTTCACACCAGGCTAAACACTGGGCACATTTGTTCAAACTAAAGCAAACTTCCTTTGTACGACAAGACAAACTAACAGAGCGAGCGAAGAAAGTTAGCCTTCACCAAACATGTGAGTTACTTAATTGTAAGAGGGTAAATGGAAAAACAAATGGTTGACAACAGTACAGTGATGATAATGATACCACCATTTACACTAATGTAACTTTTTTGGACACACATCAGATGGCTCACTATTTACACTTATTAAAATAATAATAATAATAATAATAATAATAATAATAATAATAATAATAATAATAAAAACACAAGATTACTTAGAGAGCCGAAGAAGTTTTCAGTGTTATCTTCGAGAGAGCCAGCTGAGCATTGGATGTCTCTGGTCTGGCTGTTTATGTGAACCCAACAGTAGTACCAGTGTGAACATGAGCATGAGAGCAGCAGAGGCTGGGACTGACAAAGAGGGTGGGCACAGCCGAGAGAGTTTTAGCCCTCGAGCACCATGAGTTGTACTTGTGTGGCCAATTTCAAAATACTTTATCAGCTTTTCTAATTAACACAACTATGTACGACTCAAAAGAGCTAAAAAATATTAGCTAATATTTATTTAGTTTAATTACTCCTTAAAATACTTGTCAAACATGGCAGTACAAAATATTAAGATAGGCCTAACCAAGAGAAATTAGCCTAACAAACTAAATAGAGAAACTACACATAAAAAATGTATTTGTTGTTGTGCCGTAAAGAAGACTTTGACTGCCATCGTATATTATATCTGTTCATATTGGATAGTAATTAAAGTCATGATCGCTCAGCAAGGACCTGCTTCCGCGGTGTTGTAGAGACATATTTCTTCACATATTTGCTCTTTGTCTCTGTGACGCTGTTGACGCAGTCCGTGACACACGGAGAGACGGTAAAGCTGATGAATGACGCCGCTGCCCGCAACCTCTGCCTGCTGTGTTCACAATACAATAATTACATTACTTTGGGATTATGTAATGTCTTATAACAGATCATGTCTACTTCCAATGAAAGTAGTTTTAAATACATTTAAACCAACTAGGCTACTGAGTTAGTTTGGAGTAGCCGTAGAGTTATAGGCCTAGTAGAAATCTAGCCTAAAGCAAAACAGGGTTTTCCTAGCCTATTTATTAGGTTTAAATGCGCTCTCCCTTTGAGTAGCACACCTTATAAAGTTGTTGCTGTTTCGTGTTTTATGTGATTTACATAAATGCAACACTAATTGGAGTTTACAAAGTAAAATAATTCATTTTTGACGTTACCGCCGATATATAGCCAGGCTAAATTAAAACTGCTTTAGTATATTTAGGTTATTGTCCTTAATCCAGCTCTGTAAATAGATTCTAAAGATTATATATATATATATATATATATATATATATATATATATATATATATATATATATATATATATATATATATATATATATATATATATATATATATATATAATCTTAAATATTAAATGAACTTGACTTGGACACAGCCTGGTGCAATTTGAAGGGTTACAACAATATCAGCCATAAACACCTATTGTTCTAATTACTGAGGCCAAGAGGACAAATGCTGGTCTTGACCCCAGCACTCACTGAAATACTGCGAAGTGCGTGACCCAGTTTGGGTGGGATAGCTCTGGTGTGAGCCTGTTTTTCTAGTCCACTGACCTATCTAAGAAATAAGCACAAGTGAGGCTGGGAAGACAAAGTATAAATGATATAATAATTATTTATAATTAATATATATAGATATAATTAATTATTTATTGTTTAATTATTGTTTAAGAGATTAGCTCAAGGTGATCCCATGTCTGTTGTCTTGGTTTGACTTCCTTCTAAAATATGAACAAAGTTCTCTGTGAAGATCTGAGGCTATTAATAGAACAATCACACTGTGAGCACAAAAATAAACTCCTGCACTACAGTTGGAGTTTCCTGTTTCATTTTGTGTCCGTTACCACGCACAGAGTGGGTTAGTTTGTGTTGTGTGTGAGGTGAGCTCAAATGTGCTCAAGGCAGACATTTTGAGGCAACTGCAGTACTTGAGATATTGAAGGAGATGAGTCACACTACAGTAACAATTCAATTTAATCAACATTAATCCAGAATTGCTTGATAAAAACATTGTAGAGGCCAACTTTGATTAATAATTTTAACACCACCCTATCTCTTGATACTCTGACCCTACTCATGTTTGCTCAGTGAGCAAACCATCACAGACTCACGGTCCATAGTGTGTGTTACATAACTTATAGTTAACCTACATTCTGGAAGCCTCTCACATTGCTTTAAGTGGCTCTTGTGGCCCCATTTTTTGAGTCAAAGCACTGACAATATCCCATAAACTGATTGAGTTTGACAGAGATTCAGTAACAGTACTACACTTCCTCATAACATCCTAGAAACTGTGTGTTAATGATAAGACGTCTTTCTCTTCTTGATTTGTGAAGTAGTATAAAATGGTTTATTTTATTTTCACGTAAACATGTTTTTGGCAGTGATAAATTAGATGAGTCAGTGAATATACTTTTGCTGTATTGTTTCTGTATGATTATATTAGACTAGTGGTTCTTGAAATTTTCACACCACGTACCACCTTTATAGCAGTAAAAAAGTACATCTGCTTCATTACTTGGTGCTTGATCAGTAAAGAAGTAAAATGGCAAGTCATGCATTCAGATCAACATGTTTTTGAGTGATAAATTAGATGAGTCAACGAAAAGCAGAGCCAGTACAAAAATAACTGATTCAAACTTGTGATACTGACAAATCATGAAACAGCGAACACCCACTTTCTTCCCACACACACGTACTTGTCTTGTGGGGTTGTCAAATGAACAGATGACTTGGCTTTGTTAAACATAGCTGCTGATGTCATATTTTGACGAACATCACTATGGTCGCAAGGGCAAATATGGAGTTTCTAAATTAGGGTTTGGAAAGGCAGTGAATCATGCTGCTCCAAGACTATTATCACCATAAATACTATTATTGCAGCCATTGCTAATGCTTTTGGTATATTGTCTCTGTATGATTATATTAACATTAGTGATTCTTGACATTTTCACACCAAGTATCACATCAGTAAAATATTATAAATTGAAAACTACTGTACTTTTGCATTTTATTATTTTACTAATAGTATACAGGAGTAGTGAGCCAAACAAATGAATGAGCCTGCATTTTGTTATTTGGCTCAAAACCCTTCCGAGACTTCTAACTATCACTAGAACGAGCTAGCGTATCACCAGTGGCACCTTGTTAATCATTGCATTATACTAAATTTAGATCTATAACAGCAAACCGGAGTTTATAAAGAGAATTGCTTGTTCACTTTCTCCACTGTGGAAAGCCACTGGACTTAACCACTTGCTACAGTTTCACAACACAACACCTTAAGTGTAGTGTCGACTGTGAGCCTTTTGTCTGAGAGAGTTATCAGTTCAGACAGTGACACTGGAGAGCTTCCTGTAAAAAGTCTCATAGGCTTGAGTCAAGTGTGCCTCAGCCCACTGTTGGGGTCAGTCCGAATTCAACAAAAAATGTCCCACAGGGGTTCCAAATGTGGATCTCAAATAGACCTCTGATTTTATGAAGAACAATAAAACAATCATTGTTGTCAAGGGGAAATACATAGTAATAAAAACAAATGTGTGATTAAATGTTTACCAAGTAGAAATGCAATGATCTTGTCTGTTCTGTGTAAAATACTATTTAATGATAACAGTGGTATTTAAGTGAACTGCTGATGGTATGTTGCACAGGGAGCAAAAAGATAGCTGTTAGCTAGCTAAACATTAGTTGCTTTTGCATTCTATACATGCCCTTAAGAACTTAAGTCGAGCCATTAATACTCTCAAAAACAAGTTTAAGATAGTTTAATTTAGTAGATACCAAGTCAGTATGCATACTATGTCTCCACAATTCACTAAAACTCAGACATTAACAATACAACACTTTCATCCTTGTGAACTTTGCATAAACTTTAAACACTACATTTTAAAGCCATATGCTAGATTTGAGGGGAACTGTTTCTGACTTTTTATGAACTCTAGCCACCTGTCATTTAATTCTGCTGTACTTTATTTCTTCTCCACACTGTGATTGGCTGGGGACTACACATTCAAAAAAAGTCACTCCAATGTAAACAAACGGATACAATGGCAAAATACAGTCAGAAATAACTTGTTTTACAGATAAATTCACCTTCACATTGTTCTTAGGTCTACAGGTGCGGAAGGGATAGTTTTATTATGTGGAGATTTATTTGCATATTTTATCTTTATAGCCCCATACATTTTTTTACAGTATTGTCTCAATTGCAAGTAAATTTGTTGCCCTGAGTGCAAAGTAGGTTACACAACTGCAGTTTCCAACAGAGCTGATCTTATCTGTCGCTACATGTGAGCCACACAGGCCTTAGCAGCAAGCAGCTGTGTGATTGGCTTTGACATTCTCAATTCAACAATGAGCCTCTTGTCAACATTAGCCACAAAACTGCGCTGACCTTTCTGATAAACTGCTGCACTGCTTGTGTAATGCAGTGAAGGGCCATGAAGGCGTTTTCTCTGAAGGAATGTGACTGAAAACACAAACGGTGCACGTGCATTACACTGTTGTTTTTTTGAATCTACAGTTAGACCGCATGTCATGATCCTGGCACTGGGAGCTCCTGTACGCACTGTATTCTGCTGTGGGCTGTCACATGTGGCCGCATGTGAGGCAGGAAGGAGAGCCACACTGTTTTCAGCTGTTCAGCCCGGGACTGACTGTGCTGGAGCTGTGGGTGAGCCCCCTCCTTCCTCCACCAAACTCTCTGGACTCCTCTCTCTTGCTCTGCTACTGTAGCTGCAACAACATAATCTCTGATCATACACAAACCATGCTCTTTTACATTTTCTCATTTAGTTTTGAAAAGCATTAAGGGACCCTACACTACTACACTCTAAAGTACAAAGACAAAACATCGCAGTAAATCAACACCATTCATTTATGTGCAATGAGCAAACAGTGAAGAAAAAAGTAATTTTATATCACTGAGCTACATAATAGTTCACGTCACAATAAATAAATAAATAAAAAAAATAGTTCACATTACTCTGGCGCCACCTGTTGGTTTTGAGATATCAGCGCAGGAAAGAAAACTGAAGTAGTATTTTGTGTTGACTAACGGTGATGAACAAACAAAAGTGACTACGTTTAATAAAGGTCTGTAACTTTTTAAATAATTTTAGGCCTAAATCATAACAATGCAATTTTTAAGGAGATAGTAATAACATTTAGCCTATGCCAAAGTGCATAAAACTGTGTTATGGCTGGATTAATACGCCCCCTGTAGGTAAGTATGTGAGCTGTATCGCATCTGACTAGGCCAGCTGTCTTAGTGCAGTAGTCTCTTCTCCTGTTTCCCAGGGGTTTCAAATGCATCACAGTTGTAATTTGTTCACATAATCCCCTTTTAAAACTGTCAATCACTTTATGTACATTTCATAAAAAGGCCTTATAAAATTGTGGCTGCATGTTTTATTTCCGGAAGCGGGAATCACAAGGTGCTGTAGGACTTTGGCCCTTTATTGTGCTGTGTCTGGTAAAACCAGTAAGAGATGCTCAGCCGTGGTCAGTAAGTCAGGACGATGCAAAGGTGACTTCTTTGCAGGTAAATACTCTTTTAATATTTAATACTCTTTGAATAATTTATATCACATATTTACTTTTATATAATATATTTATATGATAATAGTTCCTTTTTGGACAAGACAAAATACTTAATTGTCAAAGATTCCTACTTTTTAAAATATTGTGTGTTTTTTAGGGTGAAATGATTTTTGTTATTTTTATCAATGCTGTACTAATACACTTTAAATATATATTTACTATATTTATGGTATTTAAATGGACAAAGGTCTTATTATTTGTACAGAAAACATGCACATTGTGGCAGATTTATATGCAGTTGTGAGGCTGATAAACATTAACAGTGTCACATGATAGTGAGTATGACAGTCCTTTTTACAGTAACCCACTTAAGTTTGCTCATCAATGTTATACTAAACCGATTAGTGTTTATAGCCTTTTATTGTTGCAATAAGGTTGTTATAAATTATTTAATGGTTTAAGTCCTTTAAAAGTCACTGCCCGTGTCGTTGTTTTTTTTTTTTTTTTTAACCCAGTCATGCTAGTTTTCAGCCGCTGGGACAGAAAGTCTGTATCGCAACTGGTGCAACAGTAAGTCTGGACCTATTTAACTTTAAAAGTTGCCTGCCACTCAACATTTACTTTTCTTGAATGCGTGAAGAAAATGCGTTTGTTTCTTTTTATAGTTATCAAAGCTGTGCGGATTTAAGGAGCATCGAAAAATATAATAAAACACAGGTATCAGATTTTCCATTTTAGATTCTCTAAATGAATGAAAAACACCCAATAACCATCATGATGTGCTACAGGAGGCTGCAGATCTTGTGGACGGCAGATGGAGGGGGCTGGTGAGCAGGGACAATGTGGACCTCTCAAGAGCGGGACACAGCTTGTCCAGGAGTCGATCCATGGACTTTCTGCCTCAGAAAGAGGTGTCCAGCACCAGAGCTCTGTGTGCTCTGTTTGAGTCAAAATGCTTAATACAGAGCTCCACAAACCTGCAAAAGCTCAATATGCCATCAGAGGGCGCTCTGCTGGACTTAAACAATCAGGTGTGTTCATCAAGGCCCATAAACAACACCAAACCCAAAATAAAAGTGACAATATTATATTACCTATCTGTGACTTCTATTAACTACTGTTTTTGGTACAAAACAATTTTTAATTTGTCCAAATATGTAGCGTCTCTTTAGGAGCTAACTGTGGCGATAGAGTCAAAGCTCAGTTTTCTGCCATCTAGATTTACAATACCTACATCTGTCAGCTGTAACTGGATGAGAATTACACACGAATTACACAAAAAACGTATCTACTGTAAACAGAGAGTGAGAAGCCGGTTAGATACATTCACCTTCATATTGTCTTATTGGGCCATAAATGTGTAATAAAAGGCTGAATTTTTATAGACAAGACATTAGTTTTGTATAATCTTATACTGACTTCTTTACAGAGGCAGAGAGGCGTTAATGTGGTGGGAGGAACAGCCATGACTGGACACCCAGAGTCTTACAACAGAGGACCTGGACACTTAAAGGGTGAGTAATGGGGTCAGTATAATGTCTAGTGTTTCAACTACAGTATTAGGTCAGTTTTGTATTTTAGTGTCACAGCTCAAAATAATTTAATAACATATGACTGTGGGCTATTTTTATCTAAGATTTAACCTGGATGACTGGGAACACACACAAACTCTTGCTTAAGGCACTGAATGTGACCGTGTCAGTCTTGCCAAAGCCATACCATCAGTAACCAGTGTACTTCATAAGCTTAGGCAGTTGTGAGGAAACAGCTAAATAAAGACAGGGATGTGCGTAAATACATAACTATGTGTTTTGCACATACCTTAAGATAGAAAGCAGACTAGATACAGACCTTGACCCGATCTCATCATTTTTACGGGTTGCTGTGAGCATTGCTGATTCCTTCGTGATGTGTGTATGTGTGTAAGAGCTAGAAATTGTATTAAAAAAAATACCATATTCCTACACATTACTGCAAAATATAGAAAACTGACACAATAGTATGTTAAAACTGTTGTATTCAGATTGTGGTTTTAAACACTAAGTCCTACTAAATCAGTAATGCAGTGATATTATGTATGAATAATAACAGCCCCAGTTGAAACTACTGTATGTATTTAGTGTACGAGAGCTACAATTTTGTACTTTACCATATTTTATTACTTACTTATATTGTTTTTGACTAGCACTATAACAAAGAGAATGTGAGATCAAGGACTAATATTACAAATACATATACTATATACTATAAGGCAGTACTCAATGTGAAAGATTTGAGAAGTGCTCACTTTTTCCACATTTACTTTTTGCTACATTTACTTCCATGATTACAAAATACGACTATCACTCTTGTCCACTTACGTGTCTTTTTATCACTGCCAAAATCGCCTGCTGACATTCACAGTACAGATCCCACCCTAGGCCCGTTATAGTGACTGACAATGTACAAGTGGGAATAGGAGGTAGAGGTTTGCCCCTGTCCCACAGTGACTCACAGAGGTGATTGACTCAGTGGAGCACCAGGCAACAGCCACCTCCCAAAAATAACCAAAGCCACTTCCACTGAATAAAATCAGCTGTCCACCAGGCCAGAGCCTAGTAAGAGTTCAGCCGCTGAGGAGATAGGAGCACACAGGACACTGAGGACGCAGCCTATCTACAAACAGAGATCTACTTGTACGGGGCTTTTAGTGAGTACCAAACGCTTTTGCTAAACTTTATTTTATTTATTAATTTGTGTAGTCCAATCATAGTGGGATTTTACTGTAAATGAAATGGCTAGTTAATATGTAAGCAGGTGTTCTTAAGTTATAATACAGTTTTATATAGTGTCATCTTGTCATTATCATGCCGCATTGATTTTTTCAAAATTACTTTGTAATTTGGAGATAAAAATGTAAGATGTTTTAAGTGTTGCCGCTAATTTATCTATAGGGAAAATGTCTTGATTAGAGAGTTTTTTTGGTCTCAGTTGTGTGACATTTTTCTTCACTAGTGATGAGCACAATAGCATGCCATTGCTTTTTGGTGGTGGTGATGGTGGGGGTGGGGGTGGTGGTGGTGGTGGTGGTGGGGGGGGGGGGGGGGGGGGGGGGTATAGGCTGGTTTTCATCACAGTCTGTGAATGTGGTTTCAATTGGGAACAGTTGATGGCACTGTAGGTGGTGTTGAAGAGAGGACAAATACCAAATGCATTTCCCTACCATTTGTATAGCTGCTCGTCAGACATTGTTGAGCTGCTAATAGCTCTTGTCCATTCCTGGAGAATTAACCCACATCAAAGACATGGGAATTTAAAATTATTTTCAAGTCACTTATATCTATAACATATAGTAAAACATGTTATTATTATTTAGAAAGACCATTATGTTATAACGATTTATATATCAATTTCCAGAGATAGGATTGATCTCTTCAATGGTCAGTGAGAACCAAAACAGGAGATACGCTCATTCTATCTGCTCACCCATCTGTAACAATGTTTTAAGTCCAGGCTCGTGAGAGGCGCCAGCTTGTTGTTCTGTTCTTTTGTCCCACTGGAGCTTAGTGTGTGAAAGAAGAGGTGTGGTACAAATCTGGACATTAGTTACAGCTGGGTGACCCACAGAGCTGTGACCTGCACAAACAAAATATTGCTTTCACAATAAGAAGTTATAGCATCCCGACTCTAAAGAAGCAGACAGGAGTGACAACACACTAAATTGATAAATAGCTACACTAAAATGACACACAAAGACTGGCACATAAAATAAAAAACTTCAGTGTTTCTGGTCCTGTCAACACTATTACATACCTTATTATTAAAAAGAAAATGCCATACTTCATGTCTGCTTCTTTTAATTGGTAAAAGAACTCCATAAAAAAAAACTAATTGAGAACTAAATCATGTTAATTGCTTTAGACATCAGCATAAAATTAGAACCAAACATGAGCCCATGGTTAGTCTAAAAACAGCTGAAATTTATTTTTTTCCTACTTTTAACACTGTCTCTCAGACAGATTTTTCACATCAGGTGTTGATGTTTGCGGCAGAGTGCTCACACAAACGATGTGAAAACAATCCGGGTCACTCCAGCTGACACCAGTTGGTGTTTTTTTTCTTCTTCTTTGGCGTCATGGTCAGCTCATGGCATGCTGAGAACTGACTGTCTCAGAGGGCCTGAGACAGCAGACACTGTCTGTGTGGCCTTATATATCTCTATCTGTCTACCCAGGGATCAAAGACTGTGCATTTGTTAGCTGCCACATTATTGGAAAGTTATAAATTAGAGTAGAAGAAGATGAATAAATCCGTTATCAGAAGAAGAGATTTTTAGTCAACACTTCACCTCCTTCACACACACAGAAGGATAGAAGAAATATTCATAAATATGCACAAATACAGCAATTCAGATTTTGCAAACAATATAACAGTAACTATGTGAAAGAATTTGGTTTAGCATGTTAGCATATTGGGCCAATCAAATGCAGAGAATTCAAATATGAAACATCTTTTTCAACATCAAATCTACTTCTGACAAGGCATATGATATTTGCAAAATTAACAATACTAGTGCATGTGTGTGTTTCTAATGTTATGCTGCTCTACCTAAGATGGTGCCTTGTTCATAGGAAATAGTTACAGATAAAATTGTTTCCATAGACAGATATGATTATCACTATAAATATACTGTCTGGGACCTACTTTTAAAGCGACAGTATGTTAATATATTGAATGTGGCAATACAACTGCTCACAATCATTGTTTTATGTATTTGTGTGTTACAGATGATAAAAATAGCATATCAGTGACTAAGGGGTCACCAATCCAAGGCAGAAACCAGATACCTTCTTCCTCGTCCGTGAGAGACCGCTCCGCTCTGTATCTGTCCCGAGCAGCAGACGCCACAGGAGGCTCAGAGCAGCCAGTGAGTGCTTCAAATACCATTCATTCTTCCACCACACTGAGGTCAAGGACTGCAGGGGGTCAAATAGCACTGTGGCACAATAGAGAAACAGTTAGTTAAATTCACTTACTTTTTTACATATAAATTAAGTAATATACTGTTTCTTCATTAGGAGTCTGTTTGTACTACACAAGGAAAAAAGGACAAAAACAAAAAGGTATTGTATGCTGTTTATTGTTGGTTTGGTTTGTCCTTTCGTTGGTGTGCAGTTTTATGCTTTGCTTGCATGATGTACATTTGATTAGTTTAGTTATTCCTTTATATTTTCATTAAAACCATTGACAACAGATTAGTAACAAAGGTCTGAGTTGAATAAGCATTTCATCTAAATGTGTGATAATATTATAAAATGTTGTGTCTTTAAAGATTGCTGTGTTCCATTACAGTGTTTCCCACAGAAAATTTGTCAGTGATGGTGGTAGCTAACTCATAGTGCCTCCAAACTGTGAACGTACAAATTAATGTCCTTTATACACCCTATTTACAACACCTAAATGCCACAAAAAGTAAATTTTAACATAAAAAACACTGCCTCATAAAAGCATTAAAATTGGGTTTTGGGGGAATAAACTAAATTTAAATATTACTTTATTTGGCCTATATTGAATGGTAGTCAAGGTCGTAGATGCTTATAGCCAAGGTGGCCACCTTAACTATCAAGTGCTGGGGGAAACACTGCATTATATATTTATAATAATTTGCAACTTACTAACACTGACTAAAGCTAGGGTTATAATAAATGGTAACAGCTACTATTCAAATGAAGCAAAGGATCACTATATGGGTTCATACAGAGTGAAAGAGGGATTTGAAAAGCTGTGAAATATTAATTAAATGTGTGAAACATTGAATTTGTTTTTGTAAAATCTTCACCATTAAAACTCACCAATATTAATGAGACCATAGCACTGTGTATGGCATCTGCCTACTAACCGCTCTGAAGTGTTTAGTTAACCCTGGTGTGAAACAAGGATGGTTTGCTGTAAACCTCAAAGCCAACACAATGAAAGGTAATGTATGGCTTCACTTCCTGTATGTCATTTTTGCATGTACTGCAACTTCAATATAGTAATACGTCTTATTCATCTTCTTTTGCCTTTTCATTTTAGATGGACGTCACAGACAGGAGCGTCACTGTTTCACACACCCCCTGTGATGAAGATGACCTTCCTCCCCCACCACCTGTTCCCCCCAGACCTCTGGACTATGAAGGGCCTTCTGCAGGGAGCCCCTTACCTCCACCACCGCCAAAAGAAACCTTCTCCACATATTACCAACAGCGGCAGAAAAGTGAGCTCAAGAGGCTGTTTAAGCATATCCACCCAGACCTCAGAGCTAGTCTTGATGATGTCGCTGAAGAAGACCTGATGAGGGCGGTTCAAACTGAAATCCCTCAGGCCGCAGATGCCTCATACCAGGGCGAGGTGCAATCCATGAGGTGGATTTTTGAGAACTGGACACTGGACAACATCGGGGATCCTCATGAAACCAAGAAGTTGCTTGATGAGGAGAATTTAAAAGGTGGAGATGTTAGGGGCACCACTTCAAAGTTTGAGGAGATTGACCTCAGCCAATCAACATATGCTCAAAGACAAACCTCGGTCTGTGGAGATGTGCGGACGTCAGCATGGTTGTTTGAGACACAACCTTTAGATTCGCTGAGTACATCTAAAGACGGAGGTGAGCTGGTGGAGGCACTGCTCAAAGAGCCCATCCAGTCCGGTGACGTGAAAGGCACTCGACGTCTGTTTGAGTCCACAGCGCTGGGCGAACTGGGCCGCTGCAACTCTGTGGAGGACTATAGCTTTCTCAAACTAAAGTCTGAGCTCCAAGAACAAAAAGGAGACATCCAGAAGACAGTGAAACTGTTCCAGGCAGATCCCAACTGTGCAATCAGAGACAACAGTGGCAATATCCACAAAATTAAATCTATTTGCAGAGAGGAAATCAACAGCAGTGATGTCAGCACAGCACGCTGGCTATTTGAGACACAGCCCTTAGATTTGATCAATAAGGGTAATGACAAAGTCAAAATCATTCGGGGCATCTCATTAGAGGAGGGTCAAAAAGGAGGAGTTGGTAAAAAGAGATGGATGTTTGAGACACAGCCATTTGAGATGATACGTGAGATGATGGGAGGAGATAAGTTTGAAAAGACAGTGGTTGACTATGCAGCTGACACTGATGTTGTCAATAAAGCCAAACTTTTTGAGACAAAACCCTTGTCAGCACTAAAGGGGGATTCTGAAGAGGAAACTTTGGAGAAGGATGAAATTATTGGTGGAGATGTCAAGTCATCACTCTGGCTCTTTGAGACCCAGCCCATGGAAAGTCTTAATGACAATTATGAAGTCGGACCATTGCATAAAATGACTCTTTCGGCTGAAGAACAAGGTGAGGTCAAAGACAAAAAACAAATGTTTGAAAGCTGCAGTATTCAAACAAATGTCATGACCAAAGTACAGGAGATTGAAAGGGGAGATGTGAAAACATTCACACATCTTTTTGAAACAATCCCCCTCAGTAAGATTGCTAAATCTGATGACTATATTGAAACTAAGGAAACACTGACTGAAGCAAGAAATGTACAAGAAAACAAACAGTTGTTTGAAAAAAATAATCTGTATGCAATAAAAGACAGCTCTGGAAATCTCCACAAGGTGACAGCCATCAGTCGTGAGGAATTCATCAAAGGGAAAGTCCAAAACTACAAGTGGATGTTTGAGACCAGGCCTTTGGATGAGCTGGCAGAAAGAACAGGAAGAATAGAAGTGATTAAAGGCATTACCAGACAGGAGGACACAATAGGTGACGTCAAGAGGGCCAAGTGGCTTTTTGAAACCCAAACAATTGATGGGATCCATTTGAAGTTTAACCAGCCTAATAGCAAGCCAGCAGAAGAGGAGGCACATAAAGTTGATGTCAAAACCTGCAAGTGGTGGTTTGAGACTCAGCCCATGGATATTTTATATGACAAAACAGAAAAATCTACAGATAAAGTAGAAATTGATAGCACCAATGTCAAATCCATTACCTGGTTGTTTGAATCACAGTCACTTGACAGAATCAAAGATGGTGAGGAATATAATCTGAAGTTATGCAGTACAATACAGGGCTCTGTTAAACCTGAAGTTTGCGTACAAACAGTGAAACATCTATTTGAAACTGAAACGATGGACAGAATACAAAAAGATGCCAGTTCAGAGGGGCTACGATGTGTTAGCCAGGTCAATTTGCAGTCAGGAGACGTCTCGAGAGTGAAAGAACTGTTCGAATCCCAGTCACTTGATGAAATCGGACTAGAAATGACAACATCTGACACACAAAACCAAGAAGAATCTATTGAGAAAGGGTCAGTGCATAAGTTCACCTGGCTTTTTGACAATTGTCCAATGAACAAAATCAACAGGGACAATAATGAGGAAGTCACACAGAAAGTGAGTGATACAGAGTGTGGAGATGTAAAAAACAAAAAGTTTATATTTGAAACCTCATCACTGGACAAAATTCACGAAGAAGACTTGGACCAAAAGTCTCTAAGTGTGGAGAAGCCAACCAGTAGCATTGATGTTAAATCAAGCACCATGATGTTTGAGTCCACTCCCTTGTATGCAATCAGAGACAAAGAAGGGCAGTTTCATGAGGTTACAACTGTGAAAAAGGAGGAAGTCATGAGCAGTGATGTGAGAGGTGCACGGTGGATGTTTGAGACAAAGCCTCTAGATGCCATCAAGGCAGAAAATGAAGTTTACGTAATACGCGCTGTTACCCAGGAAGATGTGGAAAAAGGAGATGTGAAATCTGCCAGGTGGAAGTTTGAAACACAACCACTGGACACACTTACCGACAAAGACACACCTGCTGCTAAAGAGTTTGAAGATTTAGGAAGTGGCAATGTACAGCAAAACAAACAGATTTTTGAATCAGACCAGGCCTCTAAGAAATTTGTGCGAATGGTGAGTGTCACTGATGTCCAGCGTGGAGATGTGAGAACCTCCACATGGCTTTTCGAAAACCAGTCTATTGATAGTCTAAAGGGTGAACATCAAGAGCAAGGTCCTGTAACAACAGTTCACAGGGAGGACAGCCAGAAAGGAGATGTCAAACGTTGTACTTGGTTGTTTGAGTCACAGCCACTGGACAAGATCAAGGAACAAGAAAAATTGTCAGCCCAAAGTGATGTGGAAGAAATGCCCAAGTCCGATGTAAAGTGCACCACGTGGCTTTTTGAAACTACCCCACTAGACAAAATAACAGGCACCAGTATTGTTGACTCACTGTCCTACCTACATGATCTTAATTTTGTTCATTCAAGTGGCATCATCATTGAAGGAAAAGACACTAAAAATGTTAATATGGCAAAGTATTGTACTGAAAGTAACAGAAACGTACAAATTCAGAAAGAAGAAGCTGTTGAGGGTAACATTAGGAACATAATGTTACAACTTCTCTTCAAACCTACTCTGAAGCCCCAGGTTGCCCTTTTAAGTGAAGTGGAAAAAGGCAAGGTGAAGACCACACTAGTCGACCTCCCTGTCTACCAGTCCAGTACAACTAGCCTTGAGAAAGATCAGAGAATACAAAGCATTGTGCAGAGGATTGAAGAAGTGCTTGATCAGGACAAGACATTTAAAAAGGGAATCATAATGCAAGAGACTGAGGGGGGACAAGCAGAGATGTCAGTTTATTCACTCATAAGCCACTGTGAAACCAAAACTGAGAATCTTATGATTGAGAAGGGAGATGTTAAATCAACTATCGGAAATCTATTAGCCACAGCCACTAGTCTCCGGACAACAACATCATACAAAGTGGACGAAAATGAAAAGGGAAATGTGAACTTATACAAAAGATGTATTGAGAAGGGAGACCTAAAGAGTCTTCACACAGAGGATATAGAAGATGAAGTTGACTACAACCATATGTCAAAAGAGCACTTTGAAATTGTACAAGGTGATGTGAAGGAAGCAAAGAGAAGTCTCTGTCAGCAAAAAGATACAGTAGAGCGGACCATTTCAGATGTCTTACCAGGAGATGTCAAAAATACCAAAAAGATGTTTTCATCTGAAAGCAGTTCTAATGTTGAAAACTGTATCCCAAAGGAAGAAATAATTCCTGGAGATGTCTTGACAGCAAAGCAACAACTTGCAGTGAAACAGCAAATTATGGTGGAAAAAGAGGAAATTGTAGGTGGTGACATTAAAGCCACAATGGAGTCTTTGGAAAGAGCAAAGCAGCAGAGTATGATCATTGAGCGTGAGGTGATCCAACCTGGGACTATCTATGACATGGACTTGTCAGTCCCAGATCCTGAATTAGAATCTAAACAAACACAAAAAGAAGTGATTATATCTGGAGATGTTAAAGCTGCTAAAAAGTCACTTGAAATGGCAAAGCAGCAAAGCATGCATGTGGAGCGAGAAGTAGTCATTCCTGGGAAAATATACAATCTGAACACATCAGCACAAGAAGAAACCACTTCAACAATGGCATCGTCTTCCTCAAGATACCAGCAAATCAAGACATCCCCTAAGGTCAGTGACTTAGTAAAACACAGGCAAATCAATGCCTCCTTTGAGGCTTCTCAACACAACTCAGTTGTAATCAGTAATAGTGCTTCAGAATCACTGCCAAAATATGAATGTAATGGTCAGGCAAATGAAGATGAGACAGGAGAAGTTATTAGAGGTGATATCAAAGCAGCTATACGGTCTCTGCAAAGTGCAGTTTCAGAGCAGAAACTCACAGACAAAGAGGACATTGTGAAAGGCAATGTGCAATTGGCATTGCAGTCTCTTGAAAGGTCTAGTGTAAATGTGTCCAAGGGAGACTATAAAGCTGCTATGATATACAGGAATTCAGGAAGGAGCAAGACAGTTATCAAACAATGTGTTGAGATGCCAGTTCCTCCATCTGACACATTACTGTCTCCTTCAATTTCAGTAACCCATGAAGAGACCTCAACCACTGCAACACCCATCTTGATAGACAAGGGAAACTCTCACTCGTCCGACTTCAAAAATGTAGTTTCGTCCCCTCTTCCATCAAATACAACTGAAAAACCACGCCATGAGAGGCCAGCTTTGCTGCCAAAACCCCAATGGATAAAATATGTTCTTGTGGAAGAAGAAAACAATAATACGAGTTCCTCTGATATCGAATGTCCAATACAAAATAATGTAAAAAGTGCTGTCACTCCTCAAAGTTCAACATACTGTGATAGAGAAGCCTCTCCTGTTATGGATGAAATAAGTAAGTGTCCAATAATAAATACCCAGGAAATAGGAAACGTTAGTCCACCCCAGCCTTTAGATGAATCTTCCCATAGCCAAAACAATGGAGCTGAACTGGAACGAAATGTTATACAGAAAATAAATGCAGCAGAGGAGATCCAAATGTGCATGAAGAAATATTCTGAAGATGGTAAAAATGAGACAAACCTGAGCTTGAAAGCTGCTTTACAAAACTTTGAAAGAAAAGATGTCATGAGAGGTCCACTATTGTCTAAAAGGGTTAAAGTAACTGATTCAAAAGATATAGACAGTTTTTCACATCATAATGCACCCAAAAAACAGGACCAAACTAAAGTTAAGACAACAGGCATTTATACACCGGATGTTTCCTGCAATGTACAAAATGAACAAAATGACCCTAATGAGAAACAACAAAATCATGAAGAAAAGGTTGTTTTAAGGCAGAAAAAAGTTAAGGAGACTGAAGAACAGAGACGGGAAAGGTTATCTGTTCATATGGATGAAATAGTGAAAGGAAATGTTAAGGTCGCCATGGAAATATTTGACAATTTACGAAAACGCGATGAACTCCATGGAATCCTGTCTCAAGTTCAGGAGATAGAAGGAGAGCGCAGAAGTGTGGATGATAAATCACTCAAGAGAATATACAAAAATTATCCTGACTGGGCTGCGACTGAGAGAAACATTAAACATGATAAAAAAGAGGAAAGAATTGAAGCGGACGATGATCTAGAAAGCATCTCTTCAGTTGACACTGCGTATGAAGATCTGGAAAAGGCAAGCAAAGAAATTATGCATCTAAAGGAACAGACTTTAGCAAAACTACTTGATATTGAAGAAACCATCAAAAAAGCGTTATACTCTGTGTCGAATCTCAAATCAGAGGCTGATATCGCAGGGTTGTCTGGCCTGTTTGATGAAACTTTAAAGTCTGAGCAAAACATTCAACCTGCCAACAATATCAGGAAGATCAGCATTGGGTCCTGCAAATCTAAATCAGGCCCGATCAAAGAAACTACAAGTTCAACAAGTAGTTTGAAGCCAGAATCACCACGACATGTGCAGCCGAGACAGTCACTATCCCAGTCATCGCCATCATTCATATCTATCCACTCAGCTGCCAGAAAGCCTGTTGAACAACCAAAGCCCCCCATGACAACATTTGCACCAAAAACAGACGCCCAATCCCTGTGTTGCCACAAAGTGAACAGTGAGTCATTTTCCAGTGATCCAACAAAAAATACTCCACAACGGAAAGTCAGTGTACTAGAGGTGAAAACAGCTCCAAGCCAACCACCAGCAGGGACGATTGGCACAAAGACCGTCAGTGAAACATATGAGGAGACAGACGGCTTTGGAAATGTGTTTTTGTCCTCCATGACCTCCACATTTGTTCACAAGCAGTCTGACAGTCAAACGCCAGCTTTGTTTGAAGTAGTTCCTATCAGATGTGAAGTTGTGACGTCCCCGTTAATGCAAAGACGCCATTTTGAGGATCAAGGCTTGAACAAGTCTAAGGAAGAAGGGAGTGTATTTGTAACATTTAGCCCACCAATGGACAAACACTAGTGTTTTCTTTGACTTTAGTTGTTTCTATTATATTTTGTGTATGCATTTTAGAGTGTTTTCTAAGGTAAATAATTTTCTGAAAAGTTTTTTTAATTAAACAATTTATAGCATAATTTTCTTTACTGAACAAAAGCATGTAGTTTGTGGTATGTTGCTGATCAATGTCAAGTAAAAGATGATTGATTTTTAAAGTTACTTATGAGTTATGTTTTATTACATTTCACTTTATAAATATACATTACTAAGACAACCAGATGTTTATTACTGTAGTTTGGACCTCTGTATCTTGTTGTCCACCTTCTTCATTTTTCAGCTGTTTTGTTTAATAATGGGCCATCCTTTTTCAAAATTGCTAATGCTAATTTAACAGATAGCAGAGTCGCAGACCAATGCTAAAACACGTCTAAAATAACTGAGCGTATTCAGAAAGTGTCATATATTATCTATTCAACTACAGCAATTTCTTTGCTCAACCTTTTGCTGATCTAACAAAATGGTCAATAGTTGTCAATGGTTGATGACTTTTAGAGTAGATTAAGTAAGAGAGCATTTACTAAGACTTGCATTATTAAGTTGCTAATTGCTAACTGCTAGTATCTCTGTCTATATCACACTGTGCTTTCATGAAAACATGGATCCATGCATGAAGTCTTTTCTTGTTAGTTTCAGCCGCCTGCCAGGGAAATGTGCTCTGCTTGTCTGACCCCTGTATATCCAATGGAAAAAATGGTGGCCAATAAATTAATACTACACAGTAACTGCTTCTGCTGTAAACATTGTAAGAAGAAGCTCGGGTGAGATATATTCATTATAACTTTCTAACCCAATCAACAACTGCAATCAAGTCAGCTAATCAATTTAATCTTACATCTATTCTACAACTTATTTTCAACTCATATTAATTTATGATTATTTGCTGATCATTCATCATATTAAACTTACAACTTAATTTTATTGTAAACATTTAATTTCTTTTTTTTTTGTTTACATGATAAAATATGGTTTTCTTGTATTGCAGCATTCACAACTATTCATCTCTTTATGGAGAGTTCTACTGTGTTTCTCACTACCAGCAGCTTTTTAAAAGAAAAGGCAATTATGATGAAGGATTTGGGCATAAGCAACATAAGGACCGGTGGCTTCAGAAAAACACAGATGAGCCTGACGCTGTGTTAACTCCCAAAGTCAAGAAAAATAACATTAAATCCTCTAATGTGGGCACAGAGTCTCTGAATACAATAAAGTCACATGCAAAAGAGCTAAAAAATACCAACAGTCCTGATGTTAAAGGTAAACTCAAAGTAAATTGGCCTCCAGAGAAGAAAAGTTCAGGTGGCCAAGCACAGCTAAAATATGCACCACTTCAGAAAAATGAGACGATGCAAACTGACAAAACACGGAATACAAAGAATGACAAAGATGGTCACAAGCAGGGAAAGACTAACTTCGGAAAAATAAAACAAAATGTACAAGGTTCCCTCAGCACAACCACCTCAGACCTTAAACCGCAACCAAAGAGACCAGCTGAAGCTTTTCCCTCAGAGCAACCAAAAACAGAAGGAAATTTAAGCAAACAAAGGCAAAATAAAGATGGTCAGAGTAGGCCAAATCTTCTAACTCCCCAACCAGCAAAGAGTATTGTTATAACAAACCAGTCACATCACTCACATATGGCAGCTGTTGCATCCATTTCAAACAAAGTAAGGAAGACTGTTCATTTTGCTCCAGATATTGACACACCTCAAGATGATCTGTCTTCCCAATCTATCAATGAAGAAAAGAAAGAAAGTGAAGAGATTTTATTTGGAACAGACCAAGAAGTTGAAGTTACTGGTGACATAGCATCCACTGGGGCACAGTTTCAGCTATTAGAAAGCATAACTCACAAAGAAACATTGACCAGTATTGTAAAACAGAACAATGAGGTAAAGAAAACTGTAGAGATCTCAGAGGCTCATGAGACAGAAGATGTTACAATAAATGCTGAAGTCAAAGTTGACAAACTCAGTGATATCAGTTTTCCAGAAACAGAAATTTCAACCCAAGATAAAGATACAGAAGGTAGTTCTGAAGTGTCTATTGAGCAAACAAATGCTGCAAAGGCATGTCACACAGATGAGAAAAGTCAAGTTGATAAGACAAAACCTGTAAATGGTGAGGTCAACACAGACAAACCTATTGATGTAAAAAGTTCAACAGAAGCACACATTCAAGTTATTAATACAGAAGGCCTTGGTCCTCCAGGAGTGTCTACTGAACAAACAAGTCATACAGATGAGAAAAATCAAGTTGAAAAGACTAAACCTGAGTCAGAAAATGTGCAAACGAAAGCCATTTCCAGAACAAATTCAAAGTCTAAAGTGGGATCCTGGTCCAAAGGCATGAGCCCTTTGTCAAAGCTTTTCACATCAAGTGGAAATAACAAGGCAGTTAAAGCTGATGCTAAGGACATCAAGAGGTCAGAAGTCAAACCTGGAGGTGGACTCTTAGGGAAATTGTTTCAGTCGTCCACAGACAAAAATGAGGACACAGTGAAATCTACCAAGCAAAATGGCACAAGCAATAGAGAGCGTGCAGATGTAAAAACCACAGATATAGTGATGGAAATGGAAAAGGATGCATCAACGATAAAAGAGGAGGCTGATGACACTAAACAATCTGTTGTCTCAAAATCTTTGCAAAATGAGGTTCAAGTTCAAGATAATGTCAGTAAATCTGTAGAGCAGAGTGAAAAAGCTGAAAACCTTGAAAGTGGTTTAGCTGTGCCACTAACCAATCCTTGTCTGTCTGAAACTGGAAATATTGACCAAGAAGTGCCAGTGGTAGACCAAATCAGGCCTGGCGCAAACACTGAGTTACCTGCTGAAGCAACAACAGCTGGTGCCCAGACTGAACTGTGTGGTGGTGACATTTTTGGAGATGGTTTATATGCAGTGGCAAACATACTAAACCCTAATTCTGAGACAGCAAATACAGTGGATACAGAGGAAGTAAAATGTGATGGGAATGTGAAAGAACAAGCACTTTTTGTTGAACCTCAAGATCCCTCAGGTCATTTTATTCAATCACATGATATTTTTGACAACTTATCTGATAATTCAGCATTTAGTTTTAACAACACAGCTTTGCCAACAGCTGAGTCACAGCCCAGAGTAGCTGAAAATGAAACTAGTTTGTTTGATGAGCCATTTGTCCCAGAACCAACTGTTGTAAATCAAAATCAAACTGATCAAACCTTAAACTCATTCATGGCAAGTGGAAAAACTGGGGATAATGATTTTAACTTTGATATTTTCACCTCAAATGATGCTTTCATCAGCCAGCCACTTACAGCTAATAAAGCTTCCACTAAACAACAGTTCGACTTACCAGATGACATCTTTGGATTGAGTGATTTTCTGGGCACTCAAAATGATAATAAAGAGCCATCAATCAATACTTTGAACACATCTCCTGTCGCTTTCTGTGAGCCGTTGGATCTTTTTGTTGGAGACATTTTCACATCTGACTCTCTGCCTTTGTCTGAATCAAGCAATGAAAAGTCACTTCTGGCTGTTTTTTCAGTGCCAGAAAATACTGTCAATAATCAGGAAACAGAGAAAATGTCAAATACCAGTTGGATGGATGATTTACTGGGATGTTAGTAGTGTTATTTGATGAAATTATTCAGATATTTACTGTAACAATTGCTATACATAAGGGTACAAAACAGATAAAGTTTACAAGTAATAACAAATACTTGTCACCACTAATCACACCTTTATTCTTATTTTAATTTACTAAAAATTGTCACAAAAACGTTCTGCTGGTACATTTTATCAGAACTAAAGTGTTTGGTTCAATAAGCCCAATGTACTCTGTAAAATGATTTTGTAGGTTGTATCTAACTTTTACATAGTGTTGTGTTTAATCATATTTTTAAAATGAACATAATTTAGATTTATGTTTTACAAATCCTTATTTGCATTTGATGTTTTGTTTGCTTAACCCCATATTACACTGTAGCTCACACTGAATAAAAAGACTTAGATCTGGTGATATTTTACTATTACTATGAACTGAATTGGTTATGCAGTAAGATGAAGTGAGAACATAAGAAGGCTATATATTTTTTATTTATTTATTTTACCTTTATTTTACCAAGAAGTCCTTTGAGATAAAAATCTCTTTTTTGAGGAAGATTTGGCCAAGAGGCACACCAGTAACAGTTACAAAAAGACAAACAAACTACAATTATACAAACAGTCAACCTTATACAATAATTTAAATCCGGCTCAAGAATAACAAATACATTCTTCAATTAGACAGTTTTTCAGTGAGGATTTGAGTGTACCCAGGGGGAGTGAGATGCTGAAGCTGCAATAAATTTTGAAAGTTCCATGACCAAGGTGCAGCGCAAGAGAAAGCAGTTCTGCCAAGTTCTGTGTTGACTCTGGGTACTTTAAAAAGGAACCAATGTGATGAATAGGAGTTGTACCCACTGGTCGCTGGAGACATGAGGTGACACAGGTATGGTGGAAGTTTACCCAGGATGGCTTTATAAATAAATATAAGCCAGTGGTGTTGACTCCTGGGATTTCTTAGTGAAGGCCACGAGAGCAGAGCGTAGACTTCACAGTGATGGGTCCTGAAAGCAGAGTTGGTGATGAAATGTAAAGCACTGTGATAAACTGTGTCCAGGCAGTGAAGGGCTGAAGATGGTGCATTCCTGTAGAGGATGTCCCCGTAATCCAGAACAGGGAGGAAAGTGGTCTGAACAAGCCGTTTCCGCACAGCTGGATACAGACAGGTTTTGTGTCTATAGTAAAAGCCAAGCAGAGCTTTTAGCTTTTTTTAACAGATGTTCTACATGAGTTATAAAGGACAATTTGTCATCAATCCATACGCCCAAATATTTATAACAAGATACTTGTAGCCTCTCCCTCTGATGTTTGAATGCTGTCATGCAGTACATTCTGAGAACGAGCTTTGGAAAATGTCAAAAATGTAGTCTTTTTAGCATTTAGAACCAACTTTAGCTGACGGAATGAAAACTGAAGCTGATGGAAAGCGGTCTGGAGCTCATTTAGGGAATGGCTAACTGAAGAACTGATAAAGTGATAATTGTATCATCAGCATAGAGATGGAACTTAACTTTTTATTTTTTTAATTTATAAAAAGCGTGTATTAATGAACAGCAGCTAGTGCCGTAAATACACCGGATTTCAGCTCAGAGCTAATTTCCATCCGTAGTCCCCACTCACTCACTCACTCATATTCACACCGGCTTCCTGGTGTTCCCCAGCGGTCTCCCATCCAGGTACTGACCCGGCCCTACCCTGCTTAGCTTCCGAGGTCTGACGGGATCGGGCATCCACAAGGCGGTATGGTAATTTTGCAAATTATTACCCAGGTTGTTTATAAAAAATGGTGAACAGGACCAAGGCCTCAAGGCACCAAAATGGAACATTGAGGAACTCCCTTAATCCATTTCTAAAAAGACAACAAGAGTAACAATTAGTAGTACAAATTTACTGCTCAAAATCTACCAAATTATACCAAATTAAACATCAGTAAAGCCACCAAAGGTATTTATTTTCTAAACAAAAATATACATGCATATTTATTAGTACAATAATAAAAACATTCAGATTTACAGGTCATAGTAGCTGTAAGAATCAACCTTGTCATAAAAGAGGTTTACTACAGTAAAGGTTGAAAGAGGTGAGACAGCAGTACAGTAAGATGGTTTAGAACAATCTATCAACTATATTAATAACATAATATACATTCTAAAAATTACTCAGGAAATGGCTTAATAGTAAGCAACAATGGAGTATTAAGTAGTCATTTACAGATAAACATCAGAATGTGTTTACTGGATACGTGAGTGCATAAACAGAGTTTGACCACTTTCATTCGGGATAGAACCGTACTTGAGTCCAGGCAGAAGATGGCACAATTTACCTGCTCACAGAACAGAGCTCTCTTACTGGACTAAAGGCTTTAGTCACTTAATCCTAAATAAAATGATCCTGTGTCCTACAATCTGGCGGCTTTGCACTGAGCAAACTCTGTGACATTAGGTTAAATTACTTTTTCTGTGGAAGAAAGAAAAAAACAAACAAACAATACACGTTATGTAGTGAACTTATTTTGTCATGCCTTGTACAAGGTGCCCAGCTCTAGAAATGTTTTAACTTGTATTTTTGACACTTACCTGTTCTCCACATCAGCGGTCGAGTCAGGCAGCTCTCTCCTCCTGGTCTCTGGCAGCAGGAAGCCCAGAGCTCCACTCAGAAACATGAAGCTGCTGTACACTACAATGGGAACAACCCAGTGGTACATGACCAACATGTTGATCACTGGAGACAGCAGGCCCCCAGCGCGGCTGGCAATATTGCCCAGACCTGAGGCAGTCTGTCTGAAACCACAAACACTAACTGTCAAACTAAAATTCTTTATATCACTATTGTAAATTTTTAAAAAGCTGAGGAGAGTTACCGAAGTGATGTTGGGAATAGCTCCTGAACATAAACACTACAAATGGATCCTGCCATATTTGAGAAAATGCGTCCCAATGTGGCAAACATGGTCACAGCAATAGCTTTATCTTTAAAATAATGATAATAATACATTCATAAACATCTGTTTATATGTTTGATATAAAGAACCTATTATTGTGGTTTACCTTGGCCGACAGCAAGTATTAAGATACATGTCAGCCCCCCACCCAGGAGTGTAGTTATGAGGCACATTCTCCTCCCTAGGGCCTCTAACAACCAGATACACAGTAAATGAGCCGGCAGCTCAGACAAGCCAAATATCAGCTGTGTGAGGAAGATGTCCAGGCCCAGGTTTCCAACATTGAATGAAAGACAGTAGTATGTAAGGTTTAAAGAGAACCTAAAGAAAACAGATGATGATCGTCAAAAACTGTAGAGGATTTATATTTACTGTAGTGTTAGATGTAACTCACCAGCCCAGTACTACAGCAAAAAGATACTTTGTGAGAACAGCTGATTTGAAAATAGTTAAAGTGCCTCCTTTTTTCTGAGTTTCTGTCACCACAACCTGTAATAAACAGGAAGTGGACAACATAGGACTAAAAATTGTCCTATAGCAAAGCTGAGAATTCATTTCTCATACTATTTTAAAACAAGTTAGACAGGAGTGCACATCCCATCATTCAAACAACTGTGATGTAACAGTGCACAAAACATAACCACAAAAGATTTCCAGTGCAAAGTACCCTATACAATTACACTGGAAAGAGCATTTTATGACATAGAAGTCATCCACTTTTAGGGTTTATCCTTAAACAGGGAATAGCGAGCCAACTCAGGCCAAAGTGGCCAAATTTCAGATCTAAGCAGATCTAATATCTATCTCAGGAGTTGCTTTAATTTGTAAAGGATGGAATAAAATGTCATATTATTTGGCCTGTTTACAAACAAATCTCTAAACATAAATATAGCCTTAGTGTTCACTGTCAGTACTGTATTTAAAACCCACTGTGTCCAAAAAATATATTTTCAGTACCTTTTTGAGCAGAGACTGTGGGACAACACCATTGTTGATAGCTGCTGCCTTTTCTAAAACCTCTCTGGCCTCTTTTATCTGACCCCTGTCCAACAACCACCGAGCTGACTCCGGGATATACCTGACAGAAACACAGACTTTGATAAGTTCAGTAACTACTAATTAATGATAACATGGACACCAATAACACACACCATATATAAAAAGCCACTACTCCCAGAGGAGCTGCTGTGGCAAACTGAGCCAGTCTCCAGTCTCTGACAAAGTAGATCAAACCTGCGAGAAGACACTGACCAACCGCAAAAAATATCTGAGACAGACAGGCTCCCCAGGACCTCTTGGACACACCAATCCACTCAGTGGCTGCAGAATAAAAGAATATAAAAAGTAAAATAGGCATTTCCATTTGTAAATATCACGATGTGGTGTACTGTACCCAGTATAATGGCATTCATTCGAAACCCTCCATAGCCGACTCCTACCATAAACTGTGACACCAAATACAAGTAGAAATCGTGACTGAGTCCAGTTACAGCAGTGAACAGGAACATGAGAAATCCTGGGATCTGTGTGGCTCTCTTACGACCAAATCTAAAACACAAGTGTCTAAATAGTTAGCAGCATACAAAAGGCACATTTTCACAACTTAATTAATCCATCATATACATCAGGTTAACATTTAACACTTAAATTGTGCAAAGAATTGTCTGTGAACATTCTGTGAACAAAGTTAAAAAGAAGTCATGGCATTGGTTTGTAGATTGTTTTGATTATGCAAAGCATTGTTATAAAAATAATTGTTTAATTTTACACGTAAGAAATTATTATGGCCAGTAAACGGTTTAACTTGACAACAATCTGAATCAGTCCTTAACTGAAAACACAAGTGGTCAAGAATAAACCAAGCAAATTTAATTAATGTTCCGTTATTGTACTAAATGTAGGCACAAACATGTGCAATACATTTTCTAAAAATGTGAACTGTTATTAATCTGAAGTGCCAAACTTGTATTTAAAAAAAATATTTAGGCCCCTGCCACAAGTAATTATAAAGAAAAACAACTTACGATTCAGCAAAAGGTCCAAATAAAAGACATCCAAAAAGCACACCTGCCATCAGCACAGTTTGGGCGACTTGCACCAAATTGGATGTCCCACAAACTAAATCAAACTGCAAAAATACAAAAACACATTTACAGTTAATACATACCCATTTAATACTGTCTTTGATCATGAGTTTTCACTTACATCAGTCACTATGGTGGCCTGATACACACTGTTTTTGTACACCCACCCATTCTCACAGGCTATAGTCTCGTTCAGTCCATACGTCCTGATGGCATCGATGTCCCACCTTGCGGGGGCGAACATGAGACAGCGGCTGAATGTCCCATCCTCTTCCCGGGGCAGAGTCAGGTTCAACTGCTCCTCTCTGGTCAAATTTGGTTCGGCTCTGAGGATCCAGTCGGTGTTGCAGTGCCTCTCCGGGTCAGACTGGACAAACACCACAGAAGCAAAGTGGAAAGGCAGAATCACATTTGGAAAGCAGAGAGCAAAGAGGCACACTTTCTGGAAGAAGCCAAACTCCCCAACACTTTGCAGGATTTCTCCAAAGTCAGCCATGTTTGGGAAGCTGACTGACAGTGTCCAGACTCCAGATCTGATGGGGATGACCTTTCTACTATGCTCATTAATGTTTAAACCCTGCTCTACATTGCTCAAGAAGCATGAGACAGCAGAACTGGGATTTAATTAAAATATTTCTAACTGCTCTGCATTACATTACTTACTTAGTAATATTTCACTGTACCCTTTAAGGATTTCAGGGAACACAGTGCACCTTATTTTATTAGCCCAAGCTCCTCCTGCAAAAGAGCCCTCCTGACCTGTTTTATAATACAGAGGAAAAGAACCTAATACAGGATTACATAACAGTTACCTCTGGCCAAGTATGAAAGAGTCTTCAGTATCTGTTGCCTACTGTAGTGTCCACTGACTTATATGGCTATGTAACTGCACTCTATAAAAACAAAACTTTGTTATACAATTGTTACACCACTCGCATCTTCATATTTTTCATTCTTAGCTTTAAATTTACTTTTGTGAAGTTGAACAGCAATCACAAAAATTTACAAGTCAGCAGAGGCAAAGTAAGTGCTCAAAATCTGTCCTCAAGTACAAGTATACTTCATTATAACTCAAGTAGAAATAAAAGTATACACTACAACTATTAAGTGAGTAAAAGGAAAAATTGTATGACAGGATACATGCAAACTTTTTTTTTTTCTACTACTGTTCCCAAACCTGGCTTGAACCCAGGATCCTGATTGAAAGGTGAGCAGTCTATCTACTTTACCACGTTAAAAAAAATGCTTTTACCCATTTAGAGATTTATAAAAAAAAGTGTTGTTGAGCAAAACTAACTCAGAAAGTTTTCTTAAAAATGGACTTAATTAAAAGACTTGAGTAAAAGTGTCTAGTCAATTTCCCCCTCTTAGCCTAAAATAACAGACTTTTGATCACAAAAGTATGTGTGTTTTGTTGCAACATGTCTTGGGGTTAAGGTGAGGCAAGGCCTTGTATTGTTTAACTAGCAACAACAAACGTGTAAATGTACTGGTTTTATAGCTTTCTTACATGCCACACTGTGAACTTTGTTTGCATTTAGTAGCAAAAGAGGCTGACTCAGAATGTTGGAGACATCTCTAACAACTTTATACTTCAAAGATACACAGATGGAGGAAGTACTCAAATGTGTACTTAAAAGTTCTGCTACATGAAAAAAAATCTTACTCAAGTAGAAGTAGAAATTGTCAAATAATGTCATTACTTGAGTAAAAAAGGGACACAATAAAGGCTAATCTAATCAGTTTTGTTTGTTTGGGTTTATTACAACTACTTTTATATGAATGTCACTGCAACTATTATGATCCACCTAGCCAAGTAAAAATACTTTTACTCATTAGACACTTGTGAAACATAGTTACTTTCTACCTGCGCAAAGGTACAGATATAGCCACATGTACTTCAAAGACACATTTTAATTGCAAATCCTAGGTAGAAATTCTCACTCTCTACAATAGATAAGCATAAGGTTTCAGTGACTAAGTGCAAACGTACATACACGTGTGCACGTGCATGTTGGCTGCCGACTCTAAAAGCAGCCATCAATGTAAGAGGCTACAGTTGCTCAGTTGGTGTTAGCTGTGTGGATAACCTACATGTGAAGGATATAAACTAAAAACAATAGTTATCCTTTACCTTTTAGTGAGATTGGTTTTGTTACCTCTACAGGCTGCAAAAACAGACGGGTCATATTACAGAATGTTAACATAACCCAGTTCATTCAGCCCCACAGACAAAAGCAACATAACTGTGCCAATGCTGTGATAACATTTCCCCACATCCACAGAGGACCTGAGGCCTACGCTAAAATTACAGATACATAGTTTCTATATAACTTTTACTTTATGCTGTATCCCAGTTTTCTGTTCAGGATGTTTGAGTTGTTGACAAAAGGCTGAGAAGTTTACCAGCGCATGTCTGTTTTAGGCTATTGTGGGATATGAAATGATTTAAGTAGTTCAATACAAAAAGTGAAATGCATATCAATTTAGTACACAGAGCGAAATATTGCACACATTTTATTTTAATTGTCATGATTATGCTCTATTCTAATTTTGTAAGATACATTTTGGTTGTCTGTGAGTCATAATGATCATAGTGAACATAAATGAATGCTTATTACACTTGGTGTGTACTGAATCTGTGTAAAATATGCATCTCACTTTTCTAATTGGAATACTCAAATGTAGATTGTTTTACAATTTTCTAATTTATTGACATGTGCCTGCATGTTAGTTTATTTAATTTTTCATCTTTACTTTATTTGCTAAATGTCTTTGGGTGTTCACATTGGCAAATTATATACTAGCTAATCATTTAATACTACAGTGTCTGCAAAAGAGAAAAATAGTAAATAAAATAAACTCAAGAATTTAAGGCTGACTTTCAACTCAAACCTTTTACAATAAATATTTTACCATCAATCTCACACAGACACATAAACTTATAGTGTATGTGTAACCAATCGACCAAAAATGGAAATGTTTTAGAGAACAAATTCTGCATATTGTGACAACAAAGCACAGTGCGTCTTAATAGCCCCATGTAATTCAAAAACCAATAAGATGCCAACTAAAGATAATAAGTGACAAAGGCCAACTGTGTAAAACAAATCAAATGCAATACTAACCAAATTGAGATCACTTTTTCTTATTTACAAGTAAAATGGTTTCATCTCGACATGTACACTTGAACATTACAAACAGACCTCATGGTGTTGGTGTGACAGTGCATGGAGTTGCCATCATCGTATGGACATTAATGACATCTTTACACAATCGGTTTACATTGGTACCTGAACAAGGGGTTGCATTAGAGACAGCCTTCACATGTGGTTTTACAGCCAAACTGGGAGTGACAACGTGAGAGTGGTTTAATAGAGCAGAGGCTACAGCACTGTCAAAACAACTACTGATAAATTATGGCTGTGTCTTAAAGAAACAGTTCGCCCAAAACAAAAGAAAATTATGCTATAACCATAAAAGTGAATGTATTTTTTTTTATAAGTGATTATTATCCAATCGGTCAAACATTAAGTTCTACCAATACATCAATGTGAATCCTATTCCAGCATTTAGTAGGATTTATTACTTATTTATTTTGTATAGTTTTGATGACAATTGATGCAATTGATACAAGTTGTTACAAATTAGTAAATAAGTTTGACAAAGATTATAGCACAGGTATATTATGCTAACTGTCCTAGAAGCTTAACAAATTTAAAATAGTTTTGGATCAGTAAAAAAAGAGAATTATTGTTATATTTCAGATCAGGTGAGTTATTAACAGCACACTTACATCTATCAGTTTGGTTTACAGCATTATTAGGTCTGTAATTCTTTGAAGTGAGATAATTTTGGAGGAACTGCTTCCTTCAGCTGTAGCTCTGGTTGAACATTTTACAATAGTGAGCATGCATATCACCTCTGAAGTTCAATAATGGCCGGCCTTAAAACCAAGTGACCTAAACACACCACTTTCTCTACCAGCATTCAGGATTCATCTCAGCTTTCAAAGAGCCAACACACAAACTATCAAATTAGGGTGATCCATGTCAATAGACTAAGCTAATTTTGTTAACCAAAAGCTGCATGTGTTGTTCACTTACCCTGAACTTTGAGTTGATATACAAGCAGAGATATGTTAAAACATGGATTTAGCCCCAGAGAGATGTTGCTACAGCCAGAAGTAAGGTACAGAAAAAAAAAAAAAAATTGCATAGTACAAGGATATGATGCAACTGCAATGCTGCTTTAAAATACCCCAGAAACCTCATACCTGCCAAGTGAGTGCCAACTGGTAAATTATTATATGTTTTACATGCACTGATACTGTGCGAGGGGAAAGTCATTGCACTTCATTAAGATACAATCAATTTCATTAAAATCCAATCTGAAATGTAGAGGTAAATAAAAAGTAGCATGCGGGAAATAGGTGTGACGCAAACTACACTTATTAAATCAATCACAAGGGCAAAATCTTGTTTGACTAAGGCTGATATTACACTTTTAAACTCAGTGTAGCATAAAGTGCCATAAAAAGCTGGCACAGTACTTGTGTGGCACAGTTACTTAAAAATAATAATAGTAAAATAATAATAAAGGCAATCACTTCCAGTACTGGCAGCAGATGTGTTGTGCTCATGATCGAAAGAGGAAGTAAGTACATCTAAAACAAACAAAATTATAAGTGAATATAGTTGATTGCATCTCTTCTCCCCTTTGTAAGCGCACTGTAAACGTTTCAAGTGTGGTTCCTGTGTTGAACTGGGCCCCTTCTCCACGTGGTCCTCGTGCAGGCTGCAGTAGCATCTCACTCCTGCCAGCTTTGTGAATCCTCTTCCATCTCCTCCTCCTCCTCCTCCTCCTCCTGTCTTTGGCAGTAGTGGTTTCTTGGAATCGACTACAATGCAGCTGTGCAATACCATCGGTTACTGTCCTTGGCCCAGCTCAAGTTTAACTGATGCTGAGCTGAGCAAATCCAACGAGTTTAATATCATCAGGAATTTCAGACTCCTCCACCCCAGAGGCCTGTGCAGAAAACCAAACACCATTTTAACCTCTAGTCAAACATTAACCACAGTGCAGACCCCAACCACTGTATAGCCCCAATCTTACAATGGTAAACCAGGAATCCTTTAGGTCAAGGGTAAATGTTCTATCCTCAAAGCCCTAAATCTAACAAGAATAGAGTATGCTCCACCCTAGACAAATCATTTGTTCCATTAATGATCCCTTGTGGCTGGAGTTGGTATATTTGGCACTATCTTGCAATGGTGCAAAATCTTAAAAAAAAAAAAAAAAAGAAGAATGGATCCAGATTCAGTTACTACAGTCATTTATTTTCCTTGGCCCATTTCTGACCTACTGAAAAAAAAATCCAAACATTAAATAAAGCAACCAAGGCCAGGGAAATTATGACCATCATGATGGAGGTGAAAAAAAAGTAGATAGATCTAAGTTTAAGATTGGGGGATATCAATGTTAAGGATATACTCTCATACCACAACTAGTATAAAAATATGTATATAAATATTTTGTTGTATAGCAATTAGAGGATGGCTTTACCAGTTTAAATGTCACATTTTTGTTACTGTGGGGATCATCAACAATCTTTTGCAAATTGGCAGCAACTAGGAGATAAAAAGGAAAGATAAATCAGAAAATAACTACTTCACAATTAGAAAAAATACATTCTTTTCAATGTTGAAAAAGATGGTGCACAGCTCATTTCATGGATAAAACACATTTCTTTAAGTGCTGTTAGTCTTACGTACCAATGACTAAGTCCCTCCCATCAACCAGTCCAGCTGAAACCAACTCCTGAGAAACTCCATCAGCAGAGTCTGAAAACATATTTTTAACATTAGGCTCAACAATTACAGCACAAACAAGAGAAAAGAGGACACATCATACCTCTGCCAGGCATAAACTCAAAACGGATGTCATTAAGCTCCTTCTTGAGATTCCTCAGTCTGAGCACAAGACTGATGGGAACGCTAGCATTGGCTGCATTGGTATCCTGCAAAAAGATGCTCAAAATAATGCTTACATCATACAGAAAGTGAGCTTTTTTTTCTAAACAAGCAAATATCTGTATAGAAATACTTTCTTTAGCTCAAAAATGCATTAAAATTAAGTTAACGTGTGTAATAACCCACAGAATTCACAATAATTATTCTGTTAATTGCCTCCACCAAGGAGATTATGTTTGTTTGCTTGTTTCTTTCTTTGCTAGAAACACAACTCAAAACGTTATGGTCAGATTATAATTACATTTTAGGAAAGGTCACAAACAGAAAAGAAATGTGTAGTTTTTTTTGTGTGGATCTGGGTTACTGTCAGGATCCAAGAACATAAAACCAAACTCCATACACTTTACAATGGTCAAGCACAAAGTTTGTCAAATGTAAAGATCATTTCAAAACTAGTCTATGTTGTACATGTTAGATGTGCAGTTAGCATACAGTTAGTGTTCTTACCTGAGCAATGGGAACATGTAAGGGGCTTGCAGTGTTTGCAGGAGCCTGTGGAGGAGTGTCCTCTCCAGACTGTCCCACATTCACCGGGCTCTCATGAGTTGGGCCACCCGGGTGTAAAAGTCCTGTGGCGCCATCTGTTGGCTGGAAGATCTTGACATAAGGTGTAGTAAATCAGAAACTACTATTAACTTTTAATTAATGACAAACAGAGATAACACACACGTCAGTCGTGCAGATCATGTTGTAAAGTATTATGTGAGAATCAGGATTTCAGGTCATGTCCACTACGAATACACTCACCTCCATGTTCTGAGAGCCGTCCTTCACTCTGGGAGACTGCAGATTGGACATGACAGATTGTGAAGATTAAAAACATGCAGATCCACTTTGTATCCCCCAAAACATGGACCACAGAGTATAAGATTGAAGGAATTTAACACAGTTCATATAAACACAGTGTTATGTCAAGATCACACAGGACAGTATATCCCACACCAAGACATAAATTATCCACCATTACATACATTGGGAAAAAAAAGGCCTTTACACTTTTACACTACAACCAGCTAACCTGTGTGCATGATGTAAACAATTGTTTAGTTATAATAACCACTTGCTCATTAGTTTTATCAACACAAGCACATGCAAGTCTTATTTGCAACACATTTATCAGTCAGCAATACCATGAATGTAAAGTATCAATCTTAAGCTGCAGAAAATCAAACAAAATATGTTTCTAATAGGGGTGTAATGATACATTTTTGAACCAATATGATATGTATCAATAATTGTTTCAATCCAATGCAAGAACAATATTTGCTAATTTAGAATATAATAATAATAATAATAATAATAATAATAATAATATCATTCAATGAGATTCACCACCTTCATATCGATCTAATCAATACAGCAAGTTTTTGTTAAAATTCCTAAATGTTTACTCTAAATCCAGCATCGCGGCCGGGGCTGATTATGTCCAGCAAACAGAGAAGAAAAGTTGAATATAACGTTATTCCATTAAAAACACAAAAATTACATTCAAAAAGATGTATCTGGTTTTATTTTAAAATGCAAATTTCTAATCTTGATATTTCCAATATTAAAGATTTTTTTTTTCCTTGTATATTGATATACACTTCCTAGAAAACAAAACAATTCAATACAAGGTAATGCGTATCAATACAGTTGTATGATAGGAATAATAAATCAATACACTGATATAGTAACTGTATCGTTACACCCCTAGTTTCTAAGCGAACCAGTCCTTCTAGACTAGTATTCAAATAACTACTATCATGCAAATGCTGTGGGGACTGATAAAGTTCAATACTGATATCTGCTGGTGAAAAAATAATTAAGCATTTTCAACCCCTTTCAATCGCACTTTCACTTTTTTCTATAGTGTTTTTAATAAAGCAAATATAATATTTTTTTCCAAATTTGCACCCAAGCTTCCTTTTTAAGGATAATTAAAAATGAACCACAAAGCTAACACAACAAGTCTATTTCAAAATCAGACAAAGCCTTATGGTCTCACCCGCAGAGCAGCCACGGCAGCTTTGCCCTCCTCGCTCTCCTCATCCAGCTCATCGTCACTCCACTCCCAGCCCCCATCCTCTGTCTTATGAAGGCGGCCGCTTGAGCCTGGTACGCGACGCACCTAAACAATTGTTTTTGTTTGAAACATCTAATTAACTTCTGAGTAATTTACGCTAATCAGGTGAGTTAGATATGAAAATAAGATGGAAATATGAATTGTTATGAATCATAGTGTTGGTGTGAATCAGACCTTCTTTGATCGCTCTGTTATTGTCGGACCTTTGTGAAGGAGCCTCTCCTGCAGGTACTCATTGTTCTACAAAACAAAAACAAGCATTTTATCAAATACCCCATTTGTAAACATTTCTCTGTACTTGTATTCTTGTACTTTACCTTGGCTTTTGTGAAGAACTTGTGCTTTAACAGCTCAGCAGCAGTTGGCCTAAATGTGAAAATAGTTTAGATTGAACAAAACCTAGAATGAATCACAAGTTGAGTATTACTTACCTTTTTTCTGGATCTTTCTGTAAACACAGGGAAATCATTTTCCTGAAAGACTTGCCATACTTCTTTACCATTTCCTTGTCTGTGATTCCTGTCTCAAGGCAAGGAGGATCGTTTTGCAATGTGAGCATCAGCACCTAAAGACATACAAAGAGTTGAAAACATGATATATTTTGCTACTGAAAATACAATGCTAGATACAGCTGGGTAACTAGAACAAATTGTGAAATTTACATGAAGAAATATAGTTTACCTTCATTGGTGGATATTTGTGATATGGTGCAGCTCCAGTTGCCAGCTCAATAGCAGTGATACCAAAACTCCAAATATCAGCTTTGAAGTCATAACCACGTACCTTCATATAAAAAAAAACCCACTAATATAAATAATAATAATAATATAAAAATTGTTTTTATTTGTAGAAAAAGAGAACAGATGGGTGAACTTAAGGCTAGCCTCTGACCTGCTCCATGACCTCAGGTGCCATCCAGCATGGTGTACCTACAAACGTCTTTCGGACTTTGTTCCTGGTCATGTCTCCTCCAGCTGCTAGAAAGGCACTCACACCAAAATCTGAAAAAAAGAAAAAAAAAAAAAAGATTTGGGTGTTTGTTTAGACTATCAATACTGAAATATGGTGAGAGTATTTGAAAACTTAAATGACAGATTAGAGCCAAAGTAGAAAAATTACTGTACCAGCAATTTGCACAGAGCCATCCTCCCCAAGCAGAATATTTCCCGCTTTTAAATCCCTTTGCATAAAGAAAGGGAGGATTAAAATATGATGTAAAATCAAAGTGTCACAAGACTGCACCGCCATAGGAGTGGCTAGGTCAAGAACAAACACGAGCTATTGCACAGAAACGTTTCAAAGCAGCACTATGGAAGCAAACTTGTCACATCCCATTTAGAATTTTAAGTGCTTTTGAATTTCTACCATTAAATTTTTTAACAATGAAATAGGAGTCTGAATTTTTTTGTCTATGAATTTCATTCACTGAAATTTCAGTATATAATTTTCAATGCATTATGTCAGTGTGTTAAAAAGTTCAGAATAAAAAGTCGATGGATATATTTTCGAGTCCTCAAATTCGACTGGTCACATTCGAAGTCTAAAATACGCAGTAAAAAAATTTGCATGAAACGTCTGTCTGACTTTCCCCATTTGTACCGGAAGCACCAGTTGCCATTCATGTGCGCATGTGCAAACAGATGTTTTCAGTAAGGTATTTGTGCAATCATTGTGCTTTTTACTTATTTAAATAAGCTGTAATTGGATTTAACAAGTGAGACAATAAAAATAAATATCTTTAAAATGTTTCTTAATTTTTTTGTAATTTAACTTTGACTATCTTCACCATGGTCATGCCTTCAGCTCTCTCTGTTTACAGTTGTCATCACAGGAGCTACTGAAGCATGAAAGTGTTTGTGGGAGAAAGCGCTACTTTAAATACTATAAAAACTAAACAAAAGTAGCGCTTTCTCCTTATCTTACACTATGTCTTTATTCCTTCTACAGACACCTTCATGGTTAAGTGGCTCCTGTGGTGGCAACTGTAAACAGAGAGAGCCAAAGGCATGACCACAGTGAAGATGGTCACATCTGAGTTCAATAAGCAGCTGAAACAATCTAATGAGACACTGTGCAAATAATTACATAATTAACTCGCTTCTTTGTTAACAGGAATGAACAAATCCATCCTTCTAGAACATTCTCACAAACTGTGTGTTTTTTCAAGTACAGAGACATTCTCCAGAGTCTTGAGCAAGTTTATAGACAACAAATGAATAATGTGTTCGGTAAATATGACTAAGGTTGACAAGGGCATGAGCGTTCAAGCAAAATAAAAGTAAATTACAAAAACATTATGTGTTTAAATTGTGTTTGCTCATGTAGCAGATTCAACATTTACAGCAGTGGGTAAGTGGAGGCCTCACCGATGAATCTGCCCATTTTTGTGAAGGTACTCCAGCCCTTCCAAAACCTCCTTCAGGATAGTGGCAATGCTAGCCTCATCTAACACTCCAGTCTTATGCTCACCACGTGAGATGATATGCTTAATGATGTCCAAAACAGAACCTGAAAGAACAGTCACATTTGATTAAAAGCAAACTAGGATTTATTTGGTAGCTTTGCACAAAAATGAATGACACATTTTGATGACACAGTCTAAAAAAAAAAACACACACATTTTTGTTCAGACTTTAGAAAAAGAATACATGTGTGTGTATAACAACAGATGCCTGTTATGATGAAGTTACAAACCACTCACCACCACTGAGGAGTTTCATCACGAGCCAAAGTTCGTCCTTCACCACAAATGATGTGTAGTATGACACAATGTTTGGGTGGTGGCACTGGCTCATTGCTTGAATCTCTTTCTGTAAAGGTATGCAAATGCAAAAATTACCAATTGTGTGACAATGCAATTCCAATATGTCAGAAACAAGTAGTTAACAGGAAACCATTTCAATTACAATAGCCACAATATTGTGATTTTTACAAGAATTATAATGACACTGATTTGTTATCCGTTAAAACAGCATCTAGCTACAACACCAGAAAGTGTACAAAACAAACTCAAAGTCATTGTAGTTGTTGACTGAATCACACGTCTTACCAGAAGTTCGTCCATGCTAGTTTGACATTTTTCCAGGTTGATACGCTTAATGGCCACCTTCTCCTTTCTCGGTTTGCAGTAAGCTGCCTGGACCACTGCTGTGGCTCCACTCCCTATGACAAAGGATGGCACCACAATAAAGAATCAATCAAACAACAAACTCTCATAAAATAACAAACAGCTTTGGACTGAAGCACATGTGTGACAGTTTAACTTAAAGGTAAATTAACTAAATATTAGGTTAAATAAAATCAAGTTACGTTAAGTTAAATTAGTCAGGTTTGTTTTCAAATGCATCCGTTGTATTGTATCCATCTTACACAAAAACAGATAAGACTGTTGCGTTTCATTATGAACTTAAAGCAGAAAGAATGTAAGAGAAGTAATGTTACTCAGGTGTTGTATGTTCTCATGAGACGGCAGTGTCCTGTCACTCCGATACAGTCAAGTATATAGTGAGCTGGCTACACTATCGATTTATTCGTCAATCAACCTTCAAATGGTTTTGAAGCAATATGTATACACTTGTCACAAGTTTCGTGTTTTATGATCATAGTATAGTGCTTCTTGGTTAAGTTATAACTTGTGAAAATGCCATCCACTCTCTTGCACTGTGTGTTGTGCTAACCTGGGTTAGCTGCCACTGTCTACTGAATAGCTTTACAAACTGTTTTATTTTAGCTCACAGCCAAACACGGAGCAGTTTAGTGTGAGCTGAGAAGAAAGAAGCTGCAATGTCGTTATGTCCACTTGTAGTAGCTAAGTCTTTTTGTCCTTGTTACGACAGGCGTTAAATGCTACCTGCTAGTAGCAGTAGGCAGCCGACCACAGCAATAGCGGTGAGGATACGGAGCTAACATTAGCGGCTAAGCTACTCACCTATAACCTCGTTCAGTTCATAATCATCCTTGTCGATAGACCAGGATTGGGAAGTCTGGTCGTCCGCCATGGTGTCGCAGTTTGTTTGGAGAAAGTTACAAGTTAAAATGGGCTGTTGTCTGTTATAAATTCTGTATCATTACTCCATTAGACTCTGATGCTGCTGCGGCTCACTGACAACTCCTACCGCTGCTGTCAACACAACTTTACGCGCGACTGACGTACTGTACGTAACGTTACCAGAATACGTACAGGTCAGGGAGATCCATGGTGTCGCCATCTTCAGTTTGCTAAGGGATCTGCAAAACTAAGCAGACAATGGCTCAACCGAAAACCTACTGTACTAGAAGGTTCTAAGGCACCGTCTGGGACAGCTCATAATTAATTTAATTGATGAGTTTATTTTGTGCGCAGCAATTTGTGAGTGGACTCGGTGTATTCACCACAACAATAGTACGTTGTTTTCATATAGGCCATAAAATCCTCACTGTCACATAACCCCTACCCCCCCCCCCCCCCTTTTTTTTTCTTTTTTTTTTCCACATTAAGATATAAAAAGATAGATGACTTCAGTGCCCTGGGATGAGAGGATGTTTAGAGGAAAAACAGTGTATGACAGTGGTATGTGGACACAGCTGGCATGTTCTTACTTGTGCCACAAATCAGTTTATGAACAAGAGAACTCCCTCAACATTTTGTTTCTTATTGTGTAATTTAATAAAAGCTCTATTTGATCACTTTGGGTTGGTGCTGCTGAGACTTTCACATTTTTGAAAATGTCCCATCTGGGGAATTCCTGAATCTTATCATAAAATGTTTGGTGGGGCTTGTGGAATACATGGAATGCAATGTAAACTCTGACTTTAACACACAAATAGCTAAGAGAAAAGGATACTATAGGTTTAAGTGTCCAATAAAACAGTTCATGTCAAACTAAAGCAATGTTGATATGCTACATAAAAAATTACAATGAAAAAAAAAAACATTTCCACACAAACACAATTTGCTTGTTTAGTGTGTGCCAGTAGGCCCTGTCCTTATGAGTTGCATTTAACATATTAGAAATGTATTCATCTAATGCACTGTGTACTAATGGACTGAAAGACTGACAATGAAACATTTCTTTTGTTTATTTTTTGTTTTTGTTTAGCAAGTCTGCCATATTTACTTGGCCCTTTCTTGAACATATTAACATAATTTTGCATCTAAGCTACAGATGCAAATAATTTTCTTATAGATCTATGGTTCACTGTAAACCAATAAGTGATACCATATTTGAATGGATAAATTATTATCCTATAGGTGAATAAGACTCAACAAAATGTCAAAAAAATGTTTTGCAGTGTACTCTATAATGTGACTGATGTTTCAGTATAATTTTCTTATACATTATAAATTAAGCATAATGTCATCCGAAAGATTTAACAAATAATATTTATAATCATTCATCCATTCATAGACCCAGTCATATCCATCCCTGTGCATATGTAAAATACACACAAATATATAGAAGAAACAATCCACTGGAATTTTCTTTCCTGCCTGTTTCCCTAATATGTGAGTGGTTGGCTCTTGCCCGGAAGCCCTGGCCTGCTCCTGTATTAAAGCTCACTCATCCTGATGCTGACAGTGCGCAGAGGGTAAGCCAGGTCTGAAAGGGAAATGCTGAGAGCCACTAGAACCCTAGCTCTACAGTGATTGCAGCACTATTATTTCCCCAAGGCTGTGCTGGCCATGAAAAGGAAAGCAAAAACTTCATGTACCTCCCATCCCTCCCTTCATTGTAGCCAATATGCTCAAATCATTGTGGACTATGTGGCTGGGCAGCAAGCCAACTCTACCAGACAACCTTCATGATCTTCTGTGACTGAGTTTAAATAGAAAAAAAGTCTTACATTAAAACAAATGTTGAATAAAAATTGACATATTTACTGTCTATGATAATTAGGTTATATGAAGAAAATAGTACGAATGATGGAGGACTACTCCCTCCACACCCAGTTCACATGTTTCATATTTGTAAGAAATTTGTGGTAACTGGTTAATTCATCCTAGCAAGTTGTATAAAAGCATAATTCAAGAGTTGTTCGAGTTTTGTGCTTGCTCTTAACACAAATAATAGTCATGCGTAGCCTGACACCTATGTACCAGCATGCTCAGGTGTTTCCTGCCCTGTTGTGACATCACACACGTAGCTTGTATGGCAGGCTGGTCAAACCGGTGTTGAAGCTCGTATCATTCAGACGCCAAGTCGGAGCCCACTATTGCAACGCTTTTGTGGGTCTCCATCTTTTCAAAAAGTCGCTCCAACCAATTTGAATCGCGCATATGGAAAGAAGGAACTACGTTGGTTAAAGGGCACCCAAAGTCAGAAGAGAAAACTGATTTAACTGCGTACAAATATACAATTTCAAGAGAAATGGAGACCTATGGGAACGAAAGGAAACCAGGTAGGCTTACAACTTATATCTTGACATTGGATTTCTATTTAAGTTTGTGCGTTCACTTTAAGAGTTGTCAAGGAGTCACTTTTCATCAACAAGAACTATGTTCTCGTAGTATGCGTAAAATAGTGAACCCATCTGGTCTCCATTTTACGCATGAATTGTTAACGTCATAAGCTACATTTCCTTAGTAATCATAATTATGAGTGAAATTGCAATTGCTTCGTCAAAATTAGTTTTTACTAAATTCACCCTCTGGCTAAAGGTGCGGCCCTTGGCTTCTAACCTGCATTTGTACCTGGTTGCAAACAGTTAACCAATCACGGCATTGCTCCGCCAGAGCCTTCTTCAAGCTCAGCATAAACGCGCGAGGTATTACCAGTATTAAAGAATGATTTATAATACATTGTCAAGGCCCAAGGGGACTTTTAGAGTACTGTGCTAATACTGTAGTTTAGATGATTCAAGTAACCCCTGTAAATCACGGCAGATTCAACAATTAGCCTGCCTATAGTCTGGTATACCACCATCAACCGCGGCGCAGATATGTGACGTTCACTAAACCCTAGAGTGTACAAAGTAAAGACACCATACAAAATTTTTCGTTCTTAAACTCTGATTTTTATCCATACAATACATCACAGTTAGACTACCGAATGGAAGCATTCAAAATGTCCAATGAGTGTTATTTGTTGTTGATATGAGTTTTCAGGTGTTAATGTTTATGTTCATGTTGTAGCTGAGTCTGGCGGCCAGCTGTATCCAACAGGTTACTCACATAAAGCCAAAGAAAATAATGTATCATGTATCCACATCATTATGTTTACAACATAGTGCCCATCAATGTGGCTACACTCAACATAAATGGAAGCCATTCAAATATTAGGTCGCTGTTTTCTGTATATTGACACCCTGCATGACTTGACACAATCCAGCCTGATCTACATCCTTTATCCAACTAAAAGGCTAGGCTAAGAAAATGTTACCTTACAGGCGCGTTAAGTTGAAATATTTACCCGGTCTTCTAAACATTCTCCAAACCTGTTTGACAAAGATTTTTGGCCAAAGATCTCTTTTAAATGTTAAAGTTGCCTTCAGCAGACAACATTTGTCAAACCTGAGAGCGAACTTTGACTTTTGATGTCGGGCTGTAGCTACACGCCTTCCTTCTTCCTCGTTAACTATTCACACAACGCCTTGGGAACACATAGAAGTCGCTACTGTCAGCTCTGAAGTATCTCGGAACCCTAAGGCACAATGAGTTGCTTACAAAGACAAGACAAACTTAGCAGATCTGAGGAATTATTACAACATGCTGCAAGCCGAAAGGTCATACAAATGAATGTAAAGCTTCTAGGTATGCTGCAGTGCTACTTTTAAGGGGTATCATGGATTTTTGGAACACATCAGCAAAGGATCATCTGGGTTAAACAATAAGACAATTTAATTAAACGGTATTACATTTTTGTATTTTTTATATTTAATGTTTCAGGTATGGAGGGGGATCGAGATCTCCAGTTCCTTCTTCAGGGTGGAGACCTTCTCAAAGTTCGCTCTCAGGCTTGGAAGAAGACCCGGTTCTTCAGGCTCCAGGAGGACTGCAAGACTATGTGGCATGAATCAAAGAAACTCTTCAAGAAAAATCCCACCTGTGAGTGCCATCCTGGAAGCCCACCTGAGTGTGTGCGAGGGCCAATGCACATACCATTGTTTTGCGGTGGTTATGACTCAGAAACATGTACAGCACTTTTTGTCGCTTATAAAACACTACAAGGGTACTTATTGTATACATATTACTGTGTAATCCCGAAGTAGACAGCTCATACAGCTATAAAAAATGTCTTTGTTTTAATATTATCTCATCTCAATAGGCCCAGTCATGATTGTAGTAATATGAATTGTGGGTTTATAAAGATAGTGATTTGTGCCTGTTTGTAGAGGAGTGGTTTAAAAGAGCCCAGGTTAAACTTTACTTGGTCTGGATCCAGAAAGGGCTGTCATGCAGTCACGTGTTGATAAGCGTTATAATTCTGCAGCTCAACAAGCAGCTGAATTAGACTTAAAGTGAACTACATCCAAAATGACAACTGCAATTTTTAAGATCATTTTATTGAGAAGGAGAGAAATGTAGAATAATACTAAAATGCATCATTGTATCTTCCAAACAGCTTTTATTGAGGGGGGGCTGGTCCAGTGCAAATGAGTGTTAACCATATTAAAATATATATTAAAACCGTAATATATATTCCGAATATTGTTTTTCTATAAGTTTCCCTAGAGGATATTTCTTCCTTACGGTTGGGCCGCCAGTCCGAGGGTTTGAGGAAGTACACAGAGGAGCAGGTGGATGGACGATGCTTCTCCATCATCTTCAAAGGCCGGCGCAAAAACCTGGACCTCATTGCCAGCTCTGAGGAGGAGGCCAAACAATGGGTGAACAGCATGGAGAAGTTGATCTCCAACATAAACAACCTGAATCGCCAGGAAAAGACTGAGCAGTATCCTTCAGTATGTTGGTTCTTTTTTTGGGAGGGGGGTTAAAGAATTTAGTAGTTGTGAGTCCTTACATTAAACACATAGTTGGATCTTCACTTGTCTGTGTAAAGCAGACAAAAACAAAGATGAAAAGCTGAGTCAGTCTGAAGTCAAAAACTTCATGCGTATGATCAATGTTGACGTGGACGACGACTACACAGAAATGCTCTTCAAGGTAATGATCCCCATTCAGCTGTTTAGACTAAGTTTATATTCATTGATGCATCTTGACCAAACGCTTCTGCACAGCAATGTGACACATCAAAAAGTGGATATCTTTCTGGAGAGGAGCTCAAACATTTCTATGACCTGTTGACCCATCGGGAAGAAATTGATGTCATCTATGGAGAGTATGCCAAAACAACAGGGTATATGAATCCTGACAATGTGGTGGAGTTCTTGATGAAAGAACAGAGAGAGAAAGCATCACTGGCTGATGCTCACAGGATCATTAACGAGTGTGAGCCAGATGAAACAGGTTAGTATATTTGATTTATATTTATGTATTTATATTCATATACAGGTGCACGTCAATAAAATGGAAGAGCCATCAAAATCAATTTATTTCACAGTCTCAACTCAGAGTAAAACATATTATATAGATTCAGTACATACAGTGAAATATTGAAGTATTTATTTATGTTGTGATGATTATGGCTTTCAGTTAAAAACCCAGAATATTACATAATCATAATTAAAATAAAATAGATATTTTACTATAACTGAATTTACATAAAAGATTTGTTTTAGTTTTTGATTTGAACTACTGGAATCACTTTTCCACAATATGTGTTGGCGTGCGCCTGTAATTTGGTATTCAGGTATGTAGTTCTGTAACACTTTTGTTGTGTGTCCACTAAAGGCCAAGGCAAGTACTGTTTATACTTTGACTTTACTGAGTATTATACAGGCCAATAAATGTGATAGAGCGCTGCATTGTAATGGCAGTATACAGTATGTACTTAAACAACATACACTTATGCTTACATTGCTTTTTTTGATATGTTTTAGCCAAAGCGAAGAAGCTCCTGTCCAAAGATGGCTTCCTCATGTACCTGCACCGTCCCGAGACCTTAATCCTGAATCCTGACCACAAAGACGTGTACCAGGACATGAGCCAGCCCCTCAACCACTACTTCATCTCCTCCTCACACAACACATACCTCATGGAGGATCAGCTCAAAGGGCCCAGCAGCACTGAAGCTTATGTCAGGTAACAGCCTCTTCATACAATACTGTGCAGAGGTCTATACGTTATTAAGAAAGGCCATGGACAAAGAAAGGTGCATCAATTAACAAATATACACAAAATTGCAAACAAAGACTAAAAATCAACACTAGAAGTACTTGAAGAGCGAAGACCTCTGCTGCGGCACTGGTCCTTGGAGATCTCCTAGTTCAGGGGTAAATGCTCTTTATAGTTAGTCACAAAACCCTTTTAACTCACAATGGTAACGAATCTTCTAAAACTATTCTGTTGTTTGTTCTTTTTGTGAGTACTCAATTTAGTATATTTGGTCCGAATCTCTAAATACCTTAATTATTCCTGGATCTAAACAGTAATCTGGGTCCACATCAATTTTATAATTTTGTCTGTGGCCCATTACTAAAAAAAATTCCACTCACCAAAACCTTTGCACAGTACTGTATTTTCACTTTATATCTCTACATCCTACACTTTCTATTTTATCAATTGAAACATGCAATGTGTCTCTCTTAGGGCTCTGCTGAAGGGCTGCCGCTGTGTGGAGCTCGACTGCTGGGACGGCTCTGACAACGAGCCAGAGATTTACCACGGCTACACTTTGACCTCCAAGATCCTTTTTAAAGACGTGATTAAAGCCGTTAAGGAGTATGCTTTTAAGGTATGTGACTTCTTTGCATTCTTTAGTAGACAGGGTCATACAGCCATGAAAAATCATGGAAGTTTAAATGCTATTTCCAGGTTTGGGAAAAGTCATGAATTTTTTATTGTTTGGTCAAAGCTTTGGAAAAGTTATGGAAATTTGAACAGCTTTGTGTAAAATGTTTATCCCTCTGTCAAATGTTTAGTCTCAATATAATGATCACAGTATTAATTATTAAGTATATATAAGATAGTTGAACATCTGAACAAATAGGCATCAGCTGCTTCATATGATTTTTGTCTAAATTATTCATTAGACTTTATCAGCAACAATGCAATGTTTCACTCTCAGAGATTTTGTGAAAGGTTTTGGAAAAGGCATGGAAAAGCCTTGGAAGACTAAGACTAAGACTGGGACAAGTGTGTAAAGTGCTAAAACTTGTTTGTTTGCAGACTTCTAAATACCCAGTCATTCTCTCCCTGGAGAACCACTGCAGCCTGGAGCAGCAACAAGTAATGGCCCACCATCTGAGCTCCATCCTGGGCAGTGCACTCATCACTGAACCCCTGGGAGAAGGCATGCCCACAAACTTCCCCTCTCCTGAGGTTTGCTTGTACTTCTTTTTAGGCCCCTTTTAATGTTAGCTATTAACTTCATAAGTGAACACATTTTTATATAAATTTAGGAGCTAAAAGGAAAGTTCCTGATTAAAGGGAAGAGGTTAAACACACTTGAGGCTTCCTTTGCTGAAGAGGCAGCTGCTGAGGACACTGACGTTACAGAAGAGGAAGATTCAAATGATGAAGCGGAGACTGAGCAGAAGAAAAAAAGCAAAGTGAGGATCAGGACAATAAAATATGTGAAATATTTGCTTGTTGTATCTACTTGTAATTACTTTAAATGTTCAATTCTTTAGAAGAAGAAGCTGAAACTAGCCAAAGAGTTGTCTGACATGGTGATCTACTGCAAGAGTGTTCACTTCAATGGTTTTGAGGATGCTAGAAATAATCTGAGCTTCTATGAGATGTCATCTTTCAAGGAGGGAAAAGCTGTCCAGCTGGCAACAGAGTCTGGTGAGGAACATCATAACTAGTGCTTGGTTTGTTCCTCATATTGTGTTTGATGTTGTTCAACTTTGACCCTATTTCTACAGCTAATTCTTACATCCGTCATAATGTTGACAAACTAAGCCGCATCTATCCAGCTGGGTCTAGAACTGATTCCTCCAACTACAACCCAGTGCCTCTGTGGAACGCTGGATGCCAGATTGGTATAAATATATTTTGACTAAAGGGTCAAGTTTCTGACTTTTTGTTTGTTTTTGTTTGCTTTGTTACATGTTGTCTTTGCCCTTAGTGGCCTTGAACTTTCAGACAACTTGTGAAGATATGGATGTGAACCAGGGCAAGTTCATGGTCAATGGAAAGAGCGGATACATCCTGAAACCTGCCTATTTGAGAGACAGAGCCACAGACTTTGACCCTATCACTCTGACTCGTGGTGAATGGCTCAGGCATAAGATATTTCATATCATGGTGTGTGTCATGGTTAAAACCGTGCATTTTCAGTAAGTGGTTCCTTTTAAACTATTTTGGTTGCTTTGTCACCAGGTTATATCAGGTCAACAGCTTCCGAAAGTGAATGACAAGAAATCATCAATTGTGGATCCATTAGTTAAAGTGGAGGTCCATGGAGTCCCAGCGGATGTGGCTACGAAAGAGACCAACGTTGTTGAAAACAATGGTATTTAAATTGCAAATGCACATATCATTTTTTTTCTTGTGAACCGTAGCAGATAGTGTACTTTTGATTTTACTGACACTTCAGTGTATATGTATAAATACTGGCATTAAGACGTTTCATTTTTTTAGGTTTTAACCCGTCTTGGAATGAAAACTTCCAGTTTGATGTCTATGTGCCGGAGTTGGCACTAGTGAGATTTGTTGTGGAAGACTATGACTCCACGTCTGATAATGAATTTGTTGCCCAATGCACACTTCCTTTCAACAGTCTACAAATGGGTAAGTTGAATTAAATAATATACAGTATTGCAGCAGCCCTTCATAAACAAAGAGCTTTTAAATGTTTCAAATGTTGTCACACTTTCCTGACTAAACCTCCATTTTGTTCTTGTCTACAGGGTACAGACACGTGCCTCTGCTCGATAAAACCGGAAATGTCCTCCCATCAGCTGGACTTTTTGTACACATCATGATTCTTGATGCTTAGTAACAATGAGATGAGATGCATGCACCATGTTTTTTTTTTTTTTTATTCCTGATTTTTGTGTTTAATTTATTGGCTTATGTTCAAAAAGTTTAATCTTTTTGTTCTGGTTAAACTATAATAGATGGCTCTTTCTGGGAAGTGGGACAAATATTTTATTGTACATATAAACTAGACCATGTTCTATCTAAATCAGACTGCTACTATACAAACTTTTTGACTTGCATTAGCGTTAAGGCGATGACTGTGAGATTTTGAAAGTATAGTATATATTTCAATGCCCATTCAAGTATTTATTCAGTTGGCAATTATCTAATGAATTCAGACAAATCAAAACACTGTACTTTGTTTAGTTCAGATACATTTTTTTGTAACATCAGGGCTGCTTTGTCTTTTTGTAAATTAATATTTAAAAATATTCAACCACCTGCACCTGTTTTAATTTGTTATATTGTATTGTGTAGCATAAGACAGAAGGAACTTAATGCTATGACCACTATACAGTAAAATGTCCTTATGTTTGCTGATCTCATCTATACCAATGGTTCTCAGCTGGTGTTTCTTATTGTTGGACCCAGTTTTTGTCCCTGATCATTTTGACCCACACGATACAGATTAGAAGTTGTTTTTCTAAATTGTTTACTACATTTATGTCAGGTATTTTACAACATTTTTTTTTTCAGTTTCATGAAATTTGAACTCTTTTTAGGCATCAAAAAAGATTAACATTGAAGTCAACACACTAAAGGGTCCAAATCCACTATTTGGTAACCAGTTATCTAGACAGGCTGAAACAGCAGAAGTAACTGCTTGTGAACTTTGAAAAGACCCACCCTCGGTACACAAAAGGTTACAGGTGCAGCTATTAAAACTAGGTCATGGCACTCAAGCTGGATGATCAAAATGTAAAAAAAATATGGCCATTTATTAGGCTTTATTGATAGGGCAGAGTAGTAGAAAACCCTAACCCTGTATACTATGTGCCACAGCTCTACCAACAAAAATGTCTGCTGTTAAGGGGAAAAAGCCACTCCAACTTCTCAATACAAAGGTGCTTTATTGTAACATGTCTGAGACAATATGGCTAAACAATATTTCTTTAATATCTTTGATGCTCTAATAGGGTAAAGGTCTAAATTAATGATTCTTTGGCCCTTTGCTTGTGCATTAAACATTTCAAAACAAAAGACATGACAAATAGATTAAATTATGTTTTTTTTTTTTATTATGGAAGTAGACAAAATAAACTGATACTCAGGATGACTAGATGTTGCCAACACTCAAAAGAAAAGCCAACAAGAAGTGACAAGTGTTTGAAAAAGGAAACTTAAAAGTGAACCTGTTTAAAAAGAAAAACAATGAGCTTAAACTCAGGTGTTTCTGAACTTTGGTGTTAAATCAATATAATCGAGTTATGTGAAAATAAGTGAACAAAAATAAACATGAAACTTGTGCTGGCACACATGCACACATGTCCCATGAAAGGACGAGACCTGACTGAGATTTTTACTGAAGGCAAGAGGGAAAAAAAAACTCTTAAAAGTGGAACATAAGCTGGAAATAATGAAAATTATGCAACATGTTTAACCAAATACTGACAAAAGATAGGTAGAAAAATATCACGATACAAACGTCAGAGAAAGGTGACCACTGAGGTTGAGAAGAGTCAAACAATTGTTATAAAAAGGACATTGCACTGAACTATCTTGAGCTCAACACTCACTACCAAAAATGACCAATGAAAAATATATATTTTCATATGTCAATGAGCTGCGAGAGTAAATCCTTGTTGGACATTTCTGAAATCGTGTAGATTGTCTGAGTATCACATTAAAAATAAGCGTCATATTGTTTTATGTGTTGAAGTTACCTGACCACTTGTATTGGTCAACATATGGCTAAAAAACATAATGCTAAAATATTGAAATAAGGAATCAGTATTTAACTCCGTTTTGTGGCTCCCCAATATTTTTTCCATTTCAAACTAGGGCCCATTTGTTTCAGGCTACATCTGTAATTTGCTTTAAATTGGCAACTCCCTAACAACAAAATATCATGAATACTGAAATCCATTATGATACACGGGCAGGTCTGACTTTCAACCAAACATATACTGCTAGCCTGGTGAAGTGCTCCAAACTTTGACCAAATACTTGGGATGTACAAATGTAACATACCTTCACAAAGGTTATTGCCATGGTAGCTAATGTTGCAGCATTCGGTTTGTGTGGCTCCTCTCAAACATAGGCACTGAGGTGAAGAGCAGTTAAAAAGTCTTGGGAGGTAAAGACACAAATCTCGTCCTCATGGTTTTTAGACTAGAGCCGCGAAGACGTTTGTGTGGTTTACCAGACTACAGACTCAACCCACCCCTATTCTAAAATACCCTAACACTAATCTCATGAGAAAAAAAAACAACAAAAAAACATGGCACTGGACCTATTCACTGTCAGATCTGTGACCATTTTCAACAGAAGGACACCTTTGCATCTGCATACAACTCTGCCAAAGAAAATAACATGTAGCCAATAAGCATGACCCACAAAGGACATTGTAACAACCAAGACATAGAAATGAACTTGTCAAGAGAATAAAACCTATAATAATGTTGTACTTACTAATGATAACACTTATAACTGAAAACCTTGTAAAGACAAACTTAATAATTTCCTCATTTGGCAAATAAAACAAAAACACAGTAATGCAAGACAGAAGAAGAGCAATGGCACAGTTGTATCCGAGTTTTCAGATTACTACTATGAGATATTAAAAACTACTCTCAATGGGCCATTAAACTCATAATTGCAAGCATTTTCCTTTTCCTAATCAAACAAAATACAGCATTCCTACAGATAATGAAAGCAGAAAGAAATCTATATAATGGCACAAGCTAACCGATGGAAAAAAAAAATACTATGAAGACATTTACCCAGCGTTTGAAGATCAAAAAACTAAAGCCAAACTTTTATATAAAGATACTTGTGTGTTCATTTTAAAGCATATTTTCTGTGAACAGACTGAAGTACTCTCAAATATGCCATGTACAAAACATCTCATATAAACTACTTTCACACAAGGCACTTCATTCAGTTAGAAAAGAGGGTCACAGTCCTTTCCATCACCAGAAACTGCCTGCATAGCAACAATGAGGACAAAATCTTTTGTACTTTTGTGTAGTGCCACAAAAGAGGTCTCAGATAACTGTTTCTTTTTCTTTTTTGGTTTTTAAAACAAGCACTTTCCCGTTAATAAAACTTTGTAATGTTTGAAATTAAAACCAGAGTTCAATCCTCTTAGTAATTTTCTGCAATATAATCAACCTGGGATGCTCTTTCTGGCGGTAAACAGTGCTCCTGGAATAAAAGTGTAGGTTTCTGATGGCACTCAGAAGGCAAAGGCCAGTCTCCAAGAGCACAGGGTTATGTCAGGGTTTCCACAGTGAAACTCCAGCGCTCCCCCTTGTGGCAGTGACAAAAGGGGCACATTTTGGAGGATCTGCCTGAGTCCAAGAGGTGTGGCGTAGGTTTTAGGGCACAGATGGACACAGAGGAGGATGCAGATCAGCCACGGCACTTAGGTCCATCCTGCTACCTGCTTCTCAGATTCTGCAGGACACCGTAGACCTCCTCTTCTTTGCTGAGTCCCTCAAAAAAAGGCAGGAGGTCCAGAAGCTCTGTGTCATTCATGTCATCGAACCAGGACTGGACTGGGACCTGCAAATAAAGTCAGTAACAGTCTTAGCATTACATTTACATAATAAATAAATTAGTCCTAAATGCAGATGTTTATTCAAGGGGCCCTCACGATGCTCTGAAGTAACATGGAAGTTAAATCTGGATTTGTAGATTAAATTTTCAGATTTTGATATTCAACCAACCAATCCTAACAGTTAATCTAAAATGAGGCAGGCTTTTTGCAATGCTTTGTATCTCCAACTGGTTGAATAATTTTTGTTCTGTGCATGTTAGTACTCTTTTCTGATTCATTCATGTCTATCCAGTTGCATTTATTTTTCATCCAATTATTTATGGAAATCAAACTCTAATCAGACTTACACTTTGTATAAAAAGGGAAAGATTTTGGATGGTTTGCCAGGCTAGAAACTATGTCATTGAGAAGATCTCCTTTTGAGAACCTATATATTACAGCTAGCATGTTGTATAATGTAATTTGTTTATGTAATATTAAAACAAATCACTTACAGCATTTTCAGGGTGAAATATGTAGGAAGCAGGCGAGTTGTCTACAATAATGACATTGTTGAGTTCACGTCCAAGCCGGCTGAGGTCTTTGACATAGTTGCCTCTGTGGAAAACGCAGGATTCTCTGAAGAGTCGTGCTCGAAACACACCCCACTGGTCAAGCAGATCTGCCACAGGGTCTGCATACTGCACAACAGGACAATGATAAGTACACACCTCTATAACTGGGGTAAGTTTAACTATATATGTTTTCAGGCTTCTATTTCTGAAACTTATTGGGGCTAAAAAGGAAGCCCATTTGCTACTCTAGGACCAACAAGCACAGCTGACTATTTACTTTACCTCAACACTACAGTAGCAGGCATTCACTAGTAATTTCCCTTACACTCAAAAAACTTACCAATGCTTTATTGTACAAGATGCAAAGACATAGAAGTGAAGTAGAGTAGTGTGAAAATTAAGATAAACAAAATATAATTACAGGGTAGACCAAACATAACGTAACAAAAGTATTTTTGAATCATACCTTAGCGAGACTGGCTGTGAATAGCACACACTCGAAGAGCTCTCCCATCTTTTGAAGAAACTCGTCTACATGGGGCCTTTTGAGCACATACACCTGTAATAACACTCATGTCAAGTTAAACTGACCTCAATGACGTTTAAGTGTTGAGTTCAATTACAATGAATTATCACCGAATTAGTATACATAGAAAATAATTAAAAATTGTTCCTCCCCTGGACAAGTCAAAACCCGAGGAAGAGAAAACAGGTGGGTGGTCTACTGTAGATCATTTTCAACAAAGCTTATTTCAAGCAACTATGTTCATTGTACAATATACAAAAAGTACACGAATGAAGCTAGTGCCTACAAAGCAAGGACCAAAAGATGAGCAAATCAAGCGCTGTTAGCATTAAACAAGCAAAGGTATGTACCCCCCTTAGCATTTTTCCTTTATTGTTGTCTTACAACTTGACATTTAAATGGATCATTGAGAGGTTCATGTCAGTCACTTTACATCACATAACAACTGGTAATGCAAAAAAAATTAATGTGAAGCAAATTAGAAATATGCCAGAAAAACAGAACTTGTGTGCAAAAGTATGTACACCCTTTTTAAAGAGGCCCCTGAGACCCAGTGTTACTCAGCTTCAGAAGTCACAGAAATAGTTAGATAAAGTTGGCCTGACTGCAATTCAACTGTCATTATGCCACAAAACACATCTTAATTTATCATTACAACATGAAAGGAATCACACCAAACCTGCCTAAAGAGAACCATCTAAAACTCACAAACCAGGCAAGGAGTGCATTCATCAGAGAGGACAACAATAAGACCAAAGATGACCCTGAAGAGACTGTTGTATCTGTCCACAGGACCACTCTGAACCATACACTCCACAGAGCTGGGCTGTGTGGAAGAGTGGCCACTGCTTGAAGAAAATAATAACAATAACAAATAACAATTACAAATAATGTTTTGTGTTTGCCAAAAGGCACGTGGAAGACTCCCCAAACACGAGAAGGTCCTCTGTCCAAATACAGTTAAAATGAGCCATTAATGAAAGATGCTATGTGTAGCACAATTTTTGAAGAAAATGACTGTGTGCTGTACAATGCATCCAACCTGAAGAAGCTTGAGCTGTTATGAGATAAAAAAAAATTAGCACAAATCCCAGTGATTTTATAAACCAAGCTCATAAACACTTCTAGAAAAGCTGGAGTTGAAAGTCCTTCAAAAGGTGCTTCTACAGAGTACTAACTTGAGGGGGTACATACTTTTGTACACTCAAGTTTTCTGTTTTTTCTGTCATATTTCTAATTTGCTTCACAATCTTTTTTTTTTTTTTTACATTTTCATAGTTGCTGTCGTGATGTGACATGAACCTCTCAATTATCCATTTAAATTCCAGGTTGTAAGGCAACAATAAAGGAAAAATGCTAAGAGGGTACATACTTTTGCTTGCCACTGTACAATACTCTATGCACATTATCAGCTCTGTTCTCTCGCTGCCTAAGTGGCTGCAATCCAGGGCAAGTAATCACGAATAGGCCAACCAGGCCACACAGCCTATCCTGGATTACTTGAACTGGAGCACAGCCTCCGGTCTTCTTCTTGTTGCTTCAGAAATCCTGTAAATATAAATGACAATAGCAAACTAGTGTCTCTATGATCTGACATACCTGATGAACTATACCATCAATCTCCACTGGAACAATGAAGTCTGCATTGCTTATAGGCTGCAAGAAAAAACAGCATTTCAATTCATTGTTTCTGTATTACAAGTACTGACCAGCAGAGGTCGCGCTAGGACCAAGGCACACAGTATAACTCATGCCACAGTAAACACCATTGGTTTGTATATTGTCATTATCATTAGTAATAAAAAAAACATGAATAGGTTGCAACAAATCAAGAAACCGGAGGGAGGGCATGCAAAGAAAGTCAACTCAAAATTAGGGCTTGGTCCCGTTCTCTTAATAGTGTTGTTTTACTGTTGTAGCAGTTTGTTGTTTAGCTACAAAGCTAGCGCTTTATCCAATCAGCTCCAAGTATTCTACTGAATGTTCCAACCCTTCACAAACATTTTCAACAGGAGCCATTCCAGATTGTTAATGTCATCGCAATCTGGCTTTTGACAGGTTACATTCTGATACCTATGGTGTGCCTATTCATCTTCTACAATCATAAGACACAATAATATTCAATAAAAGAAATGTTTTGGGAGCAAAATTCTTGGCTGCAAGTTAAAATCAGTAGTTTGTATGATATATATAAATATATATATATATATATATATATATAATATATATAATATATATATATATAATATATATAAATATATATAAATAAATATATATATATATATAAATATATATAAATATATATAGTTATAAATATATACAAATATATATATATAAATATATACATAAATATATATAATATATATATATATATATATAATATATATATATATATATATATAATATATATATATATATATATATATATATATATATATATATATATATATATATATAAAAAATTTTATTCATACATGTAAAAGGAACATTAAAGTTCCCACTAGGTATTGAATAAAAATTATTTTTTCAAAACCAGCAGTACATTTCTTTAGATACCCATAGCACAAAAGGTATCATTTAAAAGTACCCAGCCCTACTCAAAAAAAATTTAATGGAATGGAAGACATTAAATTAAATGAAAAATTAAATGGAAGACATTGTGTAGATTTTCAAGTGACTCAGCCCTTTAATAATTATAGTTAATTCAATAGTAAAAAAGTATTAGTATCAATTACACAAAGAATGTAAAGCTATGTAACAGTTAACTTCTAGGCAAAACTCCCATCACTATTTGTCCCACAATCACATCATCCACTTTATTGCTTACAAAGTAAAGTCAACCTCTACAATGCACAAGTAACATTGTTTGTTTGTCTACCAAGAAATGGCGTGCTTATTTTACACAATAACAAACACAACATGAATCTGTGCCAGATTTGCCCAGACTGACACCTCTTCTTACCTTAAATGAGCTGTGGACAAGGGTTTCATCCAGATCAATCACAACACACTTTTTGCCATAATCAGAAATCTTCATCTCTGGTAGGAGGTATTTGGCTGGTGGCTACAGAGATATGGGAGAAAAAAAAGAATATAAATGACAGAGGACGGTGAGGTTGTTTGAGATAGTGAGAGCAAGTTAGCAGAGACACTTTTAATAAATGTATTATTATAAATTATTATAATTGATATAAGCCTGAGCAGAAAACATCTACGAAGTTAGAAAGGGATGTTAAAAAGGTGCCAGTTAAGCTGAAAAAGCATATCAGGATGTTTTAATATATTTATAAAATCCAGCAAGCTCTAAATAAAAACTATCATTCTAGGGCCGCAAAAAATACAGTTATTAAAAGGCCTAACAAACTACCTTATGCGTTGCTGGTTTCTGTCTTTAAAACATTGCTTATTGAAATTATTTTCTGACACAGATATCAGCAGCATTTAGTATTAAGGATTGCACCTTTCCACATGCAACAATGCTTCATGCTGTGCCAAGATGGCCTTTGTCAAAATTGGTTGAATTTGTGAATCAACAATTGGTCAAATAATAAAATGTTTTCTTTTGATAAACTGTTTGCATTGTTTTAACAGTAGCAAAACAGTAGGATTAGAAGCAATCAATCAATAATGTGTAAACTGTCAATTTATGGCTTATTAGTAGATAATAAAATAAGTTGTGTTTTGGCTATTACTGTATTTAAGGTTGTTGCTCTTTTCTTGTTAAGCCATTAGTGCCGTAGTATTTTTTTATGGATACAAACCACCATGTATCACCCATGCAGACAGCGACCAGTTTAACCCAAAGGTGCTTTACACCCTCCTCAATGGCTGGTGCTACAATCAGCTGAAAATGAACAGCACTTTGGTAGCAGAGCTTAAGCTCTCTGAGGAGCACAGGAGCCCACACAAGCAGGATGTGCCAGCACCAACCCACTCAGCCTGCATGCACAGGAAAAGGAAAAAAGGCAATACATACACTAGGGACAGGGATGACCTCGACCTGGTCACACTACAACAACACAAGAGAGATAGACACGCAGATACAAAAACAAGGTGAGGGGAGGAAGAAGTAATTAAAAAATGTAAACACAAGGGAGGTTTACTAAGATTAAGACAATACTACTTACACAAAAAAAAAACAAAGCTACAAAAATAGGTTAAAAATATCTAGAGAGATTTTGAAGCCAAACATGGGACAAGCAAATGAGTTTGTGCAGGGCAGCACACCTTGGGAGGCGATCCGTTCTCCTCGACAGGTGGAGGCGGGGAGCTGGTGTTGGTGGCTGGTGGCTCCACATTGTAGTTTCGGAAGCAGCAGAATAGTGTGCTGAAGATGCTCCGACTCCTCTGCTTCTTGAGGTTGCTTTTTGACTGGGATGCTGTAAAAACAAAAGAGGGAGGAAGATGGGCATGAAGTTAATGTTTAACTCAGATGTTTAAAGATCAGCATATCATTTGGGATTGGGTTTATGCACATTTTTGTCACTCCTAGAAACAGTGAATAAGTAACATTGGGTTTGATGGCAGGATTTGTCAGAAGCATTGATCAGAAAAGGCCTGATGACTTCAGTTACAATTAGCGACAGTCCTGAGTGTGCTCAGTTTTCATGCCACAACTATAGAGAGGGGTCTAAATAAGACAGTGCTTTTATTAATAGTGACAAGTTTGAAGCTGCACACGCCTCCTCTTTTCATTTGTCCCATCATGCCTTCTGTAACCTCATTGGCCCACAGGTCTCCATTTTGAAAGCTTGCTTTATTTCCCTCCCAAGTTTCAGCTGGCAGGTGAGTGACTAAAGCAGCCTGGACATGTGCTAGGGAGGAGGGGGCAGGAGGCCCCAAGACTCTGTAGAGGCTATACAAGGGTGCATTCCTCTCTACCCACTCGTTCCTCTGGCCTTAAAGACCAAGAATGCTTTTAAACTGTAGGCCAGCACAGGAAAAAAAATTGCATTATGTCATGTGTTTTGGCACATCAATCTAATCTTAAACAAATAAGCACAAGTCAGGTGTCAAAATAAAATGCCTATAGGAAAAGTCAACCCAGTATAACAGTTCTCAATCCTATTTTACAAATGTTACGTTTTTCATACCTGATGTCATGTTTTATTTTTCCACAATCTTTTAAACAATTAACCAATCAACAAGACCTTTGTTGCTCATTTGATTTAAAATACGAGTAGTTCAAAAGCTTTGTTGTTTTGTTTTATTACTTGTGAAAAATATATTATTGTTTCAGTAGAAAAAGAACTACTTAAGCTCACAAAGACCTTGATGAAGACCTGGGCAAAACACTTGACACAAGATACACACCCAACTGCGTGACTTTGTGTTTGGTGGTGGTCAGATAGGCCATAGGTGCAGAATGGCAGCCATGTCCCTTGTCAGTCTGCCCCTGGGCAGCTGTGACTACTACAGAAGTAGCTTACATCCACCGAGTGCGACTGAGTGAAAGGACTAATGTAAAGTGCTTTGAGAAGCCTGAGAGGCTTGGAAAACACATATAAATCTAATCCATTATTATTAATTACAAGATGACTTTAAACTCAACACAGATGCAACAATTTGTCTACAAGACAATACTTGGCAAATACAACTGAACAATTTAGGTGCAATCACAAGTGTATTTTTAAATATATTTATTACCCTTATTTTAGTTTGCATTAAAAAAACAAAACAAAAAAAACAAAAAAAACATTTGCTGTCTTTACAATGGAAAATGTATGTCTATATGACAATACTGATGCATTCCAAATGTTCCCAGGGAACATGCAGGCACTATCTCAAACAAATACAAAGCAGCATTTGATTTTCAGAAGTGTAATATATGCAGGGAATTCCATTTGCAATTCGTTATTTATGCGACTGCTGCAAAAAGTGAGCTTGGGTCACACCTAATAAGAGCTTTTTAATCAAAAAGGGGTTTGCTTGTCATTTCAGCACTGTAAAAGTAGGATGATGAAGCAGTTGTCAGCTGCTTCCTGTGACTCACCACTACAACCAGCTGCTTTATTGATTTCAGCACAAAGGATTTAGTGAGCGCTCAGAGCAACACATGCAACTCAGGTAGACAGAGTCCCACAAAAAAACAGCGGTAATTCCCAAAATAAGAAGGGGTCCAAACATAAAACAACCTTATTATAGATGTGGTTCAGCAACATCTGTTTCCATACATATTGCACTCCAGCATATTATTCTGAAGTTTGTGGGGTCCCATTCTCTGATAAAAACACAAACTGTCATTAAAATTAAATTACTAATAACATTTTAGTGCATATAAAAATGTATAACTTTAGCACATAATGTCTGAAAACAATAAAGAAAGAAGAAGCATGCAGATAATCTGTTCCCTCTCTCAAGGAACCACAGGTATCTGTATCTGAAATTCATACATGTAATTCAAAATTCAAGATAATAGAATTTAAAACTATATTCTTCTGTCGCTGGGTAGAAAAAAAAAACAAATCAGCCTAAACAGTTAAATAAATAGTGATCCAACGTTCCATGCTCAATGTAAGCTCACCCTCTGTTTGACACAAATAATTGGACCCAGTGCTCCCATAATGGCTGCAAAAAACATCTGAAGCAGAGGCACTAACTTAAATGTTAGAACTATGCATGTTTTATGCAGCTTGTTTATAACTGTAAGAGGTACTATTTTGACATTCTACTCTGCAAGATATGCTAGAGAATAGTTTATTTTTGCCCTCCCGCTAACACAAAGGGCATCCACATAGCTTTGCTTGTTGTTGCAAAAATAGCCATCTTACAGGGGGTCCCATAAATTTGGCTTTAGACTATATTAAGAGAAGAGCTTTGTATTGTGACAGACTTTGGGGTTAAATAAGGACAAAATTGAAATGAAATCTGCATCAGTACGGTGTCAAAAATAAAAACTTCACACTGATATAATCATATTAATTTCCTAATGACAGTTATCATTTTTATGCAGCACCTAAATAGCACTTTTGAAGTTTCAAATAGAAAGGTGTTGTTAAAGTAACAGTATGAATTGTAGTTCTGTTTTAAGAGTTTGAGAGAGGGTGAAATAATGGTCATTGTCATCTTTGTGAAAGTTATACTCAGTCTGAGGTCAGTGTTGCCCTGACTGACAGGCCAGCAGCTCTATATTTAGGCAGCAGCTTGGCAGCAAAAAACAGTGTTCGAACGGGGGACACATGTCGTAAGGCAACATGCAGTGCCACACTGAGAGCAAAGGTGGTCATATTTTATCTAGACACTTTGGGGCCTGTTCAACCAAAGTAAAATCACCATGAATTTCTTGAGACATTGTTTCATAAAGAGCTGCAAAACAAAGCTGAACCAAGAGAATGCAGGAAAGAAAACAAAATACAAGTAACAGCCACATGTGATCTGCCAGTATCTCCCGACAGCAACAAAGCTATCATAGGTTCCTAATCAAATGTTTTAATTTAAGAGAATGCTTGAAGGATTCAGAGGATTTACAATTAAAACATTAAATGCAGAGGAGCCATTCAAGTCAAGTATATCAGTATATGTTAGTCAAGTCTGTATTACTGCAGTAATTACTGTATTCCTGCATAATCCGCTTGATTCTTGCAAGTAGATTGTAATCTGTGTAATCTGCTTGCAGCTTGCATTAACCCTTGAGAGATTACCAGAAATAAATGGAAATCAAGGCATTCTTTTAACATTTTTCTTGACTATAGTTGTATCGTGTATATGGTCAAAGTCACTGAGCTGAATAGAGTAAACCCTGATGACAATTAAAACAAATTACACATAAAATGAAAATAAAAAAGGTACTAATGCTTTAAAAAGTAAGTTTTGAAACAATTAAAGTTTTAAGTAAAATTTGTAACGCAGTAGCCAGAACAAAAAAAGATAAAAAAGACAAAAAAGTTATACATCAATACAATGTTTAAAAAAAAATCCTGCAATATGGTGGAGTATGGTGGTTATTCAAGAGTAACACTGGTGGATTTTAATTGATGAGCCCATCCGCTACCTTGTGTTATCCAAACTTACAACATGTTGCTTACAACCTGCACCTTTTACAAAGCTTAGTTCATAAATACTGTAAATCCCTTCTATGATGCCATGCAAATTCCTTTTACCTATATGATTTAGTCCTGTAAAACATGTTACTTCACAGAATACAGGACATTAATGGGTGATACTACTTTCCACTCAGAGGCAAATGTATTGTTGTACTTGAAGGACCAAGTTCTCACATTTCAAATGGTCCAAGTTGAGTAAGTATTGTCTATGATAAAGTTACAGGTTTCTGGGTCTGGGCTGACCCTGAAACTATCAAAGATGCCTGAGGACTGTCTTTGAATGGACATTTGAAGTCAGGGCCCTGCCTTCACTGACCAATACTCAGGTGTGACTAGAGATAAAGAGACATGCTTCAACCAGACGTTCTCAACAACTTGAAGTAACAAATGAGTCAAAACATTGGTAAAGTTAAGAAAATGACTTTAATTTTAATGCATACACTTTTTAGTCTTTCTGTATGCATACATTTGACATATATCCCAGAATCCAATCACAGAAATGACAGCCCATTAGATTGATCAAAGCATCGATGGTTGTTGTTAATTTAGCGCTCACCTGTCATATACTATGTTTGCAAAAAAAATGCGAGAAAACTTTACTTAGTTGAAATAACAAGAAAAACAAACGTTACATTATAACTTTTTAACAGCAATTCTGACAAAACTTGAGAAGATACAGAGCGCTCTACATCAACACGCGCCTTGCAGCATTTTCATAAACACACTTGTCAAAAAGGGCACCTACATAAACTTGTTGCTCAATAAAGTTGATAAACTAAGTGTTTGCGTTTGTTTTGTGTTTAAAACGAACTACTATAGCCATAGATCAGTGTCTTGCGATAGACGCAGCTAACAAACGCGAGCTAACGTTAACGTTAGTAGAGAAAGTGATTAGCACGCTACCAATGGAAAAACTACCATGTATTTAGTTTGTTCTTACCTTTATCTTGGTTAAAAGATAATATTTCCTCCTCCTTCGGGTTGGAAACCTGGGTTATTATGGACATGTGGTCCATTTAGGCGAGTAGGTTTTCCTGCTTTGTTTCCCAGAGCGTATTCCCTGCTAGCGCGCTTTCTTCGTGTGCTAACGTTAGCTTAGTTTAAAGATGGGGATGACCAGCTCGAAGCTAGGCTCCGTGCGTCACCGTGCGTCCGCGGCGCAGTGTTGTGGCAGCGGCGTAGTGTTGTGGCAGCGGCGTTAGCCAGCCCGCTAGCACGGTGGTGTGTGGAAGCCAGGCAGGGAATGTCATTTATGGCTCGTCGCAAATTGGCATTGCTGCAAACTACTCTCTTATGCAAAAGACGGAAGTATAAGTAACTTAAAAAGAAAAACGACACTGAATCGACCCCTGCTAAAGTTAGCAACTAGCCTGGTTAGCAAGTTAGAGTTAGCCGTAAAGCTCAGATGATCCAAATGTACGGGCGTGCCAAAAACGACCCTATAGACTTCAGGAAGCTGGTCAGATAGATGTTCTGACCCCAAAACATGCAACAAACTCAACTTAGGCTTGGTTAAAATTATCCACCACTTGTAGAAAACACTTCATGTCTTCTGGCCGTGCCAACACTGTGCAACATGGAGGCTTTATGTAAACTAAGCACAAAAAGTAAGGAAATTTATGTTCGCTAGAATATTTGTTTGTTTTAACAATGGTTCTTGGTAAGAAAAAAAATCTTATACCATTGGAAATATTGTAAAAGAGAAATATATTTTTTTCTACTTTGAAAGGTTAAACTCTTTTAACAACTTCTCTTCTGTTATTGATCTTTTAAATTTGTTATTATTATTATTATTTACAATATTGGTCTATTTTTGGCACAACATATGAAATAATTTCTAAGAATTAAGTGCAAAGTGGATTATTTGGGTTGACGTTATTAAAGCCTTGTATATGTCTAGATAATTTATATCAATATTGATTTAAATACATTACTGTGTTTTGAGCAGTGCCACTGTAGCCTACATGTAAAAATACAACACTTGTACATTAGTGACCAAAACGGTTCCCTGCCCTAAAAAATAATATATATATATCTATATATATATATATATATATATATATATGAATTTGAGGGTTCGGCAAGGCAAATGTACATACCCAAAAACATATACATGAAAAATATGTTCTCAAGCACATTCACACCACTCCTCTAATTCAACAGCCCACCAAAACATCCAGACTATTAAAACTTAAATTTCTTTCTTTCTTTTCACTGTTGCTATTTATATTGTTTTGAGCTGTTCCTGCAAGAATGGGATGCCATCCCACAGCAGTGTGTGACCAGGCTGGTGACCAGCTTGAGGAGGAGGGGCCAGGCTGCTGTGGCTGTGTATGGTCCTTCACGCTTCTGAGGCTCCTGTTTATTAAATTAACAAATTTTTGGCATTATGTCTTGTTTCTTAAAAACTTCAATAATCCAATCCATAAAAGTAGAAACTAAATGCATGTTCCTTACAAATGTGGCAGTATAGTATTTTTCTACAAGAACTGTTACAACAAACAATCTAAGTTACGTTTGGTGCTTAGATTATTTGGAGTTGCAGCTGAACAGAGGAAACTGGCAATGAGAGGGCGTTTGTTTCTGTGATGTAGCCTATTCTCTCAGACAGGCAGCGGCTGGACACAGCTTTCTCTTGCTTTCTCCCCTATAATTACTGTTGAGCACTAGCAACAAATTATAACCCTTTAGTATCATCACAAGCACAAATCGTTTGACTGTATTCCCACCACAGTAGAAGTCTAGTTGCCAAGATAAACTCAAGTTGGACAGGCAATAAGCAATACAAGAGTACAAAGTTTCTTTCGGTTTGTGTTATTTAAATAATGTCGGGGCGCCACCTAGTGCCAGCGCTGGAAAATACACAAACACTGTTTTTTTTTTTTGTCAAATGAGCGACTTTTGTTTTTGTGCGTGTCCTGACAAACACACTGTAAAACATAAGCAATAGGATATAGCCTAGTCTATTCTTTAAATATTAATTTTGTATTAGGCCTATTAGACTAGCCAAAATAAATATATAAACAGTAAAGGTCCAAATATGACTAAATCATATCTTGATGGCCTTGTTAAAAAAGAATAAAGCCATGTCTTGTCATGAATTATTTCTTTATTTTTGTGGAGAAAAATGCTGCTTTTGCCTGATGCTCTACTACTCGTCTCCACCTCTGAGAGCCAGTGCGCTCCCGCAAGATTTACTGTACTGTACGCGCTGTGGACCACCCCTCACTGCGGAGCTGTAGTGAAGGATAAATATATCCCCCCACCTCCACCTCCTCCTCCCGTCGTGAGTCCGCAACATCCTGAGTGGCCCAGGCTGGCGATCAGCAGCGGCAGCGGCAAGCCCCCTGAAGACGGATGAAGTGAACCTGCTCTACTTACCAGCAGCCGTAGCCCTTTTATTTTCAGTTTTATTCAAGAACCGGGCTACAAACACCACATACCACACCTTAATATTAAAGCGGATACAAGGTTAGTAAAACCAAATCTGTTTTACGAGAGTTAGATGATTAATAAAAGGCACTAGGTCTGTTTGTGTGCATGGACCACAGTGAAACTAAATCACATTTGTATGCAGGACGCTTTGCTGGGGTCCGCATCCATGGTTACATTTGACAGTGGTTTAAGACTTGATCCAGTACTCAAAAGTCCAACTCAAGAGCGCCACACAAACTTAGTAGCAGTTAGAAGTAAAATATCCTGCAATATAGTATGTTTTCTTGTTCTATGCACCATTTCTGGCCATACAATTAAGGCTAATTATTCTTGAAGTAAGTCCTAAGCGCCTCTCAGATGGATCACATAGCACTGCAGCTGCCTGCTACAGCAAGACCAACTGCGAGAGCTATAATAGGAAGGAGAGGTAGAGTTGCGCAGCTGACTAGGCTGATTCTGAGGAGCCACACTTCTGCAGTCCTATTTAAGTCCTGTCGATCCTACAGGCTTATTAGTAAAATGTCACTTCATAAAAAGAGTGGTCATTGTTTGGTGTTGTCATTATGAGCTAATCATGTTAATATAGGTTCTTTATTTACCATTATAAAGCAGGCTACTGTAATAATATGTTGCCCTTGTTAAATAATTTTCCATAAGTTTGTTCGTGATAAGTTTACAGACACATAAGTTTTTCAGATCTCAAACTTGTTAAGTCAGTGTTTCATATGTGTCACAATGCATGCTATTTTGACACTTTAGCATTTCTTTTTCTAACGGTCAAGTATCACTCATCCAGTCTGTCTATTCTGCGACTAAATCATATAGTCAGGTTTAACTTAACCAACAGTCTTCCTGTGTACAGATCGACCATGGGGATCAAGGCTGCTCTCCCCAGATATGAGCTGTATCTCTACGCAGCGGTGCTGGCCGGAGCCTTGGTATGGGCAGGCAGTTGGATACTTGACGCTTCAAGTGGTGAGTGCATGACATAGACATTTAAAGCACATACAGGGTGTACAGTACAAATGTACTGCAGTCTTAAAAATACCATGGCGCCAGGGTACTCTTGTACAGAAAATCATCCTTTTAGTGTCCTATTAATATTAAAGCCATTTATGGACGGTTTAATTATGTTAATAAGGTTCCTGGTGGATATTTTTAAGCATGGTGACACACTGAGCTAATTAAAGTTCATATCAAGTTTCTTTGAGCATACAGAAACATGACATAACATTACATTGTCATGAATGGTCTCAGTGTAATTCTGTGAATGGCACGGTCTGTCACTCACTGTGAGCAGTATTGCTCTTCATCTTTTTGTCCCAGTTACTCTCTCTTTATTTTTGTTTTCTCTTACTTTATCCCTCCTAAAATGGTCTTCTCTGGCTCTGCAGCCTGCAGTTGCACCAAGTGCGTATATTTGAAGTCTGTCAGTGATTCACGAAACAAGATAAACTTTTCACTGTATTTAAAGCCTTTTTTAAAGTGTTTTAATCTAACTAACATAACTAACTAAAGGGCTGCTGTCCTGTAAATCTTTTCTATATGAAATATACATTATTTGCATCTTCATTGTGTTGTAACATGAGTGCACACTTTATTTTGGCCCTATGGAGAATTAATCCCAGAGATTATAACACAATGAGAGAAGATGACAATTTCAAACACTCAAAGCATCAGAGTGCATTATTTAATACCAAATAAATGCATCTTAAACTCATTACATGTATTACCAATCAGTCACATAACGCAGTACTGTGCACAAGGACACCCATTCACACAGGACAGTTTAACTTTTTTTGTGACCACTACCATTTTATCTGTTTAGAGAATGTAAACAGAAGGGCCTTCAAAGAGAGTGTACAACCGGGATGGCATTATTTTGGCAGGAAAATGGTAGGCCACCATGAACTCCTTATTAATTATTAAATCTGTAAGTCCAATGTAACTTGAGACTTCATACTGTGATGTTGCAAATGGTTCTTCTACAGGATGTTGCAGACTTTGAATGGATGATGTGGTTCACTACATTCCGCAACCATGTACTTTTTGCTCTCACTGGTCATGTGATCTTTGCCAAGATATTCACTCTAGTGGCTCCAAAGGTGCGTGCACTTGTTTGTGCTGGCTGTGAGCTCTCACATTGTTCTCACTGCTCGGAGGTGTAATTGCATGGTTTCTTTGCATTTAAGTTGTTAAGAATCTAATGTTTTGCATGAAGCTTTATAACACTAAAACAATGTCGTTTGAAGACATTAGATTAAATTTGTTCTAAAAGTAACAACTACACTTTTGTGACTCTGGCATGGTCTGTAAATGTATTGGTTTTATGTATTTATATTTAGTAAAAAACAATACTTTTTTAGTGACTTTCAAATTTATATACATATTCTATGTTCATTTTCTGCATTGTATTAATCTGTACTGTTGTGTTCAAGTATCTGACATATTTAAAACAATTGACCATGTTTTAAATATTTTTTGTCTTATTTCATGCTTACTATGAAGATTGGTATAGATGGATGTAAGGTAACATTAAAACATGCATGCAGTTTGTGCATTTGTAACATTTGTCCTTTCAAGTTTTATCATAATCCAATCCACACTTCTTCCTTGTGCATTTTTAAATGTCCATCTAACTTGTGACTTGTGTCCCAGTGATGTATCACTAACACCTTTTTGTCATAAATAACAAATTTGGTTGTTACTGATGGCATTGTGCTGATGCTGGTCCCTCTTTACCCACAGCACAGATCCTTGATCTTTGGCCTATACGGGGCTTTGGCCGTCTTAGTCACAATGGGCTGGACCTTCGTAGCCCTGGTGGTGTCTCACTGCCTCATCCTCTACAGCGTCGCTCTGGTCAAAAGGAAATGGCTGTGCTTTGCTGCTGGCCTCACCACTTTGGCATCCATTAAGTTAGAGCCCTACAACTCTTGGCAGGTGAGTGGGATATTACTGAACAAAAAGCAGGTTTTTGTACATGAACTGTTAGTACTGCACAAGTTGATGGGCTGCAGAGACATGAAGAGTTACAGGAAACAACTAAAACACCATGGAGCGATGCATGTGTCACATGTAACCACTATCCAGACACCCTGTCAGTGTAAACACATGAAAACGGTCTTCTTTTTTCCAGTAATATTGATTCTTATCTTCCTTTTAGGCATTTCCATTTAACTGTATTTAGCAGATGGACCTCTCTCTGTCCATTTTTAGGAAGCACTGGTGACAGGCACTTTCGACCTGCAGGACATCCTGTTTTATGGAGGCATTGGCTTCAGCATCATGCGCTGTATGAGCTTTGCTCTGGAAAACTGTGAGAAGAAGGAAGGCAACTACAACTTGTGTGATTTACTTAAATACAACTTCTACCTCCCCTTCTTTTTCTTTGGACCCATCATGACTTTTGACAGGTATCATGCACAGGTGAGGTGTAATATGACAATTAATGAAAACATTGTCTGACCAAAGCAGTCTAAATGAATGTATCCATTATAATAACACAGGCCAATAACACCAAGCTGACCCGTAAAGAGAGAGAGATGTGGAACATAACCACTAAAGCCTTGTTGCACCTGGGTGTCATTTTAGTGGTGGATGTCTTCTTCCATTATCTGTATATTTTGACAATCCCCAGTGACATGAAACTGGTCACCAAGCTTTCGGATTGGTGTTTAGGTGTGTAACAAATGTTTTCAAATCTATTTGATTTACAGAATGTATTTATTGTATATTAATGTATTTATTCATACTAGTGCAAATGTAGTATTTTATAATCAGTAGTGATCATTTTCTTGTCTTCTGTCTCATGTGTTGTAAACCCTTGCAGCTGGTCTGGCTTACTCCAACCTGGTGTACGACTGGATCAAAGCTGCTGTGATGTTTGGTGTCATTAACACTGTGGCTACACTGGACCATCTCGACCCGCCTCAGCCTCCCAAATGTATCACAATGCTCTATGTCTTCGCTGAGACGTAAGCCTCTTTAGTATATAGTATATTACACTGTTTTATAACCTCATTTCACCTAGATTGTAATGGTATATTCAACCTCTTTTCCCCCCAAGGCACTTTGACAGAGGCATCAATGATTGGCTCTGCAAGTGAGTATTTAAAGTGACAAGTAAAACAGGTTACATGTCATATATTTTAACATGTTAAATAAATAAATGTTTGTTTATAGATATGTTTATGACTACATTGGTGGAGATCATGATAAAATCTTCAAGGAGTTTTTGGCAACTTTCTGCACATTTTTCATCACTACCTTGTGGCTTGGGCCCTGTCAGCTGGTTTATCTTTGGTCCTTCTTCAACTGCTTTGGCCTAAACTTTGAGCTGTGGGTGGCTAAATTCTTTTCTCTACCACCACTTTCTACAATTGAGGTAAAAGTACATTATATATATATATATATATATATATATATATATATATATATATATATATATATATATATATATATATATATATATATATATATATATATATATCCTCACTTTCCTAAAATCAGTTTCCTAATTACCTTTATGTATCTTGACTCCAGCATCTTATGGGCGAGGCTATGTCACGCAGGATCAGGGGTGTGTTCAACGCTGCCAACTTTTGGGCCATTGTCCTCTACAATGTCCTCTCCCTCAACAGTCTGGAGTTTGCCAAACATGTGGCAAGAAGACTGATTTTTAAAGGTGGGAATGACAGTGGCATAGTGTAAATGTACTATATGTTGAATTTTGGCTTCACTTTATATTAGAGTGACAACAAGGAGGAAGAATGTGTAACAAAGCTTCAAGGCTTTATCCTTCAAACTAAAAAGTCACTAAAATGCTCAGTCCAGTGATGATACATTTCTGTTTACTTTCAGGTTTCCCTCTGTCCACTCTGTCTGTGTTAATGGTGACCTACTGTGGTGTGCAGCTGGTGAAGGAAAGAGAGCGACAACTAGCTTTATTAGAGGAACCAGAGCCAGAGAAGCCAGTTGATGCCAAAGAAAAAACTGAATAACAATAATATTGGACACAAAGAGTTGTATTGCCCTTTTAAATGGTTTCAGTCACAGTGAACCTGACTGTCACAGTCGCTCTGAACATCTGCTGTTCACAGCCCTGTGTTTTATGTTTGTCTGAGGGGAGGTAATGCAGTTCATCAGACTGTGAGAGATCCTCAAGTGCACTTGTAGACAGTTGATTCTTTGGCACAAACCCACTGATGGTGCATTTATAGATTTTAACTAAAAAAAGATTGTAATGAATTTAAAACATGACATATTATTTAATGGGTTACAAAAATTAGGAAAACAGTATTGTAAAGGAGCAATTTTATGTTTTTGGTTCTGTCCTGTGTTTTTCAGTTCTACACTGATCTGCACTGTGCTTTTATACAAATATTCTACAAATATTCTACTTTTTATTTAAGTCTCTTTGACACTTATGATTGTAATCATTACTTGTCATACTTTCAACAAGGCTGAAAGGATGTAAAACCTAATCAAACTTGAAATCATGGTGCCACTTACGGAGAGGAGTAAAGAAAATACACTATAAGGTGCTGTGGAAAGTTTATTTCCATACTGCTTACAAAATGAATGTAATGTATTTGTCTACTGTTACTAAGCTAAGTGAAAATGTCTGGTAATAGAGTAGTCCAAACATTAACCTTGATCTATGCAACAGGTTTACAGAGTGGAGTTCAGGCATTACCTTAATCAGCTGGGCATGCCGAGATGAAACACAGCAGGTCTATTTAACCTGTCTACAAAGTGTTTCAATGCCTTTTTTGAATTTAAGGTTTTTAATGCAAAAATATTATTTCAAATGTTTGACTTTAAATAAAGAATTGGTTACATAGTACATTTTCTGAAATGCTCTCTATATATACTGATTTACTACAATACTATGTTTACATGAGGGTATTACATCAGAATTACACAGGCCTCCAGAACAGATAAACTGAACACACCTCGAGGAGAAGGTGTTTCTCTCTGAGAAAATGTTGAAAATGTTTTTCAGGATTTGTGGGTTGATGTTCACCACCGGACAGGGGAAAAAAGACCATAAAACCACACAACAAAATGTCAGTGTAGACGCTGTGTATAAACTGTATACAGCAGTATTTGTCCTAAATGTGTTCCTTCTACCACCACAAGGTGGCCCAAGTTGACCAGAGGCAGTGCGTGGCAAGGGCTTCTAATGACAATTAGCAAAGGCAAAGGCCTGGTTTTACAAAGACTGAAGAGATCAATTGGCAGGTTATTACATTACTGATGAATACATACAGTACACACTAGAATATAATTAAGTTTAAAATTCATTAGGTGTAAATATATCATCAACATCATCTGAAAAACATCTATGTAACATATTTAGAAAACAGAGCATGCTGCCATATTGTAACTCAATCATTATTATTACTGGCACGCAAAATGACTATAGGCTGTGTATTTATGTAAATGTGACTGTGCATGGGCAGGAATGTACGGCTCACCACCCAATGACAATGGCAAAGTCAGACAAAATTAACAGACAGAACTAGGCTCTGGAAATACTGATTGTTTAAAACAGACTGAAAATAACCTCTGGGTTAGGTTTAGTTTAGTGTTGCAAAACATTTTAAAGGACTAATCCCACTTTCTTAATAGGTTCAAAAGAATTACAGGCAGTTGAAACCACCATTTAATAACAGAGGAAAATATATTAAGAGAAAGTATATTTCATTTTTAAAGTTTAATTTATCCTTTAAGTGTTTATTTTAAGATATTCTCTGTTGTCTTGCTGGCGTATCCCTGTGTAAACTTGAAACCTATATTTTTATGTTGATTGTCAACTTGGTAAACAAATTACTTAATTTGAACAGCTCTGTCAAATTACAGTATCTCCTCACATCCCCACACATTTGTTTTTGTTAAAAACAAGAATAAATTATTTATAATCAATAACAGCAGACCTTTAAAAGCATCTTTATTATGTTACTCACAGACACAGATTTGTTCAGACTTTGTTATCTTATCTTTTCTGGGTTGTAAATGCTATATTATATTTTATACATATACTTTTGTAAGTGAGTTCACTAAAGCACAATGTAATTGCTGTACAACATGATTTATGTCTCAAATGTGTGCACTATATTTTTAAGGGAGGCTACACATGCAGTATTTTACTGTGTAATATAGAGCCACTCTGATGATATGTGTTACTAGTTAATGATGGATGTTTAATACAATGTGATGGACTCAACCTTTTCTCATTGCATGGTCTATCAGCTGTTTGTGGCGGTGTGAGCAGTCTGAGTGCATTTGGTTGGTGTTCCCAGCCACCAAAATGGATTCTTCATCTTTGTGAGTATAAATAGTCTTGACTAACACAGTGAGTGACACTGACAGCTGCGACCCACCCATGAGGAATACTCCACCCCCGGGAACCTGAGCCATCCCTGTGACCAGTCCTTCTCTGTTGTGGGGAGCAAGCAGCAGGACGCCCCTCTGAGTCCTCACCCCTGCTACCAAAGCCAACAGAACAAAATGGCTGCCATGACTATAGACCCGATGGAGCAGCCTCGCATGTACCAACAGACCCTGCTTCAAGACGGACTATGTGACCTCCTGGAGCATGACAAGTTTGTGGACTGTGTACTCAAAGTTCAGGAGAAGGAGTTCCCCTGTCACCGACTGGTCTTGGCAGCAAGCAGTCCCTTTTTCAAGGCTATGTTCCTGTCTGAACTAGAAGAAAGCAAGAAGCGTGAGATTGTCCTCAAAGACGTAGAACCTGGGATTTTAGGAATGATCCTTCGCTATCTGTACACTTCTGAAATTAATTTAACAGAGCAGAACGTCCAGGATATCTTCATAGTGGCCAACATGTACCAGATCCCCTCCATCTTCTCTGTCTGTGTGTCATACCTTCAAGAGAAACTAGTGCTTGGAAACTGCTTGGCCATCTTCAGGTTGGGGTTGCTGCTGGACTGTCCCAGGCTGGCTCTGGGTGCACGAGAGTTTATCTGTGAACGTTACCAAGTGGTGGTGAGGGACCAGGACTTCATGCAGCTCAGCCCAAGTGAGCTGGCCATTCTTATCACATCGGACGCCTTGAACGTTGATCGGGAGGAGGTGGTGTTCGAATCCCTCATGGACTGGGTGAAACATGATGAGAACAACCGCCTCAAAGACCTGCCAGAGTTGCTCCACTGCATCCGGTTTAGACTTATACCTTTGGATTATTTCAAGGAGAAGGTGGAACGGCACCAATACATCCGCTTCAGCCAAGAGATGAAGAAGGATCTAGAGATGGTGAAAGACGCACATAAGGGACATTTGCCAAAGCCTACAAAGCCCATTTCTGAGGAGGCAGCAGTGCAAGAGGATGAGGAAGATGATGAGGAAGGGTATCTACCTGGTATCCTCAACAATAACCCTCGCTTTGGGATGTTTGAGCTGGACCTGATACTCATGATTAGCGACACAGGGACAGTGGCCTATGAGCCGGTTAGAAATGAGTGCTTTGTGGTGTCAGAGTCCACAGAAATCCCCAAGAACCACTGCAGCCTGGTGACCAAGCAGAACCAGATATTTGTTGTGGGGGGTCTTCTTTACGAGGAGGACAAAGATGAACCGTTCAGCTCATACTTCCTACAGGTGTGGTATCATCAAAAGCATGACTTGAAATGGCACCTATTTACTTGACAAATCTTTTTTTTTTTTTCTTTTGCAGTTTGATCCTGTAAGTTCAGAGTGGCTTGGGATGCCCTCACAGCCGAACCCCCGCTGTCTGTTTGGGATGACAGATGCTGAAAACTCCATCTTTGTCGTGGGAGGAAAAGAGCTGAAGGAAGGCGAGCATGTCCTGGACTCAGTCATGATCTATGACAGACAGTAAGCACTAATGCCACTGTGTCTTAATTAAAAGATTATTATGTATAAATGTTTAGTGTTTATTTAGCTGGAAAATAAGTTAGTTAGTTAGTTAGTTAGTTAGTTAGTTAGTTAGTTAGTTAGTTAGTTAGTTAGTTAGTGACCCATCCTTCAATGCACCAGTGGCATTGGAGGATGGGTCAAACACAAAGAACAAATTTCCCCAGGGGGACAATAAGTATACCTTACCGTAGTTAGTTAGTTAGTTAGTTAGTTAGTTAGTTAGTTATAGTGATCAAAAACAATAATTTCAAGGATTTGTCAGTTTTGATGTAAGCATCTCTATATAGTTTTAAAGCTTGTTTCATTATCTTTTATACACAAGTTAGTAAAGGTACACAAATGACATCCAGATGCCTGTTTGTAACCTACTTTAAAGGTTTCATAATCTGAATAAATAAAATATTTCACACACATTTTAAAAATGAAAGGAAAGATATACAGATCATAACATAACGCGACTCTGTCCCAACAGCATTGTTGCAAACTTACATGGGACTGTTACATCACAGTTTGTAACTTTAATGTACATCAAGTAAAATATGCATTTGGCTATCAAAGAACAATTAACCTTTGCTTTCCCAGTCAGGAAACAATTAAAATTAATTTAGACTACATGCTTTACTGACGTAAGGTAATATATTTTATAGTAAAATGTTATATAATCTTTCTTTAACTAACAACACTCTTTCCGATGTCATAATTGTTTGTTTTTGCTACTAATCCCACAGGTCTTTTAAATGGGGTGAGTCCGACCCTCTTCCGTATCAAGTCTATGGACACGGGACTGTATCACACAAAGGTTTGATCTATGTGATGGGAGGAAAATCTGAGAGCAAGTATGCAACCTCTTATATTTTATTTTAAATAACACATTACATGACTAAATTTCTATATGATTTCTTACTTGTCAAAAAACAGGAAGTGCATGAGGAGGGTCTGCATGTACAACCCTACAAAGTTTGAGTGGAAGGACCTTGCTCCAATGAACACAGCCCGTGCCCTGTTTGGTGTCACGGTCCATGAGGATCAGATCTTTGTGGTCACTGGGGTCACGGATTCAGGCCTTACCAGCTCTGTAGAGGTCTATGATATCGCCACCAACACGTAAGTAGGACAACTGTTTTTAAATGTTATGTTTATGTGGTGAAGCATCTGTGCTCCATGGCCAAATGACTCACACAATAGTGCATCATAGGTTTCAAAATACCACTCTTAGTACTGCAGTGTGTCATATGGTAATCCAGCAACTGATTGAGCACAGGCATCACTTTCCCTGTCTGTTGTTGCTGTTTTTAGGTGGACTGAGTTCACAGAGTTTCCTCAGGAGCGCAGTTCTCTCAATCTCATCTCAATGGGAGGGTTTCTTTATGCTATTGGTGGGTTTGCCATGATGCCCACAGAAACCAGTGAAGAGCCCGTACCGACAGAGATGACTGATATCTGGAGGTGATGCACATGTGTATATTATATAACTTAACTGATAACATTCATACACAGAGAAATAACAATTGATCAGCCAAAAGAGAAAACCACAAAACACCAAATTTATACCACAAAATAACTTTTCAATAGGATTGAAGACAAATATTTACAAAATAAAATTCTTCAAACCAAAAGTGGGTCACAGGGAGGTTGAAAATATTTAAAATGTTAAGTGTGAAGCCAAAATTATTTTAATAACATGGAACTGATTAAATCATTTAGTAAGATAACTGGTTATGTAATTGTTTCTATGATAAGTGGATCAAAAAGAAATATCAGGGACACATTTGGGCTCCACAATCAGATGAGTTCACAAAACTGCTAAACTATCCAGAAACTTCTGGTAAAACAAGTTATCAAAGATTTTATTAGACATTAACTATGTTGGAGCCACAAAGAATTAACCATAACTGTAGCATTTATTGTGCTGCTTTGAAAAAAAAAAGGCTTTAACAGATTCAGCAATAATATCTAGTTATTATTCTCCTTGGATTTCTTGTTAGTATATTGGTTTATAAGACTGCCTTCAGTGCAGTGATCTAGCCACAATATGTGCTGGTCCTAAGCCCAGGTAAATGAAGAGGCTTGTGTTGGGAAGCACATCTGGCATAAAATCTTGCCAAACTACCCATGCAAATAATTTACTGTGGCACCTCTTGAAATTCCTTTACTCCACTTTTAACATAAAACAGAGTGATATTTATTAGTTTTGTTAACATTCTCTGTGTATAAATATTATTGTTTTATTATAATATGTTCTAACCTGTGTGGTTAAGTAACGTTGCAGCAGTAACATGACTATGCTTCTTGCAGGTATGATGAGTCAGAGCAGAGTTGGACTGGAATTTTAAGAGAAATAAGCTACGCAGAGGGATCCACCATTTTGTCTGTGCGGCTAAACACACTGCGCCTCACCAAGTTATAACCAAAGTGAACTGCACAGCTAATTATGTAAAAAAAAAAAGAGGTCAATTACAGTTCTCATTTAACACATTGTTTAGCTAACGAGGGTATATATTGATGTATTACTGGTTTTAAAAGCATCCTCTTTTAAAAATGCACCCTGGAGTAACGCTAAGAGACTAATTAGGTTAAACAGGATCAGTGAGAAAATGCATTTAATACTAACAAAACACAATCAATATCAACTGTTCAAGGCCTTCATCTGAGATACATTGATACACCAATCAGAAATAACATTATGACCACCTACGCCATACACAACAATGGTGTATTGTGACACCTTTGATCAGAACATTACATTCATTTCTTTGAGCTACAGTAGCCCTTGTCAAACTCACTTAAATACTAAAGTTGGCCAAATTTTTCTGTTTCTAACGGATTTGGTGCAATGATGATTTGGGGGTAACTTTAGCTACCTATATTATTTATTTGTTGGACATTAGAGGTACTCAAGAAATTTGCTAAGAGTGCACTCAGAGTTGAAAAGGCTAGTTTATGGATATAGCTTCCAAGCTGTACCAAAACGGGAATGCAAAATGTTATATGCAACACATCCTGATCAAGTCGTAAAAACTAGATGCATTTTTTTTTGGCCCTATTTAGTCATACATGTAGCCCCAGTGGCCTGATTCATGACTGCTTCACCAAATAAGGTTTGTCTTCTGCAGGTTACACAGTATTTTACTGAAGCCTTTTTTTAGGAAAATCCTCCCAAAATTACTCAAAGTATGTTACTAATTCAATTATTGTCTCCCAGCAGAGGGAGGTATGGCACATTTAAAGTAGAAGCAATATTACCATTTGTTTTTGTGAAGGCCCATATTGTTTGTATATCCTTTTGTTATACCGTTTTATCAATTTTTATGTATCAAAAATAAAGATGATGCTTTGACCAATGGGCACTAAAGACTTCTTACCAGTGCAAATGATTTTATTTCATGGGACACACAAATATAAGACACTTTTTTAACAGTACAAGTACCATGAGTGAGCAACATACAGCTAGAATGTAAACAGTGGTCACCTGAGCACTAAGTCTTCATCATCAAACATATATTCACACATTCACATTATTTACAATGGCATAAGGGAGACTGAGGTACTTAGAGTTCACTTGTAGCATTACACACTGCTACAGCTTAAAAAGAAGCTAAAGTAACTACTTAACAATAGACTCAACAAATTCTGTACAAAGGCCTTAACATTATCAAAGAGTGAGTGATTGATTAGCCACAATGTACAATGAAATCTGTAATCCATTTTGAGGAAAAGTGAGACTCGTATTATATAGATTCAGCGCAGAGTAAAATATTTCTTGCATTTATTTATTTCAGTTGTGGTGACTTTGTAATAGGGCATTATGTAATATTTTAATTTCATGAAATACTAAATTTTGGGTTTTCATTAGCTGTAAGCCATATCATTACAATTAAAATAAATAAATGCTTAAAATATTTATTTCTGTGTTAACTGAATCTATATTTACTATACATACAGTAGGATTTCACTTTGAAATACAGCCACAAGGGGTCACAAGCCAGTGTACTCCTTGTGCCGGTCCAAATGCCTTGATAAATAGATAAATCGAGAGGGTTGCAGGAAGGGCATCCAGCATAAAAACCTATGCCAAATCAATACGTGAATCTTGGCAAGCTAGAAGACAGATGCTGTGGCAACCTCGTTAGGGAAAAGCTGAAAGGAAGGAAGGAAACTGCCTAATTGAAGTACTGAAATACATTCACTTTTCCATTATATCAGATTTTTTGAGATGCACCCATTGGTCTTTAAGTAAGGAAGGATTTTTCCCTTTGCTGGAATGTTATTTAATATTAATTTCCTATATATATATATATATATATATATCCTATATATGTACACATGTCTTAGGCAGGACAGTAGCTGGTTATGATATGGATGTATTTACTGTGACAGCCGCTCTTTACAGTCTGACACAATCATTAATGATATTACCACTGGTCCCCTAAGCAACATAGGCCATTAGATTAAGTGCTTCAACCCTACTTTGTACAAAAGCCTTTTAATAAACATCTTGGCTCTTATTAGATGCAGGTCCTCGGCTCTATTCATTTTAACAACAGATGGATAGCGCCGTCTTGTTTTTAATTCACTTGATGTACTACGGCGGCCATAAAGATCGTCTTCCCACAGTATTCAAGTGTTGGGTTTTAATGAAGAGTGAGAGGTGATTTTGTATGCGCCAGGAGCTAGTCCAGTGTGAGTCATCAGATGGTACTGCTCTACCAAATAGTCCCTTTTACTGTTACTGTATATCATCATTTACTATGATGCTATCTGTTATGTACTTAAGGTTATGTTTTTGACAGCTTTGGTTGCTGGTTTCTTTGTTGGTTGCTTTGTTATTATGTTAGCAAAATAACTACCACTAAAGTAATTGTCTGATTTTTATGACATTTTCAGAAAACTTCAGCAATGGACCAAAAAAATACAGGTTTTGGTGTGGATCCAGGCTTTTTTAATGGATTCAGAACCATGGTGTTTTTGGTTGATTTTTTTTTGTTTTGTTTACCATTGTGAGATATAAGGCCTTTGTGGCTTAAAGGATAGAGCATTTACCCCTGAACTAGAAGATACCTGGTTTGAGTCCAGGTCTTGGCATGATATCTTTGTGAGATATTGTGGTTGTACACTGCACTAACACATTCAGTAATAAATGGGCAGCATGGCATTGTGAGATTGAGAAAACAATGAGGATGACGTCTTGAGAAGTAGTTTACCATTGGTACAAATGTTTAAGTCAGACAGGACACTTTTTGGTATTGCTGAGTAAGTAGATACCTCCTATCTTATGTATCTTATAACAAATAGATATACTGTATTTTTTACTTTGGCAAGAATCCTGGCACTTTCAGTAGATACAAATAAATGAACAAACAGACTTCAGTAACAGACCCCATCTTCGCTGCAACAGTTCGAGTGAGTGTCTTAAAGAGAATGACAGCATCATGGCCTGAGCCTATGTTCATATGGATGAGAAGTGCTCCTGACTGGCAGAAGCCCGCCGTGTCGCGGGGCTACATTTGGTCAACATACTGATCTGGGTGCTGAAGTTGTTTCCGTTGCTCCCAATGGAGGGCTGCTGGTACTTGAGGTCGGCACCCAGGAAGCGCTGCAACATCCATCTGCGCCACTTGCGTTTAATCTCCGCCTGCACCTGCAAGAGAGAGCAGGGCAAACAACATGAGAGGGGCACCATGGAGAGAGTTTAGGTTTAATGGCAAAGGTCTGAAGAATACGTTTTTTTTTCTTGGAAGGGCATGGCTAGTTTATTTGTATAGCACAATTCATACACAGGGTAAGTGCTTCACAGAAATAAAAGACAAGTTAGAACAGGGCTGGGCAATATCCTGAGCTGTGATACCACAAAAGTGTTTGTTATGCTCCAGTACAACCCTTGAGAACTATCTTATATTTTATTTTGATTATATTTTATATTGTTTATTTACTAAGACAACATAAACTCAAAAGCATCTGAATAAATGTGTTACTGAACACACTGAAAATGATATAACATCATATGGTCATCATTTTGCAAAATACACTGACATAAATATATATATACAATACATTTAGTCATATTGTCCAGCCCTAAGTTAAAAAGTACATAGACAAGAATTACAATTAAAAACAGTAAAATAAAGAATTTGTGAAAGTTTTGTGATTGACAGGTTAAAATTGTGTCATCTGGTTATCTGCAGAGTTGTTATCTGCATTTTGGGGTTGTAGGTGTAACATCCTAAAATGTCATTAAAAAAATAATGCAAACTAAGAGTAGAAATAAGCTCTGCAGGACATGGAGTCTGAGGGTTTGTTAACCTGTTCACTGTACCAAAGAGTGAATACAAGTTGTTGCTGCTTGTAAAAGAGAAGAATACATTTCTCTCTACACAAAGTTTGATTGAAAACACACAACAGTGCCTTATACAGTACATTTTATAGTGCACTTGATTCAACTTACTTCTCCATTCAGAAAGCAGTACAGGACGGCCACAACAAACCCCTATGAGGCACAAAAGAGGCACAGGATAAATAGCAACAAGAGCCATCTTTAAAAATGAACAGCTGCTGAAAATATTTGCGGATGAATAATGATGGTGCGATTCTGAGCGGCCAAAGACACAGACAGGAGCTTCATCTTTTGGCGATTATTCCCAGGAGGCCTCGGTTGAAACGACGGGTATAAATTATGAATACTTTCCATGGCTAGGTTTCCATCATTGAGTTTGGCTCTGAGTGTTTGTATTCAATTTTAAAGTCAGTAAATCCTGAGTGCATTATTATGCAAGCATACAAGAAACACACACATGAAGCAACGTTGTGTCCTGTGGCTCAAAGCTGACAACAGGGTTAGGGGAGTTTTGTTGGTGTGCTCTTCCAGTTGCTTAAAAAATAGCATTGAATTCTCTATTTTATCAGTTTACATGATGTAATGTAAATGACTGGTACAAACAATTTCATTAGGAGCTATCTTGTGAAGAAGAACAAAAAGTGTTGGATGCCCCGAACAGAGCCCTGAGATGTAGTCCGGTTCTACAGTTATCTGGTACAAACTGCACAGTGTTGGATTTGGTAATCAAAAGAATAGTTTTTTGTGGATCCAAGTCATTGTCAGCTTTTATACAGATTTTGTACAATTGCAATATTGGGCAAAAATACTAATACTGTATTAATACTAATAATAGGACTGTATTAATACTAATACTTGCCTTGACAATGGATCATTAAAAAAACAAATTCTCGAAGATTTCTGTTTCAAGTATAATTCTAGGCACTATATCTTTACCATTAAGAGATGCCTTGGTAGATGAAAGTTCTCTTCTAGTGCTTGTAGTTTAACCCTCTCCGGGCAGGCGTTGCAGATTTGCAACAGCTAAATGCTCATTACCTAATTACCAAAAAAAGTCAGAATTGTTTATTACTACCCCTTATGATAATTTCCCCCAAATATCTGATTTTTCCTGTTACTAAAACTTAATTTGGCCCTGAGAGGGTTAAAAGAAAAAAAATATTATTATTATCCCCTGAACCTGTTAAACATTTTCCAGTCTTTAGATCTATGCACTTAACCTTGACAATAACTTGAATTATATTTCTCTGCAATAACAATATTTTTTCCTGGATATATTGTTCAGAAACCTTTCACCTCTTAACGTACCTGAAATGACCCCAGTATAAGGTCAAACACCATCCTCACTTGTGGGTGAATGTGCTCGGGGATAAAAGCAAAAATAATGTAGTTTATCCCAAACAGTGGTATCAACAATAGCGTCGATTTGGCAAGTCTCCTAAAGAGGGAAAAATAAAAACATTAAGATGTTAGTCAGTATAGGTAGGAGTCACTCCTGCTTATGGCCAAAAACACAAAAGTAATTTTAAAACTTACGAATATTGATTGGACTCTTTTCTTCCAATGTCTGGGCAATTCATCTTCTGACGCAAAATCCGGATTATGCAGATAAAGAGAAAAAAGTTCACCTAAAGCAGAAAAAAACAGTCAGTCTATTGAGATTGTTTTATGAAATATTACTAGTGCTAAGACTCACAAGTATAGCTACTAAAATTGGTGTTTTAATAATCCACCATGGTCTGTCTTCGATAATCTCCCAACAACTATGGGAAAGAACAGGAACAAGTTAGATGAAGAATTTAACAGCTTTAAACAGTAATTCCACAAGTTTGTCCTTAACCTTTGTTATTGTGGCAGGTATATAGAAAACTAATGAGTTAAAACACACTCATTAAGAGGCATGTTTTCATTTTTGTTGAGCAAATGTTGGTACTATTCCACCAATATTCAAACAATAATCAAATACAGGTAATAACTGTTTTGATAAACTGGTCAGATGAGAGGCAGCGTGTCTCCGTTTTGGTCTGTTGCTCATTAATACTTGCACAAACTGCTATAAATCAAAATGCCAACTTCTTCTTTGAAAAATTGTTTCAAAGCTTTCCATCGTAACAAAATGCTAAAAAAGCCCGTGAGATGATTCCCTTACCCAGGATCATTTAGACAAGCTTTTGTGATGACCCAGGAGGAGATAAAGATAGTTGGAGCTCCTGCAAAGACACACAGAAATTTGTGATTTCTCTCAACATTTATAATGTACAGTAATTCATTAATTCAGTGTACACCTTGGACAGTGGCAAGTTAGTTAAAGTGTTGACATTTTAGAGACACACGTACCGACAGCCATTCACATTCATTCACTAGGGGCAATTTAGATTCACCAATTCAATCCACTAATAACTGCAGAGATTCATAATACACTCAGAAAGATTGTTTGTCGGCCAGCTCGAGAGTCAAACCAACATCCTTCTTGCTGAGAGGCAGGGTGCTAACCACTCTGCCACCACGCGCCCCAATGCATAATCTGTCAAGCTGCTTATTTCCACTGTGCTTGAACACTTTACTGACTTCCTATGGGTATATATGCACATTGACAAAAAGAACATACATTTACTGTACTTTAAGACATGGTTATAATTGTAACTATTAATTGTTTAAATATTGCCTCATCCAGAAAAGCTGCTGGCTTATTTTAGTCTTCCTAATGTTACAAACAGCCTCTCAGGTCTATCGTGTGTGCTATGGCAGTTACTAAAATAGTGGTCTAAGAATCAGGGAGTTTGCCAATGGTGAATATATACGTACTGTTTTAATGGCAAGAAAATAGAAACCGCTGCTGAGCTTGTCAAATAGGCATCATAAAGCTGTGTTTTCCTGTCAAACCCATCCTGGGCTTGACAGCACTGAATTAGACCAGAACGAATGAAGAGGAGGTGCCCTGCTGCTTCTCATTTAAAACAACTTGCCAGGCTAATCTCAATGTGAAGCACACAGGATATTTCTGTAGCACCTGCACATATAAATTCATGCTTGCAGATTAATTTACATGTATTTTTTTTTTGAAAGGCAGAGGGCAGACAGATGATGTCAACGACCACTTCAAACAGAAACACTCTTGCACTAAAAAAATGAAAAAATACAGCAACATACCCCAGCCAATAAGGATGTACCACCAGAAATACTTCCTCTCGGAGAAGAAAGAGACGGCTAAGAGAGCGTGGAGGTACAGGCCTTCCACCAGCAGCCAGAAGTAACTCGCCATGATGCCATAGTGAAAAAAGACCACCACAGCTTTGCAGCCCACCTACAGAAGGGCACAAGTGTTCATAAATTACCCCTGAACACAGAATGCAAGATGAATTGATTTTCTTTCCACTGGCACTTGTTTACCTCCAAGGCTTTGAAATAAGGATAGATGAGTCACTAGAAAACACTTATAGAACACTTGGGAAGTAATTTATCAAAGGCAGCAGTCTGTTCATTAAAATGAGTGTAACTTAATTATAGGAAATTAAAATGGGGTTACCTGCTAAATGCATATTGGGCTCATGCAATACAAATACAATCCCATTTCCAAAAAGTTGGGACATGAAAAATATGCCCCTTTTATACCTAGACATGTTACTGACCTGTTGCCACATTAACTAATAAGCAATATACAGGACATTTCTGTTGTCCTGCCCCCAATTCATAAAATATCTCAGTTTCAACACCCGATATATTGTTTATGTTCTATTATGAATAAAATATGGTAACAGTTATGGTCTAAATCAAAACAGTGCTCTGTGGGTTTGCCAGTCTTTCTGCTTTTATGACAAAAACAACTTGGCCATAATGTAAAACATATTTTTAATTGTTAATAACTCAACTGTACCATTGTTATCAGTAAAACTAATATTTGATCATAGATTATTCAAGATTAGATCAAGATTGATATACATGTAATAAATATGTAACTATATTTTAATGAATATGTAGTTATGTAGTTATATGTAGATATTGAAGTACCAATGATTTTTTTTTATTTAGCATTGATTTACATAACAGTATTACTAATAAAACATGAATAACAATGTTTATAATGCAATCCAGGCACAAGAAGTCACAAGCCAGTCACAAGTCTGGATAAAAAAAGAGGGTTGTGTCAGGAAGGTAAAACACAATAACGAGGTGGGGCGATGGTGGCCCAAATCCCATCTGAAGCACATACTGTCGTTGTGTCCCTGGGCAAGACACTTCACCCACCGCCTGTGTGAATGTGTTAGTGTGGCTGTGTTTGGTGGTGGTCGGACGGGCCGTTGGCGCAGATTGGCAGCCATGTTTCCGTCAGTCTGCCCCAGGGCAGCTGTGGCTACAGAAGTAGCTCACCACCACCGAGTGTGACTGAGGAGTGAATGAATAATAGATAAAAAATTGTAAAGCGACTTTGAGTTGTGTGAAAAGCGCTATATAAAACTGATGTATTATTATTATTAACATGCAAATCACACTAGGAGGAAGTGGATTTGCTGTGGTGAACCAAAAGGGAAATGAAGTAAGAACAATGTTTAAACCGCAGTGGTGTTTATGAAATGATGAAGTAATACTTTGTACATATTAAATTAACTGGTTACTAATGCATAATACATAAATTATGCTTTATAGTGTGTACTTACTTGTTACCAAAATATTGTTTTATGGGATTTTTATTTACATTTAGTGCCCCAATTTTGGGGGAATTGGGTTTGTATTTAAATCAGCTTTTATGAAAACAGGTGCTCAGAGCTATATGCATCACTAAAATGGTCTACTAGTGACACATATTTTTTGCAGTACAGGCCAGTCTCCAGAATTAGGTCTACAACACATAAAATCACATTACTTTAATGAGATATCTCCCTGTTCCAGTCTCTTTTACACAACAAAGTCTTTCATTGTCAGTGAATTTCTGAAGAAGTACACAGTGTTTCTGACGTAAACCCTATAATGACAAACACATCTACACAAGGGTCACGTTTTTGAATGTTTTGGACAGTTTTCTTTCACTTTCTGATTTAGCATATGTGACATTCAAAAACATACAGTATGTTCCTTAATCGATAACTATTTAACTCTTATTTGTACATTTTTGTGAGTAAAAGTGGCCTGTCATGCATGTTCTCTATGGACCTTTTTGTGCAAATGCAGTTCTCTTGAAACCGGCCAAGGGGTTAGCAGCTGTGTTTGAACCAGGCTAATGTGCTCATAAGAGGAAATACATCTAAACTAAACCCCGCCAGCCCTCAGAGACAGTAAAGAAGCTGATTTACAATCTGCTGACTTAATCCTCTCTGCTCATAAAGATTAAGATAGAGCAGTGTTGAAATTAAATACAAACCAAAGAAACAACTTTACAGTTTTTTCTAATCATAATTTTAATTCAAACATTTTGTGGGCCTTATGGATAAAGCCCTCTGAAGTTTAAAGTAAATGCTCTGCAAACAGTAACTTTGACAACATCCTGCTGGACAGACTGACAAATGAGGAAAACTAGAGAGTGCAAGGCACATGGCAAACATTGTTACACCCAGGTGCACATGACTCTTTGTACATTAAAAAAACTGTTGGACAGAGCATTAAAGTCAGAAGAATCATAGCTGTATTTAAAACCCACCACTCACAACAAACAGGAACAGAAAGTCACATATATAAAAAGTATGAGCAAGCATACTCACAGTGGAGTGGCAGTTTTCAGTCTCACCAATGTCATAGAGAACAACATCCTTGATAAACACCGATATGGCTTTTAGTATGAACGACACAAAGAGGTGCATGTGGATATAGTTTCTTGTGCAGTGCAACTTGCTGCAAAATGAAAAACAGATGATTAAAAATGATGAACTGAAAAAAATACTACTGAAAAATATCTTCAACAAATAAGAAGTATAGAGCACTCTGACAAGCCTTTAGGCTGCAGTTGTGTGGTATTTTAAGTGTGCACAAGTGTGGTATACATGAAAAAGTCTAACACTAGGTTCACAGTCAAGAAACCCCAAACCACTGCATCCACAATATATTAAAATTAGCTTTTTACATGACTAAACATCTTTATATAAGATAAACTACATTGTATCCACAGGCCAAAGTCACAAAAATGTAAAACAAATGTGTGAGCACAGGCAGATAGTCATTATCAGCACTTACTGCAGAAGCTATTGCTTTGAAAGCTGTGCTGTAACATGCTGTTATCTAAAGGTCAAGCTGTATATAAACCCACCATCCTATGTTAGTATGTGCTTTTATCATAAACCATATATTTATCAGGAAGGAGGAAATAAGAGGACCTCCTCCAACCAAAAAAATGAAACTTTTCTAAAAGGTCACTAATTTGAAATCTCTTTCAAGTTTGGCTTCTCAGTGATCGTCTGATTGGTGTGAAATGTACAAAGCCATCAGGCTTGGCCATCGAAAGGGTGTGATGACACACAGAATCCCGCAGCTGCTGAGCACCAACATAAACAGCCAATGCTCATCACATCCTGTGTCTTAGCTCAACAGTTCAAGCTGTAGCATTTCATAACCAACAGAGTAAACATATCTCTAATGTTTAGCTCAATGGGAGCTTATTACAAGACTCTGGAGTAATTCTTTTGATCGCGACTTATCAACATGCACATACTGGACATGCTAAGATTAACTGTCACATAGAAACATGTTATCAACAAAGAGAAGCCTGCCTAAATGTTTATGACCACTTTCAGATGAGGCCTTTGTTTAGAAAGTGTAGCGAGATAATGTCAAATCTGGCACGCTGGCCACATTAGTGTGAGAAAAACACTGTAAAACTTCAATAAAATGAATGAAGTACAATTACAAAGTGTGACTGTCATGGATATTATGCACTAAATGATGGGAAAAATGTTTGACTTTCTTTATAAAAGAGCATTATGTGGTTTAGGTGAGTCTCCTTACCGAAAGAGACAGAGTATAATGATGGCAATAATCAGGGATATGAGCGACACACTATGACCAATGGTATAGCCCACTTTGATGGCATCATAGAACTCTTCCTGCAAAAGAATACACCAGAACGGGTCAACAACACAGGTGCATAAATTTGGACATTGGTTCACGTGGCTGCTATACCAACCTCATTGTCATCTGTGGTGCTGTTGGGGTTGTATTCACAGTCCATTATGTAGGACTCCAGGCTGATTGGACTCCAGCCGTCCTCAGTGCAAGTCTTTGACAGGTTTCCTTATGAGTGGAGGGAACAGTGAATATACCATGCGTACCACTTAAAATTAAAATTAAGTTGTGTTTATGTGGAGCTTCAAGGCAAAGATATCTATACATTTACAGACACACAATTAAGCCACAACAAGATGCATATGTCCCAGTGGATTACTCCCAAAAACTAAAAGGAAATATAAAATAGGAAGGAATGAGAGGTCCAAGTTCATTAGCTGGCTCATAAATGCTAAACCATCCAAGGGGACCAAGAAGAAGCCCAGTGAGGCAAAATGTAGGAAGAAAAGGGGTCTGAAACATCAAGAAATGTATTAAGGTTTGCTGCAAAGTATTCTGTACTAAGCTTGATGGATTTACTGTCTAATTAGAAAAATATGTAGGCTAGTGTAAAGAACTATTGATTTTGGCCCAAGAAATGCGCACTGGAAACAAAAATATGAACAATTATTTGTCTATTTGAGATTAACATTAACAAACCATTTTAAACATACATACAATGTACAGCGCTACATCAACAAATTACAAACTTATTTCAGCAGTTCAGTTCATAATGAAACACTATACACACTCAGCACAGAGTAAAATCTGTAGTATCTATTTTAATTGTGATGATTATGCTTTAGAGTTAATGGCAACCATAAATCAGTATCTTGTGAAATATAAATATTACATAATATTCACAATTAAACTAAATAAATGCAGTACTAGTGCAAGTGCAAGTACTTCACTCTGTATGTACTGAATCTATATAATCTAAGCATTTCACGTTTAAACTGAAACTATTTCACTTTTCCACATTATGCAAATTTATTCTTGTGCGTCTTATACAGTATTTCGTAAATAAGTTATGATAACGAGTTAACACATCACCCATGTAAGTTTTAATAATGAAATAGGTACTCAGTGAAGAAAGCCAGATTGCAAGGCCAGACATCTATTACAAAGTCAGTCAACCACTGACTATGAGCAACAAAATTCACTAATTCACCTACAGTATGCAAGAAACACATGGCAAGAATGCTTGCAACTCCACCACCTTACATTACAATACATACTGTACGTATATACAATTGTATAGAAACACTAAGACTGTGATTTAATCAGTGAAACTATGGGTGTGATGAGGTAGCGTACCACAATCATATAAAAGCCAGCACCGTGCCAATGTACACAGGTCACAAGGTGGGACAGATTCAGTTGAGTTGAATATTAACTTTGTGCTCCTTAAGTCTCCATTTAGCACGAAGCAAGTAATCAAAATAATGCAAAGCTGGCAACTTGGTGCTCGCAAGCATTAGCTACTTGCTTGTTATACAACCATTTGCTACTTGCTAATGGTTGTATAACTTAGTATAACAGTAAAACAGCAGATGCCTTCCCTAAAACTCCTTTCGTAGTCTCATGAGTAGCACCATGAGTGAAGCCAAGACATTCACAAATAACCACTAGTCCTATATTGTGTTCACCAATAGAGTGTAATGGTTAGTGCTAATACTGGTGACCTTCTGGAGTCGCCACAGCAAATAATCTGCCTTCTAGTGTGGAGTAATTTGCATATTGATTTGGCATAGCTTTTACACTGGAACGCCTTCCTGACACAACTCTCTCCATTTATCCAGGCTTGGGACCAGCACAAAGAGTGCACTGTCTTGTGACTGCTTGTGGCTGGATTGCCAGTGGATGACTCTAAGCCCTTGAAAAAAAACTACGAATAACAACTTAAAAAATGTTAAATATGGTAAATGTAAAATCAATATATGTAGCCTTATGTTAGCATACAATGATCAGAGCTAAGGTCTGGAGAGCACAAGTCTCATATAATGTTACTGAAGTTTATCTAATCCTGTCACAAGATCATTTTATTCAGACTTTTATTATGAAATATTTATTGGTGACATTTCCTCATTTACTTTCCTGTAAGTGACAGAGCTACGTGAGTTGGCAAGAAATTCGTCTTTCCTCTCGGTTTGGCTAAAGAAATAAAAAATGTAGGACATTCCTTGCATTGCCTAACCCTATCACTCAGCTGCCTCTATCAAACCAAGACCAAGTTGGGAAATGACCAACAATCCAAAGTCTTACAATGTATTTTGTATTAAACTATGGGCAGCCTGCAAATACCTGAACGCCGGTCTGCAGAGAAGATAGAGGCTTAGCTGGTTCAAACAATATGACAAGACACAAAGGTGACATTAAGCCATTGCTGTTTTAGCCCATGCCACCACTGGACCTAGTTTGTTTGAAGGATTGCAAGAAGAATGCTTTCATCATCAACCAACAACATGACTCTAAGGATTTTCAGAGTCACATAAAGCTCAAACGAGTTAATCATTCACTCATCTGGGATTTTGTTTTTATGGCTTCATCTATGTGTTGTTGTCAAAAACTTCCTTATTACAGCTTAGAGAAAGAGAACAACACTGGTGCTCTGTCACTCAGGTTTGGAAAGAGGGCAGGTCCATGTTATTAGAAGAGATGAATGACTGTGTTTGCATAGACCTCATAGGTAAAGAGTTCATGAGAATGGCAAACTCTATCTCAGCTAAATTTATGACTTGACCCCTGAATCTTTCTGGCGCCATATTTCGTAAGGCCTGTTTTCTTGTGTGCATGGCTTGGTGCAGCGTGTGTCAATAACTTTAATCTTTTGAAAGCCACAAAAAGACACTTGAATGGAAAGTGCACTACAGGTTTCAAACATTATAAAATGTCAACTTAGTATAACATCTAAATCACTGTAACCTTTTTGTGACCTATAGTCAGAAGCAAAAATACAAAAGCTGAAATACGCAACAAGCTCAGATTTAGGAAATACATAGTGAAGCTAATTTGCAGTGCACAGGATACAAGACAGTTTATCATCGTTTAATGAAGTCCTCCTTACATGACCTGAGAGAAGAGTACCACAGAGACTTGCACCGACTGACTTACTGCATAATTGATATCAACTGCATCAGTGTAGCAGGGACTGTATGTAACCCAGGCTTTCTTCATTAGTGGAGACTTTGCTTCATGCTGTTCTCATGTGAGCTTTGGGCCTGACATTTTGACATACCAGTGAAATATATGCCCTGTGTGCGTACAACCCCACAAAACTGGCCATCTCTCATGCCTCTGCCCACTGCTTCTCCCTTGGGGTGCTCAGCTCGCTCAGGTCACACTATCTCCCATCTGGGTCAAATCACAGCTTCCAAGGAAGCCATCATCTCAAGCATAAGGTCTTAGATCCTGATGATAAATTATTGGTCCTATTCCCACTTATAGCGCAAAATGATGGAGAATACTGAGGCGAAAGGCCCTTAGCTGTGGCTGCAGAGGCACTACAGTGAAGAGCAGCAATACAATCAGCAGAGTATAGAGCTCTGTACTTCTTCAAACATCTAAATATACAGCAAATAAAGATAGAGAAGTTTTTTGTTTACTACAAATATATAAAGTCTAAAGGTACCATAGAAATTTTTGTGTGCCAAGACGGGTCAGCTGTAGTTTTTGTGGTTGGGATTGCAACCCCCACAAAGCTGTCACTTTGTATCAATACACAGTAAGTTGTTATAAATTAAAAACCAAATAAGTTGCTTATTATTAACTGCATACACTCTAGAGATATCTTTGGATGCTGACTGTTATGGCCTCTCTCTTGTACAACAACAGACTGCAAATCTTTGTTTGTGTGTTTATCACTCTCAGCGGATTCACTCTTAATAACTTCATGAATTGTTAGAGTTATTAAAAGAATTACTCATAGCTCACAAGTGGAATTGAGATCTTGCTGCAAACTAAATACAAACTCTTAACATCACTTTGCATATGCAGAAGGCTAATATGAGAACACACACATTTTTATCATTATCATACCCTATGCTCTTTTCCCATTTTAATGTGTGTCTGCAAATAGATGAATCTAACAGGAGAAGACGTACGTTACAAATGTTCTAATACAAAGAAAATGCCCACATTTCATACTTATACTGTGTTTTGTATGCATTCTCAATATCATTTTCTACCGCTTATTCCCGTTAGGGGTCGCGGGTGACTGGAGCCTATCCCAGTAACTTTGGGCCGTAGGCAGGGTACACCCTGGACAGGGGCCAGCTTGTCGCAGGGCTGACACAGAGACAAACACAGACAAACAACCATTCACTCTCACATTTATTCACTAAGGTCAATTTAGAGTCACCAATTCACCTAACACATGCATGTCTTTGGACGGTGGGAGGAAGCCGGAGAACCCGGAGAGAACCCACAGTAACACGGGGAGGACATGCAGACTCCACCCAGAGAGTTCGTGTGATGGTGTGTTGGTCGGCCCGGGGCTCAAACCCACGACCTCCTTGCTGGGAGGCGAGAACGCTAACTGCTCTGCCACCGTGCACCCCATTCTCAATACACATTGCTAATAAAACAAGGTCAGTGAGACCATCTATAATAATAGAGGTCAGTGAGACCATCTATAATAATTAAAAACATTTCTTTTCAAGTCCGTTTTGTTTGATTCTTACGTATAGGAATGTCCTTTGAAAAGTAGAAGAGATACTTGGGGCAGGGGATGGTGACCACTTCTCCGACTTGAGCACTGGGCCAACAGGTGATCTTGTCCCACATGACAGCACAACCTTGGGTCAAAAAAGATTTTTAGGTTATCAAACAAGGAAGTTGTTGCAAGAAATACATGAAATGGTTTTAGTGAAAAACAGCAATGTGATTTGGAAATAACCCAATTATACCACTTAATCTATAGCAGCAACAGGTGACCCAAGTTTACATCCTGCTACTACCACAACTAAGAAAACACTTCTATTGTTCACAACTGTTATCTGCAGATCACAGTGACACAAAATCAGGTCAAAACACTCCCAAACCTGAAGACTTCACCATATAAATAACTGGGGTTTGGGAAGTGAAATATTCGGCAATAAAAATTGACAATTGAACAATACTTAAAATAAATGTCTGACTGAATATAGTGCTATTATAAATTGATGATTGACCTAAATTGTGAAAAGCCTATTTTGAAATAATATGTAATTAGCCATTTTTTGGATTAGGTAGGCAGGTTAGGATGTCAAAGTGAGAGGAAGGAGAAATTTGAAGGGAACTGAACTTGCGTCATTTGTACACATTCAATACCGGCTCTGATGAACCACTGAGGCATCTTAAACTAGACAATTAATGAAGCTCAGTTTTCACTCAAGAGAAGTGGTGCGTTAAGTGACTAGAGCACGTAGCAGCAGCTTATACCTTTTCAAATGGGTATAAATAATAATAAATGTTCATTCAAAAGCCTCTTTCCCATTGTTTGGTGTTCTTGTTGTATCTTCAATGCCCAAGATGATAATTCATTCATTAGCACATTGCAGCCTCACTTCAACCATCACAAAAGAGGCCTTTAGTGCACACATACTGTACCTGTCGCTTTGTCCTCAATCTGAGCCTCACACATGTCACGCTCCCGATTGATCTCCTTCTTTATGTCACACATCTGATGCTGCTCTGAAAAACCCTGTATAAACAAGATTTATTAACAGGATGTGCTTGAGTAAAACAGGTTTGGGCAGTTAACAAAAAAGTCCAAATTTACATTTGAAAAAATCTAATTTACATAATTGTTTGCCTCTATACAAATAAATTATATAAAGGCACCCCTGTTTTGCAATAGTCAGTAAAAAAAAACATCAGCCAGTTTATTCCGTCATCTCCTTCTGCTTATTCCAGTTACAGGTCAAAGTTGGCTGGAGTCTATCAACTATGGGCCTGAGGTGGGGTACACCCTGGACAATGGACAGTAGTGGATAGTAGTCAGTTCAATTTAATTTTAGTTTTTGATTATATAGATTAGCATATTTCAGACTTGACAATTAACATCTTCCCTTTTGCTTTTCTCTTCAGGGTCTCCACAGCCAGTCATCTGCCTCCTAATAAGCAGTGATTTGTATATTAATTTAGCATATTTTTACTTGAGATGCTCTTCCTGATGCAAACCTCTCCAATTATCCGAGCTTCGGACTGGCATAGGGTGACCACCTGTCCCACTTTTGGTTGTATTGGACAGCCATTTAGGCATCTGTCCCTCCATCCCACATATTAAGATAATGTCTCTCTTTTTGGTGCTCAGTGGGTCTTATAAAAAGAGAGATTCAGGTTCAGAACCACAAGGTAAGGTTGGTATTCCTTGTGTAAAATGTATAATAAATATTTGTGGGTGATCTTTTCTCTAGTTGATTATATGGTTGGTGTGTTCTGCCCCTGTGTTTCAGGACAGGCCTCTCCTGGAGCTGTGAGCTGGAGTTGATGCTGGATTGTTTTGAGAAAATGCTTTTTTTTCTGTTCCATCTTTTATTCTAATAAATAAAGCCTCAGTAAAGACATTACTTTGCAAAATGTGTGTGTTTTGAGATGAAAACAGCACATCAAAAGTTGTAATAGGCCCTAAACTGAAGCAACTCATATCTCAGTAAGTTGGTAATAATAATAATAATAATTCATCAAATTTATATAGCGCTTTTTGGACACTCAAAGACGCTTTACATATCAAAAGATTCATTTCTCGAGTTGTCCCATCTTGTCCCACCAAATTACTCGACATGTCCCATTTTTAGTACTTTGTGAGGTGGTCACCCTAGACTGGCACAAAGAATACACTGGCTTGTGATTTCCTGTGGCTGTAGTGACATCAATTTTCATATTATTTTAATAGGGTTACAAAATCATTATATTGATTTGAGCTAATAAGTTAGATGCATTATAGTTTCCATACTGAGTCAAATATATGAAGTCCACATGGATGCAAATGAACCATCACATGAGAAATACAAATCAATGTCTAATATCATGATGCTGTGATCTCCATGTTTTGGTGGGAATGCTGTGCAGGCAAAGATGATTTAGTGCTGCTAGTCAGCTGGACATGTCTCCTCTCTGTGGACATTAATCAGGTGGCACTATACTTCTATTGTTAGGCACCGAGTGTAGCCAGTGTTTCCCCTGCAAGGTGACTCCCTCATTTGGGCGATGATTTATCTATGTCCTTAGGCTAAGCTTGCACATTGCAAGTTGTTTCACCCACAGTGCACCAGTGGACTATGATTAGAAGACGTATTGTCAGTGATGAATGTGCAGCACATCAGGACAAAACTTCCCACACTCAATCATCTTGCTATTCACTGGCTATTCACCACTTCCAGGACAATGGTTCCTCTCCTTTTCCTCATTTATTTTCATCATTGACTTGAAGCGTGTTCCATGCATAGCGTCTAGTGCATCCAATACAGATGCAAACGCTGGCCTATGGTAATAAGGGCTTTGACCTCCAACTAGATTCCTGCTTGAATCACACAGGCTTCTCTGGAGACAGTAGCAGATGAGGACGCTGCAAACTGCAACAGAGACAGACAATGGAAACCGTTTCCATGACGCCCCATCCGACAAACTCTCATCTATAGTTTCTACATATTGTTCTTATAAAACAACTAGAAAAAGTCCCTTTGGTTACATGCAAGATCACCAAGGACACTGGACACAATAACACTGCCCAGCAGCCTGATAAACTTCACAGAGTTATTTAATGTTATGTCTTATCCCCTATTCCCATAACTTATTATTGTTTATTGTGACAACTAAATACTCCCTTCAGAAATGCAAGGTTTACAGTAACAACAATATAAAGTTTACATACTTGTATTCATTATTTTTGTGTATGTTCAGAGTCTGCTTTTGAACAACTGTTAAGTCTAGTGTTTTTGTATATTTAAACAGAAACTGTTTAAAACAGTGGCGACCACAATAGGCTAAAAGAAAATAAGCTAATATTTTGATGGAAGTGCATATTGACACTCTAAAGTAGATATGCATGCCTCCATAAACAGGGCATATAGGCTTGCAAATTCTAATTGGTGAAGTTTTGGTGCAAAAATAGTAGCCTACCCTTGTCCTAGCTGCAATATCTATTGTACTGTAGCCTACCGAGCAACATTGTACATTATATGAACGATGTTGAAATTCGGATGTTTTTTTTATTAGTGTTTATACAGTGAATACAGGCTATTAGAGTAAAAATGCTCACGACTTTGAAATCAATAATTATATCTGGACTATAATATTGCACTTTCACTTGTATCTAGAATAGTTGGCAGCTAGCTTTGAGTCAAAACGTGTTTTGGTCCCTTAAAGCAGTCCATCGGCACGTGAACTAGAAGATTTAGGAGTAGCAAAGTTAGTGCGGAGAGCGCAGTCCCAACTCGTTTCCCAGTGGCAGGATAACTTGTCTCTACTTGGTCAGCTATAGACTACATCCCTTTGAAGGCTATATTTTTGCAAAAGTATGAATAAAGATTGAAATTTACTTACTGGTTCCAGAAAGATACAGGAAAGAAAGAAAATGCCCTTATAAACTTCCGCCATCATGGAACTGTTAAAGAAAATGTAAATTTAAACAAATGAGCTAAAACGGCTTTGTGATAGTTTTAGATGAGTAGTGATAGTCCTCCGCAGATTTATGATGCGCTCTGGTCCCAGCTCCGCGCGTCCTGCGCTCCCTGTGCAATGTGCTTCCCTCCTCCGTGGCCGTGCAATCCCTGAGCCTCCTCCTCCTGCTGGCAGAGGGCTCCACTCTCCCTCGGTCCTTACCTTGAACAGCGAGCCAATGAGACATCACCTGTGAGCGTCACTGGGCGAGGGCATAGGCAAAAACGAATTAATTAAAATCCTAGCAGGTGTTTTAGTAACCCAGTATTTTAGTAAGTATTTTATAACACAGTGAATAACATTGTAGTTTTTAGTTTGTTTAAATCTGTCATCACATAAGCTTAATATCCTGTTAGAACCAGGATGTCTGGCACCACCTGACCCTCTGTGAAGGTCAGCTGGATTTATGTACACACTAGAAAAACACACACTGAAATGCAATGTTTAAGGATAGTTAAGTTTTGGTTAAGGGTTAGTAAGCACTTACAACCCTAATTTACAAAGCATTACTTCAATATTGATAAACACAATTGAGTTTGAGAGTTGAGAGAACACTGTTATTAATGTTTTGTGTAATAAGCTCATGTAAATCATTGCTAAACTATATAGGCCTTGTAATTCAGTATGTATAACTACTTATTTTTTACATTTTTACAGTTTAATTGTGGTGTTTTTTGTTACCTATAGTACTGACAGAGACAAAAACAGAACATCATATTTATGTATGCATGTGCAAAAATGCAGGATTGTTGCAAGATGTTTTACACAGAACCAGGACACTAGGACACAACCAGCAAACCTGTAGGCTATATATGGGCTCTTTTGGGGAGACAAAATGGATGAAAGACCTTCAAAGAGAGCAGATGTTCAATTACATTTTTTTTCTTTCTTCTGCTCCTTTACCATATATCTCATACAGCCCAATAACTGGATCAGTACCATATCTGTATAATGAGTGTTGGCAAAGGTTTGGAAAAATCCATAGCTCGCCAAAGCACACAGTAGTGGATGTAATTTATAGCACAGCTCATATGGATGGATATATAGTTGTTCAGATGAAGCCAATAAAACATGGTTAGTTCCCTAATATAGAGCTGCTGACATCACTGCAATCAGATAAGTTAAACTACAAAAGGCATGCAGATGTGGAAGTGAGAGGTAAAGCTTGTAAACTAGAGATATGTCTGTGCAAAATGTTAGTGTGTGAAAACTATGCAGAGTGTCTGTCTGTGGTCAGATGGTTGTTAGGTCATGAGCATGAACAGATTTATGCATTAAGCCAGGACAATGCACAAAACCAGGGCTTTGTCTCCTATGCATTAGCTCCTCCGGTGGCACCACGGGCTTTACCATATGTTTTACTGGTCTACTTTCATGATCAGCCGGTGACTCACTGCAGCTTATGAGAGCTTTGATGGATGTCAGAATAACCTTCCTCTGGGATGAGAGTCAAATGTTTGGACTTTTCAGTGCTGACAGATAAATCTTGAGGAATTTCAGCAGAATACTAAAAGCATTTTTTGTATATTCTTCGTTTTTATACCCATCCTTATAAGTGTTTGTGGCTCTCCAAGGCCTTGCACTTCAAATGTCTTTGACCTTAGCTTATCACTGCTAATCTATTGCAAACATTTCACACACTGTTTGTAGTTTAATAAAATATGATCATATCAAATGTGTCACTGTTTAGATCCAGGAGTGTTTTAATGGATTCTGTAACATTTTGAGTTATGGGCCAAAGATACTAACATTACTCACTGAAAGAACTACTGATTAGCGTTATTAGATTTTTAACATTGTGCAATATAAAGGTTTTGGGGCTCAGTGGAAAAGCATTTACTCCTGAACTAGAATATGTTCGAGTCCAGGTCTGGGCAATATACCTTTACCATTGTGCGGAGGCAGAGATTTTTCCAGTTTTCATTTTTCTTCATTTTTTGTATTTTTGTACATTGTTACACCTTTCTTCATTCTTTGTTTATGGCCTTTCTTTAAACTACTGTCTAGGACTTTTGCACACTACTGTGAACCCTATAATTATTTCATTGTGGTGCCTTCTTTTATATCACTTGGCTGTGAAAAGCTTGTACAGTATGACACATTCTGATTGCAAATTTTAATGCTAATCATCTTCCACTCACTTTCATTAATTCCTCAGAGGATATGCTGTAGTGATGTACTTAAATTAACACGGCACTCCGATTGCTCTGAACACATCTCCTATGCTTCTTGGCAAAATCAACCTGTGTGGAGTGTAGCGTTAGCAATTGATTCAAGTTGACAGTCATGCGGCAAGCACCCCCCCATTATTTTTAACCAAGGTAATGACGGTAATTTTGCCAATAAATCAAACTCATCACACTGACATTACTAGCAGAGACTGATATTTGCTGCTGGAAAGCAATCTAAATCTATTTGTGGGAGTGATGATATTTTGATGTTCATGAATTTGATACAACGGAAACTCAATGAGAACCTCAGTTTTGCTTTTAAATCATTAGTCTTCATTGTATTCTGTTTGAAAAACTGCACCCCACTTCAAAAGCACAGATCATGTTGCAGCAGTAGCTCATTTTTTCAGACATATATACGTACTTTGGTGGTCTGAATTATTCATCAGTCAAAAATGCTTGTCTCTTCCTCAAGGTCTCTATCCATCCCGCCTGTAACTTGATACATAAAACATTACAACACAAACTTTACAGCCATCTGTTATAACTGCAATACTTTATGTAAAAGTTTGTTACTTGCCATTTTCATCGTCTTGTCTGAGTGAGTGATGTACAACAGGGGAATGAAGAGGAGAAATTGTTTGGCATGAACATCCAGCTTCTGCTATGACAGTTGTATGTCTTTCATCTTCTCTCTCTTATCAGTTAAAGGCTTGGTTGAAGGGCATGGTAGTAATCTTGTAGGCACATAAAAAGCTTGAAAAACTCAGAGAACACAGACAACCATCAGTGCATTTGCTGTATCTCACAATGGTAGCGATATAAAATAAGTTACAACTTTACTGCTCTCACAGCGGGTAAATTTACTTGTTATGGCTCCCCAGAAAATGAATGTTTCTTGACTCATCAACAGTCTCACAAACCAAACAACAAACCAAGCACCAGAAAAATGTCACGGTTCAAAGCATCCATGGACAACATTAGTAGCAGTAAATTGAGAAAGACACATGCAGGAGGGTGTGGGAATATTATAATTAGAGTTTGTGCAGAAATTGCATTTTATGTATGATGTTTGAGATGCTCGTTTTGCTCTTGAATGCTGTTTGGCCTTCAGTTTGCAACCAAGGATGCACACAAGAAAAAAAATTTGTAATAACAGCCGACACATCACACATGAAGAAGCACATACTGTTCTAACAAATGTCTATTGTACTGCCATTCACTAGAAAGCCTTCTCCAACAGCTGCATTTTTCTTGTGCCTCCGTTTTGATTATGCACAAACAAAAATGATGTACAAGACGTCCCGCAGCAACGAGGTGGTAAAGATAAAAAGAATAGCATGAATAGAGTGTCAAATCATCACACAAAATATAACCACAAATGTAAAGCAGTGTATTCATAAACAAATACCAAAGAACATTGTCTACCCATTACACAATAACAGCAGAGGAAATGGAAAAGGCTGACTAAGGCTTCAAGATTTATCTGGGCCATGCATGGCCTGCAACTGATTAAAAAGAGATAAATTAGATGAGAATATTCACACAACACAATGCTAACCGCATGTGTCAGTTCGTGAAAAGGTTCAAATAAAGTTTAAAAGGTCATACAGCAAAATTCGTTTTTTGGCGGAAACTCCCTTTATCTGCATTCAGGTCATCTGCACAACTTGTGGTAGTTCAGGTTCTTGCTGATATTAGAGCCTTCATAATAAAGTCAGCACAATCTGCAAATTACTGTTGTCAGGACTTCATATCTTTGACTATTCTTCATCAAAGAAGTGTCGATTTAACAATTGTGTTTTTTATATTTTTGTATTGTTTGCTTTTATATCATTATTGGATCATGAGTCCAGAAAGCTGAATGTTCTCCCTTCTCTGAGGAAAATGAATATCACCTGTCTTTATCCCTGCATAAAATAAATATAGAGTATAAGAATAAAATAAGCTGCAATGATCAGCTATGGTTAGTGTTTTAGTGCCATAATCAATCTGGGCCTGTTCTTACTTTCAAAATTTAAAGCAAAAATTAAACACTCAGTATTTGTTTTATTTATTGACATAATAGGGTTGTTGGTTTCCTTGTATTATTGTTTTTTTTTAATTATTATTATTTTCAGTTGTTTTGCTTGAGTGGCTCAGCTGTTTTATTTTAATATGAGATGTTACTGTGAAGTGTTCACAGATTGTTGCATGTTTGTAAATACATGTTTGAGAACACTTTATGCCTCTATTAATTGTTTTACCTACGGCTTTTCTATAGCCTACTGATCTTTTTTTTAGAAGAGGAGTGAAATGCAAACACGTTTACATCTTTAAAGCACGACATTTGAATTAGAAGAGCTTGATTTGCATAAAAAGTCCCCACCTGTTTGTAGGCCACTTGGATGAAGGAAGACGCCTGTGCATGTCATCAAGAAAAAAGATTTTGAAGCTTCAAGGTAACGCCAATGCCAAAATCTGTGTTTCAAAATAAAAACGAGAACTGTAGAGCAGGTTCAAAAGGTCACTAGGTCAAAAACTTGCAAACACAAAATGCTCGTCCAGCTCTAGAGTCTTGTTGTAGTCGGGCTCCTGTTGCCTCAGGGGAAGGAGGACAATTATTCTGCCGCCATCTAGCGTTAAAACTAAATCTTAGAAACGATTTACGCTCATTGGCTGAGCAAATCTGACGCAAGTTCAAAAAAGGAAGTCAAGTCCCTCGATGATACCTGCGCTTGTTTCGCTTTCTTGTAAAAAAAAAACCAGGACATTCAACTTTGTGTTAGGTTATTGTCACTTGTGTTTTGTTAAACCAGAACTTCTAATGACAATGTTTTCTTAAATGTGTTTGCTAAACGTTTATAGGCAACATGAGTGACTTTACTGTAAACCCTCTCGTTTGGATTGGTATTGGATCTAGTTTTGCTTTCTCTGGCCTCTTTTATCGTTTATACCAGGACAAGAAGAAAGAGCTGGAAAAACTAAAGGTACAGGTGCCAAAGAAATTGTTTTACAATTACTAACTTTACCTTACTTCTCACTTACTATAATATATAATTGTTTTATTTCAGGAAATACCTATATTTAAGCCTGATCAACATTTGGTTAGTGTACTGAGAGCTTCTCCTCACAAGCGACTTCAATATGTCGCTGTGGAAGGTAAAATATGTCTGCAAATGACTTTTACATTACCTGTTGATTAATTCTGGTCATTTGGGCATCAAATTATGAAATGTGTGTTTGCATTATTCATATTAGGCATGGTACAGGCAGATGGGGAACCTCTAGCCAGTCAGTATGTCCCACGATGCTTTGGTGTGATCCAGAAAACAGTAGTTGAAGAGCACTGGAAATACTGGAACTCTTTCACAAGGACATGGTACGCTGCACTATAACTCATGATTTATTTACACTTTAATATGTAAAATGGCTATGTTAATTATTATCAAATCTATAATAGGAACTCGCGGACAATGAACAAGAAAGAAACCAACAACTCTGTGCCCTTCAGTCTGGTGACCCCTGGAGCTTACATCAATGACCTCTATGTTAAAGTTCAAAACCCTCTGGAGGCATCCGGGGACTTTTTGGACAGAGTTTACCACAAGATAAAGCACGCAGAGGAGGGTGTGGCGAACATAGTATTGCAGGGCATCAGTGGAGAGAAGCCTGTGGCCCTAGAGGAGAAGGAGGAGATGCTGAAAGTGGGGAGCACCCTGACTGGTTTTGGGGAAGTGGTCCTAGAGGGAGGACAGGTAATGAGGCTGCAAGCACCACAGGATGGGCGCAAGTACATCCTGGTTCCTAGTGACTACCGGAGCTTCATGGACAGGCAAGAGAGCTCCGCCAGCATGTGGAAGTCACTCACTGCAGTCACAGGCATCACAGGGGCTACTTTTCTAGCAGCTGTTATTTACAACATGGCTAGAGATCAAGATAACAGATCTAGATGAGCCTAAAGTTGTAAAGTTTAAAGGAGTGTCATCAGTGGGTCTTTTTTTTTCTATCTTGTTGGGTTACATGGTTTGGGGGTAAGAAAGGGCTATCAATGAACTTTTATTTAGGACCAAAGCCTTTAATCAACCATCATTAAATCAGTATTTGGACAACACTCAATTCATGTGCTAAGAAGTTATATTAGAATGAATGCAGGTTGTAATTCTTCTATTGCACTCCTTTATACAAATGAGATACAAAAGATCCTTTGTCAGGAGATACTGTATATTTTTGTATGGCCAATCATGGTATTTTATAATAGTGAGAAAATATTCTTTGACATAGATTTAATTTTGATGAAAAGTATTTTTTGCTACCCATTAACTGTGAATGTAATCACTGAGTACTGTTGTACTCAACTGTTTTTAAACAGGGAAACTTTAATAAACTCTTTTAATCTCAGTGGGACAAACAACTTGAACACTGCTTGGAACAGTCAGAAGTCTAATTTATTTTTTATATTGAGATAAGCTTCACTCAGTCCTTACATAGCATGGCACTGAAACAGTTGTTAGTATCAGAGGCTGATACAGTCTTTACCATTTTTATACAGATTTGAGTATATCAGTCATTCCTCAATTAAATGCTTCAATTATTCACCATCCTCCTCTGAAGATTCCTCTGCCTCCTCCAGCCACTGTATAAACTTCTGAAGCTGTAGAAAAATAAATGAGTCAAAAAGTTATGGCTTTTCAAAATGTGTTTTCAGGTCAGCCTATAGACTGTCTAGTTTAACGTTTAGTTATCTAGCCATAGGACAAGAACAGATGTTTAAATTGTTCTGTAGCATTTACTTATTTATATCCATCTAATTTTTGCTAGAATGAATAACCAAAATACAAAATAAGAAATATAAAATGTGTAGTGCCACTTAAGTTTCAAGCCTTTGATGAAAGGTCAATGACAAAAAACTATATTTTTGGTGTGACCTCTTACATTAATGAAATGTTTAATTTGACTAATAAAAGGTCTTGCTCACTGTGCCTGTGATCTCACACTCACCCCTTGGTTTTTGCGAAGCTGTCTGCTCTTGTCAGTGGTAGCTCCCTGGGAAAACCAGCGCAGAATCATCTCCTCCTCCACAATCTCCAGCTGGTACATGTTCATTAAAACCTACAGTGACCGCAGCATGCTCATTATGTTATGTAGTAACTTATGACCTGATTAATTTGTAATACTGTTATTTGGTATAGCCCCTGACCTTGACCATAGCAGCCCAGTGAGTCTCCTGTTCGAGAAAGTGCTCTTCAAATGCAGACAAACAGTCCAGATGGTCCTGAGCTCTTTTGACATAGTTTTTAAACACAGGTGCCCATTTCTTCAATAGCTGAAGAAGAAAATAAAATGTGTTATTTGCACAAAACAATTAAATGTTTGCATAGGGTAAGTAGTCTTCATTTGGCCTTTACTGGTAGCAGCTGTGCCACATATTGTGATGTGGAGAGCTGTGGTCCCTGTTGTTGGAAAGGATAGTCCAGCACCACTCGAGTTAAAATCTGCATGACCTCTTTCAGACTGATGTTGTAAGCATATCTGCAGTGGGAAAGTGTGTTAGACTACATAGTCATTCATCAGGTAGAGGGAAACAACTAGAAGCTATTTTCTTACTTGAGTGAGTTGATTTCAAGTACAAGATTGTCACAGCCAATGTTTTCCTCCAAACCTCTTTGAAGAGTTCCCAAAACTTCCATTTGAAAAACTGCAGACAGATTCAGAAAGAAGCAAAGGTGAGAGTGGCAAGATAATATTTAAAGGTGAGTAAAATAGGACAGGGCTTTTGTGATTGACATCTATATTTTACATAGGCAGCAGTCAAGTTTGTTTTATTTATTATATTATCAACATTCTGTCCCAGTTTTGTAATAATAGACATTAACAATACAACTTGGTTTGGTTAGCTTGAACATGGTAGTTTCATAAAATAAAATAAAAATCATAAAATTATTTCAAGAGACTACATTTAAAACTTTTGTTTTTTCCTATGTTTTAAATGAGTTGCCAGCAAGAGGAACCTGTGTAGTCTGGTCTAACCTTTGACATCATCCATCTCTGGGGATGGTATCACTGGATCATCAGGACCCTCTGGCTCACTGGCTTCACTGTCACTCTCAGGGTCAGGATTCAACACCAAACCTGGCAAACAAAAGACATACAAAATAATATAGTTTAAAACTAAAAACAGAATTTTTACAAGCCAAATGACAAACCTACCCCAAAGACAGTGTGACAGCTCTTCATCCTCTGTGTCATCCAGACTAGCTTTCCAAATGTAGCCTTTTCCCTTTTCTCCAACCTCTGCTGGATTAAACACTAAGGAAAAAGGCCACAGGTATAAAACATGCATTATTATATGATTCTATCATTAAATTGCAACACCCAAACCTTTCAGTTTGTTTTTGTCTGTACTATGGCCAACTTCTGCATCATCACTGAGAAATTCATCATCATCATCTTCCTCCTCCTCTTCTGGATGATGCATAGACAACACAGTTCCTTCAGGCAGAGAAATGTTTGGTCCAATAACCACCTATAACCACAGAAAATAAAATAAAAGAAAAGATTGCCAAAGGTTGTGGCAAACTTTTGTTTTTAAAGCATAAGAAAAACATTTATACAAGTAATGACTTACATTATATGCAAGGACACACTGTTTATTTAGTTTCACTCCCTCTTTAATGATTACTCTGTCACAGACCACTGACTGACTGATCGTCACATTACTGGCAATGTGAACATTATTCCAGATGTAGGCATGGTCTAGAACAACATTGTCACCTGTTGCAATGAGAAAACTGGTCTTTCAGCTCAACCTTTGATGCCATTTACACATTTCATGGTTTCAAATACACACAAATAGAGATGAATCATTGAGTATAGTTGCATACCTAAGGTGCAATTGTTACCAATGACACTGTTTGAAATGTGACAGTTGGCACCAATGCTGGTATCACTGCCAATCAGCACATTCTCTTCCATTTGACTGCCATGGCCCAGGCTCACTCCAGATCCTCTATAGACATTGTGGCGAGAGTACGTGCAGCTCCGCCCCTCCTGGTCAGTAAAGTTAGCCTCAGGAGTCAGCGGGTAAACCCACCGCCGAACAAGATCCGACGACACAGAGTCATACATGAGCAGATTGGAAACTCGGACGCCATAACCATCATTGGTTACATGCATGTGTATCTGATTACCCAGAATCTGAATAGGGAAACAATACATTATGTTGAGGTTGAACTGAATGTTGTATGGTATCATTTATTTTAGAATAATTACATACTTCTTCATTGACAAGAATACCCCTCACAAAATCGTCCCTCGTTTGGTAGTCAAAGTTATCTGTGAAAAGTTCAGCAACCTGAAAAAGACAAAAACATATTTTAAAATAACCACTGTAATTATTTATTTTTTGGGGAGTCTCAGATAAAACTGACCTGTGGTGAACATATACTGATGTGACAGTCTAAAAGATCATGTCTAATTTCAAATTCGTCACTTGTACTGTGGAATATGTTCTGCAACAGAAACATACCAAGAGTTAACAATGACAGGAGAAACCAATGCTGAAATTAAATACTGAAACAGATCATTACCATGGGAAACTGCAACTTCTTTAGCCCTTGAGTTTTCTGATAGTGTAAAATACGTTGGGTCTTACTGTCCATAGCAACAATAACATCGTCTTCCTCACAGCGGGACTTGTGCCCTGGCGATGACTCCTTAAAAACCATTGTCATCACTGAGATGTTCTTCTCCATTTTTCTACGATGTCTAATAACATTTGTGGAATCATAAAGTCACTTTAAATGTATAGTTTAAGGTTTATTTATTATCTGTCTTACCTGTGTTCATGTAAAGCCTGACTAACATCAACATTTGAGACCACGTCTCCATAGACCAACACAAAGTCTGACCGCACAAGGGACTTTGCATCAACATCCCTGAGCACATCCCCCAGAGAGCGGTACAGGTCTGAGGTGATGATGTGAACTGTGTTTGGAGAAGTGGGCCGACACCACTTGGACTTACTGTCACAGAAAGCAACAGTAATTGAAAATAGCCATGTAATTATGCATATACCGTGCATATAGACATTTCAATCTTCATCAACATTAAACACTGAACTACAGACGCGCTTAACAACCTTAAAAACTTTCAATGAACTTTGTGAAATTATGTCAGGAAAACAAATTGTTTGCTAATTTTTACTCACAGCAAGTGCTCCTTGATTTTGCTGGCCATCCAGCAGCAGAAGACAAAGGTCTCCTGGACGCCAGTGGATGTGAGAAACTCCAGCGTGTAGTCAATCATGGCAACATTTCCCAGCGGCAGCAGCGCCTTTTACCGGCGAAATGTGACAGATGACACAAGTTAGCGCTATGGGCCATACGTAAGTATATTTATTGTCTTCACAACAACTGTGAAAGCTCACGTGTCATTTTAAAAAGACAAACACAATACGCCAAGCAATTATGTTACTGAGACATGTTAAATTTGAGTTGAGTATTTACAGCATGGGCACGGATACAATTAGCATCGCAGTTAGCTTAGCTTGTTGCCTACCCGCGGCTGGTCTTTGGTCACTGGGAAAAACCTCCTGTTGAAGCTGTCGGCAACTAAAACAGCTTGAAGCGGCGGCTCCTCTTCCTCGTCCCCAGTGCCTTTTCTGTCCGAAAGGCGACTCGGTTTTCCCCCTTTACTGGACATGTTTGACTCTACAGAAGCTAACCAACTCTGTCATCAGACACAGATACGGCAGCCGCCGAAGGACAATTGTGCTCTGATTAAAAAAAAATCACATATTCAGCAACATACTGTACTAGGTTTGTTCTTAGAGAGCACTAATGTGCTTACAACGCAGTTATAAGGGTTTTGTGTTTTTAAGTGTCAGAAAGTCAGCTTTTACGTGTTAATATACTGTAATGTCGTTCAGTGCAGTGCATCATACAGTATGGTGTGCATAAATTAATGTTACACAGCTTTCAATAGGGTAAACTTTATTACAAAACGGACATGTGCATGAACATGTTCAATCTAAACAGATACAACAACATCTGGTTCCTGTCACACATGCTTTAGACAAAAACCTTCATTCACTGATCTGTAAAAGCTGAACAGTTTCACTTTTTTGCTGCAGAATCTTAGCCAAAATGCGGAACTACTGGTGATGTTTAGTTATCTTCTTAGCATGCTCCAGCACAGCTTCATATTGCAAGGTTTTGGATGTCCACGACATTGGGATTCCTTCAAGTCCAAACTGAATAATAAAAAAAAAAAAAAAAATCTTTTACATTTAATGCCATGCCATTGAGGTCGTGAAGTAGAGCTAGTTGCACGGCTGACACTAAAAGACACACACTGACAGACAATCAGTAACTCTCACATTTATTTAGGGGCAATTTAGAATTACCAATCTGTCCATATAATAAAAATGATCAATCAGTCAGAAATAATTATTAATAAAATACAAATTCTGCTAAACAGTACCTGAGCACCCAGACAAGCTCCAATGAAGGACCCTCTGCTACAAGTGCACCCCCCACAGCTCATGGTGTCTCTGATGGCCTGCTCATACTGACTGGCTGTCAGGACTCCATGCAGCGCTGCTTGGAATGCACCAGGCAAACCTAAACAGCAACAGTATTTAAAAACTCAAAAGTAAAAGCAAAAAAGCTATTTTAATCAAGCAGAAAAAGTTCTGCTACCTCATGTGTTTGGGAACACAGAGGGGATTAAATCCTGATGGCTTTTAGATAAGTGTTCCTTCACTTGCAAAATATGTCCTACAAAAAGAAATCAGAACAGTTATTGATGAACATTTGATATTGAGTTTATTAAAAAAAACAGAAAGTTACAAATATATTAGGATTTGTTATAATATAAGAAAAAAAGTATGTGAAAACTCTAAGTCATATGATTGAGTCCCATGGTGTGCTGAAGCAGGATTACCCCAGGCATTACATACCAATGACCGCTCTGTCCAGATCGAGGGGTTGATTTCGTCTGGGGTCATTGAGCTGACTAATCACTGCATCTAAGGCTTTGGGATCAGGGCCATGTAAAATAAAATGCTCCAGGAACCTTGAAAATAAATCACATATTGGATCTATTTGACATTTTAAGCACATATGTTGTATATTTGTCTGTAAAAAAAAAAATAAAAAAAAAATGCAAACCTCGCTGCTGCCAGAGTCTCTGCCACACAAGGATCATAATTCTGAGTCACACGGACAGCATCTCCAACTCTCTCTAGCATTTCAGGCTGTCCTGCATAAAAAGCTACTATAGGAGCCAGTTTACTTATTCCGTCTATCTGACAGTCAACCTCACAACCTGCAAAAAAACACAAACAGTAGGAGTATATCTCTCTGATTGTAGAAAAGTTACATACTAAACCACTTTACCTGTTTCCTCTTTGCCTGCATCCACATTTCTGAGAAAGCTCTTCAGACTTGCGTGTCTCCATGGTCCTTCGATTGGTAGTTGAGGCCTTTGTCCTAAAAAATTACATTTTCATTAAAGCTCAATCCAATTCTACTTCAGAGAAATAAATAAATAATTTTTTTTGTTTGCATTGCACAAGTTTACAGTAAAGTATGTGAAGGATAATTCAAATTAAATGTTCTAAATTTACAATTTTGTGTTTGTATGTGAATTCATAATATGATTAATCACGATTAATTGCGATTAATAAATGGTAGTTATTAATCGCGATTAATTTTTTTCAGATTTGCGATTAATTTGTTAATTTTTTTTTATCGATTCCTGGCCCTAATATATATATATATATATATATATATATATATATATATATATATATATATATATATATATATATATATATATTATATAAAAATATAAGCGCAACACTTTTGCTCCCATTTTTCATGAGATGAACTCAAAGATCTGAAACTTTTTCTACATACACAAAATAACCATATCTCTCAAATATTGTTCACAAATCTGTCAAATCTGTGATAGTGAGCACTTCTCCTTTGCCGAGATAATCCATCCCTCCTCACAGGTGTGCCATATCCAGATGCTGATGAGACAGCATGATTATTGCACAGGTGTGCCTCAGACTGGCCACAATAAAAGGCCACTCTGAAATGTGCAGTTTAATCACACAGCACAATGCCACAGATGTCTCAAAACTTGCGACATCTGTGGCATTGTGCTGCTGAGGAGGGATGGAGGGATGGATTATCTCGGCAAAGGAGAAGTGCTCACTATCACAGATTTGACAGATTTGTGAACAATATTTGAGAGATATGGTTATTTTGTGCATGTAGAAAAAGTTTCAGATCTTTGAGTTCATCTCATGAAAAATGGGAGCAAAAGCAAAAGTGTTGCGTTTATATTTTTGTTCAGTGAATATAGCATAATTCTTACCTCCTTTCTGTCTGTATGGATCATTCACAGGGGTGTCATACTCTGACCCTGGACCAAAGAATTTCAGAGTACGCTTCTTTAGATCTTCAACATCAAGACCTGAAAACAAAGCTCAAACAACTTAGACAAACCAAACTGAGGTGAGAAACTCGTATTGCATGTTGATATTAACATTGAAATACCTCCACACTCAGATAAAGATTCAAGCAGGACATAGGCTTGGTCACCATAGCAGCTCTGTTTGCCTGTTTGCCGCCTGTAAAAGGGGTTTGCAGATTCAGCCCGAAATTCCGGGTTTGGCTCCTGGGCCAAAATTGACTGTAATTTCTGTAGGTCATAAACCCAATGGAGCGGCTGCGCTGCAATGTAACATGTAAAGTGAAAATTTTATAAGACCACACTACAACAAATGCACACTGCCAAGTACGATATCAAAATAGTACTTTGAACTCTAAAGCTTTGATTGTTGTAATACCTGCAGCATCTGCTACTGCCGATCCTACAATGGCTCCTACAGCTCGGTTGGCCACAGCTGAAGCCATCTGAAAACATAAAAATAGATGAAACTACAACAAAGGAACATTTATTACACAATATTATACAATTACAATAAGCAAAAAGCATTCTACAGTAAATACTTTACATGAAGCTTAAAGTAGAATAGGCCTATAAGTAATCAAACTTAACTATAAAAGTATAACACAGTGTAATGAAAAGAAATGCACAGACCAGACATGTTTTTATAACCTTGTAAACGTATCTGTGTAAGAGCATCAAGACATTAGAAAGTGCTCATTGACAAGAATTACCATAGACTTGGCTTGATAATTTGAAAATAGACAGATCCGTCGGCTACAGTATCACGTCTTGGTGTCGTTTGTTTTCTAAGTCTCCTGCGAACACAACACCGTTATTGTGAACGCTGAGGCTCTTCCCCTCACTTCCAGTTCTGCTTCTTTGGGGGTTTAGCGGCTGGCATCCACTAAGTTGCATTACTGCCACCTTCAGGTTCCATTCATCGTCTTTATCATTTCATTTAGATTCTTTTAACAAGTCCATTTATTACTAAGTAGGTACAAATCATTTTCCTACCTGTTCCCCCATGTTTCCCCTATTTAGCGCCAGGATTTCCTCTCTTTTAAACGTTGTCAGACATGGCTGGTGCAAATGCTTTACAAAAATAGGTTAATTACAGTTGACAGTAGTTAATAATCAGCTAAATAAACACTTCTAAATGATCTTCAAAATACACAGATGGCTATAATACATTTGCTTATGATGCATACAGTATGTGTTAAATTCAACAAGTTCGTAAAAAGACCTTTAAAAGAGGGAAAAGTCCTGGCGCTCATGAGGGGAAACAATTTCCCGGAACACCGATACCGAAAAAAGGCATCAACAAGGCCACCTACATCCATGCTACCTACCCGTCCTGCCCGTGCACGTTGCAAAAAACACAATATGAATTGCTTGCTCGTATTACAGGCACCCAACAACAAAACAATTAAACCCTTACCTTAATTTTAATAATTAACTTTGCAGGTGGGTGTGTTCTGACATCATCTGGTCAACATGGTGGTCACATAGTTAAAAAAAAAAAAAAAAATTGGTCAGCGACGAGCGTCCCCTACTGGCCACTAATTGTAAAAAGACAACTCAATAATGATGATGACGTGATTTAAAAGTTTTAATACCAAACTTTATGTTGCAGAATCCATGAAGTGATAAGGCCTATATGTTATTCTTTACAAAAAATGGGAGAGTAAATAACAAAGGGCCAATAGTACTGTGACAACATGTAGGCTAGGTGTATACAAGAACATTAAGTTGGAGTGAGCAAATTAGGAAAGAGATTTTGTTATTTGATTGTGATTTTCACAGGTGTATGGGTGAGCCGCTACCGTTTTGTGCCAGTTAAGATACAGGCATGTCTTGATTCAGGAAGGAAGGGTGTGTAGGGAGTCAGATGAATGATAGGCTATTTGCAGCATGCATTTATTTATAGCTTCCTCCTTTTCTATTTGTAAGTCAATATCGTCTGAGTTCACATGCATGTGTATACAGGTGGTACCATGGAAAAGAAAAAAAATGCTAATTGACCACATGTTTTGCCTGTAAAAATCTCATCTTGAATCAGGGATAAGTGATGTGACTGGCAGCAGGTGCACCTCTCCTGTCCTGTCCCGTTCTGTTTGCGTGTCCCAGTCTGACCCAATAACACATTCTGATTCTGTGCTGGTGCCAACAGCAGCAAATAAGACACCAGCAACCCCTCCTGATATGTACTTCTCTGTCCCACATTCATTATTTTTAGCTGGTATCCGCACTTGCATCAACACTTAATATAGCAAAAGTGTGCCTTGTATTGTGTCAAGTCCAAACCCATCAGTCTTTCTGGATTTTGTGCAAAGCAGAAAGGTTATGTTTTGTCATCCCCACAACTCACTATTGTGTCCAATAGTGTGTTCAATAGTGTCCAAATACCTGGCCTTTCTTACTGCTCTTGTCTACCAAATTGCATTGCACCCCTGGTCTAGATCAGGGCAGAGAGCATGCAGTTTGGTACCTCACTCCCTCCACCTCAAGGCTACCACAACACACACTAAAGCCTTCAACCACTTGTACAGCAACTACACCTGCCCCGCCACATCTTCTGTGGGCCCAAATACCCCTCCTTAGAGACCTTACACCTATGACAGCTAAGCCCAGCCCCTTCTGCACCCTGTTCCCCACAACCACTGGCCCATGTGGGGTTTTTAATAAGGTGGGCGCAGGAGTTGGTCTTGCTCTCTTCTGGGTGACGCGGATTGGAAAGGGTTCTTCACAACTTCACAACTTAATTTAAGTTTTGAAAAAGACAACCACATTGCCTCAGTGAGGAGCCATGAAGTGGAGCTGGGTGCTTGTGGCAGTTTTGCTGTCTTTTGGGGCGTTATCACTGGCCAAGGAGAGCTTGGATTTCCCTGAGTATGATGGCAAAGACCGTGTCCACGACCTCAATGTCAAGAACTATAAGTCTGTCATGAGGAAGTACGATGTGTTGGTTGTATACTACCATGACCACCCTGGATCCAGCCGCGTTGCCCAGAGACAATTTGAGATTGAGGAGCTGGCCCTCGAGGTAGGTTTAGATACAAGTATGTGACGTTTTGCAGTGATGTGGATACATATTGAATGTTTGATTGGAAGCCTAAACCTACTCTGATGGAAAGTGTGCAAAAGCGCATTTTGTTAAAATTGTAGAATTCTATAAGAATCTGCAAGTCTATTCTGGTTATGATATGCATATCACATACTTCCATCAGTTTGTCAGTCTGTGGTTGGCTTTGGTGTAATCAGCATCTTGCATCCTTTAGTGCATTACATCACTATGAAACACAAAGCCTCCCATACACCCTTCATGACATAAATATACTGAATATTGAGTATCAGAAGAAGCTATATTTGCATTTCTATCAGTAGGAGGGACATTGGATTTATTGACATTAATCAGCAGTAATCTAAATCCAAATGGAAGATTTGAAGTGGCAGGGTGAGGACAGTGGGACATTTAGTGTTTGGTATAAAAACTGCTGGATTTTTGAAGTATGTATAACCTGAATGTTAAGATTGTTCATGTCATTTTTTATAAATCTGATGCAAAACAGACTTAAAGAGTGCAAGCCACTTGTACAAGCAACAGAAACATTTAGAGGTCTTGTTCACACATAACTCTAAGTAAGTAATCCCTGCCAGTGTAAAGTAATATGGACATGGAAAGAATTTGAAATCTGGCAGAAATTGAGTAACAGCAGCTATATAAATGAACTGAAAAGTGAAGTTGGTGGAGATAATTATGGAGAGGAAGACATTTATAACCAAAGTTCATCTTCTTGGCTGATGACATCATGTCCAGAGCTCTAGTTGTGGCTCCTTGCTCTTGTTCTTGGTTGACACTGGTTTTGGTGGTGCCAGCTCAGCTCTGTGGTGTGACTGACACTCAGCAGTACTGAACTGTCAGCGGATCCCCAAGCGCTAAACATCACTGCCATCTTTCCAAAATAGTCCCTGGGCTAGAGTAGTCCTAATGCTATATTTGTACCAAGCTGCTTTTGTGGTGTTGTGCGCTCCGTGAGGGCTTGTGTTTCTCCTTAGGACTGTATTATGATGTACATTGGAAGATTTATTTATTATTGGCTGTAGAGTGTCACTGGATAAAAATGTCTTGGGTTCAAGTGGGCTCACAGAGGGCTGGTGAAAGGCCAGTGAAATATGACTTGGGGAGGACAGAAAGCATCATTTTACCCTGGGTAGTGCAGTAAATACTACATACTGTCTATTACAACATTATTAATCAGTCTTGTTAACATACATATATGTGGTATCGAGGTAAACCAAACTGTCAGCGTATGCACATAATATGATTCTAGGAGCTAGAAAGGATTTTATGACAAATGTAGTGCATGCTTATTACTACAGTAACAGGTGGACATGGGTCTAGAAAACATGAAGTAAATTTACAGGGGTTACAGTGTAAGTCAGTGCCAAAATTTTAAAACAACAGCTTCACTTACACATAAAACATGTTTGCTTGGCTGGATGCACAATTGATTATTTGTGTTGATTAATTGTTTAATTGATTGATTAATGTGTTTTACAGTTCCACATTTACCAGGTTCAAGTGGGTTATCAATTTTTGATTTGTTATGAAAAATATTATTTTATTATTTAATAATTATTTAACAATCATTGAGGGTGAAAATACATCTTTTATTAGATTACATCTTTTATCTTTTATTATTTATTAAAATGCATATTTTATTAGTAAGCTAGATATAGCGCAAAACATTTTTTGACTATGTGGTTTTGCAGAAAAATATAACCCAGTGCAGTTATCTAGTATTTAAAGCAGATAAAAAATATTTGGAGTCCTGGACAACAAAAGGCACCACATATTTTGTGAGGCCCTTTTACTAATTTTATTTTTTTATGGTACTTTTGAGCCACTTCCTCAAAGCTGGCTGTAAATGAGAAACTGCTATTGGTGCAACAAACTGTCAGTCACAGGGTTCAAGTTTCACACAGAATTAGAAAGTGCATAAGCAGCGCTCTCAAAGTAGGCTTTTAAGGTAATGACACATCTAACTTAAACAATGTTGTTCAAAAGTGTCAATGTTGAAAAATATTAGCCTGTACAGCCCTCTATTGCCATCTATAATGCATTTGCTGAATTGGGTCATTTGCTGAAAAGTGTCAATGTTGAAAAATATTAGCTCGTACAGCCCTCTATTGCCATCTATTATGCATTTGCTGAATTGTTTATGTGCAAATGTTTACAGCTTTTAGCCCAAGTACTTGATGAATATGAAGATGAAGATATTGGAGTCGCCCTTATTGATGCAAAGCATGACAAGGCTGTTGCCAAGAAATTAGGTAAATGCTCAAAAATGTCACTGATGCATTCAAGTAAAACTGTGAAAAATGCCCTCTTACCTGTCTGGCCTTTCTTAGGTCTTGAGGAGTCCGACAGCATCTTCATCTTCACAGAGGATGAAGTCATAGAGTATGATGGAGAGCTGGCAGCTGACACTCTTGCGGAGTTCATCTATGATGTTCGTGAGGATATAATCTTACAGTTAATATCCTGTATTTCAGCAAAACAATTGCATATAAATATACATATACTTGATTTATTTGAATACTATTCAATAATGTTATTGCCTTCATCTCTGTTATCCTGCCCATTTGTGGTGCCTGTAGGTTCTTGAAGACCCAGTGGAAATCATTGACAATAGCAAGGAGCTGAAAGGCTTTTCAAACCTAGAAGAGGACATCAAATTGGTGGGCTACTTTAAGAGTCACAAATCTGACCGTAAGAATCTCTATGCAAACTTAATAATGCTCTATTGACCAACAGCGAACAATCCTGATGAATAATTGTTACATTTCAGATTTTGAGGCTTTTGCTGATGCTGCTGAAGAGTTCCATCCTCACATCAAGTTCTTTGCAACATTTAACCCCAAGGTGAGTGACTAACAATATCTAAATACTGCCTATAAACAAGAACACTATTGCACAAATAAATGAACATAGCATAACGTAAGACTATCCATCAGATGCAATAAACATATTTTTTTTAAATGGAAACATAAATAACATGTAAACTGTGCTGCAGAACTGTGACTGGAAAATTAAATACAAAAGTCATGTTTAACACACTGCATGGACTGTACTTAAAATATTAATTGTTTTTTTTTCTTTTTTCTTTTTTCTTTTTTCTACCCAAAAAGGTCGCCAAGGCCTTGGAGCTCAAGCTTAATGAAGTTGACTTCTATGAGCCCTTCATTGAAGATCCTATGGTAATCCCCGGAAAACCATATACTGAGAAGGAGCTGGTGAAATTCATTGAGGATAATGACAGGTGAGTGTCACTATTAGTCTGTAGTCCTAAATATTGTTTTTAAAGGAAACACTAAATTTTAATCAAATGTATTTTTTCTATCAAGACCAACCCTGAGGAAGCTGCAACCATACAACATGTATGAGATCTGGGTAAGATATAGTTATAGTAATATATAGTTATATTACTACAGACTGGTTTTTAGAGTGCTTTTGATCAGGTCACTTGAATTAAACTTTTGTTCCCTATTATATCTTCAACAGGAGGATGATGTTGATGGTGAACACATCGTTGCTTTTGCAGAGGAGGCTGACCCAGGTAAGATATGCCCATTTGAAAAACTTCACACTGGCAAAATATATTATTATTGGTGATTCAGTGACTACTTTTTAGTTTCCATGAACATATTTCATAACATAATGTCTGCCTGTTTTTTCAGATATACTGTAGTGTGTGGTATAGATGGGTCCTGTATGTGGGGATATAGTCCATTTTGGTGAACTTGTCTGTTTCTCTCATGTCATGCAGAGAACCAAGTTTGATTACACAAACTCGGATAAATGGAAAATGTGGAAAGACCATATTACCCAAGCAAATCAGAGAGTTAGCTGTGGCTACCCCTGAAAGGAAGGAACAGAGGGATCAGAGACAGGGTTTTCTCAGTTTGTTTGGATTTTATTCCACTGCTGTGCTCTTCACTCATTAGATGGCTTTGAGTTCTTGGAGATCCTGAAAAAGGTTGCTGAGGATAATACAGATAATCCTGACCTTAGCATTGTGTGGATTGATCCTGACGACTTCCCCCTGGTAGGTTATCACACTTTATGAAAATCACGGGCCTCATTGATCTTGTCCACTACAGTGGTAACTTTGGCATTTTCTTATATAGCTCCTGCCGCACTGGGAGAAAACATTTGGAATTGACCTGTCCCACCCACAGATTGGTGTTGTTGATGCTGACGATGTGAGTAATTTATATAATATATTAAATATTAACTTAATTCTCTGTCAGTGGCAGCAATGGTTATTTTCTTCTTGGTATATTTCACAGGCTGACAGTGTATGGTTGGATATGGATGATGGAGAAGACCTGCCTTCTGTAGATGAGCTGGAGGATTGGATCGAGGATGCACTGTCCGGGGAAATCGACCCTGATGATGATGATGATGATGATGATGATGATGATGATGATGATGATGATGACGACGACGACGACGACGACGACGATGATGACGATGATGACGACGATGACGACGATGATGACGATGATGATGATGACGACGACGACGACGATGATGATGATGACGACGACGACGACGACGACGATGATGAAGACGACGATGACGACGACGATGATGAAGACGACGACGACGATGACGACGACGATGACGACGATGATGATGACGACGATGACGACGATGATGACGATGATGACGACGATGATGACGACGATGACGATGACGACGACGACGACGATGACGACGATGACGACGATGATGACGATTATTAAATCATTTCGTCATAATTCACTTTTGAATTTTGACCAATATTGTTTCAAGAGTCAACATTAGAGACTGTCACATTCACACATTCTTATGTTGAGTTCGTCTGTGTGTCATCTTCACTTCACATTTTAGAACAATATTCCATATACTTGTTTGTCCCTTAAATACCAACAGTCCTCTTTGTAAAGTAGTACTTAAAGTCCATTTAAAGTCCACACTCATACTGAATACCAATTAAATGTTTTCTATTATCAAAAGAGGAACTGTAATGTTTCATATGTCTCCGTCCATTTGTGGAGTCTATACCAGTATAAATGTTTTGTATTTATGTTGTATAATTTTCTTATTTTCTTATTTGCCCCAGTGACAAGAGAACTTAACAAATATCGGAGATTGCTGACAGTCCAATGGAACTGAACTATTACCAGCCTCCTCTATAAAAACAATGTAACATTGTATTGTGAATGTGATTCACATATAATGGATGTTTTCTACTATGACAAAATAAGTAAAACAGTAAATCTATTTTTTTTAACAAGAAATATTTTGGTTTTACTGTAAAGTCTTAAATAAATAACATCTTTGACAGAAACACCACAACTGTATAAGTCTTTTAAGTGCATGTATACATTTGTGACCAATAAGTACATAGAATGCATGTTGGTAGCTCTTTATAACACTGACATAAGGTGGTGTTGATGGTCCCCTGTGCTGGTTATTCTGATAGTCCCTAAAGATTTAAAGCACATGTTAAGTGCATATAGTTTTATATTATCTAAAAAATATATGATTTCCACCGAACCATGGATTCGGATCAGTAGTGTGGCAGTACTTGCAGGTATGGGTGTGTATTAGGTTTGACTGTGAAACAGTGAAAAGAATAACAAGGCTAATAACTTCTGTGCAAAAACAATCAAAATATCATTTGCATAACTGCATAAAATAAAATTTTTGCACCTCATTAATTATGCACATGGTTAATTTGTATGATGAATAAGGCACAATTGAACTAAAGCAGGAGTAGATAAATTTGATTGCAATCGAACTGAATAGGACTTGATCTACAAACTGGTGGGCCACAAGAATGCACATACCGTTCTCTGTCATGGTTCCTTGATAGAGAGGTGCACTATGGTTCAGGTAATGGTTGATGGTGGAAGGCTCAGCAGCCCACACCCAGAATAATGAAACAGTGGTTTACAGTGGATAAAATAAAACATCTGGTATTTGCCCATACAGAATACTAAAACAGGGAAGAAAGAAAAGACAGAGCTTTATATTTACCAACATTTGTTAGAAGACAAAATTATTGCATCTTCTTTTTTCTTTTTCTTCACCTAGTATTAATTATTGTATGCTATTAGTAATATTATTGTCCAATAATGCAATAGTGCAATTTGTCCAAAATCACCAAAATCAGTCATATGATGCAAAATGTATGTAAATACTATATATTTAATATAGTATAGCTAAATGGCTTTAGTCTTTAAAACAAAAGGTCATATTTTTTACTGGGCTTGTGCTACGATTTCTAGCACGCTTCTCTAAATCTGAATCCTACATACCTACATACATTATTTTACAAAATACTGAGCTATTTTGTAAAATAATGTAATAAAACTTTGTAGTAGTACTTTTATTACAATCATGACCCCGTCCAACGACAGGGGGCGCATATCCGTCAGTGTGTCGCGCATGCGCCGTCTAATACCACGCCCCTTTTGTCTCTTTAAGCCATGTGGTTGGTTTCGATGATAATAACAAGAGTATTGGACGGGAAGCTGTTTTTCTAGCATCATTTTCAACACTCGATAAAGTGTGTTAAGTGTCAAGGAGTCATGCAGTCCCGAAGCGTCGCGGAGCTCCAGCAGCAGGTGGAGTCTGTGCTCGGGACTCTGGTCAAAGCCGCCGCGGTGGAGTTGACTAAACTGTTCGAGAGCACGTACTTAGCCGCGGCTGCAGCGGCTGACGTGGGCCGCGGGGACGACCACAGCCAAAATGTGAAGACATTGTACCCTTTAAAGGCTGCAGAGAGTAAACAAAGTGTCGGTGTGCAAGTGGACGTCGTTGATTGTACATCGCCATTGGTGTCTGGTATGTGTTTTTGTGCATCAATGAACGACTTCCTGTTTTTAATGCACGGTTAGGGTGAGAGGAAGTAGCCTATGTCTTAAAGTGCAATGTGTTGTACATAGGGTTAGGGTCCCTCTTAACCTGGAATCATGTTTTGCTGTATGAATTTCTGCAAGTGTTCCAGTGTTGGTCTCAGCAGGGCCTTGCTCAGGAATCCCAGGTCCCGTAAAAAAACAAAAAAAAAGTATTGACCCCTGTTTTGACCCCTCCCCCCTTTCTCCGCAGATCCCCTCTTGTGCTCAGATGGGACTGGCTTGAATGGGTGCACGGTGGAGGAGGGCCTCACGCCTTCAGGCCTTTTGCTGGCTGAAGATAATGGCCACTCAGACCCTCTCTGGTCAGCCCTAAATGTACAGCAGGTCAGTACATGAATAGAGAAAGTGAAACTAAATGTTTCTTGCCCTGATTTTGTGCATAATGCATTTTGTATTGTAAAATGCAACCTTGAAAAAGTGATTAACAATAGATGACCAAGTGGGTAAACCTGTTTTGTTTCATTTGACTTGATTGTCTTTAGGATGTAACAGAGACCGGAGACTTGTTGCAGAGTTTTCTTGAAACTGCAACAGCAGCACCGAGTCACTCCCAGGATGAGGTTGTTTCACACAAGAAAAAAGAACGTCAATGTGAATCAAATGGTAAGGCTAAAACCAAAATCATCTATACTCAAATAATGAGTAAAGAACTGATAGAATATTTTAAAAAATCATAATTATTCATATAATTTTAATAGTATTCTCTATCAATTTTACTATTACAAAATCTGTTCTGTAAAATGTAGAACATGAAGAGAATACTGAAGTAACTTGGTTACTGTTAGTCACTGAGAGATATGTCTCCCGCAACTTCTGACATTTTTGTTGTTTATTTGTTTTGCAGTGTAGATGGCTTAAGTAGATATCTCACAAACATTAGTGGAGGTTCTCATAACTTAACAAATATTACATCTGCTGTTTAAACGTTAATGAAAAAATCATATTTATTTCAGCATCTAAAGAGACACAGTCTTCACCTAAAAAGAAGCTGTACGTGATCCAGCAGAATGGCAGCGGTGTTACGTTGGACCAGACTAAGTTTGTTTGTCCGTTAATCCTCAAGACACAGTCTGCAATAGCAATACCAGAGAGTTCAGAGCAGCCTGTACATACTGAGCCTCAACAAGCCAATGTGAGCACAGCCAAAGGCAAAGCCTACAGCCCATGTCTGTCTGATGGTACCATCACACCTGCCCAGGCCAGCGTATGTCCCCAGAACCAGCTCCTGCTGAAGCTCAACTCCCTTGATATGAAGTTACTAAAGCCCTGTGCGGTACAACTGGTCAACCTGCTCTCGGTGCCTCAGGGCCCTCCCAAACCTCAGGATGGAGCTGTGAATACAGGCTGGCCTTTGCCCAAAGATCTCCGGCCCCATCAAAGTCTCCACACAGGTCATCGTCTGTGTTGCTTCACTAAGTGTGAAAATGGCATTTGGCGGCTTCAGAAGATTGTCACTCACTCCCGTAATGGCTACGCTTGCAGCAACTGTGGGAAAGCTTTCAAGCACCGTAAGATTCTGCGGCGTCATGAGCGCTTCCACACTGGAGAAAAGCCGTACTCTTGTTCAGTTTGCTCAAAGACATTTGCACTGAGAAAAAGCCTGCGCCGACACCTGAGGTTCCACACAGGGGAGCGGCCCCATAGCTGCACACAGTGTGGCAAGTGTTTCCGCCTCAGAGAGAACCTGAAGGCTCACCTCAGGTTTCACACAGGTGAAAAGCCTTACACCTGTCCCGCATGTGGAAAGACATTCAGGATCCAGAAGAATCTAGAGAAACACACTCTAAGCCAGTGTGGCTTTTTTGTGCCTTCGTTCAGGACTATAGCAGGCTTATAGCTGTCATACACTACGCTGCCTTAGCGGATGTTTGCAGCTTTTTCTACCTCAGATGAGCAATACTGCATCGTATTGAAGACCACTCAAGGATAGTTGAGATTAGAAAAGTATCATTTAAAGAGAAACACTGGATCATTTTTGGCATTAAAGATATATGTATACCTAATTTGTGTACACATAAGATTACTAGCTGTCTATTTTTAACACTGAGTTTTTCTTTCTTAACTTACTCTACATTAGCATTAGAATGAAAGAGCAACAACTTTATTGGCTTTTAGAGATTGTCTTTTGTCAAATGTTTAAAGTCACTTTATCAGGATATTTTCAAACATTTGTAATTTGTATGAACTTTTCTATAAAACTAGTAGCATCATGTTAATCTCATTTATATTGTGGCTACTTAAAAAAAGACTAAAAGATTTCATACTTTACTAATTGTCTATGTTTTATGTCTTTCATGTATAAGAACCTGTCATTCCCCATTTTAAATTGTATAAGTGTGAAAAAATAAAATTTCTATGTCCTTGTTAGTATGTCACAGATTTTCTTTTGATAGTTTACTGATGGTTTTTTGAGCATGGACGACATAGAAAGAAACGCTTTATTTTAGTTGCATGAGGGCCTCCTGTTTTTCTCTTCATGTATGAAAGTGCATAGCTTAACACCAAGTTTTCAATAGGTACTGAACAAACTGAAAGTACCAACCTCACCCTCAGTAACAACAACCCAAGTATACTTTCATTTAACAGCAACATTTAATTTGAAGTAAATGATAACATTATTTTGGAGGGATTTTAATATACACATTTCAGGATGCTAAAGAAATTAGAAACAGTAGATTAAATCTGTTTAAATAAGGAGGTCATTGTAACAGTGAGTCTAAAAGTAAATACATTTCAGTATCAGCAGTAGGTTTACAACCATTTAGCGTAAATGTGGCACAGCCTTAAAATGTTACACAAGCAGATAACGTCCAAGTTGTCATAGCTGCAATAATCATTGTATCGCAGAAACTGGGTTTTCTGGTTCTAGACAATCACCAAGATTCCCCTCTCCACTTGTTTATTAGGTATAGGGGTAAACCCCATAATACTGAATCAGTTCCTGCTGACTTTCAGACCAGGAATGTGCCCATAAGAAAGCATAGGGTCACAGGAGTAGATATATAGTTAGGTGACTAGTAATTCGTATTCAGTGAATAGTCTATGGTTAGAGCTTAGGTGTTTCTTGCTTTTACAGCCATAATTAACAATGTGACCATGAGGAAGAGAGCATTACAAGTCTCCTGACAGACGCATGGAAACACAATGGCAGTAAAATACAGTATAACGTAATTTTGATTTATAAGACTGTCCCGATCATGTTTATTTTATTTTTCTTTTTTTTTTACATGTCTGAATCATAGAGAAATAAAACCGGTGTGAACACGCGCCTCCTCCAAGACTCCGCCCACCAGGAAGTGGCGGTATAAACACAGCAGAGCTTTCGATTTGCGCTTTTGACGGGAAAGCACAAGGCAAGAAGCGAGAAGGAAGAGAGGAAGAGAGGCTATAACTACAGTTCAAGTAGCAGGACTAAAGAGTATCGCTACAACTTAAATGGTACGTCTTTATAATACTATTATTAAACTGTCAACACTAGGGTGACCACCTGTGCCACTTTTGGTTGTACTGCACAGCCATTTGGGCATTTGTCCCCCCGTCCCACTTATTAAGATAATGTCCCACTTTTTTATTGGTGTTAAGCGGATCTTTTAAAACGGGAGATCCAAGTTGAAAACTACAAGATTAGTATTTTTCCTTCTGCAAAATCTATAAATATTTGTTGGTTGAATATATGGTTGGTGTGATGCTGCCCGTGTTTCAAGAAAGCTGGTGTTGGTGCTACTGGAGTGTATTAAGAAAATGGACACAGAGAATTAATTTTTGTAATTAAAAATGATATTTTTTTTCTAATTCCACTTTTTTTTATTCCAATGAATAAAGTCTTAGCAAAGACATACCATTGCAAAATGTGTGTGTTTTTTAGGGATAAAACCAACACATCAAATGTATTATGAGCCCTAAACTGCAGCAGCAAGTACCTTTAACAAAATTAAGTTTAGAAATGTATAATATCTAATCTTACAGGCCAATTTGTCCCACTCTGTCCTACCAAATCACACAACTCATCGCACTTTTTGTACTTTTGAGGTGGTCATCCTAGCCAGCATATAGCCAAGCATGTCTCAGTTCAGTTAATTAGTTATTTTGTCTACTCTTTCAAAGAAAAGCTTGTGGGACCAACATGGCAAACACAGATGAAAATGAGAGGCTGCAGCTTGCAGAGTTGCTCACATGTCCAGTGTGTCAGGACATCTTCAAGGACCCACGGCAGCTGCCCTGTGGACACAGTCTGTGCATGGAGTGTGTGGAGAAGATGATTGATCACACTTCAGAAAACCCCTTTCGTTGTCCGGACTGCAGAGCTTATTTTGGACAGATCATTGAGGTGCAGAAGAACTACACCCTGTCTGGTATTGCTGAGGAGTTCAGGAGCAGGAATACTGTAAGTGCCACTTATTTTTGTATTAACTATAACATTTGTTTAACATTTGTTTATCTATAACTACAGTAGGCTATATGTTTTATAAAAACAGGAGGACAAAGACAAAGGTGTGTATTGTGACTGCTGCCCAGAAAAAAACACCCTGGCTGTTAAAACATGTCTGAAGTGTGAGGTGTCACTCTGCCAAACACATGTTAAAGCACACCAGGAGCTGCCTGTGTACACGGGTCACCCTTTGGTTCAGCCCCTTAACGATCTGCAGGAGAGAAAGTGTCCCCAGCATGAGGATGAAGTACTTCGATACTACTGCCGGATCACCAGGCGGTACATCTGCAACCTGTGCTCCCTGAGAACCAAGCAGAAGGACCTGGCCACTCAGACGTGCAATGTGATGAAAAAGCAACTCACTGTAAGTAGGCTACTTACAAGAACAGTTTGATGCTTCTTTTGTAAACAATTGTTGATGTATTTCCCCTATAGCTTGTGAGAAAAATTTGATTTTCTTGTTCTTTAAAGAAAGTGAAAATGACTTTAGCCACAGTTGACTTATTCACTTTGTGCATGTGCTTATCAGGAGTACATGGAAGGACAACTCAAAGTGCTTCAGGAAAAAGTCACAGAGTCTACCAGTTCTGTTAGACGTCTTCAAGGAGAGATCCAAAAAGAAGTAAGTTTCTTCGTTTTTAAACAAGAATCAAGTACTGTAACTCATAGCACACATGTTTTAATATCAGTTATTAATTTATTCATCTTCTTCCACTTAATCCCATTGCGTGTGACTGGAGCCTATTCCAGCAACTATGGGCCTTAGGTAGGGTACATTCTGAACAGTGGCCAGTTAGTTGCAGGGCTGACACACAGACATACACTGATTCACTAGGGAGTCACCAATTCACCTAAACTCATGCATGTCTCTGAATGGTGGGAGGAAGCCAGAAAGAACTCACTATAATAATATCTTTGTTTTGTTTGTTTTTTTGACAGAGAAAGAGAATGAACTCTCTGGACTCCTGTTTTAACAGTGTCACTGTGGTTTTGCTGTGTTTGTGGTTTATAGTTCTGTATTATGGTAAGCTTTGTCTAACTATTATCATCTAACTCCATTTAAACTAGCTTTTGTAATTATGTCTGTCTTATATTTCACTTTTTCCAAACAGCCTATAACTATTCTGCAGAAAACCAGAAACTAACCGATAAGTGGGAAAAACAGGAAAAGCATGTGCAGCGAATGTACTCTACAATAGCAGGTGATGATCTTGTTGTGTTTATAAAAATATTTTGTTCCACTTCTGAATGTTAACATAAATGTGGTTGTTTTTTGTTGCATAGATCTAAAACTGGACCATGACTATTCGTGCAGATGGCAAACACCAGTGCAGACACATGATGAAGGTAGAAAAAAAGAAATTATGCTTACAGTTACCCACTAATAACAACACACACGTAAAGCATTAGTTGATGATGAGTAACCTGTTTATTTATTGTTTACAAAGTGTTACTTCTACAGTAATAAACATCATTTAGTTACAAATATTATTATTATTAAAGTTAAATTCTTGAGTAACAGAAATATAAACATCAGTGTAAATACAGCCTTTTAAGTATTAGTAACACATTAAATAAATAACTCTGGTGAGTTATTCTAGTGTTACTGAAATAATTTATTACCGGCTTTGAATCTGAAATGTGCATATAAAAATATGATCCTATTATTATTTTTTTTTTTTTTTTTTTTTTTTTTTTTAGAAAACCTCATGTTGGACCTGGACAGCGTCAGCCCTTTCCTGAAAGTGTCTGAGGACCTCCAGACAGTGCAGCGAGTAAAAACCAAGATCGAGTACCCTAACAATAGACACCGTTTCACTGAGGCCCCCCAGGTGCTCTCATCACAGTGCTTCACCTCTGGGACCCACATCTGGGAAGTGGAGGCCGACGGATACTGGGAAATAGCCGTAGCCTTTAGGAGCATCCAGCGCAAGATCAAAGAGACGAGTTCTTTTGGACACAATGCAAAGTCCTGGAGTCTTGCTCACAATGACAAAGGCAAGCTGTTTGCTCTCCACAACAAAGAGAAAATCACTCTGGCTGAAACTCTAAAGACAAACCAGATAGCAGTGACTGTTAATTTTATCAAAGGCACAATCTCATTCAGCACAGCAGACAATAGAATCACCAAGCTACATGAGTTTAGTGCTGTACTGACTGAGCCCGTGTGTCTTGGATTTGGACTGTATCGTGCAGAGCTTTCCAGCACAGCCTCAATCATCAAAGCTTTTAGAGTGAAAGAAACCCCGGTCTCATGATGTAGCCAGGGTCAGCACTTAAATACTCTCAGGTATAGGCTATTTGTTTTTGTATGAATGTTAATTTATATTGAAAAAAAAGTGACATTAAAGGATTTATTACAATAATCTAACATTGCAACAACCCTGCAGGATCAGCATTTTCTCTGATCCTGTAGGGTTGCTAGTCCAGGTGATGTCATCTTACAAACAACCCCACAGGATTGGAGAAACGCTGTATAATGCCCTGTTATTCCTTAATTTGTGTGTGTGCGCTCCTCAATTTACCAAAGGTGAATTAATGCCATTAAAGCCAAAATTATTTAGTTATAGATATAATAGTGTGTGTATATATAGTATAGTATATTATAGCAATAATTAGAGCACAAACCTGGGGAAGCAGATTGTTTTCTCATTTATTTAGAAAGCAAGAAAATGAAGCACTTTGGTGGTCCACCATATGTTGTATAAAATAAATGTCAGGCTCAGTACAAAATTTAACTTGCAATAGAAACAAATAGTTTTTACAGAAACACTAGAAACACAGTAACTATAGCACATTTTCAACAATTGTGAATGGTATTAGCACACTTTTTGAAAGCTTCAGTACTGTTCAAATTCACAGATAGAAAAATACTGTTAGCAGTCTTCTACAATGTGTGTAAAATGTATCGACTGTCAGTAAACATTTCTGCTGTATTCTGTAGCTGCCTTGAAGTATTTTGATATCTAAATGCTGCCATTGCAGACCAGCTTTAAGCCCTTTCATTGCAGTGGCACACCTACACTATCTGAAAACATGGAGTAATAGACAAATGAATGAAAGGACTATGACCCTCAAGTTATCCTTTAACCACAGTTAACACTAGTGACAAACAAACACTGGCGGTGAGTCTCATGTAGGAGCTGCTCCTCACTTCACTGTAGTGATAGACTGATTCCTGATGGAGCACCATGCCTTGAAAACATCCCTAAACAAGCAGTTTATTTAGTGGTTAGAGGCACAATAAATACAATTCCTATTAAATAACTGTCTACTTACCTGCAATGAGTAGCTACACATTCATTACTGCAGTATTCTTTGTCCCAGTCCTCACTTTCTACAGCAGGCTTGTTACAGCCAGCCCTCTGGCAGACAGTCTTCAGACTGGAGCCAACTGTGGAGGCAGTCACCTCCATCTCATCCTTACAAATTAAAATAGTCTGTTAATAATTTGTATTTTTCAATGGCCAAAATAAAAACTGATTATCAAGAGGACATGTTTATAAATTTATCAGATATTCTGATCAGGCATAATACTATGACCACTGGCAGGTGAAGTGCATAATGCAGATAATCTCTTCATTACAGCACCTGTTAGGCAGCAACTAAACATTTTGTCTTTAATTGATGTGTTAAAAGCAGAAAAATGTGCAAGCATAAGGTTTTGAGTGCAAACGACGAGGCCAAATTGAGATGGTTAGATGAATGGGTCAGAGCATCTCCAAAACTGCAGCTCTTGTGGAGTGTTGGTAGTCATAATTTTATGCCTGATTGGTGTATATCTGATTAAATAACTTTTTACTAAATATGTTTCCTGACGCTGCACATATTTAACTTATATTATACTACAACACTATTTTTTTTACTGTAAAATTCACTATAAATGTAAGTGAAATAAATAAGGGCCTACATTTTAACTGTAACATTTAGTAAATTTAGTAGTATTGGTGATAAATATTCCTATGAATAAAATGCCAGTATGTACCTCTTCTAAAGGCACCACTTCTGTAACATCATCGTCTTCGGGATTTCCTTGTTCATCAGCGGAGCTCACCAACTGTACTGCCACAACAGACTTGGTGTCAGCCGAAGATGTAGCAGACTGTAGGGAGGCAGGCACTATTTTGATCTGAAGAGGAGGTGGCGGTGCGGCTGAGATGGACAAGCTTGGTGCAGACGGTTTAGCTTGTAATCGTGGTGGTGCAGGTGCCATCTGCTGAAGCCGTGGAGGTGGGGGAGCGTTTTGCATTTGCTGCAGTGGAGGAGGCCCGCGAGCTGCACCAGAGACTAATAGTGTAGTAGGCGGCAAAGTGCGGACCCCACTGGGCAACACTGTGACCACCTGGCCCCCTGCCTGCAGCATGTGTTTGGGGATTAAAATCTTAGTTATGGTCTGTAATTGCCCTGTAGCTGTGGGTTTATTTGTCCCTGTTTTTAGTATGATGTTGGGAGTATTGTTGTTAGCAATGTTTTCTTCCAGGCTATCACTCACTGGTTGAACAGTAGAGGCTGTTGGGGTAGGGCTCCCAACTGCTGTAGGTGGTGATGACTCTGTTTCCATCTCCTCAGAGGTAGACTTTGGAAAAAACATGTCAGAGTTTGTGCAACCACCAACGATTTTAATTGTATTTTTATTGTTAAAAAACACAGTGGGCCTCACCTGTGAGAGTTGGTTTGCTTTGTATGCTGCCAATGCTTTCAGATAACCTTTTTTGGCTGCCTCCGTCTTTTTCTTGTACACCTAGTAAAAACAAGTGAACTTGCAGTTTATGAGGTGTATATTTGTATTTTTCCAGAATTAAAACATTTGCCACAAGAGAATTTCAGGCAAACTCTAGTTTTTACCCACTTTTGCCAAGTGATATTTAGTCCAGTAATAGTTAGAATCACTGTCAATAATTAATCAACAATTTAATTAAAAATAAATTAACACATTATCTGACATCTACAACTAATAATGTGCAGTGTCCTACTTTTTAAACAGAGTAAACTAATGTAAGAATGTCCTACCTGTTTCTGCTCCTCGGCCAGACTATCCCACATTGAAGCCACAATCTTTGACACCTCCCCAAAGGATGCGTTGGGATTCTGGCCCTTAATTGCAGCCTGTGTGTCTCTAAAAAACAGAGCGTATGCCGAAACAGGTTTTTGTGGCTCATTAGGGTCTTTCTTTTTCCTTCCTTTCTTTGCTACTGTTGTCGGTGAGGCCAGTGTGGTGGGTTTCCCTCCACCTCTCCTAGTGGAGGCTGCAGAGCTGACCTGGGAGGACATGTGTAAAATGGCTGTAGTCGAGGTGATGGACAAAGGAGAATCTACAAGAACACTCCTCTGAAAAGAAGATAGGTTTGTGTCAACTTCAATCTTATAAGTTATAATTATTACTCAGCAGTATATGATCTCACCTTGAAGTCATCCATGTCCTCATCTTGTAAGGAGCCTGCAGGTGATGGTGTTGCGGGCATCACTTGCTCTGGCTTCTCTCCCATATCTCCAAGACCCAGCGTTAGCTCTGATGAGTTAATAGTACTCAACTGACCGCCTCCCAAAAGACCGGGTTCAATGTCACTAAGCTGGACATCAATAGTCATAGGAGAGGAACTGCCGAAATGAGAACCACTTGAATTTCCCAGTTCCTGGGGATACAAAAGAAATTACTACACTAATTTTACTTTTCAGCAAATATCAGGTGCATAAAAATACTTGTACAGATGTACCAGGGCCGATGAGCTCAGCAGGACGCCACCTCCAGCCTGAGCCACTGCCCCAAGGTTTCTCTGAGCAATGCCCTGGGACCCAGAGTTGAAAAATGTGGAAGCAAATGAAGGGTCATTGGCCACAACCATGTTGCTCACAAGATTGCGGGATCCAGGCGGGTCAAAGTGGGACACTGCATCACTGATGTTCAGAGCTGAATCCGGGTCAAGAGAAATAGGAGGGATCTCAAAAACTTCATCCCCTAAACTGGGTGTATGAAAGGTGTGCTACAAGAAAGTGAATAAGTTAATAACCAGAAATACTACATACAACAGTG